>OX123197.2:37812354-39090854 GCA_944739405.2 Euclidia mi | reverse complement strand
GCGTACTTAACAACAGGCTGGAGGTTTGATGTCGAATTTTTCGTTGTTTCACAAATACATTATTTGCTTCATTTGTTATCCATAGTCGCATCTTAGGACATGACGGAATGATACAAAATAATTTAGCGGGTCTTAATCGCGTTAACTTAACTTATTTAAGGTATAAATACCTATTTGTTTCCGAAGTATCACGTAGTCTTTCGCTTAATTATTTTTTATGATGTATACAAATCGCGAAAGTCTAAAATCGATTATGTCGGAAAGAAATGGTATAGTGGCTCTTGCATTCTTAATCCGTCACTTCGCAAACAATTGTCAAAACATTTTCGTCTCCACACCACCGATCGTCAAACCAAAGTAATGTCATTATAATCATTAAGAGATCACTCGTAGCCCCATGGGGGTCGTAAAAAACGTTAGGGGTATTACAACAGGTGGATGGATGGCATTCACCTATTTACCGAAATGTTACTGCCATCATAAATCACGCCAGCCATGGTAATTACGCCTATATATTATGTAGTTATAGTTAGGTATACCTGTAGCAGTGTATAAGTAGGTAGGTACGTGAAGTGGCTTAAGAGTAGTGCTGCTTTATGAATCTGCATAAGAGTAGTAGTAAATGAGAGATTAGCGTAGCACCTACGTGTGTTTTTATTATGTGATTATGAGATTAATTTGAATATAGCTGTGAATTCTGGGATAGTTGAACTTTTTGCGAAACTTTCTGAGTGACAAAATTCGATATCTTTTAAGGTCACTGCAGCCTAGGTAAGCAGGTAGTATAGTAGCGGAAAAGAGTTTTTATACATGACTTGCATTGTTTCTACTTTCTACTGCCTGAACGAGCGCGCATAGTACATTTTTGTTAGACGTGTTCATAAATATTATACGTGTACAAAAAGCTTCAAAATCAAGCAGTAGCTACTAACAAAGTCCTTTGGATGGATGACTGGTATGATAATTCAGTTCATCTTCTCCAGTGACTCAAGGGTCCTGTATAATATCGGTCCACATTTTGGTTTAGGTAACTGTATGCATATAAATACACTACCTATGCAAAACCTTTTTCACCCATTTTCAGTCGACAGGGCGAAAAAGGTTTTCGCAAATTCAAACTATTCCTGGCGGACGTTTTTCTTTTTTAATACAGCGAACATTACAACAGTTGTGTATATAAAAATTGTGCCACAGTGTTAAAAGCAATATAAAAGAGTTAACGTATACCGGCTGTTTTATTTTGGGTGAAGAACTTTTCGTTGGAACTTTAAATCGAAATGGAAACTATGTTCCAAAGAACACATACAATCTATGGCAATCGACACAATTCATAAACATACTAATAAATTCTGAAATACAAAAATAATATGTTATACACAATAAAACTGAACAGATTCAGAAAAATATCAGGTTCATCATAAAATAATTTGACCTTTGCGTGCATCGACCCCTATAGAGCAAAAGATCGACCAACCTATTCATTTTAATAAAATCTAATAGAACTACCTATTGATACCGCACCGTGATTGACTATGTTGATTTCATTGATTAACTTACATCTATAAAGTGAGTCACAATATTAGGTCCATTCATTGGGCTTCAACCTAATGAATCAAAATTTAATAAGGCAGTAACGGCAAAATACATTTTATCATTTTGTAAACGGTAGCATCAAATTCTGTGACTTGTTAGATATTGAAAGAGAAAGAAGCAAAACTATGCTGTTGTATTGCGATAGGGCTCATAATATTCAATACCAAATATACATCATATCACACGCCTTTTCATAAAAACTCATGCGTATTGTAGAATGTAATAAACATAAAAAGCGCCAATACAGTACTAAAAACTAACAAGCCACGCGTATTCAATGGCACACAAAAGTTGTTTATACTAATGACATTTACCAAACTACGCAAACTTCTGCCATAAACTCCATAAGAAACATCCAAACGTATCGTTGTTCCAAACAAGTCCATATTCCAACCAATTTCTATTATAAGAAGTTGATACAAACCTCAGGTTGTGTACCAAATGTAGTAAAAACCCCAATAACACCTAATAATGTCACTACAGCGAGAACTTTTGCCATAAGTAACACACAAAACAGACGCTTTTCTTGCAAACTATGTATTGAACCAACCAATTTCTGTCGAATAAAAGATAAGGTATTGGAAGATACTGTATTTCTATGCTTGTACGAGAAATAAAAAGTATTTCGTGGGTCTTCAAACCCTACATAACTGAACAGGACATTTTAACCCATTATATGGGAAAATATAGGTTGCCTGTATAGGGTAGAGACGCCGAGGTTTACGCTATTGTTATTTTTCTGTATTTTATTGACTAAGATGCGGTACTTACTGAATAGAAAACTCGTGAAGTTTGCTGAGACTCTTAGTTTATTATTAGGTATTAGGCTGATAGCGTAATATAATATTAGGTTTATTTTATGGTCATGTCCACGAATAAAGCTGATATCACTTAAATATAATAAATATAAAATAAATATAAAAATATTATAAAGAAAGTAGTGATGAACATGGCAAGTTGTTGATATTACAGAATATAAAAACTATAGATATACTCAACATTTATTTTGAATGGGTTTCAATTGTTTTATAAGTAGATACAGCTGAAATAACCTGTCTTTCATCGTAGATAATGAAGCCGTGATCTCTACCTTCACCTTCATCAAACAGTAATATTCTTCCGTAGATAAAACTATCGGATAGATAAGAAAGTAATCCTAGTATACAAAAAATCCATATATCCAAGTGTGCGTAAGCGTGTATGTACATATTACACACATACGATAAAGCCTGCCATTTCGCGAGCGCTCCAGCCCGCTCTAATGGCTCTCGTTGAATGACGAAAACGTCCCGTTTATGATAATCGCCGTATTTCACGACCACATAAACCCGAGTGGTGTCGCAGGATACCGATTTTCCTAGATTATATTCCCCTTAAAAGTATAGTTAATCGGATTTGTCGACGATTTTTACTATACTTTTTTGGGAGGACTTTTACTGTGTATAATTTTATGGGCTTTGTCCAGTGGGGTATATAAACAAGAACCGAAATAAATATTTATTACTATATCTATATAATAGAAAGCAATGATTGCGCTATAGTATTGATATTTGTATTCTGCAGGTATAATTAATATATAAAGTATTTTCGGGTATATTAATGTAGTAAATTAAACTGGTGGGGAGCTTATGTTTTTTTAAGGACTGATTTAATAGCAGAATCTTAGAAAAAGCTACTTTTGAAACATCGTTCTACTAGGTACAATAAATGTTGTTCAAAAGATATATGGTAAAGTATATTGTGACGTCGCTGTGACGTCGGGATGACACCGCCTCCCGGCTGCCTGCATGTTCCGTCCCCACCGCACTGCGAGCCTCTATATAAGCGGACGCGTTGGCTTCGCGCGCTCTTTCTTGCGGCGGCTACATCCGAGTTAAGTCACCAACATCTCCTGGACCATCGGCAGCTGGATTCTCCACACAAACCCCACCCCTCGCCGAACTACGCGACCCTGTGTTAATTTTTCTAAGTATCACATAAATCGTAATCTTTTTCATTTAAGTAACGCTTGCTAATTGATGTATAAAATTTATTTGGCAATTAAATCAATTTTTATTGTAACATTTAACCACGCTTCTCATTTAGACACCCCCTAGTAGGGATAACGTAACAGCACACACCCGAAAGGTACTTTTTACGTTACAGTGGCGCCCACGGGAATATTATAGGTAGGGTTTTGTTGAGAATCCGCTGCCGGTGAGTCTTCTTTTTTTTATTTTTTGTGTATGTGTGAAGTCGTTCCAAAGCAGTGTGTAGTTATTTTAGTGGCATTTACCTATTGTTTCTTTTTGCTTGTTCTATTGTGCTCGGAAAGTCGGTGGTGTTGTGCTGATCACAATAGACATTTTCTCTTTTTGTTCTGTTGTGCTCGGAAGGTCGGTATTGTGTTGAGCCGGTCACAACAGACAAATTTTGTCTTACTACGCTTGGTAAGCATTTCTATATTATAACTTTTTCTGTTACCGCGTGTGATAATTACTGTGTATCAACCGCACAAGTAACGAGTTATAATCGTTCGATTGCGGCCACGTGTCCTCTAAAGACGCGCTAAGGTCACATTCGTCGATCGCATTCTTTGTATTTTGCGATTTATGACCTCACGTCCACTAACGACGTGCCTAGGTCACCTTGATCGTACTGCTTCGCGATTAGCTTTTTTAAATGCCACTAAGGTAATTAAGTGCTACTGGTAATTATTGCTAATAATCTGCTTTGGCTGACTTATGGAACGAGTTCACACCCTTCTCTTTTTCATTTCTTTCTATTTTCTACTATAACCTTCTGCTAGTGACTTTGTACGGCGATATATTTCTATACAGTAGCTATTATTAAATACTGTTACCGCCTACTACGGCGATTATCTTTTAATATTAACTATTATTTTCTTTCTTACTAAGAAAGTTGCATCTTTATTATACCACGTGTACCTAACATAGTTGGACTGACTGAGAATGAACGTACCTAGGATGCTAGCGTATTATATACTAGGTATCTAGCTAGAATTCCGCGTTCATTTATTAATAAAATGTACACGTGTCACATGCAGGTTGCTCACTAACAATAATGAAAAAGTTTAATCTTTGTCTGTTTGGTATAGAAATACGAATATCATCGTAGAATTATTAGTTGTTCGTTTTGTCAAATGTTTATTATGCTACAATCGTTGTTTTTGGTCTTCGATTTTATCTCCTTGTTGCTGCCTATCGGTATGTTATTTGAGAATGCATCTATTTATGCATTTACTGTTCATTGTGAACTCAATCATAAAATTCTTGCGTCGCAATTATTGAATTGTGTTCTTTTTGTAATGTTTTGTGTCGCTAGGATTGTTCTTTCAATGTCTGGTTTCTATTGAAATATATAAAACATATAATGATAAATAAATGATAAAATGAAACCGCTGACAGCCGGATAAATACTTAATTATCAATATGTAACTTGTTTCCTTTATACAAAATGCTATGCATCTGGTTTTACTAAACCATCTTAAATAGTGCTGGTTATAATGTGTTCTTGTGTTAACGCAAATGTTATTATATCTAACTGAATTTATCAAACTTAATTGAATTGAAACTAACTTTAAGTAAAGTGGGTATTTGCACATAAATTGAATCAATAACTTCTTTTCTTGAATAAATAAGTGCCTATTTACATATGAATCAAATAAATAATACTTATACCTCATTAAATAACTAAAGTGGCTGTTTACACACAAATTAAATAAATAATTTCAATACTTAAATAACTAATGTGGGTATTTCTACATAAATCAATAATTTTATACTTTTATAGCTAAAGCAAATTAATTGATGTACAAGTTTAAGAATACCCTTTCGTATTTCTCAATCAACTATTTTAAACCTAAAAGCTGAATAAAATAACTGAATCTTATTCTATTACAGCATAAATAAGTTTATAAACGATTAAGATTAAGACGCATATCTATACAAAGTTATAATTACCTACATAATTATTTGTGAAGGCCAACAATGGTTCCTTGTTTCCGAGTCGAAGCTCACAAGATAATGCATTGTGTTGTGTTAATGATTTGTGTAAACATGCTAACATAAAATGAATAAATATTTCAGTTATAAATTGTAATAAAGTTTATTAAATGTAATATTGTTACAAAGAATCTGTTATTTATCTAACTAACTATCCAACTATCTGATAACTATCTAACTATATAAATGTCAGATGTGTTTCTCTTGGTGATTGCCATAACACTTCGTTACATATAATATAAAAACCTTTAACTCCTAATTACAGCTAAATCATGTACCCATATATCTTGTTATTTATAGCTTTGGTAATGACTGATCGAAATATAATAAAATATTTGTTTTCCCCTTATGGCTCAGTGGCTGAAAGGTTGTTGTCGGATCGGTCTGTGGTTCGATTCTCGATTGTGTTTATTTTTTTTTGTGTTTTTTAACTATGGTAGTGTGTACTATGTCGTCGACAGTCTCCTTCGACGATGTACTATACATTACATCTTGCCGTGAATATTTTTTTATGTTTTTGGCTATGGTTGTGTACACTATGTCATCGATTGTCTCCTGCGGTGATGTACTATACATTGCAACCTATTCCGAATTGTGTTTTTGCCGTTGTCGATTTTGTATCATAATCAGAAACCAGTTATTTGTCCGCGAGAATGGAATGCGGCCGGCGCCAAGCGCGCAGTGATGACTCACTTGTTTACGCCAGCCGGTCACTCGGCTCAAAACATTGTATCATACTTTATACTTAATTATTAATGAACACTTTTTTATGCTTTTACAATTCGCATCGAGCACGTTAATGAGCAATTTGTTTGTGATACTGCCAACTAATCGTATGATTGTAGTATCGTAATATAGTAAGATCGTAATATTGGTTTACGACTTATACTCTCTCAATTAACTTCACTAATCGAATATGGGTGGTCAGGTGGTGCCTACCAACATAGACTGGGTGACTATTTACTATAAAACTCACGTATAATACCTCTTCGCGCGTCGTGTATTATAATGAATGCGACTCGCATCTTGAATGAATGTTGGCTTGTTCATGCGTATGATAGTGTGTAGGCCTTTTTGAATGTGATGAATGTCAGGTTATAGGAACGTTCAATGCTTGGTGACGTATGAATGGCCGAGGGTTATACTTGTTTTTTTCCTCTTTCAGGGTTAATAGTTGCCTCGTATTTAACCTACTGACACCACTACCACTCATCTGTTACAGGGTCTCCGAATGCAGTTGCCGCCTACCAGCCACAGAATTTTCCCTATGGGAAAATTCTGGCCTAATGGGGGGAGTGTGTGACGTCGCTGTGACGTCGGGATGACACCGCCTCCCGGCTGCCTGCATGTTCCGTCCCCACCGCACTGCGAGCCTCTATATAAGCGGACGCGTTGGCTTCGCGCGCTCTTTCTTGCGGCGGCTACATCCGAGTTAAGTCACCAACATCTCCTGGACCATCGGCAGCTGGATTCTCCACACAAACCCCACCCCTCGCCGAACTACGCGACCCTGTGTTAATTTTTCTAAGTATCACATAAATCGTAATCTTTTTCATTTAAGTAACGCTTGCTAATTGATGTATAAAATTTATTTGGCAATTAAATCAATTTTTATTGTAACATTTAACCACGCTTCTCATTTAGACACCCCCTAGTAGGGATAACGTAACAGCACACACCCGAAAGGTACTTTTTACGTTACAATATGACATTATATAAATGTTTTAATAAAATATATGGTAAAGTCTTTAACATAAACCAGCGACCCAGAAACATTGTATAGGATTATCAACATAAAATAACAATATAACCCAACATTCAAATCTCGGATAGTCAAATAAAATTTCATATTACCAATAAAAAGGTCTATAATGAAAAATCGTAACAATAGTGATGGGAAATTTGCGGTAATTGAAAATTCATTGTAGTGTAAGCCACATGCAAATATTTTGCGGTAACCTCGGTAAAATCCAATCTGTAGATTATTAACATAATACAACCGTAACAGACAGTTTATTATGGCTCCTATTTGTATGTTTATCACCGCTTCAAGTGGAAATTGAATTCCAATTTCAACAAATCTCTTTCTTATTTTCTTGTACAAGTCAACCGGAGGGATTTTCCCCGAGCTATTGGATTACTATTTGATCGTAAACCTTAACCTGTCAGTGCTTACTTAATTATGTTTTTATCACCGGGAGAAGGTGGATTCAATGAATTTTATTACGTGAATTTCGAATAAGACCGCAAACAAATCTGTATAAAGTCAGTATTCTCCTCCATCGTTACTTTTGAATAAAGAAATCCTTACTCACGACTAAGGGTTAATAGTTAGTCATTCTTCGTATAATGTAATAGGGTAGGTCTAGAACTGCGAAATGCCTCTCCTAAAATGTAATTCGCACTACATTTTTACTGTCAGTTCTAACATTGAAGCCGGCCTTATTAGAATAATCTCTCTTCTTACACCCCGAAACGCGCACTCAAGCAAATAAAAGAAAGTTTCACAGTACTTTAGTTTAAGGCGCTGTCCTAAGCGACTGTTTTGGTAAAAGAGGGGGTGAAGCAGGGGAGGTGAAGGGCGCTTAGCTCCGTCTACTGCGGGGCGCCCCCCTTCATTCTCGTCTTGTGCGGCCGTATTCTGGCGACATCCGTATTCATATATTTCAAAATCACAAGCAAAATATTTTAGCATATTTATTTATTTATTTAAAACTTCCTGCAAAATACATTGCACAAGGCGGACTTAATGCCTATAGGCATTTTCTCCCAGTCAACCTTTGGGTGATGCAGAGATGGTCATGGCAGGTGTGTACTTACGCAAAGAGAGTAAAATAAAATAGAATACACGGTATGTTACATACTATAAATACATACAAGATCCAAACATATGCATAAATATATACATAAATGTATACATATATAAATACATACATATGTATATATACTTAAATACATATATATAAGTGTACAATAAAGTATAAATAAATAAATAAATATATATATAAATGTATACAGATAAAAATAAATATTTAAATAGATTGAATTGAGATACTGATATTAAAATTTATATTACATAAATCAATCTGTTTGTACAATATAGGCATAGCGCAATTTTTGTTCTCAGTGGAGCCATGAGCAAAACTGGTTTACTTTAGACGTTATAGGTATTAATAGTTGACGAAAGTAGATAAATACCTACGTGCCGTAAGATGATAAATATAATTAAGTCAGTTCCATATATGGATTGGGCCCTAATTATTTTTGTTTTGTTTTTGTATAAAAATGGTGAAGCAGTTCATAGAATACCTACATCTAATTCCATTCCTGCCAGTTTTCAAATCTGTTTTGCAATAAATTGGCTGTGACATACGGGTGGACAGATAGACAGACATGGCGAATCTATAAGGGTTCCTACAATATATAAAAAACTACCTATCCTCCAAAATATAAAGGGCTTTTACAATTTTTGGCTACGGTACCCTATAAACCACAATACTGCCCTACTAAGCGCAAAAGCCATATCTCAACTAAAGCGAGTTACGAAATAATTGATGTTTAGTAAAAGTTGATTTATTTTATTAATTTATGGATGTTTTATTGTTATTATAGGTATAATTATTATGGTAAAGGTTTCGAAATACGTCGCCGTTTTTAGGGGTTGTGAGTGATTGAGGGGGAGGAGGGGAAGTCTCGGAACCCGCCCTCACCATTTTCACTTACCGGAAATACCTGGTTTCCTCTGAAAAAAAAATATCTCCTAACATCGGAGTGTATGGCACTGCAAACTTCCACATTCTTCACACTAGTTTAATAAACTAAGGTTGATGGAGGCCTGCTTCGCAGGGTTCCTATTTTCGGATTAAGAGTCAAAAGAGAACCTAACATAACCTATTTAGTTACTTATTACAGTTGCACCTAAACCTAGGCACTCGAAAGCGATGACGTACAAATTTGATATTAGCTGTCAATATGATCATTCCAAGATGGCGGGTTTGCGTTTCGTTTCACGTTTTTCACATAAAACCTAAAAAGGACATTTGTAAAACTGTACTAAAGTATAAAAACTACTACAAAGAATTTTTGGAAATTGTTTAAATATATTTAGACGCAACTCTGGCAGCCAAAATTGCTTTTAGGGAATTAAAACTAACTCCCTTAAGCCCCTACACCACCAATACCCTCAAATTCAGTCGACTTGTTTCGAAACCCAACCCAAATTATAGAATTAAAATTTGACTTACTGCTTTTTCGTTAGCTCTCCTCGTACATGTTTGTATGGAAAAATATAAAAAAAATCCTTCGCTTAAAATATGTGTTGTTTCAAAGAAAATAAATATTAAAAGATATTTATTTATATATATTTATCATTTACAAACGAAATACAGAGTTTACAGCTCATCAAAAGTTAGCTGTCTGCTACAACCCGGCAGGTTTTCTTTATTATCATCGAAAGTTAAAGGACGTGTGTGAGGTGATGAGGCTTCAATACTTATTATTTGCTGTTGTTCACGAGGCACATTTTCATTTACTTTCCTATTAAGGCTTGGTATTGTAGAAACTTCAAGCACTGATGAAACATTTTCCTCTCCGTGATTCCGCAATGCCATCCCTTGAGCTCGACGAGAATCAACAATTTCAGGCAACTGCCAAATCATATAAAACGCCACAAGCTTTTCTTTCATTTTCGTCTCCCAGAAAACATCATCTCTTTCTATCATTTCTATTTATAGTGGTACACTTACGCCACTCCACACAGCAAATAAACATTTTTGTTTGCGTGTAACGTGGCGTTGCCCCTGAATTTGGTAATAACAATTTAAAATATTTGTTTAGACTAGTCAGTTAACTTTTTTATCATGTTTCCATATTTGTATTTCATTTGCTCTTATACTATTCTCCAGGCCATTCTTATAGGCAACTATAGAACATAAAATTTCCACAATCGTGTTTGGACCTATTAATCCATCTGGCGTGGCACCAATAAACGGATAATCCACAAGGCTCGATTATTACATTTACTTGCTTCTCCAGTTGTTGCAAAGCCAGTTGTTCATTTTAGACTCCATGCGCAACTGCTCTTACATTGCAAATATGTTATTTGTACAAATTTTTTTTTACTAAGATGGATTTACTGCTGTTATTTCTTCTTTTTACCACTTTACCAAAATTTGAATCTGTCAACATATTCTTACGCAATTCGAACCAGTCACTGCTATCCCTCTTGTATTTTTTGCTTATCACTCTTGAACAAATCGTGTTAGGAATTACTGCAGTCAAATGTGTGTCAGACGTTGCTAAACTAAGTATAACTTTAACTTCACTGTAATTACAATAATGATAATTAGTTAGGTACTTTATTATTAAAAAAAAACTATAACTTGTGTTATAGCAAAAAGAGAAGTCACCTACTTACTTATAAATGATTGATTTTAGAAATTAAAAAGATATTAGATGTGCTGAGACATACCTAATAGTTTATGAATGATCAAAGTTTTACCCGATGTATCTAAATAGGTTTGTGTTCACAACACAATAATACAACATTCGTTACCGCTTGTGTGCGGACTGCGGAGCGCCATATTAGCGCTGTTTATTGTTCGCCGTGGCGGCATCTTAGCGCTCCAGACGCTCGGCTCTGACAAGCTAATGAGTTTGCCATATAGGTACATAAAATGATTCGATTTTATGTTATTTCTCTTTCAAATATTGAAAACTGTGACAGCTATGTATTGTGAGAATAATTTATATAATTATATTAAGCATAATCGCTAATGTATAACATAGTCAGTCATAAAAGACTTATGAAAATAATTTGTGTAAAAATGTTTCATATTTCATAATCACTTGGCCATGGATGAATTTATATTTTATTACGACGCTTTCTTGTACAAATCCTGCGTAGAACTTTATTTCTCTAATTGTCCATATTTTATTCTTCTAATTATATATTTATAAGCACAGAAACAATAACACATTAAACGCAACAAGAATATAAACTTAGGTCCTAATTATATGTGCCCATAGCCACATGAAAAGCCTATTTGATTCAAAGTATTCAGTCTATAATATAAAACATGAACGAACTCAAATCGGCGTATTACAATAACAAACAGGTTTACGTAAAATTTCGTGCAGCGGAGATGCAAGCGACATGACCTATCTCTCACAGGGCTCATAGCTGAATGATGAGGTCTGGGCGGGGCGTAAACTAGCAACTGACACTCAGTACACCGCTTATGCTAATAAGGTTTAAATTGCCGAAGCGTTTGATATTGATGGGATCTACCGAGCGTCAAAATCATAGACGTTTGGCAGATTTTATTGAATTTTACAAAATATACACGTATAATAAGAAAATATATAGGGTAATTCTTTAGTTCATTAGGTTTCCTACAATATTATTAAATAAAATATGACAGCTTACGATCAAAATATTGCAAACAGTGAGAAGAAAGATTATTTTCTGCCTCGTTTTTGTGATTTTTTTACCGTGATTCTATTTTACATATATGAAAAATTCTTTCAAAAGTCTTTTAATCAGACTTTTGACTATAAGCTCTATTTTTTGCAAGTTTGTAGTATTTACCATTATGGCTAGTTGCGCGACGAAAAATTAGGTGTTTCACGGCTTCTGAGGTATAACAGCGCCATAATTAGAATTTACACTAGAATAAACAAATGTAAGCTTGTTCAAGGTTAACATTGAGTTCTTTAAAGGTAATTTAAACGTAAATAAAATAAGGAAACATAATTATTTTGTTTTTTTTTACAAAAGATGTTACGGAAATCAGTTTTGCAAATTTTTGTTTATATTTTATTTTAAACCGTGTCTCAAAAACTATATAAACTTGAAATACGTCGGAACATGCTCTGGATATAATTTTTATTCATAAGTACACTAATTTCATAACTAACTACTAAACTTCTATTGTCACAAGACAACACTTGTTTGGCTTAATAACTACTAGTTCGATTTCAATCATTATTTATGTCTTTTAAATCCTAAATAATTATTATTACTACGATCTTTCTGCATTAGTATTACCATTAAATATTTTATTCTTTTCACTATACTATTTGTTCGTCTATTATGTATATATTTATCTTTTAAAGCTAGTGGCCTGCCTTTTTTTACTATCAATGTTCATAAATACTAATATTTATATTGCTCACTTATTTGTGCATGCAGTGGCTACCTTAAAAGGTTATGTAAGTGACTAAGAATTAATTGTATTTTATTATTGTGAATGTATTCTTGTAATAACCACTGGTGGTTCTAAAATAAATAAATAAATGTCGCATTGAGACCGTGTGTGAAGCAGTTACCCTAAATAATACGGGTGTAACAGTGGGTTCAGCTAGTTTATTATATTTTTGATCTACTCAGTTCATCCTTCGTCTCTAAGGTTTAATATAAGCTGTAGCAATGATCAAATCGTGTTTAGAGGCAGATTGGTAAACGCAGTGAGATGTCATTCAGTTAACCCAATATAAGCCTCTTGTCCCGATATAAGCTATCACCCACGAAACGTGAGCTTATAAGTGGCGTACGGTTAACCAATACACAAAGGATATACAGCGGAATAGATATATCTACTAGTACTACAAGACGGAATAATATGTTCGAAGATCGTGTAATATACATTTCGGCAAACTTTGTAATCGAATTAAATGTAGACGATAGCATTTAACACGTTTAGGGCAATAGAGATATTTTATTTTTTTGAAAAGACAACCCCGCATTAGGACTAAATCCTGTGTCACGGGGGACTTTACAAACAAACAATTAACGGACACGATGAACATTCAGACTGTAAACCACAATTTGTGAATTACACAAAGTGTTGCTTCGTGTGGGGATCGGACCCAAAACACTCGGCGCAGTGTCAAGCGACACGAGGCGGCCGCTTAAACCACTACACCAACCTTGCAGTCATGAGATGTTGCCTATTATTGCAATAATTAATCATTTTCATCGATTTTTGCTATTGGGTATAGTTTTTATTATTGCTTCTATTTTCTAAATAGGTATGACATAAGAAAATTTTAGCCTACCTGTCTATTGCGAAACTATAAACATAAATTTTTGTTCACAGATTTCAGGCGAGGCGGGCTTTGCAACCCGGGCTGAGTCGTAGTAAGGTATGCCAACCAAGTCAAGATTTGTGTGACTCCGTTAATACCAAGACATTGAGAACATCGCGGCAGTTGTAGTGAGTAGGCCCGAAAATCTTGAAGAGAGAGTCTACCAAACCTTACTTCTAAACCAGCCATAACTCGGTTGGTTAGAGGTCTCTGGAGGCAAAGAGTTTCCACTATGTCACAAAACGGACTTTGCGAAATTCCACTCTTAAAGAGGTTGTATTAAAATCATATTATGAGTATTGTAGTGTGTTACGGCAGCAAAAGTTACGGGCAAAAGTTTGTAACAAAATATGAGCGCTCTACATTTCGGGAAGTATATTAATACAACCCGAATTAATATTTACAATATATTTCACCCCGAAAAATAATATCCGAAAAAGCTTTTAAAGTTCTTCATGAACAACTTCTCAATAAACACAAAGCAAGTTTAATAGAACCATTTTAAGTCGACGTGAATAGAATTCACTGGCAACTCCCACAGTCAAGGAACAAAGAAGAAATCGTTAAAATGTGAACTCGAACAAGTGTTGTCAGAGGAAATTGCTTTTTGATATGCCACCATTGTTGTTATATAACTGGAGATTATCACGGAACTGCGGATCTGATCGTTATGTATCTACTAAATGTTATGTCGGAACATTGTGGGTAATGGTCGAATAATTAAATTGCAAACTTTGCTAGGACGATTTTATGTTTCAATTTTATATAAGTTTTATTCGCACAAGTACGAAAATGTACCTATGTTGTATACGAACTGACAAAATTTTAAATTTATTATGCAATTCCTATCATTAACAATAATCACAGCCACTGCGCGTGTAGTCGGCAGTTGCACTCGGCAGCTTATATTGTTTCGAAATAGTACCTTTATACGACTGGTGATTTTGTGTATTCTTTTTAAAAAAAGCATGGACTGATATTTTTATGTAACGAATCTGTAATATCGCGTAATTATTTGAACACCACGGCTAATATAAACCATACCGAAAACACTGACGGAGCAAACAAAATTTATTTCACCTCTGTTTTCAAATAATACGCGGTATAGAACTGTTGTTACATTTTGGTTACATTGTTATCAATACTATGTTATAAGTTACATTCGATCACAAACAAAACAATAAATCATAATTTTAGGAAAACCAAATAAACAAATACCTGTTAAATAATAAAAATAAAGCATATATACCTATAACATTTATAACTTGTGTTGGAACACCGGCCGAGTACCTAATGACTGGACCACGGCTGTAGTTGTGCCTCTTTATAAAGGAAAAGGCTCGCAACAAGACTGCAAAAACTATAGAGGCATTAGCCTTCTCAGCATTGTTGGCAAATTGTATGCAAAGGTACTTATTGAAAGAGTTATGGAAGTAACCGACAAGAAAATATGGGATGTACAAGCGGGATTCCGAAAGGGTATGGGATGCACGGATCAGGTTTTTTCCTTGCGAAGCATAGCCGGAAAATTTTTGGCCAAAGGTCAAAAGGTCTATTGCGCATTCGTGGATTTGGAAAAGGCTTACGATAAAGTGGTGAGGAATGAAATGTGGTCGGTGCTGTCAATGAATGGGGTGGACAGCAGCCTCATTTGAGCTCTGAAATCCCTTTATGAGGATTCTAGAGATGTGAGGATAAACGGGGCATACACTGACTGGTTTACCATCGATAAAGGTGTTAAACAGGGATGTGTAGCGTCGCCGTGGCTGTTTAACCTCTTCATGGACAGTTGTTTGCAAGATTTAAAACATAGTGACTGCGGATTAAGGATGAATGGGTTACTCGTCAAATGCCTCCTTTATGCTGATGATCAGGTTATACTTGCATCTTCAAAGGAGGAGTTGCAGGAGATGGTAACAATCATGCATCGTGCGTTAGAAAGGAAAGGAATGAAAGTGAATGTAAGTAAAACGAAAGTTATGGTTTTTGAAAAGGAGGAATGCGTTACGGCTTGTAATGTTTTGATCGATGAACAGCGAGTGGAACAAGTGAATGAGTTTGTTTACTTAGGTACGTTGTTTACAAGAGATGGTAAGAATGAAGCAGACATTGAAAGGAGAGTTAATGCAGGTAATTGTGTGAATGGAGCTCTGAAGGCGTTTATGAACAGTCAAAACGTGTCCAAAAAGGCACGTTTGGCTGTACATAGAGGTGTGTTAGTGCCTACCCTTATGTATGGTAGTGAAAGTCGGGTATGGCAGAAGAGATTTAAAAGTAGAATAAATGCTGCAGAAATGAGAGCACTGAGAAGTATGTGTGGTGTGTCTTTGACCGACAGAGTAAAGAATTGTGTGATACGAGAGTGGTGTGGGGTAAAAGAAGATGTAGTGACAAGCATTGAGAAAGGCATGTTAAGATGGTTTGGGCACATGGAGAGGATGGATGACGATAGACTGACAAAGAAGATATATCAGGCTAGTGTGAATGGGACAGGACAAAGGGGAAGACCTAGGAGAACGTTCTCTGACCAGATTGGAGACATCCTGAAAAAAGGACAAGTCAGAAGTACCCTTAACAGAAGAGCATGCATGAGAAACTTGATGGGAGTGAGTGAAGCAAGTGAGGTATGTCAGGATCGTTGCAAATGGCGTTCCGTAGTCTCTGCCTACCCCTCCGGGAAACAGGCGTGAGTCTATGTATGTATGTATGTATGTATTTATTATGAACATTTATAGATTCAAACTACGCCATCCATTTCATAAAACTGGTTTACTCCACTGATATGAAACCTTTACCATCGCTGCGACGGTATACTAGAACTCGAAGGCACAGCAAAGCCATATAAATACTTTTAATACGCAATGTATATTCTTTGGAAATACTATGATACTAATATTATATTGAAGGATGATTTATTTCGCAAGGCTTCCTCGGTAGGTAACGGCTTCGTGGAAGAGAAATAAGAGCCTTTTAGGAATTCTCACCGGGATTTTTATTATGTTACGATATATTTCATACGAGATTACCTTATGTTTATTTGCTTACGATATGAAAATATTATATGTCAAAGCAGATGATGTATTACATGAAAATATTTGTCCATCAATATCTGACGTAGGTATACATGTAAGTATATGTCATCATCGTAAAAAATAAGATTGTATTTGTAGTCAACATTATTAAAAAAATGTGTAAATACTTAATCTTATTTGGTAGCCTATGCCAGATCCTACTGCTATAAGTACCTAGTCTAGTAGTTTTCACGTCTATTTTCTGAGTTTACAAAAAGTGCAGTAGGTAACTAACCTTTTAAAACTAGTTCCTGACGCACCATTAACAAAATAATCAAGAGTAAAGTATCAATGTTTGGAAACAACTCAATATAACGCGACAGCAAAAAAAACAAAAAACCGTATTCCATGAAACTAGTAAGAATCAACATGTAACTACTTCTACAGTAAATTGTATAACAGTTGACGTGAGAAGCATATGTTATCAAGGCATTACAGCATACATCGCAGCCAACGATATAAAATGATAACATAGTATCTAATACACGAAGATTTCAAACTCCGTTAGCAACATCCTCGCGATTTCACCAATGATTGAGCACGGAATTTAATATGTGTCGAAGTTAAGTTCAGAAACTCACGCAAGTAAGGCGAATTTAACCGTTGAGTGTAAATTTCAAGCTCGATTTCTTGAAAGCATGATCATTTCAATAGAGAAGCTCCCTTGGTAGTTGACAACGCGGAAAATTTTCGAACAGACTGTGAACAAACTTAGTTTGTGCCTACCGACTTCGGTCTGACAGTCCAAGGCGCATTCGCAGACAAACTTCTTTAACTTGAAAATGTCCAGCGGCCACATAAATCTGGTGGACAAAGCAGGTGTTCTGTTTTGTTTAACTTTCTGATTTATTCAGTCTAACTTTGTTTAAGTACGCAATTCATAATGTTTTTAATTGAAACACATTGTCGTGGGAGTAAGTGGGTTCTTAATATAAAAAGCGTTTCGCTCGTGTAGTTATTCGAGTATGAAACTTTTGTATTTTATGCACGGTACAGTAACTTTTTCTAATAAAAAATAACTTAATTTTACTCATCACAGCATTTATTTAGTTAAATGTATCTTAATCCAGTTTAGGGGTTCTGATACCCACTTTTTTATAGACCCCCGTCTGTATCCCCGAGGGGGTAGGCAGAGATGTTATATTAGACCCACATTTCGCCATGAATTTATAGGTCCCACGTAATAGGCCTAGTGCCGTTACCGGGAACATCACCAGACTCCGTGCTGCTACGCATACGCTATCCACTGGAGCACGGAGGCAGACCATACCCATTTAATATTAAAAAACAAAAACCGGAACATGCAGAACATAAAATTGTCATTTTGATAATACACAATATGATATAAGCATTGAAAATGACAATTTTAAGTTTTACGTGATAGAACTCGGTACTGTAAAATACGAGTTCAGATATGTATTTAAGTTATATATAAAACTAGCTTTTGCCCGCGGCTTCGCTCGCGTAAATTCGGGGTTCTCTAGTGATAGTATATCACCTATGTTCGGGGTAACACAAATCTCCTTTATTGGACGGATACTTCTATAGGTAATTGTCGTTTTAACTGTTTAAGAAATATAACTGCAAAAAGTATATACATATACAAACTACTTAGTAGTACTCAAAATGTCATCGGTAAATTAGTGACGTTTCGCTAGAGTGACCAGTATGGCGACTGCGATTTGTCTGTCAGAACCATTAGAATTTAACAAAATACTCGACAATCCGAGTTTTGCGGATAAATGTTGTCGACTCGAAATCTTTATTTTTTAATTATTATTCTGGGAAGGTTTCCATCGAGTCTACCGTACACCTTGACGAAATTATTGATATAGATTTGACACTGCGATGGTAGCGCAGTCGGTCGGTTACAATGTGAAACATTCCAAAATCAACAACTAAGTTTACAAATTAAAAATTAACTAAAAAAACATTTTCCTGTGGACTAAATTGTAAATTTGAACCATTCTCAAGTCCCCTTTAACACACACAAAAAATTTCATCGAAATCCGTCCAGTCGTTTAGGAGGAGTTCAGTGACACACACGCACACAAGAAATATATTATATATAAAGATATCATTAAGTATTGTAGAAGCGTACAAATATTACTTCACCGGACCCAATTTAAACAACCCGTCATTCATTTTATTATTGTCATAATTATGATCATTGAATAAAATAAGTTATTGTCCTACTCTGACAATAATTTCAACAATGGTGATCGATGCAATAATAGCTTTGCCTGCAGTTATACTCTTATTTCATACTGCTATTTGTGGAATAAATTAGATTTTATTCTTTATCAAATGCATGGCAGCACTTTATATCGCAGACTTTTTTATATAAAATCTTAGAGTACTATTTATGACCAGAACAAGTTATAGAGCATCACGCCTTTTTGTTGTAATTCTTCTCGCGAACTTTTTTGTGGTGAAGCGACAATTTATACAAGTGCATCAACCACTATAAGATGTCAAAGTAAGTTTATTATCTTAGGTCTGAGTGAAATGATTGTGAGGGTCAAATTTACAGATTAATAACGAATTAAATTTAATTTCTACGAAATAGTTATAACCCGCTAATGGAAACTCAAATACGAGTTGGTACTATGAATCCTGTTAATGAGCCGTTTCCGATGGCTGTGTTGCTGATTTAGCTCCCTTGTGTGGGAATTTCGAGAATTTTGGAGTTTAATTCTGTTTATATAGTAGTATTATCACTACAGGACCGTGGCAACTTGGTAGTTGAATGAATGTATCAATTTGCAAGGTTATGCACCTGCGTTACCGTCTGGTTTTATAGATGGGTGAATGGTTACAAAAAGACACTTCCCACGTTTCACAACGAGCACGTGAACCTGTCGTTTTCGGTGAACGTCTTCTCAAACTAAGGCTTCTTTTATCTATACTATAATACTATAATATTTTATATACTATAATAAAACTGTAGAGGTGAAAAAGTCTGTACATTAAAGATATTTTGACGAAAATTAGCCAAAAAGTCTAGGAAAATGCTAAAAAGCAATACTTGATGTTTTTTAGAATTTATGTCTGTCTTTCCCTATGTTGCTAAATATCTCTAAAATGGCGAAATTGATTACAATAAAACTTACACTCATGTAACAAAGATACTCAAACTTATGAAATAGTATATGTTACATCACAATCGGTTGAGTGGTTTTCGGTGTACAGCTTGACCTCTCCTTTGTACGTAGTCCCAAACAAAACAGGGATCATCCAAAACTGGTTATATATATGGTGCCATCTATGATCATTATAAGTTTGTTAGTAAAAGTATAGTTCGTCTAAATAGGTACCTTCAAAGTGTTTTATGGCTACTTACCGACCGATAGATGTCACTATTTTCAAATAATTTTCTAGCAAAATAAATGTTTCTTGCAAAAAGGGCAATAATTATGTGTCGGGTATCTTTCTGTTATTAAAAAATAATAGAGTATAATATTCGTCACTTTCATAAACAAAAAGTCTCTGATTGAAATTAAACTACAGTTTACGGATTTTATCGCGTTATATTGGTTTCACTTGTTATTACATTTAAACCGAATGATCTAGAAACTACATTTTTATTACTAGCCAGTACGGACTGGAAACAGCAACAAAAATACGCCGGTTACAAGATCTCCAAACCAAGCGCGCAAGATATATAACATCGTTAAATTTCTTGAAGAGATGCCGTGATCACGATCTCATCCCAACATGCTGCAAAATATCAGCCAAGAAGGACATAGTACGTGGGAGCGCTAAGATCTTAAAACAGGCAAGTCATAAGTGACTCATTCAAAAGATACACGAACACCGCGCTGACTTGCGCAGAATAAATAGAAATGTTGAGAATTTGTCTAACGACATATACAGATTGATAACTCCATTTGATTTTGAAAAATGCATAAATGCAATAAATAACAGAGAAACATCAAAATATTACGCGTGTAAACGTAACAAAATAGAAAAATTGGAAAAATTACAACAAAAATCAAATGACCAGTACCTATGACCAGTACAAAATGAAACAGAACGTTTTTGCACGGACCAATCACACGCTACCGTCCGCCGACCATAGACAAACAGTTGTCAATCTGTCAAAACACACGTTAGATCAAAACACCGAAAGAGTATTATGCAGAGGTTTAAATTATGCGATAACTCCATCCAGAATACCGTATGAGACCATTATTTGCAACGTTGAGGATTGTCTAGTCAAAAACAATGTGAGTAAGGAAGATTTCGAGGCCATACGTCAAGACGTTTCTGCTGTATTGCGCCAGTCGAAGGTGCCGAAAAGGAATCTACCAAAACCTGAGTATTTCGCACTGAAGAACCTACGAGCTAGACCTGAACTAACAGTACTCCGAGCAGATAAGGGAAATGCAACGGTAGTGATGGACACGTCCGATTATAAACAAAAAATGGAAAATCTTTTGTCGGATGAAAGTACATATAAATTGGTTAAGACGGACCCTACCAACAAAATACTCAAGCAAACGAGTGATATTGTGAAGAAATACTCCGAACAACTGAATCTGGACGTGAAATACTTAATACCATCGTGTGCAAAACCTCCCCAATTGTATGGTCTACCGAAAATACACAGGGAAAATGCTCCACTGCGCCCTATAGTCAGTCAAATAGGGGCACCAACCTACAGATTGGCTCAACACCTTGCAAAGATTCTCTTGCCACTCAGAGGCAAGACGAGAGCGCATGTAAAGGATTCCTACCATTTTGTCAGTGAAATAAAACACCTACATCTCTCTGACAAGGAAACTATGGTTAGTTTTGATGTACAGTCACTATTCACATGCTTACCAGCACATGACTGTATTGTAATAACTAGAAGGAAGCTAATAGAGAACAACATGCCTGAGGAATATGCAGAAATATTGAAACACTGCTTAACAACTGGCTATCTGTTATGGGATGAGAAATACTACATACAAGTAGACGGTGTGGCAATGGGCTCTCCAGTATCGCCTGTTGTTGCTGACATCTTCATGGAGGACTTCGAGGCGCGAGCCCTGCAGACTGCCACCATCACACCGAGGTTCTACAAGCGGTATGTAGATGACACTTTTACAATTTTACCAACAGATAGTGTTAATGTATTCCTAGACCATCTTAATTCTATTCACAACCAGATAAAATTTACAATGGAATTAGAGGCAAACAATTCTTTAGCTTTCTTAGATGTACTTGTTATCAGGAACAAAAACAACTCCTTGAGCCACACTGTATATAGGAAAAAGACATACAAATAGGTACTTAAACGGTGAATCTCACCACCATCCTAAACAGTTAGCTACCGTAGGAATGTCTTTGTTTCAGAGAGCCCGGGGGATCTGTGACAAGAAACACCTGGACGCTGAGCTTCAACATGTCAAGCAAGTTTTGCAAGACAACAAGCTCCGACCGCCGCGCCAACGTCACAGATCCCCGAAGAACAAGCCAGCCACAGTAGAGAGACAACCTGCTGTCCTCCCATACATCAAGGGCGTGACTGACAAGATTGGCTACATCTTGAAGCGAGCTTCAATCAAAACTTTCTACAAGCCGCCAACGAAGATAAGCCAATTATTACCATCTGTCAAGAGTCAGTTACCCTTACAAGAGGCCGGGGTTTACAAGATAGACTGTGAGTGTGGGCTCTCATACATTGGACAAACCAAGAGAAGCATAGGCATTCGACTAAAGGAACATATAGCTGACATTTAACACAAACGCTCGACGAAGTCTGCTGTGTGTGAACATGTAGAACAAGGAACCAACCATTACCTGCGATTTAATAAACCACAGATACTCGCAAAAGAACACCGCTTTATTCCAAGAATGATACGAGAAGCTTTTGAAATTAAAAAACATCCTAATTTCAATAGGGAAGATGGTTGGAATGTTCTTCCAGCTTGGGACCCTGTTATCAGGCTAATGAAACCCAAGAAGGACAAAGTCACCAGAAGACATCAAGACACAGTGAGCATATTCTGCGTAGATAGTAACACCAATAGTTGAAAAATGTTCGGGTACTTTGAGATAACTTTTCAAGACAAAGACAAATACCACCTCAGTCTGCCGTGAACATGAATCCTGTAAAGAATTCGAAACGTCGGCTAGTAATAAAAATATAGTTTCTAGATCATTCGGTTTAAATGTAATAACAAGTGAAACCAATATAACGCGATAAAATCCGTAAACTGTAGTTTAATTTCAATGTGTAACATTCGCGTAAACCCAAGAAAATAAAAAGTCTCTGTGTCAAAATTTATTACAATAATTTAAACGGTCAATCTCATGTACTAATTTCAAATTATTATGTTTATATAATAGTTATATAATCATTTAATTATTATTCCTTTTAAATGATAAATACAATGATTATAGATCCTTTTTTCAATAAATTGTCGATTAGTCCATAATTATTATTTTCTATCTCGGTCGTTTTGTATATGGCGTTGACAAATGACGTCATTTTCTGAATGGCGGTGTTAAGATTCTCCGAGGATTGATCAGGTTCTCGGATAATTTTCTTTCGTCGTCGTTGGAATACTTGGATTGGGTATTTGACGTTACTTATGAGTTTATGATTGTTGAATGTTATCGTGTTTCTTTGATTTCTTTCGTTCGTTCGTGTTCTGTTCTTATACAGGTGTCTTATTATTCCCAATTTCCCACTCCTCACGTCACGTACGTGTGAATCTCTGAGCGGGAGACTGAGCCCTGAATTCAGACCTCTTGAATTCCTCAACGGGGCTATCTTACTTTCGGCAGGGCTGGATAGTCGTAGTCCTGTGTGTATTTTATAAATAAATCGCAGGGACAAACACTTGAAACAGCTGGAATCGACATCCGAACATGTTGCTTTTCACATGATCAGTAAAAATAACTTACATGTTCTATATATGGTAGTGAAAGTTGGGTATGGCAGAAGAGTCATGAAAGTAGAATAAATGTAGAATAATGCTAATAGAAATGAGAGCACTGAGAAGTATGTGTGGTGTGTCTATGACCGATAGAGTAATGAATTGTGTGATACTAGAGTGGTGTGCGGTAAAAGAAGATGAAGTGACAAGCATCGGGAAAGGCATGTTATGATGGTTTGCACACATGGAGAGGATGGATGACGAAAGACTGACAAAGAAGATATATAAGGCAAGTGTGAATGGGACAGGACGAAGGGGAAGACCTAGGCGGACGTTCTCTGATCAGATTGGAGACATCCTAAAAAAAGGACAGGTGAGAAGTACCCTAAACAGAAGAGCATGCATGAGAAACTTGATGGGAGTGAATGAAGCAAGGGAGGTATGTCAGGATCGTTGCAAATGGCGTTCCATGGTCTCTGCCTACCCCTCCGGGAAACAGGCGTGAGTCTATGTATGTATGTATGTATGTATGTTCTCTGTGAAGGTGGCAAAACAATTAATGTTGTGTAAAACAAAATTCTCTAAAGATATATATTAGGTATATAATATACATATAAAAGTTATAAATATTATATACATAAATGTCATGCTAATTAAATTCCAACATTTACGCGAACGGAGTCGCGGGCACAGCTAGTTATATTATAAAGGTACAGAAGATCGAAGTTAAGGCATATTAAATATTTTCAAAACTACGTTTTCGATATTTGCGGTTAATTATTTAGTCAATAAGTTCAAAAACTCAATTAACACAAATTACTTACTTTACAGAATTTTAACACCTCAGTATATTTGAACGATCTTCAACAATCTTGCCGAACATCCTGAGTCAAGTATTTTACCTGCGAGTGTTTAATAAGGGAAGGCGAACGTTAATAGAACAAAATGAAACTCGTCTTATCATAGGATTCAAAGATTAACGTTTAATAGCACTAAAGGAATAGAACAATCCTGTTTTTGAACAATTGCTTTCGAAAGTTCCACAGTTTCTGGAATCACGTTCGAGAAATGATAGTGCTTAGACCGGTTCGTTAGGAAGTTTAATTGAAAAAATCCAGCCGGTAGTTCGGCTGCTCCAATGGCGGAAATATAGACCGCGCGCAAAAAACGGCTCAAATTACGTGGAAAGCAGTATGCTTTATGTTTGATAGATTTTAAGTATTTTTAATTGGAGAGCAGGAACTGAAGGTTGTATTTTAACGGCATTAAACATGGCACACAGCGTGTCTCTCAAAATTGTTGTATATTTTAATGCAGCGATAGTCAAGGCATCATAAAACTAGTCCTATGTTTGAGATCTTCTAGACTTCACAACAACAGTCTGAAAGTTTTCAGGTAGCCACAAAGTAATATGTTGTTATAAGTATCATAATTGTTTGCGAACTCAGGTCGGGCGCTGTAGGGAAAACATGGCAAGATGGGGATTCATAGACACACACAGAGGTGCACTGCGACTGCGCAGCTCCATCACAATCCATGGCGCATTTGCTTTCATACCTGCAGTAAACAAGATCTTAAAGTGGCCTCAGACAATGCCGTTACCGTAGCTAAGTTTTGGGAACAGAAAATCTGAACCACTGACACGATGAAGAAGAAGTATCATAGTAATTAGTCTTTTGTAGTCCACTGCTGAACTTTAGCCTCTCCTAATTTGTTTCTCAGTAGCACTAAGAGTTAATAAAGAGGATTTGGCCTATAATACCACGTTGTTCAGACGGCTTGGCAAAGGACATGCCGTTGCATATCGAATTGCTCTCTCTTCAGCAAGATAATATTTGCTTCGTATATTTTCCATAGTGGCCTCTTACGACACCTACAAAACGAAACGGGGTAGTGACACTTTGCATTCCTAATCAGACACCACACATACATGAATATGCTAATGCAAATTGGCACCATATTTTCTTAGGTTAAACTAAGACAAGTCAACTAAAGAAAAATAATTATAGCAGACAAAAGTCTACGCCTAAAATAATCTCTCATTGTTCTGAAAATGGAGCCGCTTTGATATTGTAAGATAACTAGTGTAAGTCTATACTTATAGTCTTTGACATTTAATTAAACTTTCGCGATGATCACACGTAATGCGATATAAAATCTTGGAATTGAATCTAGTTATATTGCTTAAAGTCTGATTGATGCCAATTTTTATTCCAAGTTTGTTCTGGAATGTAGCGTCAGGAACAAATATTGTTAATACAATTGAATTACTAACATGATTCAAATTCGTTATCATAATTATATCGTTTGACTTAAAGTTATCATTATCAAATGAGAAAACTTGTGATTGGCCTTCTCATTTACATCCTGATAGTTTTCTTTGTATCATCTGTAAGTTTTCCTAAAATGTAAAGTAAAAATAAAATACTTTGTCGCCTTCTAGTACCTACAGTAAACAAACATTAGATAGAGATTGTTTGACTCGACAGACAGATAATTCTAATCCTAGGATCAATAATATGATGCGATTTTAAAAACTAACCAAATAGTTATCCAAAGGAGTGTAAGCCCACGAGCTACATTAAACAATTTCAGCTTGCGGTTGCAGACAGACCTCAAAGGACTCTCTCTAGACTTCTATTTGATTAAAATAGATCACAGAAGAATAACTGAAGCATGGAAGGAACGATATTTTTAAGAACAAATTGAATATAGCTACACTCTTCACTCATATGATAAATTAGAGTTGCCAGAAGAAGATGACACTATGTTTGTCAGTTAGGGCTAAAGGCAATTTGAACACAAATATCGTAACTTTTTAATTTAATAGTGACTGAGCAAATCCGCTATCGATATCGATTAAAGTTTCAATATAGGTTCAAAATGCTGGTCTTTAACCTTCCGTGGTGGAGGTTTGGCCTACTATAATACCACACTAGCCAGGCGTATTCGTATAGGGTTTTATTTCGAGATTTCCTTCTCTTGTTTCTCTTAGTCGCCTCATACGACACCCTCGGCATAAATGTTTATTTATACTTATTTATAGTTAGTTTTTCAGCTGTAATGAAAGCTGTAAGTGGAATTAATAAATATTAAATAAATAAATCATCACCCCCTACTCTCTCTCTAATCTCAATAACATATTTTTATTAGAGAAAGCAAATAATTAAGATAAAAGCAAAACTCATAGCTTAAGCATTATGATAACTGAGAATGGCATATCCAAATTAATTCTTTACAAGGATAGGAGATAGTCAACATGGATTTTATCAAGCAAAAAACATAAAAATTTACTTAAAATAGATAAATCAGACAAAACCTTGAATAGTGCCCAAAGGTTTGTTATTAACAATAATCACTTTATTGAAATTTTCTCATTACATAGTGTAGGTAATACAAATCTATGTGTAAAAAATGTATGTGCGGGATCGGACACTTTTCGATCATACATGTGAGACACAGAATATTTAGAGAGAAAAAAATTGTGGCTAGACTAGCCCTTCGATTTTATCTTGGGATCGGCACATTATTAGTCCACTAATTGAACAAGAACAACCAAGTTTTGGTCTCTGGGTAGATGACATTTAACAAAATTTCTTTCAAATGAAGATTATTATTTTGATGCATATCCACTCAGTAGTCGTGATTATGAAAGCAGACAATTCTTATCAAACCTACAAATTACTGTCCTTTAAATATTACTGTCTTTGTAAAGAAAGATCAGATTTTTTCTATAAGTGCATTCATTTTTTTGTAATATGATGGATTCTAACAAGCTTCGGAATTCATTACTGTTGCTGATAGTTTAAATAATAGCAAGTAATTATTTAAGCACTCACACTGATATGTTTAGAAGGGAGGAGCCATCTGTCATTACTATAAAAACATTCTGCAGTAAAATGCTTGGAACAAATTCTATGGTGATTTCTAGGCACCCAATTTTCTCCACGACATACTGCAGCAATCCACTTATTTTATAAATCTTTATCATGTGCACAAATAATCTAAAAAATAACGAGGTAAAAATATACGGTGGATAGACATATCGATAAGATTTTTTACAACACTTGAAAAGTCGATATAAATATTAAACGACTAAATTCAAAATCATGATAGAACTGTTATAAAATAAAAAATCACTAAGGTTATATAATTTGATGGCATAATATTGTCTAAATTCTATCTTACACGTCAGTTGACTGTGTTCAATTTGGGAGTACTAGGACGGTCTCTATTATATTATCCAATCTCTTTGAAATAGATACAGTATAGTTGGCAGCACTGGATAGGTGTCTTGTAGCAGCTGTGTGTGGCACCCCTTAGTGCGGTTACTGAACAAGCACAAACATGGCGCGAGACGGTTCACAATGCACGCTCGCCAACACGTCTAAGCACTACAATATTTTACTATCAACGAGGATTTTCTTTTAGTTTTCTAAAGATTACCTTTTAAACCAATATTGATGATGAAACCTTATAGATAAGTGAAACATTGCAGGGAAATTACATTTTGAATTTAAAATTATGTACTGTGTTATGTTTAGGTGTACGTAGCATAGTTGTTAAAATATTTAACTATTTATGGTCTCACTGGACATTAAAAAGTAACACAACGACACATACCGAGAATGAAGACAGATTCAGAATATAAACATTTCAAAAGTTTCTGCACATCTTTATAACATTCAGAGAACTTTAGCACAAATCTAATTACTACAAATAATATTGGCACAGTTTTCGCTGCAGCGTATCTCTGCAAATGTCGAGAAAGTTCTCCAGGATTCATATCCTATATAACATGTCACAACTGCGGCCTGTTGCACTTACTTAACGTCGATTATAAGTACCTAACTAGAACGTCCCCGATCGAGCCGGCCCATTCATGCTGAATTCAACAAACCTTACCTTAAACCTTACCTTACATTATAGTAATGAGTCATTTTATAAATATACAGTACAGCATTATCGTGGTGTGCAATAAACAGCCTGTACAATTTATTTACTTGTTCTCGCAACTACTGCTCGAAATGTCGTTCCCACATAAACAAATCTACCCATTATTGTTATACAACTTCGTATCAAAAGCAACACAAGACATGGTAGTCATATGAGTTGATAAAGTAACTCAGAGGTACTGTGTCAATATCACAAGTTTAAATATTTAACAGAACGACGACTACTCTTTGTCTTTGCCAGGATCTCACAGTGCAGTAAGCAGCTACATATTTACGTAGTGAATGTTTTGTTGGACGTGCTTTGCATTTCATGTAATATATAAATACAACATAGACTTTGAAATATACTCAAGGGACTCTGATGAGAGAGAGTGATTTGATAGAATATTTGTGCGACTTTGAGTCCAAAATCAGACAAAGGCTTTCCTGACGGTCAACATTTTCTATTTGACCTTTGGAAATAAATATGTGTATTTGCCTAGTATACGAGTATACTAATACAGACTTAACGCTTGCACGTGCGGCCCAAACATATAGCTGGGGAAATGCTCGTTGAGTAAAACATCATTACCTGCGTAATTATTTTGGGTACATAAAATTAAATTGAGATCCGTTTTATTTTGATGCCGTTCTTAAATTAATACACACTATCCTTGATCGGTCAAATGACGAGAAAGTTGAACAAAACATAGCTGAAATTCTGACCTTCAATCAATAAATCATGTCAGCCTAAAGACGTCCACTGCTGGACATAGGCCGCCCCAAAGGTTCTCCACACAGACCAATTTTGAGCCGCCCGCCAACCGCTTCCCGCGATCTTAACCAGATCGTCGGTCCACCCAAAATCCAAATTCTAACCTTATTTAGAATAAAATAAATTCTTTTGTGAAAAACACAAAACACGGTACACGATAAATGAAAGTGACTTCTGTCGGAAAGGATCCCATTTTCAATTTATATTCAACTTTAATATTGCATATCAGAAAGATATTGCCAACTGACGCAATAACCGCCTTATAGAGAAGCGACGTATGTACGTACACCAAGATTACGAAACATGTATTCTACAACAAAGGCACTCTAACAAACCACAGCAGATGCACCGATAGTTCTATGCAGTTAACTCAATTCTATTATGTTGCCGATAATATTAATAATATGAGATAATGTTTGTGTATTTTATCGAAATACTATTTGCTTCTTGTATTTTCCATAGTCGCCTCTTACGATACCGACAAAATGACACGCGGTGGTGACACTTTGTATTCTTAATCCGACACCACACGGACAGGTATCATCATCATCAGCCTTTAACAGTCCACTGCTAGACTAGGCCTCTCCTTTGATAGGAGGAATTGGCTTACTATACCACACTGGCCAAGCGGGGTGGTATAGGGTTTGTATCAAGTTTTCCTTCTCTTACAGTGCTGTTCTCTGCATAATATGCTCCCTCTGTCGGCCCTTACGACACCCGTGGGATGATATGGGGTGGTGACATTCCATATTCTTAATCCGCCACCACACGGACAGGTATACCATAACGCAAATTTGCACCAGATTATGCACACTGTTTAAACCTAAGATTTAGCTTAAACAAGGGCAAGTCGACTAAGGAAAAATATTTATAGCTGAAAAAAGTCTACGCCTTAAATAATCTCTCATTGCTCTGAAAATGGAGCCGCTTTGATATTGTAAGATAACTAGTGTGAGTCTATACTTATAGTCGTTGACATTTAATTTAAATTTCGCAATTTTCACACGTAATGCGATATAAAATCTTGGAATTTAATCTAGTTATGTTGCTTTAAGTCTGATTGATACTAACTTTTATTCCAAATTTGTTCTGGAATGTAGCGTCAGGTACAAATATTGTTAATACAATTGAATTACTAACATGATTCAAATTCGTTATCATAATTATATCGTTAAAATAAAAGTTATTATTGTCATTTGTAATATTAAACAAATTTGAATACTTGTGATTGGCCCTCTTCTTTATATTCTGATTGTATTTTTTGTATCAGCTGTAAGTTTTCTTAAAATGTACAGTAAAAATAAAATACTTTGTCGGCTTGTAGTACCTACAGTAAACAAACATTAGATAATTATAGATTGTGTGACTCGACAGACAGATTATTCTAATCCTAGGATCAATAATATGAGGCGATTTAAAAAATTAACCAAAATAGTTATCCAAAGGAGTGTAAGCCCACGAGCTACATTAAACACTTTCAGCTACACACAAATACAAAGTGTCTACTAAAAAATATATATAAAAAAAAAAGTGAGCCATCGAGCGTAATAGATCGCCAAAGATAAGTAACGGTTACCACTTTGATGGGTGACTCTAGACCCCAGTCACTCTGCGGCAAAACTAATATTTTACCAAATCTCGTTACCGTAGTAAGCGGACCCTGGACTCCTATACGAACAAGTTTTGGATGGGATAACGCTAGGACCATGATGGATTAGTTGTCTAATGATTTTTACATAATTTTTCATTTCAAATCAAATCAAATCAAAATCATTTATTCATCTAGGTCACAATGTGACGCTTATGAACGTCAATTTTAAAATTAAATTACTTAATGCTTCTACATTTACATTTACTGCCTCGTTCGCAAAGCAATAGGTAGAGCCACGAGAAAGAACGGGCAATAAAACTCGAGGCCACTCTTTTAAATCGCCAATATTATGGTACATATTTTCATTTTTGTAAGGAGCTGCAACTGTTACACATTGTACTAAATTACTTATAGATAGTAATCAGTTACAGACATAATACTTAAGCAATTAATGAAGTTACTAAATGATGTGTTTTAGTTAGCCTTCCAATGCGAATATTGTGTAACAGGAGCATCCACTTACGACTTATAATGTATACAACTCGTGACCATGTTCAGAACTATGGTGGAAATGTATGTTACAGAAGTGACGGTATATGAATGCACAAAATTACAAAAACTTTAGTTCACAGACCATGATAACGAGTTATCTTCATCTTACAGTACAGTAAATTAAAAAAAAAAAAATTGGGGAACAACAATGCAAATGTAGATGTAGTAAGTAGAATGACCTAATTATGATAAACGAATAATAATTTAAAAGAACTAGAAATGTTATATAATGATAAACTGAAAAATGCTAAGTATCTATATAAATTCTAAATAAGTAGTAGATCATGAGTTGTCTAGTGTAAGTGACCATCTATCCTTGTCACTGAAATAATCATTAATAGTATAATAACCTTTCTTAATAAGGCAGTCTTTTATTTTAGCTTTAAATGTACTAAATGGTAATTCTAAAAGACTAATTGGTATTTTATTGTATATACGAATACCTAGCCCTACAAAAGAATTATTAACTTTATGTAAACGATGATAAGGGGCATATAACCTATGCTTGTTTCGAGTATTTATATTATGTATATCGCTTTTTGAGGTAAATAAACTTATATTTTGCCTAATGTACAAAATATTAGCAAATAAAAATTGCGAGGCTACTGTAAGAATTCCTATAGACTTAAAGCGTTCCCTAAGAGTATCTTTTGCACCTAACATGTATATTGCTCGTACCGCTCGTTTCTGTAGAACGAAGATATTCTGAATATCCGCTGCTTTGCCCCATAACAAAATACCGTAGGACATAACACTGTGAAAATAGCTAAAATATACTAAACGAGCCGTGTCGATGTCAGTAAGTTGCCTAACTTTTCTGACGGCATACGCAGCAGAGCTGAGCTTTCCTGCTAGACATGCTATATGTGCACCCCATTGTAACTTATTATCTAATGTAATACCTAAGAACACTATAGAGTCTACTGTGTCAAGTTCCTCCCTATCTAGCATAATATTAGGTCCCAGTTGTCTAACGTTAGGTAAAGCAAATTTAACGCATTTAGTTTTCCTAGAATTAAGTACTAGGTTGTTTGCTGTAAACCATCGTGTAACTTGTAATAGTGCATTATTTACATCATCAAATTGATTTCTATTCCTATCTACTTTAAAAATAAGTGACGTATCATCTGCAAAAAGTACGACATCACAGATGTTTTTTAAATAAAAAGGTAAGTCATTAATATATACTAGGAATAGAAAAGGACCTAAAATTGAACCTTGTGGAACGCCTAGCTGTATAGGTAATTTAGAGGATGTAGTCCCATTTACATCGACACACTGAAATCTTTGCCGCAGGTACGAATCGACAACACTAAGTGCGGTTTTCTCTACGCCGTAGTGGCGGAGCTTACGCAGTAGTGTGTCGTGCTGAACGCAGTCAAATGCTTTAGATAGGTCACAGAACACTCCAATAGCATTCTTTGATGACTCCCAAGCACTATAAACGTGTTTTATGAGAGCAACAACCGCATCAGTAGTGGATCTACCTTTAGTAAACCCGTATTGATCTTTGTGAAGCAGACTATTTAAATTGAAGTGGCTTAATAGCTGCTTTAAAAGAATCTTTTCAAATATTTTACTAAATGCCGGCAAGATAGATATGGGCCTAAAATTATTAATTTCATTTTTACTGCCAGATTTGAATAAGGGTATAATTTTACTTAATTTCATCAAATCCGGAAATACGCCTAGGTCAAAGCATTGATTAAAAATTATAGATAGGTAAGGCGCAACAGTCTCAACTATAGTACCTAAAATTTTAATTGAAATGCCCCAAAAGTCGCCGGTATTTTTAATATTAATTGAATTATATGCGATCAATATATCTCGCGGGGTAACGTGCTCGAATCTAAACACGCTCTTGCATTCAGGTACACTGCTAAGCAAAAAATTTCCAGCGTCTAAAGATGATGATTGTAAAGAGCTAGTAGTTGTTAAAGGTATGCTCGCAAAGAAACTATTGAACATATGCGCTACTTGAGTTTTGTTAGTGACTAATAAATTGTTTTCTTTTAGTTCAAATTGGTTTTCCCGTGGTCGAGCTCTTCCTGTTTCATTATTTATAATGCTCCACGTTTCTTTAATTATATTTGTTGAATGCTTAATTTTACTACTAATAAATTTAGATTTTGCCATAATACAAACTTGTTTAAAAATTTTTGAGTACTTTTTTACATAATCTCGAAAAGGTGAGTCAAATCTATGTTGTTTCATACCATATAATTCAAATAACTTGGCTCTACTTTTGTATATACCTAAAGTGGCCCACTGGTTAAAAGATCCCATAGTACCCTTTAGTGTGACAGTTTTACTCTTAAAAGTATTTTGAAATTCATTATTTACTAGTCCAAAAAGTGAGTTATAAATTGTATGTGGATTTTGTGAGTTTAGTATTGAGGTATTGAGTTTAGCAATAATATTATTTTTGAAACGTATTAGACGATTGGTAGTCTGAGGCCTACATTTTACTATACGTGATTTATCATATGTTGAACAGGGAAAACTAGCTATCTGTTCACGGTGATCAGAAGGGAGAGAACTAATTACTACTGGGTTTGTGGCAGCACAAGAACTAAATATGTTATCCAAACAAGTAGAAGATGTTGCAGATACTCTAGTAGGTTCACAGAATAGGTTACTTAAATTAAATGACTTAAAAAGATTCAGAAATCTAATACACTGTGAAGAATTCTCTAAAATATTAATATTAAAATCACCACATACTATAATATTCTTATTACTACATTTAATTTTATTGATAGCATCTTCCATAACAGTCTCAAATAGATTATAGTCACCAGAAGGAGGTCGATATACACAAATTACTATATATAGGTCTAGTTCCACACAGGATAACTCAATAGTGCGCTCAATAGATAAATTAACAATATCTTTACGTTCCTTACATTTTAATAAATTTGAAGTTATTATGAGAGAACCGCCTCTAATAGCCTGCATTCTTATATACGAACTCTGCACCGTATAATATTCATTTATAACAATAAGCTCATGATTCTTTAACCAATGTTCAGTTAAGCACAAAACCTTAACATCATATTTTTCTAGAAATAAACTTAACTCTAATTCTTTGCCAGATAGGCCTTGCATGTTTTGGTGTACTATATTCAAATACTGCAGCCTAACTGTTGTCCTATCTTGGAGTTTAAATCACAAGACGTGTCAATAAAAACGTTGTTAGTACAAGTACTAACCCTATCAAATAAATTGTAAACACAAGGGTCTTTTCCTTGCTGTAAATTGTATGCTAATAGTTTAGCAATCTGTCGCTTAATATAAAATGGCAGATACATTGTATCTTTTGTTAAAGTAAATTTACTAATAAATTTATTAGCGTCAAAAAACAATATTGCGTCACTATGACGACAAGTTATATTATATAATAACATATTTAATTTGTGTATGTGCATGTTTTGTGTATGTGTTAAGTCATTTGAGTAGGGCAAAGCACATAAAATAAATTTACAACTAAATCTGGAATTAAGGTCTAATAACATTTCAACACATTCTATGATATGCTGTCTTTTTACAGTTAAACTGTTACCAAACAACAATATGGCCGTACTACTCTCAACTAATGGGGTGCAACTTAATCTGATTAACTAAACTACTGTAACTATCCCCTGGCCTACAATAATTTATAACACACTGGTTTGTATACTCACAGAGAAGACTACCAAAATTATGACCTAGCCTATCAGAAAAAATGTATGTTTTGTTAGTTGATGTTGAAAACCTAGATTTAATCATATTTGATTGTGAAGAGGATTGCTTTTGTGGATTATCAGAAAAATTCTCAGGTAGTACTCAATGGCTCTGCTGGGGTTGGAGTGTGAGTGTGAGCACAAGGACATAAGAGCTTATTGGTCAGAGACTCATACATTTCTGCATTACATCTCACCAAGTCTACTAGCTCACCTGCCTCTACTATACGCTTGCTCAGCTCTTGTTGAGAAGCTTGATATTTATTAAATAGTTCATTTAAGGTGCTCTCCCTAAGTACTAGTTCTTCCCTCAAGCGATGAGTGTCAGTATCATACACTACCCTACTATGTTCTAAACTTCTAGAGTACTTAGATAGTTGATCAAGTAAATAAATGCGCTCCTTTCTGAGATTTAAATTAACCCTATGCACATTATATTTTTTCATAGATTTATGACATCTTTTAATTAGTTTATTAACTTTAATATAGCGTTTAAGTTTTTTGTGACTTGAAAAGCTAGGTCTCATGATAATGGTATCATCCCTGGTCAGGTCTATTGTCACAACAGGCTCACTACTAACCAACTCATGATATAGACTGCAGGTATTCGCTATCTGTTCACTGTGTTTAAGAGTTTGTAAGTTAGAGATTGTGTTATGAGCTTCACTCAATTCTCGTTCTAGTTCAGCAACACGTCTCAGAGCTTCTTCATGAGTGTCCATACACTGTTGGAAGTTGGACACCGTCAATCGAAGTTGTTCATGTTGCTCAAGTATTTCGAGATGGTGTGTGTGCATTTCAGCCAACTGTGCCTTGAGTTCAGTGTTCTTGTCGACTATTATCTTTACTTCTTCTTCGCTGTCCTCTCTTTCCTGTAGCAGCTGGTTACACAGGATTTTAGAGGATTCCAGTTCCTTAAGTGTGGTCTGTAGTTTGTCCTCCAGAGCTGCCATTCTGCGGGTCATCATTTGAACAGACCTACCCCGTAGGCACCTGAAATGTAAGGAAGTGTGAGTAAAGTCAACAGAGAGAAACTATGAAATGGGTGGATAGAAAGTTGAGAGGGAAATAATGTAGGTAGATAATAAAACTAGAAGAATTGAATTGAATAAATATAGGAATAGTTTATTTTAAATAGGTACTAACTATTGGGGAAGTTCTACTCATAGAAAAAATAATGAATACTTATTATAAACTTTCTTGTAAGTATTTAATTGTAAAAACAAAATAAAAAAACAATTAATAAGACTATATCAGTTAATAGTAATGGGTTATTGTTATTAAATTACTTAAAAATCATTAAAAAATACTTTGGATGATTGTAATATCACGAATGTAGGTACTTATATAAATGGACCTGTGTAACACTGTAGTACTATTTATACTAATAATTTATGTAATAAATAATTATGTTTTGTGTATAGTGTCATGTAGTATATGGTGTCTGAGGCAAATGTTTTGCGTCATCGATTTTGCTTCCACAAATTGTCAAGCAAAAGGAGACATAAACGGTGCCGCTGTGTATTGTAAATTGACGTCGCTCATATGTAATGAGCAGTGTATGTATGTGATGTATAGTGTATTTTAGTTATTATTACTTATATAAAAATAAAACGGTACAGGGATAAGTAAAGAATTATGAAAACAATACTCCCCGGGTTTCCAGTTGATTTTGAATCTTGTATTGGTTATCCGTTACTTTGACAGTTAGTCCGCCACAAGTTTTCCAGCGAGGTTTTGTTACTAGTCCTTTAATATACTGTTACACCAACAATTATTACTAAGGTTTATGGGTATACACTTTACTTTGCACATATAATTGATTATTAAAACTAAATAAAACTATTTTTATCAAATAAATTAATTTACACGTAGGGAAATGACAACTGCTCACTAGTGTTGCCAGCGAAGAAAAAAACCAAATATATAATCACCCGAATATGTTCTCCGAGTTTCTGTGCTTCCATTGAGTAAATTAGTCTATTGTTATAGTTTATTTATTCCAAATTCGCATTATTTATGCCACTGCGTAATAGGATAGGATAACGTAGAACCTACTCAAGTCAAATAAACATTATGTCTTACTATTTTGAGTACGGTTGGGTACATCAAGTCTGTTTCAAGTTGTCCGCCAGAATGCTATTTTTTTTAATAATGTTACTTAATAAGTACAGAAGCTTTATCTCATTAGAGACCATAAGGCAGCTGTCTCAGCACCTTAAGCTAATACCGAGTGAAATTAACAACTGAAAACGAATTGATGAGCAACGAGCAGCGTGTGCGTAATTTTGCATTTTTTTATGAATTGGCGGTAAACGAGCAGATAGGATAAACAGGCAGGATTACCTGATGGTACGCGATTAACGCCGCTCATAAACACAAGCAACACCAGAGGACTTTCAAGTGCGTTGCCGCCCCTTGTGTTGGGAGGAGTAGTGTGACGAGGGAGAACGACAACAGTATAGGTATTGTTACTTTGCGTCGGTCTGAGTCGGTCAGTTTGGTATTTCGCTACTACTGTAAAACCAAAATAACCCTTTAATAGCAGTTTAATTTTAATGTGCACCAATTGCGCAAAATTTACGCCCATTACGCCGATTGCATATAAATCATAGTAATGAGTCATTTTATAAATATACAGTACAGCATTATCGTGGTGTGCAATAAATAGCCTGTAGGTACAATTTATTCACTTGTTCTCGCAACTACTGCTCGAAATGTCCTTCCAACATAAATAATATATCTACACATAATTGTGATACGACTTCGTATCAAAAGCAACCCGAGACATGGCCGAGTCATATGAGTTGATAAAGTAACTCAGAGGTACTGTGTCAACATCATAAGTTTAAATACTTAACAGAACGACGGCTACTCTTTGTCTTTGCCAGGATCTCACAGTGCAGTAAGCAGCTACATATTTACGTAGTGAATGTTTTGTTGGACGTGCTATGCATTTCATGTTATGTATAAATACAACATAGACTTTGAAATATGCTAGAGGGAATTTGCAACAGATTTTTTTTAGGTAGAGCTTCTTCTGATGAGAGAGAGAGTGATTTGATAGAATATTTGTGCGGCTTAGAGTCCAAAATCAGACAAAGGCTTTCCTGACGGTCAACATTTTCTAATTGTTCTTTTGAAATAAATATGCGTATTTGCCTAGTATACGAGTATACTAATACCGACTAAACGCTTGCACGTGCGGTCCAAACATATAGCTGGTGAAATGTTCATTGAATAAAACATAATTACCTGAGTAAACATCATCATCATCATCATTTCGTATGGCATTCTTTGCGCTGGATCCTATACGTCTATTTTTAGGTTTATTAGCTAGTCTTTGACCTGCGTATTTTTTTGGGTACATAAATTGTTTAAAATGAGGTCCGTTTTATTTTGATGCCGTTCTTAAATTAATACACACTATCCTTGATCCGTCAAATGACGAGAAAGTTGTTTGTGTTGTTCTAACCTTATTTAGGCTAAAATAAAATTCCTCTGTGAAAAACACAAAACAGGGGATACGTCATACATGAAAGTGAGTTCTGCTGAAAAGGATACCATTTTCAATTTATATTTAACTTTAATATTGCATATCAGAAAAATATTGCCAACTGACGCAATAATCGCCTCATAGAGAAGCGACGCATGTACGTACACCAAGATTACGAAACGTGTATTCTCTATTAAACCACAGCAGATGCACCGATAGTTCTATGCAGTTAACTCAAGTCTTATATGTTGCCGATAATATAACTAATATAAGATAATGTTTGTGCATTCGAATGAATCTCCACGTAAACATGAACGGTTGAATAAAATATAGGTTCTAGCTGTAGGTTTTAAAGAACTCGACGTCGCCAGCGGCTTTGACGGCGTCTATGATACATATAAACCTTCATATCTATAATTATATCTATTAAAAAAACGCATTAAAATCCGTTGCGTAGTTTTAAGATTTAAGCATACATACAGACAGAAGACAGACTTTTTTATACTATGTAATGACACCAGTTATATTTTTTAAATGTCTGAAATTAGTAGCAGTAGAACTGGTTCGGCGTTACACCGAAACCGAATGTTCCTAGGCGATTTGAAAAAATTATTAATATTGTGGACTGTAAGGAAGTGATTGGGTTCATGGGAGGAATAGGAGACGGGAGTATGGGAGCACATCTTACCTTGCACATCAGTCTTCTTCTTCACAAATGGCGGCTGGTGTCTTCGGGAATCCTGAAGCTGCTCTAATCACTTCACTCGCGGGCGGTTTTGTTGCGTTTATAGTATAAAGCGGTAGAATATGGCGGTGTTCGGTACACGTCTTCGGCGCGACACGGATGATTCTAGACTCCGTCGTAGCGTCGTTGAATTCTTTCTACCAATCAGCGAAGCGTGCCTTTGAGAGGGTAGGAATAGAAGGATCGCTCGTATTGGATGAGCAAGCGAGGAACGATTGACATTGATGTAATTAATTATAGATAGAAAGGTAGATGGCGCTACCATATCCTCCCGGCCCTAAAGGGTTGCCTTTAAAGAAATAAAACTGAACTTAGCTATGTTGGGTGTACTACCGCATAACCCATCAAAAGGCTAAGACAGCGATATGATAATAAAATTAATCTAAATTAACTTTAGCGAAAATTACAAACGCAATAATAGCGAAAACTACAAACTAAATACTTAAACTAAGAGGTAGATCCAACTTCAGGCTAGATCTCACTGAGTTGGAAGTGGACAGAGACGTACAACAGGGCGCACGTAGCTCCCCTTCGCGGTTTTCACGGTAACAACGCGGGTTGTACCGTCCTTGGAAGTATGCAGTTTCTCTACGATGGCTAACGGCCATGAAAGCGGCGGAGCATTATCATGTATTATGACAACCAACGTACCCTCCTGTATAGGGGATGCAGAACTATTCCACTTGGATCTAGCCTGAAGCTGGTGGAGATATTTCGCACGCCAGCGCCGCCAGAACGACTGCACGAGTTTATCCAGCAGAGTATGTCTCTGGAGCAAGCTTGAAGAGTCTGCTTCAGGAGCCGGAAATGATGATAATGGCGCTGTGTTCAGAAAATGTACAGGGCTTAACGCGGATGGTTCTGCAGGGTCACTACTCAATGCCGTGAGCGGACGAGAGTTGATCAGTGCCTCGACTTGTGCAAGGACAGTTAAAAGCTCTTCATAAGAGAGGATCTGTTGACCTATAACTTTGAAGAGATGCGTTTTAATTACTTTGACCATGCTTTCCCAACATTCACCGAAATGTGGTGATGCTGGCGGAATATACTTCCAGTCAATATGATTTATGGAAAGTTCTTCCTGAAGACGAGTACGGTATTCTTCCCTGAGTAACTTATAAAGGTCGCGTAAATAAGAGCTTGCGTCCACGAAACAAGTGCCGTTATCCGTATACAAACACTGTATAGGGTGAAGAAATTGTATAGCCGTGAAAGAAATTGTTTAAGGGCTGCAAGGAATGACACCGTGCTTAAATCTGTCGCAACTTCAATATGCGTAGCGCGCGTCGTTAAGCATGTAAAAATACATAGCCAAGCTTTACGGCTTTTAACACCTCGACCACGCACTGGCGTATACTGCAGCGGTCCTGCGTAATCACAACCAGTATGTGTAAACGCTTTATCAACTTGATTGACGCGTTGGCTAGGAAGATCTGCCATGGTAGGGAAAGTCGGACGCGGACGAAATTTGAAACAGACGTTACATTTATGAATTCTGTGACGAATTATTCGTTGAGCGGCTAAAATCCAATACTAATGCCTAAGTAAGGACATAAGCAACTCTGGACCAGCATAAAGGTGCTTCTTGTGATAAAAATCAACAAGAAGGTCGACAACATGATCATGACGCGGCAGAATTCAAGGATGTTTGTAATAATAATAATAACTTTATTGGCATAATAATAAGGTTGACAGCTGTTCGTTGAAGCTCTGACTCCTGAGCTAGGTTTAAACCTGTGTTACAGAAGTCAGTGACCCCTCACAATTTTCATGTTCACGTAAATTATTATTATCCAATATTGAACCTTAAACTAGATAATTATAATTTTCAGAAGTAAGGTAAAGGTAGACTAGTGTTTGTGTGAGTGGATGTATGTATGTGTGTGTGTGTGTTTTGTGTATGTGTATGTGTAAGTACGTGTGTATGGGAGTGTGTGGGCGTGCGTGTGATTATATGCGTGTTGATGTTTGAGTGCCTGCGTGGACTGTATAAAATGGAACCTATCCTAGGAGTAATGTTTCTGTTTGCGTATAATCTAACCCTTGCAACCATTCTTTAGTTTTACGCGTCATTTCGTTATATGTCAGAGGGTTAATGCTTAGTTTTCTATTTATTTTATTGTACATATATGAGCTGAGGAATATGTGTTTTCGTCGTGCGGATGTAGTGGTACATTTGACGGTTGTACAGACATTGTGCACTGTACGTCTTAAAGCAGGTATTTGTTAAAAGGCGTGATGAGATGTTGTTTTCGTAGGAGATGGAGAAGGTACAGCTGCCTTATTGTTAGGACTTGACACTTTTGGTATAGTTCTGTAGTCGGAAAACGGAATGGTTTGAAGGTCATAACTTGGAGCAGTGATCGCTGAGCTCTTTCGACACGTATTATGTGGGTTTTGCATGCCCCTCCCCAGGTTGTTATACAATATCCCATCACTGATTGTGCCAATGCATAGTACACCATTCTAAGGAGATTATAATCACCTACATGCCTTAGATTTTTGAAGGCCCACATTAGTTTTCTCGTGCGACATGTGATAAGGTCAATGTGATCATACCAGCTAAGTTTTTCGTCCAAAATAACGCCCAGATATTTAACAGTAGCTGATCTGTGCATAGAGAGACAGGCGCAGGGATTATTTAGGTCCTGAGTGTTGCAGGAATGAACTTTAATGTTCAAGTCCGGTGACTTTACTTTGGCAAAGGTGAAGTTTATGTAAGTGGTTTTTGTGACATTGAGAGTTAGTAGATTATTTTTTAACCACTCGTTGATTTTACGAAGTCCCGACTCAGCGAAGGATTTCGCCTCGTCCCAAGTCCCTCCATGAAATACAAGAGCTGTGTCATCTGCATATTTATGTGAATATTCTACCGGTAACAAGAGACTGCTGACACAGGTCATTAATGTAGATCAGGAAGAGACTGGAGGCGAGGACACTTCCCTGTGGAACTCCGTAGTCAACTCTATTTTCAGAACTGATGTGCTCACGAATCTTTACTCGCTGGCTACGATCACACAGAAAGTCTTTGAAGATTGCATGAGCTTTTCCCCGAATGCCCACACGCTCTAATTTATTCACAAGGGTTGGAATACAGACAGTATCAAAAGCCTTAGCTAAATTGATAAAGATTCCAATGCATTTTTGTTTAGCATCCACTTTTGACGTCACATAGTCTACCAATTCAGTAACAGCGTTTTCCGTGTTTTTTCCTTTCCTAAATCCGAATTGAGAATCGGCTAGAATTTTATTATGTTCTAGATATTTTACTAGTCTGTTATTTAGTACCTAACAGACTAGTAAAAGTAATGTTATTTAGTACCTTGCCGTGTGGATGACGGCATATAATACAAGCGTCACCACCCCCTATCTTCCCGTGGGTGTCGTAAGAGGCGACTAAGGGATAACACAATGCAAATACCATCTTTGCGTAGAGACGGAAAACTCGACATCAAACCCTATACGACTGCCTCGTTGGTCTCGCAGCATAAATGTGCACGTGGGATCGGGAGGTCCCGGGTTCGATTCCTGGGTCGGGCAGTGTTATTGGGTTTTTCTGTCACGAAATTCTTAGTAGCAGCACGGAGTCTGGAAATGTGCCCGGTACGGCAGTAGGCTCGCCCCTTATTACGTGGGACCAAAGTATATCTGGCGAAAAGTGGGTGTAGAAATACACCTCTGCCTACCCCTTCGGGGATAAAAGGCGTGACGATATGTATGTATGTATTTAGTACCTTTTCTAGTATTTTGGATAAGGCGGATAGTACCGATATTGGCCTGTAATTTTGTATACTGTCTGCGTTCCCTCCCTTGTGAACGGGAGTTATAATGGATTTTTTGAATACTTGAGGGAAAACGCCTTCTTCGAAACACAGTTGTATGATTTTGGTGAGAGGTGGCACTATAATATTCTTTCCTAGTTTTAGAAATTTGACTGGTATAGAGTCCCATCCCGTAGCACAGTCATTTTTCAAACTCATAATTAGTGACTCGATTTCTGATTCATCTGGTGAGAGCAGTACTATAGAATCACGATATCGAGGCAAGTCGGCTTTATATGCACTATTTTTAGTTTTTCGAGATGCTATTATTTTACCCGCTAGCTGTTTGCCTATTTTAGAGAAATAGTTGTTTATATCTTCCACGGTCTTAGATATATTTTCTGAAGACGATATTAGAAAGTCGGCTGGTGTTTTTTGACTCTTTAGGTTTATTACAGATTTAACTGCATTCCACGTTTCCTTTATGTTTTTCGCTGAATTTAATAATGATCTTTCGTAATTTATTTTGAGTTTCCTAATAAGTGCATTACAGAAATTACGATATATTGTATATGTTAGACGGATAATGTTGTTATTTGGGTTAGAAGTAGACTTTTTATGAAGCTTATCCCTATTGCGTATGCATTTGAGTAAGCCAGGTGTCATCCAGGGCTTTAATGTCCTTTTCCTGCTAGGCGCGTGTATAAGACTTGAGTGATGCCTTACTATAGATGACAGTGTATTCACAAATAGCGATGCAGCCTCGTTTGCGCTAATGGAGTTATTGACGAAGGAAAAATCTGTGTCTGTAAGATGGTCGATAGTAGCGTTGAAATCTATCCTATTTTTCGATAACTTGTTTATCTTTTTATGAGTTCGAGATAACATTAATAATATTAAGGCATGATTTGTAATAGTTGAGTCTATGACAAATATTCTTGCGGCTCGCGATGTGTTTAGCATAACATGATCCAAGCAGTTGTTAAGTCTTGTAGGGTAAGTATGCCCTGGTAAAATGCCTAGTTGAGCAGTTAGATCCAGGTACGAAGCGCTATTTCTGTCACTATTATATGGTTTAATATCTATGTTAATATTTCCTGCCAAGACTAAATGCTTTGACGTTAATGGAGTAATTATATTCTCAATTGAAAATTAAGAAAAGAGTCTGCACATTGAATTGATGGAGATCTATATACAGCTAGAATGTAGATGTCCGGGTGCATATTCAGCAGTAAGAAGCTAGCGCCTGCCTGGATTGGTTCACTTACGGTGCAATTGATGTGTTCTGCTTGGAATATGTTTGATATTAGTTGCCCTTGTAAATAGGTTCCTGTTTGTGTGATGTGTTTGGGTGTTTTTGTTAGGTGTAGTGTAGTGTTGTATGTGTGTCTTGTATGTGTGTGTTTATAATTGGTGTAAATATTAAAGCTAACATGCTTTGTTTTAAATAGTGTGCATACATTATTAATTTAAAAGATAACAAATTAATATAATTTAAGCAAATATGTAACTGAAGAAGTACAGGTACGTCATAAATTATGAGATGTAAGTAATTATTAATTGCGAAAGTAGCCAAACTAGTAAATAATATGTTATTAAATTTTGACTGATAATTGCTTTTATATAGTCACTTTTGTTTAATGAAATCTAACAGACATTTTTCAGATTTTACAATTATTGCTTTTCTGTTAGGATCCTTACCTATACGTAGGAAGATCTTGCCATTCACACACCAGCATGATAGGTCGTTTGACTTCGCATATTGACGTGTATCATAGAATAGCTTCCGCATAGATTGTGACAAGTGTTCATCTGCATATATCGGCATTTTTTCGCATTTTAATCCAATTGTACTTGTGTTTAATTTATCATTAAGTGGTCGGTCTTTATTGAATTTACGCACGTAGGACAGGAATTCGTTTCTTTTAGTAATTTGGATAAATTCTGCCATAATCGGTTTGTTTAATCCTGTTTTCCCAGGTATGCGGTAAATATTACGTAGGTTGGATGCTGTTATGTTCATATTTATCGCTTTACCCACACAAGATATCGTTGATATAAGATCTTCGGTTTTCTCGTTGAGCTTGGGTGGAACATTACGTAGTTCTATAGTCGCAGACTGCGTATATTGTTCCAGATCCTGTATTTGTCTACTGGCTGTGCTAAGCTTGTCACATAGTTCCTTCTTCTCGCTTTCTAGTTTGAGTATTCTAGTTTTCATTTCCTCGTAGCTTTTGCTTACAAAGTCCATTCCTGATTCTATTTCTGCGTTGATTTTCTGAATTTCGCAGCATTGGCTTTTTTTTTTCGGCGACAATATGGTCAGGGGGTGTTTCATCTCACTCAAACTTTGATAGCCAAAGTTCTTTGAGCACGAGCTTGGCGTACAACATTTTGGGAGCCACAAAACCCATTATGTCCCATAGTCGAGCCACTGTGGACAGCATAGTGCGTTTGGTGCACTTATCATCTGGCGGTGAGACGTCAAACTGAAAACTATCACAGGACTTGTCCCAGCGTAAACCGAGAACTTTATGCGGTACAGACTTCTCAAACTCAATGTCTGGAGAAGCTTTATGAGAATCAGGTATGCGTGCGAGAACCTCCTTAGAATTGCTTGTCCATTTGACAAAATCAAACTGGCCTCGCTTGAAAAGCTGAATAAGCTCTTCACAAAGCGAAATTGCTAGCGGAGCGGATATGACACTACAGGCAATGTCATCCATATACAAAGCGGAAGTAGCAACAGCTGCTGCGGCGGGAAAGTGATTGCCTTCATCAGCGATCAACTGGCGAACAACTCGTAACGCGTGATATGGGCTAGACTTGAGTCCAAAACAAACACGATTGAACTGATACACAGATAAAGGTTCCTTATTATTAAAACGGTAAAAAATCCGTTGACATCTACGGTCAGATTCGCAAACGCCGATATTGAGGAACATTTGGCGGCAATCAGCTGACAGAGCGATTTGGAAAAGACGAAACTTTATTATGATGTTAAATAAATCATCCTGTAGATTAGGGCCTTCATGCAAAATGTCATTAATCGACTGACCCGATGTAGTCTTACAACTAGCATCTAAAACCACACGAAGTTTAGTAGAGGTTTTATCTTCGCGAACTACGCCGTGATGCGGGATATAATATGAGGGAAGAGAGTTGCCCTCGTTGTTTACAACTACACTCAAAAAACCTTTATTTATGTAGTCACGAATGACGTCATTATAGGCGCTGCGTAACTTAAGTGATGCATCAAGTTTACGTTCTAAACAATGGAAACGTCCAAGCGCAGCAGCGTACGAGTCGCCTAACGAATAAGGGTCACCATAGAATGGCAACGCCACTACGTATCTGCCACTGTCGTCACGAACAGTGGTAGCGCGGAAATGTTGTTCACACTCGAGATCCTTATGGCTCATCGAGGGCGGTGCGGTAATCTCTTCGACTAAATATATAAGGGGTTAAAGTATGAAATTGCCGATTTGTTCTGAAAATCAAAATTGTTTATTTTTTATTTTTAACATATTTATTTAATCAAAATAGTTACCATTATTATCTATACATTGCTGCCATCTAATAGGAAGGTCATTTATGCCTTTGCGATATAACTCTGAGGATCTAGACTGCACAAACTGTGTGAAAACCTTTTGTACTGCCTACTGGGAAGAAAACTTCTTGTCACGTAGATCCAAATCACGTAAAAACTGGTAGTCCGTTGGAGCAAGGTCTGGCGAATACGGAGGATGACGAATGGTTTCTAACTGCAGTTCCCGAAGGGTCAAAACGTTTTGACCCTTCGGGAACAAAACGGTTGCTCTTGCTGTATGAGGTCACGCGTTGTCATGGAGCAATAATGGTGAACATCGATTCATGAGTCGGGGCTGCTTTACTGCCAGTTTTGCCAATATTGTTCGGAGTTCGGTACAATAGACATCTGCGTTTATTGCTTGATCAGATCGGAGAAAACTATAATGAATAACACCATGCTGAGACCACCAAACAGTTACCATTACCTTTTTATTAGTAAGCTTTGCTTTAGGACACTGTTGTGGCGTTTGACCTGGGGTCAGCCATTGCATTTTCTTTTACGGTTATCATAAAGAATCCACTTTTCATCACATGTCACAATTCGATCCAATATTCCTTCATTTCTGTACCGATTCAACAAGGCAACACAAGTTTCAACACGCGTTTCTTTCTGCAGATCAGTCAAATCATGAGGCACCCGTTTTTCGTATTTTTTATTTAATTCATTTGACGCAATTGAGTCAATATTGTGGGTAAGGTAACGTTTAACCATGCCGCTAATTCCTGGGTAGGTTGACCAGGATCGGCTTCCACCATCTCTCTTAATTCATCGTTATTCACCTGTGTGGGCGATTTTACTCGTGGCTCGTTCTTCAAGTCGAAGTTTCCATGGCGAAAGCGTTTAAACCAAAATCTGCTAATGAACACGGTGTGTTCATTAGCAGACTCTTCTCCAAACGCAACATTGATATTGCGGGCTGATTCTGCCGCGTTACTTCCGCGTCGGAACTCGTATTAAAAAATCACTCGAATTTTCGCAGTATCCATCTTTCTTGTCTAAGTTGTATAACAAAAACAATTGAAAGTCGATATTCATATGTTTCACATTTTTAAAAGAAGAACATCATAGAAACCATGTGAAAAAGGTTTCATTTAAAAACCTCAAACCATGAAGATTTTATGTCAATTCAAAGTACCTATTACAATAAAACGGCAATTTCATACGTTAACTCCAATTATTTTCAATGATGTTTCTTCTTGTTCAAAATATGAGCCAACCTAGCCAAAACAAAAAAGAACCCAAGCAAAGCTGATTGTCAGTGTCCTCAACTTATTATTTAAAACATGTTTTAAATAATAAGTTGAGGTTTCAATCCACAGTGTAGACAAAAGTCTGTAATACCTCGTGACACTTCGCAAGGGAAGTGATTAATTACCCCTTCAGTGTAATTGCTAGTGATGTAATCCAATTCTCGTTTCTGTTTCAAATGTTTTCTATGTTATTATTTTAAAGGGTTGGGTCACAACTTGTTAGAGGTACATTATATAGGTAGAGCTAGTTGTAAGCGAAAATCTACATGTTCATTTATACATAGGCACATATTTTTATTTATGCTCATTCACACCGTCCGTCTGTTATGCTTTTTTCCTTAAATTTGCGGTAAGATTTTCTGGCATTTAGTAGGTACTAATTTTCTGGCATTTAGTAATAACGAGCCGGTCAAAGTAAAAGACATGGTCAGGCCTTTCTTAATACCCTAAAAAAATCTTTTGAAGGCTAAATCGAATTCCAAGAAGGCAAAACGGGTGCTTAAGCTAGTTGTATAATAAAGTCGTTACGCAATTTCCTATCAAAATATATTTTCTCTATAATCTAGCAAAGTTGTCGTAAACAATTTTACCACTTTATAATACCGAACATGTAAGTGACATTTGAAACAGGAAAGTGCAAAGTCCCGAGCGTCTCGAATCCACCGGGATCCAATGTTCGGTAAGTTACTTGTACAAACTTGCTCCAACTTTTAGCTTAGTGCCTTAAATTTTAAGTAAATTTCGTGTCCGCCCAACAGTGGCGTCACTCTCCAGCGGTTTTTAGATATTTAAATATGTTTCAAGAGAACAGGGCTACAAGGTAAATGCCTCTACTATAGAACTACTTAAAAACTCATTTCTTCTAGGTTAGTCTGTAGTTGTCACCAGGGAATACCAACCTAAATTAAGTAATTTAATTTTTTGCCCGAAATAGTTCTAGAAATAAGTTTGAAGCGAGATTACAAGAGGACCATTAGGCCTGGAAAATGGCTTGATAACTGCAAAAGGAAACACGTTTAATTTCAGCGCATCTTGCTTTAAACTTTGTCCGCAGATTCGCTGAGAGAAAATGTAAATAAAGCGTACATATTTATGTTTATAGCGTACATACTTAGAAATTCCTCCAAATATTGTTTCAGGCGCAGTATTAAGGACTTATCTTAAAAATATTTTACTTTCAATCATGCAATACCTACTACTCTAACGACCATAAAAAAGTGGAATACAGATTAAACAATTGAACATATTTTTTTATAGACTCTAGCCTGTATCCCCAAACAGATTTTCTAAAAGCGCTCCTAACTGAGGGTAGCGATCGATACAGTCCGCTAGGGGGCGCATTTAGAAAATTTATGGAAATTGTTCCCGACGACTAGGCTATCGTCCACCGTGACGATTGAGTGCAAACTCGTACTAGACCCTCTGATATCATAATTAATTCCTCATATGTCTCGGAAAATTATATTAACTTCTTCGCTAGTTCCTTCCAACCTCCCAAAGGGAACTCTGCTGGTTTAGATTATGTTCTTTGACATAATCTGCAAACAAGTTTGGTTTATGCATATTTAGTCTTACTGTTTGACAAAACTCTTTAGTATACGTGCTTTATTACTAACCTAGTATAATAACTATTATCAAACGTGAGTTATTACAGTGTTTAATTGCTTTTAATCCTATTCTAAAACTAAAATCAGAAGTTAGTATATTACAGGTTTTCTACTCCTGAATTAATATTAAGAGCAATTTTTTATGTGCTAGCCAATAAAGATGATTACCGGAAGAATATAATTTTTTTATACTGATTTTAGCGATTTTTTGAGATACTTATCTTTGCAGTCGGAAGTGGGGCATTTTTGCTACTTCTTCTTTGCTTATAATACATTAGTTTACTGTATACATTTATTACGTAATGAACACGGCCCTTTAAACATTAACAGTCACAATCTTGAATATACAATAGAAATACTCCGCACAAAAGTAACAACTTAAAGCTGCTTTAGCATTCATAGCCTCCTTAACCGACATTCTTTGAAAGTGAAAATTGGGCTCCACACCAAAAACCCTATAACACGTTCTATAGTAGACAAATATACTGAATTTATACACAGCTAACCTCCTATATTGTATGCCATAAACAACGCGGGGTTATAAGCAAAACGTCGCAAACATTATTACTCTACCCTTGCTATACATGGTACGTTTATACAGATGTCGCAATGTCTTCGTTCATTCCGACCACGTCGCAATAGTTCCCAAAACTTTGCACCAAACACCACCTGTGTTCACCCCTGCTATTTGTTAATTATAGTATTATATTCAGTGCTCCGATTATTCAATATTGAAGCAGTAAACTTCGACGTTTAGTACTAGCAAACTAATAATTAACTCCTAATTTATAAGATCATTTTACGAGGGAAAGGTTCTAGGTTTTATTATAAAGGAGAGACTAAGAAATTGATTTAAGGTCTTTAAACACGGTTAGTTTTATGGCCAACACGCCTTCCCTTTCAGTTTGAAAAAACTTTAGTAGCGATTTACGATTGGCTATTTAGTCTTGATTAAGATTTGCTTCGTTACGTCTTCATGGAAGAACTAAGTAGTTTTCAGTATTAAGTTTGGTAAAGATTCATCATTTAACAAGTACATATCATAGCGGTATACCTGATTTCTTTAATCTACATATTTCTAATCATGTTTTATCCGACCTAACATGTGTAGGCCGTCCTTGAATTGAAATGTTTAATAATTTTACGCTCACATGATAAAGAAGAGCTGGACTTATGTTTCAATATTTTTTAAATGAAAAACACGAGTAAATTGTTATAATAAGAGATAAGCTCGTCATACACTAATACTTACTAGTGAAGTGTCTTTGTTAAGTGTTAAAAACGCAACAGTGTCTTCTTTTAGTTTTTAAACAATCAGTTATGAAAACATACCAAGTTAAGATAAGATCACCGTCAAAAATTTAATTTCACCCACGCATTACTTTAATATGTCCAAAAGAAAACATTTGTACTTAAATTAAGTTTAAAATAACTTGCGCAGTAATATATTATTCGCGGAATAGCCAACATTTTCTACTCAATTTGTTCTTGAAAATGGTACAATAACGTTTTTATACTGTGTTAAATACAAAACAGTAAATTACATCGAGCACCTAATCTGCATATTAAGTAATTAACGAATAATGTCCAAAAAAGTCTGGACTTGCCGGGAATAAAGCAAGGGACGAAATAAATTAACCAAACCGCCTTTTTTGTAATTACTTTTGTATGTACATTTCTGATGTAGATCTCCCTTTGTGGACAGTTTAGGGACACCGCGCAAATACCGCATACCTTCGAAGGTACCTCGTCGATTTAACGGTGTTAAAGCTTGGGTTATTTATGATTGATAGATGTTAAGTTCAATTCTTGGTTTAGATTAAGTGTTATTAGGGTTACCTGTTAAGAAATTCGTAACAGTTATGTAAGTTTATGCTGTTATGATAGTCTTCTTGTGTCATTGTGGCCATCTCAAGTGTCGGAGAGTCACGAAGAGCTCCATTATCGACTAACAACTCTTGTCCAGAGTCAAAAGAAGCTGATCACCGTATGTGCCCTTCAAAGCACGGTAGCAATCTGATATTAATAACATACAAGCTGTCAATTACCTAAAAGGTAACCTATGTAAACGTTGCCTAGCTTTACCGACAGAAACAGACTAGACCTTACAACGTAACACTTAACGAATACAAAGATCAGACTCAACTGCTTATAGTTTTATAGATAAACAAGCGTTTGTTACTTAAGTTATGAATATAAACAGTACCTGGAAACTAAATATAAAATAAAGTAGGCGTATTCAAATAGTACGTCATGTACAACAATGAAAATATATTTCTACGTGAAGTAAGGGCACCTGGATCAAGAGTTTACTTGAGGATATATAATAACGTATGTTGTTTTATAAAAATATTTGAAGCATACATTCACGACCTTTAGTCACATTTCCTTAGCTACAAATAGTACTTGTTTGATTTGACGGTAACATGTAATAAGGTAGTACGCGGTTAATATGTAACATTTTTGCTGCGTAAATATTGCTAATAGTAGAAGATCCGTAGAAGAGCGTCCTTTACCCATCGTGTGAAAATAATTTTGTATCAAATTTTGCATGTTTAAAAATATATCGCGAATGGATTGCATATAGAAAGCTAGACCAGAGTAGGAAAAGTAGAAAAAAATGTATTTGGCTTTTCATTCAACATTGCACTTATGAGTTTAATGAATAAATTGTACATACAACATGTGTGTAGAATAACCTATGTTTTCTGAAGAAATGAAATACTGTAATACCCATCTCAAACGTGAGAATGGTCAATATATGGTGCTATTATTAAACCATTTATTTATTTTGGTAGTAGTTGGTGTGAGCTTGCTACTATACAGTGATAAAATATGAGAAAGATGCGAAGAAAAATAAAACACCAAGCAAAAATATCGGTGTTTTAGATATTAAAATAAATCTTGACCAAGGCCATGTCAGTCAGTTAGTAAGAAATACTTACTTATATATTCAGTAGCAGAGTCGTGTAGAATTTATTTGTTAGTCGAATGTTCTCGTAGACAATTACTACACCCCGTACGTAAACAAAGGGCCAGATTATAACCCCGCTATTTTTACAGTGGGGTTTAAAAATAGAAGCACTCTGTACATACCCATGGGTGTTGTAAAAGGGATTTAAGGTTTTCAAGGGATTGCCACTATAACCCTTAATGGGTAGCAACGTACACACCTGTGCACTTTTTAAAAGAACGTGCCAGTGGACTCCATACGTATAGATACTATGTATGAATACAATAAACTCCTGACTATAATTATTTTGAAGGGATATAGTAGATTCACCTTACTTTGCTTGTTGAAATTAGCAAGATCTGTTCCTGTAACCTGGATTTACGATTACGTCTTAAATTCTTATAACTAAATAAGGGGACGCTACCACTAACCCAGTAGTGACACCTCCACTGCCACGCAAACGATCCCGGCTTTTAAAGCTGACTCTACTGACTTTTCAAAGTCATGTGCTTATTTAATTGTTAATTATTGGTTGTTCCGTCTCCCCGAGATGATCTTTATCATAAATGTCTTGAGCAGTCGTTCCGTGGTAAAACTAATTCATTATATTAGATGTGGTAGCACTCGATAGTAGTCTCCAAGGCGAAAAGCTTCACTACATCCGAAATAAAGTTGGGATGATGTTAAAATGCTAATGCATCTTCGTAGGGCTGAAGTCAGATTAAAGTTCAAGTTTAAATACTACTTGCAGTAATAGTCAAAAATATGGCTACTTGAACATTGCGTTGACCTAAGAAGGCATAAAAATTGATATAATATTAAAAAATATAAAAACCTACTGCCTAGATTCACGATAATAACCAACCAGATAACATATGCCTGTAAGCAAGAGTAGCAACTTCTATACTAAAGTTTGAAGGGAAGCATTACACTTAAACTATTATATACTAGCATATATCTAGTAAATCCTACGTCTCAAATTGAGCGCTAATTCGCGCGATTCTCCTGCTAATTGGTTAAATCTAGATCTTACCGATCCACTCTCGATCCAGATAGATACCATCTATCTGGTTCAGACGTGTTAAATACTATCGTATATTTCAGTGTGGTATATTATATTTCTTATATACCTATAGTAAGAAAATACTTTTCTTACTATTCTATTGTGAAAGTAGATAATATGCAGTTTGAAAATTCTCTTTTTTTTAAAATGCAAGCGTTGACATCTTAACAGATACAAAATTAACATGTCTCTTACTATCGGGGTATCTACATAAAACTATGAAAACCAACTTAATAAAAATCGGCAAGATATCATTTGGCTAATAGAATGATTTTACATTTTGAAAAATGTGTTTTATAGGCGTATTATCGTACCATTGAGTTTCATAACATTTTAGCTAATTAAAATTAATCGGTAAATAAAAAAATATTAAATTATTTCAATCAAGTTTGAAACTATTTCGCAAAAAGAACATCTGAGCTTTAGTTGAAACCAATTGTTATTTTATTTTAAACCATGACGCTGAACTATAAATAATATGTTCTACTTTTATTTCAAATCAATAATAATTTATATTATAGCAACAAAACAAACGGACATGATTGTTGTTACCTGTTAACGATTCCAAATTTATATATTTACGATATTTTCTCTCGCAACAATAATTTAGTTCGATAAAATCATTCTTTATTTTATAGCATTATTTAATAGCCAAAAGTTGTAATCAGTTTCGGTTTTTCTTGTAAACACAATTCGCCGAATAAATGTGGAGCATCATATTTCAAACGCTATCCAACTATTCATACACAAACAGTTGATAGGTAAACAAACTGTCCCGAAACATCGTAGAAGAATCACATAAGTTATTCCTTTACACTGTTGACCCACGGCGTAACACCGTAGGCGCTCAGCTAGAAACTCCCCGAAACACGCGTAGGTGACCTTCATTCCAAATATTTTAGCGGCTACGATTGATAACATGTTTTATAACATTGGCTAAAGATATTTCTCAGTTATATGGTTCTACTAGCTTTCTATATAAACGTGATTGTTCTATATAAATGCTATTATTATTACAAAATCATATTGCTAGAACCTACAGTTTGCTTATTTGGCAATGTATGTTAATATCCAAGTCATCAAGATTACACAGCAATTCCAAATCTTCTATATATTATTTATAGTTAAAACTTCAGGCAGTGTGTTTGATCTTAATTTGATACTAGCGATAGTACTTGTGCGGTGGTAGACATAACAAACATCAGCTCGTCTCTCTATATCAACAGCTTACCAATATCATTTCTCGCTTAGTCGCAACTAGTTATTCTACTACTTCGTATAAATAATATCTTAAAATTCGTTCTAACTTAGGCTGAATCTTAAAGCTAAGTCCTTGTCTAGATATAATAATAAGTTCTGAAGTATAAGTTCAGCACAACAATCTGGAAGTTTCATCAGTTGCCTTTTGTTAGCAGCTGTTAGTCGCTTCAAAATATATTTTCCAAATGCGATTTGAGAGGGTCATACTAAGGCTATAACATTTTCGAAATGATATAAAGGAAAACTAGCTCGTAATACAAGTTGGGTGGACAGGCTGGCTTCCTTACCCTTTGATGCGCTCAAAGTCGATATAAACACCTCTCAACAATGTTGGACACTGCAAATAGTATATAAAATGTCTTCTTTATCTTGTAGTGTTATAATATTTTTTTGTGCTTTGAAGTTGGTGGAAAGAGGATTGAAAAGTAAAATATATAGTACAAAATTAGACCATACTATTTCAGAAACGTGAAAAGCATCTTCTTTTAGTTTCTTTCGTTTCATTCTTCAAGTTAAATTTGCATTAATTATAAAAGTTTGCGACCAGCTTTTATCTTATTTTCGTTTTGTACATTTTGCAAAGTCTTGGTATACATAGATATTTAACTATGAACTTTACATGTTCATCAACTCCGTTCACATCTAGCAATTGCCCGCGCTACATTTACGCATATTGGACATCATTGGTTATCACTCAATGCGGACTTTTATCAAAGAACTCAGGCTTACGACCAGCGCACACTGAGATATGAACACGCTTTTATGGAAATAACTTACTGTTTCGTTTCAAAAATATGATCATAAATTAATACATTTATGATCATAGTTTTGGCAACCTGTTGGTTTTTATTATAAGGGCTATAACCTCTTACAGTAGTTGCGTAATCTATATAACACGAAGTATCGTAATATTAAAACGTAATGTGTCAAAATATCGAAACCGCCAGCGAAATCTGTAGCCATTATAATCCATTTTCGCACAAAGTTTACGTGTAATCTATCTAAATTTTCGTCGTCTTTTGGTGTCGTATATCATAAACATGTCGCAATTTACGTTACAACGAAAATATAGGCGTTCTTATAGATTTGCCGTTCTCAAAGGACTGCGTTCAGTTGCTTCCAAAATTCACTTCGACGCTCGCTCCCACAAAAATATGTGGAAATATGAAAAGTTTATTGTGAGAATAAAGTTATGAGTAGGACACTTCTCCTGGTTGGTTTACTTTGTTATATATTGCTGGGTTCGTCTGATTTCTTATTCAATTTACGTATCATGTGCGTTGTTGGTTTCTCACCGCACCGTCATAGCGTCTTATTTAGGGGCTAGTTTATAAATAGTCACATAGGAGTATTTCTTTAGATGGCCTTTAAATATAAATCTACTTATTTTGTTGACATATTTAAGTAAAACTACGCATCGTTGTAGCTACTTGTTGTGGTTCTATGTAGTACTTACTAGTATACCAACAAAGAATATATATCGTTCTTCATTTCTCATTGAATTGGCCAAATAAGACGTTACTTTATATCTCATAATGTAATACAAAAATATAGAAATTCTTACATTTTATCTATGAAAATATAAAACCCGAGAGAGTCGGAGGTCAATTTTAGTGTTATAAAATATCTCGAGTTGGCGCTGCGAATTTTATTCACTGCTAGTAAACGAACACTTTTTACCATTATTCTTTCGAAAGAATATATCTTACTCTATTCGAAGTTCTGTTAAAGATACGCTTTGAAAGAAAATATTGTAAAAACTTACCTAAAAACTCAATAACAGATACGTGCAGATCTTCATCTTCTCGCGTTTCCTGCAAAAGAAACATGGTGTTAAGAATCTTTTTCAAACTCAAATAAGCTCGCTTGCTTAATATAATATCTTGGACAAATATTTTACTAGACATTCTTCTTTTGAATATTTTACATTTTTATATTTTCGTTGGACTTTCTTTTGATATTTTTAAAACGAATGATGAATGTAGGTATGCCTGCACGTGAATTAGTTAAATGACCTCTTTCTCGATTCCGTCAGTGTAAAGACACATTTTGCGATTGAATGTATAGAATTTCTGAGACTATATTACAGGCCTTTTACTTGATTGGTAATCATTTTGATTATAATTCTTCGTATATTAATATCTTTATGTACGAAGAAAATGTTGTTCAATGTGATCCGAATAGAGATAAGAAATTTCATTAACTATATTTTTTTCGGTCTTCAAGAATATGTCAAAATGGACACTGTTTCGGTATACCCTTAATAAAATATATTAAATGTATACAGTAGTACGTTTAAGACTTTTGCTCTCTCTAAAATATATACAGCAATTATTTTTAATAATTAATAGGTATTTTACTCAACTCTGCACATTTCTGTTATTTTTAATATAATTTTTTTGTTGTTTTTCGTACCTGTTATAGTATAGCAGGTACGACATTATTATAACAGTTTACATTTTGATAAGCAGTTTATAATTTAATTTTAATTGTCATATAGCTATGACACTCTGTGCAATATTGAATCGTATTATGCTGCAATATATTATAATCTACTGAACTGTATTCCATTATATTATCACCAAAATTGACACAATGGGGACATAAACAAGAAATACTTATAGATGGAAGATAAACGAACCCCCGGTCCTTGATATCTGACCTCAAATTCTATCGGCTCGAGCCACTGACCTGGCTAAGTGCTAATACGACACAAAAGAGATTTCTCTTGATCCGGTTAGGGGCATACCATGGGTTTAGCGAGCCCACTACTCACCTCAATTCGATCGTTCAACCCCATATTAGATAGGTCGCTCCGAGATTTACATACATTAATCAAAGGGCTAAGTACGACTAACGACGGTCCTGATCAATTTTATATCGTCGTAGGAGTCGATGCAAGACAATTAGTGTGCTAAAAACCATTCAAATAGAGGTGACGCATACAGTATCGAAAGCCTTACTAAAGCGATGTATGGCGATGGAAAAGTTAACTTTAACGACCGTTGTTCTTCACCTAGATTCGGGCGGCGTTCGGCCCACATCAATTGCTTATTATCGAAAAACTGCGTGCTAGGTAATCAGTACGCCGAACGCCTCAAGTTGAAGTAAAATTTGCCGTCGAATGCCGATCGAAAACTCGTAGTTTGCCAGGATTCAACCCATAGTACAACCCACACAACTTACTTACAGAGCTCAAACCATTTGAATAGATATACATACTGTTCTTGTCTCTTCTCTGTTTTTACTTGTAAAACAAAATCTCGGGATCCTTGTTTAATAAACTTTGTCTAAAATAAACAGGGAGGTGAACCTTGGCTTATACAGCTATTACTATTGTTTTTCTTTCGGCTGAGTTTGGGTTTTGCTATATTTAGGATTAGGTGAGCCATAATAAAAGTAATGTAGAGGTATTAGAAATATTTTGCAGGTAATCAAAATGTTTTTGTTTTGTGTTTAACATGTTGCTTTGTATTGTTTTTGGTATCTGATTAGCTATATAATATAATGAATAGTCGTGCTGGGCATAATATGAGCGCTTAGAGTGAAGACCTTGTCCTTGACCTTGTGAGTTAATTATGTATATTGACTATTAACACACTCCAAAAAAAAATTGTCCCGCAGCGTTAAAACATCAGTCTGTAAGTATGTAAACATCAATCATCAGTTTGACAATCAGTTTCTTTTTGCTGATGACTGACGGTAAACAATTGCGCAGTACCTACGAGCCCGAACGTTATGAATAAACGATTGGAAACCTCATATTATTGTAGCGAAAGTGCGCCTTGAAAGCGGACCCCAGATTCCAAAGCGGATAGCGCAAGGAAGATGATGCCACCGCCTCCACAAATTTTTGTTTTAAGTCTGGGTGTACATTTATTTTTAGTGCGGGAGTTTTCTTTAAAAATAAAGAAAATTCGTATAATTTCAATAAGTTTTTGGCTCACAGATTTTCGCATCGTGTAATATTTAACATACAATAACTTCAAGCCTTTATCTCCGAAGGGGTAGGCAGAGGTGTATTTTACACTCACACTTCGCCAGTTATGTCTTAATGTAATAGGGCGCGAGCCTATTGCTACCTACCGGGCACATGATTAAGCGAGAAATAATTAACATTATAAATGCACACATAAGTTACCTCGAAAAGTCAGAGGTATGTGAATTCGGGGTACCTGGGGATCGAACTCGAGACCATGGTCTCGGCAGTTCGTAACGTACACCACTGGGCTATCGCCGCTGTTCAATATTTAATACAGACTATTTATTGTAGCGAGCCGTCGAGCAAAAACCGTTCAGTCAATTATAATATTAATAAATTGACTGTAGCTGTGTAGCTGAAAGGATCCTAAAACAATAATTTACGATGCACAGAGTACCTTTGTGTAAAAAACCCAGCGCGCATGCTTTATGCTATTAAACGGAACCACGATTCAGACCAGTTTTTCTTATAAAGAAGTGAATAAAAACTATTTTATATAAGTGTCTAACTACTTTACAAAGAAAATTTATGTGTCTGCCTTCTTTGCGTGGTTTTATAAGTTTATTTTTTATGTTCTTTCAATAATACAGGCGGTATAAATGGCCAACTGCTGCTTTAAAGATTTGATGTGAGATTTTATACAATTTGTTCTATTTTATATATAAGACTTTTCCTTAACAATATACGTTGATAGAGTAAGTTCTATATTCTATATTCTACCACATTCACACAACACCATCTAGTCCCAACCTAAGCAGAAGCTTGTACTATGGATACTCGACAATGGATAAACATACAAATATATTTTTTTTGTAAATATATACGTCATATTATACATAAAAACACCCGGACCAAGACAAACATCCATGTTCATGCACACAAATGTTTGACCTGAGCGGGAATCGAAACCGCGACCTTCAGCGTTGCAGTCGCTTACACTCCCGCGGCGCCAACGGATTGTCATAGTACGTAAGTACGTTATTCAAGTTATATGAACTAGATGAAATATCAATCTTGCACCTGTTACTCTGTTGTGTAGCGGAGGCATTGACGTGCACGTCATCCAAATATGTATGAGAAAACGAAAATTCAAATGGAATGCTCGCTCTCATATTTCCTTAGTTTTGTCTGTTCATTTTGCTGTGGGATTCGCAGACAGTATGTAGCATGTTGTGTATTTATTTATCATTTATTTGTGTGATGTGTTGTTATAAGTTATGTTTCTCAAATGGGTAATTATTGCATTATGATATATTTTTTGCTTTATTTGGAACTCACTAAAATTGAGAGACTAAATTGTGAAACTAAATGGGCAATATTCTTATTTAAATTTATAATACTGGAATATTTGTAAGACACCTATGAAGTGTGCGAGTGACATCTAAGTTGTAGCGTTAAAATAAAAACAGCTATCTCACGTAAATTTTACCGTAACACCTAAGGCGGAAAACCTATTAAACACAAACACAAATAAAAAGAAATAAATTTTGATCACAGCTCGGGCAAATATCTCAATTTATTGGTGTACAAATTGGAAGCATGGGCCGGTGAGTTAATGTGGGATCAATACAGGGCCGCATTCATTATCATTAATGTTAATTTGAACAGAGTTCGGCGGGTAAGAATGCCTGGCCGTTGAACATTACCTGAGTAGCTTTCCGGATGATCGACCTGATGTTGTCTGTTGTCTAAAGATGCGTGAATACACGTAAGTAAGGGGAATACGAATCAACTAATTTATTGTTGTATTGTTTTTACGCGAAAGGTTTTCTCCAGAAGTTTCTACACAACTCTTTATGGTTTATTTGCGGTTTGTTTTGTGTTCCAGCTTTAATTGAATGAGCTTTAACTGATTTTTTGCCAAATGTTTGAATTGAATTTCATTTATCTACTACTATTATAATTAAAGGTAATCCATTAATATATTTAACAAAAAAATAAAATAGGCATTGACAGAACTCTAAAATATGTATATTTCTAACTTTAAGAACAAAAAACGTCTTAATATTTATTAACAGCAGGTAATTCCAATCTAAGGCATGCACCAATGATTTTTCGAAGTGCGTATTAAATTGTTAAGTAGCGCTTGCTTATCGGTGAAGGAAAGCATCGTGAGCTTCTGTATGTCTGAGAGTTCTCCATAATGTTCTCAAAAGACATGTGAAATCTGCCAACCTGCATTTGGCGAGCGTGTCGGACTATGGCCTTACACTTCTCACAGAGAGAAGAGGCTCGCGCCCAGCAGTGGGACTGTATAAAGGGCTGATTATGATGAATGACGTAACAAAATATGTAGGTAAATAAACAAAAGGCACTGCATGGGATATATTTTCTTTCAAATAAACATAATTTTATAATCTACATGAAGCTTAATCTAATCTTAATGTCTAAGTAGTATATGTACAAAAAAAACGTAAAAAGAGATTAAAAATTGAAAATATTTACACGGTTTAGGCGTCGTAAAATGCCTCCGCATCAATGTCATCGGGTAACGTGCCCAGAAGGCTGGCAGCATTGCCACGCTGGATGGTAATGCTGATTCTCTGAGCAAAGAATAAACCAGCCTTCTGGTCACGTGAGACGTCGATTAAAGGTTTCGAAATTTCCCGGAACAGTGAACGAGCGCTCGGACCCCATGAGCCTAGCGTCTCTTCTATTAGTTCAAAAGTAATTACAAAGAAGAAATAAGAGAAGAAGTCAATAGTTACCAAGAAAATATCATGAACTGTGAGTCCACGATTATATTACGCATTATATCATGAAGGACTACAAAAGGTAGTCAACAAATAATGATATCACACTCATTTAATGATATTTCAGCAAATAGTATGTACTTATACTTATATAAAGAGTTCCTATGTGCTTGTACTATTTTCAATATTTTTCATTGACTGGACGGTTGGCGTAGTAGTTTAAGCGGCCGCCTCGCCTCGTGGTACGGCGCCGTGTGTTGTGGGTTCGATTCCCACACGAGACAATACTTTGTGTGACCCATAAATTGTTGTTTCGAATCTGGGTTCATTGTGTCCTTTGGATGTATGTTTGTAAAGTCCCCCGCGATACAGGATTTATTCCTAGTGCGGGAGTTGTCTTTTAAAAAATGAACATGGATGTTTGTCTTGGTCTGGGTGTTTCTATGTATAATAAGTATGTTTTTACAAAAAAAAAGGATATATGTATGTTTATCCATTATCTAGTACCCATAGTACAAGCTTTGCTTAGTTTGGGACTTGATGATGTTGTGTGAATGCGGTAGAATATTATTATTTGTCATGTCGTCTTGACTTATTATATCAAAACTAATTACCTATTCTACCAATCAAAACACCAGATATATTCAGAGGAAAGTATACGAATGTACCCTAAATTATTCTTTATTTATCACCTAACACGCCTTGAAACATCTGTAGCTACTTTATTCCAGCGAAACACTAATTAAGTCAATTTTCTTCTAAGTAATTTACCAAGTTGGAATGTACTCGTGTCGCAATAAGTCGAAAAATTTATCGTCCACCAAGTTTCAATGGTGCTTTTATTACAAACACAATTAAATTTTTTCTTCTTAAAAGTCATGACCTTAACAGATCCGTGTGAAAACGAAAAGAACTTTCAAAATTAGAAGTTACATTAATTCTATCTCTTCAGCATTAATATGTATTATTTCTATATAAGATAATATGTCATGGCTGCTTTAAATTGCTTTAAACCTTAATCATTATATTTTCGGCCGACTTTATTACATGACAAGTAAACCGATGTCAAAAAATTATGAAAAAGAATCATACAAAGAATAATTCTCCATAATTACATGGTTTTCTGTTTAACGCTAATGCAACGGACACAGACAGCATAGACTCCTTTAAATATAAATAAATATCTTTAAATAGGTACGGTGTATTAAGCTTATTGAAAATACAGAGTTTTAACTAGACTATTCCTCGAAAATTAAAAAGCTTTACTTTGTATACAGATGTGAAAGATTTACACACTGTCCGTCCGGAGCAGCGATTCCAATAAAACAGCGCAAAAAATTACAGACGAGTAGACTAGACTATGGCTAGTCCACGTGCCCGAAATGCAAACTCAAATAAGTACTGAAGCAACGTGGTAAAATTTCATACAATTAATTAAAGTAATAAAAACTGTATTTTCAAAGTAAAATCAGCGTGATCGCTTTATGCGGGGGTCCGCGATGAGACACAGGTGCAACGAAACGGTACAACTTTTTATACGTAGGCTCGTAAATCTAGCCAGTTAACGATTCCTGCGAAACACCCATAATGTCTGCTAAAGTGATAGAATAACACGGAGAAAATCCTATTTTTAGCCGCTTCTGAATGGATTTAAACTGGCCATTTTATTTATTTAAAAAGAAAACTGTAGTTGCATTCGTATGCAACGTTATTTTAAAGCTAAAACATGAACAGGGAGAATGCTTTTTAACGTCGTAATGTTCTAAATAGCTTTATTGAAGCCTCTAAGCCAAGTAGAAAAACACTTAAAATGTAATGGCCGATAAACATTTGAAAGGATTTTATAAATTTGTTAATGGATGATGAAAACTAGGATTTGAATATGTATATGGATTTACTAATATTCACTTTAGCATAAGTGGCTCGGCGATACACCGAAACCGATTAGGTTCTAGGCGACTTGGAGAAGGAAATGGACTGTATTCAGAGGATAGCGGTTCTTCGCCGCCTAGAAAGGAGTAAGGGAAGAGGAGATGGATACGGGAGGAGGTGATTGAGTGGGTATAGGATACTTCCAGGATGGAAGGCACTTACCTTATACAGCCTTCTTCGTTTCTTTTCCTCCTGGTGTTTTCGTGATGTAGCTGCTTGTTTTCACTTCACTCACGAGCGGGTTTTCCTTGGTGGAAGCGGCAAAATCACATACAGCGGCGCGGCGCGGAGCGGTATCGAGACGGCGTTCTTAGCGAGCGGAATGTTCGAGACTGTCACTCGCGTCCACGATCGCGTCGACGAATCAGGCGGAAGGCAGTGCCTCTTCCAGGGAGTGGGATAGAGCGGGACGGAAATATGATATCGCTCGCACTAGACAAGCGTGGAACGATTCATGTTGATGCGATTAGTTGTAGATAGGAAGGTAGATGGCGCTACCATATCACCCCGGCCCTAAAGGGTTGCCTTTAAAAAAAAATAGAATTGAACTTAGCTATGTTGGGTGTACTACCGCATAACCCATCAATAGGCTAAGACAGCGATATGACAATAAAATTAATCTAAATTAACCTTAGCGAAAGCTACAAACGCAATAATAGCGAAAACTACTAACTAAATACTTAAACTAAGAGGTAAGTCCAACTTCAGGCTAGATCTCACTGAGTTGGAAGCGGACAGAGACGTACAACAGGGCGCACGTAACTCCCCTTGGCGGTTTTCACGGTAACAACGCGAGTTGTACCGTCCTTGGAAGTATGCAATTTCTCTACGATGGCTAACGGCCATGAAAGCGGCGGAGCATTATCATGTATTATGACGACCAACGTACCCTCCTGTATAGGGGATGCAGGACTATTCCACTTGGATCTAGCCTGAAGCTGGTGTAGATATTCCGCACGCCATCGCCGCCAGAACGACTGCACGAGTTTATCCAGCAGAGTATGTCTCTGGAGCAAGCTTGAAGAGTCTGCTTCAGGAGCCGGAAATGACGATAATGGCACTGTGTTCAGAAAATGTGCAGGGCTTAACGCGGATGGTTCTGCAGGGTCACTACTCAATGCCGTGAGCGGACGCGAGTTGATCAGTGCCTCGACTTGTGCAAGGACAGTTAAAAGCTCTTCGTAAGAGAGGATCTGTTGACCTATAACCTTGAAGAGATGCGTTTTAATTACTTTGACCATGCTTTCCCAACATCCACCGAAATGCGGTGATGCTGGTGGAATAAACTTCCAGTCGATATGATTTATGGAAAGTTCCTCCTGAAGACGAGTACGATATTCTTCCCTGAGAAACTTATAAAGGTCGCGTAAATAAGAGCTTGCGCCCACAAAACAAGTGCCGTTATCCGTGTACAAACACTGTATAGGGCCGCGCCGTGAGAGAAATCGTTTAAGGGCTGCCAGGAATGACACCGTGCTTAAATCTGTCGCAACTTCAATATGCGTAGCGCGCGTCGTTAAGCATGTAAAAATACATAGCCAGGCTTTACGGCTTTTAACACCTCGACCACGCACTGGCGTATACTGCAGTGGTCCTGCGTAATCACAACCGGTGTGTGTAAACGCTTTAGCAACCTGGTTGACGCGCTGGCTAGGGAGATCGGCCATGGGAGGGAAAGTCGGACGCGGACGAAATTTGAAACAGACGTTACATTTATGTATTCTGTGACGAATTATTCGTCGAGCGGCTAAAATCCAATACTTATGCCTAAGTAAGGACATAAGCAACTCCGGACCGGCATGGAGGTGCTTCTTGTGATAAAAATCAACAAGAAGGTCGACAACATGATCATGTCGCGGCAGAATACAAGGATGTTTCTAGTTATAAGGTTCATCCGAATTTGACAGACGACACCCAACGCGTATGACGCCATGTTCATCGAGAAACGGCTTGAGTCTAAGGATAGCGGGAGAACAAGGTACATTGTCCTTTAAATTTTGAATGTCGTTACTAAAATGAACAGCTTGTACAGCTCGTAGTAACTTACATTCTGCGAATTTCAGATCAGTACTTGATACAAAAGTCTCATTAGGTAGGTGCCTAAGAAACCTATAGACATAAACGATGGCGCGGAGTAACTTAGACCACGATGACATGCGTAGTGCGAGTGCATAGATGGGAGACTCCGCAACCTCAGCAATCACGGGATAAGAAACAGACTTCCGCTCGGGTACATCTTCGTCTTCTGCACTGTGGTCAAAGGGTTGCATGGGCCATTCTGACGGATCATGGGAGATCCAAGAAGGTCCACGACGCCACAATGGATGATGCAGAAGATTAAGTGGAGTGACACCACGAGACAAGCAATCTGCGGGGTTCTCAATACCCGCGACGTGATTGAAACAAGTAGCAGGAACCAGTTCAATCAATTTGCTAACGCGGTTGGCGACAAAAGTCTGCCAGCGATGAGGAGAAGAATGAATCCAAGCGAGCACTACTTTGGAGTCGGAAAATGCGTATAATTTATTAATGAGGTAGTGGGGCAAAACTGTGTCTTGAACCTTGCGGAGCAACTGAGACAGCAGAAGGGCCGCGCACAACTCCAGTCTCGCAACTGAAACGGTTTTAACAGGCGAGACCTTAGACTTGGCACAAACTAACTGCACCGAGTAGTTAGAACCAATGCGGACTTGCAGATATACGACTCCGCCGTAAGCACGCTCGCTGGCGTCAGCGAAACCTATCATGTTGATGGTACATCCATCTACCAACCCAAGATGACGCGGAATATTAACTTGATTGAGCGCGGTAAGCTCAATACAAAACTGGCCCCAAGCGGCGACAATATGGTCAGGGGGTGTTTCATCCCACTCACACTTTGATAGCCAAAGCTCTTTGATCAAGAGCTTGGCGTACAAAATTGTGGGAGCCACAAAACCCATTATGTCCCATAGTCGAGCCACTGTGGACAGCATAGTGCGTTTGGTGCACTTATCATCTGGTGGTGAGACGTCAAACCGAAAACTATCGCAGGATTTGTCCCAGCGTAAACCGAGAACCTTATGCGGTACAGACTTCTCAAACTCAATGTCTGGAGAAGCCTTATGAGAATCTGGTATGCGTGCGAGAACCTCCTTAGAGTTGCTTGTCCATTTGACAAGATCAAACTGGCCTCGCTTGAAAAGCTGAATAAGCTCTTCACAAAGCGAAATTGCTAGCGGAGCGGATATGACACTACAGGCAATGTCATCCATGTACAAAGCGGAAGTGGCAACAGCCGCTGCGGCGGTAAAGTGATCGCCTTCATCAGCGATCAACTGGCGAACAACTCGTAACGCGTGATATGGGCTAGACTTGAGTCCAAAGCAAACACGATTGAACTGAAACACAGATAAAGGTTCTTTCTTGTCAAAACGATAGAAGACCCGTTGAAATCTACGGTCAGATTCGCGAACGCCGATATTGAGGAACATTTGGCGGCAATCAGCTGACAGAGCGATTTGGAAAAGACGAAACTTTATTATGATGTTACATAAATCACCCTGTAGATTGGGGCCGGCATGCAAAATGTCATTAATCGACTGACCCGATGTAGTCTTACAACTAGCGTCTAAAACCACACGAAGTTTAGTAGAGGTTTTATCTTCGCGAACTACGCCGTGATGCGGGATATAATATGAGGGCAGAGAGTTGCCCTCGTTGTTTACAACTACACTCAAAAAACCTTTATCTATGTAGTCACGAATGACGTCATTATAGGCGCTGCGTAACTTAGGTGATGCATCAAGTTTACGTTCCAAACAATGGAAACGTCTGAGCGCAGCAGCGTATGAGTCGCCTAACGAATAAGGGTCACCACAGAATGGCAACGCCACAACGTATCTGCCACTGTCGTCACGAACAGTGGTAGCGCGGAAATGTTCTTCACACTCGAGATCTTTATGGCTCATCGAGGGCGGTGCGGTAACCTCTTCAAGCTCCCAAAATCGCTTGAGAAGAGAGTCAATATTGTTTTCTTGAAGAACAGCACAACAGCAAGACGTAACGTATTGAGAAGTATGTAATGTAGGTACGGTACCCATAATTACATACCCGAATACCGTCTCAATAGCGGGCGGTAAGTTATTTTGCTCACTACGTACCACTTTAGTAAGTAGCAAGTGCGGGAATATTGCGGCTCCGATCAAAACATCAATGTCTGCCGGATTCGCAAACTCCGAATCCGCTAGTGGTAGTGACTCGAGATGTGTGAGGAGCGAAACGTCCACATTAGCGTTTGGCAACGTGTCTGTAATACGTTCCACGATAAGCGAAGAAATGTTAAAATTAATGTCCCTATTAAAACGCGAATGTATTTTAATATCTACGGAACCTTTGCAATGTTTTTCTGATCCGCCTATCCCTCGGATTATTGAGTTCGTATTTTTAAAGTTATTCCATAATCCGAGGCGTTTGAACAATTCTAACGTTATTAAATTGGTCTGAGATGCGCTATCTAGCAGACAACGTACCATGTGCGGCGACCAATTGACATCATATATGATAACTTGCGCTGTCGCTAACAGAACAGTCTTAGACGCCATACATGGCGGCCTAGCACTGCTCTGATCACTACAAGCGCGCGAAGGCCGTCCGCGCGTGCGTGCCGCCCGCGCAATGGATGTCGTACACAACGATACTTCGCCCTCAGACGCGGAAGGCGCAGCTACCGTGGTCTGCTGCACCTGCGGCGTACTCGTAAGTGTGTCAAGGCTAGCGGCTTGACTTGACAACCGGTTATTTTTATCAAAATGTAACAGTGTATGATGTTTTTGTTTACACGTGCGACATCTCGTTCTACTGGAACAATTACTCGTTTTATGTTTTATGCTTAAGCAATTAATGCAAGCTTTGTTATCTTTTACGCTTTTAAAACGAGCAATTGGATTTAAATCATTAAAGGTGGGACACTTATAGTAATGGTCGTGCACTATATTACTGCACAGACACTTCTGTGAATTATTGCTATTAGATTCCGAACATGTTACGTAAGATTGTGGATTAGGGACTGAGTTATTATTACTATTTCGCGATTTATTCAACCTTTGTTTGTTGTTGTTAGTGTTAGACGGGCCAGGTGAACCAGACTGCGTATTATGAAATATTCGACACTGATCTTTGATGAACGAAATAAAACTATCTAGTGTAGGTATTTTATTATTGCGTTCCGTCATCTCGAATGCGCGAATTGTATCAGTGTCAAACTTTTTTAAAGCGAGTTGAAGCAACATAAAGTCGGAAAGATCTTCTAATTTTAAATTCCTAAGAGAATTAACCGCGGTTACGAAGTTATCAATAAACAGCTGGAAATTCGAGACAGACGCGTTGCTGGACAGTTTGAGATTTAAAGCTTGGTCAAAGTACGTAGACGCTAGGACGCGCGTGTCTTGATATCTGTCAAGTAGTGACTGAAATATGACCTGATAATTCTCAGCACTGGGTGTGACACCTGCAAATACGGACTGGGCCTTCGGTGACAGTTTACCTATTAAATAGTACAACCTGTCAGCATCTGTCAGAGAACCATTATCGTGCACTGTAGACTTAAAACTTGCATAGAATAACGGCCAATTTCGTATATCTCCGTCAAACGACATAATCTCGATTGGCGGTAATCTCGGTTTGCGGGCAACGGGCTCTGCCGAACATTTACCCTCCAATTGCGATTGTATACGCTTAATAATACAATAAAGATCTTCGAATGCGGTATACGCCTGATAGTTCGGTTTTTCATCAGGATTGATAGAAAGTAATCTTGCGTTATAATCGTCTAACAACTTATGAAAATCTGTTCGAATACTATCTACTGTTATACAATAACTGAGAAATGCTTCGCTATTACCGTCAGACATAGATGCGGTTTTTGAGCATTCATATATGTTTTGGATGCGCTCAAATAAAATATTGCGTTTCGCTTATAAGATTGTCATCTCTTTGTCTTCCGACACGCGTGACTTCTTTTGTTGTGACATGCTTACGTAAGTATAAGCTAATGAGACCGAAACAAAATAAGAATGTCTAATGTACCTATTATTTTACCTAAGTAGGCTAAGTAGGCAACACCTTAGAGCCGAGGAATTAAAGTTGATTGAAATATGAGATTTATAAGACAACTATGATAGTTGCAGAAATAATAATTTAATAAGTAGGTAGCTACATAAAAGTTTACCTACTAATGCGGGCGGAAATAACCATGTGACGGTTATGTGAATATATTAGGAGTATAGCTAGGTGCTATAACTGCCTAGGTATAGCGGTATAACGTATAAAACGTAAATGAATCCGACTCGTATGGATCAAAAAAATGGCTCGGCGATACACCGAAACCGATTAGGTTCTAGGCGACTTGGAGAAGGAAATGGACTGTATTCAGAGGATAGCGGTGCTTCGCCGCCTAGAAAGGAGTAAGGGAAGAGGAGATGGATACGGGAGGAGGTGATTGAGTGGGTATAGGATACTTCCAGGATGGAAGGCACTTACCTTATACAGCCTTCTTCGTTTCTTTTCCTCCTGGTGTTTTCGTGATGTAGCTGCTTGTTTTCACTTCACTCACGAGCGGGTTTTCCTTGGTGGAAGCGGCAAAATCACATACAGCGGCGCGGCGCGGAGCGGTATCGAGACGGCGTTCTTAGCGAGCGGAATGTTCGAGACTGTCACTCGCGTCCACGATCGCGTCGACGAATCAGGCGGAAGGCAGTGCCTCTTCCAGGGAGTGGGATAGAGCGGGACGGAAATATGATATCGCTCGCACTAGACAAGCGTGGAACGATTCATGTTGATGCGATTAGTTGTAGATAGGAAGGTAGATGGCGCTACCAATAAGTACTTAGGAAGATAAAAGTCATAGGCCCGGCATTTTCAAGAATTTATAACCATATCTTTTGGCAAAAACTATATCAGTAAAACATCTTAAAGAATATAATTTTATCCACCTGTATGAAAACCCCAAACAGACCGCATGACGTCATGAGCCGATAAACTAACTGTCAAATGGCTGTCAAAACGCATACATTATTCACTGTGTGACATTTATTTCTCGGTTAGTGGCATAAATCAGTCCGCTGTCAACTGTGAATATTTTTGCGGGCATTTGGAAAACAACTAATCATTATAAATTGTTTAGTTACTTTAAATTAAATTTGAATGAATATTTTTTACGCCGCATATATTAATTATCTGTATGACAAAATTATATCTAAAACTTGGTAACATTTTTACTCCACTTCCGCGAAGGAACGTTGGTCAAACCTCCAGAACATTGATTGAATGTAACAATTATATTAATTGTATAAAAAAATTGATATCTGTGTTTTAATTAACTACAATTATTATAACAGTAAACTGAAATACCTGTAGTACAAGTAAATAAGGTATAACAATATATAAACATTTTTTTTACACTGAATGTACCTTTCACACCCTAGAAATATTCACATTATTAACTAATTGTAACTTGCTTGATTTTTGCATAAAATAATATTTTAATTAGTTAATTTTACAGATGCATTTTTATTTAAATTTAACATGAAAGTAATAAAGTGACGTATAAGTCCAAACTGATACCCAAAGTGATAAGACGTTCAAGAACATTTTCTTACCATATATTTCTCAAAGCAAACTTTACTGAATGAATGAAAGTAAAGGAAAAGAATCCTATACGCCAATCTAGGCTCTGTAAAATTTATCTTACCCACCTAAACAATTTATACAAATAAAATCGGAAAACTGCATGAAGTACGTGAAAAACTACAGAGTCCATCCATTGTGGCTCGCGAAATCCACTCACATGAGAGCCAGAAGTGGAACTAATGGTGTTTCATTTCTCACTTCAGCCGCACATGCTGCCCGTATAGCTAATAGAAAAGATAAGTTATTGCTGAATATACCCTGTTGTACCAGTTTGGATTAATTAAACTTTTTCGACACTTTAAACTCAGAGAGCAATCTAAATGATTCGAGATTGATTTATCACAACACAACTACTATGTAACCAGGTGCTTATGTTGCTACTTAAATTATGCAACGTCAACGTCTCGTCAACTACTTTTTACTATCTCAACAAAGAAAGATGTAGTTAAAAAAACAGCTATATTAAGGTGTTAAAACCAGCGGTACTTTTAAGTTGAACAGTGAAGAAACATCGTAATCATCAGTCCTGCGTATGAACTGTGCCACTGTCGGGCAGAGCCTGTTCTCTGTATGATAAGCGTTTAAGCCGTATTCCACCACGCTTGCCAAATGAGGTTTGGCAGCCTTCACATATCTTTCGAGAAAATTAACAAGAACTAACAAACATGCAGTTCTTTCTATGATATTTTATTTTTCTAACATTAGTTTCTAAGAAACATAGCTTAATAAGCAGTGGCAGTAACTGGTGACCATCACTTATTAATTGCTTTGTTTAAAACCATATGATAAATAATATTCAAATCTCCCTTGATATGCTTGATCACCTTTGTTTCATGGAGATGCTAACGTCAGACAGACAAGTTAATTTTAACCAACCCAATTCAAAATTAAGACGCTGACAACAGTCAATTGCCAAAAAAGGCTTGTCTCAAACAATTTTTTTGCTAAATCTATAAAGTTTGTGACGGCGGAAAAATATGTATTTTAATCTTGAACATATTTCTGAGAACCCTGTAGTATTCAAAACACGTTTTTGAAAAGTTTTCTCGATACAAAAAAATAGTAAACTAACCTCTTAAAATTATCTTCCAACAAAAATATCTGTATTACTTATCAATGTACGTTAGTAAAATTTATAACAATAATGTATCATATTTAAATACAGAACTTAGTTGTTTTTTATTTTTCACTACTCAACTTATTTTTAAGTAATTAATTTACTTTATGGTTGGTAACAAGATCTGTACGTCCCGTCGTCGTAGCGCTTCTCTTTCTTATGTATACAATCTGACAGACAGTAACAGCTCAACTCAATAGCAGTTGTCAGCGCCTTAAACATCTGGTACCTAGATGATGCAACCCTAGGAGGTGGCATAGAGACTGTGTATCAAGCAAGATCTAGCACTCGTGAAATCGAAATTTTTATCCATAGGCTTAGAACCATTAAAACTGAATACAAGTAAACGCGAAGTTTTTATTAATGATAATTTAGATGAAACCTACATATCTATTCTTTCAAAATTTCAATATGTATTTGGCTCCCAATATCACCCAAGTTGCAAAAAGATGTCTTCGCCTCCTGAGGTACCCAATTTAAGACGACGGTTTTGATTTCTTTTATACAGGAAAAAAATCAAAATTTTAGTGAAATTTCTGACAGGCAACTCAAAATTAATATATTCGGCTTTTAAAGTTTTCCTTTATAACATACGTTGATAAAGTAAGTACGTTATTCAATTTATATGAACCAGATGAAATATCAAACTTGTACCTGTTACTCGGTTGTGTAGCGGAGACATTGACGCGCACGTCATCCAAATATGTATGAGAAAACGAAAAATCATATGGAATGCTCACTCTCAAATTTCCTCAGTTTTGTCTGTTCGTTTTGTTGTGGAATTCACAGCCAATATGTAGCATGTAGTGCATTTATTTATCATTTTGAATATTATATAATATATTATATTATATTATAGTTATTTGTGTGATGTGTTGTTATAAGTCAAGTTTCTCAAATAGGGTTATTTTTGCATACACCTCTGCCTACCCCTTCGGGGATAAAAGGCGTGAAGTAATGTTATTAAGTTATGATATATTTTTTGCTTTATTTGAAAGTCACTAAAATTGAGTGACTAAATTGTGAAACTAAATGGGCAATATTCTTATTTGAATTTATAATACTGAAATATTCGTAAGACACCTATGAAGTGTGCGAGTGACATCTTAGTTGTTTAAATAAAAAATCTATCTCACGTAAATTTTTACCGTAACACCTAAGGCGGAAAACCTTTTAAACACCCAATAAAAAGGTATAAATTTTGATCACAGCTCGGGCAAATATCTCAATTTATTGGTGTACTTACAAATGGGAAGCTTGGGCCGGTGAGTTAATGTGGGATCAATACAGGGCCGCATTCATTACCATTAATGTTAATTCGAACAGAGTTTGGGCGGTAAGAATGCCTGGCCGTTGAACATTACCTGTGTAGCTTGCCGGATGATCGACCTGATGTTGTCTGTTGTCTAAAGATGCGGGAATACACGTAAGTAAGAGGAAAACGATATCTCGTTCAGTACTGAACTAATTTACTGTTGTATTGTGTTTACGTGAAAGGTTTTCTCCAGAAGTTTCTATAACTCTTTATGGTTTATTTGCGGTTTTTTTTGTGTTCCACCTGTAACTGAATGAGCAGTAACTGATTGTTTGCCCAGTGTTTGAATTAAATCTCATGTATCTACTGCTATTATAATTAAAGGTAATCCATAAATATATTTAAAAAGATAAATAAAATTGTTAAAATTGAAAATTGAAGCATGCCGGTACAAGAACTTCTATGCCTTACAGCTGGGCAATAGGCATATAGGCATTGACAGAACTCTAAAATAAGTATATTATCCTTTATTATATTAATTAAGATAGGTACCTAATGATGTAACAAAATTGGTACATAAACAATATGCACTTCACGGGATACATTTTCTTTGTTTTATGACTTTCCTCTATTACTTAGTTCAAAAGTAATTGCAAATAAATAAGAGACGAAGTCAATAGTTACCAAGAAAATATCATGAACTGTGAATGCACGTGTGCCAAGATTTGAAAATGGTACAAATTATATCACGAAGGACTACAAAAAGTAGTTAACAAATAATAATATCACATTCATTTAATGATATTTCAGCAAATTGTATGTATAGCTATAAAAAGTTTGCCTATGAGCTTGTACAATGTTCAATATTAATTTGGAGTGACATAGCGACTACGGTATAAATACTCAGAAGTAAATAGTTTAATATTTCCATTTCTCATGTCTTCTTGACTTATATGCCAAAAACTGATTACCAATAAATTTCTACCAATCAAAACACCAGATATATTCAGAGGAAAGTATACGAATGTACCCTAAATTATTCTTTATTTATCACCTAACACGCCTTGAAACATCTGTAGCTACTTTATTCCAGCGAAACACTAATTAAGTCAATTTTCTTCTAAGACATTTACCAAGTTGGAATGTACTCGTGTCGCAATAAGACGACGAATTTATCGTCCACCAAGTTTCAATGGTGCTTTTATTACAAACACAATTTAAATTTTTCTTACTTAATCTTGAGAGTTGCCTTTACAGATCCGGGTGAAAACGAAAAGAACTTTCAAAATTAAAACTTACATTAATTCTATTTTTTCAGCATTAATATGTATTATTTCTTTTTAAGATAATATGCCATGGCTGCTTTAAATAACTTTTGAAATTGCTTTAAAGTTTAAACCTTTATCATTATATTTTCGGCCGACTTCATTATATGACAAGGAAACCAATGTCAAAAAATTGTGAATAAGAATCACTCGAAGAATAATTCTTCAAAATTACCTACATGCTTTTCTCTTTTGCGCTAATGTTACGGGCACAGGCAGCCTATAGACTCCTTTAAATATAATAAATATCTTGAAAAAGGTACGATGTCTTAAGCTTATTGAAAATAGAGAGTTTCAATTTAGACTATTCCTCCAGAGTTAAAAAGCTATACTTTTTATACAGATGTGAAAGATGCCCACACTGTCCGTCCGGAGCGGCGATTCCAATTAGACAGCGCAAAAAATTACAGACGAGTAGACTAGACGACGGCTAGTCCACGTGCCCGAAATTCAAACTCAAATAAGTACTGAAACAACGTGGTAAATTTTCATACAGTTAATTAAAGTAATAAAAACTGTATTTTAAAAGTAAAATCAGCGTGATCGCTTTATGCGCAAGCACGGTGCAGTGAACTATTCCCGCGAAACACCCATAATGTCTGCTAAAGTGATAGAATAGCACGGAGAAAATCCTATTTTTAGCCACCTCTGAATGGATTTAAACTGGCCATTTTATTTATTTGCAAAGAAAACTGTAGTTGCATTCGTATGCAACGTTATTTTTAAGCTAAAAAATGGTCAGGTAGAATGCTTTTTTCCGTCGTAATGTTCCAAATAGCTATATTGAATCTGATTTCTAAGCCAAGTAGAAATACATTTTAAATATTATGGCCACATTACATTTGGAGGGATTTCCGCAATTTATTAATAGATGATGTAAATACGATTTAACTATATTGATGTTTTAATGATTTTTACACTCTATAAGCAAAGGACACAATAGGAAGACATTTTAAGAATCTAAAAACATTTCTGTTGAAAATCTGGTCTATATCTATTAACAATCTTAAAAAGTATAACGAGTTTGTCTTAAAAAGTAAAAGTTATCCACGTGAATACAAAAACCAAACAGACCGCATGACGTCATAAGCCGATAAACTAACTGTCAAATGGCTGTCAAAACGCAGAAATAATTCACTGTACGACGTTTATTTCTTGGTTAGTGACATAAATCAGTCCGGAGTCAACTGTGAATATTTTTGCGGGCATTTGGAAAATAGTATAAATTTATCTATTTCCTATTTATATTAAATTATATTTGAAGTAATATATCTTACGCCGCATATATCTAAAAGATAAAATCAGTTATAAAATTTGGCAATATTTGTACGCCACTTCCGCAGAAAACAAAGGATCATTGCTCACACCTCTAATGTGTTCTTGAATGTACAATTATATTAATTGTAATAAATAAAAAATATGTATAAAGTCTGTGTTTTAATTGACTACGACATAATATAAGTTAGGTCAATTGGAATTCAGATTCTTGCGGTACAAGTATACACTTGTAATGGTTTCGTGAGACATGGTATAGCACAAGATGAACAAGGGTTGGGGTAGTTTAAAACATAAAATTAATAATGTGACGTATAAGTTCATACTTATCTCCGAAGTAACGAGACTTTCTAGAAGATTTACTTACAATATATTTCTCAAAGCAAACTTGCATCATCATCATCAGCCTTTAACAGTCCACTGCTGGAATAGGCCTCTCCTTTGAAAAGAGGAATTGGCCCACTACACCACGCTGGCCAAACGGGTTGGTATAGGGTTTGTATCAAGTTTTCCTTCACTTACAGTGCTGCATAATATGCTCCCTCTGTCAGCTCTTACGACACCCATGGGATGATATGGGGTGGTGACAATCCGTATTCTTAATCCATCACCACACGGACGAAAAGCAAAGCAAACTTTACTGAATGAATAAAAATAAAAGAAAAGTACCCAGTACGTCAATCTAACCTCCGACAATCCTCCTAAACAATTTATTTAAATAAAAGCGATAAACTGCATCAAGTACCTACCTACGTGAAAAACTACAGAGTCCATCCATTGTGGCTCGCAAAATCCACTCACATGAGAGCCAGAAGTGGAACTAATGGTGTTTCATTTCTCACTTCAGCTGCACATGCTGCCCGTATAGCTAATAGAAAAGATAAGTTATTGCTGAACATACCCTACTACCAGTTCGGATTAATTAAGCTTTTTCATTATATTTCTCGACACTTTAAATTCAGAGCCACCTAAATGATCAATGCTTGATTTCATCCAGTACAGGGCACTCAAACTTGGTTTTTTGCTACATTATAGGTATTGCTCTTCAACTTCTAATAGTCGTAGATTTTTCTTTTGTATTACATCGTACATATTTATGATTTTAATTAAGCTTTAACAATATAGCAGTTGTTAAATGCGACTGCGTATGAGCAAAATGATTAACGACAAAAAACCTTAAGAAGACGATGTAGCGAAAAATTGCTTCCGCACCTTCCAAAGTAGACCACGGGTAAAAGTGAGTCGAGTCAAAACGCCTGTAGAAGGGAATTTTACACTCTTTCTCTGTCTACCCCAAGAGGCAGAGGAGAAGGCAGTAATTTGGGTTTACACCGTGAAGACAAAAATCAACAGTTCCAGACACTGGTAACAAATGGCATATTGTAATTACACAGTTCCGTATTATAACACCTCCCAATATTAATATCGATCGAGCTAAAAATGGTAGACGGAGAATAGAGTATAAATAAACTTCATTAATGGATTTATAGCGCTACATTTGTCTACAACATTTTACTACGCGAATATAGAAAATGAGATAGCTTTTCGACATTCATGTAACTAAGAGACTAATATACGTAAAATTTGCGAGCTTCGTACAATATTACGAAGTTATTTATTTTGTTCAATATGATAAAACTTGATCAAATTTTGTGATTCCTATATTATTTGTAGGATCTCCAGGGTACAAATATTAATTTAAAATAAATCTGTATTACGATGTAAACAATAAAGTGAAGTTGAAGTGTCTATTTGTAATATTAAATAACAATGCTTTTGACTTATTTACTTAATTCGTATATAGGCATAAATATAGTTTTGGTACTTATAACAAAAGGTTAAGACATTTTGTTTGTCTGTCTGTCTGTTAGTTCCTGCTAATCTTTGGAACACAAAACGTAATAAAACTAACTTAGCTATGATAATTGAGAAAAACAATGCTGGAGTGGACGTACTACAAATCACACGTACCTATTATACATACGTAAGCGTTCTTTAGTTAACTACGGAACGCGTAAGAATAAATGTTGAATACGGATAGTGCTTATTATCTAAATAGACAAGCACTCGAAGTAATAAAAAAATGATTTTTACAGAGTCTGAATGTAGAGAAAGCGCGTGAGGTTTGTAAGGATAGAAGCAAGTGGCGTTCCGTTGTCTCTGCCTACCGCGACGGGAAAAAGTCATTAGTATACCTATGTATGTTAGATTTTTACAATATAACCTAGAAACTCGCTTAATTCCTAAATATGCACTATAAAGTATCACCAGATTCAAGTAAGTAGCGGCAATTAAGTGCGCTCCTGAATACTTAACAGCTTTATTATGTGATGACGTGCGCGTTAACAAAACGACTACAATGTAACCAGGTGCATATATTGCTACTTAAATTAAGTAACGTCAGCATGGCGTCAACTATTTTTACTATCTCAACAACGTAAGCTGTAGTTTAAAAACCATCAGTATTCAGGTGTTTAGAACAGCCATACGTTTTTGGAAAACCACTCCCGCACTCAGGATATATCACTTGATAGTCGCGAGGCTTTTAGGACTTAACAAACATACAACCAACGTAAAATAAAGTGTACCAAGCTGAAAGTTTGAAGATGTAAAGCGAAGATACACCATCACCAGCCCTGTGTATAAATTGTCCCACTACTGGGCAGAGCCTCTTGCTTACGCTGGCCAAATGCGGGTTGGCAGCCTTCATTGGTCTTTCGAGAACATTAAGGAAAACTAACAGCCATCCAGGTTTCTTCACGATATTTTCCTTCACAGTTTCTAAGAAACGAAAGCTTAGTAAGTAGCGTTAACTAGCAACCATTAATTAGTAAATATTTTGTTTGAAACTTTTTAGTAAATAATGTTCGAATATCCCTTGATTATTATACCTTCGTTTCATTGAGATGCTGTCGTCAGACAGATATGTAAATTTAAAATAGTTTAAAATAGATCAATATTTTTTCCTATACTTAACGTCTGCTTTAAATAAAAATAGAAAATTTAACACAACGAGCTACAATAACGAAAACGGCAAAAATACTGTAACGTCCTTCTGGACGTTACAGTATTTTTGACGACTGAAGTGTGGACAGCAAGTGGACAGTTTGATATGATACTTCTTATCAAACTGTCCACTTGCTGTCCACACTACGGTCGTCAATGTGTATGTCATACTGACGTCTACTCGACAAGCTGGCTGGTCATCAAATACAATAATTAGCAAAAAGGATTGAAGACAATTTAATTATTTGGAAATAACATTGGAAAATTCTACTAAATTCAGGAACGAATGGAAGAGATAGAAAGATAGAAGAGATCTAGAACATTGCAAGGGGTATAAAAAGCGGTGTAGACGCGCTAAACACCAGTTTTAGTTGAGAAGCGGTACAGTTAAGTAGTAAAGGAAGAAGTAGTAGTGGAGTAAAGTATAGTGGTGGACTGTGGCAGAAAAAGTTGATAGTACGGGATAGTGTCAGTGCTGTCGATTGCTGTCCGCGTCAAGGACGTACGACGCGTCGTGAAACGTGTACGTTGCGAGTTTAAGCAATAGAGAGTCATCTGCGTCACCCAGTGTTTTCCTTCTAATCCCGTTACCCCATCCATAACAATACTATATGAAAATAATTTCAAAATGCTATATATAGGTATACAATGCAACATACTCCGAAAATATGTATCCTATCTTTATATGATTCCTATAACGATTTTATGCAAACTTTTTCATTAGCACCATGTAGCAGTTTACTGCAGCACTTTAATTTATTGCTTAATATAAACAAAGGTAATTTCAGTATCAATAAAAAGCAAGCTAATTACACATTCTCGCAAAATGAGATACAAATCTTAGTGCGCGTAAATTGTCAGAGGGTATCTACCTCTAAAGCATGTAATCCTTAGTACACCTAGACTGCCAACTTCAACCGAAAAGTGGTGGATTCGAACTCGATACCCTCTGCATGGCAGTCCGTTGGTATCTCCACTAGGCTATCGCTACCTTTACATCACATGTAACTACCATTACTATGGCAAATATAGACAACAAAGGCCTTCCCAGATGACGTCGACATAGACTACGACGTTTCTTCTCCGTACACAAGTACCAGAATCAAAGAACTTACATGCCCCTCATATAACGGTAGCGTATTTTGGAACGCTTTTTAAGTGGCACAAAAAACGGTCTCCCATCAATGATCTATACCAAACAGCAAGTCAAGAAATCAGTAAAGAAGAGAGAAAAGTCTGTTGAAAATAAAGTTTTAACTTTTAGACAATACTTTCCTGTCACGTTTCCGAGGCAAGTAAGTTTTTAGATCAAAATCAAGAAGGCGCTGTGTTGGCGGTTTGGTCCCTGATTATTAAATTTGGTTTGCACATGCAGTGTGTCAGCTCAATTTAAATACATTCTCGACATACAATACGTTTCTATAGAAATCAGTTTCTACTAATTTAATTTTAAAGCATTTGACTATATGACCGGTTAAGTCCATTGCAAAGCAACACTGACCCTCAGTTTAACAGACAGTTTTAAGTTCATCAGACAAAGACAAAACAAAAAAGGGTTCATCATCATCATCATAATCGGCTTGTATTAGCCCTCAGCTGGACGTTGGCCTCTCTTATGGCTTCAGTAAAACCGATTGTAAGCTTATAATTCCAAATCATCTCTTTGTCTACATAAAAAAATAAACGCGAATGTATACGAGGAATGATTTTAATTACTTTTAGAACTTAATCGATTTTTATGAAATGTTTCTGTTCTATAGGTTCCCGACGCACGACATCTAGCAACTTATAACACCCAAAGAGATTTGAAGCATAAACTACAAACGGTAAAACGTTACCTCAACAGAAGCGTGGACGAAAATGCATCGCCCAGACAGCTACAGACTATAACCGTAATCCGCAGATTATTGGCAGTATTCGCACGGAGCTTCTTTTCCTCGATGCTACGAACCGAGTTCTCTTTAATCATTGCTACTATAATTTATAGTTTTACCTTATATAGCTGTGAGAAAGTATAGGAGCGGTTAGCACCTGTCAGACTTACATATTCATACGGATACGGCGCGCGGCGTATATTCTGTCGGCCGTTGCTGGTGCTGCAAATACCTATCTCTTCTAGAAACTAGTTTTTGAATGAAAACTTAAGATGAAAATAATTCTTCAGAATTTATCGTCTACCTGGTATTGTAAAAAGCCATCTTGATATCAACATGGAGAATAGCCCACTAATTTGGTCAAAACATTTAAAACTATTTTATCAAATACATTCTTCAGCCTTGATTAATTTTCCACCACACACTCATTTGGTCAAATCTTGGAACAATTTTGTACAATATATTCTTCAGCGCTTATCTACAAAAAAATGTTATAATAGCAACTCACTTTTCAAACGCCATGATTTTTCTAGTTTCAGTAGTTCGTAATAAAACGTCACTCAGGACGGGCATTTTAATATAATTCACATAATGAAGATAATAATGATGAGCTTTCAACTCATTTATTACATACAAGTTAGTAAAAAGAAAAACAAAAAGGCTAGTGTTTTATTTCGCAGTAACGTGTAATGATTTCCACAAGCTTGTAGGAAACCTTCATGCAGCACTACTTTGTGTTACAGCACAGCGACTCCTTATTTAGAGCATAAAATCTCACGTTGGTATATAAAATACCTACCTAGTAGAACATTGTGAATAATTTTGTGGCAAAAGTGAAACGGTGTGCAACTTAGACTAAATGCAAAAGCTTAAAGCCGAGAGACAAATTGAGAGATAAATTCCCATTGCCCAGTAATAACATAAGGCTGATAGAATTATAATGTATATCATATCACTACATAGATAACGCGTAATTTAACGCCAAAATTGGTATCGTATTTCACAATACTATATTACCAGTAGCTTCGCAACTATCCCAATATATTAGAGAGCAAATATTTGTATAACTTCTGTGCAAAGCTAACAAATTTAGCGCAATATCTTGTTCATACATATCGATCTGGTTGCTTACACAATGCAGAAGTTAATCTCTTATGTTCGCAATATTCAGTGCGTTCGTGGAATCGTCGGAGACGTGGAATGCGATGCACGTGTAATAAAGTCTATTAATATTCATTTGTTATACAACAGAGAGAGAAATGGGTAAAGCATAATTTAGACCGCTTTTGGAAAAATGATGACTACGAATGTAAATGCATTTAAACATAAACATAAGGTACTCTCACTGGATACTAAGGAACATTAGTTTGAAATAAATAAGAACAACATCTTCATTCGAAGATTAGATGAATTAATAAAAAGTTAATTTCACCCTGATTCACAAGCTTTGTGATGATGACTGAGCCACTCAGAGAAAGATTTCAATTAAAATACACATAATTTATCTTTTATTTGCTGAGCAAAGATCGATCGATCGTTCTAGTAGTTGATAGAATACAATGCAGTCTATAAATGTTACCTAATCAAAATATGTTGTCTCAAAAAACGAATACAAGGCGTTACAAGCGCAAAAATCAATGAAAAAATCAATCAATCAAAAATCAAAATGCCCATGGCATTCAGTCCGGCCGTATACTTTGTGTAAATATATAAAGTTTGAATAAAATAAAAAATAAAAGACAGTTAAAACTACCTTGTGTGGTTATATTCAGTAGTCGGGTATAAATACAGCATTTCTGCAGTGATATTTAACAGAATCATGTCTGACTCCACTCCAACCAAGCTTACTTGCTCAACAAGTGGCCAAATGACTCAAACCAAACTTCATCAGCTCGTCCGAGCAGAAATATCCCGTTAATAAATAGTCATAATAAAGAGCAGTATCAAATTTACAGTTGCAACAAGAGGCACACGTAACTAACGCAACGCTTGGAATTGCCAACTTCCAAGTGGCCGTGTCGTTTACATGAGTCGGGAATTTACTAGCCAACACGATACGGATATTCAAATTGAAATTCAGAAATATGGAGACATGTTTTCTATGAAGATTGATAGCGTGGTTGTGTGATAATATTAGGAGTGGTACCTATACGAAATTTGCGAGAGATATCTTTTTGTTACACAGGAATTTTATTCACAGAAAACTATTGTGATTTCTTGATAGTTGTATCTACTTTACACGTTACATTCAATAGATACATACAAATATAGAAATAATTCATTCAATGAAAGAATATATTCCCATTATAAGGAACTACATGCCAGTCGCAGCTCCTGCAGTGTGGGTGTTGGTAATCGCGAAAAGTATGGTACAAACTTTATTACTCCAAAGTTTCATAAAAATCCGTTCAGTAGATTTAGCCATATCTTCATGCCTGAATAACTATTTTTCATTTATGATTTTAGTTAGAATATCTCCTATTTTGCGCGCATGAAACGGCCATTGGATGTAAAAATATCCAAAGGACAAGATCGTAAAAAATAACTACCTACCATTAGTTTCACTCTTAGGACACGCAATTTAGGATTTTGTCTTTAAAGGTCTGTATAATATTGGAGTGCATAGCGAATGTACCAAGACATTATCGGTTATCTAATTTCGAAAGGACACTAGATGGACCTAACTTAACTAGCTTTGCTTTATCAGAATTTAATAGGATTCTAAGTACTCAGCCAGTTTTAAAAAAAAGTGACAATAACGTTCACCAATAGATTAAGAACTAGCACTAACTCAGCAGTCTGAAATAATGCTTGAAAACCGAACGATAAAGACAGTGGATATTTGAAGACTACATTTTATACTATATATGATCTGTGGGTCTACACATGTATTTAAAAGAAGCTTACATCCTTAAGTGAATAAATAATTGTGATATTATAAAGCTATCCATAACAACAATCTTCAATAACAGTAGGTTTCACAATCATTACAGCAGTACACATACATATTTGTTTAACCCACATAACCAAACTTGGTTCAACATACAATAATAAAAAGACGAGTGCCAACACAATTAGGTAACGCGGAATTTCCTCCACTTTTACCATGATACATGTAAATTGACATTATGAAGTTGTATGTGAAACGAGTACAAATGAAACCGCAGTGGAATGTTTTAAATGAAATTTGAAACTCCTGTGTGTGTACTTTCACTTTCAGCGTGTTCCTGGCTTCTAAGTTCTGTAATGGCTGGTCGTTTATGTTTATGCTTTTAATTAATTTGAACAATGTTTCATATTTATTGTTTACTTTTTAATTTCTTATGAAGGCGATATACACCGCTATTTTTTAATTAGTACAAAAACTTTAAGGACAGATTAGCAAAGATATTATTATCATATATGTGACGTAAGAATTTCATAATATCAATAAAGAGCAAAGTTATTATCATTTGTGTATTGTAGAAAATCTCACTTAAATCATAGTCATATTTTACAATCCATTCACTAATTCATTGATAATATTCCATCCTGCTCATTCTCATTCTCTCTGTCGCACTTATGATGTAGGTAGCAATAGAAAATAAAATGAAGAAAAATATTAAATGTAGGTAGTTATTTTTTAATTTTGTTAGTTCTACCCTCTCCTTCATACTTCATTCGGGCGTAGGACCGGTAAAATTTATCGTTTAACAAGTAATTAAATACGGAGGTATGTAATTAGAAAGCAAACAAATATCAAAATAAAAGATGGTGTTCTGGACTAAAAGAAAAGAGTAATTTTGGCATATTTATGAAGTTAGAATCATCTGCTATTTACAAATTATTTTATCGTCATCATGTCAGCCTAGAGACGTCCACTGTTGGACATAGGCCTTCCTCAAGGTGTGTGGAGAACACAGACCGATTTTGAGGCGCCTGCATCAAATTATTATTTACTTAAGTACGTAATATTTACTAAACTTACAAGTATTTCCATTGTCCTTCGAAATGTCCACCACCGTTGTCAAAAGCATCCAATATGCACTGTTTTAATTGTTTGACACTGACCCGGTCACTTTTGTACACTTACAATACGATGTCCATGGGTACACAGCTGCACTCGCGATTTTTCCACTCAAAAAGTACGCACGAAGCATAGCTACATACTCCCGTGATATGAACTGATATGATAGGCCATCGCGTCGGGCAAACGTAGACAAACAATTAAGTTTTGCAACGAAATTAGATACGCTGACTTTCGCTAGTAATTTAGTACTGTTAATCGCATCGTCGGGGCGTGGCGCAGGCGCAGAGGGGCGGGGGGGGGGGGTAATTTATCAATGGTATGATAGTACACGGGTCGGTCATAGTATTAGTATTGCATTTACCAATTATCACGTATTTTTGTGGACAGTTTTGAGACAGTTTTGGGACTTAGTGTTTTTATTTTTCAACTACATAATTATGATCAGTTAAAGATACTTAGTGCCCTGTTAAATTTTTTGTACTAATTAAAAAATAGCGGTGTATATTGGCTACGAGATGCCGCCATATTAAAAAAGTTATTTGGCTACCCATCTTAAGCTTTACGCAAAAAAATGGAAAATATATACCTAACTGGAGTTAATAAAGCCATTTATAAATATTTGTAATATGTCCAAATCTAGGATTAAGTCCGGTGTTATAGGTACTTAAGGTATTGGATGGTGTTCCTTTGCCATAATCTATGATTCTAGTAGTAGACTCCCACTGTTTATATAAGCGCTTCTTCAGGTTGCCTTGAAACAATCGTCGACAATATCCATACCTAAACGAAAGCAATTTGCGAAAGCAGCTCTTTCAGAAATTGCTCAAACTATTAACGTCATCTAAAAATGGCTGTACCTGCATACCAAGGCCACCTTTTGCAAATACACACTGCTGTTCGACTAAACTACACAATATCACTTACGCTTACTTCATGGACAGTACGTGGTATATAGCTTACGCCTACACTCCCACACAGATCAACGTGGATATTAAGTTTTACTTCATACTCATATGCATTCTCTAGACGTACAGCCACAGTTAACGGGAACAGCCTTTTCCCGGGAGTACATACGCTGCCAAATCAGTCAACAGTTGCAGTACGATTTTGATACTTATTTCGTACACCATAAGAACGGTACAAATGTTAAACTGTCTAGTGTGACGAGTAGCCGTGTGTACCTAAGCGGTCGGTGTTGCTTGTTACTGGAACATTTATTACCGCCGTTAGTCGGTGCAGAAGGGAGCTGTGTTTCAGAGGTTATTCGCCAATGGCCATGCGTAAAATATCGACTGTAGCTAGGCAGGCTAGGTCGTTTCATGCTGACCATAAGGCTCTATCTAAGGGGTAAATATTATCAAAGTTTTGGCTTGCCAACTTTTTTGCTCTATTATGAAAAATTCTACGACTTTCTCCGAAGAATAATCACTTCATCGTTTTCTTAATTGTGTAATAATTTAATAATTGTGAATTGTATATCGTAGTTGTGTAATAATTTAATACGCACAATACAGTTTGACCCTGTGACCATCTACGTAGCAATCTGTATATATTTTTTTATAAAATATTCATAAAAATCACACATGATTGATAACAATTGATTTACTATTCTCCTAAATCGCATTATGGTACCGCGAAAGGGCTGATTGATCGCTCGTCCATGTCAAAACCCTTTAAATTATGCAATAATTTTATCCGAAATATATATACATATTTCACGGAAAATTTATTCGGCGCAAACAGAGCGTATATGAGTTTAATAGTTACCAAAAGATAAGTCCATATAGTTGTTTGACATTTTATATCAAATTACTAGCTGAGCCCGCGGCTACACCCGCTTTATTTAGGGCTACTGCTCCGCTCCCCAGGCTCAATGAGTGGCTATCCAACAGAAAATGAATTATTCAAATCGGTCTCGGAGGTCCTGAGAATAGCGCGGTCAACCAAAAAAACAATCTCTTCAGCTTTATTTTATTAGTATAGTGGAATCTATACGAGCTCTAACGTAGCTACTTTAAGGAAAACTATACGGGTTCCGTTGCCGGTCCTTGGTGTTGGGAAAAGGGATAGGATGAGGAGTGAGATGAGGGAGAAGGAATAGGGGATAGGGCCTCCGGCACTCTCACTCACCAAACGAAACGCAACAGTTTAAGTACTGTTACTTTACGTCGATTTTCTGTGAGAGGGTAGTACTTACCCGGTCGAACCGGCCCATTCATGCTGAAATCAGCAAGCTTCTACTACCTGCAGGCTCTACTACTACTACTGTATATCTGTGCAAGTTTAGCCTTGTACAGATGTACTATAACGTGAGTGGCTATCATAAATGCTACTACGGAACCCTAAATTGCGCGTGGCTCGTTTTAATAAGTATTTTACTATCGAATTTGTTTACAGTACCTATCCTTTCCCTGCGTGTCCATTAAATTAAGTTAACGGCACTCATAAAAAGTAAATTAGGGTCTGAATCAATTACCATGTGCAGTTTATTATGATGAAAGTCGCAATAATAAGTGAAATAAAAGGCCACGGGACAGTAGATTAGTATATGACTTAACAGAAAATAACGTGGGAGTTTGTTATTCTTCCAAAGACATGTAAATTTGTTTCAAGTAAAAGTCACTCACATGACTTCAAAAAGTCAGTAGCGCGCCGTAGATCAAACCCGGACCCGCCGCGTAGCAGTCTGTCAGTCTCTCCACTAAACTATCACTGCTCCGAAGTTCTCCTATCGCGTTTTAAATAAATAAAAAACATTCATTTATTCAAATCGAAACAGTGCCTATACTAGTTTCAACCAAATAAACAAACAACAAAGCTCTATAATATTTTAAATAAATAAAATAATTTTCTTCAAATTGACGTAACAGCATCGTTACCCTACAGATAAATATTTCTTTATAAAAATACCTTCTTACGCACTCCTTTCTGTTATATTTGCCGACAGAAATAGTGATTCGATATCTAAATGTCTTTATTCTAAGAGCCGCCGAATCGAGTGGGATGTACTGAATTTCACTTTTATACGGTACTGACACAAAATAGGTTATAACGGTTGAATTGATCAGATCTTTCACGAATATTGACTAGTAGGCGTAGTGGTTTAAGAAGATCATAATACTGTGTCTGTGTTGTGGGTTCGATTCCATGGGGTTAACACTTTATGTGATCCACACGTTGCGTTGTTTTCAGTTGAGTTTTCTTTGTGTCTGTCATTTAAATATTTGTGAATCCAGTGGCTTTAATAATATAATGATCGCTTTAGAAGTACACTTATTTATGAGTATGATAAAAACAGGAACCACGTCGTCTTCGTAAAAAAAGTTAATCTCGCCAACTCTGCTCGGATGCACAACTTGCCTAATCTGCGCAAAATTGCGAGTGCATTCTAAGCAGACCCACAGGTATTTGTTTGTTTGTTTGTTTTTCGTATGAGTGTGTGGTCAACTCTAGAGTCGGAGTTTTCCAGACCGCCCGAAGGCCTCCGACATGGCCTAACGACTCTTATCATAAGATTAGAACCGGGACCAGGTATTACAGGCTTGTTTACAAATAAATCAGAATAGATAAGAAGATAAAGGCATATTCACTAAGATATTAAGAAATAGGTGACCACCAGCCACGTACAAAATATTTTCCTAGTCATGTCTCTGTTCTAATAAATATCACTCTAAACAAAGTTTATTTGTTGAATACAACACACTAAATAAAAAAATAATCCACTTTTATGGATTTTGTGATGGGTTGTACTGTTTTACAACTTTGTATTAGCAGTTACGCCGGCGTTTTGCATAGGTACTTTCCAACACACATTAATGGTTCTCAGGATAAATTTAATATAATAAATTTTAAGTGTCAGTAGATACGTATTTTATTTTTTGTGCCGTCTTCTTTTGTAGTTATAATATCGTGTTAGCTTTGCCGTATTGTATATGTTATGTCTCTTTGGTTACTTAACCTTTTCTATATGATAATATTTTGATATTATAATTAAATTTTAATTTAAATACTTTTATACTTACTAGAGTCACGGTAATATAGGGTAACAGTATTGTAACTCAGCCGTCTCCCCGAGTTATATGCCTACAGACGCGCCGGGCGCAAAGCAGCGATAGGGCTGCTCGCCTCAAGTATTTTAACTACATCTACCTACTCGAAGTTTTTTTTAGTTTTGTGATTGTAAATATTACTTATTTTTTTTATTCAAACAAATAAAAATCATGAAGGTATGTAAGCCGGAAATGACTTATTGGTTGCACTGTCACTGTTTTATTTTGTAGTAGACTTAGCAGTATCCTACACAAAGCAGATTCATATCCGCTTCCATTTTGAAAATTACCTTAAGGTACTAGTAATCATAGACTTCAATGAAATATGTAATACATTGTCCCTAACGCAGATAAAAGTTCTGCTAGTATACATTAATACCTACTACAATTGGTACATTTTGAATTTGAAAAATCTTATCTTTATGTGACTTAACGAAGAATTCAAACAGCACGATATTAGGATTTAGGAAGGATACACACAGAATTACACAGAAATATAAAATGCAATAGAATAACAATAAAAAGACTTACAGTATCAGGATCAGCAACATGCCCGGACGCACTGTTCCTATGCAAGATGTAGTTTTAGAGTCTATACGGAAATCGAATTCTTGAGGAGTAACTTGAGAGACGCTGACGAGTCCGTGACGCGAGATCCGATCAGAGTCGAATTATAACACGTACACGAACGGGATTGATGTCGACACGGGGCGCGACCGAAAGTATGCGGACGGCTTCAAGGATCCGTGGTGACTTCAATGACGACACGGGGCGCGACCTGAGATGTGCGGACGGCTTCAAGGATCCGTGACGATGTGGAGTGCAGAAGACGCTGACGACACGGGGCGCGACCAATGATGTGCGGACGGCTTCGAAGATCCGTGATGGTTTGGATGATGGCGAGTGCAGAAGACGGCGACGACACGGGGCGGTGTCTGGAGACGGTGGTGGTGCGGGCTCACGACGCTGGCGGAGGCTTATCGTCGACCACGTGGTGTGGCGGTGGTGCAGGCTCTACGTAGGAGGAGACTTACTGTCGACCACGATGCTGAAGTGCTTGATGCGGGCTCAGCGCTTCCAGGGGCTGAGACTGACCGTCGATCAACGTGACGAAAGCGCGGCGATCTCAGATTCGGATCTCAGGGTTTGCACGGAAACCACTTACGAGATCCTACTTCTGACACCAATGTTAGGCGGCAGCCGCGGATTGTCTTTTTAAAAAAAAACACTTTTATTTCAGCTGGAACCACAGTTTATTGCAAAAGAGTTTTACACAGACACAAACACCTAATGCCTCACTTTACTTTACTAAAGAAAATGACAATCTGTCTGACTTGTTTTAATAACGGCTACGACGGGACTTGTGCGGCTCGCGGTCTATCTGCGACTCGTTGGCCGCGTGGCTTATGGCCTTATATATAATATAAATAGTGCAGATATCAGCATTTAATTAGGAACTAATTATGGATATAACAGTACATAACATTCATATGTTAATCAATTTTAGTGGGATATAAAAATCGATGCCGTGATTTCTACACCGATATATTGCATCCCATAAAAGTTAATGCCCATCGATGTTATGGTTATAATGGATGAGCGATTTGGTCCCTAATGCGATCGGGTTACGGCGGTACGTCGTGTCGATTGCCTCATTAATATCCGGCCTTACGTGTTTATATATCAAGGTATATTGCAGGAATTATTGCAGGGTATATTGCAGCAGTCACGCCCCTCCTGGTCATTATTAGTGATCCCTGCTCTGCTATTTGAATTCACTCGGCGCCGGCTTAAAAATCGATTAATGTTTGTCCCGTATTGCAAGAAAATATGGATAAAAATGGCGGTTTCGCATCATAAATCGTATTAGGTGACTCTGGTGTGGCGTACGAGGACTATGTAAGCAAAATATTGCACGGTTGAATACTTTATGTGATGCTAGACTGGGCGGTGGAGATAATAAGTGTCAATAGGTGGGTATTGCGGGAAGCATTATTGGACTTTGGCTCGGTCACGTATTCTCACAGGGTTTTATTGCGCCGCTATAATTATAATTTAAATAAAGAACACTGCTACAAAAACCGTCACCACCGTCCGTTGGTCACCGCGGCACGATCGCGGCTGTTGGGTACTATAGGCACAGTATAATGGGTACTGCGCTCGAGGCGCGTAGGTATAACTCGAGTTTCGTGCGTTTGTATGGAGTTACAATACTATTAGATATTATTACCGTGCTAGAGTATCGATAAAAACTAAATATACAAAATATCATATTATTGCATTTGGTATTACGTATCGATATATAAGATTAGACATCGACGGATAGGATAGTTATGAAAAGGCAGCGATAGCCTAGTGGAAATACCAACAGACTGCCCTGCATAGGGTATCGGGTTCGAATCCACGACGCGCACTACTGACTTTTCGTAGTTATGTGCGAATTAAATTGTTAATTATCACTTGTGCGTGCCTCGGAGAGCACGTTACGCCATAGGTCCCAGTTGTCATGGGGATCTTTGACAGTCATTATAGGGAATCAGTACCTCTGAATATACTGATCCTAGTATAAACCATGGAAAATCGTTAGCCCTTTGGGTTGCGGAGGTCAGGGAGGCAGTTGTTCTGTTGCTAATATGCAATCAAATCCGTTTAGACTAGTCACCGGAAACTGGGTTGCAATAATACCGCGTTCAAAATTAATTACAATTCTTAATTTATTACGAAGGCTTTTTTTATATTTAAGTTCTCAAGCATTTGTTTATTAACCATTTTATCGATAAAAGCGGCGGAAGCATACATTTCAACCAAGTTAATAACTTGCCCAATCCGGAACGTGAAATAAAATATGACATAATATATATAGGCATGATGAAATCATTCGAGAATATTACATTTAAAACTAGCAAATAATTATAGAATAAAAATAAAAACAATGGCAAAATATAGAGACAATGTGTTTGAATGAAGTCGAATAATACTGAATAAAAACAACGGTAGTTGCCTAGTGCACACCAAAACCCTGTGAGAATACGTGACCGAGCCAAAGTCCAATAATGCTTCCCGCAATACCCACCTATTGACACTTACTATCTCCACCGCCCAGTCTAGCATCACATAAAGTATTCAACCGTGCAATATTTTGCTTACATAGTCCTCGTACGCCACACCAGAGTCACCTAATACGATTTATGATGCGAAACCGCCATTTTTATCCATATTTTCTTGCAATACGGGACAAACATTAATCGATTTTTAAGCCGGCGCCGAGTGAATTCAAATAGCAGAGCAGGGATCACTAATAATGACCAGGAGGGGCGTGACTGCTGCAATATACCCTACAATAATTCCTGCAATATACCTTGATATATAAACACGTAAGGCCGGATATTAATGAGGCAATCGACACGACGTACCGCCGTAACCCGATCGCATTAGGGACCAAATCGCTCATCCATTATAACCATAACATCGATGGGCATTAACTTTTATGGGATGCAATATATCGGTGTAGAAATCACGGCATCGATTTTTATATCCCACTAAAATTGATTAACATATGAATGTTATGTACTGTTATATCCATAATTAGTTCCTAATTAAATGCTGATATCTGCACTATTTATATTATATATAAGGCCATAAGCCACGCGGCCAACGAGTCGCAGATAGACCGCGAGCCGCACAAGTCCCGTCGTAGCCGTTATTAAAACAAGTCAGACAGATTGTCATTTTCTTTAGTAAAGTAAAGTGAGGCATTAGGTGTTTGTGTCTGTGTAAAACTCTTTTGCAATAAACTGTGGTTCCAGCTGAAATAAAAGTGTTTTTTTTTAAAAAGACAATCCGCGGCTGCCGCCTAACATTGGTGTCAGAAGTAGGATCTCGTAAGTGGTTTCCGTGCAAACCCTGAGATCCGAATCTGAGATCGCCGCGCTTTCGTCACGTTGATCGACGGTCAGTCTCAGCCCCTGGAAGCGCTGAGCCCGCATCAAGCACTTCAGCATCGTGGTCGACAGTAAGTCTCCTCCTACGTAGAGCCTGCACCACCGCCACACCACGTGGTCGACGATAAGCCTCCGCCAGCGTCGTGAGCCCGCACCACCACCGTCTCCAGACACCGCCCCGTGTCGTCGCCGTCTTCTGCACTCGCCATCATCCAAACCATCACGGATCTTCGAAGCCGTCCGCACATCATTGGTCGCGCCCCGTGTCGTCAGCGTCTTCTGCACTCCACATCGTCACGGATCCTTGAAGCCGTCCGCACATCTCAGGTCGCGCCCCGTGTCGTCATTGAAGTCACCACGGATCCTTGAAGCCGTCCGCATACTTTCGGTCGCGCCCCGTGTCGACATCAATCCCGTTCGTGTACGTGTTATAATTCGACTCTGATCGGATCTCGCGTCACGGACTCGTCAGCGTCTCTCAAGTTACTCCTCAAGAATTCGATTTCCGTATAGACTCTAAAACTACATCTTGCATAGGAACAGTGCGTCCGGGCATGTTGCTGATCCTGATACTGTAAGTCTTTTTATTGTTATTCTATTGCATTTTATATTTCTGTGTAATTCTGTGTGTATCCTTCCTAAATCCTAAACCATGTCCGTAAAAACCGAACATGAGAAGGTAACCCTAAATGTACTCACTAAATTCATTAGGCCGTATAAGGGAGACCGTGAAACACTTCCGGCTTTCTTAACGAACTGTGACAATGCTATGTCATTAGCAGCACCTGAACAGCACGGCATTTTGTGTAAATATATTATATCACAATTAGAGGGTAAAGCCCAACTAGCGTGCAGTCTAAAAACATTTACACAATGGTCAGACCTAAAATCATTTCTACGGTCCACCTTTGGTGAAAGAAAGCACAGTTCCCATTTATTAATAGACCTTCAAAATTGTAAACAGTTGGCTACAGAAACAGTAACGCAATATTCGTTGCGAATTGAAGCCTGCTTGACCAGAATCCAAGCAGACATCCATTATTCGTGTTCAAATGAACAAGAACTCATAGGTAGAATAGCTGCCATGGAGGATCTTGCCCTAAATACTTTTATAATGGGCCTCAATCCCAACATATCGAATATGGTCCGCTGCCGAAATCCTACTTCCCTAAATTATGCGGTAACACAAGCCGTAGAGGAAGAGAAAATTTTCAATTTAAGCCGCTTATCGCAACGCACAGGCAAATCTTGTACAATCTGTAACAAACAAGGGCATACTGCCAATGAATGTTATAAAAAGAAAGCTAGCTCTCCTCCAGTTCAAAAATCCTATCATGTCCCGAATCCTTCATCTCATTTTCAGGCATCTCCAAGCAATCGACAGTATCCTAATTCCAATCATTCTAATTTTAATAACTCTAATTTTAACAATAAGTTTTGCGCATATTGTAAACTCAAGGGTCATGTTATAAACGAGTGCCGCAAGCGTCAATATAACAATCAACACCGCTCCCGGAACTCGCTACCCGATGCCGCGCCTCAAACTCAAAGTAATACCGCCAGTACACGTGTACCGAATAACGCTGCGCGCGTGCATTGCTGTGAACACGACTCCAGTTATGCACCTGTTGATGGTAATAATGAATGCGATTTAAACGCGAATTGATTTCGGATTCGTGCCTGCCGAAATCAATAAATAATAACGGCACAAATTATTTTACTAATTTTAATGCAAACTCTTATCCTAAATCTAATACTAGCTCTTATACTAATTCTTATGCTAATTCTTATACTAGTTCTTTTACCAATGATCAACAGAATCATTCGGGTCGTACCTTAAGTAGAAATAACTTACCAAATCTTATTCCTAATTCTTATACCAAATCTTTTACCAATGATCGACAGGATCATTCGGGTCCTACTTTAAATAAACATAAATTACCAAATCTTAGTACTAAGTCTTATCCTAAATCTATTACTAGTTCGTATACCAATGATCAACTTAATCATTCGGGTCTTACTTCGAGTCAAAGTAACTCACTTAATCTTAAAACTAGATCTTACACTGAGTCCTATAAAATACCTCAGAATAATCTGAGTCTTACTTGTAGTAATTCTAAGTCTTTATCTCAAAATGATTCAAACGTCACCAAATCTCAATCTTGTGTTCTTGATGAGGTCAATATAGTGCCAGAGAACTCAAAAGTTTCTGTGCCTATTTTCGAAACGAGTATTAATAAATACAGAATCTCTTTACCTTTTACTTATCTCGTTACGAATTGTTCGCAAAAGCCTCTTAGCTTTCTTATCGACACCGGTTCGAGTGTCAGTATCGTAAAAAAATCTAGTTTATCAACTAAACCTCGATTAACTGAGGAAATAATCCGCCTCAAGGGCATCAATAACTCTGGATCTTATAATGAAACCTTGGGTGCCTTTGACCTAGAGCTTCAGTTGTGTAAAGAAACATTGTTGCACAAGTTTCATGTCATTACAGATGATATAAATCTCAAATATGACGGTATAATTGGTACTGATCTCTTTCGTATTCATAACGCCAATATAAATTACGATTCTAAGTACTTAAATTTGCGAGGTCATAATCTACCGATTTACTTCGAGAATAAGACTTACATCATACCGGCACGTTGTGAAACAGTAATCGAATGCATGGTGTCAAATGATATCTCGGAATTGCATAACTTACGCGAAGCGCTTCTTTTAGATCACGTAATTAGTGAAAGCGTTTATTTAGCGAATTGTATAGTTAGTCTAAAACCAAACAATCGAGTCAATATCTCAGTTTTAAACACCACTGAATCTGAAATTCGTATTCAAGACTTCAAGGTCACTTTAACTCCTTTAGAATTCCCTGAGTCCCATGAATCTCACGAGATAATTAACACAGTTTCCTCATCTCCATCTGATCGACGAGAACGCATCTTAAATTTAATTAGACACGATCATCTTAACTCGGAAGAAAGCCAAGCCCTATTAGAATGTTGCGCAGATTTTACCGATATCTTCTATCTTAAGGGAGATCCCCTCACTAGTACAAATGCAATTCAGCACTCTATTAATACAGGCAATGCGCCGCCTATCAATGTAAAATCATACCGGTTTCCCGAGTGTCACAAAGACGAAGTTGACAAACAAATTAGAAAGATGCTCGATCAAAACATCATCCGACCCTCAACCTCTCCTTGGAGCGCACCTGTTTGGGTGGTCCCGAAAAAGATGGACGCCTCAGGGCAAAGAAAGTGGCGCATCGTCATAGATTACCGACGACTTAACGACGTCACCGTAAACGAAGTTTATCCTATCCCTCTTATTACAGACATCCTAGACCAGTTAGGCAATTCTAAATATTTTAGTGTTCTCGATCTAATTTCTGGTTTTCACCAAATAAAAATAAATCCTGCTGACGCTGCAAAAACTGGTTTCACCGTAATCAACACAAATGGTACCTCAGGTCATTATGAGTTTACTAGAATGCCGTTTGGGCTTAAAAATGCCCCTGCAACCTTCCAACGGCTTATGAACACTGTGTTATCGGGCCTTCAAGGTCTGCACTGCTATGTCTACCTCGATGACTGTATAATCTATGCAAATTCCCTGCCTTCTATGATGGAAAAGCTCCGCCTAGTTTTCGAAAGACTCCGTCAATTTAATTTAAAACTACAGCCCGATAAATGTGAGTTCTTAAGACGTGAAGTGAACTACTTAGGTCATACTATCACCGATAAAGGTGTCTCTCCAAATCCCGACAAGGTCAAGGCTGTCTCACAATATCCCGTTCCCAAGAATCCTAAAGATGTAAAATCTTTCCTTGGTCTCATTGGTTATTATCGACGATTTATCGAAAATTTCTCGAAAATCACCAAACCTTTAACTTCGCTCTTGAAAAAGGATGCCGCTTTCCATTGGAATGTGGAACAGCAAACAGCTTTCGATATCCTAAAGGAAAAGTTAACCACCGCTCCTCTCCTCCAATACCCTGATTTTTCTCAACCCTTCCTCGTTACTACAGACGCAAGTAATTACGCCATAGGCGCAGTACTATCCCAAGGGCCAGTTGGCAAGGATAAACCTATCGCGTATGCTTCGCGCACCCTTAATAAAGCAGAAGGTAATTACTCCACGACAGAAAAGGAGTTATTAGCCATATTATTTGCCGTCAAAACTTTCCGTCCCTATCTTTATGGCAATAAATTCAAAATCATCACCGACCATAGGCCCCTCGTGTGGCTTTTCAATGTAAAAGACCCAGGAAGTCGTCTTATTCGCTGGCGTTTAAAGCTGGAAGAATATGACTACGAAATAGTGTATAAACAGGGAAAGCTTAATTCGAATGCCGACGCGTTATCACATCACCCGGTACTAGTTACTACACGCAGCAACAGCCTTAACGATGACTCTTACGAACAATATTTTAAACTACAATTTACCAAATCTATTCCTCCAACAAATACACAAATCGAGGAACATACTCAAGCTTTACACCTTACCAAATGCAAGCTGATAGCCTGCCCAACATCCCTAGATTTTGATAGTTCAATGCCACATTGCGAAAACATTTTATCTCAAATTGAAAATTCAGCCGAGATGATCGCATCCGAACGCGAACCTGAAACAATATATATAATACATTATCTAATAATAAACAATACTATTTCTTATTCACTAAAGTTCATCATTATGACGAAACTAATTATAAAACAATATATTCTCTTCTAATAAAATTACGTAACACTATGCTAGATCAAAACATGAACGAACCTGAGCTCGCGATATCAGATTTTAGCGAACCGTTTTCTAAGTTAGTCTATACTAAAATATATAACATGTTAAACTTTATCTTCCATAACACTAATATCAAAATACATATTTACAAAAATCAGCTTATTTACCCTACACCCGCTGAAGTACCCAAAATACTTCAGGAAAATCACGACTCACCCATTGCCGGTCACCCAGGTATAAAACGGATGTTAAGTAGAATCAAAGAAGCCTATTACTGGAAGTCCATGCGTCTAGATATTGAAAACTACGTAAAAAAATTTAAACTTTGCCAGATAAATAAACCCTTAGGTTGCTCAAATAAAGCACCTATGGAGATTACCTCTACTAGCACTAGACCTCTCGAAAGACTAGCGTTAGATATTGTGGGAACTCTACCAGAAGCTGATTTGCAGAAATTTAGATACATCTTGACTTTACAAGATGATTTAACTAAGTTTACCTGTGCTTACCCCATGATTACATCTACTAGCGATGAAGTTGTTCGTAACCTCATACATTTCATGTCACTATTCGGCTTCCCTAAAACTATACTTACCGATCTAGGTACATGTTTCACCTCAGAGCTTTTTAAACAAGTTACAGATATATGTAAGATCAAATCTATTTTCACTACTCCCTATCACCCTCAGTCAAACGGCGCTTTAGAACGCAGCCATGCTACTTTGAAAGAGTATCTAAAATCATTCGTCAATGAGAACCAAAACGACTGGCATTGCTATTTATCAACAGCGTTGTTATCGTATAATACTACACCTCATACCACTACTGGTTTCAGTCCTTTTGAATTGTTATTCGGTTATAAGCCTGTCATCCCAAATTCACTTTACGAAACAAACGGTAACAACACGTATCACGAGTATGTGCGTGCTTTGCAGTACAGAATGAAGTTTAGCCGCGAAAAAGCTTTACAGAACATCGTAAACAGTAAAGAAACATCAAAACGCTACTATGACGAATCAAGCCGTAGTACTTCATATAAGACTGGCGATATGGTATACATAAAACATCACCATAGGCTACGAAAGGCCTTATCCCCTATCTGGAAAGGTCCCTACAAAATTATAAAAACTAATGGTAATCATAACGTCACCGTATGCATTAACCGTAAACATGTAAAATATCATACCAATGAAATCAAACCCGCTCTCACGTAGTGTTGTCTCTTTTCAGAACGCTATGGCGTCACTGCCACGCAGAACCTACCTTAACGCCGATAGTACACAGCCCAGGAATTTATTTCGACCCTATTGATACTGTTTATTTTTATAATGATTACTGGAAAATAATAACGCATATAGATATAGTGTCTGTTGAACCGCATCTTAATAATATTGAAAATTTAATTAAATCAACTTTAGACCTATGTATCAGATCGCAATTAACGGAATTTATGCAATGTAAAGACCTCTTCAACCCAGTAGAAATAAATTTGCAAGCTAATTTGATTAAATTAGATTCTTTGTCTCATATCATATCCTCAGATTCACCAAACAGATTCAAAAGATCAATTGAGTTTGGTGGCGAAATACTAAAGTTTTTCTTCGGCACACTAGATGCTGACGATGCACGTAAATACGACGCCGCTATTGACTCATGTCAACAAAGCGAAGATGAGTTATACAACTTAATGAAAGAGAATATTCATATTGTAAAGTCTAGCATTAACACATTTAATACTACTATTTCAAGGTTAAACAAGAACGAAATTAGATTAACTGCTCAAATTAATAAACTCAATGAGATCCTAACTCAAACCACTAAAAACAATAACAAAGTATTGTATATATCAAAAATAAATAATTTACTTAATATCATCGAAGGTTCCTTATTAACTATTTCTAATTTCCTAGATTCTGTCTTAAACTCTATTTTATTTGCGAAAGCGAATGTTTTACATCCTTCTATAATTACACCCTCTAACTTATTAATAGAACTAACTAAATAAACTCATGTCATAAATAAACGATTAGATTTTCCAGCTCCACTCAATATAGAGACTATTCATACAGTCATAGATGTGTCAAAACTAACTGCATATTACTTTAAGAAAAGAATTGTATTTGTCATCCAAATTCCTCTTATCTCTCCTATAAAATACAATGTATACAAATTAATACCACTACCTACCCCTTCCGATCAAACCAACCCTAATACTTTTGCCCTTATTCATCCTACAAACCCTTATCTAGCTATTACAGAAGATAGATTAAATTATGCTATGTTATCAAATTTAAATATAAAGGACTGTTTGAAAATAAATAACGAATATTCTATTTGTCAATTGGTAACTATATACTCTAGTGTCTCTAACCCATCTTGCGAGATGAAATTATTAACAGAAGTAGTGTTGTCATTACCTAAAGAGTGTGATTTCCGATTATTATTTGGTCAAATAGATATTTGGCAAAAACTACACAAAAATGAATGGATTTATGTGCAGTCGAACCCAAATAAGTTAACTGTAAAATGCAAAAACGGTCTCAAAGATCTTTCTGTACTTGGTACTGGGTTACTTCAGTTAACCCCTGATTGTATCGGTTATTCGAAAACTCTACAATTTATACCATCGACCACTATGACGTCAATGTATAATAATAACCCATTTACCTTAGATTTTGATATTACTCAAGATAATTGCTGTAATAAAGATTTCGTTAACAAAACAATTCCACTGTTATCTCCGTTATCTTTAAGTAACATAGATTTAGATTCTTTAACGCATACTTTTCATAAATTAGATGATTTGGAAATTGAAATTAATCCAAAATCAATCTCATTTTGTTAAATATTCAACATATTATTCAGGATTCACTTACGCATGTATTGTTACAATAATTTTGTTTATTTTATATAAAGTGTATAATTATTTTAATCACAAAAGTCGCTCATCATGTTGCATTCAAATATTTAATCAATGTAACACCAGGAGAAATGTCCAAAATCAAAATAGAATCAGTAATTCTATTGAAATTATTGACCAACATGAACACTCTTTATCTGATAGCGATAACAACTCTCATCATTCATCTAATAGAAACATAAGTAATTTTTGAACCTAGTTCTAAATATATCTCTATCTTATTTAAGCTATGATTCTAAGATGATTATTATATACAATGTCTTATACTAAATCTTATACAATATCTTATACTAAATCTTATACAATATCTTATACTAAATCTTATATAATATCTTATACTAAATCTTATACAATGACTTAAACTTAGTCTTAACCAATATCTTAAACTATGTCTTATACTATATCTTTATACTGTGTTGATGTAATTTCTTTAATTTTCTCAATGTTTTGTAAGCCTCATTTTCCTTGAACTCGATTTCGCTCATCTCATCTCTTGAGATAATGCTTCATCTAAAGGGGGGAGATGTTATATCCATAATTAGTTCCTAATTAAATGCTGATATCTGCACTATTTATATTATATATAGGGCCATAAGCCACGCGGCCAACGAGTCGCAGATAGACCGCGAGCCGCAGAAGTCCCGTCGTAGCCGTTATTAAAACAAGTCAGACAGATTGTCATTTTCTTTAGTAAAGTAAAGTGAGGCATTAGGTGTTTGTGTCTGTGTAAAACTCTTTTGCAATAAACTGTGGTTCCAGCTGAAATAAAAGTGTTTTTTTTTTAAAGACAATCCGCGGCTGCCGCCTAACAGTACGTAATCATATTAAGTGGTATTGTGTTTACTTTAAAAGGCAACAATATCATTTTGGGTGACCAAAAGATTGATACGCAAAAGATTCGATCCCACGGTACGCCCTACAATCTTTCGTATATTATCTAAGGTTGTTAAATTGCTTGCTAAACGGTAAAGGTGAGGTGAACATCGTGAAGAAACCTGCATATTTCAGAATTCTCTCAAATGTTTTCACATGTCTTCAGCATGTGAAGTCTACCAACCCGTACTTGGCCACCGAGCAGCGTCATGGATAATCACCCTAAACTCTTCTTGAAATGAAAAGTGTTATTTTTAGTGTACAAATAACACTTTTCATCTCAAGAAGAGCTCAGTGCCCAGCAATGGGACAGTTTATATAGGTTATTGTAATTATTCAGGGTAAAATCTGCTAAAACATGAAGCATAATCAGGATATATAATTTAGACGAGTTCAATTAGTTGAATTATATTAATATAAGCGTCTGTTACAGCATCCGCGAAAGCTGTTGTTTAAGAGGGCAAATTCAGTTGAGGAATCGGTGTTATAAGTTGTTCAGTAGCACAGTTGCCGGAGACTTAAGGTAAAGGCTCCTTATACCGAGGTATTTCGTGACATTGGGAAGCAAGCAGGAAAAATAAGCATTTGTAAATATTTTAGCCTATGTAAAAATATTATTTTAGCTAAAATGGCCATTAAATTTTGTATAACTTCTATTATTATGTGACTTTTCAAAAGATTTATTCATGAAAAAAATAGTTTTATAGCAAAGTCGATTTTCCCTAATTCCGAGGTATTTTCAGGCTTGAAACCTAATACCGCGGTAGTCGGTTCCTAATTCCGAGGTAGAATAAGAAGGAGTTAATTGGTTCCGTACAGCAATTTTATAAGTTCAATAATAATAGTGAAATAGTAGTGCTATTCCTTGAAAATATGCTCCTACTCTAGTCACAAAGGAGTTTATAAATTAAATAATAAATGTTTTAAAAAGTTTTATTAAATTTCAAGTAGATAGTTTACTTATTCTAAATTATTAATAACACACATATTCGTTCATATAAAATTTGAATATATCTTAGTAGGTAGGTATCAAGAAAATCCAAAATGCGGCTAAGCGCAAACGCTAAATTGTAGCGGGGCGGCCGGCGCGTGTATAAAAGATTCCGATATGACGCGAAAGTTTTGGTTTAAGGATCCCTAAAATACTATTTGTGGTTGCCATACCTCGGTATAAGGCTCTATGGAGATCCTTATACGGAGGCATACCCTTGGTATTAGGAGCTCATAGAGCCTAACACCGAGGTATACAAAAATCCTACCTCGGAATTAGGAGAAATTCCTGTGATTTGTAATCCTAATTCCGACCCATCAAAATTCGGCCGAATAAATAACTTATTAATAACTTATTCAATTCTTACTGGTACCAACATTTCTGTGATTGAAAAGTGTTAATATCAGTCAAAATCTGTACAAAATAATTACGTTTTATTAGACTAAAGAGCTACTTCTTATTTAGGCCTTTCAAAGAAAATGTTGTTTTCTGGATCATGTTTGACAACATTTAATAAGATTTCTATCCAATAAAACATACCACGGAGTTAGGTTTTTACTTCGAAATAATATTAATAATTTTAAATGAACAAACGCCTCATTAAAAAAAATATTGTATTAAAAGTAATCAGCAAGTGAATACGATGTAGTGTTTCTCCTATTACCGATGGTACCTCCGAATTAGGAACTACGCTTAAAAAACGTACCCTAACTCCGTGGTATTTTGTTTTATATTTTTAGATACTAAATCAATTTAAAACATAAATGATCTTGATAATTATGGCAAGTAAAATAACACAAAATACTGACAAATTGCTTACCTTCAACACCTTATGTTAAAATCACAACAAAAACTTACGTTAAAAAAATGAGCTCACTTACCTAACAGGATCCGTGTTTGTATGAAAAAACCACTCGCGTCGACACCGTGGCAGAGATTGATTGATTTTAGCTAGTTGCTCTGGGGTTACACTTACGAACTTCACGTATGTGAGCAAGTTTGAAACATGGAATGAGTGAAACCTGTTTTTAAGTAGTTACATAATAATATTCAAAAGATAAGAGCGAAAACAAAAATACCTCCGAATTAGGAGCCGATTTTGACATCCTCGGTATTAGGAGCCTTTACCTTATGTCTGCTCTAGACGGATCCACTTTATCAAACAGTTTAAGTGATTGTTTATAAATGAGTGCGATTATTTCTTACAGGGTTTTTGGATCGAGGCTGATAATGTTGGTGTCCTATTTTTTCACATAGGTATTGTCAACACGAAACTAAACCTAAGAAATGAATAAAAGGTTATTCTAATTGGTTAACAACATCATCTGTTTTCAAGATCAATTGATGAACTGCAATCATGACAGATTGTAGAACTGCATGGCGTCCAGCGTTTCAAATTTTTTTTTTTTTTATCGACTCACGCCTGTATCCCCGTAGGGGTAGGCAGAGATGTAATATTACACCCACATTTCACCATGAATTTTTAGGTCCCATGTAATAGGGGGCGAGCCTATTGCCGTACCGGGCACATAACCAGATTCCGTGCTGCTACTGAGAATTTCGTAACGGAAAAACCCAATAACACTTTGCCCGACCCGGGAATTGAACCCGAGACCTCCCAATCCCACGCGCACATTTATGCCGCGAGACCAACGAGGCAATTAAATGTAAAAAAATTATACAATTTTGATGTCACTTAACAATGACAAAAATGTTCATGTACCTACATTTTGTCGCTGATTTTAGCAGTTCAGGATTCAGTTTAGTACTTTTAAAATGGGTGTTATACCTCAATATATTATTATGGACAATATATGCATATGTTAACACTTAACACATGTGCATAAAACTCGCATTTTCAGACACAAATAAAACGATGCAATTGCAACCCTATTCTATACTATACAAAGACAATTTTGATGTACCTAGTATTGGTACATTTACTTCATATGCCTCAATGTTCAGGGAACTGTAAGTTGGGTAGTTAATGACAGGGTGGTTAATAAGTCTGATTTATTATTGACAGATGATTTATATGCCGTGTGGATGACGGCATAGAATACAAGTGTCACCACCCCCTATCTTCCCGTGGGTGTCGTAAGAGGCGACTAAGGGATAACACGATGCAAATACCATCTTTGCGTAGAGACGGAAAACTCGACATCAAACCCTATACGACTGCCTCGTTGGTCTCGCGGCATAAATGTGCGCGTGGGATCGGGAGGTCCCGGGTTCGATTCCTGAGTCGGGCAGTGTTATTGGGTTTTTCTGTCACGAAATTCCCAGTAGCAGCACGGAGTCTGGAAATGTGCCCGGTACGGCAATAAGCTCGCCCCTTATTACGTGGGACTAAAGTATATCTGGCGAAAAGTGGGTGTAGAAATACACCTCTGCCTACCCCTTCAGGGATAAAAGGCGTGACGTTGTGTGTGTGTGTTGTGTGTATTATTGACACATGAAGGAATTATGTTCGCGAAACCTTTTACTTGATATCATACTTTTGTACCTATGGTTTTATGACTGCCGTGCTAGACTTACCCATTAACCTGACAATCTGTCATAACTGCTTCTACGCAGCAGGCTTTCATTACGAGCATTCTTAGGGTGCTTATACACGGTGCATGTAGCTGGAGCAAGTAAAGGTGCGGGTTACACGCGTGAGTAATATGCGCAAGCTACTGGTTCAAGTTACTCGGTGTACATGAGTACATGGTGCAAATAACTGGAGCAAGTAATGACACGGGCTACTTGTGCAAGCTGTATGTACAAGTTATTTGTTCGTGGTCAAGAGCTACATGTGCATGCTATTCGTGCGGTAGCTTTATGACTTGAATCGCGTTAAAATGTCTCGACAAACGAAAATTCTTTTAAAATCATACGTTAAAAAAAATGAACAAGTAACAGTGTTACTTGTTAATTTTTTTTAACGTATGATTTTAAAAGAATTTTAACAAGTTACATGAGCGGGTGACCCGCGCGCGCCGCAGAGCACGCGAATTAGTTGCGCAGGTGGCTCGCTTTGGTACATGCTCGAGTCGCTAGACCCGCACATTTTTTTAAACGATATGTTTACGGTGCATATAACCCGCGCACGTGCCTCAACATGCTCAAGCTACATGCACCGTGTACAATCACCCTTACGAACGTTCTGGCGAACATTCTAGTGAATTGACAGTATTGCTTTGACGTTTTTGCTGATGAGAGCGTTCGCTAGAAAGATCGTGACAATGTTTGTACCTCTGTCCGTTGTTCAGTTCGACTAAACGAAAAACGGCGAATGCTCGTCGTTCTGTTACAAGTGAATGCCCAGGTGTAGTATCAGCACCATTAAATGACACTATAACCTGTCGCATCATTGGTTACGTGTAGCACACAGCGAGCTGTCTGCTAATTTATGTGCCAATGAAAAGAATACTTAAGGAGCAATACAAAAAGCCCATATTTGAACGATAAACTTTTTGTTGAGTGGGAGTGGAGTCGTTTAAGTGGGCTAGACCTTTAACTGTCCACGTAGCGTCACATCATTGAATCTTGCGTGCTGAAGAGATGGAAAGAGTATTTTGAAAGTTTATTTGAAAGGTCGGCGATAGAGACACCGATAGCTGAAATGGATGGTAACGATAGCAATGATGAAAGCGTTATTGGCGTGGATGAGATCGTGAAGGCACTGGGAAGTATGAAAGTGGGTAAGGCTGCAGGATATGATAGGATTACAGTCGAAATGCTGAAGGCTGGACAGGGCATCATAGTTAGTCAGTTGCAGCGGTTATATAACTTGTGCTGGACCACCGGCCGAGTACCTAATGACTGGGCCACAGCTGTAGTTGTGCCTCTTTATAAAGGAAAAGGCTCGCAACAAGATTGCAAAAACTATAGAGGCATTAGCCTTCTCAGCATTGTTGGCAAATTGTATGCAAAGGTACTTATTGAAAGAGTTATGGAAGTAACCGACAAGAAAATATGGGATGTACAAGCGGGATTCCGAAAGGGTATGGGATGCACAGATCAGGTTTTTTCCTTGCGAAGCATAGCCGAAAAGTTTTTGGCCAAAGGTGAAAAGGTCTATTGCGCATTCGTGGATTTGGAAAAAGCTTACGATAAAGTGGTGAGGAATGAAATGTGGTCGGTGCTGTCAATGAATGGGGTGGACAGCAGCCTCATTCGAGCTCTGAAATCCCTTTATGAGGATTCTAGAGCTTGTGTGAGGATAAACGGGGCATACACTGACTGGTTTACCATTGAGAAAGGTGTTAGACAGGGATGTGTAGCGTCGCCGTGGCTGTTTAACCTCTTCATGGACAGTTGTTTGCAAGATTTAAACATAGTGACTGCGGATTAAGGATGAATGGGTTACTCGTCAAATGCCTCCTTTATGCTGATGATCAGGTAATACTTGCATCTTCAGCGGAGGAGTTGCAGGAGATGGTAGCAATCATGCATGGTGCGTCAGAGAGGAAAAGAATGAATGTGAATGTAAGTAAAACGAAAGTTATGGTTTTTGAAAAGGAGGAATGCGTTACGGCTTGTAATGTTTTGATCGATGGACAGCGAGTGGAACAAGTGAATGAGTTTGTTTACTTGGGTACGTTGTTTACAAGAGATGGTAAGAATGAAGAAGATATTGAAAGGAGAGTTAATGCAGGTAATAGTGTGAATGGAGCTCTGAAAGCGTTTATGAACAGTCAAAACTTGTCCAAAAAGGCACGTTTGGCTGTACATAAAGGCGTGTTAGTGCCTACCCTTATGTATGGTAGTGAAAGTTGGGTATGGCAGAAGAGATTTGAAAGTAAAATAAATGCTGTAGAAATGAGAACACTTAGAAGTATGTGTGGTGTGTCTTTGACCGACAGAAGAATTGTGTGATACGAGACTGGTGTGGGGTAAAAGAAGATGTAGTGACAAGCATTGAGAAAGGCATGTTAAGATGGTTTGGGCACATGGAGAGGATGAATGACGATAGACTGACAAAGAAGATATATAAGGCAAGTGTGAATGGAACAGGACAAAGGGGAAGACCTAGGCGGACGTTCTCTGACCAGATTGGAGACGTCCTAAAAAAAGGACAAGTCAGAAGTACCCTTAACAGAAGAGCATGCATGAGAAACTTGATGGGAGTGAGTGAAGCAAGTGAGGTATGTCAGGATCGTTGCAAATGGCGTTCCGTAGTCTCTGCCTACCCCTCCGGGAAACAGGCGTGAGTCTATGTATGTATGTATGTATGTACGCTTGGTTGCAGTTTGCATATAAGAGATGAATCTCTTTCCACGAAGCAGTAGGTACCATTGCATTTGCGTAGTCAAGCGCCATACAGTCTGAATGGCATCATGTAATTACTCAAGCGCACTGCAGCACTGCACGTCGTGTTTATGTGGATATTTTGTCATACAGAAGGTGGCCCTGGCTTCAAAGAAATCTAATATCCACGGTACTGAGCTGCAATTTATAGATTTACTCTGTAGAGTTAGTACAGCTTTTTTGGCAGCTCAGCGCAGTTCCGCTGACTCAATGTAAACACGGTCTGAAGCCGATGACCGTATCAATATAGCGTCTGTTATTATCTACAAATGTACATCAATGTCCGCGTCATTGGGCAAGCAGACATTGGCAAAATACATCCCAAATATTATATAACGATACAATTTATATTGTCATTTATATACATAGGTCCGTCGTATCTATAATAAACGGATAATTTCTCTGTATATTTTACTAGCGCCGGGGTCTAGGTACCATGTTAAATATAAGGTCGAGGCAAAAGTATTTTCGTATCGTTCATAAATGAAAAATATTATTTTAGGTACAATTTTTTATTTATTTATAATTTGTATGTGCCGTTTTGATCGATGACTTGTTGCAATCTTGTGGGTAGTGTCATGATCCCATTCCTGTAGAAATTTTGAGATTTTTGATAAAAAATATCTGACAGGTATTGTTCACAGTGTTCTTTTGAGGTTAGCTTTAAGCTTCCTAAAGAATTCTGCAATGACCGAAACAGGTGGAAATCTGATGGAGCAAGGTCAGAGTCATACGGAGGATGCATCAACACATCCCAGCCAAGCTCTCTCAATTTTTGCTGCGTGGCTATAGATAGTCGAAGTAGAAGTAACTATAGATAGTAGAAGTACGGTCTGGCGTTGTCATGGTGGAAAAACACGCCCTTACTATTCACCAGCTCCGGCCGGTTTTTCTCAATAGCTTCTCTTAACCTCATCACTTGCTGACAGTAGAGGTTAGAATCGATAGTTTTACTCGGTGGCAAAAGCTCATAGTGGACGATTCCTTTACAATCCCACCATACACATAGCATCACTTTGTTCCGAGTCAGGCCGGGCTTTGCCACGGTCTGTGGACTTGCCCATGCTTTGACCATGATCTTTTTCGCACATTCTTATTATAAGTCACCCATTTTTTATCACCCGTAATCAACCGTTGATGAAATGGTTCGGAACGTTTCAACAAAGAATCGCAAATGGAAACACGCTGCATTAGGTTTCTCACAGTGAGATCATGTGGTGCCCAAATGTCAAGTTTTTTCTTGTACCCAGACTTTCGTAGATGACGTAAAACTGTTTTATGATCAACACCCAGTTCTTCAGCAATGTCGTAGCTACAAATATGTCGATCTTGCTCCACTTTCTCAAAGATGACACTGATTTTATCAGTGACAGGGCGAACCTCATCTTTCACACTAAAATTGTCAGACTTGAAATGCTTGAACTACATTTGTGCTACTCTTATTGATACCGCATTAGGTCCGTAAACCGCACAAATTTTATTTGCAGCGTTCGTCGCATTTTTATCTTTTTTGTAATAAAACTTTAAAATGTACAAAATTTCTTCGTCACATACGTTCATTTTGCTTGCTTGAAAAACCAATTGAAAAATGGCGGGAACTAGTTTTTTTTTTATTATTGCATCTTCAGAATATCACATTTAATGGCATTAAAAACCAGCCAGTTACATTCGGTACAGCCAAAGAGGTTCGATTACTAATAATACATTCAAAATACGAAAATACTTTTGCCCCGACCTATTAAATTAATTGGTAATTTTGTTGTCACTTCGTAAAATTGACGACGATTGATATCATCATTATCCTAGCTTTGTCTCAATTGTGTCCGTGACCTTTTTTCACTACATAGTCTATCTAGATTTTACAGAATATTAGTTTTGACGTGACAACGTCTTATAAATTGGTTTGCCGGGTGACACTTCAAGAAACTGCGTTACGCTCCGCTCACGTTATGCGCTCACAATGAGAGCGAGTGAGAGGCACGCGTCCCGCCTAAGAGCGAGAGAGACAGACATAAAAAGTGAAAGGCACGCGTCTTTCATCCTTCTTCCTACTATACGAATGAATATTCACATTAAAATTATTTTACCACTCAAAGTCGTTGTCACGTAAAACTTTCGCCCGTATACCGACTTTACAGGCAACCAAATTTTTTTTTCCACAGAACGACTGCCGTCTGCTCTGCAACTCTTTATAGATAGCGATATTTTGTGGTTTCGTATATTCAAGGGATTTGAATCTTTATAACAGTTGTCAAAGGGCTTCATGTGAGCCAGGCCCAAAGACTTAACGGTATTTCCAAAACTAACAATTTAATACACACAATTTCTGAATGATTCTGTGGTGCACGCCGAGGCCTTGAACCAGATACCTTCACTCGGTATGGCAGTCTGCTGGTATCTCTTCATAAACTATATGCTGTTAAGGAAATTACTTAAAATTAATAAGAAATAGTAGAGAGTCTGGAGAGATCTATTTTCAGCTGTGGACTATGGCAGGCTCATGATGAATAGAGCATCTTATCTCTAATGTATCGAACGTATTTCAAAATTATGCTATATATTTTACATCATACACAACTCATCTCACACAATCTCGCACATTTCTGATGTATTCGTAAACCAGTCCGTCGAGTGCATCAAAATAACGTAGGTCATTTGTTCCAAATGACCATCAATAGTCGCACAACCAAATATATGCTCGCACATATTGCGCAACCGAATATCAGATAGTATCGCGTTTCATACTGTCATTGATATGAGCCCGTCATGTGATACTAGTAATCAATTGATTGCTCTTCAGATTTAAGTGGCGATGAGGTTTTGTTACGGTAAATTACTGGTTATTGGGTGTGGAAATATTGCAACTGAAATAGGCTATGTAGCTTCGCTTTGAGAAGAGCAAACAAGTTGACTGGTTAATCGAATTCATCATCATCAGCCTTTAACAGTCCACTGCTAGACTTGGCCTCTTCTTTGAAAGGAGGAATTGGCCTACTATACCACGCTGGCCAAACGGGTTGGTACAGGGTTTGTATCAAGTTTTCCTTCTCTTACAGTGCTGCTCTCTGCATAATATGCTCCCTTTGTCGGCTCTTACGACACTTATGGGTTGATATGGGGTGGTGACAATCCGTATTCTTAATCCGTCACGGACAAAGGTTAATCGAATTAAGAATTCCAAATTCTTTGAATGAGTATGTATAAATTTCAGGAGATGTTTAAATAGCTCTGAGTGGTGAACGCGCAGTTACGGATTAAGAATACATAGAGTCACTATTACGTTGCATTCCGTGGGTGTCACAAGAAGCGCCTAAGGAAATACACGAAGTAAATAACATCTTAAGAAAGAGATGGAAATATTCACATCCGACTTAAGACCAACCCGTCTGGTAAGTTAGGCCAAATCCTCTTACAGACTCACAAGGCTTTCCTGACGCAATTTATATTATTATCTGTCCAGCATGCGTCTTTAAAAGACTGTGTGTAAGCGAATGTTACACATTTAAAACAAACCACGGATTCTATCACGAGATATTGGTTTTACTGACGTAACATTTTAATTGAATTATGATGGAAACTGCATTATTTATATCAATCCAACGTTTCGATTACTTTGCAGGAGCCGTGGTCACGGAAGACTGAAATGGCATGTATCATTGTTTTGAATGTAGAAGTTATTTCAAAGTGCCAATATACTATTGGGATGCAACGGAAACCTACTATCTGAAATATAGCAAAGAAAGAGATATTCAGTCTCTCGATAGTAATAAATGAAGTCACGCTGTTTCATAAAATTGAAACTTCACTTCCAGATATTAGCACACTTTACGTTGTTTTAGAAGACATGTTTCTATCCGCATGTTGTTTCCATAGCCACCAGCTGGCTTAACCGTGTTTTTACTTATTTAAGTTTGTTACAAAACTACATTCATATCGTTTTTTTATTGGTGGCGCTCCTATCTACGCAATATGTAGGCACTTGGAGTATCCGGTCTTGGACATACAAAATAAGCCGCGATAAAATGGGTAAAGTAGGTTAATATTAACATTTTTGCTCTCGTGGCAAATAAAACCACAGCTTACGCGATACTAAAAATGTTCGTAGTATAATGAACGAAATAGTCCAATGTTTACTGTGTTATATTTTGAATCAAGAAGTAGTGATGATGAAACATAGTTTCTGCCCATGGCTTCGCCCGTGTGAGATCGGTTATCGGGACAAATGGTAGCCCATACGCTATTCATGTCTACAAAGTCATCAAAAGAGGCTCAGTAGTTTTCCTGAGAAAGAGTAACAAACATCCATCAATACATCCTGACAAACTTACACGTTTATAATCTTAGTAAGATTAGACCTTGAGATATTTTTATGCATCACGCCTGTATCTTCGAAGGATTAGGCAGAGGTGTAATAATACACCTACATTTTGCCTTATGAATTTTTTCCAGAGGTCCTTATGAGGTCCCACGTAAACTCTGTTCTGACTACCTCTGTGGTCGAGTGGATAAAAATAAATAATTACGTTATAAATCTCTACTAAGCACAAGCGTTTAACTCTGATGGCTGAAAAACAACACTTGACTCTATTGCATAAACGCTGAAGAGTAAAGAGTCTTCGGGGTTCTTTAACTACGTTAGTTAGCTCTCACCTCAAAATTGCTGCTTCCTTTTTGAACCCGTACTGACTAATCAAATAATAGGGAAGTTTCCTGCAAGTGAAATAAATTATACAAATCTTTAATCTAGTGAAATATGTCAAAATAAAGGTTTATTCATCAATTAATGTTAAAACTTTATTTAACTTATTTTATCGTCAATTTATTGATTATAAGTATTCTATTTGACAGCAAAAATCTATGACGTCACTAGGTCTTATTTCATACAAACGCCGTAGGAAAGGACGTTTTTGCAATTTCATTAAAAGTGTTTGATTTGACTAGTTGGAAACAACCCTATTATATAACTCAAAGTAAGCCAAACGGATCGGTTACTATGCAGTTGTTAAAGGGTAACCTGGAACGCTGTTTTCATGTTTGATTGGCTTTCCTAATAGACATGCGGTGGTACGGCAGACTACAAGTCACCAATTGTGACTCAAGCTGGCGGAAATCTGATCAAGATTCATCATTTTCGTAGAAGGCAGCGTTGAAAATACTCGTAGCTAATTGTATCTTGTGGAAGGGACGGAAATTTCGACATCAATCCCACCATCACCATCATCAGCCCTATATATAAACTCTCACACTGCTGCGCTCGGGCCTCTCGTCGCTATGAGAAGGATAAGTCCATAGTCCACCACGCTGGCTAAGTGTGTGACAACATGTCTTTAGAGAACATTATGGAGAATTCTCAGGCATCTTTTATTTTATTTATCATTATCATTCACAGGTTTCTTCACGATGTTTTTCTTCACCGTTTAGCAAGCAATAATAAACAATTTAATACGCAAAAAATTCAAAAATATTTTCATGAACTTATTTAAAACAGCTAAGTAAACCTGAGTAAATCGAGGAAGCCTATCCATAGGATAGTCTGAAGTAGTTATTATTTTAACAATTTATTAACATAGCAAAAATGTATCCAACTTTGATAAAATATTTTTACTAGGAATGTCAATCAAACCATTTGGCAGAGTAAACGTCTAATGCTCTCAAACCGAAAACCCATTGCATATGTACACGAGCGAAACTTTGTCCACTAAAGTTAGTTTTAGTTGGCGTATTGACTTTCTGTCGCTAACATGGTGGCAGGGAACAAATCTAGTTACATACTTTGATTCCTACTCCAAAAAGTACGTTTTTTTATATTTTTGTTGACAACGTGAGAGTTTAATCTGTGTTAATAATTTTCTAATTATATATTTAGACGTATTATCCGGAGATGAATGTCGTTCACTATGACAAACTTGTATACTTTGACTAAGTTTTACACTTATTAGGCAATCATTTGGCAAAAGGCTTTCAAAGCAGTTCATAGATTAGTACTGAATTAGCTTACTGCAAAAACATTACTCCCCACATTTATTCATTCTAAGTCTTCTAGTACACGTAATTTATACTATTTTTATCTATCTATTTAACGGTACGAGTTTGTACCATTCCTTGAATTAGTGCTACCAATGAGCTACGAGAATACGTTGCGGGTGTATTTATAAACAAAGTATAGGAATGTATTAATATTATAGTATTGGATAAGAAACTGATTGCAGTTGCGCGCGAGACGCTGCGACGAGCGCACGTAGTTACGTACGAAACTAGCTTTAGCGAGTTTTTTTTACGTCTACCCACTTATTAATTATGGAAGTTAGTGATTTAAGTGATGATGACAAAAGCGATTCCGAGGTTGTAAGAGAGTGTGAACAGCAAATACGAGAAATGACAAGGCGTGAAGAAGAATTAATAGAAGCAACAACGGATATGCGGCAGAATGAGAAAAGAGCCAGAGAAAGTGAAGATACTAGTGAAGAAGGGTTTGTTACAGTAACTAGAAGGAGACCTAAAATATTAATCCGAAGCGATTCTGTAGACAAGAATACTCAATCAAACAATGGAATGAATATAGATCCTACAGAAAATATAATATTGAGCTCAGGAAAGTATGAAGTCTGTCTATTTTCTTCAAATACGCTACCAAAGCAAATGGCACTAGCCAGATTTCTAAGAGATGAAGGTATAGACAACATCAGCAGAATTAAATTTAAAAGTGGGTACCGAGTATTAATCCAGTTCAATAATAAAACACAAGCTGATAAATTACTAAACTGTCCGAAGTTAGCGGAAATGAACATAAGGGCACAACTGACTGATGAGAACCACTTATCCTATGGTATCATTAGGGGGGTAGAATTAGAAATGTCTGAATCTGAATTATTAAAAAATTTATCAGCTTCGTGTCATATTTTATCTGCCAAAAGATTGAAGCGATTAAATATAAACCATGAATGGGTAGAAAGCGAGACGCTAAGATTATGTTTTAAAAGTTCTAAAGCGCCCTCTTTTATTTATGCATATGGATGTAAATTCGATGTTGAAAAATATGTATTTCCAGTGACCCAATGTTCGGGATGTTGGAAGTATGGACATATCAGGAAGTTCTGCTCATCTAACAAAGTAATTTGTCCAAAGTGTGGTCAAGATCATATTAACTGTGAAGTTGATGATTTTATATGTCCCAACTGCAAAGGTCCACACATGGCATTAGATAAATCATGCCCATGTTTTGTCAAGGAGAAGCAAATTCGTTTTATTATGAGTGAAAATAATATAACCTACAAAGTGGCTTTGGAGCGATATTTACAAGACAAAGCTAATAAAGATACTGCGACTCAAATTTTTACGGAGACACCTACGAGAAGAGAAGAATCAGTTTATACGGAAAAGAATAATATGCAGATAAACGAAAATATGAAGGAAACGTATAGTATGGTTGTACGGAAAAAAAAACAGCAGAGCAAATTGAAAATAGTCAAGAACAAGAAGTTAAAACTGGTTACGTGTCAGCTATAAACAAAAAAAAACTAGTCAAAAAAAGAAGAAAACTAAACTTCCTCAAAGTGAAGTACAGGATATAATAATGGAAAGGGACAGTTCAGAATCAGAGAGTAATCAATCAGCAAGAAATACAGAAGAAAGAAGAGATACGGAAAGGAAAAGAAAAGAATGGAAATATGATATTTGGGGTTTAATATATAAAATAAAAGATATACTCACGTCAGGAGATAAATTTGAGGATAAATGTTTGTCAGTGTTAAAAGTTTTAATTAATGAATGTAAAGTATTTGTGATGACATTATTTACTCGTGAAGGAATAACCGAAAACCTATGGAATATTTTTAATGGATAAAAACTTTAAGTTAAATATTGCTCAGTGGAATTCACAAAGTTTGAGGCCAAAATTAGTCGATTTTGACAGCTTATTATCTAGGGAGCTTATACACGTCGCTATAATAAGTGAAACGTGGTTGGATGCCGACTCTCCATTACATGTAAGTGAATATAATGTGTTTCGTAAGGACAGATATGACTCATACGGAGGCGTGGCAGTTTTTGTTCACAAATCCTTGAAAACACATATATGCTCCATCAACAACATCAATCCAGGTATAGAGATAGTTTATATTAAAGTTTTAAATTGTAAATATTTGGAAAATATTATTTCCTTGTATTGTCCACCATCTGTGCATACGACGCAAACGGATTGGGATAGCATTTTCAGGTTGGCCTCCACGAAAACGATGATTGCAGGCGATTTTAATGGCCACCACTCGAATTGGTCTTATAAGACTGACCAAAGAGGTTTAAAAATATACAGTGCATCGTTAGAGCAGGGTTATATGTCTCTTAATGACGGCGCAGCCACCAGAGTTAAACTGGTGAACGGCAGATTGCAGTCATCCGCTCCTGATATTACTTTCGTATCTTCGGATGTAGCAATACATTTCATGTGGAAAACGCTTAGTGAAAACTTAGGCAGCGACCACCTTATTATTAAAATTTCGCTAAGTTACAATGATATTTGTCGACTGGTTAAAAAGAAAAATTTCAAACATGCAGATTGGATAAAATACTCAAAAGATTTAAATAATGCCTTTTTTCTGTTCGATAGTGTTAACTGTGACAAAAATGAAGTTCAGTCCTTTTATGATTATTTCCTTGATGTTGTTAATAATTCATCCGATAAGAATATTCCATATATTAAGGTATGTACAAACCCAGCCAGAGCATTTAAGCCTAAACGGTATTGGTGTCCATCGTTATCGAAGGTTGTGGCTGAACGTAGACTTGCTTTAAGTACCTTTAGGAAAAATCCAACACCAGATAACCTTGAAAAACTGGAACGTAAAACTGAAGCAGCTAGGTTGCAAATACTACAGGCCAAGTCAAACAGTTGGAAAAACTTTTGTGATAGTATGGGAGAAAGTACATCAGTTTCTAACATGTGGGGCAAAATGCGCTGGTATAAAGGATATTGTAAATCTAAATTTAGTATACCTGACGACAAACGAAGTGAATTGCTGCATTCCCTAACACCTGACTCAGTAGGTATATGTCCACCCGTTTTTGTATCAAACAATAGTTCTCTTAGTTTAGATTTTACTTTACAAGAATTAGAGGTTTGCATTAAAAAAAAAGACACAGCGCCAGGTAGCGACGGAATTACGTACTCTATGGTTTACCATTTACCACTATCGGGTAAAAAGTTTTTGTTAAATATTTATAATGCAATTTTTAGATTGGGCGTAGTACCCAATCAATGGCGTAAAATTTTGATTGTCCCTATACCTAAACCTGGTTTTGAAACAAATGTGGAAGGTAAAATAAGACCAATATCGCTTATATCATGTTTATGCAAAATATTCCACCTTATGATATCCAAGCGATTAGAGTGGTATATTGAAAAAAAGTTATTCTTAGCGCAAAATACATGTGGCTTTAGGAGAGCTCAGTCATGTGTGAACAGTTTAACTAGGTTGGTTAGTTATATACAAGTCGGATTCTCAGTTAACTCCCCAACAGTAGCCTGCTTCCTTGACATTGAAAACGCGTACAACAATATTTTGACAGATAAACTAGTTAAAACTTTGGATGATTTAGGTGTAGGTAAAAGAATATGTGCATATATTTGGAATTTCTTGAGTGACAGGCGACTGATGATTAAACGAGAAAATATGAATGACATTGAAGTTAGATGCACTAATAGAGGACTTGCTCAAGGGGACCCTTTGTCACCATTGCTTTTTAACATAGCTACCTTTGATATATGTCACAAAATTAATAACGTGTCTATTGCTCAGTACGCGGATGACTTTGCCTTATATATAAGCGATAAGAATATACATTTCTGTGAAGTCCAATTGCAGAAGGCGTTAGATAACATGTTTATAATATTGGATAATATTGGTCTTCAGTTATCTCAAAGAAAGTCTAAAACTTGTATCTTTAGTAGAGGTCGTAGAAATAAACAAGTAAAGTTAAAAATTAATAATTTTGTAGTTGAATCGGAAAAGGTTATTAAATACTTGGGATTATGGCTAGATGGATCACTCAGATGGAGCAAACACATAAATGAGATTTCTGAAAAAAGCTCAAAATTCTTAAACTTATTAAAATGTCTAGCGGGTTCTGGTTGGGGTGTACACCCCAAGCACCTACGCACACTTTACATATCTCTGGTACGAAGCAGATTTGACTTTGCTTGCTTTCTTTACGACAACAGTGCAAAATCTCATTTATTTAAGATTGATAAAATCCAGAACCAAGCTTTGCGTATTATTGGAGGATATATCAAAAGCACACCTATACATGTTATGGAGAGTGAACTATGCATCCCACCACTGTTTCTGAGGAGGCTATACCTTGCTTATAAATTCTGTGTCCAAAGTATGTCCTGGTCGAATAACATAACGGTGAATATTTTGAATGACCTTACTTCCATTAATCATGAGAGATACTGGCAAAGAGTTAAAAAACCTTTACTGTTCTCTGTATATAATGATTGTAGACATTTTAGTATACATGCGTCAAATCCACTTGAGCTATTTAACTTAGATATTTGGGTTAGTTATATAGATATAAGTAGTATTATTAATATTAGTATGGATTGCATTCAAGGTTCTAAACGTAGTCAAGATATAGCGACAATACAATTTGATGTTATTAGAGAATTGAACATAGAATATGCCGGCTGGTCAAAGGTGTTCACTGATGGCTCAAAATGTAATTCTGGCTTGGGAGCTGCATATTATGACCAGCTGATGGACAGATCAGCCATGTTCAAAATAGAGGTCGATGTATCAATTATGACGTTGGAACTCATTGCGATTTTAGAAGCTCTCAAGTATATTATAAATCAGAATTATAAGAAAATTGTTATATTTACAGATAGCAAGAGTGCCTTGCAACATGTGGCTCGATGCGCCTCTGGCTATAGCAGAGGTGTACCGATAGCCTACATGATTCTACATTTTTTTCATGAATTAAGTATTAGAAATGTGACACTAAGGTTGCAATGGGTTCCTTCTCATATAGGATTAAAAGGTAATGAGGAGGCTGACAGATTGGCTAAATTAGCGACTACAGAGGGGTCCAATTTTTTCATTTTACCCTTTCATACGGAAATATTACCAAAATTAAAAATGTTAAAAGTTACATGCGTTTTAAAGAATATTTTGACGAGAGAAGCAAGGAAAAAGGTATTTGGTTTAAAACACTCCAATGTCAGCCTCCTCGTATTCCATGGTTTTGCTCTGAATGCAAATTAAATAGGGTAAGTATCATAACGTTACTTCGATTGCGTGCTGGACATTATCCAACTAAAAGATTTGCATTTCTTATGAAAAAAGTAAGTTCACCTAACTGCGAAGTTTGTGGCAAGTTGGATGATGTCCATCATATTCTTGCGGAGTGTGTTAAATATAGAGTAGCAAGGGAGTCATTGATGCAAAATTTTAAAATAAATACTAATAATTTAGGAGCTTTTAATAGTATATTGGCTGAACCTTTAAGCAAGGCAGCAGAATTTATTGTAGATATGGTTTTGCAACAATGATACCCTGTGATGTTTGTCTAGTTTATAATGTAGTAGGTATGTAAGTTTAGGTTACGATGGGGCTGACATAGCCTTTTGGTTTAAAAGCCCTTATAATAAAATAAAAAAAAAAAAAAAAAAAAAAGAAACTGATTGACAATTGAATGTTATTCAATTGTAGACCAGTGAAAAGGCCCCTTCACATTGTTATAGTATACAGTGAATAAACAATGTCAAAATATAAAGTATTTTAAGCAGTACAGTGAATTTTCACCACAAGTTACAAAACAATAAGCTTCACCCATGTCAGTGCCAATATTACCAGAGTGAACGCCATTTCTCCGGCGGTGCATTGCGGGAAGCACGCGTGCCGGTGCATCCCGTTCGCTTATTAAACGTATTCATCATAGTTACTGTAAACATATACTCATATTCTACACGTAATTTACGTTAGGTATTTTGCGAGGTTTGGAATATTTCTGGGTTGTACCGTGATACGGTTTAAAACTTTCAATTCACTATGAAAGTTGATAATATAATCAATGTTTCTCACGGATGATTGCAAGCTATTGTCATATTTGTAGTGTGCTAACATCAATTTTTACACTGAAAATCTTTTGTGATCTATAAAATTAAAATTGTATGCCTTGTCTGGTAGGTCCTGATGTATTCTGTTTCCTTTAATAAACAAAAAACGCGTTTGTCACTTACTAATAGTTCTTTTTTCTGTAAGTAAATATTGGTAAACGAAACCAAACATTATTAAAATAACGGCGCGTATTATTTGTTTCAATAATATTGAATGCAAAATGCACAAAACAAACGTTTTAGTTCTAGGTACTTCCCACGCACACTGATTCGAACATTGTATTTGTTATCCAATACAATCATCTGTGTAAAACTAACCCTATCAATTTCAGCGAACACATTCAACTTCTACAATATAGAGAAATTTGCATAAACTTTTGAAATTAGTTTATATGGCCACGATTCCATGAAGGTCTAAATATAGAAAACAAGCTTAGGGATTATTTTTCTTATAGTTTTAAATAATGTACCATTAGATGCAGAGTAAAAATATATAGTTTATTAATCAATATTACATATAAATAAACATTAATTAATTAACTGTGTTTGTATGTAATATTGTAATTTTCATGCCTCCCAAAACGTGTTAAGCCATGAGTACGTCGGTGAACGCAACATCTGTGCGAGTCGTAAATGTAGGAAGGGCTCTCGATAAAACTGCGATATGCCACAACGAAGCACATGCCCGCCCCGTTGTAAGCCAACCTTAACACTGACACAATACCAGCCGCTAACCAGTGTCCATTCAAAATAGGAACTATTTATTTTTAAATATAATTTAGAATTAAAACCAATTTGTGGTCATTTATCGCCCAGTCTTGAAGAAAACAACCCGCGCGAAAATAAATATTGATGTGTGTAACCGATTATTCAAAAGCATCCTCTTTGCTGTCAACAATGTCGACGCAAGTGACAACACTCTTCTCATTGCTAAAAATGGCGATGTAGTTGTTATGAAAATGAGGCCTTTATAAGATTATTGTTACGTCACAATATCCGCATCACGTACGGCGATGCTGCACACTGCAAAGCGTTTCTTTGTCATATCATTTGTAAGTACTCGAGAAGCCCTCCTTAAAGGTTTTTCGAACATTCATTTTCAATTTATTCCCAAAGTGTTTTCTTGTGATCTTTTACTTTGTATTTATTTTATGGTATATTTATTATTTCGCCTAATATTTTTGGTGCCATTGGAATGAAAGTGACCTGAATTGTTATCTGAAACCATTTCGAAAAAAATATAAAATATCCTTAAATTACTTTATGGTTATATGGCAGTCCTCTTGAAATAAAGTCCCTTGAACAAATAAAACTCAATATAATATGAGGTTCATAAAATCATAACATAAAGTTTCACCTGTCAGTTAGGACAACATTCTGAATTTTTATTATTATATGATTCACTTTTAACTTTATATGTTGGGATAAAAATATCGCTGAATTCGTTCGTATTTGATAGGACATATAAAGCTTTCTTAATAACTTAAAGTAGTAAGTGTGTAATCGGCTCGAGGGAATTGGTGTGATGTCTCCAAGAATATCGTCTATTTCTTCCTGTTAACTGTTTCTTTCCTGTTGAGAATTCTGACTCGTTCCTTGGAAGTGATGTGAAGGGAAGACGGAGTGGAAAACGAGTCTGATAAAAGTTGTGATTTTACTAAATATACTAATTGCAGGTTTCTTGGATGGATGGACTCTTCTTGGAGGATTAAAATAAAACAACATATGTATTTAATGTTAAGGATGTAAAATAACATCACAGCCACGGAATACAAGAAAACTGGAATACTGCAATTTCTTAAAAGGTTTTCTTGTTTGTAAATAGGACAATCATTGTACAAATAAGCAAAAACTTACTAACAAAAAAAAATCGAGTCACAAAGCCGTCATTGGCGGCCACTCCGCTACCAATTTGTGCGCCGTTTGATCTAATACTCAAAAATAAGTCGTTTAACGACTTAATTAACCCTCAAATAAACAGCGACCCCATTTGATTTTATTTTCTTCCTATATTTACTTTACAAAAAAAAATATTTGTAAACAGCCTAATTGTTCGGCGGGTGGCTGTGTCATGTCGTCGAGTAATCGTCGATGAAAATATATATTCTTCAGAAGTCCCTCCTAGTTAGCAAAGCCACTTATAAACTTTTAATTAACTAGGCCGGTACGAGCCGTGTAAATAACAAGTTTGATAAAACTACTGTTGTAAATACTTCTTGAGGCAAAAGGGAATTTAACTTATTTCTTGAATAGAATAATTAACATTGGACTTAGAAATAAATTAAATAAATTTATTTTTTGTTTGAAAGTGCACAGAATAAATAGTCTGACTCGATGGATGTAGTATCAGTATCAGCCCATCACGGCACAGAAAAGCATGCTAAGCGCGATTCACGTGTTTCCGCCTCTCATTACTCAAGACCTTAAGGACACCGCGCTGGTATTAGTGAGAAGAACTTGAACGTCATTAGGGGAGAGTCTCTCTAACCTCCTCCGCCAGCCCAAGCTCGGTCGATCACACTCAAATGGCCGACAGGTGAAGACGAAAAAGCTCGCAAAGAGTTTCTACCGCGTCAGTAAAAATCAATGAACCGTCCCAAATGATCGATGACAAGTAACATAATACTAATACCTTTTTTGCGTTTACGAAAACGGCAAATGAGAACGCCAGAGACTCTAAATTTCCAAGCTTACTTTCCTTTACCTGTGAGGCAAGCGAGAAATTTCACCTTTTCTCACCTAGCCTCAGGCTAAGCATTCAATTAGTGACTATATTAAATTAACAGAATATATGATCTAACATTTCGTACTATAGAGGAACTATCAACTGCATCAAAAAATTTCAGTCTTCCGGTTTCAACAATGAATGGAAATGTTTCATCATGTCCAGCCAGAAACATGGAATTGTACTTCCATTAAAAGAAGCTCTTGTGAAAACTTTATTAAGACTGTTAAGACTTGAGTTTTTAAAAACATTTTTATTATAGCCTCCTATATTGAATAACAACTCCACCGCCCTAAAAGTTTTAGGTCAGGTATTTTTTTAATTAAAAAGATTTACAAACATACTTTGAAACATTTGGGACGTAAAATATAGACTGAAATTCTAAAGTATATGTTCAATATCCCGGGTTTTCCCGTAGAGTCAAGTCTGAGAGCAATATGCAGTAACTAGTGGCGTCGACAGTTTGGTAAATAGAAAACCATCGGTGAAACTGCTACACATAAGTTTGTACATTTAGACTGTCCAATATTCGGAGAATTTTCATAATGGCTTGCACCAAGTCGGAATGTGGAAACGAATATTGTGTGCGTATGGTTTTGTATCATTCATCATCAGGCTTTAACAGTCCACTGCTGGACTAGGCCTCTCCTTTGAAAGGAGGAATTGGCCTACGGTACCACGCTGGCCAAACGGATTGGTATAGGGTTTGTATCAAGTTTGCCTTCTCTTACAGTGCTGTTCTCTGCATAATATGCTCCCTCTGTCGGCTCTTACGACACCCATGGGATGATATGGGGTGGTGACATTTCGTATTCTTAATCCGTCACCACACGGACAATGGTTTTGTATCATATAATGCTAAAGCTTTTTGAGTTATATAATGTAATATTTTTTAGACATAAACATATTTTATATTAGGAATAGAAAACTACTGAACCAGTTACAAGGGCATTGATGTTTAGACAAAGAAAGCCATAGCACGGTTTTACATCAGTTATGCCAATCTTTATATTAATCTGCGGCTGCTTTAAACAAATAGTTCTGCGATAAAATAATTGTAATAAACGTTTTTAATAAACCTTAACTGTTATATAACGTATTAACAAATCCATTTCATGCTTCATTTCCCGAAGAATTTTAAGAAATTGACACCTTTCTGAAAGATAGGAATGTTCCAACGTGATTTTATAAGAGCTGTATTTCTTTCGGTTTAACCCGAGAGTGGCCCTATTCGATAAACGTGATCGGTTAGAAATGTACCGCGGGTAACCCTCCGTCACATTGACACCTTATATAGTCATCTGTGAACTGAGAGTTTGATAGTGAACCCCTTTGCGGATTTTATACACTAAAGTAATACATAGCATATGAGAAAAGTACCAAGTATTTGGCGTATATTTATCTCGGTGAATGACTATTTTATTCATCATCAGCCGTGTCTGACGGGCACGGGTCTGTTCTCACTATGAGAAGAATAAATCATGCAGGTTTTCTCAGGATGTTTGTCAGTGATAAATAGCAATTTAATGAGGACATAACTTGGAAAATTCAGTAGTGCCTACCGTAGTTCTGAATTTGAGATCCTTTGCGTAGCAGTCTGTTAGACTCTTCACTAAGCTGGCTTTTATTTCCCAAACAGATTTATATCAGACAAATATCGAGACAGTTTATAATGAAATAACCGTAAAACAGTTATCCGCCATAAAATATATCTAGGTATATAGGGCTGGTACGTTTTATTTTGAACTTGGAGAAACTTTGATAGTCTCTACAGACGAAAATAACGAGCGACTCGAATTAGCTATGTGATATTATTTTCTTTACATGTGTACATATTTGAATATATTTCTCAACAAACATAAAAGTTACCATTTGCCGCTTTACACATTTAAGTTGCTGAACGTGAAAGTTTACGAGGATGAATGAAAGTAATATGGCATTTTGTTACTACTATGCGAATTTTGATAAAACTTTGAACTAATAAATAAAAAATAGTGTGCATGTATAACTATAAGTTATATTAACTTATAGTTATACATGCACACTATCTTTTGTTGTAATAACCCACATGGGTGAATATAAAATTTAATATATTGGCAAAATCTTAATCTTACATACCTATAAGATCATGCGTTGTTTTGTTTTAAACTAAAAGCTAAGCTGATAATCACGGATACGAGTATGTTTTTGGTTGAATTAAATATCATAAAGCATTCGTAGATATTCAACCATAATGCAGAAGCTAACTAAATAATTACTTTCCCGATTATCCCGGTTGCATCAGAATCTAAGATTTGGCGTTGGAATCCGTAGTCTGCTTTCTAGTCTAATAATATCAGCATTTCCTCAAAGCGACTGCCGAGTGCCCAAAGGGCATATCTTGACATTGGCCCTTTTATACAATATATAAGATCTATTTCAATAAGCCCATTTGAAAACCTGAACGTTTTCTACACATGACACACGGAAGCTATTTACTAATTTTTATTTATTTTTGTTTCATTAAATTGAAACTTCACTTCCAGATATTAGCACACTTTACGTTGTTTTAGAAGACATGTTTCTATCCGCATGTTGTTTCCATAGCCACCAGCTGGCTTAACCGTCTTTTTACTTATTTAAGTTTGTTACAAAACTACATTCATATCGTTTTTTTATTGGTGGCGCTCCTATCTACGCAATATGTAGGCACTTGGAGTATCCGGTCTTGGACATACAAAATAAGCCGCGATAAAATGGGTAAAGTAGGTTAATATTAACATTTTTGCTCTCGTGGCAAATAAAACCACAGCTTACGCGATACTAAAAATGTTCGTAGTATAATGAACGAAATAGTCCAATGTTTACTGTGTTATATTTTGAATCAAGAAATAGTGATGATGAAACATAGTTTCTGCCCATGGCTTCGCCCGTGTGAGATCGGTTATCGGGACAAATGGTAGCCCATACGCTATTCATGTCTACAAAGTCATCAAAAGAGGCTCAGTAGTTTTCCTGAGAAAGAGTAACAAACATCCATCAATACATCCTGACAAACTTACACGTTTATAATCTTAGTAAGATTAGACCTTGAGATATTTTTATGCATCACGCCTGTATCTTCGAAGGATTAGGCAGAGGTGTAATAATACACCTACATTTTGCCTTATGAATTTTTTCCAGAGGTCCTTATGAGGTCCCACGTAAACTCTGTTCTGACTACCTCTGTGGTCGAGTGGATAAAAATAAATTATTACGTTATAAATCTCTACTAAGCACAAGCGTTTAACTCTGATGGCTGAAAAACAACACTTGACTCTATTGCATAAACGCTGAAGAGTAAAGAGTCTTCGGGGTTCTTTAACTACGTTAGTTAGCTCTCACCTCAAAATTGCTGCTTCCTTTTTGAACCCGTACTGACTAATCAAATAATAGGGAAGTTTCCTGCAAGTGAAATAAATTATACAAATCTTTAATCTAGTGAAATATGTCAAAATAAAGGTTTATGCATCAATTAATGTTAAAACTTTATTTAACTTATTTTATCGTCAATTTATTGATTATAAGTATTCTATTTGACAGCAAAAATCTATGACGTCACTAGGTCTTATTTCATACAAACGCCGTAGGAAAGGACGTTTTTGCAATTTCATTAAAAGTGTTTGATTTGACTAGTTGGAAACAACCCTATTATATAACTCAAAGTAAGCCAAACGGATCGGTTACTATGCAGTTGTTAAAGGGTAACCTGGAACGCTGTTTTCATGTTTGATTGGCTTTCCTAATAGACATGCGGTGGTACGGCAGACTACAAGTCACCAATTGTGACTCAAGCTGGCGGAAATCTGATCAAGATTCATCATTTTCGTAGAAGGCAGCGTTGAAAATACTCGTAGCTAATTGTATCTTGTGGAAGGGACGGAAATTTCGACATCAATCCCACCATCACCATCATCAGCCCTATATATAAACTCTCACACTGCTGCGCTCGGGCCTCTCGTCGCTATGAGAAGGATAAGTCCATAGTCCACCACGCTGGCTAAGTGTGTGACAACATGTCTTTAGAGAACATTATGGAGAATTCTCAGGCATCTTTTATTTTATTTATCATTATCATTCACAGGTTTCTTCACGATGTTTTTCTTCACCGTTTAGCAAGCAATAATAAACAATTTAATACGCAAAAAATTCAAAAATATTTTCATGAACTTATTTAAAACAGCTAAGTAAACCTGAGTAAATCGAGGAAGCCTATCCATAGGATAGTCTGAAGTAGTTATTATTTTAACAATTTATTAACATAGCAAAAATGTATCCAACTTTGATAAAATATTTTTACTAGGAATGTCAATCAAACCATTTGGCAGAGTAAACGTCTAATGCTCTCAAACCGAAAACCCATTGCATATGTACACGAGCGAAACTTTGTCCACTAAAGTTAGTTTTAGTTGGCGTATTGACTTTCTGTCGCTAACATGGTGGCAGGGAACAAATCTAGTTACATACTTTGATTCCTACTCCAAAAAGTACGTTTTTTTATATTTTTGTTGACAACGTGAGAGTTTAATCTGTGTTAATAATTTTCTAATTATATATTTAGACGTATTATCCGGAGATGAATGTCGTTCACTATGACAAACTTGTATACTTTGACTAAGTTTTACACTTATTAGGCAATCATTTGGCAAAAGGCTTTCAAAGCAGTTCATAGATTAGTACTGAATTAGCTTACTGCAAAAACATTACTCCCCACATTTATTCATTCTAAGTCTTCTAGTACACGTAATTTATACTATTTTTATCTATCTATTTAACGGTACGAGTTTGTACCATTCCTTGAATTAGTGCTACCAATGAGCTACGAGAATACGTTGCGGGTGTATTTATAAACAAAGTATAGGAATGTATTAATATTATAGTATTGGATAAGAAACTGATTGCAGTTGCGCGCGAGACGCTGCGACGAGCGCACGTAGTTACGTACGAAACTAGCTTTAGCGAGTTTTTTTTACGTCTACCCACTTATTAATTATGGAAGTTAGTGATTTAAGTGATGATGACAAAAGCGATTCCGAGGTTGTAAGAGAGTGTGAACAGCAAATACGAGAAATGACAAGGCGTGAAGAAGAATTAATAGAAGCAACAACGGATATGCGGCAGAATGAGAAAAGAGCCAGAGAAAGTGAAGATACTAGTGAAGAAGGGTTTGTTACAGTAACTAGAAGGAGACTATATAAAATATTAATCCGAAGCGATTCTGTAGACAAGAATACTCAATCAAACAATGGAATGAATATAGATCCTACAGAAAATATAATATTGAGCTCAGGAAAGTATGAAGTCTGTCTATTTTCTTCAAATACGCTACCAAAGCAAATGGCACTAGCCAGATTTCTAAGAGATGAAGGTATAGACAACATCAGCAGAATTAAATTTAAAAGTGGGTACCGAGTATTAATCCAGTTCAATAATAAAACACAAGCTGATAAATTACTAAACTGTCCGAAGTTAGCGGAAATGAACATAAGGGCACAACTGACTGATGAGAACCACTTATCCTATGGTATCATTAGGGGGGTAGAATTAGAAATGTCTGAATCTGAATTATTAAAAAATTTATCAGCTTCGTGTCATATTTTATCTGCCAAAAGATTGAAGCGATTAAATATAAACCATGAATGGGTAGAAAGCGAGACGCTAAGATTATGTTTTAAAAGTTCTAAAGCGCCCTCTTTTATTTATGCATATGGATGTAAATTCGATGTTGAAAAATATGTATTTCCAGTGACCCAATGTTCGGGATGTTGGAAGTATGGACATATCAGGAAGTTCTGCTCATCTAACAAAGTAATTTGTCCAAAGTGTGGTCAAGATCATATTAACTGTGAAGTTGATGATTTTATATGTCCCAACTGCAAAGGTCCACACATGGCATTAGATAAATCATGCCCATGTTTTGTCAAGGAGAAGCAAATTCGTTTTATTATGAGTGAAAATAATATAACCTACAAAGTGGCTTTGGAGCGATATTTACAAGACAAAGCTAATAAAGATACTGCGACTCAAATTCTTACGGAGACACCTACGAGAAGAGAAGAATCAGTTTATACGGAAAAGAATAATATGCAGATAAACGAAAATATGAAGGAAACGTATAGTATGGTTGTACGGAAAAAAAATCAGCCGAGCAAATTGAAAATAGTCAAGAACAAGAAGTTAAAACTGGTTACGTGTCAGCTATAAACAAAAAAAAACTAGTCAAAAAAAGAAGAAAACTAAACTTCCTCAAAGTGAAGTACAGGATATAATAATGGAAAGGGACAGTTCAGAATCAGAGAGTAATCAATCAGCAAGAAATACAGAAGAAAGAAGAGATACGGAAAGGAAAAGAAAAGAATGGAAATATGATATTTGGGGTTTAATATATAAAATAAAAGATATACTCACGTCAGGAGATAAATTTGAGGATAAATGTTTGTCAGTGTTAAAAGTTTTAATTAATGAATGTAAAGTATTTGTGATGACATTATTTACTCGTGAAGGAATAACCGAAAACCTATGGAATATTTTTAATGGATAAAAACTTTAAGTTAAATATTGCTCAGTGGAATTCACAAAGTTTGAGGCCAAAATTAGTCGATTTTGACAGCTTATTATCTAGGGAGCTTATACACGTCGCTATAATAAGTGAAACGTGGTTGGATGCCGACTCTCCATTACATGTAAGTGAATATAATGTGTTTCGTAAGGACAGATATGACTCATACGGAGGCGTGGCAGTTTTTGTTCACAAATCCTTGAAAACACATATATGCTCCATCAACAACATCAATCCAGGTATAGAGATAGTTTATATTAAAGTTTTAAATTGTAAATATTTGGAAAATATTATTTCCTTGTATTGTCCACCATCTGTGCATACGACGCAAACGGATTGGGATAGCATTTTCAGGTTGGCCTCCACGAAAACGATGATTGCAGGCGATTTTAATGGCCACCACTCGAATTGGTCTTATAAGACTGACCAAAGAGGTTTAAAAATATACAGTGCATCGTTAGAGCAGGGTTATATGTCTCTTAATGACGGCGCAGCCACCAGAGTTAAACTGGTGAACGGCAGATTGCAGTCATCCGCTCCTGATATTACTTTCGTATCTTCGGATGTAGCAATACATTTCATGTGGAAAACGCTTAGTGAAAACTTAGGCAGCGACCACCTTATTATTAAAATTTCGCTAAGTTACAATGATATTTGTCGACTGGTTAAAAAGAAAAATTTCAAACATGCAGATTGGATAAAATACTCAAAAGATTTAAATAATGCCTTTTTTCTGTTCGATAGTGTTAACTGTGACAAAAATGAAGTTCAGTCCTTTTATGATTATTTCCTTGATGTTGTTAATAATTCATCCGATAAGAATATTCCATATATTAAGGTATGTACAAACCCAGCCAGAGCATTTAAGCCTAAACGGTATTGGTGTCCATCGTTATCGAAGGTTGTGGCTGAACGTAGACTTGCTTTAAGTACCTTTAGGAAAAATCCAACACCAGATAACCTTGAAAAACTGGAACGTAAAACTGAAGCAGCTAGGTTGCAAATACTACAGGCCAAGTCAAACAGTTGGAAAAACTTTTGTGATAGTATGGGAGAAAATACATCAGTTTCTAACATGTGGGGCAAAATGCGCTGGTATAAAGGATATTGTAAATCTAAATTTAGTATACCTGACGACAAACGAAGTGAATTGCTACATTCCCTAACACCTGACTCAGTAGGTATATGTCCACCCGTTTTTGTATCAAACAATAGTTCTCTTAGTTTAGATTTTACTTTACAAGAATTAGAGGTTTGCATTAAAAAAAAAGACACAGCGCCAGGTAGTGACGGAATTACGTACTCTATGGTTTACCATTTACCACTATCGGGTAAAAAGTTTTTGTTAAATATTTATAATGCAATTTTTAGATTGGGCGTAGTACCCAATCAATGGCGTAAAATTTTGATTGTCCCTATACCTAAACCTGGTTTTGAAACAAATGTGGAAGGTAAAATAAGACCAATATCGCTTATATCATGTTTATGCAAAATATTCCACCTTATGATATCCAAGCGATTAGAGTGGTATATTGAAAAAAAGTTATTCTTAGCGCAAAATACATGTGGCTTTAGGAGAGCTCAGTCATGTGTGAACAGTTTAACTAGGTTGGTTAGTTATATACAAGTCGGATTCTCAGTTAACTCCCCAACAGTAGCCTGCTTCCTTGACATTGAAAACGCGTACAACAATATTTTGACAGATAAACTAGTTAAAACTTTGGATGATTTAGGTGTAGGTAAAAGAATATGTGCATATATTTGGAATTTCTTGAGTGACAGGCGACTGATGATTAAACGAGAAAATATGAATGACATTGAAGTTAGATGCACTAATAGAGGACTTGCTCAAGGGGACCCTTTGTCACCATTGCTTTTTAACATAGCTACCTTTGATATATGTCACAAAATTAATAACGTGTCTATTGCTCAGTACGCGGATGACTTTGCCTTATATATAAGCGATAAGAATATACATTTCTGTGAAGTCCAATTGCAGAAGGCGTTAGATAACATGTTTATAATATTGGATAATATTGGTCTTCAGTTATCTCAAAGAAAGTCTAAAACTTGCATCTTTAGTAGAGGTCGTAGAAATAAACAAGTAAAGTTAAAAATTAATAATTTTGTAGTTGAATCGGAAAAGGTTATTAAATACTTGGGATTATGGCTAGATGGATCACTCAGATGGAGCAAACACATAAATGAGATTTCTGAAAAAAGCTCAAAATTCTTAAACTTATTAAAATGTCTAGCGGGTTCTGGTTGGGGTGTACACCCCAAGCACCTACGCACACTTTACATATCTCTGGTACGAAGCAGATTTGACTTTGCTTGCTTTCTTTACGACAACAGTGCAAAATCTCATTTATTTAAGATTGATAAAATCCAGAACCAAGCTTTGCGTATTATTGGAGGATATATCAAAAGCACACCTATACATGTTATGGAGAGTGAACTATGCATCCCACCACTGTTTCTGAGGAGGCTATACCTTGCTTATAAATTCTGTGTCCAAAGTATGTCCTGGTCGAATAACATAACGGTGAATATTTTGAATGACCTTACTTCCATTAATCATGAGAGATACTGGCAAAGAGTTAAAAAACCTTTACTGTTCTCTGTATATAATGATTGTAGACATTTTAGTATACATGCGTCAAATCCACTTGAGCTATTTAACTTAGATATTTGGGTTAGTTATATAGATATAAGTAGTATTATTAATATTAGTATGGATTGCATTCAAGGTTCTAAACGTAGTCAAGATATAGCGACAATACAATTTGATGTTATTAGAGAATTGAACATAGAATATGCCGGCTGGTCAAAGGTGTTCACTGATGGCTCAAAATGTAATTCTGGCTTGGGAGCTGCATATTATGACCAGCTGATGGACAGATCAGCCATGTTCAAAATAGAGGTCGATGTATCAATTATGATGTTGGAACTCATTGCGATTTTAGAAGCTCTCAAGTATATTATAAATCAGAATTATAAGAAAATTGTTATATTTACAGATAGCAAGAGTGCCTTGCAACATGTGGCTCGATGCGCCTCTGGCTATAGCAGAGGTGTACCGATAGCCTACATGATTCTACATTTTTTTCATGAATTAAGTATTAGAAATGTGACACTAAGGTTGCAATGGGTTCCTTCTCATATAGGATTAAAAGGTAATGAGGAGGCTGACAGATTGGCTAAATTAGCGACTACAGAGGGGTCCAATTTTTTCATTTTACCCTTTCATACGGAAATATTACCAAAATTAAAAATGTTAAAAGTTACATGCGTTTTAAAGAATATTTTGACGAGAGAAGCAAGGAAAAAGGTATTTGGTTTAAAACACTCCAATGTCAGCCTCCTCGTATTCCATGGTTTTGCTCTGAATGCAAATTAAATAGGGTAAGTATCATAACGTTACTTCGATTGCGTGCTGGACATTATCCAACTAAAAGATTTGCATTTCTTATGAAAAAAGTAAGTTCACCTAACTGCGAAGTTTGTGGCAAGTTGGATGATGTCCATCATATTCTTGCGGAGTGTGTTAAATATAGAGTAGCAAGGGAGTCATTGATGCAAAATTTTAAAATAAATACTAATAATTTAGGAGCTTTTAATAGTATATTGGCTGAACCTTTAAGCAAGGCAGCAGAATTTATTGTAGATATGGTTTTGCAACAATGATACCCTGTGATGTTTGTCTAGTTTATAATGTAGTAGGTATGTAAGTTTAGGTTACGATGGGGCTGACATAGCCTTTTGGTTTAAAAGCCCTTATAATAAAATAAAAAAAAAAAAAAAAAAAAAGAAACTGATTGACAATTGAATGTTATTCAATTGTAGACCAGTGAAAAGGCTCCTTCACATTGTTATAGTATACAGTGAATAAACAATGTCAAAATATAAAGTATTTTAAGCAGTACAGTGAATTTTCACCACAAGTTACAAAACAATAAGCTTCACCCATGTCAGTGCCAATATTACCAGAGTGAACGCCATTTCTCCGGCGGTGCATTGCGGGAAGCACGCGTGCCGGTGCATCCCGTTCGCTTATTAAACGTATTCATCATAGTTACTGTAAACATATACTCATATTCTACACGTAATTTACGTTAGGTATTTTGCGAGGTTTGGAATATTTCTGGGTTGTACCGTGATACGGTTTAAAACTTTCAATTCACTATGAAAGTTGATAATATAATCAATGTTTCTCACGGATGATTGCAAGCTATTGTCATATTTGTAGTGTGCTAACATCAATTTTTACACTGAAAATCTTTTGTGATCTATAAAATTAAAATTGTATGCCTTGTCTGGTAGGTCCTGATGTATTCTGTTTCCTTTAATAAACAAAAAACGCGTTTGTCACTTACTAATAGTTCTTTTTTCTGTAAGTAAATATTGGTAAACGAAACCAAACATTATTAAAATAACGGCGCGTATTATTTGTTTCAATAATATTGAATGCAAAATGCACAAAACAAACGTTTTAGTTCTAGGTACTTCCCACGCACACTGATTCGAACATTGTATTTGTTATCCAATACAATCATCTGTGTAAAACTAACCCTATCAATTTCAGCGAACACATTCAACTTCTACAATATAGAGAAATTTGCATAAACTTTTGAAATTAGTTTATATGGCCACGATTCCATGAAGGTCTAAATATAGAAAACAAGCTCAGGGATTATTTTTCTTATAGTTTTAAATAATGTACCATTAGATGCAGAGTAAAAATATATAGTTTATTAATCAATATTACATATAAATAAACATTAATTAATTAACTGTGTTTGTATGTAATATTGTAATTTTCATGCCTCCCAAAACGTGTTAAGCCATGAGTACGTCGGTGAACGCAACATCTGTGCGAGTCGTAAATGTAGGAAGGGCTCTCGATAAAACTGCGATATGCCACAACGAAACACATGCCCGCCCCGTTGTAAGCCAACCTTAACACTGACACAATACCAGCCGCTAACCAGTGTCCATTCAAAATAGGAACTATTTATTTTTAAATATAATTTAGAATTAAAACCAATTTGTGGTCATTTATCGCCCAGTCTTGAAGAAAACAACCCGCGCGAAAATAAATATTGATGTGTGTAACCGATTATTCAAAAGCATCCTCTTTGCTGTCAACAATGTCGACGCAAGTGACAACACTCTTCTCATTGCTAAAAATGGCGATGTAGTTGTTATGAAAATGAGGCCTTTATAAGATTATTGTTACGTCACAATATCCGCATCACGTACGGCGATGCTGCACACTGCAAAGCGTTTCTTTGTCATATCATTTGTAAGTACTCGAGAAGCCCTCCTTAAAGGTTTTTCGAACATTCATTTTCAATTTATTCCCAAAGTGTTTTCTTGTGATCTTTTACTTTGTATTTATTTTATGGTATATTTATTATTTCGCCTAATATTTTTGGTGCCATTGGAATGAAAGTGACCTGAATTGTTATCTGAAACCATTTCGAAAAAAATATAAAATATCCTTAAATTACTTTATGGTTATATGGCAGTCCTCTTGAAATAAAGTCCCTTGAACAAATAAAACTCAATATAATATGAGGTTCATAAAATCATAACATAAAGTTTCACCTGTCAGTTAGGACAACATTCTGAATTTTTATTATTATATGATTCACTTTTAACTTTATATGTTGGGATAAAAATATCGCTGAATTCGTTCGTATTTGATAGGACATATAAAGCTTTCTTAATAACTTAAAGTAGTAAGTGTGTAATCGGCTCGAGGGAATTGGTGTGATGTCTCCAAGAATATCGTCTATTTCTTCCTGTTAACTGTTTCTTTCCTGTTGAGAATTCTGACTCGTTCCTTGGAAGTGATGTGAAGGGAAGACGGAGTGGAAAACGAGTCTGATAAAAGTTGTGATTTTACTAAATATACTAATTGCAGGTTTCTTGGATGGATGGACTCTTCTTGGAGGATTAAAATAAAACAACATATGTATTTAATGTTAAGGATGTAAAATAACATCACAGCCACGGAATACAAGAAAACTGGAATACTGCAATTTCTTAAAAGGTTTTCTTGTTTGTAAATAGGACAATCATTGTACAAATAAGCAAAAACTTACTAACAAAAAAAAATCGAGTCACAAAGCCATCATTGGCGGCCACTCCGCTACCAATTTGTGCGCCGTTTGATCTAATACTCAAAAATAAGTCGTTTAACGACTTAATTAACCCTCAAATAAACAGCGACCCCATTTGATTTTATTTTCTTCCTATATTTACTTTACAAAAAAAAAAAATATTTGTAAACAGCCTAATTGTTCGGCGGGTGGCTGTGTCATGTCGTCGAGTAATCGTCGATGAAAATATATATTCTTCAGAAGTCCCTCCTAGTTAGCAAAGCCACTTATAAACTTTTAATTAACTAGGCCGGTACGAGCCGTGTAAATAACAAGTTTGATAAAACTACTGTTGTAAATACTTCTTGAGGCAAAAGGGAATTTAACTTATTTCTTGAATAGAATAATTAACATTGGACTTAGAAATAAATTAAATAAATTTATTTTTTGTTTGAAAGTGCACAGAATAAATAGTCTGACTCGATGGATGTAGTATCAGTATCAGCCCATCACGGCACAGAAAAGCATGCTAAGCGCGATTCACGTGTTTCCGCCTCTCATTACTCAAGACCTTAAGGACACCGCGCTGGTATTAGTGAGAAGAACTTGAACGTCATTAGGGGAGAGTCTCTCTAACCTCCTCCGCCAGCCCAAGCTCGGTCGATCACACTCAAATGGCCGACAGGTGAAGACGAAAAAGCTCGCAAAGAGTTTCTACCGCGTCAGTAAAAATAAATGAACCGTCCCAAATGATCGATGACAAGTAACATAATACTAATACCTTTTTTGCGTTTACGAAAACGGCAAATGAGAACGCCAGAGACTCTAAATTTCCAAGCTTACTTTCCTTTACCTGTGAGGCAAGCGAGAAATTTCACCTTTTCTCACCTAGCCTCAGGCTAAGCATTCAATTAGTGACTATATTAAATTAACAGAATATATGATCTAACATTTCGTACTATAGAGGAACTATCAACTGCATCAAAAAATTTCAGTCTTCCGGTTTCAACAATGAATGGAAATGTTTCATCATGTCCAGCCAGAAACATGGAATTGTACTTCCATTAAAAGAAGCTCTTGTGAAAACTTTATTAAGACTGTTAAGACTTGAGTTTTTAAAAACATTTTTATTATAGCCTCCTATATTGAATAACAACTCCACCGCCCTAAAAGTTTTACGTCAGGTATTTTTTTAATTAAAAAGATTTACAAACATACTTTGAAACATTTGGGACGTAAAATATAGACTGAAATTCTAAAGTATATGTTCAATATCCCGGGTTTTCCCGTAGAGTCAAGTCTGAGAGCAATATGCAGTAACTAGTGGCGTCGACAGTTTGGTAAATAGAAAACCATCGGTGAAACTGCTACACATAAGTTTGTACATTTAGACTGTCCAATATTCGGAGAATTTTCATAATGGCTTGCACCAAGTCGGAATGTGGAAACGAATATTGTGTGCGTATGGTTTTGTATCATTCATCATCAGCCTTTAACAGTCCACTGCTGGACTAGGCCTCTCCTTTGAAAGGAGGAATTGGCCTACGGTACCACGCTGGCCAAACGGATTGGTATAGGGTTTGTATCAAGTTTGCCTTCTCTTACAGTGCTGTTCTCTGCATAATATGCTCCCTCTGTCGGCTCTTACGACACCCATGGGATGATATGGGGTGGTGACATTTCGTATTCTTAATCCGTCACCACACGGACAATGGTTTTGTATCATATAATGCTAAAGCTTTTTGAGTTATATAATGTAATATTTTTTAGACATAAACATATTTTATATTAGGAATAGAAAACTACTGAACCAGTTACAAGGGTATTGATGTTTAGACAAAGAAAGCCATAGCACGGTTTTACATCAGTTATGCCAATCTTTATATTAATCTGCGGCTGCTTTAAACAAATAGTTCTGCGATAAAATAATTGTAATAAACGTTTTTAATAAACCTTAACTGTTATATAACGTATTAACAAATCCATTTCATGCTTCATTTCCCGAAGAATTTTAAGAAATTGACACCTTTCTGAAAGATAGGAATGTTCCAACGTGATTTTATAAGAGCTGTATTTCTTTCGGTTTAACCCGAGAGTGGCCCTATTCGATAAACGTGATCGGTTAGAAATGTACCGCGGGTAACCCTCCGTCACATTGACACCTTATATAGTCATCTGTGAACTGAGAGTTTGATAGTGAACCCCTTTGCGGATTTTATACACTAAAGTAATACATAGCATATGAGAAAAGTACCAAGTATTTGGCGTATATTTATCTCGGTGAATGACTATTTTATTCATCATCAGCCGTGTCTGACGGGCACGGGTCTGTTCTCACTATGAGAAGAATAAATCATGCAGGTTTTCTCAGGATGTTTGTCAGTGATAAATAGCAATTTAATGAGGACATAACTTGGAAAATTCAGTAGTGCCTACCGTAGTTCTGAATTTGAGATCCTTTGCGTAGCAGTCTGTTAGACTCTTCACTAAGCTGGCTTTTATTTCCCAAACAGATTTATATCAGACAAATATCGAGACAGTTTATAATGAAATAACCGTAAAACAGTTATCCGCCATAAAATATATCTAGGTATATAGGGCTGGTACGTTTTATTTTGAACTTGGAGAAACTTTGATAGTCTCTACAGACGAAAATAACGAGCGACTCGAATTAGCTATGTGATATTATTTTCTTTACATGTGTACATATTTGAATATATTTCTCAACAAACATAAAAGTTACCATTTGCCGCTTTACACATTTAAGTTGCTGAACGTGAAAGTTTACGAGGATGAATGAAAGTAATATGGCATTTTGTTACTACTATGCGAATTTTGATAAAACTTTGAACTAATAAATAAAAAATAGTGTGCATGTATAACTATAAGTTATATTAACTTATAGTTATACATGCACACTATCTTTTGTTGTAATAACCCACATGGGTGAATATAAAATTTAATATATTGGCAAAATCTTAATCTTACATACCTATAAGATCATGCGTTGTTTTGTTTTAAACTAAAAGCTAAGCTGATAATCACGGATACGAGTATGTTTTTGGTTGAATTAAATATCATAAAGCATTCGTAGATATTCAACCATAATGCAGAAGCTAACTAAATAATTACTTTCCCGATTATCCCGGTTGCATCAGAATCTAAGATTTGGCGTTGGAATCCGTAGTCTGCTTTCTAGTCTAATAATATCAGCATTTCCTCAAAGCGACTGCCGAGTGCCCAAAGGGCATATCTTGACATTGGCCCTTTTATACAATATATAAGATCTATTTCATTAAGCCCATTTGAAAACCTGAACGTTTTCTACACATGACACACGGAAGCTATTTACTCACTAAATATTGCTTTACATAAACGCATAGTGAACTCAATGTTGGCTATTGTTCGTCGTCCCTTAAGTGAAACCTAAGGGATGTAGAACAATGCGACGCATGTTAAATTAAGTTTGAGTAATTGCCTAATTGGTTACACGGGTCAACAATGTTCGGGTCTGTGATACGTACTTGATGCTGGCGGGTAAAGGTTTACCCCTACGTTTACTGTTTTTTTGTCTTCATAGTAAACCTTGTCTTGATAGTAAATAATGCTGACAAGACTCTGACTAGTGATACGACAACCGTGTTCGCTTCTTAGAACGTCACGTCTTATTTGTAGTATCTATTTTCGAAGGTGAACGATTTTGAAAGAGAGTGAGTGAGTGAGAGTGATACGGTTTCGAAAGTTCTAGGTATTTCGAAAAGCTTTATGGAACATGTACAATCATACAAGTTAGCGCTGGACCAGATTGATAAACATTCCCTTGGCTCGCTCATAGAGTCGAGGCACACTAGAAACTGGTTTTGCATACGAGTGTCAATGTGCGTGTAAAGTAGCACTGGAAGCGACGATGTCTTGCTGAGCGATTCTAGCCCTTATGGTGGTCTAGCGGGAAGTTGTTCGACTGTACATATAAATAAACCTATGAGGACCAGAATAGCCTAACTACACATAGGTACATAAACTTCTTAATAAATAATGTCCTTCTGGATACAAAACGACTCAATAGATAGATTATCAAAATAAACTTTTATCACTGTTTTATTTTAAATTTAAAATCCTTTATACACAGACATTGTGTGATCCGCAAGATGCTGTTTCAAGTCTGGATGTCCTTTTATGTCAGATAGTTGTATTTGTTATTTCCCTGCGATACAGGAGTTATTCTGCAGGATAATACAAAAAGCATTATATTAACTAAACATTTCCATTTCAAGAAAATCAGACTGAACACTGAATAGTTATACCTGCGCCGTAAAGACAAACTACAGAATACTTAAAAGTAAAATTACCAGTACCGAAGTCTGCGCTATGACTTTTTATAGCAACATTGACCTTTGGCAGGGAAACAACAGTCCAGCCAATTCAAACTTGGAACACTTAAATAATATGACCGAAAAAAGCTTACTATTTTATTACCAGCCAGAAAAATATCTGCTTTTCAGTAAAAAACAAAGTGATTTACGATTTATGTATTTTCAATCTGCAAAATACATTAATATAATAGCAGCCCTGGTTTTAGGGTTCCTCAGTAAACTCAAGGAAACCTTTATAGTTTCACGATGTCTGTCTGTCCTTCTATTCGCCGCCTACACAAAACCATAAGCTCTAGAGAGTTAAAATTAAGGCATTACATTGTAACCATGCGGACAAAACCGTACGGTAACATTTTGAAATATCTATCGTTTTCTAGTAGCTCCCAACTTTTGCGTTTTCCTTTTAAAAACGTAATAGTGATACGGATTCCGAAAACTGTAGAAACCCTAGTGTAGATATACTGAGTAAAGAATTTGGTCAATCGAACCTTATGTAACTCATTCGTCTAGATCTACAAACGAAATATCTCTCAGTCCGCTGAAGGCAGTAAATCGTGGTCCTGACACGCCGCAATGTCTGTGTGTGACATGATTGGCAATACCTTTGTAACGAGCCTTATTTCTGACGGCGTTTATTGACAAGACGGTTTTCCACAAGATATTGGGTTCGACGTACATACAATAATTATATTATTTTGTTCCAAAAATAAGCTGTATAATACGTATGTGCCACATATGTAGTGTAGAGCTTGTATTTATTTTTGAGTTACTGTTGCTGTTTGTTTTGGTACAAGCTTTTAACAAATGATTCAAATACTATTAAGACAAATAGTTCATACATTTTTGTATCATTACAGTGAAAATGTAGAGTGGAAAATTGCGATTTATTTTCAAAATCTAGTATAAGTAAAAAGTTAAAGCCCTTATTGGTATGCGACCGAAAAGTAAGACCAAAGGGAAACTAAATAAAAGCGTATTGAAATGGGATAAAATAGCTGAAATAGTTGGTGAATATTATGAATCATCATCATAAAATACCTATATAGGTACATAAAGGCCAAAGTTATAATATATAAATACATAATTTAATTGTAAATATATGGTTTTGTCCGTGTGGTGACGGATTAAGAATACGGAATATCACCACCCCATATCATCCCATGGGTGTCGTAAGAGCCGACAGAGGGAGCTTATTATGCAGAGAACAGCACTGTTAGAGAAGGAAACTTGATACTAACCCTATACCAACCCGTTTGGCCAGCGTGGTATAGTAGGCCAATTTCCTCCTTTCAAAGGAGAGGTCTAGTCCAGCAGTGGACTGTTAAAGGCTGATGATGATGATGATATGGTTTTTCTTACAGCATGACAGTAGAATTAGTGCAGCTGAGATGCGATCACTGCGTAGTATGTGTGGGGTGAGACTGATTGATAGAATTCCGAATGTAACTATACGAGAGAACAGTGGTCTGAAAGATGTCGTGACTAGGATTGAGAAAGGAATGTTGAAGTGGTTTGGACACGTGGAGCGAATGAGTGAAGAAAGAATGACGAATCAGATCTATAAGGCAATTGTGTGTGGACAAGTCGGTCGTGGTAGACCTCGTCGGACATTCCTCGACCAAATTGGGGACGTCCTAAAAAACGGCAAGGTCCGAAATACCTGAAACCGGCGAGCATGTATGAAAAGAGTAATGTGTGTAGAGGAAGCACGTGAGGTGTGTAAGGATAGAAGCAAGTGGCGTTCTGTTGTCTCTGCCTACCCCGGCGGGAAAAAGGCGTGAGTATATGTATGTATGGTTTTTCTCACTATAAAAGGCTGTTAACTATAGCATGATTGCTTTAATACTCGTACCGTATTAACGGATTAATATAGCATTTATTTATATAAAACCTCGTTGACGTGGGTTGTTGGCGTAAAAATATCATCGGGAGCCGCACAAGGGGAAAGGTCATTGCCCATACGATATGTAATAGGTACCTACTATATATCGTAGATTTGACAGTACCACTTGGCAATTACGTTACCCTTGATAGCCATGTTTTGAGGAAAGAGTTGGAGAGAATGGAGTAGATTCTAGAATGTTTAATATGCTTATGCTTATCTATATCGCCCAGGGTAGAGCAAAGATGTGTGTTGTCAGACAAGCAAATGTTGAACATGGTGGAGTATTAACCAAAATTATAGATGATAATATTTCAAATAATTTCTCATAATTCAAAGTATCGTAAATTTTATGACCAGACATACCGTCAACTTTTTATTCCTTCACTAAAATCCACCCTAAAACAACGAAACAATTAATTAAAGCAGCACGAACTCATTGATATGCTCCCTAGCTTAGCCAAACTGGAAAAATATTCCATCACTCCAACTATAAGTACGAGCATACACGACAAACGCGGACGTGCATGTACTGAAGTGCACCCGCCACCTAACAAGCTACGTGCCGTCGCATCAACCCGTTTTATTACCAACATTTTTCAGCCTCCACTACGGTCTATACCGTCAGACTATGAACTTATAATTTTGCCACTTAGTAATGCGCTCTTAAAACGCGGTTATGGGTTTGCGTTTTATGAAACAAGAATAAGGAAAGTACGTGGCAGGCTGTGGTTGAACGTGTTTTAAAAAGGTTTTGTGTATAGAGTGTGACAAGGACTAAGTTAGTTGCGTTAGTATGTTCTGTAGTACATCAATTTCGTTTATTAAGTCTTTTTGCATACCTACTTACCAAGAATTACTCCAGCAAATATAAGAAATGGTTGAAGCGATTTGTACTTTGTTTTAAAACTCAGATTCTGTTATTTTAACGCTTAAAGAGATTTATACTGTCTTTCAATTAGTTTTCCAGATGTTGCTACTGAGAATTTGTCAGTAGTAAACAGTGCCAATTAAAACGATTCCAGGAAACGAAGCTGGCAAGCTTTATATCAACGGGATGAGCCAACGAAGCGGTTTTGAATTCTTACTTAGTAAATAAATTTTGTTTTACTTCCACGAAGTAAATAAAATTTTCTAACTCAGCTAAATATGATTTGTCTGGAACTATTATGGTCCGTGCGTAAAAAATCTGATCAAGATATTCGCAGGCATGTCGATTAAAATTTCATATTAAAATTCCGCTCATTGGGAGCATTAAAGATGGAACAGTCTCATAATTGCGTATTCTTTCGATAGAGAATGGATATTCCGCTAATGGCGTCCTTTGTTTCATCTTCAGCATTAATGCTTAGAGGTTATGAGCGGGGCTATGTCCCCCAGCAGGAGTATGGGCCCCCTGCATAACGTCTTTTCACGTCACGTCAAATGAGCTACCCATTGTTTAGATGCGAATTTTATCTGAGCACGTCGTGTTCGATAAAATTTAACGTTTATTCGAACAATTGTGTAACAAGTGCGAGGCGGGGCGGCCCAGCCTGTCAGCTTCCCCGTACAATATTCGTTATTGACAATTTGAATGGCAGAGAAAAATGTCAGACCCGTGTTGTAGGTAATGTAAATATTTGATCAAAATAGAGCCGCCCCACCGCTGTGCAGATGCGATATATGTGACAGTTTAAAACGTCCTATGCGAAAAAGCCGCTTAGGTAGGACCCTAATATTAAAATATTACGCAGATAATATGAACATTAAACTGCCACTTGTTTCAGAGAATAATCTGGCTACGCAGGCCTTGATTTGCAATTTTTCTGCGAGATTTTTAATTTAAACTGACTTTTGAATTTATAAAACGTTCATTATGAACATCAGATAAGCTTTTCCAGACTGTGTTAATGTTGAAAATATAAAATTATTTACGCTTTTAGTATTGAGATCGAAAACTTGCCAACTTACTTAAACAGACTATTATCTAACGATGTTGAAAGTTTATTTAGTTTAGTCTTTGGCTTATTTCTAAATAACAGGTTAGGCTAGGCTCTATTCATTGTAATTTAAATGTCTATTTATAATACCGAAATAACCAAATTTTCAGAAAATATATATAAATGTGACTCCTTATCTCTGTCTAATAGACAGGCCAACGAAATTTACTAAAAGATGACCTGCTGTCATAAGCACTAAACAGAAGTAAGCTACTTTCTTTTAACACAAAAGATTAGCCTTTTGCGTATAAAATTAGAACCCATTTTGTTCATTCCGTTTAATTCCAAGCGTGCGAAACCGCGGGCTAATTTATTATTGGATACAATTAAGGACTATAAAGGTACGACGGAGTTGCCGCATATTAAAGAAAGGTATCTAGTTTACAATAAAGATAAAACAAATAAACGTTTGTGAGGATGGATATTTGTTACTCTTTCACACAAAACGACTTTACAGGTTTTGACGGAACTTTGCATACATATAGCTTATACAATAACATATGAGCTACCTTTTGTCGAGATAACGTGGGCGAAGTCACTGGCAAAAGAAACTAGAAATATTAAGTTTCTAATCACAAATCCTGCACCTACAAGTCTCAAATTCTCAAGTAAATAAAAAATAGAATAAAATCATTTTTTATTTTAAACGGTTTTATTACAATAAAGAATATGTAGTTAAGTTATGTACTAAAAGCTGAAAAATAATTCGGTAAGTCCTAGCTACCAGATCGCACCAATCTTCTTATCAATCTGGGGTATTGATCAGATAAATATAAAATCGTTGGGCGTAGCGTAACCAGAGTATTTGATATAAATTTCACGCGCCCAACGATTTTATGTTTATCTCACTTAACTACATATTTTTTATTGTAATAAAACCATTTAACAAAAAAAAATGTTTTTATTCTATTTTATTTTCAAGTTTTTAGTTTTGTTGTTAGTTCATAGTGAGCCCTATTCTACTAATCAAGCCCTTTCATTCGATACCCATATTGAGGTATTTGTGAAAAATATGTAGTCCACCATTTTGTTGGTGCAGCCATCTTGAATTTTTCATAGTGAGCTCTATTTTACCAATCAAGCCCTTTCATTTGATACCCATATTGAGGTTGTTGTGAAGAAATATGTGATCCGCCATTTTGTATCGGCAGCCATCTTGGATTTTTCATAGTGAATTGCATTATACCAATCAAGCCCTTTCATTTCATACCCATATTGAGGTTGTTGTGAAGTAATATGTGATCCGCCATTTTGTATCGGCAGCCATCTTAGATTTACAATCATAAAGAATATATTATGTTTTTATTGTCATCAAGATTAAGAGTGTGTACCAAATATCAGATCAATTTGTCATCAGGAAGGGGGTAAAATTCCAATTACTAAATTTGACCCAATTAAATAAACAGGTCAAGCTAAGTTAAACCGTTTAATAATAATAAAACCGTTTAATAATAAAACCGTTTAGTAATAAAAACCGTTTAAAATCCGTTTAATAAAAACCGTTTAATAAGAAAATCGAGTAGCACAGTTTTCTTATTGCCTTCATAACAAGCACTTGTTGCAAACGTTGATTTACGGACGAATTTGAAACTTAATGACTATTTATTGGCTAATTAATGAAAATTCGTAATAGCTTTATATACCTATAGCTATTAATTTGATTTATTGTAAGTCCTTTCCCGAATAAATGCCCGTTTTCAGCTATAAATAATACAAATTCTTAGGCGATCGAGAAACGTACCAGAAATAAATAACGTCAGAAAGTGAAAATGGATTTTTCGTTTTTATATACAAATCAGCAGTCTATAGTAGAACTGCCTATTTTGTTAGGTTTTTCCTAGTGATGTAAAGGTTTTTTCTAGTGATTTGAACATGACTAAAAGGTCCTACATTGGAATTTAAAGTAAATTCTTATGACGTTGTTCAGTAAATTTTTTTTCAATAAAAATATATTTAATAATAATCAGGCTTATTAATTAGAAAGTGTAAATAGATAAAGTTAATCTCAAAAAAAAATACTGTAAGTAGAGTAGTAGTGTAGGTAGTAGTGGCAGCTTAGCTTACGAACAGACGTAAGTGATTTTTTAAAATTAACTATTAGACTTCTTAAGAACGTACCAAGTAGGTGATATGTAAGTATATCACTGCGTAAGAGCGCATAATTACCTAAGGGTATTATGGTTGTCAGGCCTATCCTTATGTGAATGAATATAACGGAATGTATATTGTGCCTAAATACGATTTTATAATAATATGTGTACAAACACTTATGTATGCGCGAGTTTGGCCTACCACGCATTATTCAAAGCACATGAAACAGATCTATGCAAGAAACTTCGTAAGACAAACAGAGTTTGCCATACATTGTTGGTAATCATGAACGTTCGTTCATGCACACGCGTCGAGAATATAATCTCTTAATCACTGCCTACACCAAGCGGATAACAGGGGTTAAACTATGCTTAGCACAAAGCCGCGGGAATATTACCCTTATACGTATTTAAATCTTTGATATCTTGAGGTCGGTTCCTTATTTCGTACCTTACCCTCAAAGTATTCAAGGCACTGGTTAAGTGGGTGGATTAGTGCTGAAATGTGTTTTTAGTGTTTTGTAATCAAATTTCACTATCGAATATTACAGAAGCTCTTTTACAAAGTTTGATAAACGACATATACCTACTATATAGATATTAGGTATATGTCGTTTTTTTGTAATATGTCCATACATATTACAAAATGATAAACTCAGAAACTAAGGATTTTTTAACGATATTCACCAATAGATAGTGTGTTTCCTGAGACTAAGGTGTATAATTCACACGGGACCGCGTGTCAGGTTTTGTGATTTCAATTCGATCGTTCGCCAATTAAAGCACATAGGGTAGATAATGTTTATCGCGTAGAGATTGGTGATTACTCGCAAAACCACCACGTTGTCAACGATTTCCCTCGAATACCCTAAGAGAGGCTCGCCATCCAAAGGCCATAATAATATTCTAGTTGCTAAAAATTAAGTTCATTTAATTCACAACTTAATAAACTTCGATGTTCAAGTAATTCACTGACGCCCACTTAGACAATTTACTTGACTTGATTTAGATTATATACTTTGACATAAAAATAAATTTATGTATTATTGATCAAGTTGACCTTTATCAGGCTTTGACTTTTATTTATAGGCGTTACTTTATTATTTGCTAAAGTAAGAGACTATTATATATAAGAGACTATTCTATCAAATAAATCTACATTATAATATAATAAAATTGAAGTCCACCTGCCATCATATCTGTCTGTACCTATGTACGCTATAATCCCAAAGGTTTAGGTGTATAATTCACGCGAGTAAAGCTGCGGGCGAATTTGAGTATATACGTATTTTAAAATTAAATCCCCACCGCATCCTATCTATATATTTTTTATTTTTTTCTTTAAAAAAGACAACTCCCTCACTAGGACTAAGTCCTGTGTCGCGGGGGACTTTACAAACATACAACTAACGGACACAATGAACACGCAGACTCGAAACAACAATTTATGAATCACACAAAGTGTTGTCTCGTGTGGGAATCGAATCCACAACACTCGCGCAGTGTCAAGTGGCGAGGCGGCTGCTTAAACTACTACGCCAACCGTGCAGTCAAAATATGAATGCAATAAACTCAAAAACTAGCGAACTGACTTTTGTACGGTTTTCACCAAAAGAAATGGTGATTCTTGAGGAAGGCTACGGAGCCGCGGGTGAGTTCTAGTTATTTATAGAAAATGTTGCAAAATGCTTTATTTACGAAGTGAGTTATCTACTTCGGCAACTTACTATGTAATAGTAAGTAGAGACAAATTTTGTTCAAGTGTCTTCGATGTTCATATTATTTTAACTTTATCAGGTTTACTTGGTACATTAAACAATACATTTGCTTATGGATGATATAATATGCTTGTATAATATAATAGAATGTTATCTAATAATTAATGTTCTATATTCAATATAACAGACTTCAGAGACTGATCTATATATCTCAGATCTAATCGAAAGATACACCGATTATAGTGCTTCTAAGCTGTCGACATTACTATCGATTATAAAAGTACTTACTGTCGTGAAAGCAGAAAACGATAAACAGATTAAATATTTACACATGGCTTATGAGATTGTCGACATGTGTGATATATATTACTTGTCTTTCTCAGCACGGGGCACGCATCGTGAAGAAAAACAGGCACATCGCGAAGAGGCGCCTGTTGCTAAGTGCCTAGTTTTTAACACCAGTAACTTATATAGGAATTTAAACTTTCGTGGTCATTTAAACTTATTTTAAATTGTCTTTCGGGATATATACCGATGAACATCCGTGAACATGGCGCTTGCAACAGTGCCGAAATATCGGTTACTCCAAACAAAGGTACGTGGTATATATCCCGAAAGACAATTTAAAATAACTAGTAACTTAGACCCTGTACAAAGTACCGATGAGTGCCTGCACCAAATTTTGCACATGAAAAGTAATTTGATACTATTCAGTTTTATAATATAAACAAATACTTACACTGATTTAAATGTTTTTTAAATATACTTGCATTAAAGGCTTGAGAACAAGTACCATTGTATGAACAATGAGTATGCCATATATGTATTTTAGAAGTCAGCGCTGTATAATGTAAGGTTTCGTGATAATGTTGTTTGTGGGGAAAGATAAAAGAATATTCCAAATACTGCAAGATATATATTTGACTGTGGATCCACAAAATAATTATAAATAAACTATAAAGCTACGACCTAACTGTATGGGAGCGTGGAGACGACTGCTGAGCTTCGCTTACACAATGGTGCGCCTTGTTTATAATTTGTAGCGTCAGCAGCCGCTACAATACTCCCCCCTTTATTAAAAAAGAACAGAACCAAAAATTTTACAATTTAAAAATTTATAAGGTCGGTAATACTAAACAACATAAAATAATATTAAGTTAATAACAAGTACCTCAAGAATTGCTAGCGCTCGGATCACATTAACATAAACAATATCTACGATCGAGTTACCGGAGCGCTAGTTCTGATAACACAAACTAAGCAAAACACTGTAGTGATTAAATTCGTGGAACTTAATAACTTCAAACTATGAGACTTTATTTTTAGAACAATATAACGATAAAATATAATCTGAACGATGCCAAAAACACAATAATAACACAGTTGCCGTTTCTATCACACTACTTTTGCTCTACGTAAGCCGCTTGTAGAGAGCTGGTCGTACAAAGAAGCAAATAATTATGTGCGTTTCACCGATTGTGCCAGCGATCTTCGTATTCTGCCTGGGCCGTACTGAGGGATGACAGGGTGTGCTATCCAACACTGAGCGGTATCCATCCTCGCTTCCAAGTGTGATCAGCCGCATCGACGCGTGCACTGTCCCGTAGAGTGCCACCGCCGGTCCCATGTCGTTCAGCTACCTCGGAGTATGCTGCGTATTGTTCATCTTGGTGCGGAATGCTGCCTCGCCGCCAAGGTCAATACGCCTTACGCCTTGTGCCTCGACGTACGCACTGTCCTGCAGAGTCCCGTTGTCCTGCAAAGTGCCGCCACCGTCGTATGCCGCTCCGGAATGCCGCTGCTGCCCATAATGCCGTAGTTGCTGTTGTCGGCAGATCGTCGTGTTGCTTTTCCAATGGTTCCACATGTATGCAAATCCTCCATGCGTTGCACGTGTCCTGAATCAGCTGTTCTGCGCAGTTAGGTCGTAAGCCCTTTCGGTCGTAATAAAAAGGGCGAGTCGTCTCCCATGAGTTCAGGCTATTTCCGTGTCCATGCTGCTTGGCTGCACATGCGCTTATTTGATTCCACTGACCATGTGCACGTGCGTCGATGCCGCGTTGCCGAAGCTGAGCCGAAGGTTGCGTCTTCGATGTCGGGGGTCACCAGTGTATAATGTAAGGTTTCGTGATAATGTTGTTTGTGGGGAAAGATAAAAGAATATTCCAAATACTGCAAGATATATATTTGACTGTGGATCCACAAAATAATTATAAATAAACTATAAAGCTACGACCTAACTGTATGGGAGCGTGGAGACGACTGCTGAGCTTCGCTTACACAATGGTGCACCTTGTATATAATTTGTAGCGTCAGCAGCCGCTACAAGCGCCCTCGCGTGGGTATGTTATATTTTATATTAGCCTGTTTTTGTTTTTACTAATGATATTAAAAGTACCTACAATATAGGCTAGTATCACACACGAGTGAGAAAACAAAAGTAATTTTCTAAAACGAACCCTGGATTACCTACTTAAGGTTTCATTTCGAATACCGATATATATTCTCGATTCTCCATTCTCCGTATATCGGACCGTTTTGACATCTCTTAGCGGTCACTCAGACCATACCTCGTTTGATCTTCTGGTTCGGCAATGTTCTACTTAATCTTAACGTCCTTTTAGACGCACTGGGCGTGACAGTTATAGCTTTTACTAACATGAAGTTCTCGTATTTACATTTTCTAATAGACTGTCTAAATACTGTTTGGGTTTTGAAGCAAATTTATCAAGCTAAAATACTAGAGCCAATTTAATTTAATATAATTAGATAGAGGATCTTAGTCACTGCGTTTACGTCGCAGTAATTTCTTTGGAACATATTGTATAGTGTAAGATTTATTTAAAGAAAACTACGTGGCTTCGAATAAAAATAAAAATATTTAAAACCAAATTAAATAGTAAGTATGTTAACTTAAAGAACTTTTGAATATGCAATACCGTTCTTCTTTTTTTTTTAAATACAACTCCCGCTACTACCAGGAATAAATCTTGTGTCGCGGGGAATTTACAACCTACGGACACAATGAATACCCAGACTCGAAACAACAATTTATGGATCCCACAAAATGTTGTCTCGTATGGGAATCGAACCCATAACACTTGGCGCAGTGTCAAGTGGTGAGGCGACTGCTTAAACTGCTACGCAAACGTGCAGTCGAATACCGTTACATTCAGTATAATCAAATGTATGAATTTATTGTTGCCATACGCTGTGTTGCCTACTTTTGTACCAGTATAACATTAGCACCTGACGAATTCAATTCCTATAGTAAATTTAAACCAATCAAGGACCCACTCAAATTTAATTATCATCATCATCAGCTCTGTGTATTTAATGTCCCACTGCTGGGCACGGGCCTCTTCTCTCTATGAGAAGGGTAAGGCCATAGTCCACCACGCTGGCCAAGTGCGGGTTGGCAGACTTCAGATGTCTTTCGAAAACATTATAGAGAACGCTCAGACATGCACCTTTCCTTACGACGTTTTCCTTCACCTTATCGGTGAGCAAGCTGCAAGCGATAATTAATAATTTAATACGCACTTAACTCGAAAAGTCATTGGTGCGTGCCGTGGATTCAAATCCTCACTGAGAGAGAGACTACTACGCAGAGGGTCTCCTCTGCGTAGCAGTCTGTCGGTCACTCCACTCGGCTATCGCTAGCTGTCAAATTTCAAATTTAATACCCACAAAATATATCTTTACAACCGCTTCGGCCGATCACGTACAGTGACGTTCAGAAGTACGTTTGCATTTTAGTATGAATTGCAATATAATTACAAATGTTTTCTCTGTTTGATTTTTTGTTTAGACACACACAGGGTGTAAGGAACGGCGTACCAAAACCCGATACCAGTGATTTAGTACACGATACTGAGGCCATTAGTGGTCGATTTTTTTTTGAAATTTCAAAGAATTAATCCATTATCCAAAAAACAGCAATGTCAATAAGAACACGTGGCGGGCGGCAGCGGTAGCGCAGACGATGTACATGGCGCGCTTGCTCCGCTGCTGCGCCGATGTTGCATCGCACAGTGTTTTATGAAGACCATTTTTCGGACCCCGTCTTTTTATTAAAGAAGCTAATAGATATATTCAATAAAAAGAAATATTTTGTATCCCCATTAAGCTAACATCTCTAGTTTTTTAGAAATTTTTTTTTGAAAATCTTCATATTTTAAAGCGGATATTTATAAAAATAGATATTCCTCCTAAACTAAGCCTGATACGCAATAATAATGTAACAAGCACCGATGGTGTCTCTTTCACTGCACATTTTACAGTTAAAATGAACCTCATAACTTGACTAGATTCAAATTTAAGCGACATTTTGGATTTCTAGATTTTCTTACTTTTCCCGAAGATTATACCAAATGTGGAAAAGTTATATATACAGAAAGGATACTCTTTACTTTCCTCATCTACTCAATAAATTTCAGACCCCAAATCCATGGAATCTAGAAGTTAATCCATATTAACTGTTTTTGCTAGTTTTTTCATATTTATATCCTGGATTTTAATGTTAAAATTTTTATTCGATATTTATTTCTTTACAACATATAATTTAGTCATAAAATCAATATCGAATAAAAATTTAATCATTAAAACCCGGAATATAAATGTGAAAACCCTAGGAAAAACAGTTAATATGGAATAACTTCTAGATTCTATGGATTTGGGGTCTGAAATTTATTGAGTATATGAGGAAAGTAAAGAGCACCATTTCTGTATATATAACTTTTCCACATTTTTGGTACAATCTTCGGGAAAAGTAAGAAAATCTAAAATCCAAAATCTCGCTTAAATTTGAATCTAGTCAAGTCATGAGGTTCATTTTAACTGTAAAATGTGCAGTGAAAGAGACGCTATCGGTGCTTGTGACATTATTATTGCGTATCATGCTTAGTTTAGGAGGAATATCTATTTTTATAAATATCCGCTTTAAAATATGAAGATTTTCAAAAAAGTTTTTCTAAAAAACTAGAGATGCTAGCTTAATGGGGATACAAAATATTTATTTTATTGAATATATCTATTAGCTTCTTTAATAAAAAGACGGTGTCCGAAAAATGGTCTTCATAAAACACTGTGCATCGGGGTGAACGCGCCATGTATATGTTTAATATTTAGAATCAAATAAAACAAGTGCGGGTCGACAATAGTTACTATTTTATAACATTATATAAATAAATCCCAAAATAAAGCAAATTCTTGAAAATTTTCCGGAAAAGTCGACCGCCAAAGGCCTCAGTATCATGTAGGTACTAAATGACTGGCATCGGTTTACGGTACGCCGTCCCTTGCCCTCAGTATATCTTTAAATTTAAAAATTGATCTGTTCTGAGAGATATTTTTGACGTGTTTAAATGATACCTTCTGGTTACAATAAAAACTATCGACCAATTTTATTTGAATTCAATAAAAATCAATAGGTAGTTGCTTTAAAGTTTTATGGTTCAATGGTTTCCGCCTACTACTTGCGCCGCGTGCAATTCATTTCCTGAATAAAATGTGACCTATATTGAATCTGGAATGTAGCCATGTGAATATCAGCGAATATTAATAGAAATATCGATTGGCAATATTATGTTAAGTTTGCTTTCATACGTGTTTTATCATGTAGCAAAGTTTTCACATTGATCTTTACAAAATAGATTTAATTTATGATTTATGAAATAAGGACTATACCTACTAAACAGTTTGTGACACGAATAGGGTTGTTTCCAACTAGTCACATCAAGCACTTTTAATGAAATGTCAAAAACGACCTTTAGGCCTTACTTTGTATGAAATACTAGAGGACGCCAGCAGCTTCGCCTGCATTTTTCTTAAATTTACCCGTTTTGGCCGATCCCGTGGGAATTTCGGGAAATCCCTTCTTAGTGCACCCCTACGGTCCCCATGAAACATGCATGCCAAATTTCAGCTTCCTGCGCCGAATAGTTTCGGCTGTAGCGTGTCTGTCATTCAGTCAGTAACGCAAGGATTTTATATATTGAGATGACTTATTGATGTCATAATTTTTTGCTGTCAAGTAGAATACTTATTATCAATAAATTGAAAATAAAAAATTTAAAATAAATTTTTAACATTAATTGATTAATGAAACTACTATTATTTTGACATGTTTCACTAGATACAAACACTTGTATAATTTGTTTCACTTGCAGGAAACTTCCCTATTATTTTCGCGTATTGGTGGCTAGTATATGCAAAATTCTTTTAGTTAGTAGATTTTGTTCACTAGCATCTACCCTTGGCTTCACCTGGGCGGGTATCGGTTATCACGACAAAATGTAGCCCTTCTGATGAAAAAGCTATATTCCTTAGTTTAATTAAAGCCAGTGGCTTTTGTTTGAAATAGTAACAAGCATCCATGCCTCCTCTCAAACTTTCACATTTACAATAGTACTAAGAAGTAAGATAGCGTGTAAAACACATTCGTATCTATTTTCAGATATGAGTATCGTTATAGTCTCAGAACAGAAAAAGTAGTAGCGATGGCTACCATCAGGTGCGAGTTTGTCGCCTGTGCGTAGCTCCTACCGCTTTTCGGTGTGGCGTCTGTTTTCGCCCGTTTCGACCCGGCGCTGGGTCATTACACGCTACTAGTCATATCTTACTTATTTTATCCTTGGAATACATATTTACACTTATTTATTTTTATTTATTTATAGTCTTACGCTAGTAGGGGTAGGCAGAGGTGTAAATATTACACCCACATTTCGCCATGAATTTTTAGGTCCTACGTAATAGGGGGCGAGCCTATTGCCGTTACCGGGCACATCACCAGACTCCGGGCTGCTACTGAGGATTCGGAAAAACCCAGTAACACTTTTGCCCGACCCGGGAATCGAACCCGGGAACGCCGATCAGCAATCGCATACGCTATGCACTGGACCACGGAGGCAGTCACTATTTACACTTAAAGAAATTCAAAAAAAAATATAGCTAAAATATATTCAATGAAAAGTAATCTTTATGTAAACCAATTCATTACTGTCTTACTAACTCATACACGTACATTACAAAATGGTAACTAAACTCTGCAAATGTATACCGAGTGCTTTTTGTGAGCCAACGTATTACAGTCTTGATACCGTAATTCAGTCCGTCAGGTGCAGATGCCGCCACCGACTCCGAGTGATTAACCCATTTGAGGGTACGACCAACCCACCGATCAGCTAAGGAAGACCTCCCAATATTCACACAAACACTCCAAACCTTCACGCACTTACTTATGTAAGCGAACGCGAAAAGCTCACCCTACGGTGGCATCTCAGAAATGGAATGTTTGTGCCAATACTTGAATATTATTGATATTGCACTTAAATATTCGAATAACAAAATCCCTTGGGTGTTTACCCCGACACAGATGTAATAAAATGCAATATTTACTCGCACTTAGCGAAATTCGATTTATATAAACAAGTGTGATGTATTTATTTGTGTCAATAGAACAGATTGTAATGAAAATATTAGCATTGGCAAACCTATTATAATTAAATTTGATGAATTGATATACATTTGTATGTATTCATTCATGATAATGTGAATATGTAACGAAATATTTAAAGCCACATTATTATGTGGTTGGTTTTTGTTTGTTCGAGCTGTTTCTAACCCAACAGGGGTCTGGTAAGATGAAATTGAAATATCATAGCTATTGAGTGTAGAATTTATAATTTTATTAAAAAGTAATCTAAATGTCGTTTTTGGGGCTAAGACCAGTTGCCCAACTGCACATTTATCAATGGCTTTTTTAACAACAGCACGTTTTGAAAAAACTATGCACTATGTACAATGTAACTGCAGATATTTACAGAGAACATAATACAGCTCTATGATAAACATGCTCCAATACGCCCCATAAAGTTGAAACACTTGCCAGCGCCTTGGCTGACACAAGATATTAAAAACTTATTATCTAAAAAAGCTGCGGCCAAAGCGAGATACAAGCGACGACCTACTTCTATAAACTTGGAGAAATATGTTAATGTAAGAAATCTTTGCAACAAGGTGTGTAGGAAAGCACAACGCCAGCATATCCATAACTCTGTTCAAAACGGAGATCCGGCTAAGGTCTGGAAATTTCTTAAAAAACTGGGAGTCGGCAAGTCGCGCGATGAAGTCCATCTTAAAGACATAGATATAAATTCTCTAAACGTACATTTCACAGCTTCGTCCAATTTTGATGGGACTACTAAAACAAATACCTTACTAGATCTTTCAAAAATACCAACTCCCAGTTATTCTCCTTTTGTTTTCGAGCAATTTACTTGTTGTGATGTTAAAAAGAGCATAATTGCAATCTCATCCAATGCCGTTGGTAGTGACTGTATCAGTCGAAACATGATTCTTCCTATCCTGGATGAAATCCTTTCTATCCTGTGCCATATTCTAAATTATTCTATAACTACCGGTATCTTTCCCTCAGCTTGGAAAGATGCGCAAATAATTCCTCTCCCGAAGAATCCGAAACCATCTTCCTTCTCCGATTACCGCCCTATATCTATACTGCCATTCCTGTCCAAAGTTCTTGAGCGTCTGATACATAAACAACTTTCCACAATCCTCACACAGAACGCTCTCCTAAATCCCTTCCAATCTGGTTTTCGTCCTGGACATAGTACTGCCACCGCACTGGTACATATTACCGATGAGATAAGACTGGGCATGGATAGTGGAAAGCTCACGCTTCTGTCCCTACTTGATTTTAGCAATGCTTTCAACACCGTAGATTTCCACATCCTGCTTGGCATACTTCGCTCTATTAACATATCTCCAACGGTGATTGACTGGTTTCATAGTTATCTGTTTGGGCGGCGACAGCGTATACGCGTTGAGGAATCGTACTCTTCTTGGTGTAATACGACTGCCGGTGTTCCACAGGGTGGCGTTTTATCTCCGTTACTTTTCGCAATTTTTATAAATTCTATCTCTCAACAGTTAATTTCGTCCTACCACCTTTATGCAGACGACTTACAAATTTACTCGCAGGCACCACTAGAATCGGTAGCAGATGTATTTTCTGATATAAACTCGGACTTAGCACAAATCTGTGAGTGGAGTAAAAAGTATGGGCTCAAGATTAATGCATCTAAAACACAAATAATCCTTATTGGCAGTCCCAGAATGATCTCTAAGTTAAATTGGTCAATGCTGCCTGAGATTAATTTCGACGGCAACGTATTGGCTTTTACTGATCACGTGAAAAATTTGGGGTTATGCATGGATAAAACTTTATCCTGGGGGTATCAAATGCAGGAGACTAGTCGAAAACTATTCGCGTCAGCAGGCTCGTTGCGTAGGCTGCGCAATTTTCTCCCAATGTCCACTAAAATTGCACTTGCACAGTCATTACTTCTCCCAGTACTCGATTATGCTGATGTCAGCTATCTTGACCTCACTGAGGAGCAACTTGATAAACTTGAGCGTCTCCAAAACTTTTGTATCAGATTCATATTTGGATTACGTAAATATGATCATGTATCAGAATTTCGTAGCAAACTCAAGTGGCTCCCAATTCGTCTTCGCAGGAATACTCACATTCTTACATTACTGTATAATATCCTATTCAACCCGGACACCCCTTCGTATCTCAAAGAACGTTTTAAGTTCATTCATGACACACATGCAAAGTTTCTGAGGTCGTCTAAGGATCTGAGGCTGCAGATGCAAACACATTCCACAAATTTTTATGACAAATCCTTTACTGTGCAAGCAGTACGCTTGTGGAATGCGTTGCTGATAGAAATTAGGCAAGCAAACTCGCTTAACATATTCAAAAGCGCCATAAAACAGCATTACTTGGCTATGTAACTGAATTTTTATATTCTATTTAGTTCAATGTATCTATGTATTTTGTATAGCTATATGTATACTATATTTATTTATGTATTTATATATTTATGTATTGATGTATTTATGTACTTATGTATTCATGTATTTATCTATTTATGTACTTGTGATATACTATTTTGATGCACTTATCTATGTATGTATATATGGATCCTTACTTCATTTTATGACTACACCACTGTTTTTATTTATCTGATCTCTTCTAGTCCATCCCAAGGTTGCCTGGAAGAAATTGCTTATAGCGATAAGGCCGCCTATTGTACATTTGTAAAATTGTATAACATTATATGTAGCATTTGTATTCTATATGGTGTACAATAAAGAATTTTCTATCTATCTATCTATCTATGTATAAAGCCTGTTCCGCAGGGGACTTTAGAATCATTCAGTCAACGTACTCAAAGAACACCAAGACCACACGAAGTTGTATTCCGTATAGGAATTCAACTTAAAATATTCAGCACAGTGTCAAATAGCAAGTCACCCACATTCATGCTAAATGTTTCTAATAGAAGGTGGGACACACGAAGTTGACCTAGAAGGTCAATGACACTGCTACGCCAAAGACGAAGTCGTACGTAGTCAAAAACCCAATTAGACATTCTGAAAATTCCGGGACATGTGAATAAACTCTCAAATAGAAGCTAAGCCCACGCATATCCGTGTATTTTTATTTATACTTCCGCGTGCGTCAGTAGCACAAACTCATTTTTCTCTTGACATAGAACCTCCACGAGCCCTTTTTATATTACATACAGCAAGTTTCTTTTAAGGATGTCACGTTCGCAGTAGTCTGACTACTTATTTATATTTGACTAGAGCTTGCCCGCGGTTACACCCGCGTTATTTAAGGCTACTGCTGCGCTCTCGTTGCTCATAGCGAGATGTTATATAGCCAATAGCCTTCCTAGATAAATGGGCTATCTAACACTGAAAGATTTTTTCAAATGGGACCAGTAGTTCCTGAGATTAGCGCGTTCAACCAAACAAACAAACAAACAAACTCTTCAACTTTATATATTAGTATAAGATGTGACGACGATTCACTCTGGGCATGCAGCCTTAAATATATTAGCGTTTCCTATGTATGAATATGAGATTAGATTTCTAGCTTTACACAGATTTGTGTTTTTAAACCTTGGCGACTCATCTAATTACTTGTTTTTTTTTTGTTATTTTGTAAATGTAACATTATATTTCTTTGTTGTGTGACAATAGCTTTTATAAAGTAAGGCTCTTACTGTTTACTAAATTCTAGAAAGATCGTCTCAAAAACAAAACGGAAATTTATTGTAAGAAATGGTCAAGGATAAAATAATAAAGGCTGTGTATTATAGATGACTTTTTCGGGTACCTACTTGTGACAAGTTTGGTGAACAGTCTAGAAAGTTTTTCGCCGCCAGTATTTTGTATTTTATTGTAAACAACAGGCAGTCACTGAAGAAAATGTTTTTGCGAATAATTACGAAACTTTTGGTGACAATCTTGACGTGATTTTTCCAATACGCAGATTTTTTCGCCTGGCTGTTTATAATAATTAAGCATATTATATCTGTTGCTTCTAAGAATTTCCTTACAAAAGAATGAAAAGATAATCCAATAGATAGTTATGTAGAAACCCAGACTCAGAAATAGCAGTAATCATATTCTTAGATTCACCACACACTTAGATTCAACACACCATTCACAGAACATGATTAACGGAGATGTCTATTATACTTACATGTGTACTTACATATTCAATGCTATGGGTGTGAACCCTCATAAGACGCATTCTGTTCAATACAGGTCAATCAATTAAGCTATTTACTCACTTCCGTACAATATGTGTCTATGTAACTAGTTCAATTACCGATAGTGAAATCATATCTCCGGCCCTGTTAGCTCGATATGAACACTGCAATGTTGCGTCCGTTCCAGATCTTGTAGGCATACACTATACATAAATACACTACACGTCTTTGATGTGTTACAGACTATACTTGGTAAGACGTGTTGTCAGACTTGGTTTGAATCAGGAATGACGCGATGTTATGCATGTTCTCATTATTAAATGATGATATACATTTTGCAGGAATTGACTGTTGGGTATCTACTATTTGCAGCAACAAATATTTGAAGATAAATGACTGCTCAGATTATTATAGAACAAAATGACTGTAAGTATAGGTTTGTGGAAAGACTGAGTCATTATTGCAATAGGATTCAAAAATATACGAAAGTTTATTCATGGAAGAGAAAGTTTTTTAGACTCTCTATAGAATATGTATTATGTACTGTACTGTAAAATTTTGCAGTGTTAATCCTAATACAAGTTGTAACAAGTACGAATAATGAATACTTTGACTTCATTACAGGATCCGCCTACATTTGTTTTGACAATTTCAACATTTGTTTAAGAGCGGCGCTATCATCCACTGAAAGATTTATTCACATCTGTACAACTGTTAGTAAGAGATCTCAAACATTGTAAAGTAATACGATATATTTTATATGTTTTATTAGGTACCTAATCTTTTAGACAAAACTCATATCTGCAAACTAATCATCCCAACTGCAAAACTTGCAGAAAAAGCGGTGTGAAACATGAACTCACCTCAACCAACACATCGAACCTTTCTCAAAGTTTGTGCCGAACCTTTAACATGGACCGGTCCAATATCCAAACAATGATAAGGACCAACGAGCCTCCATTTCACCCACTAAGTTGGGCGTTAGACACGACCCACATCACAGCGGCTCGCCAGTTGACAAGTCTCACCAATACGGAAGGATCTACTCAACTAATTTGATTAGAAACGTCCTGATGAATAAAGTAGTTTGGGATAGAGATGAATGTGGATTTTGCCTTTAACTAAGAAGTTGTGCATAACTTATAAAAGTAAATAGTGATCCCGACTTAGGATAGCTATTTATTAGTTTTAAATTGTAATTCGGGATATTCTACACCGCTGTTTCGCGTAGGTATCTGATAATTTTAAAGACGAAAGTTTAGTCTGATAATTAACTTTTGCGCCAATTTATGAACCTATTAAAACGCTTTAATCCTAAACTGTAACTAGATAAATATACCACGAATAGTTTAAGAGATATTTAGAAAGCAAATAACATTGAGATCCAAAATGGTCTCAAAATTAAGCACCTACAAAATGTTCTAAGTTGCTAATTTACAAAAGTCATTACAATTTATCTGGGGGAAGGGCGACGCAAGAATTATGTCTACAAGTAGTTTCAAAGTTGAAATGGTTATTTACGAACAATTGTAAACATCGACATTGCTAGAACAAACTTTTGATGTTACAGGGCTTCTATTCTAGTAAAGCGAATACGCAACTCATCCAAGGTGATCTTTATAAGGTTGTTTATTGTTACGAAGCTTCAGCCTACACGTAGGGACCTTTTATAGGTCACCGTCGTAAATTACATATAAACTGAATTAGTTGATGTCGATCAGCCGCCATTATTTGGTTGGGTTAACACTTAGATGAGTGGGACAGAATATTTTGACGAAATTTAACAAACCTTCTTCAAACCATAAATATCTGTTTGTTGTTAATGCGAATTAAGGATATTGAAATAAAGCATGGCTGCCATTCCAATAGTCATTGGAAAACACAAAACGTGTTTTACCTGAATCGTCAGCCTGAGCCTTAAATCTTTTGGGAATGGTGATAAAGTGGTAGAGTCACGCCTGCTGCGCTGTGATTGCACCAGCTCGTCCAGGGTAGTCATAAAGTAAATCAACATAATTATAAAAATAGAAATATGTATGTATTTCTACTCCTGAGTTTATCAAAACTGTTAAGAATGGTAAAGTCACGCCTGAAGCGCTGTGAATGCGCCAGCTCGGTCCAGTCATACCAACAATTAACGTATAAAAGGAGTTTTTCTTCTGCTGTGTTTGGTTCGTTCGGAAATTGAGAGCTCTGGTACCCAGCCACTCTTCCCATCTTCCTTTCCTGAATGGTGAGAGTATGAGAAAGAGAATAGGAAGAAAAACAACATCATAATCTTGCCTTTTCCTTTTCCCTAAGGATGGCAGAACGTGAGCAAAGCTTATTTGGCATCTTTGACTTGAGTCTAAAACTTGCGTTTAGCCACTTAACATTGGATGGCTCGTAACTGGATTTCTACCTTAATTCAATGAAAAAAAATTTGCTCGTGCCGCTTCTCTTAATTGCATCAATAAAAGTAAAATTTTCCTTAAAAAAAGAAGGACAATACTTTAAGCGTGCGGTTTCCTTACAACCTGACTGATAAATTACCCAAGAGATAGGACAACAGCGCCAACCTGGGCGTTTTAAATTAAAGGATATTTCCTCCATAGGGAATAGCCCTTGCCCAATGAGCCGCAACAAGCTTGCAATGATGACGTAGTTTTAGTTTTTTTTTCATAAAGAGGATAAATCCAGTACATGTACAGTTACAGATGATGAAAGGGTTAAACTCGACATTTACACTATTCCAAGTATCGTGGTCACTTTCCTGTGTATTTGACAATAGATAACCCTTTGACGACCAAGGGACATATGTGTCCCCAGCACATAATTTAAAATATATTAATAATTAAGAAACCTGTTACCAATTATGAATTTTTTGTTTGTTATTAAACATATTATTAATATTTTTTTTCTTTGACGGTACAGCCTAGGTAGTATGATATATTTTCTATAAAAATTGTAATATGACTGTTCGCTAAGCGCGCACTTGCCCTATTTTTCAAAAGGTTTTAGGAACTCCAAAATGTTCTATATTGTTTTTTGTTGTGCTATAATTATTGCTTGGTTAGTAAATTTATAGCATATTTATTTATAAAACTATTATTTATGTTTTTATAGTTATGAGCCATCATAAACATAAAGGGACACCAATGTCCCAGTGGTCCGGAAGGGACACTTTTTGTAATAAATTGTTAACTTATTTATCTGATGATTTTGTGAATTATCTTCATTTTTATTGATATTTTGGCAGGTTATCTTAGATTTTTTAATCCAAGGATGATGTAGGTACTTCTATAAATTTTGATGGATGGTAATAGTGATGAAGAAGATGATTTACACCTTGACGAAAAAGGTCAAAGGAGTTTGATACAGGATCAAGGGGTTTCTGATGTTTCTGATGATGATTTTGTAGATGTGCCTGTTCAATTTCAGAAATCAATAAGTCTGGCACCTGTACCATCAATGTCTACAACTCTTTTACCCATAAGTGGAGCACAAAGTAATCAAAAACCAGTTTTCAAGTGGAACTAAGGAACATACGTGCCAAATAATTTTCATGCTTTTTGTGATGTGAAATATAATGGCTGTGAAGTACAGATTTTTCAAATAGTTGATGCTGATGTATTGACTCTCTTTGGCATATGGAATCGTTCGAACAAATCGAAAACATCTTCCAAAAACAGCATTGACATAAGAAGTGGGATTTGTACACCACAGGTTTTGAGGCATATCGTGCGTAAAATTGATGGAAAATAAAGGAATATACTTATTGATCAACTTTCTGAAACCTTTAGACATAGGTACTGGAAGACGACACAAACCTGGATCAGCGAAAAAAAGTGAAATGCCCTAAAATTGCATCACATATAACAAAAAAATGGGAGGAGTAGATCATATACGTGTCGATCTCATAGTGTCATGAAATATATTGCTGATTGAAAATAAAATACTATCTTCGATATTGTTTTGACCTCTTAGATATCTTAGTGAATAATGCGCATACTGTATAGTCAAAGCTTCACGATGAAATCAAAACTAGCCTACAGTTCAGACAAGTTCAAGTTGGAAAAACCCAGTTCGTTAGTTCCCAGATCTGTCTGATGTAGACAGTTTCCAACGCACCCCATTGATAACCAAACTTCTGGAAGCGATGTGTCAGTTTATTCAATGTATAATAGAAATGCGAAAAAATTCAAATTCAAATGCTTTATTTCGCCAAATATAGGTACAAAGAGATGGTAGGTACATATATATATAGAAACACTATATTTTGCCTCACGGCATGCAAAAAAAGAAAAAGTATATGTGCAGGAATGTCAACATTAAACTAAAATAAATTATTGCAGCTTAAAAATCAAATTAAATAGAACTAATAAGTTATATAAATTACAATTCACATTAATAAATTATCAAATAATATAATATTTCATGTAAGATATTTATCTTTAAGATATTCGTCAACAGAATAATACACTTTTTTTAAAAGAAGGCACCTTACTCTACTCTTAAAAACGCTGGTACTTGTAATTTCCAGTATACATTTTGGTAGGTGGTAATAAATTTTTGAAGCCATGCACAATATACTTTTATTTAAATAGGCTGTGGTGTTCGGTGGACAGGATATTTTAATATGATGTCTTTTACTCCTCAGTTTATTAAAAAAATGCATATTATTCCTTACAAATAACACTATCTCTAATATATATAAACAAGGAACAGTCAAAATCTTTAATGCTAGGAAATGAGGTTTACAACTTTCTGGGAGCTTTATATTACAAATAATCCTGATACATTTCTTCTGTGACACAAAAACTCTTTCAGAATCAGTGGAGTTTCCCCAGAATATGATACCATAATTAAGGATTGACGACACATAGCCGTGGTATGCAGTTATGATAGTGTGTTTACTGGCTGTTTTCGACAGTACTCTAAGAGCATAGCAGTGTTTATTTATTTTGGAACACAGGGATTCTACATGAGACTTCCAATCCAGACTATCATCTATATTTAGTCCTAAAAAAACTGTATGGTGTACTTGTCCTATTTGATTATTGTCATATCTTATATCTATTATATAATAATTTAAAATTGTAATTGTGTTGCAAAGTACACCTTTTTTAGACTAATGAATGTAAATGTTTCACTGGATTCTACCTAATTACTACTAGCTTATTAGTTTAAATTGTATACCTATCGATAAACAAACAATTTTTCTGTAATTGATTTGCAGTTTTGTGTATACTATACCTCAAATACTGATAAAATCTCTAAAATGTATAATCTTATTTACTAGAACAAAAAGTACCACCAACGACCATAGGGACATATGTGTCCCAAAGAATTCCAAAAAATCTAAAACATTTTAATATATTTTAAGTTAAAATTATGTTTATTTGATGCCTAATTAACTGTTTCGTATAGTTATTATCTTAACATATAGTCCCATATCCTTATGGTCCTGAAAGGGATAATAGATAGGCACACAAGCTGTGAATCAGTGATCAGCCTGTGTGATTTTTGAGCCGGTTCTTTCAATTTTTATCCAGCCCTATGTGAAGGTTTTTCATTAAGTCCAACTAAAGTAGTTTGGGATAATTCTAGAGTAAAAATCCAATCTATTCAACAACATTGTAAAAAATGCCTATCATATTACCAGTAGAGAGATAATAAATGCAAAGAATCCCGAGCGATCATAAAAGGGGTATTTAACTAAAAAAATCTAATTAGTCCGTCAGTTAGATTATCGAAAAATATTGGATACGTATTTTTTTTTTATCAAATCAGTAAAAAAATACGAAGTTAGAACGCATCAAAGATTGAGAAACACATAAGAGTGGGGGCTTGTAACACACTTATTACTGGCAAGTGACGTCACACGAGTTTTCAGCGAAGTTTTTCGTCTTAATTTTTTGTTTACGTGACTAAAGAAAATATACGTGTCCAATATTTTTTGGAAATCTATCTGACGGAGTAGTTAGTTTTTTTTAGTCAAATACACTATTCAGGCCCGTAGTTATAATTTTTGGCGGTAAACGTGAATAGGTGAGTCAGACAACATGTAATTTAACTTTCCTAGACATTAATTTTGTTAAAAGTACCGAGTGTAACATTTGGGAGGTATTTGGTCGGAGTTTTGCAAGCGTCCCTTGTCAAATCGCCCTCGTTGCGCTCCAACCGACCGAATTTAATTTAAATACGACACCATAGAATTTGCCTCCACTGGATAAATACCATATTTTAAACTTAGTTTTCCAAACTCCGAAATTGTATATGATTTATAACACAGTTTTCATGGTAGCTACCCTGATTTATAGTTACAAATTGGTCTATCAAGACTGTTAAACAACTTCCGAACGGAGGGACCAATTTTATGACGAGCAATCCTTCTCGCCGATCTAAATACACTTATTTTATTACCCGTTGTGCGTACGATATTGGAGTTAATTTGATGATTGTAATGTTCGTAATTTGTGGTTAGATTCAATTAATATGACACGAAATACTCGGCGTGCCTCATTTATTGTAACCGATATAGATCATAACGAGGTGTAATTACGTAATTACGATCAATGTTTTGGAAAGATATCGAATGCTTTTTTTAAAAACAAGTTTTCAGGTTACTGTAATTAACTACGTATTATGTCCGTTAACGTTAATCTATTGCCTACTTAAAGTAAGACTAATAAGCTAGGCAGAGAATATATTCTGACTGCGCGACCTACGTCCATAAACGGTATTTTAATATATTTAGCTCACATACGTGAATTCTATGAAAGTGGTTTTTTAAATTCTATTTATGCATTGTACAGGATATTGATGGAAAAGGTCTTACAAAAGCAGCGAGGGTTTCCTTTAAAACGTTTTTTAGTTATTTGTACCACATACTACGTAACCGTACCTATTGGTTATAGGTACGTCGCCGTCGCTATGACTAAAACTACATAAGTTTTATACACAAGACAAGACCACAATTGAACTCATAGCCCTTTCAAACAACCATCTTTTCATCTTTTGTAATACAAATTTTGATACTGTACAACAAAACAAACTTGATCCTTGAATCCTTCCCCGGATAAATTTGCATCAGAATCGTGTAGTACTTCACTAAAGATAATGGAACCAAAGTTCGGTAATCTCAACCGACGAAACTGATTTGAAAAATTCTTGACATGATTGATAGCTCCCAAAGTTTGGAAACCACCGAACGAGATGAGATTGCCACTACGTGCGTAGAAATATAAATGTGCCTTATTATTATTTAAATACGAATACATGACAAAGACATTACACGTATTATGCTTGTATAAGAAAATGGTTTTCCTAAAGCTACGGAGACTTAAATCTCAAAGGAAATGATAAAATATTACGTTAGAGTTCCATCAAGAAGTAGACACCATGTGCGTAAATAGAATAAATTTCGGGCAGTGGCAAATAAGAGTTTATCCCGCATTACCAACGATTACTCTCGCGGCCTTATTGTAAAATATAGAATAATAAATTAATTAGGGCTTTATCTGTGTAACATTTATTATACCTACAGATTTGTCATTTTTGTTAGCCTCTTATATTCATTGAGTCGAATTTCTAATTGAAATTAAGAACTGCCTTTTTGACAACTGCCTTTTTTGTTGTAAGATTTGACCTCTTCATTACAATGAAAAATACCTACGTTGACCTCTTTAGATATTCTCGACTGTTTCATAATTTGGCTTAGATAAAACCACAGTCTACCAACCTGATTTCTCCGGTAAACAATTCTTAAGTAAACCTAAAAATCTTAATTTGCCGCAACAGACCAAACGAAGCCACACAACTCAAGGAAACGGATAATTGAAAGGAAGAAAACCAAGTCACGTACATATTTCAAAAGCGTAAATGAAAGGTATCTTTTTGTTTTCTTTTAAAGCCGGCTGGTTCTACACACTAACCTCATTAATCGTTGTATAACAATCTTGTGCACAGCTTGGCTTTCTTCGCTTTAATATAAAATTACTCGTCTCGAGAGAGAAACATTCTTTTCCATCTATTTTTGAACCTAACAAACTAGACAGTATCCTTGGACAGACACACATATTATGAACTTGTATAAAATATTATGTGTGTCTGTCAATAAAGTTGAAATATTTTTCGAGAAACAAATGCTGTAACATGGTCGATCGTTATTAGCTTATATGTATTTTGTGAACATTTCAGTCTGCATTGCGAGTATAACAAAGCCCATGGTACCAACTGCCGAACCCAAAATAATACTCTAGCAAAGTACTTCCCATAATTGAATGGTTTTAGTTTAAAGTCGATACCAACAATACACATAACATAAACTGAAAAGTTCGCAAGGGTTACACATAAAAAGGGGTTTGCAGTTAATGTAAATATTCAACAGTCGGGTTACAGTTCCGTACATCGGTTACTTTTTGTTCAAACTGGCGTATCGACCGGGTACTCAATATTCCCGAAACGTACGACTTGCGATTTATAAAATTTATTTATCTGCTCAATTCTGCGTGTTTTTATGCTGACACCCATAATGGTTCTGAGTAACAAACGGAATATCGCACCTGAATTTTATTTTACGATATTTTGCATGATATTCAAAATGTACAAGTCTAATGTCAATTTCACCAAGATGTCGTGTATTGTCCATATTTATACTACTAAATAGACCTTATAACACAATTTCAATAGTCAGTTATATTTTAGTCAAAGTCTATTTAGGTAGCCAAATATCAAACTGTAGTCTATAAATAAAACATTAATAATACTTATGAGCTAAGCCCAAAGTAGTAACGCCATATTGCGTACTCAAGTGAGGCTTAATCTGAACACCTTCAGATCTCATCCGATCCAACATATCCACTCAAATAGTAATAATCTTATAATTCGATCGCTTTGGCATCTCGCCTGTGGCGCGCATACTTTATCTAGGCCTTGATAACTTATTTACCCGTCACCGTAGTTGCGTTATCGAATAAACGAGTTAGCAGTTTTGATCCAGGTATAACAATGTTAGGTCCCAGGTGCGAGGTAAAATTAAACGCTTGTCCTAAAAAGGTTTTGTAAGCAAAATAAAATTGGGGTAAGGGTCGGGAAGGATGGGCCCGCAATGATTACTCTTACGTTAGCGAACGTTACTCAAGTTTACCGCGCCTCCAACCTTGAATACTGATCGAAATTCAGTGATGCTGATTGATTAAATTTTTTTTCTTGTAACAGATTTGCGAGATACATTTAATACCTTCCTGGAAATTGTGGTAAAAAAATGAGATTTCCTTATGTTACCGTCTTTTATACTTTTTTGTTGGCGAAAGCATGGTGAGCATTATCCTTATCCATCGATATATAATACTACTAGGACAAGATGACGGATCACATACAAAATCTTAGCTAAAATCTGTCTGCGATATTTGATTCCTACCAAACAGAGACAAATGTTTTAAAACTGTTTTAAGTTCAACCAAATTACAACCATGACACCGATTAATAAAGTCACAAATCATAAAAATGTTATCTTAGGGGCGGCACATATCTGACCGAAGATGCGTCGAACGTATCTTCGGTCGCGTCTATTCCGTCAAATGAATCGGTACACATCTGACGGAAAATGCGTCGAGCGTATCTGCACACATTCGCTGAAAGCGTGGCTATTATGCACACATATAAGTTTGTTCGTGCAGGGCCGTACTCAGGGCAGCTCAATATTTTACTGTCATATTCTTTCACCTAATTATTTTTCGTGTTCCCTGATGTTATGTAGTCACTGAAGTCCTGTAGTTATTTATATTGCAATTCGAGTTTGACTATTAAAAATATGTCAGACTTCGAAGATTTTTTATGGTAGCCACCAAGCGTTATTTGAATATATATCCCATTTAGGTATCGAGGTTCAAAAATCATCATCTTCTTGCCCTGGTCCCAATCTATTTGGGGTCGGCGCAGTACGTCCTTCGCTTCCATTCTTTTCTGTCGCCCGTCATCTGATCATTTACCCCTTTCTCTTTCATATCCATCCTCACACAGTCCATCCATCTTTTCCTTGGCCTCCCTCTCCCTTTCCATCCCTCTACCTTCATATTCATCACTTGCTTACCTACATACATATCATCTCTTCGCATAATATGTCCATACCAAGCCAAACGACTTCCTTTCACTTTCTCGTCTATAGGCGCCACTTTCAGACTACCTCTCACGTATTCATTCCTAATCTTATCCATTCTCGTAACTCCACACATCCATCGCAACCATGCCACATGTAATCGTTTTTCATCCATCTTCTTAGTAGCCCAACACTCAGCTCCATACAATACGACAGGCCTTATATATGCGTCCCTTGAATTTCAAAGGCATTTTAGGATCGCATATTGTGCCCGAGACCTGTCGCCATTTCATCCATCCTGAGTTGATCCTTTGCCGAACATCTCGGTCAATTTCGCCGTCGTGTTGCAGGAGTGAACCGAGGTAGTGAAAGTCGGAGCATACTGGTAGGGGTATACCGCCGAGTGTAACCGGGCTTGGACTAGAGAGGCCACCAAAGTCACAGAACATGTATTCAGTTTTGGTTCTGCTTATCCTAAGGCCTACGTTCTCCAGTCTCTGCCGCCACTCCTCCAGCTTGCTCTGCACCTCCTGTCCACTTTCTGCTACCAGGACGATGTCGTCGTCAAACAGCATGCACCAGGGTGCCTCTTCCTGTATATCCGATGATATGGCATCCATAATCAACAAGAAGAGGTAAGGACTAAGAGCCGACCCTTGGTGCAAGCCTACAGCCACATCGAATCTGGCTGTGATTCCAGCTGCGGACCGGACTTGCGTGTGGCATTCAGCATACATAGCTTGGATCAACTTCAGGTACTTTTCAGGCACTCCTTTCTTCTTGAGGGCCCACCACAAGACTTCACGCGGTACCCGGTCATATGCCTTTTCGAGGTCAACGAATACCATATGCAGATTTTTATGCGCCTCCCTGTATTTTTCACAAATTTGGCGAAGTGCAAAAATGGCATCCACCGTACCTCGACCCGGCATAAAACCGAATTGGTTACGTGAAATTTCACTCTCTGCTCGCAAATGTCGCTCAATTACTCTCTCCCATACTTTCATACTATGAGGCATTAACTTTATTCCCCGATAATTGTTGCATTCTTGGACATCTCCCTTATTTTTAAAAATGGGCACTAGGTAACTCCTGCACCATTCCTTGGGTACTGTCTCCTCATGCAACATCTTATCGAAGAATAAAGTCAGCCACGCCCATCCATCCTCCCCTAACACCTTCCATGCTTCTACTGGTATTCCATCTGGTCCTAATGCTTTCCCATTCTTCATTCCACTCACAGCCCGTCTTACCTCATCCTTACTTATTACATTCACTAGTCCAATATTCTTCGCCTTGTTCTCAAGCATTTTGCACCAATCATTCTCCTCATTCATTAATTTTTCAAAATATGTTCTCCATCTTTCTTTAATCTTATCATCATCCGTAAGAACCACTCCTGTTTCATCTTTCATTCGAGGTTCAAAAATAAAAGACGATAATACGATTTGGTTACGGTTTTTCATAAAACTTATACAAATGATATAGAAGGGGTTACAGACTACAGTTGCAGAGCAAGACACAAAATGTTTTCTATATAGGTATGTATGGAAATTGTTCCCGTGGACCTTTAGCACCTCATACCCAAAAATTGGCCATCGATCCAAGCTAGCAAATATTACCCATAGCACATACTAACACTACATTATTCTACACATTTCGTTTCTGAAAAAATAAGTAAGCTCTGGCGGCCCTGGAATCTTACGATCTTAAAATCACTCTGGGATCTGGGAATGACATGGATATGGTATGTCCAATACCTACGAATTTAGCGTGCACACCTACGAAATTAGTATGCACACCTACGAAACGTTGGGCAAATAAAATGGCTGCCATTTGGGTTGTTCTCCAGAATGTAATCGATATCGATATGGAGCCGGTTAGAGGAGAATAATACATTTTTGTAATAAGTTACCTTTGTTAGTTTAAATCTTTTGCCAGATTAGTTTATTCCATAATGCAAATGTGGGCGAACATGGCAAAGCCAAAGACGACCCTTGTATGAAACATGTAACAAAATATTCTCTGAGAGCTAATATCGGTTTTTAGACATATTTATGCACAAAAATAAAATTATTATGTTCGATAGACAACGATTTCACAGCAGATGTACCACAAACCTTGGCGAAAAATATGGCGATAGTAGCACGAATGACATTTCTTATCGTCATGATTAATTTATTCAGTAAACTATGGCTATCTCTTTTTTCTGACAGAGATATTTCTAAGACAAAACGAGACAACACTATGTTTGGTGGCTTTATGTCGATTTCGTATATATGTGTATAAAAAAATCATGGCGAAATGTGGGTGTAATATTACACCTCTGCCTACCCCTCTGGGGATACAGCCGTGAGTCTATAAAAATATAAAATATATGTGAATAATGTAATTTTTCTATATATACCTACTATTTGCCCTCTCCATTTATATTCCTTACTCAAAGGTCAAAATTCACGTGGTGCGTGGTGCGCGCGACGTCGACGGATAATCCATCAGTACGCTCGACGTACTAACGGATTATCGGTCAGGTGTGAATGGTTGAACGTTTTTCTATACATTTGTATGTATTGGCGTTACGCGACCGATAAAACGCGACGGATCTTCCGTCAGATATGTTCCGGCCCTTATACTTACAACCAGTCGTGACAATAAACGTCATTTTCGTTTATTTTCTTATTTTTCTGTTATCAAATGTATTAATTGTCGACGGCTCACCAAGGTAGATATCGCAGGATGTGACAAATAAAAATACACCTTAATTCCATAGGTACCTTTATAATCATCTTCAATCTTCATGGTACAAGGACAGTTATATTTATTTATTTAGGTTCACCAACAGACATTTAACATTTAATAAGCACATTAAGCCTTTTACATAGGTTCTGAATGCACACCTTTAATAGGTAAACAGCCACTGCTACACCGCAGGTCGCGGGTTCGATTCTCGCTCAAGTCAATTTGTGTGCTTGAACATGAATGTTTGTCTTGGTTTGGGTGTCTCTATGCATAATATGCAGGTATTTAGAAAAAGAAGTAGCTATATATTATGTCTATCCAATGTTTAGTATTCACAGTACTAGCTTATGCTTAGCTTGGGAGTAGATGGTGTCGTAAGCGGTAAAAAAAACCAATTCAAATAGCCTTAACCAATTTTAAACAACCAGTTTCGATGTTCTGGTAACAAATTACTAAAAAAATATTGCAAAAAAATCGACTCCATGCATCTACTGTTCTGATTTGTTGGCTGTTGGCTGTGCTTCAAACCAACTAAACACAATATACGATCGCGCTGTCAAGCGAGGCGTTATTTGTCGAGACGGTTTTTTGGCGCGGACACGATATCTGGTAGTATTATATATCGATGTCCTTATCACAAAATACTTTAGTACGTTGTTTAACTGGTAGTAAACTAGACTTCGTTATTACATTTACTTGGGCACTCTAGTTCAGTGCCCGATATAAGTATAATAAACCCAAAGGTCGAAGCTACGAAGACATTTGTCATCGCTTACACATTTTTGGACATAAACCCGATGTCGACCCGAACCTGACATACATTTCTATTTTTGTGACTCAACCAAACGATGATCTATAGAGGTACTCTTTTTCTCATTGTGTTTTCTCAAGAAAATTAAACTGCCTTACAAGCCAGTCTTCAAACTAACTTAATCAGAAGAAAAAAAGTGAAAATAAACACTTTGAAAATTTGCCGTTTTGCAAGCCAATATCGGTTTTCTGCTTATTAATTTCAGTTTGCTAAGCAAGTTCATGTTACCAAGTTACTTGGACGGTTACATTGGCTCTCAATTTACCTTACTACGATCTAACTAATTTGTAATTTTATCTAAAACTTCAAAATGAAACTACAGATTAAAATTCTACTGTCTTGGAAATACACAATATTAAAAAAAGATAATAATATCAATTTATTATTTGTTTTTAGTGAAAACGCTTTTAATTTATCAAATTACAAGCATTTCTCACTATTTTTATACTTTCGCGACATGAAGTGAACGATAATTAAAACGATTTTTAATGGTGCGAGTACTTATTATTAGTAGCACAAATATTTTCTTCCAATTAGCAGAGTAGATATTATAACCACAAACGCATCGCGGCGTAATATCAGGCAAACCAAATAAACCAATTTACACTCCAAGCGATCTTGACTTCGATTTTGCAATGAAGTATACAAGAACTCACTATTAATTGTTTGATAACTGTCATAAAACTTACAGGCCGAGTCTATTACACTGGGCACACATATCGCAACGAGCACCGCATGCCATGCCGATGGAGAGACATCGTCGTCGCGTCAGGGCAGATTCAAAACACGCAGGGGCGGTGTCCTTGACGCCTTACTACATATTGGAGTTATAAAGCGGAAGACAGTGCCAGTGGATGGGTGTACGGCATATCATAGATTAGCAATGAGGCACAACAAGATAAGTAAAAAGTACTGGACAGTGTCAGAAATAAAGTTTTCATTTATATGTTTCTAGGAACGTATAAGTGTTGAAGACTATTTGATTTTAATGTTTTTATTTGGTCCTCTTAGAAGAGACGTAGTCTTAATCCGGTTGCTGGCTTTTCTGTTTTTTCAATACAAAATAGCTTTCTACAACAAGAATGACAAATTTAGGTAGCATATTTGCAAATTCAATTCAATGTATGGATATATAAAATGGATGATCTGTTTGAATTATTTTTCCGTTGAAGAAGTCTAATTAGCATTTTCTTTAAAATACGATGGTATCTTTTCGTGTGTTTGCGAGAAGATATAATTCGATACGATAAGATTGCAGAATTGTTATACCTACTAGTGTTTATAAGTGAATTAAGGGTAGTCAGTGCTTTATGTATTTTCTGTAGACGAACAAATACCACCTATAGAGCTACAATAACACATCGCAAAAAGCGTGGGTGTCCCAAAAGGAAAATGGGTCGCTGCAGGAAGGTTTAACTGGGTGAGGTCAAGGAGTAAACAAAAGTTGCGAGGGCCCGCACCATGACATAACTCGCACAAAATGTGTTGAGGTTTCAACGCGGTGGCCTAACCTTTATTGACTAGAGTGGTACCTTATCACAATGTCTCCTATTTTTGTAGCAGTGCCTATGGTAGTGACTGAAGAATACAAACTGTCTCTAGCCCGTTTCATTCCGTGATGTCGTAAGGGGCGACTCAGGAAAATACACGAAGCACATTGTATATTTGAGAAGAAATGAAAAACTCGACATCAAAGCCTTTACCAATCCAGCATTAGTATCTTTGGGAAGAGACCAAAAACTGGGCACAGTGTAGTATAGCTGGTCAAACTGTCTTATAGGCACTCACTATCAGGTAAGCTATGACGAGTCATAGCTTACCTGATAGTGAGTGGGAAGAAAAACTCATTTTATTCTTAGCAGAAGCAAGCTTACTCCCTGAATCTGATGCTTTCTTTATGTGAGGATGGAAGGATATGAAGCAGGATGATTCCCGACTAGATAAGGTGATCACTGGAACTGCGATACACCGAATGAAACCCAACAGTAAGTACAGACCCTGTTGCTTTATATCGTTGGAAGGTAGTATTTCCTCGATCGGGTCGATGGCTTCGTGGTAATGGTTGCACTTTCTATTGTTCCAGTTTTGTTTCGCTATGTTTGCAGTTCACAATTTTTAATTGTGTAAGTTACGCTATCGATATTTTCTTTGAGTAGTACTGTAGATATGCCATATTGGGTATTTTACTAAATTAGAACCCTAATGGAAGTTAGATAGCAAAACCTTTCTGCAAAATCTTTTTAAGCCTATCCGCCTTTTGTCAATGTGATGGCCTTAATTAAATCGCGTCGCCTGATCTTAAGCGTACGTGGAGTCCCATAGCAAAAGTCATCATGCCAATAAAATATTAATGATAATGGCAAGATGGCACCTACTTTGATGGCCTAAAGTAAAGCTTTTTCACGCCCGCTTAAAAGACCCGGGATCATAGGAAGAAGGGAACACGTGGATTAATTATTATTCAATTTAATCCGATTATCCGTCACGTTGTCCGTGTGGTGACGGATTAAGATTACGGAATGTCACCACCCCATATCATCCCATGGGTGTCGTAAGAGCCGACAGAGGGAGCATATTATGCAGATAACAGCACTGTAATAGAAGGAAAACTTTATACAAACCCTATACCAACCCGTTTGGCCAGCGTGTTATAGTAGGTCAATTCCTCCTTTCAAAGAAGAGGCCTAGTCCAACAGTGGACTGTTAAAGGCTGATGATGATGATCCGTCACGTGGATTTATATTCGAATCCGATTTTTATTATTATTCTACATCAAATTGTAACCAATGAACCGATACTAAGTACTATATTTTAATTCTGGACTGCTGTGCCAGAAAAAATGGGGATTATATGTAAATTATAGCAAACATACCTAATAGAAGGAAACCCACAACATCCTAGTGAGTCTAGAAATCTGAGTATTTAAAGCCAAAACCTTAAAAATTGAAAATAAAATAAGCACACGTTTGTTTCTAATATTTACATTAAGTAAAACTGCTTTTTTTTGTTTATTATCACCTGTGATTATCACCAACAAAGGTCGGGCTAAATTACGTGGTAGATAATATGAAACTAACATCGTCAGCATTTTGAAATTTATCTTAATGATAACGAGTTGGAAACCCCTTTACAAAAGCCAAAAAAGGAGATACAAACAATCCGCGGATAATTGTTTATTTTTTATGTAGCAAAAGCAAAGCAAACATTTTGAAATCTAAACACCGACCAGCATTTTACAATAACATCACATAAAAACGTAACAAACAATTCAGCAATTACAATGTAACATAATGAGTTAAGATAACGCCTACCCCTGGGTTATTGTTCACAATTCAGCTTAATGTACTGTATTGTACTCAAATTCACTTCGTAATACCGACACAACATGTACTAAATATTAGCTGTGTACGCGCTTATGAGGATTTACAGTATCAGCAAGTTGAAACTTTTTGTCTAAATAGCTTGTTCGTAGCGGAAAACAACTTGAGATATTATAATAATGACGGTTTTCTATGACGGTGACAATAGGTGGACGAGGTACGTTCCGCAAATATTTTAAAACACAATTCGGTTTATTTGGGTAGATTTAGCTCTCAAGGATCTTTAAGTAGGTATAATTATGTACCTACGATAAAAAGCACAAGTAGGACAAAAGTGTGCCTATACGGTACAGAACAAATAAGTTTTGGGATAACCCCGATATTCGTTCTTCTTTGTCAAAACCTGTTAGACTAAAGCTAATAAATACGTGTTTAGTTTTTTATGATAAATTGTCCGTATTTATGCAAAAAGGAACCACACGACAAATTTCGATTTTTGCTTTTTTTGAAGAATACTGATTTAAAAGTGGTTTATTTTCTTATTCAAAAAAGATCCACATGATTTTTCCCTTGGAAACAAGTTATACAAAAAGCAGAAAGGAACCAACAGCAAAAACACACATTATACATATTGCAAAACCGAACCATAGCACCATGGGACTCGTTTCATGAAACAAATAAACCATATAAATTCCATGTCATTTTATACAAAACAGATCCACAGATACTTGGTACCATTATACATTAAAAATATTTCTATTATTAAAAATTATTATAATACACCAAATGGAACCAAGTTTCTGTGGTACCATTATGCGTAAAATAAATTCATATTTGATTTAACTAATTATTTTTTTGCAAAATGGAACCACAAGCATTCGGTTCTACCATGTATAAATAAATATTGTAAACAGCAGAACCACAAGTACGTGATTTTATTGTACTGCGGAAGGTGTAAACTTAAAGTTTGAAATTCTAGCTGAAATTGAGAGTTTTTACAAAGACCTGTACGCATCATGGAAGTCTAAACTCTTGAAACCAGGCAATGATGACTATAGAGCCCAACTCCCGCGCCAATATACGGAGAACATCCCTGATGTGAACCAAGGCGAGGTACGAGAAGGTCTCGTGCAACTTAAGAACAACAATTCTCCATAAGATGACGAAATCACCAAAGAGCTCTTAAAAACAGGGGGGACTGTAGTCCTGAAAGAGCTGGCGAGCCTCTTTAATTCCATTATCCATCAGGGCCTTACAGCTCAGGCGTGGATCGGGAGTGCGGTTGCCCTGTTCTTAAAAAAAAGGTGACAAAATCTCGCTGAAAATATATAGACACATTTCACTCTTTGGCCACCTCTACAAGTTGTTCTCGAGAGTGCTAACAAACAACCTCGCCAAAAATCTTGACGATTTCCATCCACAGGAAATAGACCACATCCATACTGTTTGGCAGAATATACAGAAGACCAATGAGTACAATAAGCCGCTGTGTATGGTTTTCGTGGACTACAAGAAAGCCTTCGACTCCATCGAAACCTGGGTGGTTCTGGTTGCTCTGCAGCGGTCGTACCGATTGGCGCTACATCGAGGCGTTGATATGTTTGTATGATATCGCCACTAAGACTATCCAACTACAGCCCGTCGTCGCGATTGCGACGAGGTGTGAGGCAGGGAGACTTAATATTTCAATCAGCTCTTCACCGGCGCACTCAAAGACATCTTTAAGATGCTGGACTGGCTTGGACTGGGCATAAAAATTAACTGCGAATACATCTCACACCTTCGGATTGCTGACGATATCGTCATCGTTGCGGAGTCCCTGGAAGAGTTGAGCGGGATGCTCTACAGCCTAAACGGAGCCTCTCGACGTGAACTTGTCTCGGCATGAACTGAACAAAACCAATATTATGTTGGACGAATTCATCATGTCGGGATCGGTTTATGTCCAAGGATAGATGCTTGTTGTCCAGCTTGGTAGCAATTACTTCGAGAAAGAAATGGACCGGAGTGTCTAGTTGGGTTGGGCAACGTTTGGCAAACTACGTCAAGTTTTCTCTTCGCCCCTACCACAATGCCTTAAGACCAAAGTCTACAACCAATGCGTCCTACCTGTTATGACGTACGGTGCCGAGACGTGGACACTCACAGTGGGACTAGTCCCCAAACTTAAAGTCATGCAGCGAGTATAAAATTCGCAACGAAGTTATCCGACAAAGAACCAGAATTACCGACATAGCTCACAGAATAAGTAAGCTTATGAGGCAGTGGACTGGTCATATCTGCAGTAGTACTGATGGCCGATAGGCCAAGCTTGTCCTAGAGTGGAGAACACGACTCGGTAAGCGTAAGGGTGGCACCCAGTTAGGTGGACTGACGACCTGAAATCGAGGCTGGGACAAAATTGATGCAAAAGGCTAAGAACCATGTGGCGCGTGTTGGGAGAGGCCTATGTCCTGCAGTGGATTGCTATAGGCTGCATATCAAAGGTTTATTACGATAATACTTAGTTTCATGTATGTATATTGGTAAATCCATGGCTTTACCGATATACATGGAACCCATGGTTTGTGGTTCTTTTTTGCATATAAGGAAGGCTATTAGTTAGTTAATATTAAAAGGAACCACTTGCACATTTTATTCATTATCTAGAAAAATTAAGAGTATCCAGAGCAAATTTATATACACATACTTAAACGAGTAATTTATCAATACAATTATAAAAAATAAATAGAATATTTTCCTTAATCTAACAGAGCTGCACATGTTTTTGTGAATTCATTGATATCTCAGAAGTGCGTTTTTGCTGGGTGGTTCCTTTTTGCATAAATACGGACAATTAAAGGATACCAACATACTATGATGTCAATTTTATATAACTACTAAACACAAAAGAACATATTAAAAAAACGCTATTAATAATAAAAAAAATTCACTGCATTATTTCCTATGCAAAGACTTCAAATTCAATCTCGCGTATCAACCCCAGCTTATGGGCTAAACTAAATCCTTTCCATTTTCGCAAGCCTGCACCTAAACGAATTTTCCTCAGCAACTCTACGTAAGGCCAAGAGCTTTCGAATTCGTCACGAACTGTCCATTCACTGTTACTTATATTCGTATCTTATCTATAGCAAAAATGCTACACTCTTATTTGGTGACATCTACTCAACATATACACAACTAAGCAAGTAGCTCTATCATAGTGTGTAGATATGTTTTCTTTGATAATACACAGATCTGTATGACAATATAACTGCGAGAACACTGCGAACTGTTCGATATTCCTAACTCGGATTTCTCCGATGGCGTAACCGATAGAATCTGGCTATGACATCAAAATTGTTCAATAGTGTTAATTTAATAATGAACTCAGCGCAACAGAGCCTTGTGGTAATCCTCCCGTTCCATATTTAACTCAATTCTGACTTTAATTTTGTTTGAAAACCAACTTTAAATATTCAGCTACTCGCAACTTCAATAACAGAACCGATTTTCAAACGTAAATTCTATATCGGAACACGTACAAGGCGATGTTTATGTTCCCTAAACCTTCTTGCAGTATGTTACAGTAATAACTTATTATGAAGACGTACACATATTTGAATAACAAAAGTCTACGCAGCAGACATAATTTTGATTTCGAACGCAAACTCCTGTCACGTTTTCCCGCCCAAAGTGGTGGCAGCCGCCATCTTGAAACGTGACGTTGACGCCTGACGAGCGGGCCCGTTGACGCTTCCCTATTTAAATATCGCGCTTCTTTTATTCGCCACCTATTTTGTTTTAGCAAATAGTGAATCTAATTTATTGTGGGCTCTTTTTTTGACTGGCATAATAAAGGTACGCGCTTAATTTGTTTTACACTATGTGGGATAAAAGTAATTAAGCTAAAGGGTCGTATGAATAGGTTTCTTTCACACGGGTATTCGTGTTGCAAAGCTTGTACACGTTTTTGTTCATGAAGCAGTATGCATATATCGATATCTATTCATTTCGAATAAAACCTAGTCTTTATCTTGAATTACAATAAATATGTGTTCTCGTAACATGTCAAAGATGGTCCCAAATAAGATCCAATAAATCGCGGAATCGTTCTTTACCCTGGTTTAGTTTTGTCTAACAGCCAGTCACAATCGATCGTGGAGAAAAATTACAGAATATCCATTTCTAGTCACGTATGAGCCCGCTACGCAGATAACAACGTGTGCGATACACCTTGATATAAAACACGAATAAGTCTCACTTCCACCCGGCAGCTTATATTAAATTCATCCGACATCTGTACCTGACACTCTCTCAAACACCGGCGGTAACTCAGCTTTTGTGAAAATTAGTTGCTTTTAGTTCTAAGGTAGGTACTTCGGACAACAGATCCTAAAAACAAAGGATCGTTAGCGCAAATTACGCTCAGGAATTTAACGAGAACGTAAGTAATTGTTCTGATATAATTTAGAGCACATTCATTAAGTTGTCATAATTACGAAGTTCTGGTCCTTACGTTTCGAGGAAATTAAAGATTTTGCTTCAAATGTCACTTATCTTGATAGGATTTAAACGGATTAACTGCTGTAGTAGGCATAGAAAAAAGCTGTATATTGTTTATACCACAGTTTATACCAAGAAACGTTGATGCGGGAGAAACGAAATGATAATAATGCGTTAGTATAATTTTATTTGAGCTTTGATTTAATAGTTTAGCCTAAGTTGTACCCTTTCAGCTAAAATTACAATTTTAATAAACACAGTCATTCAACATGCGTAATTGGTTTGTCGGTCACAAAATAGTTTGTGAATGTACTTTCGTACTTAATTATTCGTTTCCTAGACACAGTCTTTATACCACTCTTGATTAGAATATTCTAGAAGCAGAATAATTATAACGTAACACAAGTAAATTCCACTACGGTACAAAACATGTCTATGTCACTACAGAGCTCATTATTCCGCGATTTATACGAGCCCTCAGAAAGTAAACTAGGGACGTGCATGTCGGCGATACGCCAGGGTTATGGTGTCCAGACTCCGTAATAAAAACACTCACGTAATATTATTTGGTTTATTATCAGTTGATTTTTAGCACAGAATTGAAATAAAATGTGACTTACAGTCCTTTTTATACACTAACCGTCATTACAGTGTTTAACAACTGTCACTTCCTTTTCAACATATAATTGAAATTACTGACAATTAATTATAAACTTATCAAAAATTGACATTAATATTGTAATGAATTTTGCACAACACCAAATGATTTATTTTACACGAATAACAAATTTATTTTATTAACCAAACGCTGCTTTCCAACATTGTCAACAGATGGCGCTATCAACAGGATGCAAATATAAACGCATGTTATTTATTACCGTAAAAATAAGTGTCAGAATAATGTTATTTAATACTGATTGATTTTACTTTGAAAGTTTCTGGAGTTATCTTTATAACTAAGCGATAAATTAAATACCCAATCTTTATAAAACAGTTAAGCAGCCAATACAGTGTCTAATATTGTAAAGTAGTGAAGTTCTCAATTCTGTGTTCACAAATAGTTATTTAAATATCAATATTAAATATTATTAATATTTTCGTAACAATATAATCATTATTATTATATTAATTTGCGCCCATACGGCCATTCTGATCCAGCGCGCTCCTCGCGCCGATTATTTAACGGTTACAGAATAAACAGCATAACAAACAAAAATAAGGAATATAAAAATTACATAAATAAGCGTTTATCATACAGAATGAACTAAAAGTTCTTTACAAGGCTTCACCTAGTCATAGAATCTTAGCCTGAGGCATGCGTCACCCATCACGGGATCTAACAAACAATGCTTCACCCATGGCTAAGCCGATTACGGCATCACCGATTACGGGATCTAGCGCATACAGGCATCACCCACATAGGGATCTAGCCCACGCGGCATCACCCATCACGGGATCTAGCCAACAGACGGCATCACCCATCATAGGATCTAGCCAACACACGGCATCACCCATCACGGGATCTAGCCAACACACGGCATCACCCATCACGGGATCTAGCCAACAAGACCAGGATCAAGGATACGCACGGTGGCCAGCCAGCGTTTTGGGAAGGATGTTGGATAGGAAAAATAAAATTTTACTCAAACACATTCAATGCATATTCATAAAATAATCATCATCGTTCGTCATGATCAATTATATCAATACAATGCAATTACATAGGTCCAACAATGACAGTAGAGGAGGTAGAGGACTCCCCACGTAAATCGGTATCTGACGAATCCTCTGCCCATACGGTCAAGCTGTTCATACAGTTGTTGATGTTGATCAACAACAAAGGTTAGCAAACAATGCTTGACTCCAGTACAGCACTCATGTGGCATGTGTGCGCGTAGCCCACACACAAAACCACCGACGTCAAAAGGGCGGGCCACCGTCATCCATACATACCAATAAGTTAAGGACGGCTCGTCGATCCTCTCTTCACACTAAGGTCAGGTCATCTGCTAGGATGTCATCATCAACCTGCAACACTCAAAAGACAGGTGGTGGGCAACAATTCCCACCCAAATATTAGTTCCATGAACCCTCGTAACTGTAGATGAAATAAAATTCTACTCTTACAAAGTGGTGCGGTCTATTAAGCTATATTTATATCTATATATCAGGCATGTTCAACCTGTGCATTGGTCTATAGTTATCTTAGCTACAACAGTGTTGGAGCCCATATTTTACGCATAAGTTAAAATACAAAAGACATTGATTTTTCTCAGGATCTGTCTGACAGTGCCATTTTAGATAATCAAATATAAAGTTATCAGGATACCAATATCTTGCAGTTTTGATAAAACAGTTAAAACTTAATATATTCAAAATAAGTTTTATCCACATCAAACAGGAAAACAAAATGGCAAGAACAAAGAGAGGCCTATGTTCAGCCGTGAACAGTCGGACTGTTGGTGATAAATATGAAATGATTTCAAACCATGCAGATCCAAGGATTTCGAAAATACTAGTGCTATAATTATTATTCATGTAAGAACATGTTTAATCCAATATTGAATATTTTTAGGCATAGTGCAAGCTGTAAAATTGTTGAACTGTTTGCCAACTGAGCCATAAAAGATAAATTCACAAGCTACCAATATTACAAAGCAAGAGTAGTGCAGTCTTATTTCTAAAATTGATTCCACTCAGTTTGTATAGTTAATATGGTGGTGAGTTTATGTCAATAGTTTTATTTGACTTTATATTTAAGGGAATTTTCTAAATAATGTTAATATTTATTTTAAACTGTTAACATGTGGTGCTAATGTAATTCTTATTTATTCATACATAATTAATAATTGTTTATCTGAATAAATAAATTTAAACTGACCAATCACAACTGACTTAGAAATAAAGCATGAGTAGTCCATACATTTACTTTTATTTGCCAAGAATAAATACTGCTACATGGAAAAGAGATAATATGGATTTTCACATCATGTTCTTTAAACCCTCTTACCATTATCCTAATAATCATATTCCTATCTGTCTTGTATCCCACAAGAGCTAAGCAATAAGGTTGCCACTAAATTTTATTGGTTTATCACTAGTTGTCATCTTGAATATAGATGCAACTAACTTAGCAAATGAACTCACAACTAAAATAAATTGTATTTACCGAGTATAACACTAAGGCCCACTTGCACAACGATTCTTAAATTGAATTAAGATGTATTTAACGAGAAAAAAAATATTAAACACCACTAGCGTCTTGCACAACGAAAAATTTGTCGAGTAATATGATTTAAGAATTGTCAAAATTAAGTGCCGAAAATCGGCTGTTTAGCGCCTAATTTCATTTAAGAACTGTCACACTGATGTTGGCATCTTGTCATTAGCGACGAAAATTATCAATAATTATATAACTGGACCGGACGACGCAGCAGGGGGAGGCCTATGTCCAGCAGTGGACGTCCCTAGGCTGACATGATGATGATGATGATATAACTGATAACAATTACCTACTTGCGTTATTGTTAACCCTAGAATCCTACACTATTTGGCGCACATGTTATTCCTACACTGGGGTGCTGGAACACCCCATACTAAAATGACTGTAATCCTTAAAATAAAAAAAACAATTCATGAAAATACATCCGGTGACGGTCCTCCAAATGTTCATGTAGGTATCAGTTCCAAACCTAATTTCAAAACTGGCTGCTGAAACTTTATATTTGGCTTATTATTTGATCTTGAACACTTGTAAAGAACCCAGGAATTACAACTGGTCCCAACTTCTATTTCTTCCTCGCCAGATTTGTGGTCGATAGAGCTTATTTCTTCGTAATTCAAACCTCTGACAGCCATCCGAAACAAAATAAATAAACTTCATTGAATTTTACCTTCATAATATCTAAAAATATCTGTATTTAATTCATAAAGACTATTATTTTAATAAATAATCAAATTGAATAACTTATTACATGTAAATGCATCAATCGTAATAAATAAATAATCTTACGATTTTACTACACTGGGGTACTGGCGTATCCCACAGCACTTATACAGGCGACCACACAACGCGGTCCCTCGTCACGGTATTGACATAACGCGAGCGGTTGACACCGAACTAAAATACTCCGACGCGCGAATTCGTGGATATTAAAGAAATTGAGATATTTAGAAAACAAATCGGTGTGGGGTGCACCTGCACCCCATGTAGGGTTCTACGGTTAATGCTTAAAAGTTTCTAGTTATTATTTGTCAATTGTCATTTCGTTGCTAGGCGACGACAATGCGTTTTGTTTTATGCTCAAAGTATATATAGTCTAAGGTTTTATGCGAAACCATACGCATAACATCGTTAAAATCGTAACAAAAAGGCTTCATGCCATGAAACAAAACGTAGAAACTACTTTACCGACCTCATAAAATGTTTAACTAAATCTAAGCGTTGTTGTCGTTGTGCAAGAGGACGCTAAATACTTTTAAGTTAAATTATTTTATGCTGTTAATTCTGTTCAAAAAATTTAAATTAAGGAGTGACTTAAATCAAACGTTACGCAAGTGGGCCTAAGGCTTGTTATTTATAAAAGATTAGCAGTCACCTGCCTTAAGACTTTCAACCTAAAATGCTTAGAGATGGACTTTTATAAAACCTAAGTGAGTGCATATGTCCATAAAGAAATCTACTGTCCAGATCTCATGTTTCTAGCTTCAGTAGTTCGGGTTAAGCAAGGACTTATCATGGTCCGAACAAATCATTCTATACAGGTATAAAATTAAGCGACAAATATTAAGATATGTCGGGTTCCCTTGTCTTATTATATAACCTTAACTTGAGCTGCAAGTTGACAGTAACAATTTCAACATAATGTTAAAATGAAATCATGTAGGCACCTAGGGAGTTCACAAATATAAATAAAACCTATTTTGTAACTTTAAAAATATTAGCTTTAAAAATATGTAACACAATTTTATTTTTATATCTACCTTCTGAATATATCTGTACCAATATAATAAAACTGAACTTTGTTTTGTTGAATGCACTTATCTATGAAACTACATACTGATTTTATGCAATAACTAGAGGACGCCAGCAGCTACGCCTGCCTTTTTTTTTAATTTACCCGCTTTGGCCGATCCCGTGGTAATTTCGGGAAATCCCTTCTTAGTGCACCCCTACTGTCGCCAAGAAACATACATGCCAAATTTCAGCTTCCTGCGCCCAATAGTTTCGGCTGTAGCGTGTCTGCCAGTCAGTCAGTAACGCAAGGATTTTATATATTAAGATTATTTTTGTGGTGGATAGTCATTTATCAAAAGAGGCTTCGTATAATCCTAGCCGTGAGCACTAGCCATAAGTAATGCAGTTAGTTAGCCTTATGTAATGTGTAACAAAGGGCTATAAATAATGTTTTAACTCCTTTAATGTTTTACTATTGAGATAACCTATTGGCTACCATTTGAATGCATCTTCAGCACATCAGTTAGCTTATTTAAACTGAAAGCAAATCAGGTAATTTATACAACGGATCTATATCAGAGCTTCAACTTGAAAAGGGCAGTTATACCGTTCTTTACTAATAATTATATTAGTAGAACCACATAACAACAAAGCTTTTTTCTCTTTCTTGTGTAGATAAGTAAGTTTTACAGAGAGTTTCTGACATAGCCTACCGATTAATAAACAGACATGAGACAAGAGCCCCAGCCGAAGGCATAACATGACTATAAGCACAGTAGCACTGCTATATATGTACCAAACGTGGATAAACAACAGTTGCCTATAAGTTCTATTTGGGGTGTAACGTTCGTAATTTTGACTGTATAATGTTTATCTGGCAATCCTGACGGGGACAGTAGGTAATCGTGTAAGCACCATAATTTATAAAATTATGAATGTTTCTCAAAACTAATCAAATCAGCTCTGGATAAATACCTCTGGTCAGTGCATCCACAACCCGCATCTGCAACCTCTGGTAGCACTCAGAGCAGAACAGCGTTCACGCCACAGCACACCCCGGTGCGTGCACCCCGTCGTAGTCGCTCTGTCGCTCTCGTTTGCACGTGGCCTCACGTGAAGTGTAGACGTGCTCGCCATAACTCAGACACACCGTGCGGTCTCCGATCAGGGTTGACTAGCGCCAAACACGGCTTCCAAGCGCTTGTCGCATTCAGGTCATCATTGGTAATGGCGGCCAAGCCAAGAGACCTATCACTCTCGCACCAACCGTAGATCCCGACGTCTCTTAGGGGGCGTTTATCCCAACCGGTGCTGTCGGCGATACGCCAGGGTTATGGTGTCCAGACTCCGTAATAAAAACACTCACATAATATTACTTGGTTTATTATCAGTTGATTTTTAGCACAGAATTGAAATAAAATGTGACTTACAGTCCTTTTTATACACTAACCGTCATTACACAATGTTTAACAACTGTCATTTCCTTTTCAACATATAATTGAAATTACTGTACAATTAATTATAAACTAATCAAAAATTGACATTAATATTGTAATGAATTTTGCACAACACCAAATGATTTATTTTACACGAATAACAAATTTATTTTATTAACCAAACGTTGCTTTACAACATTGTCAACAGATGGCGCTATCAACAGGATGCAAATATAAACGCATGTTATTTATTACCGTAAAAATAAGTGTCAGAATAATGTTATTTAATACTAATTGATTTTACTTTGAAAGTTTCTGGAATTATCTTTATAACTAAGCGATAAATTAAATACCCAATCTTTATAAAACAGTTAAGCAGCCAATACAGTGTCTAATATTGTAAAGTAGTGAAGTTCTCAGTTATGTGTTCACAAATAGTTATTTAAATATCAATCTTAAATATTATTAATATTTTCGTAAAAATATAATCATTATATATTAATTTGCGCCCATATGCACTTGACCTGGTTATCATAAACAATATACTACACCGCATTCTGCATAAAAGGGCAAAAGGATAATAAATTCCTTGAAGCAAAGCCACTTGATATACGACTACTCACAATTCAGATTGTTTGGGTGCTTTTGACGTTATTTAAAAGATAATTTACATTATAACAGTTTTTATACTCAAGATATGCGTACAGAATATTCTGACGCATGTGCTAATGATTGCGTTAAAGCTGTCAGGTTGCTCGTGAATCAAGTATCTACCTATAATATTATGTCTGTAGCACAGATTATAATTTAAAACGAAATGTCTTATACTCATTGAGTAGGTATAGGTATATATTATAACTAGCTGACCCAGCGAACTCCGTATCGCCTTTTTAAGAGTTTTTATTTAATTCCCTTTTTTCCAAGCCCCTTTTCCAAAGTTACCATTGACTAAGCGCTTAATACCTTATCATTTCAGAGTCTATAAATGATGAACAAACAAACATAGATTTTTATATAATATTGAATTCCCCATTCCTTAAAATATCGGAGACGATACCCATATCGACTTTAAAAAAGAAATCCCGTCCACCATCTTTGATTTCCTGTCCGCCATCTTTGATCACGAAATAGATGTTGTATTTGGATTCTCCATCCCTTAAATCATCAGAGACGATACCCATATTGATTTTTAAAATTTTTCCTATCCGCCATCTTTGATTTCCCATCCGCCGTCTTGAATCACGAAATAGATGTTGTATTTGGATTCCCCATTCCTTAAAATATCGGAGACGATACCCAAATTGTTTTAAAAAAAAATCCCATCCGCCATCTTTGATCACGAAATAGATGGTGTTTTTGAATTCCCCATTCCTTAAAATATCGGAGATGATACCCATATCGACTTTAAAAAAATCCCGTCCACCATCTTTGATTTCCTATCCGCCATCTTTGACCACGAAATAGATGTTGTATTTGGATTCTCCATCCCTTAAATCATCAGAGACGATACCCATATTGATTTTTAAATTTTTCCCATCCACCAACTTTGATTTCCTATCCACCATCTTGAATCACGAAACAGCTGATGTCGTATTTGGATTCTCCATCCTTTTTAACATCGCAAACGATACCAATATCGATTTTTTTTAATTTTCCCATCCGCCATCTTTGATTTCCCATTCGCCACTTTGATCACGAAATAGATGTTGTATTTCGATTCCACAGCACTTAAAATATCGAAGGCGATACCATTATTGATTTTTAAAATTTTCTCATCCGCCTTCTTTGATTTCCCGTCCGCCATCTTGAATCACTAAATAAATTTCATATTATTAATCAGCGTCCCGAAAATCTCGAAAACGATACCTATATAGATTGTATCCTATTCTTTTAGCCTTTTTTTGCCTTTGACCCAACCCTCCCCCTTCTCGTTTGACCATTATATTATTTTTGTCTGGCCCCTAAAAGTTGTGGCGTAATTTTATATAGCCTATAGCCTTTCGGAATAATTGGGCTATCATAGGCAATAACAATTTTTAAAATCCGACTGCTAGTTCCTGAGATTAGCCGACATTCTCTTTTAGCCTTTTTTAGCCTTTTGCCCGGCCCCAAAGAGTCGATGCGTTAAGTTATATAGCCTATATAGCCTTCCGGAATAACTGGGCTATCGTATACAAAACGAATTTTTCAGATCCGACCGGTACTTCCTGAGATTAGCGCGTTCAAACAAACAAACAAACTCTTCCGCTTTATTAAATTTGTATAGATTACTCTTAGTAATACAGATAATGCTTTATTTATATGTGTGGATTCTAAATGATAACGCTCCCATCGCTAAGCCAGTTGTCAATGCTTGACAAACCAATCGAAGCCAGCCAGCTTAAGACGTATTATCTCGATCCCAAACATTAGCCAATTGATTCTATCAGAATATTTGTCAAGCAGGCCAAGCCGTGTGGTTAACGGCATAGAATACAAGTGTCAACCCCCTACCTTCCCGTGGGTGTCGTAAGAGGCGACTAAGGGATAACACGATGCAAATACCATCTTTGCGTAGAGACGGAAAACTCGTCATCAAACCCTATACGACTGCTTCGTTGGTCTCGCGGCATAAATGTGCGCGTGGGATCGGGAGGTCCCGGGTTCGATTCCTGGGTCGGGCAGTGTTATTGGGTTTTTCTGTCACGAAATTCTCAGTAGCCGCACGGAGTCTGGAAATGTGCCCGGTACGGCAATAGGCTCGCCCCTTACTACGTGGGACTAAAGTATATCTGGCGAAAAGTGGGTGTAGAAATACACCTCTGCCTACCCCTTCGGGGATAAAAGGCGTGATGTTATGTATGTATGTGTATGTATGTATGCAGGCCAAGCCAACCTTACTAAAAACCTTTCTTCCCATCAAGAACACTCTCTGACCTCGCTTTTAGAGAGAGAAAAACTTCTTGACTTGTAACAAAAAGTGCCTTTCGTAATTAATAACCTGGACTTTCCTTATTGAGCAATGAAACAAAGACCGCAAGCCCTTTAGTTTCGATTACACCCATTCGTTATAATAGTCGATCGTCACGATATTTGTATGTTAACGGCTTGGGAGGATAATTGGTTCGCATTAAGCCATCTTCCCGCTTGCTCCGGACATTGACTTACTGAAGGGCCGCGCCAACTCAGCGTTTTGACGCGAACTCGGCAAGTCATCAATTTTTTTTATAACGACGCCTGTTTTCAACGCTGCGAGCCTTGTTTAATAGCGGTTCTTGTATAAAAAACGTTTTAACGGAAATTTATGTGAATTTTAGAAGCTTGTTTCTGAAGAAATTGTAGGGTAGCTTGCATTATTGATCCTTTGTCATACGTTAGGGCGCGCCGCCCTAACGTATGACAAAGGAGGTGGGGCTGTAAGCTGCGAAAATTCACTAGAATTTTTCTTTATGTAATTCGGGATTGGATAGTATTATGAGATATATTTTTTTATAAACTGAAGATGTATTATCATTTATCATAATTAGGTACAAAACATATATATATATATACATTGCAATAATTAAATATTAAAGATAAGAGCTAAAACTAATCTACAATTAAGAAAAAAAAGAACAAAAGAAAAAGAACGAAAACGAAAAAAATATACAGGGTGTAAAAAGACCCTTAACGAAAACTGAAACCCCATATAGTACCAATTATTACCATCATTTTTTACTTCGGCACCATACCTGGGAAATTACTGGTTCAGGAGATATTGAGGCTCAAAGTCACGTTTTTTTTTTCGAATTATTCCAAAATCGTGTTTAGAATGATAAATGTACACTTACTGCCAAATAAACATAAACAAAATTTTCAATATTTCCCTAAAATAAACGGCTTTAAAGTTCCCGACGCGTAGTGTATGCGTACCAGCAATCAGCTGCGAGGTCATTCGCCTCGGCCGCGCGACCACGTGATCATAAACTGCCGCCACCGCGGCGCACGGTGAAGGTAGATACGGCCGGCGTAGGTACGATGTCTGCAAGTGCACGCTATACATTGCTGGTAATAAAAGTTGTAAATTTTTTTAAGCTTAATTTTTTTTTTGTTTCCCAGGTATTATTTTCGCGTAGTATGACTTGGCATGATGTGCAAAACGAGTAGACTTCGGCTTGGTGATGGGTCTTGTGACACCCAGTATAATAATATATATGCTACACTGCGTCCAAGAATTCCTCCGCAACGCTGTCTACTGGTAGCGTGCCCAGAAGACTGGCAGCATTGCCACGCTGGATGGCAATGCTTATTCTCTCTGCAAAAAATAGGCCAGCCTTCTGGTCACGGGAAGCATCGATCAGCCTTTTTGCTATTTCTCTGTATAGAGCACGAGCGCTCGGGCCCCATGGCCCCAGCGTTTCGACCCCAAACGGCTCAAAAACGTAATTCCCAACTAGATTTTGATATTAGCGCCGTTTGAGATTCTCCGCCGATGCAGCAGCAGCACCAGCTGAACCAGCTGTGCTTAGAAGATGTGATGGCGCAAGGGTATCGACGCAGGTGGCGTCCCACACCAGAGGCCTACCCATCTTCCAAGGTAATAATGACATACCGTCTGGTCTCTTCCCATCGTCACGTACCAGACCATTAGGTTCAAGATGAGCTGGTACACCGGCGGTGGAAACAGCACGACGGATTATGTCATTAATATGGGCGTGTCTGGAAATACGCCCTGCACTTCTGCTGCATGATAGGCCATGGTGGCCAAGGCTATCGACGGCTTCCCCACAGTTGCAACGATGCGGAGAAACACAAACAGCACCCAAGCGAAGGCACGAAGCGATGCAGAATGTAGTATCGTCCAACATAGTTCCTATATTGGACGATGGAAGCGCTTGAAGCCATAGCCCCGATTCCCACTCTCCCACAGCCAACAAACGGGCGCGCTCTGCAACACCAGAAGCAATAGTTAATAGATTATCTCTAATCTTGCTGCAAAGCGGCCCGTCCCATTGTCTCTGAGAGAAAAGATTTCGGGGCAAGTCAGAGCTCGGGCAAGCCATTTTCAAAGCGTTTATGGCATCAGTCTTACATGGCACCTCGGAATCAACCAGTGTGGGTTCTAGAATTTTCTTGGTCAATTCCTCAGTGCCATGGACCGAGGCCAAAAACGCTGGCAAACTAACATCAGCAATTTTGCGAACGCCGAGGCCGCCCAAACGAACTGGTAAAGTTGCTTGAAGCCACACTCGGTCGTTCATGTTAAGATTTAGAATTTTGCTCAAAGTGTTTCGAATCACATTATCTATGGTTTCCAAAAGAGATGAATGTTTCCAAAAGGGAGATGACCGCAGAAAATGTGTGAATTTTGGAGTGAAGAGGCAATGCCGAATAATTGTGTAAGCCGAATGTAAATTGATTTTGCATAGCCGTTCTGAAGATTCACAGAAATTTTGAATTTTCTCATTTACAAAAGTTTCAAAAGTTTCTTCAAAAATGGGAGACCCGAGAAGGCGAAAGGTAGATTTATTGATTACCTTTATATTTGGCGTCAAAGAATTAAATTTTGAAAGTACCGAAAAGTGTTCTAATGTATAATTTATGAAAATTTCACATTTATTGGAATTTAGTTCTAAACCGATATTGCCAAACTGATTTAAAAAAAATTCTAAATCTTGTAGAACCGTGGCTACATCGCCTCCAAAAGTCCCATCGTCCAAGTACCAGATGTTTAATTTCGAATTTATTTGTTTTATAATGGGATGAATGGCTAAACTAAAAATGACTGGCCCGAGAGGGTCACCTTGCTGACACCCAACTGCTGATTCTAATAAATTGTCCTTATAAATTAATTTGGATGGATGCCTATAGCATTGCCAAAGACATTTGAAAATTTTGGGTGTTTCTAATTTGGCTTGTGACAGCAAGGTGTCCCTATTCACTGAGCTGAATGCATTCTTCAAATCAATCTTTAAAATGACCTCACTTTCACCGCAGCCAAGGAACGTAGACAGCGCATATATGGCAGCCTCACAGCCTCCTTTTGAACCAAATCCTAGTTGGATTGGCTGAAATTTATGGGCCAGGGTGGCGCTGTAATATTTGCAGCATAATTTGGCTGCCATACGTCTGTAATTACACCCTACGGCAATGGGTCGGATGCCACCATCTTTCTTGCGTAGAGCGCACAAGTTGGCCCCATACAATACGTCAATGACATCTGTGACCACATTGCCGGAGAGCATAAGATTCATTAAAGCCGTTAGTTCCCTCAAAAGTGCATCACCGGCGTCCCCAGCACTTGCACATACGAGGTCTTTCAGGTGTTGAGGTGTCAAGCCATCAGTGCCGCCAGCAGATCCACTTTGGAAGGAACATACGGCTTCAAGTACGTCCTTGGCTGAAACATGAAGACAATCAGAACTTTCCTCCGGCATGTCAGGGAAAGAGAGGTCATTAGCTGGCGCTGGGTGCTTGCTCTGCAAACCTGCAAGTGTGTCTGCAGAGCAAGGCGCCACCACATCGCTACTAAACAATAACCTAGACGCTCCCCGAATGTCACCTTCCCTTAGTTTTGATTCTACACACTGATAAATTGTTTAATTAAATCTACGGGTGGTAAATTTTGGGTCAAAATTCGTGTCAGAATGACTACATTTTTCCTTAATTTGGCTTGTCAAAGATTTTTCCGTTATTCGATTGCTCTCTACGTGTAAAATCCTGTAAGGAAAGGTAAGCAACTGTTCCCAGGCTGTTTTAGAGTTGTCACGGATGACGAGACCAATACAATCAGCTAAACTCTGAGCGACTGCTGGTCTTGCGCCACGTGGAACTCGCTTAATACCGGAAAGGAATTTTTTAAAGTACCTAGATGTTGCCAAAATGGAATTTGGGAAGAACTAGAAAGTGGAATAGTATCAGGGCCAGGGAGTACATTTTGGTTTTTGTGCACTTTACCAAAACGTACTCTCAAGCCCCGCTTACCTTTAAAAAACCGAGCCTGGGAACAAGCTGGGCAGCGCACCAGGTTAGTCAGCGATGTGGCAGATTGATTTGTGGCACTTCCTTCCGCATCACTAATGTCATCACTTGTTGATTGCATATATACTTATTTATATATGTTTATAGAAGATATTATAAAACCTTAAAAATAATATAACACAATAAATTTCATATCATAGTTTGTTTTGGCATGTTTATATTTTGGTGACAGGCCGTCGTCAAGGGGCTGGCGTCGCGTTCCGTCACTGCTGTCTTCTTATTTATTTTTCTCAGAGAGGTTGGACGTTTAGACTAGAGAGAACATGCTCGCCATATTTCCTTATACCGAACGTGCAACACGTAATGTCAGTTGGTCTTAGTTGGTTAATCATAACGTCAAATTACGCGTCTCATTTAAAGAGGCATAGACTCCTTACAGCCTCATATCTTTCACTGCATTCTCTAAATAGCCATGCTGTAAATCCCATCATTAAGGAGTGATGGGATTTGACATTAAAAGGAGATATCGATGTTTTTTGAATGAGGGATAAATACGGAAACAAACTATCGGACATGAATGTAAAACTGAATCGTACCCGCAAGCTTCGGCGTGGCAGTCGGTTGCACTCACGCCAACTGGGTTGTCAAAGTAGTTCACTGCTGTACTAATATTTACATAAAGGCGAATCATTTGTGCTGGCGGATCACAAATCGGATTACCTACAACTCTAAAAAAATCATCAGTATCCAACGTAAGCGATAGCAAGCAACGTGATATGATGCGACGCACACAAATTGCCAAAGCCTGCCGCATCAGCCAATCTGGTATAATTCGTACAATACATAATCTAAGTGATAGTTTCTTAGCATCTCATCGCAACGCATCGCTCATTAGTTTATGAATACTTTTTGTCAATAGATTTTATGGCTAAAATGAACAATTTAACACGTGAAATTTTTTAGTACTGTCTGTCTGGCAAGTCATTGCAAAGCACTGTCCGGCGTCGCGAGTTGTTGTTTACTTCTACGGCTTAAATATATTGACACATACTAAAGTTAGACATTAACCAAAAATATTTATCGATAAATCATTACTGTTACGAACAACACTCGGTTTCCTAACTCTATGTTTTGTCTACTGTTTGCCTACCACGACGCTGCTATAAGAGCGTGCTGCTAAACCTATCGACAGCTCTTTCTATCATACTGCATGTGCCATTAGAAAGAAGATATCAAGCAAAGCAACCGCTGTTGTTATTTAGTGTTACTTCCATGACTTAAGGTTATATTTCTTTGATTTTTCTAATAATTTAAAATTGTCTATTACAAAATTAATTATAAAAACACACAAAAAGCAGTCTTGCACAGTTTAGGATTTTACGTCTTCACCCGCATTCTTGCTTACAGAAATGTATTGTTGGTAGGTATATGGGTTAGGTATTATGCTGTAGTATTGTTGGTATCCTTTTTATAATTTATTCGCAAGAATTTCTTCGAAAATTGCTCGCCATTTTTAATTCTTAGTGTGTCTTTTTGGTAGATCTGCAACTTATTGTGATTTGTGATATGCTGTAATAAATTATAATTTTCTTGACAAAGGCGCCGCAAGTTTTCACTTATTTAATATTTTAAAATAATTATTATAAATTTTAAATATTAAATTTACTTGTTGACAGTAACGTTCCGTTTCAAGAGTTCCAATTAATCGATTTCAAGATTGTGACGTACTAAATAACTTCAGATTTTTCTTTATGAAATAAATCTTTATTATGTTCAGAATATGGAAAATCCAACTATAACAATATAATTAAATTGAGTCTTAAAATAATTTAATAAAACTAATTAATATACACAAGAATAAAAAATTAAAAAACTTAAAAATTTAAAAAAAATATTTAAAAAGAACTTTACCATTAAGTAAAAAACTTTACCATTTAGTAACTTTACTTTAGAAAATATATTTTATGAATTTATTTTTAGATTATAACTGTGTTTTTATAAAATCCTCGTTTGTCCCTTTGACATTCTTTAAGTTTCTACGATCTAAAGCATAATATTTTCTAATTGAATCGGCTAGAAGTAAATGATGGCATCGTTATTATGCTATAATAACTTAACGCCTGTATAATTTACTTCTAAATGTAAATTAAAGTTATTTTCAGTCCAAGTTCTTAGAGAAATTACAGCAAAATAGAAACCCGTTACCAACATCTGTGTACTTGTAATTACATTCGTTCAGTCTAACGTTAACTTAATAGTAGAATATTCTTCAAACAGTCCCGTGATTTTCTAGAAAAGCTACCGAGTTTTGCGCTACACGATTTCCCCTCGCTTTATTAAAATAGGGTGATATACACAAAAAATACGCACGATCATTCAAACCTTTTTGCAAATACGTTGGGAGTCGACAACTGGTGTACCCTGCGCGATTGATTACCTCCTGAGGCTAGAGAACTCCTAGTAACCCTAACTTTAAATAATAAACTTTATTGATTTGAAAAGTGGTTACCCTTCGTACACTTTTTAGATTTTTTTTTTCTTTGCAATTAAATGACGAATTTATCTAGTTTATGTACAAAACTGTAACAAATATATTGTAGTTTGTTACAAAAAAGTCCGAAACTATTATGTCAAAAGGTTAAAAAGTTATAGCCATTTTTCTACGATAAGAACTTTGTACGAACGTACCCCATGTGCAGAGTACATTCGTACAGTAGGTGGGGTACTTTCCTTCGCCATGGGGTAGATTCATACAGGGTTATTAAAAAGGCCAATTAAAGTCCTTACATTTTCATTAATTATTATAAAAATATTTATTTATCAAATAACTAACTTAATAATATATGGTTTGATAATTCTAAAAGGTTATTTAGCGGGTCTTACTCGCGATAAATAATATATTTAAGGCATAAATATCTCGGTATTTGCCAACGTTTCGGCCGACTTGCTTCAGCCGTGGTCGCGGTGGGATTGGTGAGCTCAGCGCCCTCTATGTGCGGTGCAGGTTTTGACACCTAGCCTCACTTGATTTGTTTTTAACCGCAGTGTCGGTACTTCAACACACTAAACTAATGACGCCTACACACTGCGAGTAGGCGCGAGTTTGAAAATATGCTTATATTGCTCTTTCTTTTGATTGCGTTGACATAGAAGTTTGATTTTGTTGCAGCCTAACGGTGTTATATACTTGAGTATTTGATATGAATTTCAATTTAATACCTCCACGCGTTCAAGAAAAAGGGGTAGTAACTTTAAATTTATTTAAAATATTTTTTATATGCTGTAACTAAAAATTTCGGGTTTTCGCAATTTTTCCTTCATATGTGATATAAGACGTTACTTCGTACCAATTTTCAAGATTCTGAGTTTACGGGAAGTACCCTGTAGGTTTTGATTCACTTGCGAGTAGGCGCAAGTTTGAAAATATGCTTATATTGCTCTTTCTATTGATTGCGTTGACATAGAAGTTTGATTTTGTTGCAGCCTAACGGTGTTATATACTTGAGTATTTGATATGAATTTCAATTTAATACCTCCACGCGTTCAAGAGAAAGGGGTAGTAACTTTAAATTTATTTAAAATATTTTTCGTATATGATGTAACTAAAAATGTATGGTTTTCGAAATTTTTCCTTTATATGTGCTATAAGGCGTTGCTTCGTGCCAAATTTCAAGATTCTGAGCTCACGGAAAGTACCCTGTAGGTTTTGATTCACTTGCGAGTAGGCGCTAGTTTGAAAATATGCTTATATTGCTCTTTCTTTTGATTGCGTTGACATAGAAGGTTGATTTTATTGCAGCCTTACGGTGTTATATACTTGAGTATTTGATATGAATTTCATTTTAATACCTCCACGCGTTCAAGAGAAAGGGGTAGTAACTTTAAATTTTTAAAAAATATTTTTTTATATGCTGTAACTAAAAATTTACGGTTTTCGCAATTTTTCCTTTATAAGTGATATAAGACGTTGCTTTGTACCAAATTTCAAGATTCTGTGTTCACGGGAAGTACCCTCTAGGTTTTGATTCCAATGCGAGTTTGAAAATATGCTGCAATTTGCAGGATATACGGCTGTATCTTTTGATTGCGTTGGATTAGAAGTTTGATTTTTTTACAGCTCTGTAGAACCGTAGATTCGAGTATTTAGTATAAATTTCTGTTTATACATCCACGCACTCCTGAGAAAAAGGGTCTTGACAGACGGACGGACAACAAAGTGATCCTATAAGGGTTCCGTTTTTTCCTTTCGAGGTACGGAACCCTAAAAAATGAGGAAAAATTCGAATTTTACAAGAGAAAATCAAAATTATCACTCAAAACCCCCCAGAAGAGATTGACCTACACTTTGAGGTAACACAAGAAATCACAAACTTAAAGATATTGTTACACAAGCTACGTCCACCAAGAACTTCAACAGCATGCACTCCTGACTCGGCTCCACTTGCTCCGATAGCGAGCACGAGCACTACAAAGAACAACGTACGGTACCAGGTACCTAAGGTTAGCTTTCAACTATTCCAAGAAAAGGAAAGTTTCAAAAATTTCGTGAAACGACTGAAAACGTTTTTACAAATGACAAATTGCAATGAGGATCATATGATGACTTGCGTACTACTCAGTTCCTTAAGCCCAGAGTTACATGAACGGGCATGCGACTTATGTGCACCGGAAGATCCATCACAAATTAAGTTTCAGATACTAGTAGAATTGCTGGACCAATACATAGATCCTAAACCCAGCATATGGGCACGACGTCATAAGTTTATGACGCGTAAACAAGCTGAGAATGAAACCGTAACCAATTTTAGTACAGAATTGAAACATCTAGCACACGATTGTGAGTTAAGCTGCAATCATTACAAAAAGTCGCTAAATGAGAACTTTTTGTCACTACAATTTATCAGAGGCGTCCGAGATGGCAAAATTAGAACAAAAATAGATAACTTAGAATGGGGAACTCCAGTCGTACCGATCGTGAAATCTGACGGAAGCATACGTCTATGTGCCGATTATAAATTCACCCTAAATAAAGTAATTAAAGATGAACAATACCCGATTCCTATCATAGAAGATATCTTTTCAGAGATGAATGGTGGCTCTAAAAACATTGGGCTACGGTGACAATGAAATAACAATTGAAGACGACTGTCTTCTTAAGGGAATTAGAGTTATGATTCCTCATAATCTCCAACACAATATATTGAAAGAATAACATACAAGCCATACTGGTATACTATGCGCGCAGCTATGTATATTGGAAAAATATTGACAAAGACATCGAGGAATTGGTCAGCAAATGTCGTGAATGTCGTCTCAAACAAAACGAACCAGAGAAAGCTCCATTACACCACTGGGAAGCACCGACGGCGCCCTGGCAGCGTATACATATGGATTTCGCAGGTCCAGTACGCGGCTATTATCTCCTTATAATAGTTGATGCAATGTCAAAATGGGTAGAAATAATACCAAGTCTAACAACCACAAGTAAGTGGTGTATCTCAAAACTTAGAAATCTATTCATTGATTTTGGCTTACCGTACGTTCTTGTCTCGGACAACGCGAGGCAGTTTACTTCTACAGAATTTTTGTCATTCTTACGTGAGAACGGAGTGTCTCACAAAACTTCGGCTCCATATCACCCAGCCACGAACGGTCAAGCTGAACGATTTGTCCAGACAGTAAAAAAAGCTTTGCATAGTATGGATAATGAACCGGGCTCAATACACGAGAAAATTTTAAAAATCAAATCCCAACTGCGAAGAATGCCCTCTAGACAAACTGGGGAAAGTCCTTACGAACAAATGTTCGGTGGGCGGTTGGTGAGAACGTTGTTCCACGCCATGTTCCAAAAACCACAGGCGCAGATAGCACAACCCGTCTCACCCACTAATCAGACTGGACGTGATCTAAGAACATTCCGTTCAGGGCAGAGAGTCCAACTACGAAATTATAGTGGGACGACAAAATGGGAATTTGGCACAGTAGTCAAACGCTTGGGCCGGCTACATTATGAGGTTTTAACGGATTCTGGTGCGACGTGGAGAAGGCACATTGACCAAATGTTAAGCACCTCAATCGACGGAGCTATAACATTAATAGGAGCTATATACAATAATTAAGGGCGGAGACCTATTGGATATTTACCTCTTCCGTGGCTAATAGCATAGTGTATGTCACGTCAAAAAAGAATAATTATTTGAGTGTATGTGTCACTTGTCATTCATTGAAAGACTTGAAATAAAATGGTTTACTACATATAACTAATATTTCTCGTATTTAATACTTTAAATGATTTTTTTTCGATTAATGTTACAGTACCTTAGAGGAAAACACAAGGTAACGTGAAACCAATGTTCTCTTTTTGTGTTGAGGAAGTACTAGCCTATTTTTATTGTGCTGCAGAGAACCGTTTATTGGAATTGGCGAATGTAAAACACTGAGTGATCGGAATAGGTCTGTTATATTTGAATATTCATCCGTATTGATATTAAAACGAATTAAACTGTAAACAAAGCATTTTATCAAAAATGCGAATTTGTCACAAATACAAAACCCAATGCAGATAATTTCAAATTAAATTTGAGAAATCATCCATCTATACGAGAAAGCCGTACAAAAATCAGTTCTGTATGTTTGTTTAGATTATATTGAAAAGCCGGGGAACTTTATGTAATAATATTATGTACAGATTTACTTAAGGTACTTAAAGAAATTCTAACAAACTTCTCATAATATATCGTATTTTAGGTACCAAAACTCACCCGATTTGAAACGTATATCGTATATCATTATCATCTTCCTAGCGTTATCTCAGTTGCAACCTGGGGTCCGCTTACTAGTCAAACCGGATTTTACTGAATATTAGCTTTGCTATTCAGCGACTGCTTGTCTCACCTCCGCAATTCAAACGGATGGCTATATTCTATGGTTTAGACTAGTGTCAGTTTATTCAGAGGTACTGATGTCAAAGTTCTTAATGACAGCCGGGACTCACGGCTTAACGTGCTCTCAGAGGCACGGAATAAGCGATAATAAACAATTAAAATCATACATAACTCCGAAAAGTGCGCTTCTTGCATCGCAGTCTGTTGGTATCTCCACTAGGCTATCACTGCCTGCTTTATTGTAAATTTAAATTATTCAAATAAAATAAATATTTAAGAGCTATATTGAAAGACATACTGGATCCAACTGAAAATTCTTAGAACTTTTACGTAAGGTTTCAGTGATTGGCTTTATATCCAAGGAAACATACGAAATGCTGATAAACAGTAAAATACTGTCGTGAATTTATTCCGCATATATACATTCAAATTAAAAGGATTTAAATTTCCACAAGAATAATTTGCATATGTAAAAGAAAAAAATCGCATACAATTTTAACTTAACCTGATTTTCGTCGTTAATATATATATATATATATATATATATATATATATATATATATATATATATATATATATATATATATATATATATATATATATATATAATATAAGGTTTATTTTTAGGTAAATACTTCCATCGTTCATTATAACGTTGGAACCTTGTCTCGCAGAATAATTAAAAGGCTTGTGCTGAGGTTTCCCCGTACGCACCTTTTCTATTTTTATTCCTCACTCTGCGGATAGTTGTCTTTTATAAATACCATTTGAGTCCAGAAAAATATATTAAAAAAACTTTACTATGGGGGTAGGTTCCTACAAAGAAACAGTATGATCAAATTATTAGGTAAGTAGGTACATAGAATTTTTCCGTAACATATTACTTTGCCACATATTCCGAAAGCTGAAAGTAATCTTGCGAACGTTAGAATATTACATATTACTGCGTGTAATGCAATCTCATTTTGATTTATGCTACAACCTACAGTCTGTCCTTTGTACTTTTTGCCTTTACACAGTTATTTAGATGTTATGATCGTTTTATTGAATAAGAAAGCTTTGATTGCTTAATATATAATATGCTGAATAATGAATAGGGTTTAGATTATAGAGATAAATTATAATTATAGTCAGCTAGTTTGCATTACAGCTATCAATTTTCTACATTATGAAAAGTTTTATTAAAATGCCATCTAATTAAAGCCACACTGAGTTTCCATGCTACGTGTCTACGATAGAATTTTAGTTTTGTCTGAATTAACAATGGGTCTCAATAGAATAATTTTATCGCCATTCCATCAAAACGTAACCTGATAATAAAAAAATATTATCAAGTGTTAATAATAATAATAATATTAATAAAAAAATATAAATAAAATGTCAACACGACAACTTAAATTTTCTCTAGGTCTATTTTATTTGTATTTTATTTCATAGTTTTGAGTCAATATATTATATTACCGACACTACAAGAACTTCTTTTTACGATAAATATCATAATAAATTACAGAAACCATAAAATACATAAAGAAAATAATTACCAAAAATATTGTGAAGATGACGTCTAATGTCAAAAGAAAATCAAACAAATCATATATAAACAACAGATGTAAACAAATAAACAAATAAAATAATGAGAAAATGTTGATGAGAGCAGCTGCTGCACGCATGAGATCCCCGGACTTGTCGCTCAGCTCCGCCTCGCAGCCGCCGGCACCTGCACCAGCGTCGTCGGCGAGTGTTGAGGCGTCGAGCTCATCGAGCGAGGAGTATTTCTCGCCGCCGACGTCGCCACCACCTGTACGTCGGCGAGGGAGAGGCCGGCCACCGACACGCTTGGGACCCCGAGACCCACTGGTCTCGAACAGGGCCCCCGCTACCGGTGGTGATGTGCACCGCATGAGATGGACTAGTTTAATGAATGAAAACGTCATGCGGGCATATTTTATGGCCACAGAGGGAGGAACTAACCTCAGTGCATACCGTGATCGAATGCTGCCTTTGTTTCAGGCGCTTGAGCCAGCTGTCAACGTGTCAACATAACGGCTATCGGATCAAGTGCGGGCCATCCAACGGTGTCGCCTGTTGGATGATACCGTGCTTGAGAGACTTCGCTCTGACGTGCAGAGAAGTCTCCACATCACTTTTTCAGCGCAGACTGACACAGTGGTTGCACAGCAACAACTGTTAAATCCGGCTGCTGAAGAGGTAGATGAAGAGACTTCTCATGTAAGTACCCAGTACAACGATCAGTTAAGGAGTGCTTTGGAATGTGCTATTGCGGAATACCGATCCATGGACCCAAATTTTCGGCCTCGTTTGCCTCGTTTGCCCATGCATAAGAAAAACATAGCGCTGGTGAGTGCCTTAGATGCATTACTGTCAATTTATTTTGAGAACAGTGAAAATCTCAGCGACACACACTCAATCCTGTATTGTGCGGCGGTTGCGGCGTGTCGAGTAGCGGGGGTTAAATTTCATGTAAATAACACCGCTATTCGACAGACCGCTGCTGTGCCAGGTTGGCAACGCAGGATTGAGCGTCGTATCGCTGAGACTAGGGCACTCATTGGCAAGCTCTCTTGTTTTAGGATGGGCAATACCCGACCGAGAGTGACGCGCTTTGTAACTCGAGCCTTTGCGGGAACTAATATCAGTTCCCAAGATTATTTAGCTCGGGTTACAGAGCGCATCGACACCCTAAAGCAAAAACTTTATGCATGGGCAAACCGTATAAGGCGATACAAAAAAAGAGTGGATCGGTATTGCCTGAATCGCATATTCCAGAGAGACGAGAGGTGGGTATACAGAAGATGGGAGCGACCCGAGTCCACGGCCGGTGACGTTGATGGGGGTCGGCCGGATGATGATGCTACTAATACATTTTGGCGTAGCATCTGGTCGACGCCTGTCAGCCACACGGAGAGTGATTGGATTGGGACCGTTGAGCGAGTATGCGAACAAATACCAACAATGGAGCCAATATCAATAACAGATGATGATATAGCCAGTGCAGTCCGTTCGTTACCAAACTGGAAATCAGCGGGACCGGACGGGCTGCACAATTTTTGGCTCAAATGGCTCTATAGTTCGCATACTTGCTTAGCATCTCAATTCCAGTCATCACTGGAATCGGGATTGCTACCAGATTTTCTGACATCCGGCGTCACTCACCTACTCCATAAGTCTGGTAGTGCCACGGACCCCAAGAATTACAGGCCGATAACCTGTTTGCCAACGATGTATAAACTCCTTACATCCATTTTAAGAACGAAATTGTCGAAACATGTAGTTGATAATTCAATTTTATCTGTTTCTCAAAATGGATGTAGGAGTGGGGCCCGTGGCACTAAGGAACTCCTGCTGATAGACATGGCCATTAGCCAGCAGGTGCGCTGTAACCGTAAGAATCTATCGACATGCTGGATAGATTACAAGAAGGCCTACGACTCCGTGCCACATACATGGCTTTTGAGGGTGCTAGAGTTGTATAAAGTAGATGCAACTCTATGCACCTTTTTAAGGTCATGTATGGGGCAATGGAGGACCGTACTGTGCTATCCAGGGTGTCGATCGAGTTTGGGTTGCGGTGCTCCAATAAGGATCGAGCGAGGTATATTCCAGGGTGATAGTTTGAGTCCTTTGTGGTTTTGTTTGGCCCTGAACCCCCTAAGTACCTTGTTAGAGGCTTCAGGGCTAGGCTATCGGTTAAGGAGAGGAGGTCATGTTACATCTCACCTCCTTTTCATGGATGACCTGAAATTATTTGCCCCCAACAATTTCCAACTGACAGCATTACTTAAGGTAACCGAAACCTTTAGTAAATCTATCAGGATGGAATTTGGTGTGGATAAATGTGCGGTCATGCATGTGAAGAGAGGCAGGATTATGGAATCTGCAGGGATACAACTCTCAGATTCCATACAACTTAGACCCCTCTCCCTAACCGACACCTACAAATACCTGGGTATGTCGCAGTCTTTGAATATTGCTGAGACTGACATGAAACAGACGTTGCAGGCACGTTTCTTTGGCCGCCTGAAAAAAGTACTTAACAGTCTTTTATCAGGTGGCAACAAGGTGCGGGCCTGCAACGGGTGGGCCATGCCAGTCCTAATGTATTCCTTCGGCATACTCAGGTGGACCCAGACTGAACTAGATGCCCTGGATAGAAAAGTCCGGTCAATGCTCACTACATTTCGCATGCATCATCCACGCTCATCGGTAATGAGGCTGTACATCCCGCGGAAATGTGGGGGTCGAGGCTTTCTATGTGCAAAGACCCTCCATAACCGCGAGCTGTACAACCTCAGAGAATATTTTCTGGGAATGAACGTGGATGTGCACCGCGATGTAGTCGCCGTTGATACAGGGCTTACCCCGCTCGCTCTGGCTAAAGAGAACTGGCACAAACCTGCAGTACTTAATACTGACGACCGAAGAGAAATATGGAAGGGCAAGGAGCTGCATGGACGGTTCTATGGAGCTTTACATGACCCAGACGTCAATTTTAAAGCTTCCATAGCCTGGTTACGTTTCGGTGATCTCTTCGGAGAAACCGAAGGTTTTGTCTTTGCAATTATGGACGAAGTTGTCATGACAAACAACTACCGAAAGTATATACTGAGGGATGGTACGGTTGACATATGTCGGGCGTGTCACCGGCCCGGGGAATCTCTCAGGCATATAGTATCCGGTTGTTCGAGTCTTGCCAATGGTCAATATTTGCACAGACACAACCAAGTGGCCAGGATAATCCATCAGCAACTAGCTCTTAAATATGATCTCATTGGTTCTGAGGTACCGTACTACAGATATGTGCCCGACCCAGTTCTCGAAAATGGTCGTGCATTGTTGTACTGGGATCGGTCTATCATTACAGACAGGACTATTGTAGCCAATAAGCCTGATATTGTAGTGATAGACCGAGCAGAGCGACTCGCAATGATAATCGATATCACCATACCGCATGACGGCAAGCTCGTGAAAGCAGAAAAAGAGAAAGAGATTAAATATTTGGACCTAGCTCACGAGATTGTTGACATGTGGGATGTAGATTCGGCGATCATTGTGCCGATAGTCGTGTCGGTGAATGGATTAATCGCCAAGAGCCTCGACCAACACCTAAAGAGGCTCACACTAGGCAGCTGGATCAAGTCTTTGATTCAGAAGGCAGTTCTTCTCGACACGGCGCGCATCGTGAGGAAGTTCCTGTCTCTGAGGCCCTAACCACCGTTGGCTTGGTCCCTGTACCCGACACTGGTGGGTCTCCGTGGTCCCTTTTATATTTCTAAACATATCTTTTTGTAATGAAATGTATTTTATTAATATAAAAGAAACTATGTGAAAGTTAATAAATGGAGTGAATAATAATAAAACAACTAATCATCGATTCTATAGTCCATAAACACGCCACGGCAAAAAACAGGAATTTACATTGCACGTATATTGATTACAAAAAAGCGTTTGACAGTATACCTCACTCTTGGTTGTTACAAATTTTACAAATATATAAAATAAATCCGAATATAAGTAATTTTATGCGCTATATAATGCCACATTGGAAAACAACATTACAATTAAATGATCGCAACACTGTAATTAGAACCCGGCAAATATCAATCAAAACAGGCATTTTTCAAGTTGATTCCTTAAGTCCCCTATGGTTCTGTCTTGCTTTGAACCCTCTATCACATTTACTACATCGTTGTCGCGTTGGATATGGTCTTAAACATCATACAGAAGAAACAGTTATCTCACACCTTATATATATGGATGACATTAAATTATACGCCAAATCTGAAAAAGACATGAAAACACTTTTAGAAAGGACATCAAAATTCAGTAAAGACATAAACATGGAATTCGGTTTGGACAAATGTAAAACACTTCATATAATAAGAGGTAAGATACGACCCGGTGACTGTGCAATTGACGAGACAAACATTATTACAGCAATGGAACCGACCGATCTTTACAAATATTTAGGCTATAAACAACTGAAAGGACTAGATCATACCACAATAAAGCAAACACTAACAACAGAATACAATAAAAGAACACACGCCATCTGCAGAACACAACTTACAGGTAAACATCTCATTAAAGCACTTAATACTTATGCTGTCCCAATCCTGACTTACTCATTTGGAATTATAAAATGGAATAAAACAGACTTAGAGCAGATAGAACGCAAAACGAGAACAACATTAACAAAATACAATCACTTACATCCAAAATCAGCAATAGAAAGATTGACCATAAAAAGACATAATGGAGGTAGAGGTTTTATCGATATACAATACCTTTCGCAAAAACAAGTGCACAGCCTAAAAACATTTTTGCTCACAAAGTCACACTCAAGCAACATTCATAAAGCTGTAGCTCTGAATGACTTTAATTACACTCCCCTTAACCTACACGATCCAACTAATACCCAAACTGTAAGCAATAACGACGTGCATGCACAGAAAATAGAAACTTGGAAAAAGAAGACACTTCATGGACGTCACCCACATGATTTAGAGAAAAGTCACATAGACCCAGTAGCATCAAATAAATGGTTAAAGATAGGATATTTATTCCCAGAAACAGAAGGATTCATAATAGCTATACAAGACCAAATAATCAACACGAAATACTATAGAAAATTTATTATAAAAGACCCTACCCTTACAAACGATAAATGCCGCAAGTGTCATACTCAACCCGAAACCATCCAACACATAACAGGAGCTTGTACTACCCTCACACAAACAGATTACACACACCGTCATAACCAAATAGCGAACATCATCCATCAAAATTTAGCACTTAAGCATAACCTCATTCAAGACAATTATACACCTTATTATAAGTACACACCTCAAACTATTCTCAAAAACACCACTCATAAACTTTATTTTGATCGCGCCATCCTAACAGACCGAACAATCCATTTCAATAGACCTGACATAACTCTAGTTGATAAACAAAATAAAACTACTTATCTTATAGACATTGCTGTTCCCAACACACACAATTTACAAAAAACTATTACCGAGAAAATAAGCAAATATTCTGAACTAAAAGAAGAAGTATCCAGAATTTGGCGCCAAAGTAAAGTTTATGTAGTACCTATTGTTATTTCTACTACTGGTGTTATCCCTAAGCACCTTCATCATAGCCTCAAATTAATAGATCTTAAAGGAAGCCTTTACGTAACCCTACAGAAAGCTGCCATATTAAATACTTGCAGAATTGTCCGTAAATTCATGTCACTTGACGAAAATGAAACACCTCAAGCCACAGCCTCAATGTAACACACACAGACTACATTTACTTGGTGTCTACCCGTAAATGTAGTAAAACCAGCCAAGAGCTGAGAAAAAACAATAGAAAACCAAATAATAATACCTGGCAACACCTTAAAGTCAACAACAAAATTTTCTTGCATATTTTTATTTTAATTTATATTACAGTTTTACAATACAATTTATAAATTTATTTATCAACAAGAAGTAACAATACCGAATAAATATATGGATTTACATATAAAAGCCATTAAAATTTAAGAAATAATATTAGATAAATACAGTGAAGATGACACCATACGTCAAAACAAACATTACAAACAAACACAAATATAAAAGCAAGAAAAGTTTGTATAAATGTTGACCAGAGCTAGGAAAGCAGCTGCAGCACGCTTAACACCTCCGGACTCGTCGCTCAGCTCCGCCTCACAGCCGCCGGCACCAGCAGCAGCATCGCCGGTGAGTGTTGAGGCGTCGAGCGCATCTAGCGACGAGTTTTTCTCCCCGCCGTCGTCGCCACCACCTGTCCGCCGGCGAGGGAGAGGCCGGCCACCGAATGGCTTAGGACCCCGAGGCTCATCGGTCTCGAACAGGGCCCCCGCTACCGGTGGTGATGTGCACCGCATGAGGTGGACTAGATCCATGATTGAGAATGTCATGCGGGCATATTATGTGGCTACAGAGGGGGGTACCAACCTTACGGCGTACCGTGATCGCATGCTGCCTCTGTTTCAGGACTTGGAACCGGCCGTCAACGTTTCGGCGCAGCGACTGTCGGATCAAGTGCGCGCAATCCAGCGCTGTCGTTTGCTGGATGACGATGCACTTGAGAGGCTACGCTCAGGCTTGCAAGGTAACCCTCCCATTCCTCCTTCCACACGTGAATGTGTAACGGCAGTGACAATTGACACACTAAGGCAACAAAGTGTTGAAGAAGTGAATGGTGGGGATATACAAGTAAGTGCCCAGTACATGGATAATGTAAGGAGTACTTTGGAATGTGCCATCAGGGAATATCGTTACGAGGCCTTAGTAAATAGGCCTCGTCTGCCGCGTTTGCCCACGCATAAGAAAAATTTGGCGCTGGTGTGTGCCCTGGATTCACTATTGTCTACATACCTAGACAATAGTGAAAATCTCAGTGATACACACTCAATTCTGTACTGTGCGGCTGTAGCGGCATGTTGGATAGCCAATGTCAACATACAAAGCAACATTGATATGGCTACCCGAAATAATGGTGTGCCGGCTTGGCAGTGCAGGATTGAGCGTCGTATCGCTGAGTCTAGGGCACTCATTGGCAAGCTGATCTGATTCAGGTCGGGCAATACTCGCCCGAGAGTGATGCGTTTTGTTACCCGCGCCTTTGCAGGAACGGGTATTAGGCCACGAGAATACACGTCGCGGGTCACAGAACGCATCGACTTCCTGAAGCAGAAGATTTATGCGTGGGCAAATCGTATCAAACGCTATAATAAACGTATAGACAGATATTCCTAGAATCGCACATTCCAAAAGGATGAAAGGTGGGTGTATAGAAATTGGGAGCGTCCCGGTCGAGGTGTGGATGATGGGCGTCTACCAGATAATGAAAATACAAATACGTTCTGGAGTAGCATCTGGTCGACCCCCGTTAGCCACACGGAAGATGGTTGGTTTAGGGATGTTGAGCGATCATGTGCGGCAATCCCTAATATGGATGCCGTAGCTATTACAGCTACAGATGTTAGTTGTGCAGTCCGTCCGTTACCAAACTGGAAAGCGGCAGGTCCGGACGGATTGCACAACTTTTGGTTGAAGTGGCTGCGTAGTGCACATGCTCGTTTGGCGTCCCAATTCCAATCATCTCTAGAATCAGGAACGCTTCCAATTTTCTTAACAACTGGCATTACCCACCTGCTTTTTAAAACAGGAAGTACCACGGACCCAAAAAAATATAGACCTATAACCTGCCTACCGACGGTCTATAAACTTTTTACATCCATTTTGAGAACTAAACTGGCCAAACATATATATTCTAATAAAATCATGTCCAGTTCCCAAAATGGATGTAAAAGTGGGTCGCGTGGTACTAAATAGCTACTCCTTATAGACATGACCATTAGCCAACAGGTTCGCCGAAGCCGAAAGGATCTAGTGACATGCTGGATATATTATAAGAAGGCCTACGACTCTGTGCCACATACATGGCTCTTGAGAGTGCTAGAGTTGTACAAAGTTGATTCAACTCTATGCACTTTCCTGAAGACGTGTATGGGGCAGTGGAGTACGGTTCTTCGCTATCCAGGGTGTCGACGGACTCTCGGATGCGGCGCTCCTATTAAGATCCAACGAGGGATCTTCTAAGGTGACAGTTTGAGTCCCTTGTGGTTTTGTCTAGCGCTGAATCCTCTTAGCACTTTGCTCGAGAATTCAGGGCTAGGCTATCGGTTGCACAGCAGAGGTCAAGTAATATCTCACCTTCTTTTCATGGATGACTTAAAACTATTTGCCTCCACTGACCTCCAGTTGACAGAGTTAATAAAGGTAACTGAAAACTTTAGTAAGTCTATCAAGATGGAGTTCGGTGTAGATAAATGTGCGGTCTTGCATGTAAAGAAGGGCAGGGTTGTGGAATCTGATGGTATAGAACTTTCAGATTTCACACAACTTAGATCTCTCTCTGCAACCGAAACCTACAAATATCTAGGTATGTCGCAGGCACTAGGTATTGCTGAGACTGGCATGAAACAGGCGTTGCAGGAGCGCTTCTTTGGCCGTTTGAGAAAAATCTTAAATAGTTTTTTATCAGGCGGCAACAGGGTGCGCGCCTGTAACGGTTGGGCCATGCCAGTCTTAATGTACTTCTTCGGCATACTTAGGTGGACTCAAACAGAACTTGATGCCTTGGATAGAAAAGTCCGTTGTCTACTAACTACATACCGGATGCATCACCCGCGGTCGTCAGTAATGAGATTGTACATCCCGCGGAAGTACGGGGGTCGCGGCTTCTTAAGTGCCAAGACCCTCCATAACCGCGAGGTGTGCAATCTCAGGGAATATTTTCTCAGCACTGACGCGGGTGTCCACCGTGATGTGGTCACTGTGGACAACGGGCTTACCCCGCTGGGTCTGGCTAAGGAGAACTGGCGCAAACCTGCCGTACATGGTCTTGAGGAGCGCAAGGAGGTATGGAAAGGTAAAGAGCTGCATGGACGTTTTTATCGGGCCCTGCATGGACCCGATGTAGACTTACCAGCTTCTGTGTCCTGGCTACGTTTTGGCGATCTTTTCGCCGAAACAGAAGGTTTTGTCTTTGCGATTATGGACGACGTTGTCATGACGAATAACTACCGGAAGTATATCCTGAGGGATGGGACGGTTAACATATGTCGGGCATGTCACCAGCCTGGTGAATCTCTCAGACATATAGTATCTGGTTGTTCTCGTCTTGCCAACGGCGAGTATTTGCATAGACACAACCAAGTGGCCAGGATTGTCCACCAGCAACTTGCCTTAAAGTACCAACTTGTCGACTCTGAAATACCGTACTACAGGTATGTGCCCGACCCAGTTCTTGAAAATGGTCGTGCCACCATGTATTGGGATCGATATATCATTACTGATAGAACTATTGTGGCTAACAAGCCAGACATAGTAGTGATAGATCGATCTAAGCGCCTTGCAATGATCATCGATGTCACCATTCCCCATGACGAGAATCTCGTGAAAGCCGAGAAAGATAAACAAATAAAATATTTGGATTTGGCTCACGAGATTGTCGACATGTGGGATGTGGACTCGGCGATCATTGTACCGATAGTCGTGTCAGTTAATGGTCTCATTGCCAAGAGCCTCGATCACCACCTCAAGAGGCTCGCGCTAGACGGCTGGATTAAGTCCTCTATACAGAAGGCAGTATTGCTGGCCACGGCTCGTATCGTTAGGAGGTTCCTCTCTCTGGAGCCCTAACCACCGGTAGCTTGGTCCCTGCACCCGATACCGGTGAGCCCCGTAATTTTATTTTATATTTTTATATTTGTTTTTTCTAAATAACATAGAAATGTAAAATATCATTATGAGAAAAGGTTAAAATAAAGAGAATAATAATCAATAATCTGGCAACACCAAAACTGTCAACGTGTTTATTCCTCCAATTCTTTTTAAATATTAATATTTTACAAATATCCTCTTATCCATAGTACTATAATCTAAATTATAATAGAAAACACAAGTAAAGCAAGAAAATACCTGGTAAACACAACATAAATACAGAAATAGTGAACATTTCATACAATGACAGCCGTCACGCTAAACATTATGACAGATCAAACAATAAATATATTTACAAAAACGAAGATAAAAACACATTAGCATGTTGACGAGAGCCAGGAAACGAAGAGCACACCCAACACCTCCGGACTCGTCGCTCAGCTCCGCCTCGCAGCCGTCGGAACCTGCACCAGTAACGTCGACAGCTGTAGTTGCGTCGAGCTCCAGCGACGAGTATTTCTCTCCGCCGTCGACACCGTCACCTGCGCGGCGGCGTGGGAGAGGCCGGCCACCAGCGAGCTTAGGACCTCGGGGCCCACCGGCCCCAAAAGGGTCCCAGCTGCCGGTGGTAATGTACAGCGCATGAAGTGGACGTCATCAATAAACGAACAAGTCATGCGCATATATTTTGGGGCGACAGAGGGGGGCACTAACCTCCTGGCAGAGCCAATTCTCGAAAATGGCCATGCCACATTGTACTGGGATCGATATATCGTCACAGACTGGACTGTTGTAGCCAACAAACCTGATATTGATAGATCGATCAGAGCGCCTCGCAATAATTGTTGATGTCACCATTCCTCATGACGAGAATCTCGTGAAAGCCGAGAAAGACAAACAGATTAAATATCTGGACTTGGCTCACGAGATTGTCGACATGTGGGATGTGGACTCGGCAATTATTGTGCCGATAGTTGTAACGGTTAATGGCCTAATAGCCAAGAGCCTCGATCGTCACCTTAAGAGGCTCGCGTTGGGTGCTTGAGTCAAGGGCCTGATACAAAAGGCAGTACTTCTCGACACAGCACGTATTGTGAGGAAGTTCCTGTCTCTGGAGCCCTAACCACCGATAGCTTGGACCCTGTGCCCGTTGCTGGTGGGATCCCACGGTTTTTTTTTATTTTTAAATGTATTTTTTTGTAAATTATATATTTAGAAATGTAACTAAAATTTGAATAATGCTGAATAGAGGAAATAATAATAATAAACCGCTCTGGGGCAGCCGTTATCTCACCATGAGACTTACGCAATCTCGGAGGGCAGAGTAAAAGCTTTCAAACATAACCTTCATCTTGTGATATAAACAAAAAATTTATTACAGGATAAATAGAAAGCTTACAAACCGCAGGGCAGCTTTGTGGCGAGCTGAATGTGTGTGGCGACACTGCGGTCCCGAATGCTTCAGGGAGTCGGTCAGGGCCTCGTCTCCGGCTAGCTTTTACTGGCTGGTTGGAGTGGATGCCCAAGAGTGCCCGCAGGACTCTTTACTCTCGCTTGCCTTGGTCGGCCGACCAGAGGGAAGCCGCAAGAGCTACTAGCTCGGTGGTGGAAGTGTCATTCTCAAGGGCGTAACTACGGGGAAACCCGCTCCGGGTCACGAGACCCGCGATGGCGAAACCGGTGCCGCACCGCTCGACACCCCTAGCCACTCGCACCGGTGTTGCTCTCTGGCTGCCTTTATGGCAGACTTTGTTTACCTTGGTGGCTATTTAGAGGGGGCCCATCTAGTGAGTTGGCGAGTCACCGTCTGCCCCTTTTCGACGTACTATAAGAGTACTTAGTTTAGTTAGACGCCGGTTTTCATCCATAGTTTCCATTTAAATCAGTCTATTTAACACCCATCCCAATAGATTAATTAGTTTCCATACAAGTAGAAATAGTCTTACACCTGCTGCGGCTAATCCATGACTGCACTTAATAGTGCAGTTATGGAGGCTCCTCAGTAGGTGTCCCATCACATCCTAGATTAAAACTCTCAAAGGGCCTCTGCGCGTTGGACCTATGTCTCCGTGTACGCCTGCCAAAGGGCCGTGTACTTTTTTAACACCATATGTTAGAAAAGTACGCGTGATAGAGAAACACATAATAATATTAGAAAGAAAAACACACATAGATAACACTTTTGAACAGGCCTTCCAATTCTACAAAAAAACTGAAGCTACAAATAGGATTTATATTCCAAGACAGAAATCGTCCAAACATCTAGCACAAATAGTTAACTACATAAACACAATAATCTTACCGGAATACGCAGACATAAACACAGATTTTCACACATTGCAAACCGTAATTTATTGCGCAGCCTGGACTGCTGCTAAAACAATCGGGACAAAAATGCAGTTGAAGAATAAAGAAAGCTACCGAAATATTAGTAAAGACCAAAAACCAAGTTGGCAAAGGAGACTCGAACAAAAGCTGGAACGAAAGACTTGAGAAGTAAAATAGGTCGTCTTACACAGTTTATCAACGGCAATAGGAGCAGTAACATAATTAAACATGCACATCAAATAATAGAACAGTATAAAACACACACAGTGCACGAAGAGTTAAATACATACACAACGCAAACGTTAGACATACTTAAACAAAAACTTTCAGTTGTATCAGGCCGACTACAGAGATATAAAGCATGCACATTAAGGAAACAACAGAACGCCCAATTTACTAATATTGAGACACTCTTTTACCGCAACATCCAGAAAATAACTACGAACACTCAAAACGCTGAAACTCAAACACCAAACAACCCCATACCAGAAACTTTTCACAATTTTTGGGCAAAAATATGGTCAAACCCTGTCAACCATAATACTGAAGCCAATGAGAGAATACGAGAATGGATACATACTGAAACAACACAGAGCAACGCAAATGTACAAGCCATGAAGTTTGAAAATATACCACTACATACATTCCAAAAGGTACTCCATAACTTGCACAATTGGAAATCACCAGGTTCAGATCACATACATTCTTACTGGTACAAGAAGTTAACCTATATTATTATTTATTATTAATTATTTAAACTTTATGTACAACTCATAGGTACAATGGCGGACTTAATGCTATAAGCATTCTCTACCAGTCAACCATAGGGTGATGCAGAGATAGGTATGGTAGGTGTACAAATAGTTTTGGTCACGTTAAAAAGATAAGGTGTATTTTACAATAATAACAATAAATGCATGGTTATATTATTAAATATATACTATATAACATAATATAATATATACATAAATATATATGCATATTTAAATAATAAATATATACATATATAAGTATATATAAATATAAATAGGTATATAATACAATGATTAAGATGATGGTGCCAATAGTCCCTTTCGGATATGTTCACGTGCCATAGATTTAAACTTCCAGCGGTTCGACGCCTTCCTGATCTCTAATGGAAGGGCATTCCAGAGCAGAACTGATTGGACTATGAACGACGAGTGGACAAGACCAGAAGAATGTGATGAACATAAAAGCAGAAGATTATTAGAGGAGCGAAGATCTTTTGCGTGATAGGAGCCTAAATATTGGAAGTAAGATTGAAGGTAAGCAGGGGGAGTTGGAGAATGAAGAAGAGAGAATAGCGTTGTGAGTGCGCTCAAACTCCGGCGCTGACGAATGGGGAACCAGCGTAGTTCGGAACGAAAAGCAGACACATGGTCATACTTGCGAAGATTATAAATAAATCGAATGCAGTTATTGAGAAGACGGTCAAGTTTATCGAGAAGATCTGCATTCAGGTCGAAACAACAAACATCACCATAATCGATGACCGGGAATAGTAAAGTTTGCACTAACGTCACCTTCGTCTTTATGGGAAGAAAATGTTTTAGGCGATAAAGAGAACGCAGGGTCCCGGTAACTCGTTTGCTCACATTGGTGATGTGAGTTCGCCAACTAAGAGTGTCATCGATATGTAACCCTAAATCCTTTACATGCGGTGAAATTTCGATAACAGTACCATCAAAAACAACAGATGGAAGAGATGACACCTTTACACGGCACATCATACGGTTGCCTCCTATAATAATGGCCTGACACTTAGAAGGGTTCACGTACAAGCCGAACCTATCGGACCAATGTTTGATTGCTGCTAAGTCACGATTCACAGCTTCAATAGCATCAGATAGATTTCCTACCCTGGCCTGTGAATACAACTGCAAGTCATCGGCGTACAGATGATAAGTACACCGAAGGTCATGGGTTATGAGATTGATAAACAGAGCGAACAGAAGAGGAGATAAAATACCGCCCTGTGGAACGCCAGAGTCGAGAACACACCAAGATGAACAGGATTCATCAATGCGTACCGCCTGCTGACGCTCCCGAAGATATGAGGAAAACCAATCCAGTGCGTCAGATGAGATCATAAAATGGGAGAGAATGGATAGGAGGATGTCGTGACTGACGGTGTTAAAGGCGTTCGAGAAATCAACCAAGACCAGTACAGTGACCTTGCCATCCTCAACGCCCGCCCTAACATCGCCAGTCACTTTTAGGAGTGCGGAGGTAGTGCTGTGACCTGGCCTAAAACCCGACTGGAGAGGACTTAATTAGTTATTATCATAAACGAAGCGAGACAGTTGCTTATGGACACAGGCCTCCAGCACTTTAGACAGGAAAGGAAGGATGGATATAGGACGGAAGTGGGTAGGCAATGACGGATTGGGGATCTTGGGTAAAGGTCGGATAAATGCTTTGCGCCATAAGGATGGAAATACACCCGAATCAAATGAAAAGTTAATAATGTGGGTTAGCGCAGGTAGGAGCTGATCTAAAATAGGAATCAACATTCGTCGACTAATATCATCGCATCCTACAGCCTTGGTTTTAATGGATAGGATGGTTTTTTTGATCTCACCCGGCGCAACTGGAGAAAACCTAAATAGATCTACACTAATACGGGGCAAATTTGTTATATATTCAACCGTTTGGCATCGGATTAAATAATCTAAAGTCGGAGTGGTGGCGAAATGGCGATTCATATCATCCAAACCGATGTCATTCGGCAGGTCGAACGGTTGCTGTTTGCCGAATTTGCCAATACCGAGAGTTCCGAGGAATCTCCAAGTAGCAGCAGGGGAACTGGGTGAAATATTTTCGAGAATATGGCGGCGTTTGGCATTCCGTACCATCTGGTTACACCGATTCGATAACCGATAAATTTGCGAAATGCTCGGTCCCTGCGTCTCATCGCCATTTTAACTCCCCTTGTCATCCACGAGGCTGGAGGGCGTTTCAATTTGACCTTTCTGACTGGGGCATGTTTGTCGTACAGGTCGATAAGTGCATTATTAAAGATATCCAGTTTGTCGTCAACAGAACTAGCCGCCAGCAGAGGTTCCCATGTAATAGCAGATGCATCTTCTAATAATTTGTTTTCATCAATCCGAGCAAAGTTACGCATGTGCAAAACTTTGGGTTGGGGTTTGGGTGGTTTTAGGTTATAGGAGAGGAATAAAAGGTCATGATGGGAAAATCCAGGAGCGGGATATTGGCCATGAAAGGATATGAGGGATGGGTTGGATGAAAGGATGAAATCAAGCCACGTATCCTCCCCATTATTGTTGTGGTGAGTTGCTTGAAGAGGTACATTATTGAGACAGGCTGACTCAACAATATGGAGAAGTTTACGGGCTCGAGGAGAGTGAGAAACAAGGAGATCGGTGTTGAAGTCACCCATTATTATGTGATGTGTATATTCCGACCCTAAAGATTCCAGAATCTGTTCGAAACTGGAGAAGTAGTCAACAGCTGGTGGACAGTAAACAACTCCCAAGACAGTTTTAACACCGTTCACAATAACCTCTAAAAAGAGATATTCCGTGGAAGCAGAGGAAGTGGAAGATGCTGCAAGAATTTTAAACGGAAAGTGACTTCGGAGGTAGATTGCAACCCCACCACCTCTCCTGTCAGTCCGGTCATTCCGGATAAGGATAAATCCAGGTAAAGAATATGAGGTTGAGAGCAAATGTGGTTTAAGCCAAGTCTCAGAGATCAGGACGGCGTGAACGTTGGCATTACTGCTAAATGCTTCTAGCAAGTCACTGTAGTGACTTGGTACGCTTTGAGCGTTTAAATGGCAGACGTTCAGAGATCGAGAAGATTTAAAATTAAATTTATCACGCACAAACTCACCGAGGGTTTTATCAGGCACTGAACCGAAGCTGTCATCAAATGAACTATTGGCTGAACAAAAGGACAAATCATCATCATTGGAACTCATGTATAAATATTATTAAATAAATATATATATACATAAAAATAACAAAATAAATATATAAATAAAATACAGTAAAAAATATATACAGTTAGATAAGACTATAATGTAAACTATTGTCTACGTACTCAAAAATTACCAATACAAGGTTTACCATCTCTGCACCACCCGCCAGCGAACACAATATTTACAGAGAAAATATATTGAATAAAACTGTATCACTAGACATAAAATAAAATTACAATATAGTTATAAAAAAATAAAAAAAGAAAACACACTTAAGTTACATAACATTTTTGAAGCTTGACAATAAAACGATATTTCAGCGTTGAAACGAAACGCATATTATGATGTCAAGACAAATGTCAAACTGACAAGTTGTCAGTTGAGCGAAAACAAAATAATCTTTAACAAGAGGGTGAACAAACTAAAAATAACTATATCTTATTATCTTATAATATCTTTATCCAAATACCGGCATGCACAGAAATGTAGTGAGCAACACATAAACAAAATCATCTCAAAACAGTATACTAACTTATCGTGAAATAGCGTTATCGAGGAAATGAAAACAAATAATTTTTGAAATAAGTTAGTTCTTACGGGATGTGCCTTTTGCCGCAGCTACTGTGCCCTTACTTGTGGCGCCAGCCTTCGCTGCAGATGTGATGTCCCCAGGTGTCTTTGGGTACTTAGCCAGTAATGGATTCAACTCAGCCATGGATGTTATCTTGATACGGCTTCCATCGGGTACTTTGATGACAATAACAGCATCCTGTGTCCAGCATGACCTCATCCCGAAGTGAAGACGAGCCCTGCTGAACGTCGCCTGCCGAGCCTTCGTTAGGAACTCCTTGATGGATATCTGAGTGCCTTTCAAAGAAGTCTTCACTCTCCAGACTGCTGCCCTGTGGTCCATCTCACAGAAACGGACAAGTATGGGTCGATGACGGTCTTTGGTGGGATTGCCGAGCCTGTGCGCAGATTTAATCGCTGCCGTTGTGACATCTTTTATTCCAAGCTTTGTATTGATTATATCTACAATGGTCTCCGTGCAGTTCTCCTTGTCTACCTCAACAATCCCAGAAAAGATGAGGACCTTCCGACGTTGCCTTGTTTCAATGTTATCACACATCCTTGAACATTCCATTATCTGTGTTCTAAGCAAGCCAAGCATGTTAAAGATGAGCTCCCTGAAGGTCCTGAACTCCTCAGCTAGCTTCGCTACAGTGTCCTTTGCTGGCATGCTATTTTGTATCTGTGCCTCCAGTTCCTGCATACGTTTTGTGAAGCATTCTTCAAGGGATTTTTGTGCCAATTGAATGTCTGATAGTTGAGACATAGTGCTTAGTAGTGAAATATCCCAAATTTTCTAGTGACAGTTACTGTGTGTGAATCAGCTGGCAGGTGGTGTTTTGTAAACAAGCTCTATACTACATGTAAAGTGTCACAAACATGAGTATGTTATATTTGTTATATATTGCACTTTAAAATGTAGTAAAATTTGTAGATTTTCAACTAGATTTATTTTATTTAAAATTTTCAAAATCGGTAAACGTCACAACTTTTTGAGCACCTACCCGCGAAAAAAAAAAAAAAAATATTCACAGCTACTTACATAATTATATCAATATATTCATCCAAGACCCTAGCTTAATACCACCATATTTAACAACAGGTAAAACTTTTATGATCCCTAAAGATAACAACGATTTATCGAACCCAGCTAAATACAGACCAATCACTTGTTTACAAACTCTATATAAAATTATCACAGCTTGCATATCGGAATTGATATACCAACACATTGAAGCCAACAACATCTTGGCTGAACAACAGAAGGGATGTCGCAAATTTAGCCAAGGGTGTAAAGAGCAATTAATCATAGACTCAGTAATTCTTACAAAAGTTCAAAAGACAAAGTCCGATCTGTACAGCATGTATATTGATTACAGGAAAGCATACGACTTAGTCCCCCACTCTTGGTTAGTAAAAATTCTAGATATTTATAAAATTCACACCACACTTGCTAAATTTCTGAACACACTTATGACAACCTGGTCTACTGTACTCACGATCACTACACCAACAGAGACAGTAGAAACGAACCCGTAATCGCATCGATTTCGTATACAGAGGGGAATCTTTCAGGGAGACACGCTAAGCCCGCTATGGTTTTGTCTTGCTTTAAATTCGCTTTCTAATCTTTTTAAACTCCACATCACTAGGCTACACTCTAAAATACACTGACACATCCGTATGTGTCATATGTAGACTACATTGTCCGTACAAAGTGAGACACTAGACTACATATTAAGCCATTTACTTTACATGGACGATATAAAACTATACGCTCAAACCGAAAATGAACTACACGAACTAGCTACCCTCACAGAACTGTTTACCAAAGATATACAAATGGAATTCGGTATAGACAAATGTAAAATAAATTCTATTAAAGCAGGACAAGCGTATCACCACCAATACACGTCAAATACAGGTGAAAATATACAATCACTAGAAGACCATGACACATACAAATATTTAGGATACAATCAGTCTCAACAAATACACCACAAGGAAACAAAACAAAGCCTAACACTGCAATTCCAACACAGACTTAACACAATATTAAAAACACAACTAAACTCCAGAAACACCATTAAGGCCATAAATACTTTTGCCATCCCATTACTTACCTACTCGTTTGGTATAATAAAATGGACCAAGACAGAACTCAAAAATCTGCAACGAAAAATAAACACCACGATGACTAAATTCGGTAAAAACCATCCAAGATCTTGTTTACAAAGGCTAACATTACCCAGAAAAGAAGGAGGCAGAGGATTAATCGACATAGCAAATCTTCACAACAGACAAATAATGACTCTCAGATAATATTTCTTTACTAAATCAGAAATATCTAAACTACACAAAGCAACTTCCCAAAATGATCAGAAATTGACTCCACTTTGTTTAAAATATACAAACGAACAAGATACTGAAAAACTAACAGACGATAAAACGAAGATTGCAGTATGGGCCTAAAAGTCACTACATGGAAGACATCGCCACGACCTATGCAACCAACAAAGAAGCATCGAACACATGGCTGAGCCAAGGCATACTCTTCCCAGAGACTGAGGGCTCCATGATCGCTATACAGGACCAAGTAATTGAAACTACGAACTATAAAAAACACATAATAAAGAACCTACACACTGACTCTTGCCGGAAATGTAATAGTGCCGCAGAAACAATCCAACACATAACAGGCGCATGTAAGTCCATAGTCCAAACTGATTACAAACATCGACATGATCAGGTAGCCAATATCATACACCAAAAACTTGCACGACAATACAAATTCATAGACTCCATAACAGCCTACTATAAATATAACCCTAAAACAGTTCTAGAACATTCTACTCCTCTCTTTCTCTTAGCGTTATCCCAGTTTCAATCTGGGGTCCGCTTACTAGTCTAACCGGATTTGGCTGAATATTAGCTTTTCCACAGAGCGACTGCCTGTCTGACCTCCGCAACCCGAAGGGATAGCGATATTCCATGGTTTAGACTAGTGTCAGTTAATTTAGAAGGTACTGACGCCCTGTAACGACTGTCAAAGATCTTCATGACAACCGGGACCGACGGCTTAACGTGCTCTCCGAGGCACGGGACAAGCGATAATTAACAATTCAATACGCACATAACTCCGAAAAGTCATTGGTGCGCGCCGTGGATTCGAACCCGATACCCTCTGCATGGCAGTCTGTTGGTATATCCACTCGGCTATCGCTGCCTTACACATTAACATAGACATTCTACTACTAAACTTTATTTTGACCGAGCCATTCTCACTGATCGCACCGTCCATTATAATAGACCTGATATCACCCTAATAGACAGGATACCTCATAGACATTGCCGTACCAAACATACACAACATTCAGAACACAATCGCAGAAAAACTCAGCAAATATCTTGAGCTTAAGGATGAAATAATACGACTTTGGCATCTACAAAAAGTTACTATTGTACCTATTGTTATCTCTACAACAGGAGTTATTCCTAAACAATTACACCAGTCTCTTAAAACTTTAAACTTACCACAAAATACCTACTACCGGTTGCAAAAAGCAGTAGTACTTAACACATGCAGACTACTAAGAAAATTCCTACAATGCGAACCGGACAGTACTCAACCTCTGACCAACACCGCACACACCTCACAGTCTAACACTCAAGCTATGTCTGATGCTCACTTGGCTTAGGCCCGTAACATCAGTCTGTCACCGGCTAATTAACCGAGAAAACGAAAGAAAAAGAAGATAATAATAATAAAAACCGTAAAATCAACAACCAAATTTTCTTGCATATTTTTATTTTAATTTATATTACAGTTTTACGATACAATTTATATATTTATACCACAACAAGAAGTTATAATACCTAAAATATACGGATTTACTCATAAAAGCCATAAAATTTAAGAAATAATATTTTAGATAAATATACTGAAGATGACACCATATGGCAAAATGAAAAACACAAACAATAACAATAATAAAGGCAAGGAAATGTAATATAAATGTTGACCAGAGCCAGGAAAGCAGCTGCAGCACGATTAACACCTCCGGACTCGTCGCTCAGCTCCGCCTCACAGCCGCTGGCACCAGCAACAGCATCGCCGGTGAGTGTTGAGGCGTCGAGCGCATCTAGAGACGAGTTTTTCTCCCTGCCGTCGGCGCCACCACCTGTCCGCCGGCGAGGGAGAGGCCGGCCACCGAATGGTTTAAGACCCCGAGGCTCATCGGTCTCGAGCGGGGCCCCCGCTACCGGTGGTGATGTGCACCGCATGAGGTGGACTAGATCCATGAATGAGAATGTCATGCGGGCATACTATCTGGCTACAGAGGGTGGTACCAACCTTACGGCGTACCGTGATCGCATGCTGCCTCTGTTTCAGGACTTGGAACCGGCCGTCAACGTTTCGACGCAGCGACTGTCGGATCAAGTGCGCGTAATCCAGCGCTGTCGTTTGCTGGATGACGATGCACTTGAGAGGCTATGCTCGGACTTGCAAGGTAACCCTCCCATTCCTCCTTCCACGCGTGAACGTGTAACGGCAGTGATAGTTGACACACTAAGGCCGCAAAGTGTTGAAGAAGTGGATGGTGGGGATATACAAGTAAGTGCCTAGTACATGGATAATGTAAGGAGTACTTTGGAATGTGCCATCAGGGAATATCGTTACGAGGCCTTAGTAAATAGGCCTCGTGTGCCGCGTTTGCCCACGCATAAGAAAAATTTGGCGCTGGTGTGTGCCCTGGATTCACTATTGTCTACATACCTAGACAATAGTGAAAATCTCAGTGATACACACTCAATTCTGTACTGTGCGGCTGTAGCGGCATGTCGGATAGCCAATGTCAAGATAGAAAAGAACATTGATATGGCTACCCGAAATAATGCTGTGCCGGCTTGGCAGTGCAGGATTGAGCGTCGTATCGCTGAGTCTAGGGTACTCATTGGCAAGCTGATCTGCTTCAGGTCGGGCAATACTCGCCCGAGAGTGATGCGTTTTGTGACCCGCGCCTTTGCAGGAACGGGTATTAGGCCACAAGAATACACGTCGCGGGTCACAGAACGTATCGACTTCCTGAAGCAGAAGATTTATGCGTGGGCAAATCGTATCAAACATTATATAAAACGTATAGGCAGATATTCCCAGAATCGCACATTCCAAAAGGATGAAAGGTGGGTGTATAGAAATTGGGAGCGTCCCGGTCTAGGTGTGGATGATGGAGGTCTACCAGATGATGAAACTACAAATACGTTCTGGAGTAGCATCTGGTCGACCCCCGTTAGCCACACGGAGGGTGGTTGGTTTAGGGATGTTGAGCGATCATGTGCAGCAATCCCTAATATGGATGCCGTAGCTATTATAGCTACAGATGTAAGTTGTGCAGTCCGTCCGTTACCAAACTGGAAAGCGGCAGGTCCGGACGGATTGCACAACTTTTGGTTGAAGTGGCTGCGTAGTGCACATGCTCGTTTTGCGTCCCAATTCCAATCATCTCTAGAATCAGGGACGCTGCCAATTTTCTCAACAACTGGCATTACCCACCTGCTCTTCAAAACATGAAGTACCACGGATCCAAAAAATTATAGACCTACAACCTGCCTACCGACGGTCTATAAACTTTTTACATCCATTTTGAGAACCAAACTGGCCAAACATATACTAACAAAATCATGTCCAGTTCTCAAAATGGATGTAAAAGTGGGTCATGTGGTACTAAAGAGCTACTCCTTATAGACATGACCATTAGCCAACAGGTTCGCCGTAGCCGAAAGGATCTAGCGACATGCTGGATAGATTATAAGAAGGCCTACGACTCTGTGCCACATACATGGCTCTTGAGAGTGCTAGAGTTGTACAAAGTGGATCCAACTCTATGCACTTTCCTGAAGACATGTATGGGACAGTGGAGTACGGTTCTTCGCTATCCAGGATGTCGACGGACTCTAGGATGCGGCGATCCTATAAAGATCCAACGAGGAATCTTCCAAGGTGACAGTTTGAGTCCCTTATGGTTTTGTCTAGCACTGAATCCTCTTAGCACTTTGCTCGAGAATTCGGGGCTAGGCTATCGGTTGCACAGCAGAGGTCAAGTAATATCTCACCTTCTTTTCATGGATGACTTAAAACTATTTGCCTCCACTGACCTCCAGTTGACAGAGTTAATAAAGGTAACTGAAAACTTTAGTAAGTCTATCAAGATGGAGTTCGGTGTAGATAAATGTGCGGTCTTGCATGTAAAAAAGGGCAGGGTTGTGGAATCTGATGGTATAGAACTATCAGATTTCACACAACTTAGATCTCTATCTGCAACCGAAACCTACAAATATCTAGGTATGTCGCAGGCACTAGGTATTGCTGAGGCTGGCATGAAACAGGCGTTGCAGGAGCGCTTCTTTGGTCGTTTGAGAAAAATCTTAAATAGTTTTTTATCAGGCGGTAACAGGGTGCGCGCCTGTAACGGTTGGGCCATGCCAGTCTTAATGTACTCCTTCGGCATACTTAGATGGACTCAAACAGAAGTTGATGCTTTGGATAGAAAAGTCCGTTGTCTATTGACTACATACCGGATGCATCACCCGCGGTCATCAGTAATGAGATTGTACATCCCGCGGAAGTGCAGGGGTCGCGGCTTCTTAAGTGCCAAGACCCTCCATAACCGCGAGGTGTGCAATCTCAGGGAATATTTTCTCAGCACTGACGCGGGTGTCCACCGTGATGTGGTCACTGTGGACAACGGGCTTACCCCGTTGGGTTTGGCTAAGGAGAACTGGCGCAAACCTGCCGTACTTGGTGTTGAGGAGCGCAAGGAGGTATGGAAAGGTAAAGAGCTGCAAGGACGTTTTTATCGGGCCCTGCATGGACCCGATGTAGACTTACCAGCTTCTGTGTCCTGGCTACGTTTTGGCGATCTGTTCGCCGAAACAGAAGGTTTTGTCTTTGCGATTATGGACGAGGTTGTCATGACGAATAACTAACGGAAGTATATCCTGAGGGATGGGACGGTTGACATATGTCGGGCATGTCACCAGCCTGGTGAATCTCTCAGACATATAGTATCTGGTTGTTCTCGTCTTGCCAACGGCGAATATTTGCACAGGCACAACCAAGTAGCTAGGATCATCCATCAGCAACTTGCCTTAAAGTACAATCTTGTAGACTCTGAGATACCGTACTACAGGTATGTGCCCGACCCAGTTCTTGAAAATGGTCGTGCCACCATGTATTGGGATCGATCTATCATTACTGATAGAACTATTGTGGCTAACAAGCCAGATATAGTAGTGATAGATCGATCTAAGCGCCTTGCAATGATCATCGATGTCACCATTCCCCATGACGAGAATCTCGTGAAAGCCGAGAAAGATAAACAAATAAAATATTTGGATTTGGCTCACGAGATTGTCGACATGTGGGATGTGGACTCGGCGATCATTGTACCGATAGTCGTGTCAGTTAATGGTCTCATTGCCAAGAGCCTAGATCACCACCTCAAGAGGCTCGCGTTAGACGGTTGGATTAAGTCCTCTATACAGAAGGCAGTATTGCTGGACAGGACAAGCATCGTACGGAGGCTCCTTTCTCTGGAGCCCTAACCACCGGCAGCTTGGTCCCTGTGCCCGATGCCGGTGGGTCACCGTGGTCCCATTTTATATATTTAATTTATAGTGTGATATTTATTAAGTATGTGAAATGTGACTGTGAGAAGAATATTTAATAAACGACAATAATAACTGGCAACACCACCAATGTCAACGTGCATTTTTCACCTAAGAATTTTAAATAATAATATTTTACGTATCTCATTACATCCATAGTTTGAAGGTATAGTCAATATAAATTACAATATAAAACTACAATAACAGAAGGAAATAAACGAAAAAACCACCATAAATATAGATATTGAAAAGTGTAAACATACAATGACAGCCGTCAAAGAAATGATGTCAACAACAACAATATTTACCAAAATGAGAATGAAATTAATACATTAGCATGTTAACGAGGGCTAGAAACCAACAACTAAAAGCACACCAACACCTCCGGACCCGTCGCTGAGCTCCGCCTCGCAGTCGTCGGAACCTGCGCCGTCAACGCCTGCAGCTGCGTCGAGCTCCAGCGACGAGTATTTTTCTCCGCCGTCGACACCGTCACCTGCGCGGCGGCGTGGGAGAGGCCAGCCACCAGCGTGCTTGGGACCTCGGGGCCCAACGGCCCCAAACAGGGTTCTCGCTGCCGGTGCTAATGTGCAGCGCATGAAGTGGTCAATGTCGATCAATGAAAACGTCATGCGCGCATATTTTGGGGCTACAGAGGGAGGCACTAACCTTACTGCGTACCCCAGTCGCATGCTCCTCTTGTTTCAGGCCTTGGAACCACATGAGTAGATAAACGGAACAGAGACACAGCTTCATACAACAGCGCGAATCGGTTGCACTACTACGAGCACGCGGCTTATGTGTGCGTGACCACTCGCCGCTTGTCGTGTACGCGGCGAGAGTGGAAAGAACCGGTTTACGTAGGCACAGGCAGTTGACAATCTTAGGGTTATTACGACGCACGTTGTTTGTTTTGTACGTTGCAAGTTTTAATATTTTAATGAAAAAAAGTGGTGTTTTATTATTAATAATGGTTGTTTATTGTACTGTGTGTATGAATAATACTAGATGAAATAATTAAATCATTATAAAAGATGGAGTGAGAATGGGGTAAAAGAAGATGTAGTGACAAGCATCGAGAAAGGATGGCTAAGATGGTTTGGGCACGTGGAGAGGATGGATGACGAATGGCTGACCAAGCAGATATATAAGGCAAGTGTGGAAGGGACAGGACGAAGAGCAAGACCTAGGCGGACATTCTCTGACCAGATTGGAGACATCCTAAAAACAGGACAGGTTAGAAGCACCCTGAACAGAAGAGCATGCATGAGGAATCTGATGGGAGTGAATGAAGCAAGAGAGATATGTCAGGATCGTTGCAAATGGCGCTCCGTAGTCTCTGCCTACCCCTCCGGGAAACAGGCGTGAGTCTATATATGTATGTATGTATGTATTATAAAGATTTTAACAATGGTAACGTACAATTGGGTTTTTAATTAGGTATAACTCCTGATAATTGAATTATCAGGAGTTATATTTTTTAATTGCTCGAGCAAAAGTTTCGCGAATATTTCGATCTTGAAATAAATATTGTCAATGTTGGCAACGAAATACTTAACAACTCATTAGTTGTGAAATTGTGTAAAAGCAATTAATGTTTACAAAACCAATGACTATCAGAAAGTGATCAGCCATCGATAGGAATTACAAAAAACAGGTGCATGCGATTTTCGACGTTATTGACGTAACTCAGAATTTATAATTTTAATAACATATCAATGTCAGAAAGCAAGAAAATACCGAAAAAAGGCTGTCATGAATTGTCAATAAGGTCGAAAATCGCATGCACCTGTTTTTTGTAAGCCCTATCGACGGTTGATCATTTTATAGTCATTTGTTTTGTAGACGTTCATTTGTCTTACACAATTTCTTTTTACACTTACTTTAGATACCTATCCCCGTGGTAAAACTAGTGGCCAAAATAGCTAAAGGAGATTCCTATGTTTATTAGCAAAATAGATCATATTACCAGAAAATATTCAACACTATTAGTGGTATCGTTGGGAATGTCAAATAAATCACGTCGTCACGTCGTGCCCTTGGTAACAAATGTATATTTTTATTCCGTGCTTTTAAAAGTTTCAGGTGCATGCCTTTTTTGGTTCCACTCGCTATTTTATTTACAACTGTACTTCTGCCGTATAGCAAATCCGTCGAGTCCAAGAATCTGCCCAATCCACGAATCTGTCGAGTTGAGAATCTGCCAAATCACGAATCTGTCCAATCCAGAATCTGTCGTAAACCGAACAAGCGATTTGTCTTAACGTATTGTGACAACCCTACCAAAATATGTAACAAATTTACAAGCTCTTAAGAAGCTGTCTCTCTGTTCGGTTTATTTACTCATGTGCTTGGAACCAAGCATCAACGTCACGGCTCAACGCTATGCCATAAATCGTTCATTCCAAAGTGACCAGAGGTGGGTATATAGAAGCTGGGAGCGACCAGATCTATGTGTGACTGATATGCACCGACCGGACGGGGACACCACAACCACGTTTTGGCGTGGCATCTGGTCGGTGCCCATTGGCCACACTGAAGGCGATTGGATGCGAGATGTCGAACGTGCATGCGAAAATATCCCAGAAATGGAATGCGTGGTCATCTCTAGCCAGGATGTTACAAATGCAGTCCGTCCATTAGCTAATTGGAAATCTCCTGGTAGGGATGACGGACTGCATCATTTCTGGCTAAAGTGGCTACGTAGTTCGCATGACCGTTTGGCATCTCAATTTCAATTAGCCATAGATTCTGGTACGTTACCAGCTTTTATGACTGCTGGCATTACCCACTTGCTCCATAAGACTGGGTGTACTAGCGAACCCGGCAATTATAGACCGATTACATGCTTACCATCGGTCTATAAACTTCTTACATCTATTCTGAGAGCTAAAATAGCTAAACACGTTGAAGTTAATTCAATTATGTCAGCCTCTCAAAATGGATGTAGGAAGGGGGCTCGTGGTACTAAGGAGCTCCTCTTCATTGAAATGGTCATTAGCCAGCAAGTTCGCCGTAAACGAAAGGATCTGGCGGCATGTTGGATAGATTATAAGAAAGCGTATGACTCCGTACCGCATACATGGCTTTTGACGGTGCTGGAGTTGTATAAAGTAAATACTACTCTACGCACCTTTCTAAAGACATGTATGGCGCAATGGAATACGGTTCTTAGCTATCCAGGATGTCGAAGGATCCAGCAGGACGGTGAACTGATCAGAATTCAGCGGGGAATTTTCCAAGGCGACAGTCTGAGTTCCCTTTGGTTTTGCTTAGCCATGAACCCTCTCAGTACATTACTGGAGGGTTCAGGGCTAGGTTACAGGTTACAGAGAAGCGGTCAGGTCATATCTTATCTGTTATTCATGGATGACCTGAAGTTATTTGCCCACTCTGATGCCTAATTGCTAGATTTACTAAACGTAACCCAAAACTTTAGTAAGTGTATCAATATGGAGTTCGGTGTGGAAATGAATAAGAAGAGAAATAATAAATAAATGCGCTGTCATTCATGTGAAGCAGGGCAGGATGGTGGAATCTGAGGGGCTCCAACTCTCAGATTCCATTAACCTAAAATCGCTTCACTTAACCGATACCTATAAGTACTTGGGTATGTCATAGGCTTTAAATATCAATGAAGCCGACATGAAACAATCGCTGCAAGAACGTTTCTTTGGCCGCCTGAAAAAAGTACTGAAAAGTCTTTTATCAGGTGGCAACAAGGTGCGAGCTTGCAACGGTTGGGTCATGCCTCTTCTGGTATACTCCTTTGGCATACTCAAGTGGACTCAGACGAAATTAGACGCTTTGGATAGGAGAGTCCGTACATTGCTGACGGCACATCGTATGCATCATCCACGTTCATCCGTGATGAGGTTGTACATCCTGCGGAAGTGTGGAGTTCGAGGCTTTTTGAATGCCAAGACCCTACACAACCGCGAGGTGTGCAATCTCAGAGATTATTTTTCTGCGGACAATGGGCTCACCCCGCTCAAGCTCGCTAAGGAAAACTGGCGCAAACCTATAGAACTAAGCACTGATGATCGCAAGTCTGTATGGCAGAGCAAGGAGCTGCATGGTAGGATCTACCGGGCTCTCCATGGGCCCGATGTAGACCTATTAGCGTCGGTGAACTGGCTACGCTTCGGTGACCTTTTTGGGGAAGCCGAAGGGTTTGTCTGTGCAATTGCGGATGAAGTTATCAAGACGAATAACTACCGGAAATATATCCTGAGGAATGGCACCACGGATATATGTCGTGCTTGTCACCAACCTGGTGAATCCCTCAGGCATATCGTTTCCGGGTGTTCTCGTCTTGCTAACGGCGAGTACTTGCACGGACATAACCAAGTAGCCAGGATTATTTACCAGCAACTTGCTCTGAAGTATAGACTTGTAGACATCGAGGTGCCGTACTATAGGTATGTCACTGAGCCAGTACTTGAAAATGGCCATGCCACGTTGTACTGGGATCGATCTATCATCACGGACAGGACTGTTGTAGCCAACAAGCCTGATATCGTGTTGATAGATCGATCAGAGCGCCTCCCAATAATTGTTGATGTCACTATTCCTCATGACGAGAATCTCGTGAAAGCTGAAAAGGAAAAACAGATTAAATATCTGGACTTGGCTCACGAGATTGTGAAGCAGTGTTTATTGTGCCGATAGTCGTGACCGTTAATGGTCTAATAGCCAAGAGCCTCGACCGTCACCTAAAGAGGCTCGCGTTGGGTGCTTGGGTCAAGGGTCTGATGCAGAAGGCAGTACTTCTAGACACGGCACATATTGTGAGGAAGTTCCTGTCTCTGGAGCCCTAACCACCGGCGGCTTGGATCCTGTGCCCAATGCTGGTGGGACCCCATGGTTATTTTTATATATTTAAATGTATTTTTTTTGTAAATTGTATATTTAAAAATGTAATTTTAATTTGATGAATGATAAATAAAGGAAATAATAATAATAATAATAAACTTTATTTGCGAATATGGGTAGGTACAATGATAAAGATGTTACAGAAAATAAGTGATTCTCCATACTCCACCTTGTGGCATGCAAATATTTCAAGATAAGCTTTTATTTTTAAATTAACAATTTTGTGAAATATTTTAATATAGGTATAACATTATCATGGTCTTCACAAAATAAAAAGAAAATGTCAATATTTATGATTTTAGACAAAAACAATGAATATTATGTCAATGAGAAAAAAAAACTCTTAGGTCAAATTTAGTTTTGGTCTAGTTATAAAAGGTACATAAAATTAAATTACATAATATATCAAAAAACTCATGTCAAAAAATAACATAATTCATTACTATTGGAATACAATTGCGCTTTGATTATAATATATGTTTGTCTTCTAAATATTCCTTAACACTGTAATACACTTTTTGTAGCAATATGTATATTCTTTAGTTTTGCCTTGAACTCATTTATGTTGTCTTATTTACAGATATTGGCAGGGAGATTGTTATAAATCCTAGACGACATACAGAATAAGCTTCTATCAAGAAGCGATGTTTTGTTAGGCACAGTTTTTATTTTATATCCATGGCGTCGACCACTTAAATGAGTAAAAAAGTACATATTTTTCTACCTCCAATATGTAGATACATGGAAGAGTCAGTATATTAAGTTTTTTAAAATTTGGTTTACAGCTGTCAGTACTCCTAAGTCTATAAATAGCTCTAATACATTGCTTTTGAGCTTTAAAAACATTCTCCCAGTTGGTAGTTTCCCCAAAAAATTTTGCACTTGATTATGTTTTTATTAAGATTAAGTCGACTGCAATAATTTCGCGGATAAATGAATTGAAATGAAATTTATTCTTTGTTTCTTTCTGTGTCCGTCTATCTATTTTGGGATTTTTTATTTTTGTGTGCTGAAATTTGCTTTCGTCTTATTATTTTATCATGTAGGTATTTATAAAATGTGTATGTGCAAACAAAATATATTTTCTTTGTCTTCATATCATAGATAACTTCATTTATTATAAAAGCAGTCGAAGTTAGGGTTATCGATTGGTTAATATGATCACTGCCTCCGTGGTCCAGTGGATAGCGTATGCGACTGCTCGAACCCGGGACTTCCGATTGAGGTCCCGGGTTCGATTCCCGGGTCGGGCAAAAGTGTTACTGGGTTTTTCCGAATTCTCAGTAGCAGTAGCACGGAGTCTGGTGATGTGCCCGGTAACGGTAATAGGCCCCCTATTACATGGGACCTAAAAATTCATGGTGAAATGTGGGTGTAATATTTACACCTCTGCATACCCTTTCGGGGATACAGGCGTGAGTCTATAAATAAAAAAAAATAATATGATCAATTGCGTATTATTATATTATTATGATAAATTCGTCAATTAAGTTAATGAGAGTCGGTTTACTTAGATAGACATGCGTGGGATACAAGTCTATTATTAGGCTATCACAAGTTTCCCCCCCGTGGGATCTCCACCTTGTCGTGGTGGGGGGGCTCAGTAACCGTGGATTGGTGACCCGCGGTGAAGCTAAGAGGGATCCAGGAGGGGACGCTCCGCGTGGGCTTGACGGGGCCTGCGCAGGATGCGTCCAACGGTGCGGGTGCGCGGGACAGTTCTGTCTGTCCCTCGCAGTCGGGTGCGGTCGCGGGAGGAGAGGCGTGTCGGTGTTGCGTTGCCGCGCGCCCTATCTCCCGCGACCAAATGGGGGCGCACCATTCGATGCGTCGCGGTGGGGCCGCAGAGAAAGAGGAGATGCGGTGTTGCGTTGCCGTCCTCCCTATCCTCTGCGGCCGCTGGGTGTTTTGGCGGCGGAGCCCAACACCTTAATCCGCCGCCAAGGGGGTTTTGTTCGGGGCCCGCCTGACCATCTGGCGGGCCGATACCCGTCGAGGGGTTGCGACGTATGCTTGGGCGAAACCCGACCCTCCGACACACGGGTACATGAGGTACACGGGTTGGTTTTTAGTCAGTAAGAGTCTGACAGTCCCCTTCGCCCATCCCCCAGGGCGGAGTAATTTGAATAATACATTACGAACGCTAAGTATGAATAATAAATAAAAAAAACGCTAAATATAAAATGTCGACACTCAAAGTCAAAAGTGTCAAAAGTATTTTTGTCTTATATACCAGAAACCTTGCTCATATTTTGGTCTACACTTTGTGATAATATTCTTTTCTTTCAGTTCCAAAAAATAATTTTGACGTCGAAGCGAAAAAAAATATTTATTGATGATTTTTGTCTTTCGAGTGTGATGATTACAGAGAGGTTGGACTAGGTTTAGACTAGAGAGAACATGCCCTATAAATTTCCTTATACCGAACGTGCAACATGTAATGTCAGTTGGTCTTAGTTGGTTAATCATAACGTCAAATTACGCGTCTCATTTAAAAAGGCATAGACTCTTTACATACTCATATCTTTGACTACATTCTCTAAATAGCCGTGCTGTGATCTGTCATCAGTGTAAAATTTGTTGGACGTTTTTGTTTAGATTTTTAATAATTTTTTTGTATTTAAATAGTAAGTAAGCTTATAAAAATTAAATAGTGTACTCATTAATTAATACACATCGTGTATGTGATATCGGGATGTGGATTCCGCTATTCTCGGAACGGAAATAACAGGAGAAACTATATCTTCTAGCAGTGAGTCGGAATTTTCCAGCAAATTTATTTACTTTTCTCGTATTAATGCTATAATGAGTGTTAAGTTTACACAATATCATTGTATTGCAAATCAAAGGAACAGCTTGCATACGTATGTGTTATGAATTTTACTCACAAATTGTTATTTTGTACATTTATTGATTTAATAGCCTTAGTGATGGGATTTGACAGTGAAAGGAGATATCGATGTTTTTGAATGAGGGATAAATACGGAAACTAACTATCGGACATGAATGTAAGATTGTAGCTAGAAGCGACAGCGGGCAGCCGCGGTTGCTAAGTTGGCAATAAAAAAAACGTCCAGCGGTCGAATTTTCTATCGCGCGTTTGATAGTAAGCGCAGTTTAATGTACATAATTTACTTAGATACCTACCTTAAAAGTAGCGTCTATTAACCTAAAGCCAAGTGTTCCAGTGTACGCGCGTGTGTGTAGGCTTACATTTTTGCATCTATAAAATAGTAGATGGATTAGGGATGTGAGTAGCATTTTTTATTATTAAGAAGGTGTTTTAAAAAACACCTTCTTAATAATAAAAAATGCTACGATGCCTATTAATGACGTCACGAGAAAACTTTGGATAAATGCCGTTGGACGGCCTAGTTTGATTTAGCAGAAGTACAACGTATTTGTTCACGTCATTTTGAGAAAGACTGTTTTTTAAAGACAGAAAGCACCTGGCGTCGTTTAAAACCGAAAGCTGTGCCTACATTACATTTATGCCCGGACATTGCACACTCGGTAGAATTATTTATCCAAAGCTAAACAAAAAGTGTCTAATTTTAGTTTGAACATATTAATAAAATATAATAATTACAACGATTTTAATTAATCTACCTACTTCTATATTATTTATCATATTAGTGCTATCCTGACTGATCAAAGACGTCTTGCCTTGTAGTCCGCTACATAATATTCTACCATAAAATATAATATTCTTTCACATTCACACAACATTATCTGGTCCCAAACTAAGCATATCTTGTACTACGGGTACTAGACAATCGATAAACATGCATATATACTTTTCTGTCAATTTATTACATATTATACATAGTACCATCCAGACCAAGACAAACATCCATATTCATGCACACCAATGTTTGACTTGAGCGGGAGTCAAACCCGCGGGTACTTCGTCGTTCGACACCACGAGTAGAATACACCACGGTGTCAATCGCACAACAACGTTTTTTGAATTGGCTGTTTGGGCCCCTGGTCTCAATCGACGAATGTCTTATTTGCCTTCGTCGATATACACCATGATTAAACAGTGAAGGACTCTTTATGGCATCGTTGGTTCGGTAATTTTACTGACTTTTTATTATTACTTAACAGTCATGCACAAAAGTGCTTACACTAATTTTACTTTTAGACTGTGCTTGGGAGGAAACACTGTTTAATCCTTACAATAATTTTAGGAAAAGAATATATTTAGATGAAGTTCCACTTCTGCCGCAGCTTGTGGCATAAAGCCAAGCAACTTGGGGTATCAAAATCTAAACTGGGCAGGATTCATGTAAAATTATGCACAGCTTTGTCACATTTGCCGTTGAATTTATTAGATGACGGCTGGCTGTATGTGATGGGACGAAGCCCAGATACTGCTGCAGTGAGTGCAAAATTTAATGATTATTTTGTCCAAACATGGCTCCAACACCCTGTTCTCTCTAAAATTTGGAACAGTTTTAATGAAAGCAGGGTTTACATGATTTAAATCGGTGATTTAAATCGCGATTAAAATCAAGTGATTATTTTATAAAAATCAATTATTTAAATCAATACTTTTTTACTGCGACCATTAACCCTACTACCACTACTGATTGGTGGGTAGCAATACATCATATGAAAACATGTATAACTGAAGAAGAATTGGATGTAATCAAGCAACTGCTATGTACAGTTGCTTCTTCCACCGGGGTCGATATAATATTTTCGGTATTCAATTTAGTGCACAGCAAAATAAGAAATAGATTAGGCACCAAGAAGACACCCAAATTATTCTTCCTTTGAAAAAACTAAACTCCTAATAAACTACTCTATTTTCCTGCCTTGTGTATTAAAATGACTGTTTTTTAAAAAGTGTTTTGTACTTTATGTGTTGTACTTAATTAAAAAAGAAATATATAAATTATATTGTGTTATATAAATTATATTGTTATTTAATTAATAACTGACTTCCACATTAAAAAAAGAACAGAATTAAAAAAAACAAAAACGACGATTTACATCAAATTAATCCGATTAAAATCAAATAAATCCGATTTATTTGATTTTTTTTAAAAGAATCATGATTTTTATCAACCCCGAATGAAAGTCATAGAACTAACAATATGGCATAGTGTAGGTCGAGTCATGGAATGGAAGTATAAAAAAATAATGCCATTAAAACCAAATATTGACCAGTTTCTTAATGGAATAGAAAAAGACGCCAAATTTTATTACAATAAAATTTACCAACCGGGCCAAATTCAAATTTCGAAAAGAAAACAAGAGAGCATACAAATCAATTATAGAATTAATATTATCGTACAGGAATTATTGACTGACCAAATGACCAACCGCCATGAATTTTTAGGTCCCACGTAATAGGGGGCGAGCCTATTGCCGTACCGGGCACATTACCAGACTCCGTGCTGCTACTGAGAATTTCCTAACGGAAAAACCCAATAACACCCGACCCGAGAATCGAACCCGAGACCTCCCAATCCCACGCGCACATTTATGCCGCGAGACCAACGAGGCAGAAGTTCTTGGAAAAAATAAGATGAAAATGAAAATTTTACTATTTCCAATTTTCATCTTAATTTTTCCAAGTAAGAAATTACCAAATATATACATACATGTATACAAAAATATACAACAAAATATTTACAATTCAGCCTGTGATGACTTTTTCATATGTTTATGAAAACGTTAGTTTACAGCGCTATGCCTAATGACTTGTGATCTTTAATTTTTAGTTATAAGGAGAAGGATATTTACACTAAAACTATGATTATTTATTGTTAATTATGTAAGATGATTTATATACATGATTTTTACAACATAATTAGGTATAAGTAAAAATTGAGCGAAATTGAGTGATTTTCATTGTTCATTCAACCTTTTTATATTTACGTTACGATGATAACTTGATAAGTATAGATCCTTTTTTCTAGTTTGTGTCCAGTCTATATTTTTATTGTTTTTTTATACTTTGTATATCAAAATTAAGATGACTTATATATGTACATAATTTTAGTACATCATTAGTTATTAGTAACAGGGTAATCTACCACCAATCTTTGATTTCTTTCATTATAATGCCTTTTTTTACTGATATGTAAACACTCGTACTTGTGATTTTCGTAATTATCTTGTTATTGTTTGTATTTTCCTTTATTTACACTATATTGTTTTATTTAAAATTATTAATGTAATCTATAGTTACCAAGATTCCATTAAACATTGTTGATTTATTGTAATTGTTTGTTTCAATAACCGTTTTCTACCCGTCAGTACACAAATCGCACTAGTCTTTCAAATTTTTAATAGTGGTCCGAATCAACGAAGTCAAAAAGAGTCTTCGCTGTTATGCACCACGGTGTCAAACGACGAAATCAAAAAAGACATTCGGCGTTATACACCACGATACATAATTAATATGAAAATGGTCTCAAACAGCCAATTCAAAAAACGTCTTTGTGCAATTGACACCGTGGTGTATTTTACTCGTGGTGTCTAACGACGAAATACCCAAACCCGCAAGCTTCGGCGGGGCAGTCGGATTACCTACAACTCTACAAAAATCGAGCGGTGTCCAACGTTAGCGATAGCAAGCAACGTGATATGATGCAGTACAAACAAATTGCCAAAGCCTGCCGTGCCGCATTAGCCAATCTGGTATAATTCGTACAATACATAATCTAAGTGACAGTTTCTTAGCATCGCATCGCAACGCATCGCTCATTAGTTTATGAATACTTTTTGTCAATAGATTTTATGGCTAAAACGAACAATTAAACACGTGATTTTTTTAGTACTGTCTGTCTGGCAAGTCTTTGCAAAGCACTGTCCGGCGTCAACAGCAAAAACTACAATTTCAATATTTTAGTTGTTTACTTCTACGGCTTAAATATGTCGACACATACTAAAGTTAGACATTTGACCAAAAATATTTATCGATAAATCATCACTGTTACGAACAACACTCGGTTTCCTAACTCTATGTTTTGTCTACTGTTTGCCTACCACGATGCTGCTATAAGAGCGTGCTGCTAAACCTATCGACAGCTCTTTCTATCATACTGCATGTGCCATTAGAAAGAAGATATCAATCATAGCAACCGTTGTTGTTATTTAGTGTTACTTCTATGCCTTAGGTTATATTTCTTTGGATGATTATTGTTTTTGTTTATATAGAATTATTTATTATTGTATATAGTGATGACAAAATTAGTAGTTACCTGTTTTAATTATTACACTTTAAACATCATTGCACAAGAACATTGAAGTGCAAATAAATTGTTTCATTCTACTCTAATATAATTATGGAGTTGTACCTTTCATTATCTAACTGAATGTCTTTATTTGGACAAGGTCCCTTTACTAGTTTCGCAAGCAACATTGGGGATAACCCCTGAGATTATTCATGGCACTTACAGGACTAGTCTGTCTAAAATATTTGCCTTGCCGGCTAGACAAACGGATTTATCGCCATGTTGTGGGCTTATTAAATACAAGGAAAAGGGAGAAATAGAACTGGTGACTCTTTTACTTGATAGCCTCTATTTTTATTTTCTTTCTTCCCTAATCAAGTTTTTGAAACAAGGGGGCTCCGACGATATAAGATAAAGACAGCGATAGCCTAGTTGAGATACCGATAAACTGCTATGAAGATTCGGCTTCGAGTTCAAATGTTCGATGATAAATGCGTATTAAATTGCTAATGATCGCTTGCTAAGCAGTGAAGAAAAAACGTCGTGAGGAAATGGCATGATCTCGAAGACGTATGAAGTCTAGCCAATCCCGCTAAGCCAGCATTGAGACTATGGCCTTACCTTGCTCGTAATCAGAAGAGACATGTGAGGCAATAGGACAGATAATAACCAAGGCGGATGATAATAAGGATATTTAGCTTTATGGGCCCACAGACACACAACCTCTCTCTAAATCTGAAATAACCATCAAACATCATCATTAAAATGTATAAAATTCTTGCGTTACTGACTGACTGATAGACTGTCTATCGACGCGTAGCCGAAACTATTGGGCACAAGAAGCTGAGATTTGGCATAATTAGAATTATGTTCCTTGGGAAGTTTTTTCTTATGTTTCATTTGGAATTCATCTCCTGAAGGAGCAAAAAGTCCCACGCGGGTGATGCCGCAGGCGTAGTCTAGTGTGTTGTTATCCTAAAATTGTTTAATTGAAATATTTCTCATGTTTTGTTTGCCTGAAAGATCAAATTTAAAAATGCATATGTATACCTATAACTGTACATTGTAACATTGGCCGCTGGAAATTCATGTAGATTACAAAAAGCTTTCGTTGTATTAAATTTACTCCTTTTTTACTTTAATAAATGTATATTTCGGATATTCATGTCATTTCGTGAATTTCCACATGATTGACGGTATTTATTTTAATCATGAAATTTTACTATATGTACATGTATTTTACAATTCATGAATATGAAATAACTTTGCTGGTAATTCAAAGAATGATGTCATTTTTTGTAGTGGAGACAAGGTGTGAATTTTAACATGATCGAAACTTTACTTTCGTATTAATATTTGTAATATGTTTACATTTAGGTACCATTATATATTTTGATAGTAGTAGAGCCTTGCGTGATATTGATGTATGCAACAATTTTTTGAATATAAAATTAATGTGCACAAGATTACGTCAATAATCAACCATTGAAATCATATCCATGCCAATAATATTCTATGAATACTTTGTAATACTGACTAATTAAAAGAGATATTATTGCTACCTAGAAATGTGTCATGTTATTACATCGTTATCATCGATTTTGACAATGATTATTGAAATATTAAATCCGACTTTAAGTACGTTTCTCTTTTAGTTTATAAAATCACTGTAAGCTTTTACACAAATAAAATATTTGCTTCAGATCTCTAGTAATTAAATAACGCTTATTATATCATCATCAGCCTACCGTAGTTCCACTGCGGGATATAGGCCTCTCCAATGGCACGCCACTGCTGCCAACCACTTTGCGTATCGACACTTCACCTAGCCGGAAGGCGTCCTGTACTACGCATTTTTACGTTTTTTTTACGTCTTTACTAATTATATATTCTACTTCTATTATAAACGTGAAAGTTTGTAATGTCGGAATGCCACAATAGAACCATTTGACTTTAGAGTAGTAAAGCTTAGGTTATCGTTATCCTAGTTCAAATCTGCGGTCCGCTTACGACCGACCTACTAACCTAACCGGATTTGTCTGAATATTAATATTTGAAAGAAGCTGAATATTACTGTAATTTATTAGGGGTAGCGATAGTCCATGCTTTAGACTAGTGTCAGTTTATTCTCAGGTATTGACTTCTTTTATCGACTGTCAAAGATCTTCATGACTTCCCTGACCGATGGCTTGGCAAGCGATAATTGACTATGCCAAACGCAAATAACTCCGAAAAGTCAGTGGTGTGGATTCGAACCCGATATCCTGGCATGGCAGGCTGTTGGTATCTTTACTGGGCTGTCGCTGCTAGTAAAACTTAGGTGTTCATCAGAATATCTAGGTACTCTTTTGTCACAATTACCGACACTCGCGTGTGCCCACGACAAAAACTAGTCTATCCACTTCTGATGTTACGGAATAAAATTCAATATTTTTGCCCCTGTATCCTATATTTATCCATTTTGCGTATACCGAGTGTCAGGTGTTGCAACCCGTCAGAGGGGCTGATATGGAATACATTATTTACGCTGAGGCTCAACATGTTTTCGTCAACCCTTTGTTTCAAACTTTTAACCATCTTATATGTAATTCTACGTTGCTTACAACTTGAAATTTTGAATGTGTTTTTATTTGACAATAATGGCATATGTAATTGTGTTTACCCCAGGGTTTTAGCGATCTTTTATCTTATATAAATATAGATTGTTATATTTAGCGTTTTCTCAATTAATATTTACAGGTAATTGTGTTTTATTTTTAGGATGGTTTGTTTCGCTGTTAATTGCATTAATCACGCTGAGGTGTTTCAATTTTCTATGTGTATGTAGTGTTTCAATTAATTTCAATTTTACAATGTGTTTTCGCATTCTTAGTATTTTCTTATTTATATTATTTTTTAATGTATTTCTTATATTAAACAACAATTAGTTTTTTTTAATAATCTTAATTAACAATATCTAATTACGAGTAAGTACTGTATGTACGTAGTACAAAGTAAGGTGCCTAATCAACTAAACTTAAACTAAAATTAAATGGTTGTACGAAAATTGCATAATTTAATACAAAGTGTGGCCTCCTCATTCTATGAACTTGCTCCCTATGAAATTTTAGTAAGTCCATCAGTTGTTGGGTTGTTGTCACTCCATCCAAGTCCTTTAAAACACGTCTCTGGAGCATGTCCCATGCATGCTCGATGGGGTTGAGGTCTGGCGATTGTGCAGGCCAAGGCAATATCAGGATGTTTTCCCTTGCTAAGTACTCCCGTGTGTGCAAAGCTGTATGCGAACGCGCATTGTCATGCATCAATATGAAATCGGAGCCAAGCGTTTGTGCGATAAGGCCTTAGAACATCCTCAACCTAATTTACAGCGTTCATGTTATCATTTACAAAAACGAGCTCAGTTCGTCTGTTCTTCATAATACCCGCCCATACCATAACTGTTGAGCCGTTGTATAGATGCACTTTCTGAACACACCTCAGTCTTTCAGTATTTCCAGGACGACGGTACACTCTTACCCTTCTAGTATCAGGCTTGAACCCAAATCGAGACTCAAAATAAATTTTTATCCCATTGTTCCCGGGTCCATGTAATGTGTTCCCTACACCATTCATTTCGACGAGGGCGATTCCCGTGACGTATCGGTGGGCACCTAATTGGCCGTCACGATCGTAGGCCATACTCATGCAGTCGATTTCGCACAGTTTGGCAGCTAACAACAACACCACTTGAATTTTGTAGCCTTAAACCTATCTCTCGGGCGGTTAACATCGGCTGGCGTCTTGCAGTCAGTTGTATGTATCGATCTTGCCGTGTGGTTGTACAAATGTACACCTACCTGACCTGGGTGCTGCTCAGCAGGATCTCCCGTGTTAGTGTAACGCTGATGAAGACTGCAAATAACGCTTCTGTTGATACCAAAATACCGAGATACCTGAGATTGACTAGTTCCCGCTTGCAATACCCCTACAGCTCTTTGCATTTCATCTGCGTTCAAATGACGTCGCTCCATAACGTAAAAATTTCTCAAAATCCAAATTTGTTCAAAACTTTTTCAAATTATTGTTTAAATCATAAAATTGATACAGAATACTAAATTTTAATAAGCAAAGAAAACGCTATAAAATTCGAACAAATGCATTCGCTTTTGAATTTGTGAAAAAAAAAAAGATACTCGAATTTTTTTACAACCAGCCAGTATGTCCTCTAGATCAAAAAAGTTTACATAGGTATTACCTACTTGTTATATAATTATATAATAATTGATTAATAATTTGAAATAGTATGTGTTGTTTAGACTTTTTTATGTGTGTATTTGAATCTGCACCTTTATCTGCACTAACAGATTCGCAGCCTTAAGTCTCAAGTACTAAATTACTTCTACTGACATAAAATTTTACTAAACAATTCTTCCTATGTGCTACTTGACTCTTTTTATATGACCCATCTGATGGTAAACGGTAACCGCTGCTCATGGACTTCGCTAATGTCAGGGTATACACAGCAAAGCCGCTGCCTTCCGTGAAAATAATGCTCTCTTTAAACCTCGTTTGAAGAAGGACAAGACATAATGCTCGGGAAACACCGCAGCAGGTAGTTCATTCCAGAGCCTACACGTACGTGGTAGAAAAGATCGCTAAAAGAGCACCGTACTAGATGAGAACGCTTCCAAGTAGTACGGGTGAATTCTACTGGCACCAACTTAAACAATTCTTCGGAGCACTCCCCGTGAAAGAGTCGGTAAAATACGCAGAGAGAACCAAAGTCTCTCCGCTGCTCCAGCGTCTCTAGTCTAGCCGTGAGATCGGTATCATCGACGATTCGAACAGCTCGACTCTGTAGGGAGTCAAGTGGATCAAGCTGATATTTTGGCGCTCCGGCCCAGAGATGGTAGCAGTACTCCACATGTGGCCGGACTTGCGCTTTATAAAGCGTAAGCCGTTGGCTTGGTGTGAAGTACCGCTTAGCCCGGTTCAGCACTCCCAGCTTCTTGCTTGCTAATTTGGCTTTATCCTCCAAATGACTCCCAAATTGGACTTTATTCGATATTTCGACGCCGAGGATCCCAATATTCTCGGCAATATGCAGGGGTACTCCTTGAAACCGAGGCGCTATAACGAAAGGGTCCTTCTTCGCAGTGAACGCGCATACTTGTGTCTTAGTGGGGTTAAATTGAACAAGGCTCTTTTCACCCCATTTGGAGGCATGCCCTAGAGAGTCCTCGACTTCAGACACAAGTTGCAATCGTCTTTCCTGTACCTGGCTCCGAGGGACATTCTGGTAGCTGGTGTACCGCGCATCACCCGTACTGTCATCTGCATAGCAATGCATGTTCTCAATTGACAAAAAGTCATTGATATGCAAGATGAACAGCGTTGGGGAGAACACCGAGCCTTGTGGGATGCCAGCGTTGATCGACTACATTTCGGAGCAGCTGCCGCCTGCGACGACTTTAATGCTCCGATCAGCCAGAAAGCTAGCAATCTATTTGCAGAGTCCCTCGGGGATTCCATAAGATGGTAACTTCGATAGAAGTGCCCTGTGCCAGACCCGGTCAAACGCCTTGGCAATGTCAAGGCTAACGGCTAGAGCTTCGCCCCCACTCTCCAAGGCTTCTACCCAGCGGTGTGTAAGGTACACTAGAAGATCGCCAGCCGAACGACTATGCCGGAAACCGTACTGGCGGTCGCTGATCAGCTGGCGATCCTCTAGGTACTGGAGGAGTTTGTTGTTGATGACTCGCTCCATTACCTTGGAGAGTAAGGACGTTACCGCTATTGGCCTGTAGTTTGACGGGTCCGATCTGTCACCCTTTTTAGGAATAGGGTGAACATGGGCTATCTTCCACGAAGATGGAACCCTGTTAGCATTATAGGAAAGACGATATAAGCGCGTTAATACGGGGGTCAACTCAGGGGCGCACGTCTTCAGCACCACTGCTGGGATGCCGTCAGGCCCACTCGACTTGTGGATGTCCAGAAGTTTGAGCTGCCGCCTGACCGCACGTTGTGTAATGCGGATTTCAGGCAAGGAGCTCCCACACCAGGGGATGGATGGCGGTGTGGCTCCCTTGTCATCCAAAGTCGAGTTCGAGGCAAATAGTTGGACCAAGACGTCAGCCTTGTCTTTTGCGCTATGGGCCAGACTGTCATCAAATTTACGCAGTGGACTGCTCTGGCAGAAGTTGCCTTGCGCAGCTTTGGCGAGCGACCAGAAAGCACGACTCCCTGAGGGATATCTTCCAAGCCGCTCACCAATTCTGGCAACGTGTTCTGCCTTGGCCTTAGCAATAGCCTTCTTGCTGGATCTAGAAGCGGCTTTGAATAACCGTTTCTTCTCCTCGACCCAGGGACTTCGACTCTTCCTGGCCTCGTTCCAGGCCATATATGCTGACCGCTTTTGCTGCGCAGCCTCCCTACAGGTTTTATTAAACCAAGGGCGGCTGCGTCCGCCAACAGGTATGTGGACGTTTGGGATGAATAATTCCATCCCCAGGAGTACCACTTCTGTGACGCAGTCAGCACAAGAGTTGGGGTCGTCAGAGGAGAAACAGTGCCGCTTCCATGGGAAAGACGCGAAGAATTCCCGCAGTCCATCCCAATCTGCTGACTTATATTGCCAGACTCTGCGGAAGCCAGTCGCATTGGAGCGATCTGGTTTCGCAACGGGGGCTGTGGTGCGGACAAGGCAGTGATCTGATGACCCGACAGGTGCATCGACCACCACCCTGTACCCGCATGGGTGCGTAGTCAGCAGTAGATCCAACAAGGAGGGTACATGGCTCACAACGTCTGGGATACGGGTGGGCTGTTTCACCAGTTGTGAGAAGCCATAGGCCGACGCCATATTGAACAAGGCCCGACCCGGGAGGTCAGTGGTCCGTGATCCCAACCACTCCTTGTGGTGAGCGTTAAAATCACCAAGGACCACCACCTCCGCGGAAGGGAACTGTTCCAATATTTTATCAGTCCCCTCTTGGACGCTCTCAATTAATTGAGTTGACCCCAACTCACTGGCATGAGACCTGTAAAGGCACGCGTGGATTCGGGATTGGCCCCCATGATCTACTCGTAGCCACAAAATTGACAGATCTCGATGCTCGAGGCCCCGAAGGCGGCGGTAGCAAATATCGCCCCGGATGAAAACGCACACCCCGGCTTTACGGTGGAAGGAATGCTCCAATTCGTAACCGGGGTATTTCATGTACGATATATCGTCCGGGGCGCCTATTTGCGTCTCCGTTAAAAGAGCAGGGCAGGCCGTGCCGTCTCAAGGTGGTGATGGACGGCGTCGAGGTTGCTGTGTAGACCCCTAAAATTACAGAAATCCATTTTTATCTTAATATATAAAACCCTTGCGTTACTGACTGACTGACAGACACGCTACAGCCGAAACTATTGGGCGCAGGAAGCTGAAATTTGGCATGTATGTTCCTTAGGGACCCTAGAGGTGCACTAAGAAGGGATTTCCCGAAATTCCCACGGGATCGGCCAAAACGGGTAAGTAAATTTAAAAAAAGGCAGGCGTAGCTGCTGGCGTCCTCTAGTTGTGGATATGGAGTCCGCCGTGGTAAAACTTCTGCTCTTATTTTTCTTGCGCGCCATGATTACTGAGACAGCGAGGGATAGGGGAAATGAGTGTGGTGAAGTCTAAGTGGTGCCCAAAGAAAGTGTATAGCCGTGTGCGGGGTGGATCCGCGAGTTGTGTGGGGAGCTGACATGCAGCACGGAAGGGCCCCCGGTGCCCCCTCGTCTGCAGCAACCGGGATCCACTCCGGTCTCCTACCCCGGCACGATGACTGCAGAACGAGATTTTCGCCGGTTGGCGGAACAGCCTCCCGAGTAGGATGGCCTCGGGTTTGGGTCCCCTACTGACCGGCAGGTGGCCGGCGTAACCATTTCCACCAGGTCTCCCTGAACTGCACGTCAGATCCCCACGCCCAACAAACCCACCACGACTTTTGCCAAGTCGTTACCCGAAGTCGCCTATATTGCAGCCGGACAGGATACAAATAGGTTAGAACTTTCTCTCATAAATATTCGGTAGTCAATTAGTTGAATTCAAAAGCTTCTGGGTAATTCAATTTTGTAAAATTATAAATGAATGATGAGCAAATAAAATAAATAGCTTTGTAGTAATAAGGTAGTTAACTGTTATCGTTGTTAGCTTGTTATGCTACGACCACGCCGAGCAATCCACCGACTCATCATCGTATTAGCCAAACGACGTCCACTGCTGGACATAGGCCTCCCCCAAGGTTCTCCACACAGACCGGTCTTGAGCCGCCCGCATCCAACCGCCTCCCGCGATCTTGACGAGATCGTCGGTCCACCTTGCGGGGGGCCTACCTCTGCTGCGTCGTCCGGTACGTGGCCGCCACTCCAGAAACTTTCTGCCCCAACGGCCATCGGTTTTACGAGCTATGTGACCTGCCCACTGCCACTTCAGCTTGGCTATCCGGAGAGCTATGTCGGCGACTTTGGTTCTACTGCGGATCTCCTCATTTCTGATTCAATCTCGCAGGGAAACTCCAAGCATAGCTCTCTCCATCGCCCTCTGAGTGACCTTGAGCCTTCTGATAAGGCCCATAGTGAGCGACCACGTCTCTGATCCGTAAGTCATCACTAGCAACACACACTGGTCAAAGACTTTCGTCTTGGGACACTGCGGGATATTGGACGAGAAGATATGTCGTAGCTTCCCGAACGCTGCCCACCCGAGTTGGATTCGACGATTTACCTCCTTCTCGAAGTTGGACCTACCTAATTGGACTACTTGTCCCAGGTATTATATATATACTTGTCGACAACTTCGAGCGTAGAGCTCCCAACCTGAATAGGAGCAGGTACAACATGGACGTTCGACATGATTTTCGACTTGTCCATGTTCATCTTAAGACCTACTTGTTGGGAGACTCTACAGAGGCCATCGAGCATTGTGCCTAGGTCTTCCATGGTCTCAGCCATGACTACGATATCGTCTGCGAATCGAAGGTGAGTGATGTACTCGCCGTTGATGTTGATGCCGAGTCCATTCCAGTCCAAAAGCTTGAAAACATCCTCCAGCGCAGTGGTAAACAATTTCGGGGATATGACATCCCCCTGTCTCACCCCTCGCTGGAGTTGAATTGGTTTCGAACTCTGGTCCTGGAGGCGGACTGACATAATGGCGTTCTCATACAAACACTTCAGCACTTTGATATATCGGTAGTCAATCCGGCACCGTTGGAGAGACTGTAGCACCGCCCAGGTTTCGATCGAATCGAAGGCTTTCTCATAGTCCACAAACGCCAAGCATAGGGGCTGGTTATACTCCTCGGACTTCTGTATAACCTGCCGCAGCGTATGTATGTGGTCTATGGTACTATAGTCTTTACGGAAACCGGCTTTTTCGGGAGGCTGGAAGTCGTCTAGCTTGCTCTCGAGACGATTCGTGATGACCCTCGAAAACAGCTTGTAGACGTGGCTCAGAAGTGTGATGAGTCTGTAGTTCTTTAAGAGGGTTTTATCCCCTTTTTTAAAGAAAAGCACCACCACACCTCTGTGCCACGCCTGTGGCGTTTTACCCTCGAGAATGACGGAATTAAATAGCTTCCTAAGGGCTTCTCTAGCGGGTGTACCGCCGGCCTTCAGAAGCTCGCTCGTAATTCCGTCATCACCCGGCGCCTTGTTGTTTTTAAGCTGTTTGAGAGCCACACTAATCTCGTGCATGCTGACGTCTGGGATAATTTCGGTATAGTGTCGGATCAATCCAGCTCTAGGGATCCACCGACTAGACTAGATAAATATCTTAAACAAGTACGAATTATAGTGTCTAAAATAAATAAGTAAAAGGTCTCATACACGCACAAATAATTATTTAGATAGGTAATGTAGTCTCATGCTCAGTACTGACACACAGTTTTACTAGATAGTTTTACTCGAAAACGAGATAAAGATAAAGATTCATTTATTGCATGACTGTGTACATACAAGGTGTTAGTGTATACAATATAATATTATAGTTCCAACAGTTTACCCGATTCGGATGTGCAACTTGTATTTATCAATAGTTAAGTTAAGTAACAAATAGAAAATAATAATAATAATTAACATAACATCACATGATTTTTCTCAAAATACTCGCGCAGATTGTAAAATACATTTTGAGTTAGCCATTTCTTTAGTTGGGTTTTGAACAATTTCCCATGCAATTCTTTAATAGCTACTGGTAGATGATTAAATACTCTTATAGCAGTAATATAAGTGCTCTTGTAATACACTGTGTTTCTAATAATGGGTAAATTAATGTTATATTTATATTTGTTACGAATATTTATTTTTGTATTACACTTAAAATCGAAGTATTCCATATTACCTCTTACAAACAAACACAATTCCAATATATAAATCGCAGTTAATGTAAGAATTTTCTTTTCTTTAAATATGTTTCTCAGGGTATCAGTACTACACATGTTGTAAATCGTTCTTAAGCATCTTTTTTGTAAAATGAATGTGGATTGCACATCTGTCGCGTTTCCCCAGTAGATAACACCATATGTCAAAAGTGGATATACATTACCAAAATATGCATTTTTAGCAGTGCTAAGGTTAGTGGTTTCCCTTAAAATAGATAATGCATGACATGCACTTGATATTTTTTTATTGATTTTTTCTATATGTGCCTTCCAGTTGAGGTGTTGATCTATCGTTACTCCTAGAAAATTTGTTGCATTGACTTCTTCAATTACTGTATTGGACATCGATACTTTTAGTTGAGCAGGCTTACTTTGGTAGTTCCTGAATTGCACTAATTTTGTTTTACCTAAGTTTACATCTAAGTTTCTACTCTTCAACCATTCAGTTACTGTTCTTAATGTCGTGTTTATGTTGTTTTCATAATCATGAACAGACTTGTAATCACTTGATATGAAAATAGTTGCGTCATCTGCGTACATAACACATAGGTGGTCAATAATGTTAGGGAGCTCATTAATATAAATAAGAAACATCAAAGGTCCCAAAATGCTACCTTGTGGAACACCAAGTAGTACGTGTTCAAATTCGGATTTAACTACTTCCATCATTTTATTTGTTTCATTATATACTTCTATCACAGTCGCCTGCTGTCTATTGCTTAGATAGTCCTTAATTAACTTTAGTGCTACACCTCTTATCCCTATTCTTTCAAGTTGATTTAGTAGAATATCATATTTTACACAGTCAAATGCTTTTGAAATATCAATGAATAAAGCGGCACATTGTCTTTTGTTGTTTATATTATCCCATATCGAATCAAACAGTTTATATATTGCTAACGACGTTGTCTTTTCTTTTTGAAACCCGAATTGATTTTTGTGTAATATATTATTTACATCTAAAAATTTCTGCAATCTGTTGTATATTACTCTTTCAAAAATTTTCGAGAAGTTTGGTAACAGTGCGATTGGTCTATAGTTATTTATGTCATGTTTTGAACCTTTTTTATAGAGAGGCTTAACCAGTGCTTTCTTTAGGCTATAAGGAAATTTACCCGTTTCCAACATTAAATTTAGTATATATACAAGTGGCCTAACAATATACTCAATGCTGGCTTTGATAACTCTGATGGGTATATTGTCATGACCACAGCTAGTTTTGTTTTTTAACATATTTGCTATCTTTTTCACTTCATACTCATCAACGGGATTTAGAAAAATACTTTTTGCATTATTTTCAGGTAATGATATGGGTGTACTACTCGATGATTGTTTAAAATTCTGAGTGATATACACATGATTAAATACACTAACAATTTCTTTAGGCGAGTTTATAACAACATCATTCTGTTTAATATAATCTATGCCCGGCTGGATCTGGTTTACTGGTTGGGTCTGTTGCTTAATTAGCTCCCAAGTTGCCTTTGTCTTATTGTCACTTTTTGAGATAAACTTAATATTGGCGATTTGTTTAGAGTTTTTTATAACCCGCTTCATAATTTTACAGTACTGGGAATATCTTGATTTAAAAACCTGACAATGTTTATTTTTAGACTGTAAGTACATGTTCCTTTTATTTTTGCTGGACACTATAATTCCTTTAGTTTTCCATGACTGTACCTTTTTGTTTTGTAATTTTATTTTCTGTATAGGTATACACAAATTAAATATTAAGTTGAAGTAGTCCATAAATTTACTATACGCTGCATTTACATCCGTTTGTAAATAAATCTCATAGAAATTAATTTGCGCTATATATTTAATAAAAATTTCAATATTATCGTTTATTTTGCGTTGCAATTTGTACCAGTATTTTTCATGAAAACTCAAGCTACATGGTAATTTTATAACTTGGGCAGTATGGTCAGAAATGCCGAGGTCCCATATTTCAGCTTTATAATTCTTATGGTTCGTTATTATATTATCAATACATGTTGCAGAGTGTGATGTTATTCTTGTAGGCTGGTTAAAAGCTAAGTGAAGATTATATGTATTTAGAGTATTTATAAATAATTTAACTTTATTGCCGACATGTATTGTATTAATGTTATAATCTCCTAATATAAATATTTTCTTTTTCATAACTCTTAACCTAGTGGTAAGTTTAAATAACAATAACTCTAATTTATCAAAAAACAGGTTGATATTACTATTAGGCGTTCTGTAAACACATAAAATGTACCAATTCAATTCCGGAATTTCTATGCCACAGCACTCAAAATGCCGTTCAACGGAGATATCAGAAAGCCAATTAATTGTTTTAAAGTCAATGGATTTTTTCACGTATATGCACACTCCACCTCTGCTTTTATTCTTCCTGGAAAAGTAAGCTGCTGTAATTATAATTCGATAATTGCAATATTTCTGAATAATCGTTTTTCAAGAAAGTTTCGCTTAAGCACAGAACGTCTATGCTTCTGGACTCTACTAAAATTTCTAGGTCTCCTATTTTGGATCTGACACCTTGTACATTGTTGTGCAATATGGTAAAATTACGCTTGGTCTCGAAAAAACTGTTCTTCTGTTTGTGTTTCAATAGTACATACACTTGTTACCTGGTTATTATCTGTCTGGGTACTTGTAGACACATGGTTGTTATTGTTATTCCTTGTAATTTCGTTTATATATTTATTATAACTGTATTTGTAATTCAGATGTAATATGTTTCGCAATACTAGCCTACAGTTTGCTAAAATATAACGTGTAAATGAAGCTAAATACTCCACATGCACATAAGAAGCGTATGAAAATTGAGAACAGATTAATTGAAAAGCTTCGTGCAGTTTCCATTCACTTAAAAATCTACTCTTATATACATTACAAAGTAAAACATTCGTATGTGCAAGTCTATCCAGATTATAGTATAATGCCGATTGTAATTTTAACGGATTTCTGTCGTTGCTACCACACATAATTACCACGTAGTCCAATTTACCAAAGTCTTTGCATGTCTCTAGGCATGATTCCAAAAGTTTATCGCTTGAAGCTCCAGGCTTGCAGATCGAGGATACGAAGTAGGAGGAGCCGATGTGATTCTGTAGCAAGTTCCTCATGCGGGAGTGTACGTCAGAGAATATTTGTATTCTCGGACATGTATTACTGGTGCGTGTATGAGAATGAGCTATACAAGTTGAGTCGTCATTGATTAGTAATGGCTTGGAAGTATCAGTTATCGACGGTTTATCAAGTGCTTCAGGTCTCGGTGGTGTAAGGGTTTGTTTCGAATTGTCTTCGAAGACATCCAATTCCTCAATGCCGTTATCCAATTGCAAGCTGAGATCTCCACTGCTTAAATTTAGTTTTTGAGGATCCTTGAACAAACGGCGCAGCTTTTTTGTTTTTCGCACGCTATTTGAAAGTACTGAAGTGCGTGGTGAACCGGAACATATCTCTTTCAGTTGCATAATTTGTTTACTTTGATCTTGAGATTGTTGTTTTAAAATATTATTCTCAATTATTAAATTTTCTATTTCGGCATGTGCTATTTCTAATTCCTCTTTCAACTTTGAAATTTCACTACTGTGTTGTTCGCCTAGCAAATGTCCAGATGATAAATCTGGCAAACTGTGGCCTAAGTACTCTGAGTCGCTGGACATAATTGAGAGATTTGGAGATACATTAATTTTCTTTTTGTCTTTACGTGTTGTTATATTTTACGAGTAAAAAACAACGTGTGAACTGCAAAACTCACAGCTCGATGACATCAAATACACTGTAATTTTACTCTAAGCGAGCCTTCGAGTCTGGCTCGATTGAGTAAAACTGTATGTGAGTACGGAGCTTTACATACCCATTGATTATCTCTTATCTTATGTTCTAAGTAAGTAGAATGTGCTACGAGGTACGTAGCAAACGTACGCCAAACAAAGTATCATCGCACTAGACAATCTCGTAGAACAAGGTTGGTACCATAGGTGTCACGTCATAAGTCATCACTTATGTAGATGATGCCATGACTTTATTCATGATGGCTGAGAATACCTTGATAAAAAATATATTTACTTTCACCAATATTACGTAAAGTAGGTACAAGCAAACCAAGGTTTTAATATTATAATATAAAAAAGATCAGATATTATATTGAACAGATTTAAAAACCTTTTACTGGTTATTCTATACGTTTTCGGTCTCCTAGTTGATATCGAGACTATATATTTATGAGATTAAGATTATATACCAAAAGAGCCTACGACTTTCCTAAATTTGGCTTTTGTATTGTAAGGCAGATTGTACACTATTACACTTTATATGAAGGTATACGGATTTACTCGCAAGACATACCAACTTGACCGTGTGGTTGACGGCATAGAATACAATTGTCACCACCCCCTATCTTCCCGTGGGTGTCGTAAGAGGCGACTAAGGGATAACCCGATGCAAATACCATCTTTGCGTAGAGACGGAAAACTCGACATCAAACCCTATACGACTGCCTCGTTAGTCTCGCGGCATAAATGTGCGCGTGGGATCGGGAGGTCCCGGGTTCGATTCCTGGGTTGGGCAGTGTTATTGGGTTTTTCTGTCACGAAATTCTCAGTAGCAGCACGGAGTCTGCAAATGTGCCCGGTACGGCAATTGGCTCGTCCCTTATTACGTGGGACTAAAGTATATCTGGCGAAAAGTGGGTGTAGAAATACACCTCTGCCTACCCCTTCGGGGATAAAAGGCGTGACGATTTGTATGTATGTACATACCAACTTTAAATTATTTTTGTTACTCTTCGATCAAAGTTGAGAATTGACTTATTTTATCACTTCACTAACATAGAATGTAAAAATAAAATAATTTAGGCATCGTCTATATTATTCACGATCGTCTGCAGCTATCATTGCCAAAAATATATAATTCAAAGTAGCTAACCAAAAAATCGCGCATCAAGAAATTGTTTGCAGTTGAAAATAATCTATTAAAAATGCATTAAAAGAGTCATTTACATTTTGATAGCTATGTACATATTATGCATTTCTTATTTCCAGGAAAGTGAAGGATTTTCGGCCACACTTCAACTGCCATTTGATTCCATCTCGAGAGTAAAGTTTAATATACACGATAAAGATCATGTCGTTTTGAGACAAATATAAATCTGTTCTCAGTTCAGCACTCGTTCGTCACAGACTCGAGATTTACGACATCCAATTGGTTGAATACTTCCCGTTGCCTCCACGGACCATTTCAGCGGAAACTTTAACTTTACTCCACACTGAGGAACAATATAATATAATAACTGGGTTAGGTTTTTAGGCTATTATACAACAAGTTTAATGAAATGAAATACTTCTTTATTTCGTGTAAACTATGCAAGTACTTACGAAATGTCATTAAAAAAAAACATTATATACAATTATTTTTATGTGTCGAATTAGAACAGCTCAGTCGTTTGGGTTTTGGTCGTCTTTATATTCAGATATTTCATAATATGCTTTTGAATACAATTTCACTTTTACAATAATTTTGAACTTATTTATAGATATGTCTCTTATACTATAAGGGAGCTTGTTATAAAAGCGTATACATTGTCTCAAAAAACAGCTACTTATTTTGTGGAGACGAGTGCTATGAACTACGAGATTATTCCTGTGTCTTGTATTTACAGAATGTATATCAATCACATTTTTTACAAAATTTGTCAATATTTTTATGTACGTATAGCAGATTTTCATAAATATATTGTGATACAACAGTCAGAATGTTTATCTCTTTGAACTTTTCTCTTAGAGAAACTCTTGGACCGAGGTTATAAATTCCACTTACAGCTCTTTTCTGCAGAACGAATATTGTATTTAGATCTGCACCATTCCCCCAGAGAAGAATCCCATACGACATTAAGCTATGAAAGTAACTGAAATAAACCATTCTAGCTGTTTCTAAATCTGTGAGGCGTCTAATTGTCTTAACCCTTACGCTGCAGAACTGAGTTTGCCCGATTCGATAATAACGAATAGGTCACTTGTAACAAGCTATTGTCATATCTTGATGGACGCAATTATGCCAATGTGCTTTCATTTGATCTTATCCAAATGTGAGTTACTTTAAGGCTACATACATTGAATACTTTAAATAACCTGTTACATATGAATACCAGGTAAATATATATAGTTGAAAATGTAAATTTTCATGGAAAATACTTAAATTTTAAATCTATAAACAACAAGGTAAGTATTGATTTTTTTTGTGATCAACTCATTCTTAAATGTTAATATATACGAAAGCAACTTTTGACTTCGTGTTACGCCTTGACGGCTAAATTACTTAGTGACAGGTACCACATAAGCTAGAACCGCAATAAAATAAACATAGATTTGTAGTTAATCTGCCAACGTTCAATGTAATTCCTTTCGTGTTAGGTCCGGGCTTGGATAGTATAAATATATTAATCTTATTTGATAGCTTAATATGGACAAATAGTTTTAGAACTGAGGCATGATACCCACATTGGTAAGGGAAGCCTTTGTACGACTCATAACGGTATAGTTATCTTTTGAAATGAAATTCTTTAGAGCCAGTTCATTGTATATCAGAATAAGTAGGTATAAACCTGCAAAACAACCACATAGGTACATACGAGTACTTACCAATTCACGCGTAAGTTTCTTCTCTCTCTTTATTCTGTGCTACCATCGTCTATTATTAACATTAGTACAATAAAAATATTAAATTCTGTTTATGACTACCAATAATAAAATACTTCATAATCCTGGCATTCGAATAATATGAGAAAGAAATTCTCCGCTTTTATAAAGTTAAACGAGTTATTAGCTTCCTCGCTAGGTGAAAGGTAAACATTTCATAGTTGTTACACCTGAAAAGGAACGGAAATTAAGTTTCATATTTACGAAGAACCTGATTTGGGTCGAAGAATACAGCTATAGCGGAAAAATGCCGGATTTCAAGAAAAAATTCTGTTCATTAACTGTATGAAAACTGTTGCTTCTTTGGTAATTTTGTATAGGAATCAACGTAATGTGTGTTATTCAATTCATGATGTTGTCCAATGCTGGATATAGTGTTGCCAATGGCACTCACTGACTGACTGTCAGTCAATTAACGTAAATTGTCACTATCTATAGCCAATTAGTCTTTAACTTGAATTCTCCAAAATTAGGAACTTTGAATATTTGGCTTCAACTCCTGTGAACATAATGTATGGGAAACTTGCTAACGTTTCCGTAGAATATGTTATAAAAACTATAATAGAATGATGCTACAGAGGGATAGTCAGGGACTTTAAAGAAAGTTTAGAACGTGGGCTTTTGTCCAGTCGACGTCAATAGTTACGTTAACTTTAACTCTGTATCATAATAGACGTAAACATATATTTAATATGTTGAAACATTTCCATACTTACCTTCTGTTTACATTTTGTAGATATGTGGGATTAATGTTATGTTTTGATAGCGGCCAGCTACATAACACCCGCACAGCGCCATCTACCCAATGACGACGAAACTACTACAACACACTATAACTACGGCTACTAACAAGGCGGGGAGAATTCAAACAATCCTGAACCGCGATATCAACTTTCGCGAGCCAAGCAGCATATATACAACTTCCAAAGTATGTCCGTCGGCCTGCAGGCCACCAAGCACGACCACCCAGCTTGGTTAGAGGCTCCTCCCTCTAGTTGGAGGAACACCACACCTTTATCCTCCACAGATATGTATCTCATAATAAATGGACTAAACAGTAGCGCACTAAATAGTTTGTGAACTAATGTACGGAGTAGTGCCGTTTGTGGTTGTTTATGCGATTGAAACGATTGCCGAGGCTAAGCTACACTAAGCCCGGTCAGCACATGGATGAGTAACTGATAAGTGGGATACAAATTTGAGAGCTTTGGGCTATAGAGCGCTTGAAGTATCTAGATTGATAAACTCTGTTTAAAATTGTGTTTATTATTTGCTTTAATCCTTTCAAAAATTGTTGTGGTACCTAAGCGAGTAAAATGCTAAATATATTAAAAGTCACATAACGAAAGCTTTGTACATAAATAATTACTTAAAGTAACACGTTCTGTTTTAATTCAAGTACATTTTTGACTTCTGTACCGAATCTGACAAAATTAGTTGGCGCTATGTCCTAATTTGCAAGATACTTGACACACTAAAAAAATACAATTAGAATGAGTCGTTTAGTTTCTGATTTAAAAATATTCCTCCTTCCGCTACTCCCGTGAATGTGGCACATTTGGTAAATAGTCCAACAGTGATAAATTGCAGTAAATTCAATATAGGATCGCTCAGTTAATACTGAGAATTGACTAACATCGAATGATCCTCGGTGCCGATCCGTTCTAGAATCCTGTAGTTGCCGATATGATCACCAACTGAAGCCTAAAAACGGAAAACCTAAACATAAGACTATGTTAAAGATTTTTAGAAAATGATTGCGCTATGCCCACTCGTATCCGCCCACTATACCACTGAAGTTCAAGTAGAGGAGCAAACAATACATGAGCGAATATAACGCAATTCTAAAAACAATATTGTTTATACTTACAGTTCGAAATGGTAACCTCCTTTATTTGAAGTCGAATATCATATATTATCTACTTAAAATCAAGACTAGATTTTCAGACTTTTTACTGGTAAATTCAGAACTAGTAAAATCTTGCTTAGATTTCGTATTACTTTAATAATAGACGAATTTTATATACTTTTAACAAAAAGTCAAAGTTCTACACGGTGATTGAGAGCTCGACTGTTAATTTCATTCCTCGCTTTAAGTTTCTTCGAAAACTACAAGCGATTTCTTGCTTACTTTTTGCAAACTAAACAAGACGGAGAAAATAAAACCCGAACCACTCTTGACTCAGGTTACTGAAATATATTCCCAGCGAGCGAGATCAGTGAAGATAAAATGTTGTAAACAAAACAAGTCCAGATAAAATCTCTAAGAAGTAGTTTAATTTCGAGAGTAACCAAGTTGAAAAGCTAATAAACGGGTTTCAAGAAATTTTAGAGTAGTAAAGCTTAGGTTATCGTTATCCTAGTTCAAATCTGGGGTCCGCTTACTACCGACCTACTAACCTAACCGGATTTGTCTGAATATTAGTAAAATACTTGAAAGAAGCTGAATATTACTGTAATTTATTAGGGGTAGCGATAGTCCATGCTTTAGACTAGTGTCAGTTTATTCTCAGGTATTGACTTCTTTTATCGACTGTCAAAGATCTTCATGACTGCCCTGACCGACGCGGCGACGGCTTGGCAAGCGATAATTGACTATGCCAAACGCAAATAGCTCCGAAAAGTCAGTGGTGTGGATTCGAACCCGATATCCTGGCATGGTAGGCTGTTGGTATCTTCACTGGGCTGTCGCTGCTAGTAAAACTTAGGTGTTCATCAGAATATCTAGGTACTCTTGTGTCACAATTACCGACACTCGCGTGTGCCCACGACAAAAACTAGTCTATCCACTTCTGATGTTACGGAATAAAATTCAATATTTTTGCCCCTGTATCCTATATTTATCCATTTTGCGTATACCGAGTGTCAGGTGTTGCAACCCGTCAGAGGGGCTGATATGGAATACATTATTTACGCTGAGGCTCAACATGTTTTCGTTTATACAATCACAGTACCCACCCTTTGTTTCAAACTTTTAACCACCTTATATTTAATTCTACCTTGCATACAACTTGAAATTTTGAATGTGTTTTTATTTGACAATAATGGCATATGTAATTGTGTTTACCCCAGGGTTTTAGCGATCTTTTATCTTGTATAAATATAGACTGTTATATTTAGCGTTTCCTCAATTAATATTTACAGGTAATTGTGTTTTATTTTTAGGATGGTTTGTTTCGCTGTTAATTGCATTAATCACGCTGAGGTGTTTCAATTTTCTATGTGTATGTAGTGTTTCAATTAATTTCAATTTTACAATGTGTTTTCGCATTCTTAGTATTTTCTTATTTATATTATTTTTTAATGTATTTCTTATATTAAACAACAATTAGTTTTTTTTAATAATCTTAATTAACAATATCTAATTACGAGTAAGTACTGTATGTACGTAGTACAAAGTAAGGTGCCTATTCAACTAAACTTAAACTAAAATTAAATGGTTGTACAAAAATTGCATAATTTAATACAAAGTGTGGCCTCCTCATTCTATGAACTTGCTCGCTATGAAATTTTAGTAAGTCCATCAGTTGTTGGGTTGTTGTCACTCCATCCAAGTCCTTTAAAACACGTCTCTGGAGCATGTCCCATGCATGCTCGATGGGGTTGAGGTCTGGCGATTGTGCAGGCCAAGGCAATATCAGGATGTTTTACCTTGCCAAGTACTCCCGTGTGTGCAAACCTGTATGCGAACGCGCATTGTCATGCATCAACATGAAATCGGAGCCAAGCGTTTGTGCGAAAAGGCCTTAGAACATGCTCAACCTAATTTACAGCGTTCATGTTACCATTTACAAAAACGAGCTCAGTTCGTCTGTTCTTCATAATACCCACCCATACCATAACTGTTGAGCCGTTGTATAGATGCACTGCCTGAACACACCTCAGTCTTTCAGTATTTCCAGGACGACGGTACACTCTTACCCTTCTAGTATCAGGCTTGAACCCAAATCGAGACTCATCGCAAAATAAATTTTTATCCCATTGTTCCCGGGTCCATGTAATGTGTTCCCTACACCATTCATTTCGATGAGGGCGATTCCCGTGACGTATCGGTGGGCACCTAATTGGCCGTCACGATCGTAGGCCATACTCATGCAGTCGATTTCGCACAGTTTGGCAGCTAACAACAACACCAATTGAATTTTGTAGCCTTAAACCTATCTCTCGGGCGGTTAACATCGGCTGGCGTCTTGCAGTCAGTTGTATGTATCGATCTTGCCGTGTGGTTGTACAAATGTACACCTACCTCGAACTGGGTGCTGCTCAGCAGGATCTCCCGTGTTAATGTAACGCTGATGAAGACTGCAAATAACGCTTCTGTTGATACCAAAATACCGAGATACCTGAGATTGACGTCTTCCCGCTTGCAACATCCCTACAGCTCTTTGCATTTTATCTGCGTTCAAATGACGTCGCTCCATAACGTAAAAATTTCTCAAAATCCAAATTTGTTCAAAACTTTTTCAAATTATTGATTAAATCATAAAATTGATACAGAATACTAAATTTTAATAAGCAAAGAAAACGCTATACAATTCGAACAAATGCATTCGCTTTTGAATTTGTGAAAAAAAAATATGATACTCGAATTTTTTTACAACCAGCCAGTATGTCCTCTAGATCAAAAAAGTTTACATAGGTATTACCAACTTGTTATATAATTATATAATAATTGATTAATAATTTGAAATAGTATGTGTTGTTTAGACTTTTTTGATGTGTGTATTTGAATCTGCACCTTTATCTGCACTAACAGATTCGCAGCCTGAAGTCTCAAGTACTAAATTACTTCTACTGACATAAAATTTTACTAAACAATTCTTCTTATGTGCTACTTGAGTCTTTTTATATGATTTGAATAAAATCCCCAATTTGGACGTTCAAATTAATTTCGTATTGAATAAATTAGCGTGACCGTCAGACGGACGGCATGAGAGCTCTGTTGACCTACCTATACTGGTCTCGTTTTAGGCAGATCCAAAATATCTCACAAAATCGATACGTGTTATGTGTGATGTGTGGGCCTTGTATTAAGCTTTCGAAATGAGTACTTATTTAGGCTGATGGAAGTAACAGCAATAAATCCCATCGAAAACCACCTACGGTTTCAAACGTGGGTTTGTATCCGACGTCAATTTATGTATTATGTTAACTTTAACTGTTTATCTTAATAGACGTAATTACATATTTAATATAAAGACATATTTATTTCTGAATTTTGGTTGTGATGGTGGCTTTTCCTGGCTAAATGACTTCTCGAGAAGAAAGGCCGAAACAAACTCAGAGTCATTGTTTTTTTTTTCTCATTTCAATTTCTTTCATCTTTTCTTGATTTCTTAAACTTTTAAAGTCCAGACAAAATGGGTTTAGTATGCAAGTACAATGCAGGATATCGTCTGAAGCTTTTGACTGACTCAGCCCACTGATGACCCGCATTCAACAGCAATCGTACGGCTCAACCTTGATTGAGGGAGCCAGCACGATCTGTATCACTATGCCTCCATGGCGAAGAGGCATAGTGATATACACCTTCTGATGGTGTGGACTCCGCGCTATCAGAAGTGTATATCACTATGTATAAGCATGTCAGCCTAAGCCATCAGACAGGTTGCCACAACTATTTATTTAAAAGTTTAATAATGCCCACATCGTACTCACAACTTTACATATTAATATATGGTAAAATACATGTCGTAAACAAAATGTTAAAAATAGTCAAAATTTAAACAAAACCATGTAATTCATTTATAATGTCAGAAAATATTATTGAATGTCAATTTAAGAATGTCTAAAAAAAAGAATATATTACATAAGTTATTATAAATGTCAAAAGAAAAAAAATAAAATTACAAATGTCAAACTAAAAAATGTCAAAAAAAAAAAAATATGGTGAGACATTTCCACAACTAACTTTTGTTTAGTCTTTGTAGATATGTGGGAGTAATAATTATGATGTTTTGATATGTATCTCATAATAAATAGACTAAACAGTAGCACACTAAATAGTTAGTGAATTAATGTACGGAGTAGTGCTCTTTGTGGTTGTTTAAGCGAATGAAACGATCGCCGAGGTTAAGCTACACTAAGCCCGGTCGGCATATGGATTACGTAGTGGTAAGTGGGATACAAATTTGAGAGATTTGGGCTATAGAGCGCCTGAAGTATTTGGATTGATAAACTCTATTTAAGCTTCGCAGATTTAAAATTTTAAAACTGTGTACGGCTTTATAATTTATAGTAGCTTTCTGGTTTTAATTCATTCGAAAATTGTTTTGATACAGAAGCGTGCTAAAATCCAATTTGTTTTAAATAAAGTGACGAAACGAAAGTAACATGCATATAAATTGACTTTAAGTATATAACATAATCATATATTTTTGAGTACCGTACCAAATCTGACGAAACTATATACCTAGTTAGCACTGCGTCCTAGCGTTTGCAAAATTACGGACAACTAAAAAGGTATAATTGGAATAAGCCGTTTAGATTTGGACTTAATTATAGATAAGTTTACATATAAATACCCACTCCAGTGTAAGTGGCACATTTAGTTAAATGTCAAAAAGTGATTGAATCCAGTAAATGCACCAATATGGGATCACTCACCATCTTCTGAGAATTTACTAAAATAGGACGATCCTCCGTTCCGATCCGTTTCAGAATTCTCAATTATATAACGTAGTTACCGAAATGCTTATCAATTTTGGCCTTAAAGTGTAAAGCCTAATGGTGCTATTGTTATTATATAAATTTTTAGAAAAAGTAAATGCGAGCGTCGTTTCCACTCGTATCCACCCACTATACCACTGAAGTTCAAGTAGAAGAACAAACACTACATGAGCGCATATAGCGCAATTCTAAAAACAATATTGTTTATACGTACAGTTCAAAATGGTAACCACCTTTATTTGTAGACGGATATACCTACTTAAAATCAAGATTAGTTTTTCAGACTTTTACTGATAAATTCAGAACTATTGAACATCTAGCGAAAATAGGTTTCAAATTACTTTAATTAGAGACGAATTTGATATCCTTATAACAAAAAGTCATAAGACTACACGGTGATTGAGAGCACGACTGTTAATTTAATTCCTCGCTTTTAAGTTTCGTAGAAAACTACCAGCGATTCCTTACTTACTTTTTGCAAATTAAACAAGACGGAGAAAATTAAACACGAACCACTCTTGACTCAGGTTACTGAAATATATTCCAAGCGAACGAGATACGCGAAGATAAAATGCTGTAAACAAAACAAGCCGAGATAAAATCTCTAAGAAGTAGTTTAATTTCAAGAGTAACCAAGTTTAAATTTAACTAGTTTTTAGCCTGCCTTGCAATAGTTGCATGTGCAACAAGAGAGCAAAGTTGTTTTTTGTTTCAAGTGCTGATTTTGAGACCCGAGCAAGCGAAGGATTCTATGATTGATTCACGAGCGTAGCGAGTGATTCAAAGTTAGAATCCTGAGTGTAGTGAGGGACTCAACAGCACGAGATGCAAATAACTTTGCTCTCGTGTAGCACGCATAACTTTTCACCTCAGCAGTGAGAACACATATTACTTAGTTGACATAGAAATTAACAGGAATAGATTGAAATAACGTTTAACACGTTACACTACACGCTATCAGTATCAGCGAAACTTTTATTCCCGCTATTTTTTTAATCGCCTTTTGATACCGCGTCCCTGATGTTTAATTATCAAATGTATTATTGTTGAAATTCCAAATAAAAATAAATGTATTGGTTAAATACCAATTCAATACTATTAATTAGACTTATTTTAATGAAAATCCAATAATAAATTAAACATATAAACAATAACATTATAAAAAAAACGAAATTTCTTTATTATAAATACCTTTAAATTTTAGGGTATTACGCGTTGCCGAACGTGTTTTCTTTGAGGTCGAATTCCAAAATCGAATTTCGAAGGGATTTGTTTTTTTCACTCACTTTTTTATATGCATGTGAAAGAGACAGAGCACAGTCAAATTCGAATGTTTCAAATTTATGGCTGAACAATGTCAATTCGTGGCACTGAAGATTGAAAAATTAAAAAGCTTCTCGTACTTTAACCCACGCTCGAATCAAAATCGCGTTTTATTAACTGTTGTCTCGCAGCTAAAGTGGCATGTTTGAGCTGCTGAGGTGAAAATTATTTTGTGCATATCATTGATATTTTTAACATTATTGTGCTACGTTACTTTCTTATTGTTTAAAACGTGCGAGGCGTAAAGAAACAGATTTGACTAGTTTAATTGCTTGCCTTGCAATAGTTATTTGTGCAACAAGAGAGCAAAGTTTTTTTTTGTTTCGAGTGCTGATTTTGAGTCCCGAGCAAGCGAAGGATTCTATGATTGATTCACGAGCGTAACGAGTGAATCAAAGTTAGAATCCTGAGCGTAGTGAGGGACTCAATAGCACCAGATACAAAAAGCTTTGCTCTCGTGTAGCACACATAACTTTTCACCACAGCAGTGAAAACACATATTACTTAGCAGACATAGAAATGAACAGGAATAGATTGAATTCTGCATTAATCACTTATTGATTTAACTCTTCTGGTGTTAAAGTACAATCATCATCGCTAGTTTGAATCACCTTTTTAGATTATTTTATATATTTATATAATTCAACACGTTTCGCTATACTGTATTAGCATCAGTAAAATTTTAATTTTTAATACCGCGTTTAATACCGCGTTTTAAAACCGCGTCCTTGATGTTTATTTATCAAATGTATCATTGTTGTAATTCCAAATAAAAATGTATTGGTTAAATAGGTACTAATTTTATACTATTAATTAGACTTATTTTTATTAAAATCCAATAATTAATTAAACATATAAACAACAACATATAAAAAAAGTAATTTCTTTATTACAAATATCTTTTTTTATTTGCGTTTCCGAAGGTGTTTTCCTTGAGGTCGAATTCCAAAATCGAATTTCGAATTCGTAGGGGTTTGTTTTTCACTCACTTTTTATATGCATGTGAAAGAGACAGAGCACAGTAAAATCCGAATGTTTAAATTTATGGTTGAACAATGTCAATTCGTGGCACTGAAGATTGAAAAATTAAAAGCTACTTTGCCTCACGCTCGAATCAAAATCGCGTTTTGTTCACTGTTGTCTGGCAGCAAAAGCGTCATGTTTGAGCTGCTGTGGTGAAAATTATTTTGTGTAAGCATGGTTTATACTTGGTAGCCATGAATGAATTGCTAATATTATTTTTATAACGAATTTGCAAGCTGTTTGTAACGGTGCTAAATATGTTTCTGCAAATTTATATTATTCCTTGATACAGAGTGTATTCAGAATTGTATTACTTTGCTAGCACTTCTGAGGATTACTTATTAATAATGCTGTGTACGCAAACGAGACTCTGTATTTCTTGCTAATAGGTGTTTCTCGTGAGCTGATTCTTAGATTGATTCGATTCCAGGAAGAGATTGAAGGAACCCATTGCACCAGCAATCTTTAAAATAATCGGTTACTGATGTGAATTATTTTTGTGGCACTCAATATGGTATTTGCAATACGACATTGGCGCCCAACATGGGGCGTAATAAATCAGTGGCTCAGAAAGGTATCTATAATGGTAAGAGATTTTATATCGGCAATAAAAAGTTGGACAAGAAACACTTCTTGTCTATACTTAAACTAGCAAAGACTTCTCGGAGACAAATTTTACAACTCTCAGTGTGTAATGAGCAAATGATGACGTCAGTCTACATTAGTTTAGCCATTTAGCTTATATTGCACTCGTTAATGACTTTATTTGCAGAAAACTGAGCAGAAATGTGCTACCATTTTGATTTTGAATAATAGTGACAAATTGCTAAGAATTGAACGATTAACTTGTTGCTACATGCTGATTTACAGCTGCAAAATAATCAGGACCCAAGGAGTCGCTTGGTTTATCCTGGTTAGTAGAGCCGCCATTACAACATCCGAAATCGGTTGAAGACATTTACGATATCCTGCAGGCAATGTAACTCCTTGCCCTTATTTAAGAAATAAAAAGGATGAAAATAACAAAAAGTTCAAAAATAGAACATAATATTACATGGTACTCTCGACGCAACATACACGAGCTATCATAAAGTTTTTATCTGCGCTTGTCCGCAAGAATTTCCGAACTTGCCCCTCTAATTGCTTCACTGCGCTAGTTTTCGAATATCGGCAGTCGCTATCAGCCGTCCGTTCATTGGCAGGCTGCCTTAAATAAAATGGCCTTTAAATGGACTGACTCGTAGCCGTCCTTGCCAGATTGTTATGACTCGCCTTGAAGAAGACAAGGCGATGGACAACCCTAGTATGCGATATGAATTAGGTGATAGTGGGAAGCTGCGGTTAAGCGAATCTTGGATGTGTACTATGCTAGATTGCGTGGGTGAGTGTATTCCAAAATAAATTTGTTGTTTTTAGCTTGAAATTTTATTGGTCTCGCGGCATAAATGTGCGCGTGGGATTGGGAGGTCTCGGGTTCGATTCCCGGGTCGGGCAAAGTTTTATTGGGTTTTTCCGTTAGGAAATTCTCAGTAGCAGCTCGGAGTCTGGTAATGTGCCCAGTACGGCAATAGGCTCGCCCCTTATTACGTGGGACCTAAAAATTCATGGCGAAATGTGGGTGTTATATCACACCTCTGCCTACCCCTTCGGGATACAGGCGTGAGTCTATAAATAAAATAAAAAATAAATTTTCATTATAGTTATGAACTAGTTACGCGTGGCTTCACTCGCGTTGTTTTCTGTATCTCGGAAACAGCGATACCTACTGTGTTAACTAGCCTATTATGTAGCCCTATAAAGTGCTCTATCTTCCAGTGACAGTCCCATTCAAATCGGTTCGGTCATTCTAGAGATTATCCCGGACAAACAGAAATACAGGCAGACAGAAAGATTTTTAAATATGTTATGTTATAGCATGTATTTGTTATGGTGTAGCAAATTATATGCACTGGATATAAAATACCATATAATGTTAAAAGTGTACATACCATTTATATATAAATAAAAATAAAACTTATTTTGAAATCAGAGAGTGACAGTTAAATTTAATTTCAATGTATGGCTGGCAAACATCACAATATAAAAAACATAAGGACAGACAGACATTCTGGTTACAGTGTAAGGTAGGGTCTGTAGCTGCTGGTGAAGGTGCAGAATGATAAGTCCGATCTTGTAGTTGTATAAAGAGAATATATTTACAAAATAAACTTAGCCTAAATATATGTACAAAATTAGTTTTACAAAGAATGGTAGCTTAAACTACGATACTATCCGCGTGAGCCAATCAGGGCAAAGTACAAAATATTGTAGTTACTCGTGCGAACGCTTACACGTGGAGAATGAGCGGACCGCACTTGATAGTGCGGCGTACAACTAGCGGCCGGCGAGGTTTTGCCGCTGACGTGTTTCACTCGCCATTTTGCTGTTTGGCTCCGTAGCGCGTAGACGCATGTGAAATTTATGTATTGCAGCTACAGTACTCCCCCTCAAGCGAAGACCTACGCACCGTCCTACAAAGACTTGACGTCTACGGGATAACAATAAATCCATCGAAATGCGTATTCGCACAAGAAAATGTGAAATTCCTCAGTTACGAAGTATCGAGCGAAGGAATCAAGCCACCGTACGATAAAATCAAGGTCATCGCGGCATATCCGAAGCCAGAGACTATTGAACAATTGCGGCGTACAACTAGCGGCCGGCGAGGTTTTGCCGCTGACGTGTTTCACTCGCTATTTCGCTGTTTGGCTCCGTAGCGCGTAGACGTATGTGAAATTTATGTATTGCAGCTACAACAGCATATGTATATTAACCGCCCTGGGCGTGGAAATATTTCCCTCTCATATAAAATAGATGTAAAGTTATATTCCTGTGCATTTCGGTTCGTAAGTGTATTTTTCTCTTTTCTATCTTGGCTTCCTTTCTGCCGTGTTGTAGAACCATTTACTACATGATTTCTATTAAATTTCCTTTACTCAATTTCTTTATTATTTGCCGTACATTATACTTGTTCAAAGGTACGTAATTATCATTTTAAACTCTCGCGTTCATCATATTCGTTTTAAATTGACTTTCAATATGCATTGGTATATCCGTGGTTAAGGCACTTATATCAGTTCGAGATATCGGTCACTTACTCAAAACACGTGGTTTATCCCAAACCCAAAAGATAATTGAAAACTAATACAAACCTACCTACCAATATAATGTACTTATTAATGCATGGTTTTCGTATCATTTGTTGTACTGATCATTCACGATGAGACGAGGGCGCTCACTTGATGGATTGCCAATTGCTATAGCCGGACGTGCGAGGACTCTGTTTACACGGCTCGTTGTTAAAGAAACAACAGTTATTTCTTGCAGTTTATGACAGTTTTTGCCAGTCAGCCTATTGTTACCCGGTCCTTTATTCATGAACCATGGGAAATATAGACTTATTGGTGATATGGGCACGGATAGCCGGTGACGGTTAGACAGACGTTTGTAATGCACCAAACAACGGCCAAAAACGTCAGTCAGAGTCAATTATTATGGTGAACATGTAAACTATATATTTCAAATTTTATTTTAATAACTACTCGTATATTAGTAGTTATATTTAGCAAAAATTAGCTACAGTTGTGTGGTGACGGTTTAAAAATAAAAAGTCCCACTACCCTCTTTCATTCTGTGGGTGTCGTAAGAGGCGATTAAAGAAAATAGACGTAGCAAATAATGTCTTAGCGAAGACACGGGAAACATGAGATCAATCCAGAACATGAGATCATACGTACATCTCATGATATCATCTGATCTCATCATATCATATATCGTCTGGCTAGATCAGTACGGTAGGGAAATCGTTCTATTGACTTACAGTCCTACTGTGAAGTAAATTAGGAGCCTTATGTTCAGCAGTGGACAGCGAGAGGCTGCAAAGGAAAGTTACTGCGTGTTTTTTGTATGCTTGTAACACCGTAACAACCTTTTCTGCCCAGCGTTTATATTTCGTGCTGTGATCTCAGTCTCTATAGCTTGTCATAAAGAATCTTCTAAATCAAAATGACAAAATATACCTAAGAATCTGTCTACGTCTTCGAAGAATTTATTTCTTGTAATTTATAATTTCTTATAGGCTGTACAATACAGGCAATAAGAAATTATTAATTACCGTTACTCTGAAATAACCCGGTTGGATGCGGGCGGCTCAAGACCGGTCTGTGTGGAGAACCTTGGGGGAGGCCTATGTCCAGCAGTGGACGTCGTTTGGCTGATATGATGATGAAATAATTTATAAATTAGTTACTAAACACTTGTTTATAATTTTTCTCTCAAAAATATTCGGTAGTTAATTAGTTGATTTCAAAAGCTTCTGGGTAATTCAATTTTTTTGTAATTTTTTTTTTGTAAAATTATAAATGAATGATGAGCAAATAAAATAAATAGCTTTGTAGTAATAAGGTAGGTAACTGTTATCGTCGTTAGCTTGTAATGCTTCGAACGCGCCGAGCAATCCACCGACTAGGCTAGATAAATATCTTAAACAAGTACGAATTATAGTGTCTAAAATAAATAAGTAAAAGGTCTCATACACGCACAAATAATTATTTAGATAGGTAATGTAGTCACATGCTCAGTACTGACACACAGCTTTACTAGATAGTTTTACTCGAAAACGAGTAAAAATCAACGTGTGGACTGCAAAACTCACAGCTCGATGACATCAAATACACTGTAATTTTACTCTAAGCGAGCCTTCGAGTCTGGCTCGATTGAGTAAAACTGTATGTGAGTACTGTACTGAGTAGCTTTACATACACATTGATTATCTCTTATCTTATGTTCTACGTAAGTCGAATGTGCTGCGAGGTGCGTAGCAAACGTACGCTAAACAAAGTATCATCGCACTAGACAATCTCGTAGAACAAGGTTGTTGCCGGAGGTGTCACGCCATAAGTCATCACTTATGTAGATGATGCCATGACTTTATTCATGATAGCTGAGAATACGACATATAAAGATACAAAAAAAAATTATTTACTTTCACCAAAATTACGTAAAGTAGGTTCAAGCAAACCAAGGTTTTAATATTATTATATAACTAGCTGACCCGGCGAACTCCGTATCGTCTTTTTAAGGTCTTTTTCTCATTCCTTTTTTTTCATCCATCCATCCATTCATCCATCAGGGCTTAAGAAATTGACCAAAAAATAAAAAAGTAAGTATAATAGTTTACGACCAATACTCAGACCTAAAGAAATATACATAAGTATAAAATTTCTTGCAAATCGGTCCAGCCGTTTCAAAGGAGTATTGTGACTTACACTGTGAAACGATTTTTTGAAATCCAGTTTGCACCTGTCGTGGACAACTGATCTAGTGATATGATTCAACTACTAATACGACTATTAAAAATAGGAATTAGCGTTAAAAGGGGGAAAATTAAGGGTTCTTTGTATTACTAATGCCACATCATAAAGGAAATAAAAAATTATGCCGAAAAAACAAAAAAAAATGTTTGTGTTTGACCACCCTTATAACTTAAGGGTTTGAAAAATAGATTACGAACGATTTTCAGATCTACCAAATATACATAAAATTTCATACAAATCGGTACAACGGTTTCGAAGGAGTATTGACAGTATTGTATCACTAACACTGTGAAATTGCTGAATTGTTTCACTAACGCTGTGAAACGATTTTTTGACTCCAGTACCTATGCGTCTGGCGCGTATGACTGATCTAGTGATATTATTAACTTGCTAATGACCGGTTTCTGAGGTACTTTTATCGGTAGTTTATCTATCCGTAGTAGTTATTGGTTCGATAACTCAAGAAAGTCCGTTTCTGAACTACGCATCACAAAATAAATTCCATTATCCAGTTTCATAACTTTATTTGACGTCTAACTTCTGTTAAACGTGTTATTTTAAGGTTCTGATTGATGTATAGTGTGTGTTTAAACAACTTTTACATACTTACCTAATTGATACAAAATAAAACAATATAATTATGGAAGCATAATGTATTCGAGCAGTTCGTCCGAGTCTGATTTTGAAGTGCTGGAGTTTATTGCAAATATATCAGTTCCTAGAAACCTAAGATCAAGGAGAAATACTTTTGAAATGTTTACGGATGAAGAATTAAAAATGAGATATCGTTTTGATAAGGACACAGTGTTACACATAAGTGATATGATCAGCATTAGTTTAGCTCCAGTTATGTATCGCAAATATACATAGTCTATGTTGGAACAAATTTTCATCATATTACGATTTTACGCCACAGACACATTTCAAGTAGTGATTGGTGATTATATTAATGTTCATAAAACCATGTGTCAAGAGTGGTTTATAAAGTAAGTAGAGAAATAGCAAAACTAGCTAGAAGATATATACGAATGCCAAACTCTGAAGATCTGGGAGAAGTTAAAGCGCAATTTTTTAATATAGCTGGTTTCCCAAATGTTATCGGTTGTGAAGATGGAACTCATATTCCAATTCAATCTCCTGGAGGAGAGCAACCAGAACTTTTTAGGAACAGAAAAGGTTTCTTTTCTGTCAATGTACAAATTGTATGTGATGCAAAATTATACATCAGAGATTTAGGTGCTCGTTGGCATGGATCTACTCATGACAGTACAGTCATACAGTGTACCATAATTCATTTCTACGAGCTCGCCTGCATAACAATGAGATAGATGGTCACATCCTAGGAGGCAGTGCCTATCCTTGTGGCAAGTACATAATGACACCATTTTTTAATCCTAATACAACTGCAGAAAAGCTCTACAATAAAGCACAAATCATCATCATCATAAAATGTCAAATCTTCTGATAGCGAGGCCTGATTTGACTTTTTTTTTTAATCTTTAAGTTAGCAGGCATTACGAATGAGGCATTATCATATTTTTTTAGTAAAATAACGAGCAACTAGTGGTTTACTCCTAAAAAACAATATATGATTAAACAACTAGTTAAACAGACAAATTAAAATATTTAAATAAGTTTTCAACTCGTTTTTTAAAACCGAGTCATCTAGTGGCAGAAAAAAGAACTACGTATTGGTTCAATCACAGATAATATGATACTTTACAGTGTTCAATAGTTATTGAACGCTCCAGTGCGCATTCAGAAACGCAGTGTCAGTTAAACAACGTTTATCATTTCCATAACTTAAATGAATCAATAACTGTTGAGAGTATATCTGGTAACTTCAGAAACCGGGCATAAGATGGCTATTAAAAAAGGGGTTGGTCTTAAAAGGGTGAAAATTAAGAATTGTTTGTATTTTCAATGCCATATCATAAAGAAAGATAAATAAATAAAATGTCGAAAAAATAAATAAATTAAAATGCATGTACTTATATGTACGCGCGTGAAAAGTTATACTTCTTTGGCATCATTGAAAATATTAACTTTTTATTTTTATTAAAAAAAATCTTTCCATTTTTTCATTTATTTTTATAAATATTTATTATTTATTCAATTTCATACTTAATAATAAATATCAAAAAAAATATTTTAATTTCATGTTGGTTTTTAATTTTTATCATTAATTTTGTAGATATTATATAACCAATAATAAATATTTAATAATACTTAGTAGCGCCGATATCCCAGTGAAGCGGTGATAGCCCAGTGGTGTAAGCGGCGATAGCCCAGTGGTGTATGTAACGGACTGCCGAAACGATGGTCTCGGGTTCGATCCCCAGGTACCCCGGGCACATACCTCTGACTTTTCGAAGTTATGTGTGTATTAAAAATGTTAATTATCGCTCGCTTAACAATGTGCCCAGTAGATGGCAATAGGCTCGCCCCCTATTACATTGGGACCGAAACATAACTGGCGAAGTGTGGGTGTGTAAGACACCTCTGCCTAACCCTTCGGGAATAAAAGGCGTGAATTTATGTTACATTGTTTGAATTATATTAAATGAAATTACCTATTTTAATTTATATCAATTAATAATACATACGGATAGTTAACCTCAATTATATTGGAGCACTTGAAAAAGTATAGCAAGCACAATTTTTTTCGGGGAAAATGATACCCATATTAATTTTATTAAAAATGTCCCGTCCGCCATCTTGGATTCCCAAATATATGTCATTTTCAGGATCAGAATCCATGAGTGCATAGGGTTCCCACCAAGAACTAAGGGTCCTAAGCTAACCTCACCTGCAAGTGGTGCACCTGCCGATCAACGGACGAGGCTCTGGCAAACGAAATATCCCGCTAAGCGGCAATAGGCTTGCCACCTATTACGTGCGATCAAAACACTGGCGAAAAGTGGGCGTTTCATATGCCTCTGCCTACCCCTTCGGGGAAACAGGCGTGAGTCTATGTATGTATGTATGTAGAATCCATGATAACCCCGAAAATGATACCCATATTAATTTTATTAATAATTTCTCGTTCGCCATCTTAGATTCCCAAATAGATGTCATTTTCGTGATTAGAATGCATGAAAGCCCCGAAAATTATACCCATATTAATTTTATAAAATTTTGTTTGCGCTCAATAGATGCAGACGCGTTTATTATTTCTGAAGAGCAGTAATTATAATTGATATTCTTATGACATAGCAAAAAATAAGTGTGTCACGAGACTTTCGTACGTTTTTATGTGCAATAACTTAAAATTATGTTTATCGGTATATATATTTGAGTAAGATTTGTAACTTAAAAATGTCGAGCGCCAGTCCTTTTGGGCGCGGTCAGATCACGTGTAGGAGCCCTACGCCGTCATCACCCAACGGTGATGACGGCGTAGGGCTCCTACACGTGATCACCTCATCCTGAAGTCGTCACCTCGTCCTGAAGACAAACCACCCGCTGCCACTGCCAAGCCGACACTTGAACTTATCACTACAGCAGAAGTAGAAAGATGGATGAAGATAATCAATACTTATCTGACTGAAGTTTGCTCAATTGCTACAGAAAGTAAGCTCAACACAGACTCAAAAGTACGAGTTACAAATATCTGCCGCCAAGTGAGCACTGTTGCATCTGAGATAGCTGTAGACTATCAGTCAGTGAAACAAAAGGCGATGCAAGCACACACCACCATGCAGCACCTTCAAGAGACAAACAATATCTCAAATACCCTTGAGAAAATTAAGAAAGTCGTGCAATTAAATCATACTCAGACCCAGAAAAATACTTTTGCTGATATGGTTAAAAAAGGTAGCAACAATTTTATTCGCCCCAATACCGTTAATTCAGTGACCATATATCCAGCCGACAAAAGTAAAAGCAGTGATGACATTAAAGCCCTTATCCAGACCATAATCTCGCCCGAGGAAATGAAATTGCATGTACGCGGTGTCAGAAAGACAAAAAATGGCGGTGTAGTCATCAGCACCGAAAATAAGGATGACGTCGAGAAGCTCAAAAGCTCTACAAAGCTTTTAACATCAGGACTTACTGTAGAAGAGCAGACTGAGCGTCGTCCTAGGATAGTCGTTATTGGAGTTCCTACAGCACTCAGTGAAAAAGAGGTCTTCGAATGCATGTTTGAACAAAACTTAGCACAGACATTTCCAGACAAGACAAGAGAATCCTTCATTGCCTCCATTAAATTCAGTCACAAATCTGGGAAAAAGAACACGTCGGTGTGCAATTATATAATTGAAGTACCACCGGGAATACGAAGAGCCCTTATTAACCAGGGAGAGTCTTCATAAACTGGACATCATGTCCCGTAAGGGACTTTACCCTTGTTACAAGATGTTATAATTTCCAACAATACGGACATGCAGCAAAATTCTGCCGCGAAACAAGCCCTACCTGTGGTCATTGCGGAGAATCAGGACACGTCATCAAAGAGTGCAGTAAGAAGACATCACCACCTTCCTGCGCCACCTGTATGAAATTCAAGAAGCCCAGTAATCACCAAACTGGGGACGAGAGCTGCCCAGCAAGAAAATATGCCGAGGATAGGTACCTGAATTCCATCGACTATGAAGGCGCCTGAGAGCGCCACCAACTACAAGTAAAAGCACCGCTTCTAAAGGTACTCGTTAATTATAGTTATGGCTAATAAGCTAATAGATGACTTGGACAACTTCTCCATCTCAGATTCAAAAGTGTGTAATATTGAGGATTGTAAAAGCCTACTTCCACCACAAGATAAGTGTCTAACTATTATGTCGCAAAATATTCGTAGTATCTATAAAAACTTTCAGGAACTAGAAATTTTGCTTCATACTATTGACCTAACTTGCGACATAATAGTGCTGACAGAATGCTGGTTATCTAATAGATCTGACGCTCTACCAACGTTAGACGGTTATCGACAATTTTGGAGTGATAATCATTTCAATCAGAATGACGACATTGTAGTATACACTAGAAAACATCTAAATGTAGTTATAGAAAAACCTCATATTGATGAAAGCAACTGTCTGCTCATTAAAGTTAACCAAGTGACTGCCATAATCTCTTTGTATAGGCCACCATCTCTTAGTACAGATAAGTTTCTTAATGCCCTTGATCTAGTACTAAACAGTTTATCATCTTACAAGAATATAATTATAACGGGTGACTTAAATATAAATATTTTGTCTGGGAGAAATTACGTCCGAGGACATGATTATCTTAATGTCTGCTCTTTTCATGGTCTCTTGCCAGCTCATACTCTTCCTACTCATCAAAGTGGATCATGTTTAGACCACTTCATTATCAAAACAATGCATCCATCATGCACCTTGGTCATTAACTCTTCAATCACAGATCACCGCACTATTCTTTTATCTTTACAACTATCATTTCCTAAACATAAATGCACACCCAGCTATACTAAAATAAGCATGGAGCACCGTTTACTATTGTGCTGATCCTAATATTTCACTCGATTACCTCATAAACGAATTACAAAGTGCAATTTACAAAAATACTACTACTATAAAATTATCTAACAGACAAAATAACAAAACCGTGGATTACACAAGGACTTTTGCGCTGCATAAGACATAGAGACAAATTGCACTCGAAGGCTAAGAAAGCACCCGATAATGAAATTATCTGTATATCTTACAATTGATATCGCAATTTTTGTAACAACCTCCTAAAAAATTTAAAGATTCAATACAACAAAGATGAACTAGAAAAGGCGGGGCATAACAGCAAATTAGTATGGAAATTTATAAAAAAATGCACCTTCACCACTAAAAATCAAGAACCACCATTAGATTTACTTCAATCCGAATCAAATCCCACACTGGCACTTAACAAAATAAATGTATTTTTCGCTAACGCTGGCAAATCACTTGGAGAAAAAATCTTGCACCAAAGAAACTTCTCTTTGCACGACACCTGTAACAAATCATGCAACTCCGCGCTTAAATCTTTTGTTTTATTAGATACTGACGTTGACGAAGTCGTTCAAATAATAACAGGACTAAGGGATACTTCAGCAATAGGATGGGATGGCATTTCTACCTCTATAATCAAAAGATTTAAGCACTTCCTTGCACCTCCACTAACCCACATTTTTAATATATGTTTGTCTGAAGGTATATTTCCGAAGTCTTTGAAAAAAGCTATAGTTATCCCAATATACAAAACGGGAAAAAGAAGTTGTGTAAACAACTATAGGCCGATTTCAATCTTGCCAGCATTATCTAAAGTCTTGGATAAACTAATAAATAATCGGTTAGTGAAATACCTGGAATCGAACAATATACTTTCAGACAGGCAGTTTGGTTTTAGAGCGCAAAAATCAACAAACCAGGCAGTTCACATGGTTACTGATCACATTGTGGCTAACCTGGATAAAGGGATGCATACTATTGGGATCTTCCTAGACCTTGCCAAAGCTTTTGACTCTGTTTCAGTTCCAGGTCTATTAAGAAAGCTTGAGCATGTGGGAATAAGAGGCACACAATTGCAACTACTTACTGACTATCTTAGCGACAGATGTCAGTGTGTAAAACTAGGAACAAACCTTAGCGTGGTTATTCCTAATCCCCCCTTTGGGGTGCCTCAAGGGAGCATTCTAGGAGTAACTTTGTTCCTAATATATATTAATGACCTATGTAACCTAAGTCTTCATAATGGTGGAATCGTGTCTTATGCAGATGATACGGTACTATTATTCACAGGAAATACTCGTACTGAGGTATATACACATGCTCAACTAGGTTTTAATACTGTAAATAACTGGCTTTTTGACAGTATACTAACTTTAAACACCCAGAAAACAAAATATATCCACTTCTCAATACGTAACAATAACATTAATGAATCACCTAACAACACAATATTCGCTCACGACAGTAAATGTCATTCATCTGCTGACGCTGCATGCTCCTGCCCTACTTTAGAATCTACACAATGTATCAAGTACCTTGGAATAACACTTGACAACAATCTTAATTTCCGCATTCACATAGACCTCTTATGTAAAAGGGTACGGAAATTAATATTTATTTTCAAAACAATGCGTAGCGCTGCAAATTTTAAATTAATAAAACAAATCTACCTGTCGTTGTGTCAGTCAATTATAGCCTACTGCATTACGTCATGGGAAGGGGCATCCAAAACCGTCTTATTGCCACTAGAACGCGCTCAGAGAGCTATTCTAAAAGTGGCGACGTTTCGACCTTACATATTTCCTACCTATGAATTGTATCAGTCCACTAATGTCCTAACTGTACGCCAATTGTTCATACTGCACACCATACTAAAACAACATGCACTAATTCCTTTCAAACCACTGCCCCCGGACAAGAGACGGAAAGACCTAGTCTGTACTAAGTTTCATGGTAAACATGTTTTTATAAATAGATTTTTCTTATTCATAGGCCCTTTTTTATACAATAGATTAAATAAGTTACTAGATATATATAATTTTAGTTTTAAACAATGTAAAATAATCATAACTAGACACTTACAAACAATGACCTACTCCGATACTGAGAATTTGCTTACTGTCATAAAATAATCACCTACTATTCAATAGCCTCGATTTTAATTATTATTGCGTCAATGTTAATTTTAAGCGTATGCAGATTTGTTTTATTTGCACAATTATATTACATAAGTACAAAATAGCCTGAAACACAGGTGAAAACCTAGTTCAGGCAATTGATTTTAAACCTAGATAGCAAATTAAAAATAACCTATACCGGCTTTAAACTACCTATATGTTAAGTATTTACTGTTTATTAGATTATAAAGTATTATATTATTATAAGATTATCCAGACCTAACTACTACCTACCACTGTAAACATTATTTTTGAATAAAGATTATTATTATTATTATTATATATTAAAAATGTCCCGCAATCGCCATCTTGTGAATGTAGAAATTAAAAACTTCTCTTTAGGGTTTCGTACCTAAAAGGTTAAAAACGGAACCCTATTACTAAGCCTCCGCTGTCTGTCTGTCTGTCTGTCCGTCTGTCCGTCTGTCCGTCTGTCCGTCTGTCCGTCTGTCCGTCTGTCCGTCTGTCCGTCTGTCCGTCTGTCCGTCTGTCCGTCTGTCCGTCTGTCCGTCTGTCCGTCTGTCCGTCTGTCCGTCTGTCCGTCTGTCCGTCTGTCCGTCTGTCCGTCTGTCCGTCTGTCCGTCTGTCCGTCTGTCCGTCTGTCCGTCTGTCTGTCTGTCACCAGGCTGTATCTCATAAACCATGATAGCTAGAGAGCTGAAATTGATTGTATCAAATGGGGGCGCACCATTCGATGCGTCGCGGTGGGGCCGCAGAGGAAGAGGAGATGCGGTGTTGCGTTGCCGTCCTCCCTATCCTCTGCGGCCGCTGGGTGTTTTGGCGGCGGAGTCCAACACCTTAATCCGTCGCCAAGGGGGTTTTGTTCGGGGCCCGCCTGACCATCTGGCGGGCCAATACCCGTCGGAGGGTGGCGACGAGTGCTTTGGTGATGCCCCACCCTCCGACACACGGGTACATGGCGGAAGTCGAGGTGGTTTTTAGTGGAAACAAACACCACATACTCCGGCTCTTATTTCCCCCAGGAGTCGGAGATCCGAAGGGATTTTCCACCTCGAAAAAAAAAAAAAAAACAAAAAAGTCTCCTAGTTCATCCCCCCATGGGATCTCCACCTTGTCGTGGTGGGGGGGGCTTAGTAACCGTGGATTTGATTTTCACCCACGGTGAAGCTAAGAAGGATCCCGGGAGGGGACGCCCCACGTGGGCTTGCGTGAGGCCTGCGTAGGATGCGTCCATAGGTGCGAGGGAAAAGTCTGTCTGTCCCTCGCAGTCGGGTGCGGTCGCGGGAGGAGAGGCGTGTCGGTGTTGCGTTGCCGCGCGCCCTATCTCCCGCGACCAAATGGGGGCGCACCATCGTTGCGTCGCGGTGGGGCCGCAGAGGAAGAGGAGATGCGGTGTTGCGTTGCCGTCCTCCCTATCCTCTGCGGCTGCTGGGTGTTTTGGCGGTGGAGCCCCACACCTTCATCCGCCGCCAAGGAGGTTTCGTTCGGGGCCCGCCTGACCACCTGGCGGGCCAATACCCGTCGGGGGTAGCGAGGAATGCTTCGGTGAAACCCTACCCTCCGACACATGGGTACATGAGAAGCACGGGTTGGTTATTAGTCAGTAAGAGTCTGACCGGGGCGAAGGGACTCCATGAGGATTTTCCAACCCGACACAAAAAAAAAAAAAATACGTCTCCTAGTATATATCCCATATCGTGATTATATATTTATGAGATTAAAAACCAAACGAACCTACGAATTTCCTGAGTTTGGCCTTTGTATTGTAAGGCAAATTGTACACTATTACACTATATATGAAGGTATACTGATTTACTCGCAAGACATACCAACTTTAAATTATTTTTGTTACTCTTCCATCCAAGTTGAGAGTTAACTTATTATATGACTTCACTAACATAAAATGTAAAAATAAAATAATTTAGGCATCGTCTATATTATTCACGATCGTCCGCAGCTATTATTGCCAAAAATATATAATTCAAAGTAGCTAACCAAAAAATCGCGCATCAAAAAATTGTTTGCACGTGAAAATAATCTATTAAAAATGCATTAAAAGAGTCATTCACATTTTGATACATATGCATTTCTTATCTCCAGGAAAGTGAAGGATTTTCGTCCACACTTCAACTGCCATTTGATTCCATCTCGAGAATAATCAGCCATTTTTTTAGTGCACGGCAAAATTTATGGTACGGTAAGTTAATAATATTCTCAGGTATTGAATTATAAATAAGTGGAGCCATGTACACACAACTTACCCGAAACATCTCCAAACGAGGTATGGGCATTTTTAAATAGGCCTGGTTAATTTTACGTGTATTCTTATTATCTTTGGCTTCAAACAGTTCTTTGTTACTCTTGACAAATTTAGCTACTTCATAGATGTATAAACTAGGCACAGTTAAAAGACCTTGTGATTTAAATATTGGTCTACAAGAGTCAGACCATTGCATATTAAATACCGCTCGGAGACATTTCTTTTGGGCTATAAATACCCGACTCATTTCAAATGAATAGCCCCAAACAAGTATGCCATAGCGAATTATGGAGCACACGTATGCATGGTATACCGAGAGTGACGATTACCTTGAAGCCACATCTTTCACTTTCTTTAGAGCAAAGACAAATTGATTCAACTTTTTGCAAACACTATCGACATGTGGCTTCCATGTAAGATGGTCGTCAATGAAGATACCTAAAAATTTTGGGCTATGTATTTGTTCAACTGATTGATCATTGAATTTAATATTTAACTGTTTGTGTTTAGTGTTAACAGATTTAAACCGAATAAGTTTTGTTTTATCAATATTCATTTTTAGTTTATTTATATTGAGCCAATTATTAATATCAATAAGTGAATTATTTATTTGACTATTGCAGATGTTAATGTTATCACTTTCTATAATTACTGTGGTATCATCCGCAAATAAAACGCAGTCGTGCTTTTGTAACGCTTGAGGAAGATCATTAACATAGATGATGAATAATAAGGGTCCCAAAACACTACCCTGCGGCACGCCACAATAATTGTATTTGGGTTCAGAATCAAAGTTTTCCAAATGGTTAGTAAGATTATTGAATTTTGTTATTCGTGTGAATTGTTGTCTGTTATTTAAAAACGATTTAAACCAATTTAATGCGACTCTACGTATACCGCATTTGTCTAGTTTTTCAAAAAGTATATTATGATTAACGAAGTCGAAAGCTTTGCTTAAATCTAAAAATAGAACACTAGTTTGAACTTTTCTATTAATATTACTTATTATTGATTTAACTAGACTGAAAGTAGCATGTTGAGTCGATCTGCCTCTTTTAAATCCGAATTGTTGATTAGCTAAAACGTCATATTTAGCAAGGAAATTAAGGATTCGCTTATTCATTACCTTCTCGGAAAGTTTTGAAAATATAGGCGTTAAGGCTATCGGACGGTAGTTATTTTTGTCTGTTTTTGAGCCTTTTTTGTGTAGTGGTTTTATAACGGATAGTTTTAAAATTTCTGGGAAGCAGCCGTGTTCAAATGATAAATTAATGATATATGTTAAAGGTTCTGCTATATATTGAGATATAAGTTTAATAAGTTCCGTAGTAAGGTTATCATATCCTGCTGATTTGCTATTTCTCAAAGATTTTATAATGTTATAAACTTCTATTGAATTTGTGGGTTCAAGAAATATACTATGGCTATTTATACTAACATGATTTGATCTTACGTGTGTTGATATTTCATCATTATGAATATCAGTAAAAAACGTATTGAAAGCGTTGGCGATGGTAGTTCCAGATGTATCTATAGTATTACCGCTGATAATTTTATCTATATAAACCTTCATGGATTCATTACCCATGCTTCGTTTTACGACGTCCCATGTTGCTTTACACTTGTTATTTGATGTTGCAATATATGTAACAAGTTATTGCTATACTTTGATGAACAGTTATGATAAACTGTTCCAATTTGATCGTATCCTAAATGTTTAAGGCTATATTATATATAGGGTATAAATACCTATTTGTTTGCGACGTTTCGATCGTCTTGCACCGAGCGTGGTCGCGGAGAGGCTCATCAGTATGATGTAGATTTCCATAAAAATGTTTTGTATTTCTCGGACACGTTCGACGTTAAAGATGTTAAAAAAATATAAGTACAGTTTTTTATTCATAAGTACAGCTTAACATTGAAAAAACAATATTTTGACATACCAATGCTATAAATGCGAAAACAACTTTTGACTTCTTGTTACGCCTTGACGGCTAAATTACTTCGTTAAAGGTATCAAATAAGCTTAAACCGCAATAAAAGAAACACAGGTTTTGTAATTAATCTGCCAAAGCGAATCAAATTCCTCGCGTGTAAAGCCAGGTTTAGCTGGTATAAATATATTATTCCTGTTATATAGATAGCTTAATATGGACTACAGTTGTGAAACTGTGACATGGTACCTACATTTTTTGGAAGTTAAAGGTTTGTACGACTTATGACAGTATGGTAATCTTTTGATATACATATATATACTATTTATTTAGAGTCAGTTTATTGTATTTCAATGTCATCGTCATAGACCTCACTACATCCATAGCAGATGATTTATAAATGTATGTATTTACACTCGTAGGCCAACAATTCTCCCGCAAGTTTCATCTCTTTCATTATTCTGTGCTACCATCGCCTATTACTAAAACAAGTAAAAAAAAAATTATGTTTATAACTTCCAATCATAAAATATTTCATAATCGTGGCACTAAAATAATATTAGAAATAAATTCTTCACTTTTATAAAGTTGAACGAGTTGTTAGCTTCCTCGCTAGGTGAAAGGTAAACATTTCATAGCTGTTACACCTGAAAGGAACGGAAATTAAGTTTCATATTTACGAAGAACCTCGATCTGAAATTTGTATTGCCTGTTTGACCTTTCGTTTGTAATGGTTTCCTTCAACACTGATTTGGGTCGCAGAATCCAGCTATAGCGGGATAAAGCCGGATTTCAAGAAAATTCACAGTTCATTAAGTTATACAAACCTGTTGCTTCTTCGGTAATTTTGTATGGGAATCAGCATAAAGGTGATATTTTCCACCAGAGTAGCGAGACGAGACTAGACGAGAAGAGAATTGAATTTGCACTGACCCTTTCCCACTAAAAATAGCCATCGTGAGCTCGCGCGTGACCGCCGCGCCGCCCGTAGGCTTCATTAGATAAAGATATAGGTACAGTGCTGTTTGAGTTCGTCTTGCAATACAAAATAATATTAAGCAGATATGATAAGGATAGTTGCAAGTGTGTACTTCGTGTTAACAGCGACCTCTAGTTGAAAAGGCTTGTACTACCATGACCGTATTCTCAAGTGATAACACGGTAATAAATAGCAACAAACAACAATAAGCCTATCGCGAGAAGTGTGTTTCTGTTGTAAAGTTAATTTATACTCTATGTCGGAAGCAATACGGTTCATTTTTACACAAACAAATATTTCAATTCACGCCTCGCATATTCTCGTTAATCCACACTGTTTCCACCGAAGATGCGCTGGGAGAGAATTGAAAATTTGCCATACAAATTTAAATTCTCTCCTCGCCTCGCCTCGTCTCGCCACTCTGGTGGAAAATCACCTTAAAGGTGATTTTACACCAGAAAGTGTTGTTGTTGTTGTAAAAGAAAAGAAAAGAAAATAAATATTTTATTCGTATCTCCAAACCCTTAAAACTAAACACGTATTATATCTATTTTCCATATCATAACATTCGTTGGCGTAAACAATAACAAACGGATTGGAGTACAAATTGGAACCTGCGTCAGCTATTGTTGCAGATACCTGCAACGCTGGTATTCTCGCAGGACCAGATGATATACCTATAATATTTATATGTATATACTAAAATAATAAATATTATAAATAAAATGCAATTTAAATGTTAATTAAAATATATACGACAATATATATAATATATACGCATACATATTATATGATTTATGTAAATAAATAAATGTGAATACTAAAAAACTTTAGTTGACATTATTGTTGTTTATCAGTTCAGAATGCTTCAGACAGGCAATCATAAGACATTTATAGAGCGTATCCGAACGCTTTCGGTTCTGTCGAAAGTGTCAGCTGTCAAGCAAGATACCAGTGAGTAATGCGTTACATAGCTTATACAATCAGAATCAATACATTCATAAAATAAAACAAGGCAACGCTGCGCTCGCGCTGTTGAGTGTACGTTATAAACAAAATAAGAAAGTAAGTAACATTGACAGCCAAATGAAATTCCTTCCACCCAATGAGTGGTGTACAGGTAGGTGAAGGTGCTTACATATGTCATGGTTATACTAAGGTAGATTTTTGTGCGTTTAATAAAATTTGCCTATACTTATTTTTAAATGAATAAACCGATTTCAGGCTACGTATGGGCGGTGGGAGGTCATTCCATATTTTGGCTGCCGAAAATTTAAAACCACCTTCGAACGAGGCTGATTTGTGCTTTGAAATAACCAACAGATAAGATGCGGCTCTTGTGCTGTATTGATTTACATCCCTGGACCATGTCAGCTTCTTATAGAGGTAATTCGGCTTCTGATATTTTACTATTTCAAAGAGTAAGGTTGCCAAATGTAAATGTCTACGCGCGGCCATCTTCATGAGGTTCCTAGTATTTAGGTATGGAGTGACATGTGTACGTGGTGGAATATTATAGCAGAACCGAGCACATGCATTTTGTACACGTTGAATTAGCTTCTCAGTTCTTTTCAGTAAACATGACCCGAATACAGTGTCTGCATTATTGAGTTTGGATAGGACTAGAGTTTCGCAAAGCAAAATCCGCATGTCGGTACTCAGATGTCGGCAAATTCGGTATAGCAGTTTGAGACGGTAAAAACAGTTTTTAACAGCTTCAAGTACATGCGTCTCAAAATGCAGTTCACCATCTACAACTAACCCCAGATTGCGAGCCTCACTAACCCGGTCTATGGGACTATATTCAACCATCACTACAGGATTATGGTCTTCTATTCTATTGATGCACTCCTTTGAGCCTAGTATTAGATACTTGGATTTAGTAGGGTTTAACACCAAGGAATTTTGTCTTGGCCAATCTGATATGTTGACTAAATCCTCATTCAATCTGTTTACAGATTCGTGACAATCATTTGGGTGAAATTATATATAAAGTTGAAGGTCATCAGCATACATGTGAAACTGGGCATTTTGGATGTGGTTGGTAACATCGGCACTGTACAATATGAAGAGGAGAGGGCCGAGAACTGATCCCTGTGGGACGCCCCGAGTCACCTGACAGCAAGAAGAATTGGCCTTATTACCCTCCCTGGCACTATCCAGTTGCACGAATTGAGATCTGTCAGTCAGATAACTATGGAACCACTTTACAGTCGCTGAGTCACACCCATAGTAGGAAAGTTTGGCAAGAAGAAGAGAAATATTAATTGTTTCAAAAGCCCGCGAAAAATCAAGTAGGGTAAGCAAAGTACCCATGCTCTTATCCCTCGCCTCCAAAATGTCATCAACAACATCCAGGAGAGCGGTGGACGTACCTTTGCGAAATCCAGATTGTCTTTGAGGTATAATGTTATAATTTTCAAGGTATTTCCTCAACTGACTGCTTACCACCTTCTCCAGCACCTTAGATAGACAAGGAAGCAAGCTGATGGGTCTTAGATCTTTGGCTGTTACTGGATTGGCTATTTTGGGTATAGGCTTGACAATAGCAGTTTTCCATACATCAGGAAAGGTAGAGGAGGTGATAGACTTATTTATTATTGCCGTGATGTAAGGAAGGCTATGTGGAAGTGTCATCATCAGCATTTCTAGAGAAATGTTGTCAATACCAAGGGCATTAGATTTAAGACTGCTAATATGCAAGCGGACCTCTTCCTCACTAATTGGCTCAAGACAGAATGTGTTTGAGTGAAACCTGTTTGTTTCAAAATATATTAAATCTGTTAAAGTGACAGAATCTTTCCCGGGTATGTTCATGAAATGTTTATTTATGTCTTCTGGATTGTTAAACATGTGAGGCAGTTCATGCCTCTTTTGTTTGCCTATATTAATTGTAGATTTCAAGTTATACCAAAGCTTTCTTGGGTTTTGTATATGTCCATTTACGTATGATTCAAAATAAGCTCTTTTTTCACTATCAATTGCACTCACTATAATATTTTTCAGGTATTTATAACTAGTTTTATGTATATCCCTTTTACTATGTTTGTAGCGTGTTAGGTACCCGTCACGCAATTTCACCATACCTTTGATTGTGTCCGTAATCCACGGATACGACCTTTCTCTCACTAAAATTCTTTTAATTGGAGCATGTAAATCGAAAAGAGTAGTGATAAAAGTGTTCAGTATTGATACCATGTCACTCACATTCTCCAGAGTGGTAATATAAGACCAGTCTAATTTAAAGAGGCCATTCTGGAAAAAATCGGGCAATATATCGTTTATTGGTCTATAATGGATCCACTGTGGGGAAGGCTTATTGATTTTAAATAGGAAACTCACAGATATAATTGCATGTTGTCCTAATTCCGGTTTATGTTGAACGATAATGTTGTTGACTTGAACATCAGTGCACACAATATCGATCAGTGTCTCACTGTGATCAGTAAAGTGTGTTGGCTGCTGGATAATTTGGTTAAGACTCATGTAATGTAAGAAATTATTTAATGATGTAGTACTGCTATTAGTCCCCAGACAATTTATATTAAAATCTCCCAAAATTATAATTTTATCCACTTTGCTGAATGACATCAAAGAATCTGTCAATGCATCTAAGAAGGTATTGATATCTAACCATGGTGGTCTATATGCCGTACCGATGATAACAGTTAGTGCGTTGACGGTGAGTCTGAGCCACATTTGTTCAACATTTGGTGTGACTGGATGTGTGATGGTTCGAACCCTGAGGTCACGGCGCACATAAAAGCCAACGCCTCCACCCCGGCCACCCCGCACACTCACCGGCCGCGGTACGTGTTTAAGGCGATAATTGGGAACTAAAGGCGCCTTGCCTTCCTCTCCGTCCCGCAGCCAAGTTTCGTTTATTGCCATTATATCCACTGCAAGTTCATCCATAGCTAACAAAAATTCGTCATGGCGTGTTCCTAACCAACCAGCGTTGAATAATCCTACTTTCAAATATTTGCTCTTAGGCATTATTAAAGTTTAAAAAGAAATTTACTGTATTGAATACTATACTTAACATTGTATGATATGAGGTATGATTTAGATGAAGGAATATACCGTTTTTGAATATAACTAATCGGCGATACTTTTTAATCGTCAGTTTCCACTGTACTGTTTTGTAAAGTACTGTAATTAATATTTGTAGTAATACCATGCTTATATTGTGTGCATTTGATATGTAAATATATATAATTGGTGTGTAATTTAAAGTAATAATTATAGTAAGCATGTGTGTATTAAATAGTATTCTAAATATAAATATAATAATATAATAACTAATATATTGTATAAGTTTATATAAAGAATTAATATATATGATTATAAATATATAATAACTTATTTTATCAATACAGCCCATCTTAATTAAGTTCTTTAAGTGCGATATTCTATATTGCTTATGACTAAGTTCTATTTCTAAATAACAATTATGTTGTGTTGGAGCCAAAGACCAGTTCGATGTCCGACTCACATTTGATTGAACAGACCTTGTCTCCTGGCTTGTTCCGTGCAAGGATGCGGCCCCGTTTGACCCACACAAACTTCCACCCCGAGCGTTGGCCGGCATCTCGCGCCAAGCGAAACAATAGACGGTTAGCCTTCGTGAGCCGTTCATTAATATAGAAGCGCCTGGGCGCTCCCGGTACCAGGTCGGCCGACGTCACCCCTCGCCGAACTCGCGCGCTGTGCACTATTATTACTGTATGCTACTATTTTATAAGCATTAAGTGACGATAGCATGATCAAGTTGCTATGTTAATATTTAAAAATAGGCTGTAGAGATAGTAGGAGACACAAAAAAATAGGTAACAGTGGAAACAACGATTAAATCTGGACGGCGTACAGCTTAGCAGGGTAACTAACATTAAGGCACCACACACGCTAACAGGTAAGGTACGCAGAAAACATGCGAACCTTATTCTAGATTATGTAATTTTTTGACTTACGTAACTTCAGTTTTACATAAATTGACTAATTTGCATATAACCCTCCGTTTCCATAAACCGTTGCCACTTCAATAGTCCCCTGCTAATTCCAGAGGCTAAACACAAACCACATCATAAAGTACCTGACACGTAAATATTCATCCTTATGCTCGCACAGATATACGAAAGCTACGCACACGTAAGTTCATATTTCTTGGAGCCTATTAATACTTGAGTCACGGAGCGGCAAAGTGACTTTTTTCTACGTGCCCGTTCTGTACTCGTTTGCTACGTCATCTTTATATCCGACCCAATGGACCTTTTCCATATTCCACCAAATTTATTTCACTCCAATGTATTTCTCTAAATAACTTGTCGGATTTACGAGCTGGTTTGGTAACGAAAATGTGCCTTAAAATTTATTGAATAATTGGGCCCTTAATTTTAGAAGGAGTTTTGGATTCCAGATTTTCTTGTTTTTTTTTTTTGATTGGCAATAACCATTCGTGACATGATGGAATTAAAGAATAGGTACAAAATGTCGCCACCCGATTTCATTCCTTAGGTGTGGTTCTTGGTGACTAGGGAAAACGGACGAAGCAAATTCTTTGCGAAGAGATGGAAAACTCGATACAACAAGCCGTGTGGTTAGCATGGTTTAGTAAAGTGGTAGGCCAAATCCACTCACAATACTGCTGTAGAGGAAATAAGGAGAGAGTGAGGCATAAGTCCAGCAGTGAACTGCGTAAGGCTGTAAAAGCAAAACAACATCTGGTTATGGTTTACGTGATTACTTATTAGTCAAGTTGTTTGATAGCCGAAACTCGCCGTTGACAAAGTACCTACCTATTATGTGACGAATTTGCTACGAATTTATGTTTTCTTTGTGGCCTTTGTTTCTAAGTTTGTAAAGGTCTCCACAGTACAGGAATAATAACTTTCCACATCATTCGGTCATTGTAATAAGAGTTTTATGACTTGATTCCGCACTAAAGAAGAAGGAATCAAAGATGAAATATTTAATAATAATTTGCATTATAAAGAGTGACATCAATCTTAATCAGTACAGTATTTTATAGTTTTTGACGATATTTGTCTTAGAATTTACACCCAGATTTAGCAGATGACTTATTAACAAAAACTAATACACGTTAGTTAGTTTTAAAAGCTGTCAAACTATTGCATATAAGTGGTGAGGGCAAAAGCATTTTGACGAAGCCTTTCATGTATTAATCATTTTAAATTAAGTTTTGGAACTTTTAAAGTAAACTAGGGAAATGTGGCCATTTTTTTGTTCATTGTGGTAAAGTGTCGGAGCAGATGGTAGATGGAAAGTTGCCGTGTAAGCAAACTAGTTTTTTTTTGTTTTTTTTTTTTGTTTTACAAGGTGGAAAATCCTTGGGGGTAATAAGAGCCGGAGTATGTGGTGTTTCCACGAAAAACCACCTCGACTTTCTCCATGTACCCGTGTGTCGGAGGGTAGGGCATGGCTGAAGCACTCGTCGCTACCCTCCGACGGGTATTGGCCCGCCAGATGGTCAGGCGGGCCCCGAACAAAACTCCCTTGGCGGCGGATTAAGGTGTTGGACTCCGCCGCCAAAATATCCAGCGGCCGCAGAGGATAGGGAGGACGGCAACGCAACACCGCATCTCCTCTTCCTCTGCGGCCCCACCGCGACGCATCGAATGGTGCGCTCCCATTTGGTCGCGGGAGATAGGGCGCGCGGCAACGCAACACCGACACGCCTCTCCTCCCGCGACCGCGCCCGACTGCGAGGGACAGACAGAATCTGTCCCCCGCACCCGCACCGTTGGACGCATCCTGCGCAGGCCCCTCCAAGTCCAAGCGAAGCGTCCCCTCCTGGATCCCTCTTAGCTTCACCGCGGGTGACCAATCCACAGTTACTGAGCCCCCCACCACGACAAGGTGGAGATCCCAAGGGGGGGGGGGAGGAAGCAAGCAAGCTGCCTCTAAATGAAGTCGCTTGTGAACCTCTAAATTTTGAAACTATAGTTTTATAGCAGGCTCACAAAAAAAGAAGTTATAAATTAACTAAATTAAAAAAAAGTATGTTTATGAGTTATCTGGTTACCATAGTACAGGTTCTGCTTAGTTTAGTTCCGTTGACCGTGAGTGACATTTTCTAGGCTATTTTGATAACTTACAAAGATTGATTATATAGATGCAGTTAATCAGGCTCTCTGAAAAATTTGAGGGGGGTAAATATGAAAGAGTAAGGATAAGAGTACGTCATATAAGAAGTTGTTTGGACCAGCCGATGTTTACTTGCCGTTCTGTTTTGTATAGGCCGACGTGATTGATGAGTTTCGCCGAGTTAGACGTTTGCAAAACAAAGTTGGAACTCTAACGATTACTAATGATTTCATCCAACTCTGTCAGTGATCGTTCAGGGTACGTCTTTATTTTGGGTCGCTCCTCATTCGATTTTACTTGTTTTTGTACGGTGCCTGGTGACACAGAACTATATTTATCTTTGCTTTTAATTATAGTGTGTCGTTGGCGTACGGTTTAGATGGTGATTAATGAAGCGATCTATGTACCTATCTGATAAATTATTGACTCATCAAAAAAATCTGCCCCTAAAATCGAAAGTGGGAATGGCATTGTTATAACCATGTTTTGTGTTTCTCCTTGGGTACCCAAAAAAAATTAAACCACAAAACGTTTTTGAATTTAGCTTCGAGTTACTTATTTCAAAGATTTTCTTATTTAATTATAAATTTGTTTATGCTCTATTAAGTGTTTGAACCCACATCACTTGCCCGTAAAATCAAATAAAAGTGTAAGCCCGACTAATAAGCTATTCACATCGGTAATTTGGGCGAACCCTTGTATGGATGTCCTTTGTCGACTGCGACCCAGCTGCAGTCATCTGTGACAGAACAATAGCTGCCCCACATCTTCGCGCCTCTGTGAGGGGTTTGAACGGAGGGACACCCCTGTCGGTATGCACCGCTGTCGCCGGCACGAATTTCAGACTTGAAAATTTGATGTGACCCGACTCGAACAGTTTTTTACGTAATTGGCAAGTCTAAAACTTATTGCTGAGAGCTGATCTAGACGACAGTTGTTTTGTAATAGACATTTTATAAATCGAAAACAAAGACATTCTAACAAAATTATTCCCCCATTTGACAACAATTGTTAACGATAAAAGTCCTAGGTATTTACTTTCTCACGAGAGAACACTTAGAAACGACCATTGGATAAATTTTTGCGGCTCCTTCCCTATTAATGTAGGGGGTCATTATAAATACAGTTTGCATAATTTGACTTTATAATTACGTGGCCTGGATGGAAAAAGAATAAGGTCAAAGTACGCTACAGCGATTACCATTTGCGTCCGTACAAAATTTATTTCTGGAATATGCAGATGCATTTTTTCATTTTACTCCTAGTTAATTTTACTCTATAATAGAACTTTACTAGCGGGCTTAAAATATTTTGCGTAGTTACAAACTTATATTAAATATTAATAATTTAAGTCTGAAAATTAGGTGTCATGTTTAAATTAAATATAGTACTTAACGTTTAAAATCTATATATTAAAAGAATTTGTGTTTTATAATACGAGTCGGCCAGCCCATTCTACGCCACCGATGCGCATGATTTTTTTTTTATTAAAGCTCTCGCTGCGTAGATTTGTCATCAAGCATTAGAAATTACCTAACTTGCACATTCATCAAGTTATATGCAAAAACAGTTTCTCCCATACATTTTTTACGTTTTCGTAGCCGTAGTCAATGACTTTCTGCTTCTATATATCTAGTTCTCATTGAGGTAGGCGTTTCGTTATAGGCCTAAAACACGCGCTGAAAAGAGCTCTTTCATTTGATGGTATGCTCATTTAAAGTGGGTAAGTTTGAAGGAAGATAGGTGTGGACATTGAAGTTATTTTTCAATATTTTCCTATAAATTTCTTAAGATTCCATTGCTTTCTCTCTACATGGACGGTTCTTAATTCAAAAATATTTTTATGGCATCTAATAAGTTCCTTGCGGTAACTGCCAGGAAAAAACGTTATGCCTCCTTAAGGTGACCTTGCCTTACTTTCATACGGCTGTGAGTGTGGTGGTGTGTAAAATTATACCCGATGTTGGTCAAATTATCACTATAGAGAATTATTGCTGATGGCAGGTAATATTCTCCGAATGTTACCAGTTAACCCTTAATGTTGGGTGAACTGATCACTGATGTTGAGGAATTTTCCTTATGTTTTATGTTAGGAAATTATTTGTGTTTTTAAATTACCGACTTTCTTCGGGCATCTTAATTTTTTTTTATGTGGAACATATTACAGCGTTTCATAGTACTATTGTCATATAATTATATTATTACAAGTGATAGTTATGGTAGAAATTGTAGCTTTAATAAGAATAGTAGTTTTGAGAGAAAATGTACTTTTGACAGCACCGGCGGTTTTGGTAGAAATGGTAGTTTTAAAAAAATGGTAGATATGATAGTGTTAGTACGAATAGTAGTTTTGGTACAAATAGTAGTTTTGATAGGAATAGTATTTTCGGTAGGAATAGTAGTTTTGGTAGAAATTGTTTTTTGGCATATATTGTAGTTTAGGTAGCAATGTTACTTACGATTGCTACCAAAACTACCATTCCTACCAAAAGTACAATTTTGACCAAAACTATAAACGTCATTATTACATTTCTAAATTATGATGGATTAATCACACCCATACACAAAACAAAATAAATCGTGCTTCTCACAGAAGTATTTAGGTGGATAACAGAAATAAAACCTATTTTCTTACTTATAAAAAAAAGTTATTTATGTATATTTTTAATTTTGATAATAAAATATTGACAGATAAAGAAAAAAGTGAAGTGAGCGTAAGTTAGTTACTTAAGTTTCTGATTTAATAACGTATTTTTTGTGAGTAGTGTTTTCAATTATAATGATGGTTCTTGGAAGGAAATTGAAAAATGCTCAAAGAAAGTTTGAACAAAGAATCTTAGTCAATGACGGCCCTGTCAGAGATTTGGTACCGGATGGTCCTCCTACTGCTAAAAAAATACGTGTGGAAACGGGTTCAGATTTGATTAATTCTACCATCAACAATTTTCAAGTGATTGCCATTCTTGGTGACGGTAATTGCTTATTCCGCGCAATTTTTTTATTGTTTATATGGAAGTGAGAATAAACATTATGAAATCCGTTTGGCCACTGTTGATAACATTGTCAATAAGTGGGATGTATATAGTAACTTCACTGTTGGGACGAAGCATATGGCCAGACCATTACAAATGCAACAGATTACAAACGTGTGATGGGTGCCAATGGACAGTACGCAGGGCATGCTGAACTTCAGAGTGTAAGTGAGCTATATCCCGAGTGTCAATTCAGAGTTCATCTGGAAAACAGTAATACGATTACCGTCTATGGTACTGGCGATATTGTTCATAACTTGCTATTTTCTGGGCACTTGGAAAGTACATTACAGTGTCCTAATGGAAAGAATGGTAGGGCAGCACAGTCATATTGAAGACCTTTGTTTCGTCAATGTTCAGTTATATATATTATATATATATCCCTATTGCACGGCAAACCATTAAGTTATCCCAAGGTGGAAATTTCACGATACCTAAGGTGCAGCGCAAACCCAATGTTGTGAGAAAATAAGTTTTGTGATATATTATATTTTTGGTAAGAATGTCATCTTTTTACTTATTAGATAAGGCTACAATGTACTCATCATACCTATATGTAAGAGCTTTTTTATAATATTAAAATATGCTGTGGAGCAGCACGGGTCCTCTAGTTGTTCATGAGAACTGTTACTAAAAGGCGGTAGGGACATCAAATTTATGTTACTAAATTTTAATCATACGCGTTTATCTCATTTCAGCGATGAAAAGCTTTGAAATTTCTAAAAAAGGGTACAGTAAAAGAACGTTTGGCGATTTAACTCCTTGACTGCCGATGCACTGATCAGTGCGAGACATAATAGATTTTCCATTGTGTCTGGTATCGCGGCGGTTAAGAGGTTAAATCACACCTCGAGCCGGTTCAGTAAGGTTTAACTAAGTTTCCATTACCAGGGGATATGACTATATTAAGCGGCTGCTCTCAAGATGCAAAATTCTCGCAGACTAATAATTCATTAGCTCTTTGTATCAGTGCTAAGCTATAATCGTATACAAGAGACGACTTGCGAACGAAACTGCAGCGTCAGCGTCCAAAATTATACATACACTTCCACCAATACTAACTTACGCTGCAGTTTGAATTTAAACTTAAATGACGAAGTCTTAGAGTTGAATGTTAAAGGAGTGTTACTTACGATTGGTGTGTCAATTTAAGTTCAAATTGAATGACCAGATTGTAGGAGCACACGGCGGGTGAGTCGTTGCATTTTAAAAGATGTGCGGGCTAAGATCGGCACTTGACGTGGAGTCATGGCGCAGGCGTAGCACGTAGGGCCGCGTCGAGGAATTTCACAATATCCATATTTCTCATAACTGGTGATGATAACAAGTTAATAAACCACAGATTAATAAGGTAATGAATCACTGCACATCTAGTGTAGTGTTCATCGACAGTGCGTCGTGTGTTATGAGTTCGATTTCTCTTTGTGTCTAGTACGAGATCCCGCGACAAATTAGTGCACTCATCAAGTTTTCGCTGATTCTTTAGAATCTTAATATACATTGCCGTGATGTAGACGATATTTTATTTAAAAACCAAGTGAACGAAACTTTTTTCCAAAAATCAATAACCAAAAAAATTGTTTAAAAATACTTCCGGCCACATTTGAACGTCAGACGTAAAATTACGTAGCTCCGTGATTTTAAAATTTTTAATAAAGTTTAAACCAATATTAAACGTTTATGTTTCACTAAAGTTGTATTTATGCCAAAAGAAGTGTGAAAGACATTGAGTTTGGTGTTTGAAAAGGATTGAAACCTCGCTGCCGACAGTTCTTGGCGGACAGATCAACTACCCAGTGTCAACGGACGGATTTCAAACCATCATCCTGAAACCCGGGGAGTATTTTACTTATTAACTTACACTCCTCATCACATATTTACTCGGCTTACATAATGTGACCTTCGTCCATCACACACCGGCACAGTTTCTGTCTCCTTTTGCTTGACAAAAGTGGAAGCAAAATCGAGGACTGAACAAATGCCCCATACAAACATCCACTACACTAATCACACTTCACAATTATTATTTTAAGTGTATATGCATCAATTTCCAGTGGATTTATTTGAATATAATTATTACCTAGTATAATAATAGCTACAGCCTACAGCTATCTTACCTAGTTTACTTCAGATTAATAATATAATATAATAATATTCTACCACATTCACACAACACCATCTAGTCCCAAACTAAGCAGAAGCTTGTACTATGGGTACTAGACAATGGATAAACATACTTATTTACTTTTTTTTGTAAATACATACATATTATACATAGAAACACCCAGACCAAGACAAACATCCATGTTCATGCACACAAATGTTTGACTTGAGCGGGAATCGAACCCGCGACCTTCGGCGTGGCAGTCGTTTACACTCCCGCTACGCCACCGGGTTGTCCAAAAAAATTAAGATATTGTAAGTAATATATCTAGTAATCAAATTACCTTTCTAGTTCCTTTGTTATTCTTTTTTCTGTTCAATTTGTATAACTTTTCTTATTATTTTTTTTGTCAACATACCTACATCACTGTATTTTCTTAAAATATTTCTGTCTTTCAACTTTTTCTGAGTATTTGTTATATTTATATATTAATATCCCTTTCCTATTTTTCAAATAATTCAGCTGTTTTATTTTTCTTCTTTAAAGGTAATTTGGGTACAAAATATGTCTACACACACTATGATGACCCGTAAGGCTTTGGCAAAGGAAACGGAGCACAAGTTGAAGATTGCACTACTGGAACTCAAGAAAGAAGATCGTAGTCCACTGTTGAAGGAACGAATTGACAGTGAAGAGGAAATTAAATAATTATGTTAATGACAAAGTCTCACAACTGAAAGCACAATTGACGGAACTCCACATAGAACATATGGACATTCTGGACCAGCGGGACAGACTGCAGGAAGAAGTCAGATCATATAGTAGCTGCGATGATACATATATGAGGCAGCTCAGTTGCATCATGGAGTTGGAAACAAGCTTGAGTGAAGCTCAATCCAAAATAACAACCTTGGAGGAATCCATTCAGTCACTAAGCAGCGCAGCAAACCAGGACCTGTTCTCTGAAGTCATTGGTGGAAAGGCAAATATTTTTAAATCTGTAAAATGTAATTGTAACTTTACAAATAAGGTGTCAAATGGTAAATTTAGGAAATTGACAAAATTAAATAAATTAATAAAGCGACTTTAGTTAGGCTATAAGAGGTCAAAGAAAATTATAGATTTAACACAAATTAATGTGTCAGAATCTGAACCGTGACATGTTTTCGAAGGATATTCATCTTGAAAGTCACTATATAACTTGGCTGTACAATTAGGTGAAGCCTCTAACTTATGATTTGAACAATTTAAACAGTTACTGTTGTTGGTCATAGAGAGCAGTTGTTTTAGATTTTCTCTACCAACCCTACTAATTTCATCATATTTCAATATATATTCCTGTGTTTCACTTTGATGATCTATTATCAATTTGTTGAGCTGTGCATTTAATGATGTGATTTGTGTTTGCAGCTCACATGTGTGTTGTTCATATTGTAATCGGCTACAGGCTAATTGCTCACTACGATCCTTAAGCTTAGAAACTAATAACTCACTCTTTTTAACTAAATCATGGTTAATATATAATGAAAATAATAAGGTTTTAGATAACAATGTTTTAATTTTTTCTGACCAATTAGGAATTGGTATGGGTAGCCTGATTAATAGTTACACTGATCGGTCAATACAAAATATTTGTTCGCCAGGACAAGGAATGTCTATGTTAATTAATAAATTAAAGTATGCTAGACTAAATAAACATTCTACAGTTATAATTTTATATAGGGATAGCCTAATATTTACCAAGAAATAAATATTAGCTTTATCAGATATTATAATAGAACAAAGTTCTAAAGTGGGGTGCAATTTTATTGTCTGTACATTACCATATTCCAATAACATATCTTATAAAGAAAATAACCAGATAGGTAAATTGAATCTATTATTATATAATAGCACTTGTAGTCATAGTGACCATATTTTATTTTTCGACTCTAATATTTTTATTAGTAACTAGAGGACCCGTGCTGCTCCACAGCATATTTTAATATTATAAAAAAGCTCTTACATATATATATAATGAGTACATTGTAGCCTTACCTAATAAGTAAAAAGATGATATTCTAGCCAAAAATATATATATCACAAAACTTCTTTTCTCACAACATTGGCTTTGCCTTGCACCTTAGGTATCGTGAAATTTCCACCTTGCGCAATAGGGATATATAAAATATGTATAACTGAACATTGACGAAAGAAAGTTCTTCAATATGACTGTGCTGCCCTACCATTCTTTCCATTATAACACTGTAATGTCCTTCGTCCAGGTGCCCAGAAAATAGCAAGTTATGAACAATTTCGCCAATATCATAGTCAGTAATCGTATTACTTTTTTCCAGGTGAACTCTGAATTGACACTCGGGATATAGCTCACTTACACTCTGAAGTTCAGCATGCCCTGCGTACTGTCCATTGGCACCCATCACACGTTTGTAATCTGTTGCATTTGTAATGGTCTGGCCATATGCTTCGTCCCCAACAATGAAGTTACTATATACTTATTGACTATGTTATCAACAGTGGCCAAACGAATTTCATAATGTTTATTCTCACTTTTTTATAAACAATAAGAAATTGCGCGGAGTAAGCAATTACCGTCACCAAGAATGGAAATCACTTGAAAATAAAATTGATGTTGGTAGAATTATTCAAATCTGAACCCGTTACCACCCGTATTATTTTAGCAGTAGTAGGACCATCCGGTACCAAATCTCCAACAGGGATTTGTCATTGACCAAGATTCTTTGTTCAAACTTTCTCTGAGCATTTATAAATTTCCTATCAAGAACCATCATTATAATTGAAAACACAACTACTTACAAAAAAACGCTATTAAATCAGAAACTTAAGTAACTAACTTACGCTAACTTCACTTTTTTCTTTAAGTATCTGTCAATATTTTACTATCAAAATTAAAAATATAGAAAAACAACTTTTTTTAAGTAAGAAAATAGGTTTTATTTCTGTTATCCAGCTAAATATGTCTGTGAGAAGCACGATTTATTTTGTTTTGTGTATGGGTGTGATAAATCCATCATAATTTAGAAATGTAATAATGACATTTATAGTTGTGGTCGAAATTGTAGTTTTGGTAGGAATGGTAGCTTTGGTAGCAATCGTAAGTAACATTGCTACCTAAACTACAATATATGCCAAAAATACCATTTCTACCAAACTACCTACCGCCGGTGCTGTCAAAAGTACCTACCGTTTCTCTTAAAACTACTATTCCTACCAAAACTACAATTTCTTTCATAACTACCTCTTGTAATAATATAATTATATGACAATGGTACTATGAACCGCTGTAATATGTTCCACATAAAAAAATAAGATGTCCGAAGAAAGTCCGTAATTTAAAACACGAAAAATCAGTTCACCCAACATTAAGGGTTAACTGGTAACATTCGGGGAATATTACCTGCCATCAGCGATAATTCACTGTAGTGATAATTTGAGCAACATCCTATATAATTTTACACACCACCACACTCACAGCCGTATGAAAGTAAGGCAAGGTCACCTTAAGGAGGCATAATGTTTTTTCCTGGCAGTTACCGCAAGGAACTTATTAGATGCCATAAAAATATTTTTTAATTTAGAACCGTCCATGTAGAGAGAAAGCAATAGAATCTTAAGAAATTTATAGGAAAATATTGAAAAATAAGTTCAATGTCCACACCTATCTTCCTTCAAACTTACCCAATTTAAATGAGCATACCATCAAATGAAAGAGCACTTTTCAGCGCGTGTTTTAGGCCTATAACGAAACGCCTACCTCAATGAGAACCAGATATATAGAAGCAGAAAGTCATTGACTACGGCTACGAAAACGTAAAAAATGTATGGGAGAAACTGTTTTTGCATATAACTTGATGAATGTGCAAGTTAGGTAATTTCTAATGCTTGATGACAAATCTACGCAGCGAGAGCTTTCATTAAAAAAAAATCATGCGAATCGGTTTCGTAGAACGGGCTGGCCGACTCGTATTATAAAACACAAATTCTTTTAATATATAGATTTCTTTTTAACAAAAGATACTATGTATCTCTCTTTTATATATAGGCGACAACTTGCTAAATTATTAGCATTTAATTTACATAGTGAACGCAGTACTACTAGAGTACTTAGGAATTTGGTAGATAATAGTTATACCAATAGTAGTATTGACAAATCTATTAGTTTAAACTACTAGATGAGACAACAGATAGGCATTCATGTGTTTTAAACTTAGCTCATCAAAACATAAAAGGCCTATCTGGCAAAGAATTAGAGATAGATTTATTTTTAAAGAAACATAAGTTGCATGTATTATGCATTACGGAACATTGGTTAAGAGGTGACCAATTAATATTTAATAATGAATTTTATACAGTGATTAGTGCATTCGTAAGAAAGAACGCTTTTCGTGGTGGCTCTCTCATATATGTTTGTAATAGTATTAAATGTAAAGAACGAAAGGAAATAGCCGAACTTTCTATCAAGCGCACCGCTGAGATATCTTGTGTTGAACTTGAACAACACGTCATAGTCTGTGTATACCGACCACCGCAAAGTGACTTTAGTCAATTTGAAAGCATCATGGAGGACGTCTTAAAACACTTAAGTTCCAGCAGGAAGTCAATAATCGTATGTGGTAATTTTGATGTTTACTTGTTAGAACAATCACCAACTTGTACTAGGTTAGTTAGTTTATTTATGTCATTTAATTTGAATGTTTTATTTTCTGAACCAACCAGAACTACCTCACATTCTTCTACATGCTTAGATAATATTTTTTGCAATTGTTTGTACTTAAGTAAGGCTGTTTTGAGTGACTTGAAATCGGATCACTGTGGAAAAAAAGGTTGTAATTCCAACTTATACAACCCCTACAGTACAAAAAATCACATGTAGGCCTATGACCTCTGCTCGCCTTAATCGCTTTAGTGATGATGTTGCTGCTAAGATCGCAAGCATTGACTTCACTCACGATGATCCAGATGAATTATATAAGTGGTTATTTGATGTTATTAAAAATGAGTACAATAAAATTTTTAAGCAGAAGACATTTGCCAAGAGCTCTAAAGTTAAATTTTGTGATTAGGCAACAGTAGGAATATATAAAAGTAGATCTAGGTTGTATGATTTGTATGGTATGAAGCAATACAATTTTAATCTTTCATTTATTGAATATGTAAGAAATTACTCAAAAGTTTTTAAGAGAGCATGTGCTTCAGCTAAATCTATATTTATAAGTAATAAAATTAAAGAATCCAAGAACAAAATAAAAACATCTTGGAACATTTATACAATGAGACTGGTCGAGCTAAGTTAGTAGATAATAGCTATGAATTAAGATGTAATGGAGAAATAGTTACAAAGAAAATTGATGTTGCTCAGACTTTTAACAACTTCTTCAAAAACATACCAGTGAAAACAACCAAGTGTTTAGACTCATGCCCAAGCAAAGCAGAGATATTAGTTAGGGGCAATGTGAATGAGTGTGATGTGCTGTTTAATTTTAAATACATTGACACCAATGACATCCTCAAGACATTCAAGACCATCAATATTAAGAAATCTATTGACTTATGGGGTATTTTAGTTAGTCTTGTTCACCAAATCATTTTTAGCATAGCTCCATATTTAGCTGCAATATTTAATAGATGCGTGGATAAAGGGGTATTTCCTGATTTAATGAAACACAGCAAGGTGATACCGCTTTTCAAAAAAGGATCCAAGAGCGACCCTAGTAACTTTCGGCCAATTTCTATCTTGCCTGCAATCAGTAAAATTTTTGAAAAGGTTAATTTGCATCAGTTAGAGAGCCACTTTCTCACAAATAATTTATTGCACAGTGAGCAGTATGGCTTCACTAAGGGTCGCTCCACCGTTGATGCCGGTGTAACTCTATTAAAACATATCTTTTACGCTTGGGAAAATTCGAAGGATGCCATTGGTGTTTTTTGCGACTTGTCAAAGGCTTTTGATTGTGTTGAACATGATACACTTTTACGTAAACTCAACCATTATGGTATTCGAGATAGCGCACTCAATCTTGTTGCCAGTTACCTTAGAGATAGAGTTCAGTATGTAGATGTTAGTGGAAGTAGGTCTCAAGGTTTGCCAGTGGGAATGGGCATTCCACAGGGCTCTATTCTTGGTCCGTTTCTTTTTTTAATATACATTAATGACTTGCCATTCTTTGTTAGAAATCTATGTAATTTTGTTCTTTTTGCTGACGATACTTCACTTATTTTTAAAGTTGATCGTAATACAAGTAACATTGACAGCTTAAATAATTCTCTTGCGCAAGTACTACATTGGTTCACGACAAATAATTTGCTACTCAACTCAGGCAAAACAAAATGTGTGAAATTCACTTTGCCGAATGTCAAAAATCTTCTTACTAATATAATTTTAAATAACGACACAATTAACCTAGTTGATTCAACTGTATTTTTAGGTTTAACTTTAGATTGTAAGCTTCAGTGGGGCGCCCAAATATCCTGTATGGCAGTCAAACTTAGTTCTGCAGCATTTGCAGTCAGGAAAGTTCGCCAATTCACAGACGTAGATACTGCTAGACTAGTTTACTTTAGTTACTTTCACAGTGTAATGTCTTACGAGATACTATTATGGGGTACGGCGGCCGATATTCAGACAATTTGTGTTATTCAAAAGAGGGCCATACGTGCAATATATAAGTTAGGTGCTAGAGATTCTTCACGAGATAAATTTAAAGAAGTAGAAATATTTAAAGTTGCATCGCAGTATATATTTGCTAATTTAATGTACGTTAAGAAAAACTTAACTCTTTACCATAAAAAATAGTGACTTGCACAAATAGAACACAAGGAATAAGCATAAACTAGTGGGCACTAACTACCGTCTACATAAAGTTCATAACTCATTTGCGGGACTCGGTATACAATTCTTCAACAAATTACCTCTGGAAATAAATTTACCTCTGCACAAATTTAAAACCACTACTAGGAATTTTCTTTTAAAAAGGGGTTATTACACTATTAAAGAATTTCTAGATGACAACACATCATGGGTCTAGTTGCTTTTTTAAATTCACCATTATTGTTATTTTTATGACTGTGTAAAATACTCTCTTCTTAATTAGTAACATGTTAAGTGGAGGTGCCTCGTGAACACATGATTTTTGCAGGATTTGAATATTATTATGATTTGTTGAATGTAGTTTAACATTATTTATCCCTGATCATATCGTTGTTCACTTGTGACCTTCACAAAATTCTTTCTACATTTGCATTCCTTCACGCGTTCCACTAATTTATGTTAATAATAACGATCTGGAAAATGGAGGTAATTGGCGGTCATGGTCAGTATACCAATAGATTGTTTCTTACTGCCGGTTCGTATACCGTTATCGTCATGCTCACTACAATGTCATTTCTTGTAGTGTCGTCGTGTGTCGGGTCATCCCTGTCCCTCTAATATGGCGAGAGGGATGATGGCTGGCATATGCGTCATACTCGTGAACGAATGCTACTTGCGATGACTGGTCGATGACGGTCTTGCGGGCTGGTATTAGATTTTAATATTTAACTGCATCATTTCCATCATGGGTCTGATCACTTTCGCGGTTGCCTGCATTATTAGGTATATATAATGTAAGTGGATGCTCCTGTTTCACCATGTCTATTCTGAGGAGGCTAACCAAATGAACATCAAAAGTATTATGCTTGAGTTTTATTATGTACAGTAAATATATACAAGTGATATAGAAGGTGTAACAGTTGCAGCACCTTACAAAATGTAAATTATGTATATTATGCAAAACCTGGCGATGAAAAAGAGTGACCGTGAGTTTTATTGCCCGTTCTTTCTCATGGTTCTACCTATTGCTTTGCGAACGTGGCAGTAAATGTAAATGTAGAGTCTTTAAGTAATTATTTTATACATTTATTATTTTGACGTTCATAAGCGTCACATTGTGACCCAAATGAATAAAGGATTTTTGAATTTTAGATAGATAGATAGATAGATAGATTATTCTTTATTGTACACCTTACAAAAATTACATTATAAAACAAAACAGAACACAAACAGAATGTACATACACATATACATACACATATACATAAACCTACACACATACAATAATATATACATATTTATAATATATATATATATTAATAATACATATTATCTACTATGAATACCATGAAAGATGTCAAATGGACGAAAGATAGTGCGTTTTTAACAAACCTTTAAATATACTTAGCGATTTTGCTCTACGAATGTCTAAAGGCAATGCATTCCACAGGCGCACAGCTTGGACAGTAAAAGATTTATCAAAATAATTAGTGGAATGCATTGGCATCTCCAGCTTCAAGTCCTCAGACGACCTCAAGGACCTTAAATGTGTGTCATGAAGGAACTTAAAACGTTCTTTAAGATAAAAGGGACTATTGGGATTAAACAGGATATTATACAGTAATGTAAGAATGTGAGTATTTCTGCGAAGGCGAATCGGAAGCAACTTGAGCCTGTTGCGGAATTCTGAAATATGATCATATTTGCGTAAACCAAATATAAAACGTATGCAGAAGTTTTGGAGACGCTCAAGTTTGTTTAATTGCTCCTCGGTAGGGTCAAGATAGTTGACATCAGCGTAGTCAAGGATCGGCAGAAGCAAAGACTGTGCAAGCGCAATCTTGGTAGCAGTAATTTTACTTAGTTAAGGATTTCGTGTTTGTTTAACACAGTGAAGGATATATATGACATTTAACGTATTTCGTCGGGAACAATTCTCTCGTCATTGCCATAAGTATGAAGTCTCACGGTTTTAAGCTTTTAGAAAGCAAGCCTCAGATATACCTACCTATCTGCATTTTTATGTTTATTATGTGGCAAAAATTACCAAACTGGTTGAACATATTTACTTCTTGGCCGATTTTTAGCATAAATGTTATTCTTTACCGCTAACAGCTAATCTCGTTACGTGTTAACCGTAAAAAATAACTACATAGCTGTAAGTAGTATGTGTAGTAAGGGCATTTAATATTCACCTGTGTTGTATAAGTATGCAAGTATGTAACTATATAATAGTATATTTTGCGAAAACATCAAAGTAAAGTAAACATGTAAACTATCTTAATAATAAAAATACACTATTCGAAGCAAATATTCGTAAAAAATGTAACGCAGGAATTCGTACCAACATAGAGTTCCGTATCAACCCTCTATTGATAAAAGGCTGAAATATTTCGCGATTCGTATTTAATTCAAAAGTTAGGGTGTTTATTTGCTATTGTTTACAATTTGACATACTGCCCCAAATCTGAAATAGGTCACTACATCCATGAAATGGAGTAAGTAACAAAATCTTTCAACGACCAATTTCATTGCGTGCTACTTATAAGATTTCGCTTAGTCAGATTTTAATGCCTGCCGCCAAGTACCACATTTATCAGTTAACGATCATTAACTATATTAGTGTGTGCATCTTACCGTGAGGGATGTCTACCTACGGGAGAGCTAATAAATACCGTCTACCTATACCTACAAGTGTCGGTCTCGTTCAAGCCTTATCGCCTCCCAACGCACCCTGTTATCTCTGAGAATTCACTAATTTACAATCCACGAATGAATATTTAATGGGAGTGTGTCACCCTTGAAAATTTGACTCTCGTAGTCATAGAGTAGGTAGGTACTGTAGAGAGAGCATGGCTGTGATTGTTATTGCATCTGTTTCTACACACTTTTCGAAAGGAAGGTAACTTTATCAGCTAATAAAATATTCCTCGTTTGCCAGGTATATGCTGCAAATCGCTCAATTATTCATTTTGAAACTAATATTCGCACCTCTATTGCAGTAAATATGAGAGAAAAGTAAGAAATAGGATTAGGTTTGCTTGACTTCGACAAAAGATACCTATTCATAGTAATGACATTGGTTTAAGCTTGACTTCGACAAAAGATACCTATTCATAGTAATGAAATCATTTACTTATCATAGGTATATCTAAACCAAAAACAAATAAACTTTTTAAAACAGATTCCTACAGGTATATAGCTACTTATATTTTGTTTAAAAGCACGTTCTTGTACACGTGTTGCACAAGTTTGGCGTGATAATATAAAGTTCGCATGCCGTGTGGCAAAACTTCAAGCTGAAATCATGCAGCCAAAGCTTACTGGAAATATCTACAAATTTACTAGGCTGTCAGGCTGAGTATAGAGTATCGGGTTTGCATCCAGCGCAACAGTTTCGAAGTTATCTGCGTACCTACCTATCACCTAATAATTAATTTTTTGACGAGTGGTTCGCGCAGCGGAAGTATAAGCGATATACTGCTACGCCGATGGTCGCGGGTTCGATTCCTGCTCAAGTCAAACATTTGTGTGCATGAACATGGATGTTTGTCTTGGTCTAGGTGTTTCTATGTATAATAGGTATGTAAGATAAGTTAAGATTAGATAAGATGACTAGACTGTATAGGATTAAAAACTACGAGTAATGCACAATCGGCGGCCTTATCGCTAAGTGCGACCTTTTCCAGGCAACCTTTGGATGGATAAGAATGATGTTACTAACGTTTTATGAGGCGTTGGTGTAGTTAATACGTTGAATACGCAATAATAAAGATTTAAAACACAACAATAAAAACAAGAAAAGGAACAGAAAGTTACAAATTTTTTATCAATTCAGTGCAATGTAAATTTAATGTGAGCGATTGCTGATGTAATGTGTTTATGTGAGTGTGTGTGTGCGTGTGTGTGTGTGTGTGTATGCGTGGGCGTGTGAGCATGTCTATGTGTTATTTAAATTGGTCTGACCTGATTGGCCCTACGACGGTGTCTTGGGATCGGAAAAATAGATGTCCACCAATCAGATCTATTTGAGATAGTGTTAGGATATGACTGTGAGTAGATTCTCAACAGCATCATATTCCATTTTGTTTAGCCATTCAATTACAAACTTTTTAAATTCATTATTGTTAAGGGGTTTTATTTCATTCAGTATATTACACATTTTGTTATAATTATATATAGGGGGCTAGAAAATTAAAGTGCTTCTGACCAAGGGTAGTTTTAACTTTAGGCACTAGACATCTCTCAATTTGTTTAGATGCTAACGGTAAGGCTGGTACAATGTTTTTGTGGTACCGTCTAAGAGTTTCGTATATGTACATCTTTCTTACGGACAGAACGCCAGCCATTTGATAAACTGCTAAAGTAGGATGTCTGAAGGGTAAACGCATTATAACTTTTAACACCGAGCGCTGGGCACGCTCTGCAGATAGGATAAAGGTCTTTCCTGCGCCACCCCATGCACAGATACAGTATCTTATTATGCATTCACACAGAGCTTTGTAAGTCGAAATTAAAAGTTGCATGTCACCAACATTACGTAGATTTTTAAATAAATATATCATCTTCCTAATTCTAGCTGATAATGCGGTTATATGTTGTTTCCAGCTAAGTTGTTCATCCAGTACAACACCAAGATACTTTACAGAACTGACTCTCGATAAACTTGCACAGGTACAACCTGTGCTATTTATATTACGCTTACACGTGTGCGTATGAATTTTTAAGTCAAGTGTTGCTGGTGCTTGACCTTTGGTAGATTTACTAAAACAGATGTATTTTGCTTTAAGCTTAATTATTGAAAGGAGACTGTCTTCCAACCAGGCAGTAACCTTCGCTAGGCCTTGTTCTGCAAGATGGAATAACGCATCCCACGTGCCTTCGTTAAACAGTAAAACGGTATCATCAGCAAACATTACAGCTTTCATGCTGCTCATAGTACAAGCTCTGCTTAGTTTGGGACTAGATGGTGTTGTGTGAATGTGGTAGAATATTATTATTATTATTATAGCAGTTACATCTAGCAGATTATTGACATAAGTGATTAATAGAGTCAGACCAAGCGCACTTCCCTGCGGAACACCGTATCTGCAATTAGCATCATCACTTTCAATACCAGCAACTCGCACAGCCTGTGATCTACCTGTTAGGTAGTCTGTGAACTAGTCCAGAGCCACACCTCTTATGCCAACGCTTTCAAGCCGTGTTAATAATATCGGAATAGACACCGTATCAAATGCTTTTTGAAGATCCAAAAAGACACCCAGACACTTTTGTCCTTTGTCTAAATTTGTTACAATATTTGATACAAGTGTCAACACTGCATCTTCCGTTGATTTTTTTGCCCGAAAACCAAATTGAGATTCAAAAAGAATTCCACTGTGTTCTAGATAGTTAATTAGTCTCAATATATATATATATATATTTATATATATATATGTGTGTGTATGTATGTATGTCTATCCATTGCAATTAATATTATGTACATAACTATGTCAAATCTCAGTGATAACTAACGGACACAATGAACACCCAGACTCAAAACAACTTTTTTACATTTACACAAAGTGTTTTGCTTATTTAAACTTGTAGACATAGAGGCATTCATTTATTCACGACACTGTGTACGTGAAAAGGCATCCGATACTGAGTGTTGCTCTTTCATTCGTCGTCAGTTCGTCACTAATTAATGTAGGAACTGTCTAGAGAGCAGATTCTGCACGGTACAGTTTTTTTAAAGTATGAGGGTTGCAGCTGCTGGAAGTTTCTGAATAACAGAAACTAAAATAATGTAGCTGAAGAGTTTGTTCGTACGAGGTAATGTTGGGAGTACCAATCAGGTTTGTACATACTTTTTGCAGTCGTCCGCTTAAATAATCTTTAGGAAGATTACAGGATACGTAACACGAGGCTATGAATCTTAGAAGACTAAAAAGACAAATACTGCTGAATGAATGGATATGTATGTATGGATCAGCTGGTGAAACAACAGCGTATCTACAGTAGTTAGTAACCTGACTGCACAGTTGGCGTGGTGCTTTAGGCAGCTGCCTGACACTTCGCCGAGTATTGTTGTATAGACCATGCATCGTGGCTCTACCACTCAAGAACGACTTAATAAATGGCACAGAGACTACTGCACTGCACTATAATTTATCTTGCGGATTGAACCCTCTTTACACACTGTAGGAGTGAAGAAATCTTTTGCGCTATTGTGACAGTTAGATAATAAATAGAACAATTTGCAAAAAGTTGCACCAAACAGCATCCCTCTTTTGCGATTGGTGTTGAAATAATTATAGTCTGCTGGATGTCATATTAAGAGTCTATAGAGTCGTTGGTATTAATTATAAATCAAGGTAATGGCAAACATTAATATAAATACCTACTATTTTCGCCTCAAAGTTGTTTGCGTTTGTTTATAATAGTGCAGTATAATTGTAGTTCGAAATTAAGAGAAAGCAGAGGAAGAAATAATAAAAATGTTAATTTTTATTCCGTACCTACAGAATGGAACTATAATATTAATAGAATTCATATACATTAAATTTATAAGTAGATGATTTATAGGTAAATTTTAACAGAGATAGGTCAGCCTTTCATAATTAATTAAAATTATATACCTATTTTAATTAAGTATAGTACGTATTTATATAGGCACATATCCCTATTAAAATAAAAAAAAAGCATTGCTAATAATCATCTGATGCATTTCTATGTTAGCTATACCTATCTATGCATTTCTGTTTTAACCTAGTCTATGGAGATAAAAGTAGCTAGTAAACGTATCGAACATCGCGCAAGCCCTAAGTTTATATGACTGGTAATCCCAGGTGGTACGCAAGCTGTTACTCGTTTTTACAAAGCTCCGTCTCTAATTAGTCTGGTCCTGTCGACACGTTGGCTGTACGTTGTAAGCTTCCCAAACGACTGCTGGCTGTCTGACAAAAGAGCCAATTTCCAAACGAATATGCGCCAATTCCACGCTTCGGTGACGCGTGCGACTCGCTTTCACAAGTTTTCAGTTTTTCACTTACGCTTACGCCATTGCACCGCTGACTACGGACTATGTTACAAATAAGAACGTTGTGTGTCTTCGTTAGTTTCTTGCAGGTGTTTTGCTACTTGACTCCATTGTGGTATTATGTAGATGTTAATATTTTCTTATCAGACCGACTGCGACTGGCGTAACTTACGCACTAATGTTAAAATTCGGTAGTATAGTAGGTAATGTCTTCAGAAAATATCTAGTGAAAATGATTATTATGCTTGAATATTATGTGACTGCAAAAATCGTCAAAACTACCTGTGTGTATGTTGTTGCAAGAAGTTGTTTGAAGTTGAATAAAAGTTAGAATTAACTTTTATTTTTCTCTTTTACTAGATATATGTACCTACCTAGGTACTGGTGGCTAATTTTCAGACATCCTAGTCTCAGTTTGCATACCAAATGGAACATATGTAAGAAGGATGCTTCACATTGGTAAGTTTAAGAGTTGAATACTAGAATGGCAGATGTAATCGTGTGCGCATACACGAGTCAAAAGTTCGAGAAAGTCACTATCGCATACCCAAGTCATTTCTAAAAATCCAATAGAAACAATCAAATTGATCAAATAAGCATGTGATGGCTTCAATGGCTTGTCAATAAATGAAAAGCATTGAATGAAAGAACAATAATTATTCAATCAAATTGTAACAAAACTGGATGCAATACAATTGGCGTGTCAAATCAAATCAATAGTATTTCAGTTAGCCGTAATCAACGGTGGCGATGCGCGCAAAAAGCAACATCGTGCTTAATGACCCTGCAGCGGAACTATTTAATTTTGTTCATACTTACCTATCGATGCCGATTGAAACCGGTTTTCCAACTTGTGAGTTGATTGGTTTAAAGTACTGTAGTCTTAAATGTACTCTACTGTAACGAAGCGGCTCTCTTTTCTCTATTATTGTTAAATTGTTTCCGCGGTTCCATCCACCAGTCTTACTCTTTTATCTCGACTAGGTAAATTTAGTAAGCTAGTAATAGGTATAGCTATCTACTGCAAAGTTTCAGCATAAGGTATAGATCAGCTTGCAATATTTCATGTAAAAACAATTAGAGCACAATATATTTTTCGTGCAGGTAACTGATGATTAAAAAATATTAAACAATTCGCAAGCGCATAGCTAAATAGAAAAGTGGCAAAGCAAATCATTCATATTTCTTTTACATATTTCTTTAGATTCTTTACATTAAAACAAACATGATTATATTCGTATTGACAGAAAGGCCGCCATCCACTTAATTACCATTTTCAAAATTTAATATGCCAAAGCTCAAACTATTGAAGGCGAGAGTGAAATGTATAACTATGCCAAATAATCAGTTCTTCAGCTTCTATGTTCTCCGATTTGAATTGTGCACAGCCGGATGGACGTGCTAGAACTAAAATATAGTACTAATTTGTAGTTACTAAGGAACCCTAAAAAGATGATAGTAATATTACCTAATCCTTTTCAATGTAATAGTATATGTACAGTATGAAGATAGTAGGTACGCATCATTGTTGGAGAAACTTGTGTAAGCATTCGTCAGAACTACTGCCATAAGGGCAAAGTTTCAGAGCTTTTGACAAATTACTAGTTTTTATGTGCTATGTGACAAGAATTCTTAATAGTAAGGGCCGAAACACATAACCGCGTTGCGGCGCCGCAACGCTAAAATCGGCGGTTTGCGTTGCGGCGTTGCGGCGTCGCGTAAAAGAGCGTTTTACTGTCGTATGGTAGGGTATCCAGATCTTCGTGATTTTGAGTGTGGATAGAGGTGTCTCTGCCATGGACCATCGTGCGAAACTTATTGCTTATTTGTTATAAAGAAGACATTACTCTGTTTTAAATATACGACAAAGAAGATACTGGATATATCCATTTAATAAGGCTATGAATCCCGATGGCGAGTACTTTACTCGAAAATACAAAGCATTAAAGATGGACGAAAATAAATTTTTCGCCTTCTTTAGCATGAGTATATCATCATTTGAAGAGCTACTAAGCGGATTATCAAAATATACTGAAACAAACTGAATCATTGTCAACAAGTATGACGTCATAACGCTAGAACTAGCGCCGCGTTGCGGCGCCGCGCTGCTACTATCGGCGGTGACGCTACTGCCATTTCTAGCGGCGCGGCGCCGCAACGCGGTTATGTGTTTCGGTCCTAACCCTTTGGGACTTGAACGTTTGAAGTCGTGCATAACTTTCAGTATAATGATTCATTGTAAAGCTGCTGTAGTGTAACTAAAGAAAAGTTAAACAAAACTGTGACCGATCCTTGAATATTCAGTAATAGAATGTTTACGCTTATCTTGATTTTACCAATGAGAATGTGGCGGGCTAACGTCGGAGGTGCCTAAAAGAAGTTGAATAGATTGTTTCTGAAATGTAAAAGATTATCTCAACATGAAATATACTATAAATAATTTAATTGTATTCGAAAAGAGAACATATTTCAAATTTATTTCAAAGAAGGCAGATAATATTTTAATCGTCTGTCGGTTGAAATGAGATATTAATCGCGTGTAGGTTGCTTAGTCAGGTAATATTTCGGTAGGAACATTAAGACTTACCATTTATTTAATCTTTTACCAGTACTACTTATTTATTGACTTAAAATAAAAAATAAGTTTTTCTGTGACATACCAAATATGTAAAATCGGCAGCGATATTCTAGTGGAGATACCAACAGACTGCCATACAGCGTATCTGGTTCGAATCCACGACACAGTCGTTAAAGGGAGTTAGTATTTAAGTGGTTTAGACTAGTGCCAGTTTAATGAGAGGTCGCAATAAACTAGCACTAGTCTAAACCATGGCATATCGCTAACCTTTTGGGTTGCGGAGGTTGCCGGCCAGTCACTCTGTGGAAAAGCTAATATTCAGTCAAATCCGTTTGGACTACTATGCGGACTCTGGGCTGCAACTGGGATAACACTAGGAGCATTTAAGCAAATATAAGTAAAAAAGGGTTACAGAACAGCATATTTTGAAGACACTTAGCAATTTTGACATATTGTAGAGACAGCGTGATGAATTGTTGGTGCAATTATGAGATTGCTTTTTCAGTCACTACCATTTGAATACTCTATCTTTTCTATCATCATCATCGTCCTAGGTAGGCCGATTTTATCGAAGTAATTTGTAGTTTCACTCTGGAGCCCGGGGTCGGCGTTCTAAACTGATCAGGTATGACAGAATACTGTACCTTAGAGCAAATGCCGTCTTTGCTCTGCAATCCAGATGGATAACGATTAGCGAATATATAATAACGATTAGTGACATTCAAGGGTACTGATTCCCAAGTCTTTTGGTATCTTCACTAGTCTGTCGCTGCCTCGTTAGAATATCCTATGTCTACTAAATGTCACCAAATTAATCATTTGTGTAGATCAAATGCTAACAAGGTGCTCAGACATAAAACAGCTAATTTTGCCTTCACATATTTGACCCAAAATCAGCAGACTATAAAAATGGAGTGCTCGCCATTATAACATTTAGTATTAAGCATCTATGTCAAAGTATTTAGTATCGAAAGGCTACTTAATGGGTAATAAACGGTAATGGTTTCTGTAATCTGAATCAGGCGTCGTTAAATGCGTAATATCTATTACATGTAATGGCTTATAAGTTATAATAATATGCTTGTTTTAGCTTTATCTATAGTACCTACCGCTATAAAAATATGTAGTGGTTCTTGTAGGGTTATCCTATCTTGTCCCTTGTGAGTCGTAAATGGCGACAAAAGGTTATTATAAAGAGGTTTTGAAGCAAGGGAAATCTGTGAAACAGTATGTTATAGTTTGTTAAAGCCTTACAAATTTATCACACTTTACTTTTGAAAGATTTGCACATTCGCATTGTATCCGTTTCAGTTATTATTTTGAAACTAAGGACGTTTCTCTTAAAGTTTTTATTTGCTGAACTGAAACTTTCTTTCATCTCATACTGTAAAATTCCATAAAACGGTAATAATAATTTACGGAAATATCGTTCAAAATTAGCTGTATCAGACTCTGTCAGATGCTATTTGTCCTCTTCATCATCAAATCTGATGTACCTGTGGCTGCGATAAAAAAAAATTGCCTGCTATTCGATCTTTGCAATTCAAACTCATGCTCTCAACGGCACTACCGCACAGTCAGCGATGATGATTGATGATTATGAGATTTGTCACCAGACACTTTTCCATCAAGGGTATACGAATTGAAACAAGTGTTTGATCGAGTCGTTGCCGCGGGCTCCCATCGAATATACTGTAAGATACCTTACAATAAAATAAGATAATTTTAACCTACAAAATCCTCTTGACATTACATTTAGGCATGTGTGGGTGGGATTTAATTACGAATATTAAGTACTGATTATATATTAGCCCCACGCATCATATTTAATTTGTCGTTAAGGAGGTTATGCCTGCCTATGTCAGACGTGAGGTATTTTCCCACCATAATGATGAAGCATTGTGCCTTATTACAAAACAAGATCTAAATACTTATAGTTTGAAATTTATATTTAAAATTAGCTGTATTGCTTTTTAATACAGTTTATCCCTTAAATTAGTCAGGAACACATGTTAAACTGAAATAACTATAAAGACTTGCTTTCTGTCAAATATTAATTCTGTCATCAATTATTATACAATTTCTTTAAACAGTGCAAAAATTCATTTATAAACGAAAATTGCTATTTAGAGAATCTTAATCATATCGAAGTTACGTTGAATGTATGGACGTCGATCGTACAAAATGATCTCGGGTTAACTACTTTCTTTTAAAAAAAATATTATGTCGAGTAGTAGTCTCAAAAGTCCTGTCTGGTCCTATCCCACAATTGCTGACATAAAAATGATTAAACTGAATAACATTTTCGAGCTCACAATTGAAATCTCATTTAAAGCGGGAACATTTTTAAATTCGGGCTTCTTAGAGAAATTTACAAAATGGTGAAACGCAATCGGGTTTGCGGTAGTTCTGTTTGAAAACTATGTCGGCTGGTAGTTCGACCAAGTAAATAAAACTGTTGGATTCCGCGAACTACACAAAGTTGAAGCCGGGAAGGCTGTGCGGTAATAGGAAATCTTGCCAACTCCTCAAAGGTTGAGAACAAGTGTAGTTTCCGGCTGGGAAACGAGTTTATTAACTTCAATAATGGGTAGCCTTGCTACCAATTAGACTTCTCTTATTTACAAATAATTGTGCATGCGCCAATTTTAACAGTCTGATTTTATAATTGCTACTACTTTATCTGGTTTGCAGTTTGTTGGGTTGGCATAATTCGCTATGACACCGGATTCTGATAATGGAACCCAGTGGCGGATCCAGGATTTCGTTTTGGGCGGGCAAACACGAAAAAGGTAGGTACCTACCTAATTAGTGGTTGGCAGAAAAAATATGCTTTTGGGAGTGAAGGGCATCTTCTGCCCCCTGGTCATCTCCCTGGATCCGTCACTATAGAGACCACGAATTCAAGGCCAGCATCACCGAAGTTTCGAATTAAAATTTTGGTTTTTGCTTGGCCTGGTCAGTAACGTCTGCTATGAATATCTTTAACTGTTGTTAGAGGATAAGTCAGTACCATAAATTTACTGTTAGTGGTTCAATTTTAGCTTGTAAGCTGGAAAATATTGGTTACAACTGGGATAAGGTAACAATGACGACGATTATGACGTGAAGTGATCATTTTCTTAATCGTGGGATCTTTAATTGAGGCTTCGAGGTTATTATTGAATACTCCAGCTATACGGACCTATACCCAGTTTGTCTAAATTATATGGGATGTAAGGGACGGTATACCGAAAACCGATACTAGTGATTCAGTAAATGATACTGAGGCTATTGGCGGTCGAATTTTCCAAATAATATTATTTTCATGAATTTTTCGATTTTAATTTTGCATTTTTTGCCATATAATGTAATGAATTAGTAACTATAGTTGACCCGCATTCATATTTTTGTAAAATTCTAAGAATCAAATATGTACATGGCGCGTTTACTCTGACGTGACATCGGCCGCCTTGCGCGTCCGCAGCACAGTAAGCGCACCAGTACATCGTAATTCGTAATTACTGCCGCTACCACCCGCCACTGTAGGGCCGTAACAGCTGATAGTGCGAGTTTGCGTGTACCTATTTACGTCGCAATTTTTTGGAAAATTGTCCAGTTCTTCGATTTTTTCGGAAAATTCGACCGCCAAGGGTCGCAGTATAATGTACTGAATCACTCATATCAGTTTTCGGTACACCGTCCCTTACACCCCGTATAGTTTATTTACTCAAATGTGTATTAATTTTTGGTAAATATGAATTATTAAATTTACTAATAAAAAAACAAACAAAGCTCTTATATATCGGATATTAGGTTGCAAAGACTTAGTCTGAACATTGTGGCTACAACGGTAGCTATCTTAATCAAGTGTTTGATAAAGTTAGATATCTAATGCTGGCCTATTCATGTGTAAGCCGAACTTCTTGGGAACCAGACTATTATTGCTTGACTTAACAACTTTATGTAGTACATGGATACTGGAAGGAAGTTGTTTATATACTGGCACTAACTAGGCATTATTGATACCAGCTTGCACTTTTTATTTGAAGGATAGGTAAGCTTTCATAGTGTAAGTACCTATAATTTGTTTTATAGGCAATAAACATATTTTTATACATATGTAGTAAGTTCTGTCTATGTTTCTGATTATTAAAACACCATTTTTGTAGAGGTAAATTTAAAATGGAAGGAAAAATAAAAGAAGGACAAGACGGGGTAGACCCAGCAGGACTTATTTCGATCAAGTGACGGAAAAAGTAAAAGCAACGTCGTATCAAGAGGTCAAAACGATGGCTGAAGAAAGGAATTCATGGAAGAGGCTTCACCAACAAGAGCACAGCTTTAAATTAAAAAACTTATATGAGAATGATTTGTAATATCTATGTTTTTTACAAAACTGTACAGAATAATGTCAAAATCGATCAGCACTGAGTAAATAAACTTAATAAAAGCAGAAAAATATTGCATCCATAAAAACCTGGTCGATTTCTCTTATGATGAGCCTGATCTCGTACTGTAATACTATTTAATTTTATTTCAAAACTAACTTTTGCCGCTTCGTCCGCCAGATGGAAACATTACTACAAATTCCGACTGTCTTTTTAACCTCCTTAGGGAGTGAATTTCCAAAAGTCACCTCATGGTGCTCTTCTACACTCTTCAAGGCATGGCAAATTCCAGCCATCTGTGGTCAGTAGTTTTGGCTGTGCGTTGACTGTCAGTAAGAGGGCAGAATTTTATTTTGTATATTGAAGATTTGTATGCAGCAGTAAGCTGTCAAATTTGATTAGGACAGTAAGCAGACCTAGGGCTCCAAGATGAAAAGATTTCCTTCGATGCAACTGGGAGAATCTTGGAATATAACGATGATTTGCATGCAGCAGCCAAAACAACGAATCAATATAAAAAGTTCTGGTCGTTTCCCTTCAGGACCTATTGCTTAAAGGTATGTTCTCCTAGATACCTTATGATAAGTCTGATCTCACACTGTAACTACAGAAATTTCTATTTATTCCAACAGATAAAATCATTTCTAAAAGAGAGCAGCTATATCAATTTCTAAGTAAACGGTTGCCAACCTACTCTACGTAACAGCGAAACCTTAGGGAGCAAAGTTTATGCAAAACGTGACGGTAGCGCAACCTATCGGCTTTCTCAGCATATTACACACATTTAGACTTTATTACACACACGTGGGGTTACTTTAAATGATTTTTTTGACGATTAATGTTACAGTACTTTAGAGGAAAACGCAAGGTTCTATGAAACCAATGTTCTCTTTGTGTGTTGAGGAAGTACTAGCCTATTTTTATTGTGTTGCAGACAACCGTTTACTGTAAAATCACATTTCACATGCGAATATCACTGTATTTGTGTATGTGATATTTGAATATTCGTCCATATACTGACGTAAATTAGAAATAGTAGATTCAAATTATTCTACTGCTTTCTAGATAGCAAAAAAGCGAATTTGTTGTTAGTACAAAACAAAATGACGATAATTAAAAAAAACTCACCCCATTTAAAAGTAAACAAAGGAATAAAATTATTTATCAAAATTGTATCTATTTAAAACGTACACTGAAAACTTTTTTGAATGCCTCATGCCACTGACATAGGTAAGTCAGTGACATGAGGCATTCAAAAAAGTTGTAATTCTTACAACTTTTTCATAAGATTTCAGTGATTGGATTTTATTTAACCAAGGAAACATACGAAATGCTGATAAACAGTAAAACTGTCGTGAATTTATTTCGTATATATACATTCAAATTAAAAGGATTTAAATTTCCACAAGAATAATTTGCATATGTTGAAAAATCCGCATACAATTTTAACTTGACCTGATTTTTGTCGTAAATATATTTATATAAAATAAGGTTTATTTTTAGGTAAATACTTCCATCGTTCATTACAAAGTACCTCGTCTCGCAGAATAATTAAAAGGCTTGTGCTGAGGTTTCCCCGCAGCGCAGAGGGCATGGGAAAACAATGGTTGCACTTTGCAATTAGCTACTACAATTATGTACGCGTATACGGTAATAACAAGAATATTAAGACAAGGCATTTTAAATGCGTTGGGCATACTCGTAGATTACTTGTAAAACATTTTTTTTTTGGTTTCGAGGGAATTCGTATTTGCAGATTGAAAATAAATTATCCAATCGGTAATTCGGATTTTAGTGTTTTTAGAAACATGTTTTATTGTTTTCTCTTTACGTACCTGTTCTAGGTGTCCTTTGAGTCCGTTGTTTGGAATGCGTGTAATCTTCCTCACGCTGCGGACATTTTACAAATACCTTTTCAGCCTAGAACAAAAAATAAAATAAAAAACATTACAACGGGGGGTAGGTACCGACAAAGAAACAGTATGATCAAATTAGTACGTAAGTAGGTACATAGAATTTTTCCGTAACATATTGCCTTGCCACATATTGCGAAAGCTGAAAGTAATATTGCAAACGTTAGAATATTACATATTACTGCGTGTAATGCAATCTCATTTTGATTTATGCTACAACCTACTGTCTGTCCTTTGTACTTTTTGCCTTTACAAATTTATTTATTTAGATTTTATGATCTTTTTATTGAATAAGAAAGCTTAGATTGCCTAAAATATAATTTGTTGAATAATGATTAAGGTTTATATTATAGAGATAAATTATAATTTTAGTTAGTTAGTTTGCATTACAGCTATCAATTTTCTACTTATTCTTATTAATGCCATCCATTTAAAGCCACTCTGAGTATCCGTGCTACGAGTCTACTTCAGAATTTTAGTTTTGTCTGAATTAACAATGGGTCGCAATAGAATATTTTTTTTGGTACATAAGAAACAATACAAATACCTTTTAATTTGAATTGCCATCAAAACGTAACCTGATAAAAAAAATAATCAAGTGCTTAATCTGATTGGAATAATTTCGCGGATAAATTAATCGAAATGAAACTTTTTCTTTGCATCGATATAATTATAATATGTACTATCTTTGTTTCTTTCTGTGTCTGTCTTGCTATTTTGGGTTTTTTTTATTTTTATGTAGGTACTACGTTTGCTTTCGTTTTATTATTATATCATGTATTTATAAAATGTCTACGTCCAAACAAATTATATTTTTCTTTGTCTTTTTATCACAGAATATTGGGCACAAGAAGCTCAGATTTGGCATAATTATAATTACGTTCCTTGGGGAGTTTTGATCTTATGTTTCTAGTGGAATTGACCCCTAAGAGAGCAAAAAGTACCCACGTGGGCGGAGCTGTAGGCGAAGTCTAGTGCGTTGTAAACCTAAAACGCATTTTTATGTTATTAATGATATATTTCACATGCTATCATTGTATGTCTGCTAGATGGAATTTAAAAATGTATAATTATTGTATACTGTTCATTGTAATATTGGCCGCCGGAAATTCATGTAGATTACAAAAAGCTTTCGTTGTATTAAATTTACTCCACATTTTTTTACTTTAATAAAGGTATATTTCAGATATTCATGTCATTTCATGAATTTCCACGTGATTGACAGAATTTTTTTTAATCCCGAAGTCTTACTGTATTTATTGTACAATTAATGAATATGAAATTTTGATGAATTGTACGATTACTGAAATTTTATTGAATTGTACTGTAACCTTTAGTTTGCTGGTAGTTCAATGGATGATGTTTTTATTCAGTAGTCAAGACAAGGTGTGTATTTTAGCATGATCGGAACTTTACTTTGGTACTTATATTTGTAATATGTTTACATTTAGGTACCATTATATATTTAATAGTAGAGCCTTGCATCAGTTTGATATTTGCATCCTATTTTTGATTATAAAATGAATGTGCACACGATTACGTCAATAATCAACTGTTGGAATTCTATCCATAACAATAATATTCTATGAATACTTTGTAATACTGACTGATTAATTATAGAGGTATTATTGCTATCTAGAAATGTGTCATGTTATTACATCCTAATCATCGATTTTGACAATGATTATTGAAATATTAAATCCGACTTTATGTACGTTTGTTTCTCTTTTAGTTTATAAAATCACTGTAAGCATTTACATAAATAAAATATTTGCTTCAGATCTCTAGTAATTGAATAACGCTTATTGTATCATCATCAGCCTACCATAGTCCACTGCTAGATATAGGCCTCTCCAATGGCACGCCACTGCTGCCAGCCACTTTGCGTATATCGACACTCCACCTAGCCGAAAGGCGTCCTGTACTACGCTTTTATACGTTTTTATTAATTACTAGCTTTTGCCCGCCGCTTCGTAGTGAAGGCAACTCTATAGGCATCTATAGGGTACAAAGTAACTCAGTCAGTATCCATGACATTACATCTACCGACAGGTACATAATAACATCACCTTGGATACAACCAAATGTCAAAGCCATGTTCTAATACATGTCCAATATAATTATATCCATAAACATTTTCGCATTTATAATATTAGTACGGCAAATCGTTTCAGCCGTTTAAGCGTAGTATATAACTTATTAGTTTATATATGCGAACAATTTAATCACCGTGCACAATGACATTATGTATGACGTGACAGTACTAACAGATATGCGATGGCACATGCGCAGCACTCAATTATTAGCGCATGCGTTTTTACTTCCAAGAGGTAAATTTGTGCCGTACAGACTTCTACCCTCCCTACAATCCCTCCCAGATTATTTTTTGCAACTTATAGTAGGCCTATGTCCGTCTCCATGGTTCAATATATCTCTATATTAAATTTCAACAAAATCGGTTCAGCCATTTTAGCGAGAAAACGGAATATATTTGATACTTGATGGCACGGGCTGTTTCCGCAACTCCACGTCTTGGCGTGTATTTTGCGTGCGGGTGGGAATGGTGTCGTCATTCGAGCCACCCCAGCTCTTCGAGGAAGGCCAGCAGACTCTTGATGTGGCCCACGGCTTCCCTCAGGGTGCTGTATCTCGTCAGGTACTGCTGCCTGTACTGTGCGACCTCAGGGCAGTCGAGGAGCAGGTGGGCTGCCGTCTCGTCTGCTGCCATACAGGTCCTGCACAGCGGGCTGTTGGTGATACCTATAGTAAATAGGTGTTTATTAAAGAATCCGTGTCCTGTGTAGGCGGCCCCTTGACTGTCCGCAGTTGTTGTTTGGACAGCCGGAGGATTTGTTTGGCTATCTTACCGTCTACTGCGGGAAGAGCCTCCTTGGCCTGCCTACATGTTTCAATACCAATCCAGGACTGGTTGTGTCCTGGTCCTATTTCTTACCAGGTTGCGATAAAAACCAGAAGGGAGGGGAATAATGGGCTCGGGTCCCACCACCTTTAAAGTGGCCCCTCATCTGGCAAGTACGTCGGCTGCGTCATTCCCTCTTGAGCCACTGTGGCACTTGATCCATTGCAGTGTTAATTTGTTATGTTCTGGTGGCATTCAAGCGTGAGTGCCGAGGTGAAAGTATGGCTTTTGAGGGCTGAGAGGACAGCCTTGCTATCTTAGAGCATCCTAATGGATCGTTCCCTTACCTCACGTGCCATGAGTGCTGTGGCAGCTAGGATTATGCCAAAACATTCGGCCTGGTAGACCGTGTTGTAGGCTCCCAGCGGTGCTGCCATGTTGATGTTTAGGTCTTTTCTGGAAAGACACTAACACCCCGCATACTAACAACTTAAATACACTTTTTAAAGAAGTTCCTCTCACACAAGCCATTGGCGACCGAATACCGAAACAAATTGTGTTCGACAAGAAATACAAAATCCAACTGTACGAGGATCTGCACGAAGGAGCGGTTAATCACAACGAGCTCACGATCTTCACAGATGGGTCTAAGACTGATACAGGTACGGGTTCAGAGCTCTTAGCCGGACCGCCGACATCGTTGCTTCCTGTTGTATGAACAGGTGCAGAGGAGGCAGGTCCAGCAACACTTCGAGTGCCGCTGTAGGTGTAGTTTTCATGCAGCCCGTGCCCGCTAGGCATGCAAGTCTTTGAAGCTTTTGAAGCTTGTTGGCGGCCGTTGTTAGGTTGGTCCGAGGCCACCACACTACCGCGCCGTAGCTTATCATCGGACGTATTATTGTCTTATAGAGCCATAAGACAATTTTGGGCGATAGGCCCCAGCGTTTACCGATCATCTTCTTGCACTGCCAGAAGACGATGCTGGCTTTATTGAGCTTATTTTCCATGTGGCTGTTCCATGTCAATTTGCTGTCGAGAGTGACACCCAGGTACTTGACCTCGGTAGACAGCTTAAGCTCTGTATCGAATAACCTGGGCAGTCGGTAAGTACCCAGCGCGCGTTTGTGTGAACATAACTAGTTCGGTCTTGGTCGGGTTTACAGATAATTCGTACTCATTACACCACCACTCTACTATGCGTAGGGCTTGTTGGGTTAGGTCGTACACTGTACTGGTTACCTTACCTGAGGTGAGTATGGTTAGATCATCTGCATAACCTATTGTGTAAAAGTATCTCGCGTTGAGTTTGTCTATGAGTTCATTGATGACTAAGTTCCACAAAAGCGGGGAGATTACACCTCCCTGCGGGCATCCTTTAGTTATCAAGGCTGTCTGAGTGTCGCCGTGCAGGCGCACTACCCTTTTGCTGAGCATGTTTTGGATCCACTGTATGAGCATCTGATCCACACCATGCCTGGCTAGGGCGTTGCTTATGCTGGAAAAGTTTGTCTTGTCGAAGGCTCCTTTTATCTAATGGAAGGAAAGAGGAACCCACCAAGCACCCTCGAATTGACCACCCCAACTATTGCAATAGAAAAAGGTTGACAATATCGAACTCCTCTAAAAGGATAAGGGATATAGGAATGGTATGGGTTCCAGGAAGATACCTGACTTGCAGTATCCCGCTGTATGCGCCGACTATTCTTCGACACGTGTTTCGCCTCTGCACGAGGCATCCTCAGGAACGATGGGCAACGACTGAGCGCTTTCCAACCGTGGGCATGTCTTATAAACGATTGTACTTTCTAATCCCCTCCCTCCGTTGCTCGACTGATGTGAGTCATTATGACGGTGTGCGAATATATTCAGCAATGGGGACCCGTTAAAGTTGGTTTGATCGTTCAGTAATGTATGCTTGTCCCGCTTTAAAATCTCTAATTGTTCCAATACGCACATTCTAATACCCTTTTGACAAGTGTGTATGACGTCAAATGAATGTCCGCTATTTAAGGTATGACCCGATTCAAGTAAATGTTCGGCAAAATGAGACTTTTCCGGCTGGTTGTTTCTAAACGCCGCTAAATGTTCTTTATATCTCAGCTCAAAACTTCGACCCGTCTGTCCTATGTACTTATTTCGGCATTGGTCGCATGTTAAGCAGTAAATACCGGACTTTTTGTTCTTGCATACTTTATCTTTACCATTGCAAAGAAATTTTAACGTTTTGTATGGTTTATAGGCTGATCTGATACCGTTCCTCCTCAGTATACGCGCCATACGGTCAGTTATGCTTCCAAAATAGGTAAGAACAGCGGTATTATTTATAGGTTCTTTTATAGAGGGATATAAAAGTGACTTGGCCATTCTAAGTTGTTTTCCTCTAATCATCTTATCAATTAGGCGTTTACTATACCCGTTGGATTGAGCTATATGATAAATAATATTTAACTCTCTGTTATATGATTCTATATTCAGTGGTACATTTAATAATCTATGAATCATACTGTGAAATGCTGCCATTTTGTGTTGCGATGGATGACAGGACGATGCTGGTATTGTACTATCTGTATACGTCGGTTTACGATAAATTTCAAATGAGTGTGAGGTACCCTCCCTTTTGATAGTCAAATCTAAGAAGTTTATTGAGCTGTTTTGTTCTATCTCCAATTTGAACTTAATTTTGGGGTGTATACTATTAATTCTTGTAAGAAAACAGTGAAGCTGACGTTCTGTGCCCTTCCAAGCCAGCAAAATATCGTCCACGAATCTATAATAATATAAGATGTTCGGTTCTTTTACCAAATGCTCGTGTTCGTAGTTATTCATAAAGATATCTGCTAACAACGGACTAAGCGGTGAACCCATGGCCAAACCCTCCTTCTGTAAGTAGTACTCGTTGTTGAATTGAAAATAATTTTGTTTACTGCATTACTCGGTTAATTTCAAAATATTCTGAATCTGTTCTGGGTGTATTCTATTTCTTCCCAGCAGATATTTAATTATAACTAAACATTCTTTATACGGGACATTTGTAAATAAGCTTTTTACATCCAAAGACACGAGTTTTGTGTTTCTAGGTAGACAGATGTGTTTTATTTTGCTAATCAAATCATAACTATTTTTCAGGCTGTATTTTGCGGTGAATGACGTCTTCTCTTTAATCAATCCGTTTAAATATTTCGCTAATTTATAAGCTGGAGCGTTGACATATGAGACGACTGGACGGATGGGCACCTGATCTTTATGTATTTTTTGAGGAACTTTGCGTAACTTTTTGAGGAATACTATACTTTAATCCCTTCTCCAAAAGTGAGTTCTCGTCACGTGTGAAAATGGTGTTCGAAAGATTCTTTATTCTGGGATGAAATTGATGATTACAAGTGGTGTTGGCAGTATAGTCTGAAGGTGGTGTTATTCTTCCTATCAGTTCTTGTAACTTCCTACTTTGAATGATGTATTTCTCGTGAGCTACAGTTGACGCTAATTCCCTAGCTTTTTGGTCTAATAAATCGAACTCGACATTGTGTAACTTGAATGAAAGTTCTAAGTGCAGTATTTTTAAATGTAGTATTAAATTATCGCGAACCGTAAACCAACGTCTTGCCTCTTCACCTAGCCAAATTTTTTGAGCTTTTTGTATCGCTATATTGGCAGCCCGACTGTGCGTATTGGAACGTATAGTAATATAATTTGGAATGACATTGTAATATTTACATTTCTGATTGAACCACACGTTTTGACATGCGACCCGGTGTTGCTTCGTAAGTTTGATGTATAATTTCGCCTGTACAGCTATGCTTGCTGATTTGATATAGTTGATTGAATCAGGCGTTACTTGGCGGAACTCCATTGTAACCTAATGGAAGGAAAGAGGAACCCACCACGCACCCTCGAATTGACCACCCCAACTATTGCAATAGAAAAAGGTTGACAATATCGAACTCCTCTAAAACGATAAGGGATATAGGAATGGTATGGGTTCCAGGAAGATACCTGACTTGCAGTATCCCGCTGTATGCGTCGACTATTCTTCGACACGTGTTTCGCCTCTGCACGAGGCATCCTCAGGAACGATGGGCAACGACTGAGCGCTTTCCAACCGTGGGCATGTCTTATAAACGTAAAATTATACATCAAACTTACGAAGCAACACCGGGTCGCATGTCAAAACGTGTGGTTCAATCAGAAATGTAAATATTACAATGTCATTCCAAATTATATTACTATACGTTCCAATACGCACAGTCGGGCTGCCAATATAGCGATACAAAAAGCTCAAAAATTTGGCTAGGTGAAGAGGCAAGACGTTGGTTTACGGTTCGCGATAATTTAATACTACATTTAAAAATACTGCACTTAGAACTTTCATTCAAGTTACACAATGTCGAGTTCGATTTATTAGACCAAAAAGCTAGGGAATTAGCGTCAACTGTAGCTCACGAGAAATACATCATTCAAAGTAGGAAGTTACAAGAACTGATAGGAAGAATAACACCACCTTCAGACTATACTGCCAACACCACTTGTAATCATCAATTTCATCCCAGAATAAAGAATCTTTCGAACACCATTTTCACACGTGACGAGAACTCACTTTTGGAGAAGGGATTAAAGTATAGTATTCCTCAAAAAGTTACGCAATATTCTTTGGAAACATTGGCGGTGGATGCAGAAATAGCTATTACCAGAAATAAAAAATATAACATAGTCAAGAGTTTAGCTGCCCATCATTTACAAACATACAAATCGACTAATTTCATTAACTGCGAATTAAAAATATATAAATCCATCCAAAATAAAATTCATCAAAATCATTTGGTGGTAAATAAGGCGGATAAAGGCAACACCGTAGTAATTATGTCTAGATCGCAGTATAATAGCAAAGTACAAGATGTAATACACACCGAAGATTTCCAGCGTCTGCCCTACGATCCTACCAAACGATTTCATGCAGAATTAAAACTCAGTATCAAGTCAAGTACTTACCTTTTTCCACAAAACTGCTATTTAGCGAAAAGTCTTATACCGATGAACCCTCAGTGTCCGCTGTTGTATGGTTTACCAAAAATACATAAAGATCAGGTGCCCATCCGTCCAGTCGTCTCATATGTCAACGCTCCAGCTTATAAATTAGCGAAATATTTAAACGGATTGATTAAAGAGAAGACGTCATTCACTGCAAAATACAGCCTGAAAAATAGTTATGATTTGATTAGCAAAATAAAACACATCTGTCTACCTAGAAACACAAAACTCGTGTCTTTGGATGTAAAAAGCTTATTTACAAATGTCCCGTATAAAGAATGTTTAGTTATAATTAAAAATCTGCTGGGAAGAAATAGAATACACCCAGAACAGATTCAGAATATTTTGAAATTAACCGAGTTATGCAGTAAACAAAATTATTTTCAATTCAACAACGAGTACTACTTACAGAAGGAGGGTTTGGCCATGGGTTCACCGCTTAGTCCGTTGTTAGCAGATATCTTTATGAATAACTACGAACACGAGCATTTGGTAAAAGAACCGAACATCTTATATTATTATAGATTCGTGGACGATATTTTGCTGGCTTGGAAGGGCACAGAACGTCAGCTTCACTGTTTTCTTACAAGAATTAATAGTATACACCCCAAAATTAAGTTCGAATTGGAGATAGAACAAAACAGCTCAATAAACTTCTTAGATTTGACTATCAAAAGGGAGGGTACCTCACACTCATTTGAAATTTATCGTAAACCGACGTATACAGATAGTACAATACCAGCATCGTCCTGTCATCCATCGCAACACAAAATGGCAGCATTTCACAGTATGATTCATAGATTATTAAATGTACCACTGAATATAGAATCATATAACAGAGAGTTAAATATTATTTATCATATAGCTCAATCCAACGGGTATAGTAAACGCCTAATTGATAAGATGATTAGAGGAAAACAACTTAGAATGGCCAAGTCACTTTTATATCCCTCTATAAAAGAACCTATAAATAATACCGCTGTTCTTACCTATTTTGGAAGCATAACTGACCGTATGGCGCGTATACTGAGGAGGAACGGTATCAGATCAGCCTATAAACCATACAAAACGTTAAAATTTCTTTGCAATGGTAAAGATAAAGTATGCAAGAACAAAAAGTCCGGTATTTACTGCTTAACATGCGACCAATGCCGAAATAAGTACATAGGACAGACGGGTCGAAGTTTTGAGCTGAGATATAAAGAACATTTAGCGGCGTTTAGAAACAACCAGCCGGAAAAGTCTCATTTTGCCGAACATTTACTTGAATCGGGTCATACCTTAAATAGCGGACATTCATTTGACGTCATACACACTTGTCAAAAGGGTATTAGAATGTGCGTATTGGAACAATTAGAGATTTTAAAGCGGGACAAGCATACATTACTGAACGATCAAACCAACTTTAACGGGTCCCCATTGCTGAATATATTCGCACACCGTCATAATGACTCACATCAGTCGAGCAACGGAGGGAGGGGATTAGAAAGTACAATCGTTTATAAGACATGCCCACGGTTGGAAAGCGCTCAGTCGTTGCCCATCGTTCCTGAGGATGCCTCGTGCAGAGGCGAAACACGTGTCGAAGAATAGTCGGCGCATACAGCGGGATACTGCAAGTCAGGTATCTTCCTGGAACCCATACCATTCCTATATCCCTTATCCTTTTAGAGGAGTTCGATATTGTCAACCTTTTTCTATTGCAATAGTTGGGGTGGTCAATTCGAGGGTGCGTGGTGGGTTCCTCTTTCCTTCCATTAGGTTACAATGGAGTTCCGCCAAGTAACGCCTGATTCAATCAACTGGCTCCTTCTATATCAATGAAGGTGCCCAGACAGATGCTTTTTTGTTGTATAGCAGCTTCTATCTGGCTCACGACCTGATGTAAGGCCGATTCCGTCGATTTCCCTGAGCTGTATGCATGTTGGTTGGCATATAGGGGTAGGTGCTTAAGTGCCCCACTTCTTAGTTCCCTCTCGCAGAGCCTTTCCAAGGCTTTAAGCATGAAGGAGGTCAGGCTTATTGGTCTGAAGGACTTTGCATTGGTGTAGTCTGTTTTGTCTGGTTTTGGTTTGAAAATTAGTTTGACTTCCCTCCAACTCTTCGGTACATATCTAAGGGCCAGGCTAGCCCTCATGATTGCCAGAAGTCTTTTACGGACAGGTTCACCTCCCCATTGTAATAACCCTGGGAAGATGCCGTCCAGTCCGGCTGCTTTGAAGGGATGGAAGCTATCGATGGCCCATCGGAGTTTTTCTTCTGTGACCACGGTGTTTGCGTGTCTCCACTCGTGTTCGGTCGCCACTGTTGGTGTATCGTGCCACGTTATTACCGGGGTGAGGACGCAGCCTGGGAAGTGTGTTTCAAGTAGGACGCGTCTCGTCTCCTCCTCCGATGTGGTGTATGTGTTATCTGGTTTACGGAGAGTACCTGGTGCAACCAATGGTTGCTGAGCCCGTAGTTTCCTTACCCGGTTTACTTGTTGGCAAGATTCAATGCTCCCACAGAATTTCCTCCATCTCATGGTGCGTCTGAATCTGAGGCATTTCTTGTAGCTTGATTTGGCCGCTTTATAAGCGTCCCAATCTTCGTCCGCGCTTGTGTTCATTGCCCTGTATAGAGCCCTTCTTACCTTCTTGCGCTTGCGTTCGAGCTCAGCGCCCCACCAGGGTTGTTTACCTGGAGTTGAGGGTAGAGTGGTTTCTGGGCAGGCTGCGTGGTAGCTGTCTAGCATCGACTGCGTCAGTGTACATACCTGCTCGTCGATCTGTTCATTGTTACCCAGTACCGTCGGCGTAGCAGTAAGGGTAAGTTTCTCTTTAAGTAATTGGACATACTTTGTTTTGTCAGTGTTGTGTGGTTTCCTACGTGGCTGTGTGGGTTGTATAACGACTTCCATAGAGAAGCTGATCCATCTGTGGTCTGAGCACGATGCCTCTTTCGAGACGTGCCATCCCTTGATGCGTTCAGCGGCTCCTTCTGTTGCGAGAGTTAAGTCGATAATTGTCTGACTACGTTTTGTGACGAAGGTGGGCTCCGTACCTGTGTTTAATAGGGTAAGATTAGTGGTGAATAGGTATTCAACCAGTGATTTACCTCTGTTGTTATTGCAGTTCATGCCCCACATTTGGTGGTGGGCATTGGAGTCCGTTCCTATTACGACCTCTGTATTGGTTCTCTCGCACTGGTTAACCAGACGCGTGAGGTCAAACGGAGGCGGGTCTTCGGCCTCGGGCATATAGACCGATGCGAAAACAACCGCTGTACTCCTTGGCTGCTGTGTTATTTCAATTTGTATCGCTGTGATGTCTCTGGAACAGAACTCCGTTAAAGCTTGGGCTCTGATGTTTTTCGTTGTCAGTATGCAGGTTCTTGGATGTGTGTGGTCAGTTGAAGAATAAATCTTACCTCCCAGGCTGGAGAGGCCTCTGATGAGGCCCCCCCTTATCCAAAGTTCCTGGATGAGCACGACGGCTGATTGTTGGACCTCCATCCATTTGCGCAGTTGCGCGGTGGCCGTTTGGCTTTGATGGAGGTTGATTTGAAGGCAGCTGACGTCACTAGGTAGAGGGTTCATCTTTGGATGATGTCCCCTCCTCCCCGACCGTCAGCTGCGTTAGGCCGGCCAGGATGTCGCCAGCTTCCACCCCGTCGTCTCGCCGCACCGGGCCCAGGAGCAGGCTCTCATCTTCCGAGTTACCCTCGGCTGATGGGCCAGCCCCCGAGCCAGACGCGGCCGGCTCTGACGGGCCGGGTTGTGCGTCCACCCTCACTGGCTGTTGAAGTCATGCTTGACCTGTGTGGAGTTGCCGTCGCATCCCGGAGGATGGTCGACATACTTGCCTGTGGGGTCCCGGAATCTGACGTAGACGGCTCCTACCCCCAACGCGAGGCGGCGCTCGTTCTTCATCAGGGTCGGGACTTGTTCCTCCGAGACGCCGACCACTAGGAACCACCCACCTGTCTGCCTCTCGGAGTGCAGCATCGACCATTTGTCGACCTCCAACCAGGGTTTCTGGAACTACAGAGCGTGACCCACGTCGCGCACGTCGCCCAAGACCCCCTGTTCGTCGGGTACGACAATGCCGCACCGCACTCTCTTTGGGGCCTCTTCCTGGCCCCTGACCTCCAGTTCGAAGCCTGGTGGTGGGACCAGAAGCGAGACCGCCTCCGTCAGCCAGGTGCGGGTTGCCTCGTCGGCGCACCAGAGTTTGAGGACCCCGTCCGCGTACATGGGTTTCCCGGTGAACGCTGGAGTGGGGCGTTTGGGGGTTTTGGTTGACCAGGCATCAACCAGGATCTTCCTCTGGAGTTACCGGAGCACCTGGTCTACCAACTCCTTCGGCAAGTTCCCTGTGCGTTTGCATGTTACTGCAACGCCCAGGGACGCACAGTGTCGCGAGTCTTTATCATAAATGCTTTTTTGCAGGTGATTTTTTGGTATGGTGATATTGTCTCGAATACTTTTTTCATCAAATTTAGGTAGTTATCGTTTTCCAGGAATTATATTATAGTAAATGTGGGTTAGTAAACATTGATATTGTTGATGCATTGAAATAATTTGTGTGCGCACAAATAACTTTCTTGCTACAGTTACAAGTGATATTCAGATTTAATCAGTGTTATATTATTATAGTAGTCTTGAATAGTTACTTATCTGTCTATTTTGCTGTTTTAATAATTCAAGATGTGTGAAGTTGGTAAGTTCTGAGCATTTTTTAAACACACAAAAAATTTTCAATATATTGATACTTTGAATCGATTTTCAAAAAAATCACATCATATCACATCTCTAATTTTTTTATATATGCTAGCTCAATAAGTATACTTTACGCTCGAAAACTCTCAGACTGCTAGAAAGTGCTCAAATTGAGATATTTTGTTTTAGGTTTCGACCGAATTAATACAATCTTTGCCCTTACCAATTGGCCAGCTTTCTGAAGAAGGACGACATAAAGATGCCAGAAATTTTAGAGAACACGCAAAACCTCAAGATCGGATACTAATCAAGACCTAATTACCATGCTTTTACTTACTTCCGATCCATTAATATCCACGATTAGATTGGGAAATAAACATAAAATAAATATTTAAGATACTGATTTAAGGCAATTTTTAAATTTTTGGATAAAGAATAAAAAAATATAAGTTAAACTTCTTTGTTTTGGTCACATTTCTATATATTTCAGGTTAAACATGTAAATTACCCAAAGTTAGATTTATGATAAAATATTCTATGAAGTCGCGACACTGTGGGACGCCTTGAAGGCCTGTGCGTAGGTCTTACCTGCTGTCGTCCTGGAGGAGTCGAGGCGGGGCTTCTTGTGCTCCCCTCGAGGCGAGCTGGACTCGTTGAGAGCACGTTTGGCCTCACCTCCTTCCTTGTGTTCGGCAGTTTTACCTGCTGTGTTCTTTGGTGGTGCTGCAGCTGGATGCCGTCCAGGGTGACCTGCCCGCCGCTTGGCGGCAGGCGGCCTACCCGTACTGCCTCCGGCTTTCGTGCACCTCTCATTGCTGAGCGTGGGCTGCGCGCTGGTCACCTTGCTGGGACCTGCGATAGCGGCCTGCTCAGCTGTTTTCATAGAGGCAGCACCGGCAGCAGCAGAGGTTTGTGAAGCCTTCCGCTTAGCCGCCATGCGCCGTCATTTGTTTCGGTTTGACCTCTTCTTCTTCGCAGAGCTGGCAGCAGCGGGTCCACTGGGTTGTGTGGTGGGCGGGCGTTGGACAGGATTGGTAGTCTTGCCCTTGCCCTTCTGGTGACTCACCACTTGCCATCCCGCGAAAGAGGAGTCGTCTTCCCGCTTGATTTCAAACGGGCTGACGATTGTAAGGACGGGACCAGTACTAGTACTAGCTAGCGCTGAAGTCCCGTCCCTGGGGGATGGTGTGACACCTGCAGCCGAGGCCACGGCGTCGACCATCTGTTTGGTTTTGGTGGCGGCGGTAACAGCTTTCGCTGTCACCGTCGCAGTTGGGGTAATTTTAAGATCTGCGGTATCCATAAAAGTTTAACAAGACTTCATCCCTCCGGCTTCCCACCCTCCATGGAGCCAACAGGGAACGTCATCCGGACGTTAGGATTACCAGAGGGATATAGGAACGCGGGGCTGGTTTAAAGCACGGCATCGGGCGCCCGCTCGGGTTAACGGCCTGAGCCGAGTTACCAACTCTAGCTGTCCACCCTCGCTTGCACCCTCAGCATAGCCTTCACCCACCACCTCAATAGCCGAAATAAATTCCGACTGGCCCTCTGACGGGACACGGTGGCCATTTGCCCCGCTGCGGCTCACAGCGAGGGCTACCGTTTAGCGTGAAATCGGGACCAAAGAGGGCGTGTTGCCTCACGGTCACATTACCGCCAGCGCCACTCGGCTCAACCCCCCAGGACTCCGTCATCCTCGCGTACGGCGCTCGACTGCGCAGATCCTAGTGCAGGTGGTCAACTTCTCTTACCCGTGACTTTTTACGACGAGCCCAAGCCCACCCGGCCACGAGGGGGCGTGGTGAAGAGATGTGTTTGTGGGTGTGGGTGTGTGCGCGCATGTGTGTGTGCGTGTGTAATGTGCCTGATATTGTGTTTCGGCTGGAGGTTTTGGTTGCATCCATTTCTGAAGGAACTGGACCAAGAACGGGCGGCAACCTCGAGAAGGATAGTCCACCAGCCTTGCCTTAGGGATCTTCACGACCTGCGCTACCCCTGAGACCATTCGCCACTCCCTGCACCGGACTCAGGTGCTGGGAGTAGAGGTCAGTGCAGTTCAGTGGAGTTAGAGATGAGTTGAACTGCACGGGCCTCCGCCCCGCCCAAAACGGAACATACATACATACATACATACAAACATACATACACACTTTCGAATTTATAATATGAGTAGGGATATATTCTACTACTATTATAAACCTTAAAGTTTGTAATGTAAGAATGCCTAGAACCATTTCACACAAAAGCTAGTGAACGAGTTTCAAGAAATTGTAGAGTAGTAAAGCTTAGGTTATCGCTATCCCAGTTCAAATCTGGGGTCCGCTTACTAGTCTAACCGGATTTGTCTGAATATTAGCGTTTTCACAGAGCAACTGCCTGTCTGATTTCTGGTACCCAAAGGGAGTGCGATATTCCATGGTTAAGACGAGTGTCAAAGATCTTTATGACTGCTGGGACCGATGGCTTATCGTGCTCGTCAAGGCACGAGGCAAGCGATAATTGACAATACCAAACGCAAATAACTCCGAAAAGTCAGTGGTGTGTATTCAAACCCGATATCCTTGGCATGGCAGTCTGTTGGTATCTTCACTAGGCTGTCGCTGCTAGTAAAACTTAGGTGAACATATCTAGGTACTTTTTTGTCACAATTACCGACACTCGCGTGTGCCCAGGTCAGAAATTAGTCTATCTATAGTACCCACCACAAAAGCTTAAATATCACTTCTGATGTTATGGAACAAAATTCAATATTTTTGCCTCTGTATCCTAAATATATTTATCCATTTTGCGTATACCGAGTGTCAGGTGTTGCAACCCGTCGGAGGGACTGATATGGAATACATTATTAACGCTGAGGCTCAACATGTTTTCGTTTATACAATCACAGTACCCTTTGTTTCAAACTTTTAACCACCTTATATTTAATTCCATGTTGTTTACAACTTGGAAATTTTGAATGTGTTTTTATTAGACAATAATGCCATGTGTAATTGTGTTTACCCCAGAGTTTTAGCGATCTTTTATCTTGTATAAATATAGACTGTTATATTTAGCGTTTTCTCAATTAATATTTACAGGTAATTGTGTTTTATTTTTAGGATGCTTGTTTGTTTTGTTTCGAGGTGACGGATTAAGAATACAATGTGTAACTACCCCATTTTATTATGTGGGGTTTTAAGAGGCGACTAAGAATAATGGATTGATTCACAGTACTGCAAATTAGGAAAGGCAGCAGATTGCCAAAGACTGTGTGTTGACTATTAGGTATTTGGCAATGTGAAACCACTTGTCTAGGTAATATAACTTGGTTAATAAGCCTAGGTTTAGCGTCAGGTTAGATTTAATACATTCTCTCAAGATTTCCGGACCTTAAAAGCAGCAGCTGAAAAGTTATGTGCTTTGTTTCCGCAGTGAGCTCAGTTCTAAGTACCAAGAAATGCAGTTAATTACTTTATGTATTAGTACCTAATTGTCAGACTGTCTTAACTTGTACTTTAGAATTAAGCTTATGAGTATGTAATATTTTAGTGCATGAAGTGAATCGGTATACTTATTCAACATTTGCTATATTTTCAAATAATTACGCGATATAGAATTACTTCCATATAACTATGTGTAAAGATAGCGAAAGAAAAAAGACTGTGTAGATAATATTTGAATCTGCACTTTTATCTACACTAACAGATTCGCAGCCTTAAGTCTCAAGTACTAAATTACTTTTACTGACATAACATTTTACTACGCAATTTTTCCTATGTGCTACTTGAGTGTTTTTAAATGATTTCAATAAAATCCCCAATTTGAACGTTTAAATTAATTTCGTATTGAATAAATTAGTGTGACCGTCAGACGGACGGCACAAGAGCTCCGTTGACCTACTATACTGGTCTCATTTTAGGCCGATCCAAAATATCTCACAAAATCGATACGTCCCCGACTCTGTCATATATTTATATATGTATGCCCATGCATGATAAATTTGTATGTATTCTGCATTATATCTGATCACTTTTCAAGTTGGTCCATATTTAGCGTGGTTCCGTTTTGATAATGCGGTTTGTTTGTTTGTTATTTTGATAGATCTGTGGTATCTTTAGAAAGTTTATAAAATACAAAAATGTAAACCACCGCGGGTTTGATTTTTGGAATAGGCTTGTGTGGGCCTTGTATTTAGCTTTCGAAATGAGTACCTTCTTATTTAGGCTGATTGTAGTAATAGCTTTAAATCACATCAAAAACCACCTACGGTTTCAAACGTGGGTTTGTGTGCGACATCAATAGTTATGTTAACTTAAACTGTTTATCTTAATAAACGTAATTATATAATTAATATAAAGACATATTTATTTCTACATTTTGATTGTTTACAACAATTAGACTAGTCAAAATCCTATTTTAGATGATGCCAGCTTTTCCTATCTAAATGACTTCTTGAGAAGAATGGCCGAAACAAACCCAGAGTCATTGCTTTTTTTTATGTCATTTCAGTTTTTTTCATCTTTTCTTGATCTTTTAAAGTCCAGACAAAATGGGCTTAGTATGCAAGTACAATGCAGGATATCGTCTGACGCTTTTGACTGACTCAGCCCACTGATGGCCCGCATTCAACAGCAATCGTACGGCTCAACCTTGATTGAGGGAGCCAGCCCGATCTGTATCACTATGCCTCCACGGCGTAGAGGCATAGTGATATACACCTTCTGATGGCGATGGCGTGGAGTCCACGCTATTAGAAGGTGTATATCACTATGTATAAGCATGTCAGCCTAAGCCATCAGACAGGTTGCCATAACTATTTATTTAAAAGTTTAACAATGCCCACATCGTACTCACAACTTTACATTCTAATATATGGTAAAATACATGTCGTAAACAAAATGTTAGAAATAGTAAAAATTTAAACAAAACAATGTAATTCATTTATAATGTCAGAAAATATTATTGAATGTCAATTTAAGAATGTCTAAAAAAAAAGAATATATTACATAGGTTATTTTAAATGTCAAAAGAAAATAAATAAAATTACAAATGTCAAACTAAAAAATGTCAAAAGAAAATAATAAAATATATGGTGAGACATTTCCACAACTAACTTTTGTTTACTCTTTGTAGATATGTGGGAGTAATATTATGTTTTGATATGTATCTCATAATAAATAGACTAAACAGTAGTACACTAAATAGTTAGTGAATTAATGTACGGAGTAGTGCCCTTTGTAACAACAACAGTTTAAGCGAATGAAACGATCGCCGAGGTCAAGCTACACTAAGCCCGGTCGGTACATGGATGACGTACTGGTAAGTGGGATACAAATTTGAGATTTTTGGGCTATAGAGCGCTTGAAGTATTTGGATTGATAAACTCTATTTAAGCTTCGCAGATTTAAAATTTTAAAACTGTGTACGGCTTAATAATGTATAGTAGCTTTCTGTTTTTAATTCATTCGAAAATTGTTTTGATACAGAAGCGTGCTAAAATCCAATTTGTTTTAAATAAAGTGACGAAACGAAAGTAACATGCATATAAATTGACTTTAAGTACATACCATAATCATATAGTTTTAAGTACCGTACCAAATCTGACGAAACTATATAGTTAGCCCTGCGTCCTAGCGTTTGCAAAATAACGGACAACTAAAAAGGTATAATTGGAATAAGCCGTTTAGATTTGGACTTAAAGTATAGATAAGTTTACATATTACAAATACCCACTCCCGTGTAAGTGGCACATTTAGTTAGAAGTCAAAAAGTGATAGAATCCAGTGAATGCATCAATATGGGATCGCTCACCATCTTCTGAGAATTTTCTATAATAGGACGATCCTCCGTTCGGATCCATTTCAGAATAATCTCAATGATAAAACGTAGTTATCGAAATGCTCATCAATGTTGGCTATAAAGTGTAAAACCTAATGGTGCTATTGTTATTATAAGGATTTTTGGAAAAAGCGAATGAGAGCGTTGTTCCCACTGGTATCCGCCTACTATACCACTGAAGTTCAAGTAGAAGAGCAAATAATACAGGAGCAAATATAGCGCAATTCTAAAAACAATATTGTTTATACATACAATTCGAAATGGTAACCTCCTTTCTTTGAAGTCGGATACCTACTTAAAAACAAGACACGTTTTTCAGACTTACTGATAAATTCAGAACTATTGAAAATCTAGCGAAAGAAGATTTTGTATTACTTTAATTAGAGACAAATTTGATATCCTTATAACAATAAGTCAAAGACTACACGGTGATTGAGAGCACGACTGTTAATTTAATTCCTCGCATTTAAGTTTCGTAGAAAACTACCAGCGATTCTTTACTTACTTTTTGCAAACTAAACAAGGCGGAGAAAATAAAACACGAGCCACTCTTGACTCAGGTTACTGAAATATATTCCAAGCGAGCAAGACGAGTGAAGATAAAATGTTGTAAACAAAATAAGCCGAGATACAATCTCTACGAAGTAGTTTAATTGCAAGAGTAACCAAGTTGAAATTTAACTAGTTTTTGGCCTGCCTTACAAATTATTTTGTGCATATTATTGTTATTTTTAATGTTATTGTTCTACCTTGCTATTTTGTTATTTAAGACATGCTTGGCAGTAAAGAAACAGATTTAAATAGTTTCGTTGCTTGCCTTGGAATTTATTTTATGCAGTCATAGTTTATACTTCGGTAGCCATGAATGAATTGCTAATATTATTTTCATAACGAATCCGCTAGCTGTTTGTAACGGTATTAGATATGTTTCTGCAAATTTATATTATTCCTTTATACAGAGTGTAGACTGCCTCCGTGGTCCAGTGGATAGCGTATGCGACTGCTGATTGGAGGTCCCGGGTTCGATTCCCGGGTCGGGCAAAAGTGTTACTGGGTTTGCCGAATTCTTAGTAGTAGCACGGAGTCTGGCATTGTGCCCGATAATGGCAATAGGCTCGCCCCCTTATTACATGGGACTTAAAAATTCAAGGCGAAATGTGGGTGTAATTATACACCTCTGATTACCCCCTTCGGTAATACAGGCGTGAGTCTATAAATTGTATTTCGCCGACCGCGCTCTGAGGCGGACGTGTAACGTGTGAATATATTATATAGCGATATATGATGAGAATAAAGGAGAAGAAAAAAGGTGAAAAAAAAAATTGCGCAATTTTTTTTATCACCATGAGTGACAAACTTGTGGCGAACGAGCTGCTGGCGTTCCTGCAGCAGAAGCTGGATGTCATGGACGAGGTGTCGGCTATCCAGACCGATGTTCCAGCAACTTCAGCAAGGAGGACATAGCGGCTGCCAAGCTGCTTGTGTACAGGTCGCTAAACAAATGTGACCAGATGGTGTTCCGCAGCCGTGACGGGACAAAGAAAAGTCTGCAAGACATTATCACGCTGCTGAAGGAGACCGGTCCAGACGACGTGTCGACGTTTGCGGCGAGGGACTTGAACAAGTTGCCTCCCGTCACTTTCGACCACGTCGATGTCACAAGCCTTTTGAAGAACATCGTTTTTCTGAAGGCATGTTTAGCGGATGTACACAAGAAGTTACAGGCATCTGAAGAAACCGTTGCACTCTTGCGCACGGAGGTGGATGACCTACACAAGGTTGTCGATTTAACTGGGTCACCGGCGCGTAGTAACATCAACACGCGCCGAGGTGCATGCGTCAACACATCGGTCGCAAATTTCGCATCAGCAGTTTTGTCGCAGCGAAATGTTGTGACTGCTGTGTGCGCTACACGAGCGCCCCGCAGCCCTGCCCCCGTCGTTCCAAGAACTGCTGCGAACCGGCCCCTGTGGAGTCGGGTGCGAATCTGCACCGCCGCCGCACCGAACACACCCGTCTATGTCTCTCGCCTTTACTACACCACTAAGGTGGACGACATCGTGGAGTACGTGCGCCAAAAGACAAAATACACACCGAGAGTACAGCTGCTGGAGTCGCGTCGTAACTTCAATTTCAAAGCGTTTGTGGTGCGGGTCCCGACGTGCTTTCTGTATGTTGTGATGAAGGAGGACTTTTGGCTGAAGGGAGTGGTCTTCCGTCGCTTCCGCGGACAAGTGCCACACGGTCGCACATCAACAACTTGCAAGTGAAGCGATACTAACATAGTTTATAAGTATATTTATACTAACAACCACTGTATGTATGTTAGACTGTAAGGTATTTATCTATGCGTCTATGCCACGCGAAATAAAATGTTTAATAATAATAAGAGAACTGGCACAAACCTGCAGTACTCAGTACTGATGACCGAAGAGAAATATGGAAGGGCAAGGAGCTGCATGGACGGTTCTATGAAGCTTTACATGACACTGACGTCAATTTTAAAGCTTCCATAGCCTGATTACGTCTCGGTGATCTCTTCGGAGAAACCGAAGGTTTTGTCTTTGCAATTATGGACGAAGTTGTAATGACAAACAACTACCGAAAGTATATACTGAGGGATGGTACGGTTGACATATGTCGGGCGTGTCACCGGCCCGGTGAATCTCTCAGGCATATAGTATCCGGTTGTTCGAGTCTTGCCAATGGTCAGTATTTGCACAGACACAACCAAGTGGCCAGGATAATCCATCAGCAACTAGCCCTTAAATATGATCTCATTGGTTCTGAGGTACCGTACTACAGATATGTGCCCGACCCAGTTCTCGAAAATGGTCGTGAATTGTTGCACTGGGATCGGTCTATCATTACAGACAGGACTATTGTAGCCAATAAGCCTGATATTATAGTGATAGACCGAGCAGAGCGACTCGCAATGATAATCGATATCACCATACCGCATGACGGCAATCTCGTGAAAGCAGAAAAAGAGAAAGAGATTAAATATTTGGACCTAGCTCACGAGATTGTTGACATGTGGGATGTAGATTCGGCGATCATTGTACCGATAGTCGTGTCGGTGAATGGTTTAATCGCCAAGAGCCTCGACCAACACCTAAAGAGGCTCACACTAGGCAGCTGGATCAAGTCTTTGATTCAGAAGGCAGTTCTTCTCGACACGGCGCGCATCGTGAGGAAGTTTTTGTCTCTGAGGCCCTAACCACCGGTGGCTTGGTCCCTGTACCCGACACTGGTGGGTCTCCGTGGTCCCTTTTATATTTCTAAACGTTTTTATTTTCTAATGAAATGTTCTTTATTAATATAAAAGAAACTATGTGTAAGATAATAAATGGAGTGAATAATAATAACATTATTTCAGTGGCTCAAAATGGATGTAAGAATGGGGCCCGTGGTACAAAAGAGCTACTCCTATTTGACATGGCCATTAGCCATCAGGTGCGTCGCAACCGTAAGGATCTGGCCACATGCTGGATAGATTACAAGAAGGCCTACGACTCCGTGCCACATACTTGGCTCTTGAGGATGCTGGATTTATATAAAGTCGATATAACTCTATGCACCTTCTTGAAGGCATGTATGGGGCAGTGGAGTACAGTCCTTAGCTATCCAGGGTGCCGGCAGATTCGCGATTGCGGTGCACCTCTAAAGATCGAACGGGGTATATTCCAAGGTGACAGTTTAAGTCCCTTGTGGTTTTGTCTAGCTCTGAATCCTCTCAGCACTTTGCTAGAGGGGTCTGGGCTAGGCTATCAGTTGCAGCGTAGGGGTCAAGTTATATCCCACCTCTTTTATATGGATGATCTTTTTCTTCACTAAGAGCGTTGATTGTCTTTCCCATCACAAATCAGGCGGGAGGGGTGACCTGAAAGTATATAAAAAATATAGATGTATTTTGGTATCGATTGCTGTAAATATGTATATGCTTAATATGTCATGATTGTTATGTGGACATTAAATTTATGTATGTAATGTTTTTTTTATTGTTAGCTCTTATAGACACTTACCCATGGATTGCGGCCATCGTGCTATGTCAGGTGTAGATTTCCTTGCTTAATAAGCTTTTCGTACCGGCCAATTGTGCAAGGAAATGAGATTGGATCGACTTACTCGTAGGTAACGCTTACTTTAAGGCAATAATGTAGGTACTGCGTTGTTTACAGTAATAATGTTACAAACTCGTTATTATAATTAACGTAATCTTTTGTTATTGCACTACGATCGTGTGACTGTACAGCGCAGTGCGTGTGCGCGCCGCGCGTGCGGTGAGCAGTCTGTCGGTTGTCTCTTTTTGTCGCCGGTTGACGCGACGTAGACTCCGCCCACATGCTGCCCGCGCCGCCCGCACCCGCGCTGCAGGCTGCTAATGCGTGATGTTGTTTATTGTTACTGTGTACACTTTTTTAGTACCTATATCGATACATAATTGTATTTGTCTAGTTTAGCTATCCTCTGTTTTGCACCTTCGTGAGTCACTCGGGGCCCCGTAGAATATCAGTGCCAGCGGGTCTGGTGTTATGCTGAACGGGGTCCCATCACTGCCACGACCTGGCCTTAGTTGTTGCTAATGTTATTATTATGTAGATTTTTTTGTTTTTTTTTTATTATTTTTTTATTTTGTGTGTGCCTTTCTTTTATTATTCCCTTCCCCCCGGACCTCTGAGGAGTTCAGTCGTGCCAAAGTGTGATCCCAGTTAATTTATTTAAAATATATTCATTAAAATACACGTTATAAATTCAACACAAAAATAGGACATCATATATAGCGAGGAGATTAATTTGTTTGCTAGCGCCGCCCTCAGTAAACGCTATATCGACCACTGCGCGCCTAGTACGCTACGCCACTACCACCTGGAAACACCACACCTGCTGGCGCCGCCCATCAAGAGCCGCCCCGCCCCCAAGGACACCACTGGAGCCCGCGCTGCGCAGGCGCAGCCCCCTCGCCCGCCTACGCACGAGCAAGCAGACACTACACGGGTGAATCACCTCTGCGCGCTGTTAACCTAGTACTGTTAACCATTACAAGACGAGTCCAAGGAGGATTCTGCGAAATCTTCCAGCATCGACTGCTGAGGTATTGTTTGTTGCATCTTTCCCATATTTACTTTTTTTATTTTTTTATTTGCTGTAAGATTATTGTCACAATATGCCGCCAAAGCGACTTTCCCCAAGTGGCAAAACAAATAAGACTGCAGACGAGCCTTATGAATCTGAGGCTTGTAGTGCCTCTACAGAATATGAGGAGTCGTTGAAGCCAACTAGACGCTCTAAGCAGAAAAAAGAGAATGAGATAACTAAGAGCGAACTTATGGAAATGTTCGAGAATTTCAAAGCGGCACAAAATAACAAGCTGTCGTTATTTCAATCTCGACTCGAAGAGATCGTTATACAAAATGGAGATATACGCCAGTCACTGGATTTTATGTCTAACAAATAAGATGACATGATTAGTAAGTTGACAAAATTTGAGCAAGAACGTACGGATACCCACAAAAAAATCACTGATTTGGAATGGAAAGTTGAGCAACTAGAAAGTCAGCTGAGATCTTCAAGTATTGAGATTCGCAATGTACCACGCAAAGAAAGTGAGACTAAAGAATCCCTTGTGGACCTCATTATAAACACAGGCAAGGTTAAGGTCAACGTTAAGGTTAACCAGTCTGACATTAGAGATGTGTTCCGTACAAACAACAAAACAGGAAGCAGCAAACCTATCTTGGTCGATTTTGTGAGCCCCATGGTCAAAGACAATATTATCAAATCGGTAAAACAATACAATCAAGAAAATAAAAATAACAAATTTAATACTGAAACAATAAAATTGAACGGACCAAAATTAGCGTTATACGTGTCTGAAAAAGATTCATGAATTTTTGAGATGTCTTGGCCTCAAACAATTAGTCAGTTCGCCAACGCATTATACGGAGGGCAGTGAAACTCTCATAGATTTGGTGTGCACGGATCTCAAAGAGAGATTTATAGATGTTCAACCATTTGGCTCAGCCCGGGGACATTGTTTTGTCATTTGTGAGTTTGGCGTCAGGCGGGATATTTTTAAACCGTTTTCAATAGTGTATAGACCTCTAACGAATATATGTGTAGATGATTTCGAGAATCATTTTCGTAGTATAAACTGGGATCCCTTATATACTTTGGACAACGTAAACGACAAAGTAAGCGTATTTAATCAGTGTCTTCTAACAGTGTTCGATATCCATGCGCCTCTAAAACTATGCACTATAAAAAAACCTTCATATCCATGGATAACGGACACTGTGAAAGACATGATGAGGTTGCGTGATAAAGCGCTTTCTGACTATAGGGCGACTAAAATGAACAGCAAATATCAATATTACAAAGATCTGAAGTCTCTGGTGATTACCGCCTTGCATAATGAAAAACGTGCCTATTACAAATATAACATTAATAACAAGATTAAAGATCCTAAAACGCTTTGGAAAAATATTAAGTCCACCTTGATTCCAGCTCATAGAGGACAATCTCAAGAGCTGCCTCCACAGTTCGCGGACGCTAACTATATTAACAACGAGTTCCTTTCGATTCCCGGTGAAGCAAGGCCAACGATATCTTTAGTAACGTATTACGAGTTTCATACCCATAATGAGGACATGTTCAAAATATCTCCTGTAGATGAGGCGGTCGTCATGCGGCACATTGTGGGTATGAGATCGAATGCTGAGGGCTGTGATGGTATCACTCTAAAAATGTTGACCTTGTCTTTGCCTTACATTGTCACTCCTGTGACCGATATAATAAATAATTCGTTTGCAACTTCAATTTTTCCCGACCTGTGGAAAACTGCTGCTGTTAGGCCGCTTCCTAAAAATCCCAATCCAAGTACCGTGTCGGATCTACGACCTATCAGCATCTTACCTTGTATATCGAAGGTAATTGAAAAAGTTGTCTGTCAGCAACTCTCCGACTATTTGGAGAGAAATTCTATTCTACCCGCGTTGCAGTCAGGTTTTAGGAAGCGGCATAGTACATCGACGGCTCTGCTGGATGTTACCGATAGCCTATTGAGTGCTCAAGACTCCGGAATGTGTACTCTACTGGTTCTACTTGATTATTCCCGAGCTTTTGACAATATTGATATTTCTTTGCTTCTATCCAAACTACGCTACTATGGTTTTGAGCAACAGACATTGCAATGGTTCCATAGTTATATGGATAACCGGCAGCAGTACGTAGAGTTAAGGTCTAGTGATGGTGGCGTACGCGTGTCCGAGCAGGTTCAAGTAAAAAAAGGGGTTCCACAAGGCTCGATACTTGGACCCGTATTGTTTAGCCTATACTGTGCTGATGTGGTTAAGTGCATTCGAACCTGCAGCTATCATATATACGCCGATGACATACAGGTTTATGTGTCATTCAAGCCTCATGAGTATGATGCGGCTGTCGCTGCTCTAAACAAAGACCTAAAAAATATAGCCGAATGGAGTGCGAGTCACTGTCTCATGCTTAACCCTGCCAAAACCAAGTATATGGTCTTTGGAACGAAGCATAAGCTCAATGCGTTACCATCCACGCTTCCGGTATACTTGATGGCGCAGCCAATTGTCAGGGTTAACCAAGCCCGCAATCTTGGGCTACGCATGGACAGTGAGCTCAGATTCGAAGATCATATCGCGGATTCTGTTCGAAATTGTTTTTATAGACTGAAGGTTTTGTACAAAATTAGGCCACACTTGTCTGAGGAACTCCGAGTGCAACTGGTAGAATCCCTGGTACTCTCGAGACTCAATTACGCGGACACAGTTTATGGTCCGAGACTTTTAGCCAGAACTCACCGTCTCATTCAACGAGTTCAGAATGCTTGCGCCCGTTTTTGTTTTTCTATTCCATTCAAAAGTCATGTAACACCATTCTTGAACCAACATTTAATATTAAAAATGAAATCCCGCAGGAAACTTCACTTGGCATGCCTACTTTTCGGTGTCATCAAGTACAAAGAGCCGTCATACCTATATACCAAACTTAATTGGGTCACTAATCAAAGACAATGTTCGAGTAGAAGGTGCGCACAACAACTGTGTATACACAGTCATAACACCGCTGCTTTTGGGGGTAGCTTTCGATACGCAGCTTCCAAGATATGGAACAATTTGCCCCCACCTCTGAGGCAAATAAACAGTTCTTTAACATTTAAAAAGCGACTTAAAAAACATCTATTAGATGCTCAATGCGAGCTGGGTATCGTGAATATGGACATATCTTTTGTTTGAATGCCTACAGACAATTTTTATACTTATGTAAATACCTACACAATATATTATATAATTATTTTCAACTTAATATCAATTTAATTTATTAATTTATAAGATTTATTTATTTTTTAATTTCTGTTATAGTCAATGCCTTAGTAATAATATACAATCTTTATTCAATACACTAGTCATAGAAAATGTATTATTAATTATGTATAATATATCCAATCCAATAAATTATAAGTCATGTATAATAAAATAATACTGATTAATATTTACTTTCAATTGGAATTCTAATTTTATTATAATTTGCGACAGCATCATTCGTGGTCTAGCACTGTGACCGAATCTTTACACTTTACTTACAGACAGCAATATTTATTTTATAACTTTCTGAATTTGGTATAGGTTTTTTATTTTATTTTTTATTAATATATAAGTCACAACGCAACACACTGTACAAACAAGAAAACATACACATATGTAGGTACACATGGAATGCACTTTGTGGCGCGGCAATGGTTTGTGCATCCGTGACGCATGGAAGGGGCCGGAATAATATCAGTGTCTGGTATGCACTAGCATTACTTGACAAAATGCTGATCTGGCTACCTATTTGGTCAGCGCTGGGACACATACATCATCTTTTATTCTTTTATTGTATTGTATTTCTGCACTTTTGATATATTCTTTGTTTGTTATGTTTACTTCTGTTTAATTATTGTTCTTATTACTGTATGCATATTGCATGTTAGTGTCATAATCTAAATATGTATCTATCTACCTTGTGTCCCTTGTGCTTTTGTGACCAAATAAATTTTTCATTCATTCATTCATTTTTCATTCATTCTGAAAGCTTATCTACAAAGGCACGAAAAATATTCTATATGGCCAGGGAGTTCGCTAAAGCCCATGACTATAATTTCTGCTGGTCTAGCCATGGGAAAATTTATTTAAAGAAAAGAGAAGGTCTCAAACAGATCCAAATAAATAGTGAAGCCGATTTGATAACATTAGAAACACAGAAGTGACTAGATGTAGTTTTAGTTTGTTGCATGTCTGTATTATGTAATAACTTTGTTAACTTTTATCACTCTTTTTGTTTATGCAGCATTAGTTATCTCCTGTACAAAACACACACATACATATGGTTCTCATTCTCAACCCACACCACACCTACACATCAGACACAACAACACATATCAACGCGCATAAATATGTTCAAACAATTCACATACAAAAATGACAAGCACTGCTGAGATAATTTCGGATATAGAATCATTTTCGATATCAAGATCTGTACTTTGTTCGCTTGAAGACTGTCTGTCACACGTGAAAAACAATCGCGGATCGATATCGATTTTACATGCAAATATAAGAAGCGTTAACTGTAACTTTGATGCTATAAACGTATATATCCACAGACTAAAAATTCAGTGCGACCTTGTTCTGCTTACAGAGTGTTGGCTTAGTAAAGTTTCTGATTCCTGCCCACATTTAGATAATTACACTCCGCACAAGTCGAAATATAACAATCAAAATGACGGTGTAATTGTATATGTCCGACACAACTTTAACTGCACAGTCCAGGAATTTGATATAACTGATGCCAACTGTCTTACCGTAAAATGTGGCCACTATCTTGCACTAGCGGTAATATATCGTTCTCCATCGATACCCAACGCAAATCGATTCATCAAGAGTGTTGACAATTTGCTTTTGACCCTAAATACCTTTGGTACAGTTGCTATTATTGGAGACACTAATATTAATATATGTCCTATGAACACCGATCCCAAGAGCGAAATTTACTTAAACACCATCGCGTCCCATGGTCTTTTACCGGCACATCGTTTTCCGACACGTTCAAATAATTGCCTAGACCACGTTCTGTTAAAAAGTAATAAGAAATCCACAACTCTGGTTTTTGATTCGCCACTTACAGATCACGTTCCAATACTTTTACACATTGAAAAGACCAACATTCGTTCTACACCGCCGACCACTTCCATGCGTACAGACTTTTCCAACGCTTTGTTTGATTTAAAATACATCGAATTCTCAAAACTTATGCGAACTAGCGACCCACACGAGGCATCCTTGTGGTTGATTAATATGCTCGCTACTATAGTAAAAAACAACACAGTTACTATTAAGCTACCCCGGCGTAAGCGTGCAATCAAGCCCTGGATCACACCGGGGTTATTAAGATGTATCCGACACCGTGATGTTCTCCACAAGAAAGCCAAAACATCCCCTAATGACTCTACGGTCAATATAATATACAAAAGATACCGGAATTATTGCAACTCTCTTTTAAAAAAAGTAAAACAGAGTTACGTGAAACAGGAACTTGAGAAAAACAAACACAATGCAAAGGCAACATGGAACATCATAAAAGGGGTTGCCAATCTCAAGTCATCCACGTTTGCAGCAATAGAACTTTTAAATTTGAAAGCAGACCAAGTATCCTCTATTAATACTGTGAACATTTTTTTCGCTGAAATAGGTAGAGACTTAGCATCCGCTTTTAAAGACACTCAAGTTGCTTCTAACCCCTGGAACCACACCAATCAAAACAACTCGGGTCTCTCCATGGGTATGCTACCCATCGATGATACCGAAGTTAGCTCTATTATACTAAACTTACGTAACGATAGTGCAACCGGTACCGACTGTATACCAACACGTTTTATTAAAATGGCTAAGTTACAACTAATCCAACCTATCACACATGTACTTAACCTGTGCCTCGCGAACGGGGTATTTTCCGGTATATTTAAAAAGGCTCTTGTTCATCCTATTCACAAGGGTGGAAGCCGAGATAATGTGTCTAATTACAGACCTATATCGGTCCTTACCACCATGTCGAAGATATTTGAAAAAGCCATAAACACCAGACTTATCAATTATCTAGACAAACATAATATCCTGGCCTCAAATCAATACGGGTTTAGAAAGAAAATATCTACAGCAGACGCGGTCATGGAGCTCACAAACGTGATTATTGAAAATCTAGATAGTAAAACTAAAACTATTGCGGTATTCTTGGATCTCACAAAAGCATTTGACACTGTCTCGGTTTCCATCCTTCTGAAAAGGATGGAGCGCATGCGTGTTAGAGGGGTGGCTTTGGACCTTTTCAAGGACTAACTCTCAGGTCGTTCCCAATGCACAAAGATCCAAAACTTCATCAGTGATGACGCTGATCTGGGGGATTTTGGAATTCCACAAGGCAGTGCTCTCTCTCCTTCTCTATTTCTAATCTACATTAATGATCTCTGTGGACTCCATATTCCCAAGTGTAAGATATTTGCATATGCAGATGACACTGCTCTCTTGATAGAAGGTAGTACCTGGGAGGAAGTGCGTAGCAACACGGAAAACGCCCTACGAATAGTAATGACGTGGTTTGCACAGAACTTGCTTACATTAAACCTTGAAAAAACTAAATATTTAGCCTTCTCCCACTGCTCTTCCTCGCAACCACCTCCTTTCCCCATCCAAGCTCACACCTGCCTGCCTCGCCAATCCCTGCACTGTCAGTGTCAGCATATCGATCATGCAGACCATATTAAATATCTTGGTGTTTACATTGACAGTACTATGAGCTGGAGAAAACATCTGGATGTTCTTAGAGGCCGTATCCGTAAACTTATATTCACCTTCAAAAATCTTAGATCGGTTCTGGAAGCAGACTCACTAAAAAACGTATTTTGTGCTCTAGCTCAGTCTTTAATAGCATACTGTATCACAGCTTGGGGTGGTACGTTCTCAACTATGCTAATTAATGTGGAAAGAGCTCAAAGAGCGGTATTGAAGGTGATGCTATACAAACCGATATACTTCTCTACTGATCGGCTATACGAGGAATGTAAAGTGCTATCCGTACGTAAACTTTATATTTATCGTGCTATCCTGAGACAGCATTCATCTCTGTCATTTATTCAAAACCTAAACGACAACACACGAATCAAGCACAAAGTATGTCCCAATATTCGCCATAGCTCATGTACAGCTACCAGACATTACTATGTCCTGGGACCTCGTCTGTACAACATTGCTAACAATAGTATTAATATTTATCCGATGCCTACGAATACATGCAAAAAAACCGTGTTTAATTGGCTATTAAGCCTCTCATACAATGAAACTGAAAGTCTTTTACGAAAACCAATATAATTAATGCACAGACACAATGCTCTCACCGACACATACACACCGCACACACTCACACACAAACACTCACACACACACACACACACACATACACTTTTTTATTTCTTGCTTTCTCTTTAACAATATTATAATTGTATAAGCTACCATTTGCTTAATCAAGTCTGCGCATTTGTAAACTTTAACGGGTGGAGGTCTGATGTTCTAAAACACAAGTTTTGACTTAGCTTAGGCATCAGTCTCCCACATTCAATGTGTCAATGGTTTAATATAAGCTTAGCAGTAAGGACTATTTGTAATGTGGAGAGAAAATAAATAATTTTATTATTTATTATGTAATTTGTCTGATTGTGGCAGCAATAAATCATTTTTCATTTAAAAAAATAAATCATTTTTCATTTCATTTCATTTCATTTCATTTGCCCCCACCACTATCCAATTGACAGCATTACTAAAAGTAACTGAAATTTTTAGTAATTCTATCAAGATGGAATTTGGTGTGGATAAGTGTGCGGTCATGCATGTAAAACAAGGTAGAATTGTGGAAGCTGATGGAATAGACCTTTCAGATTCCACAAAACTTAGATCTCTATCTGCAACCGAGACTTACAAGAATCTGGGTATGTCGCAGGCCTTAGGTATTGCTGAGACTGCCATGAAACAATCATTGCGGGAGCGCTTCTTTGGCCGCCTGAAGAAAATACTGAAATGTTTTTTATCAGGCGGCAACAGGGTGCGTGCCTATAATGGTTAGGCCATGCCAGTCTTAGCGTACTCCTTCGGCATACTCAGATGGACTCAATCAGAACTGGACACCTTGGACAGAAAGGTCCGTTGTCTTTGACTGAATATCGAATGCATCATCTGCGTTCGTCAGTAATGAGGTTGTACATCCCGCGGAAATGTGGTGGTCGTGATTTTTTAAGTGCTAAGAACCTCCACAACCGCGAGGTGTACAATCTTAGAGAATATTTTCTCAAGACGGACACGGGTGTTCACCGTGATATTGTTGCTGTAGACAACGGACTTACCCCGTTGGGTCTGGCAAAAGAGAGCTGGCGCAAACCTGTTGTACTAAGTATTGAAGAGCGCAGGGATGTATGGAAAGGCAAGGAGTTGCATGGACGTTTTTATCGGGCCTTACATGGACCTGATGTAGACTTCATGTCATCAGTTGCCTGGCTACGGTTTGGTGATCTATTTGCAGAGACCGAAGGTTTTGTTTGTGCAATTATGGACGAAGTTGTCATGACGAACAACTACCGTAAGTACATTCTGAAGGATGGGACTGTTGACATATGTCGGGCGTGTCACCAGCCCGCGGAATCTCTCAGACATATAGTTTCCGGTTGTTCTCGTCTTGCCAACGGCGAGTACTTGCATAGACACAATCAAGTAGCCAGGATCGTCCATCAGCAGCTTGCCTTAAAATATAGCCTTGTACCCTTTTAAGTACCGTACTACAGGTATGTGCCCGATCCAGTTCTCGAAAATGGCCGTGCCGCTATGTACTGGGATCGATCTATCATCACCAATAGGACTATCGTGGCTAACAAGCCCGATATCGTGGTGATAGATCGATCAGAACTCCTTGCAATGATCGTTGATGTCACTATTCCCCATGACGAGAATCTCGTGAAGGCCGAAAAAGACAAGGAAATCAAGTATTTGGACCTGGCTCACGAGATTGTCGACATGTGGGATGTGGACTCGGCGATCATTGTACCGATAGTCGTGTCAGTTAATGGTCTCATTGCCAAGAGCCTCGACCACCATCTCAAGAGGCTCTCGTTAGGCAGCTGGATCAAGTCCTCCATACAGAAGGCAGTATTGACACGACGCGCATAGTTCGGAGGTTCCTCTCCCTGGAGCCCTAACCACCGGTAGCTTGGTCCCTGTGCCCGGTACCGGTGTGTCTCCGTGGTCCTATTTTATATGGTTAAATTTTATTTGTATTTTTATTAAAGTGATTTAATTATGTAAAATAAGACGATGAAAAAGTAATGAATAAAGAGGAATAATAATAAAAAAATACAAAACAGTATTACTATTAGCCCTCGAGATGCCGTCCCGGCTTAGCAGCGTAGAATTGAGCGTCGTATTGCTGAGACCAGGGCACTCATAGGCAAGCTTATCTGCTTCAGGTCGGGCAATACCCGCCCGAGAGTGATGCGCTTTGTGAGTCGGGCGTTTAAGGGGACAGGACTTTGTCCTCAAGATTATACATCTCGGGTCACAGAACGCATCGATTTCCTGAAGCAGAAAATCGAATCGAGACGAAGTTATCATGACGAACAACTACCGGACAACTACGGTCGACATATGTCGGGCATGTCACCAGCCTGGTGAGTCGCTCAGACAAATAGTATCCGGTTGTTCTCGTCTTGCCAACGGCGAATATTTGCATAGACACAACCAAGTAGACAGGATTGTCCAGCAACTTGCTTTAAAGTACCAACTTGTCGACTCTGAAATACCGTACTACAGGTATGTGCCCGATCCAATTCTTGGAAATGGTCGTGCTACTCTGTATTGGGATCGGTCTATCATTACTGACAGAACTATCGTGGCTAACAAGCTGGACATAGTGGTGATAGACCGATTAGAGCGCCTTGCAATGATCATCGACGTTACCATACCCCATGACGAGAATCTCGTGAAAGCCGAAAAAGATAAATAAATGAAATATTTGGACCTGGCTCACGAGATTGTCGACATGTGGGATGTTGACTCGGCGATCATTGTACCGATAGTTGTGACCGTAAATGGTCTTATTGCCAAGAGCCTCGACCACCACCTCAAGAGGCTCTCGTTAGACGGCTGGATTAAGTCCTCTATGCAGAAGGCAGTATTGCTGGACACGACACGCTTCGTACGGAGGTTCCTTTCTCTGGAGGCCTAACCACCGGTAGCTTGGTCCCTGTGTCCGATGCCGGTGGGCCTCCGTGGTCCCATTTTAATATTTAATTTATTTCGTTTTGTAATATTTAAATAGTTAAAATGTGATCATGAGAACAGTATTTAATAAACGGCATAATAATAAATAAATAAATAAATAAAAACAGAGTGTATTCAGAATTGTATAACTTTGCTGGCAATATTAAGGATTACTTATTAATAATGCAGTATACTGCAAACGCCCCCCCGTAGGATCTCCACCTTGTCGTGGTGGGGGGCCCTTTAACCGTAGATTGGACACCCGCGGTGAAGCTAAGAGAGATTCCAGGAGTGGGCGCTCCGCGTGGGCTTGGAGGGGCCTGCGCAGGATGCGTCCAACGGTGCGGGTGCGGGGGACAGTTTTGTCTGTCCCTCGCAGTCGGGCGCGGTCGCGGGATGAGAGGCGTGTCGGTGTTGCGTTGCCGCGCACCCTATTTCCCGCGACCTAATGGGGGCGCACCATTCGATGTGTCGCAGTGGGGCCGCAGAGGAAGAGAGATAGAAGATACGGTGTTGCGTTGCCGTCCTCCCTATCCTCTGCGGCCGCTGGGTGTATTGGTGGCAGAGCCCAACACCTTATTCCGCCGCCAAGGGGTTTTTTTTTGGGGCCCGCCTGACCATCTGGTGGGCCAATACCCGTCGGGGGGTAGCGACGAGTGCTTATGCGATCCCCTACCCACCGACACACGGGTACAAGAGAAAGTTAAAAAAGAAGAAAAGTATACTGCAAACGAGACTTTGAATTTCTTGCTAATTGGTGTTTCTCGTGAGCTGATGCTTTGATTGATTTGATACTAGAAAATGAGGGAACCCATTGTAGGAGCAATCTTTAAAATAATGGGTAAATTAATTATTTTTGTGGCACTCGTTTTAGCAATACGATATTAGCGCCCAACATGGGGCGTAATAAATCGATAGTTCAGACAGGTATCTATTATGTTAAGAGTTTTTATATCGGCTATAAAAAGTTAGACAAGAAGCTACTGTAATACTTACACACGCAAAGACGTCTCGGAGACAAATTTTACAACTTTCAGTGTGTAATTAGCAAATGATGACATCAGTCTAAACTAGTTTAGGCATTTAGTTTATATTGCACTTGTTAAAGACTTCATTTTCAGAAAACTGAGCAGAAATGTGCTAACATTTTGATTTGGGATATGGTGACAGGTTGCTTAGATTTTAACGATTAAATTTTCGCTACACGCTGATTTACAGCCGCAAAATTCTTGATCAGGACCCACAGAATAGCTTGTTTTGTAGTGGCAAGTCAAGCCGCTATTGCAACATGCATTTAACTTGGTTGGTAAAATAATTACTTGGCCTTACATAAAAAGTATGAAAATTAAAAATTTATAAAATGTTGAAAAATAGAACATAGTAGATGGAGCACAAGACGCAACATTCACGAGCTATTACAAAGTTTTTATCTGCGCTTGTCCGCGAGAATATCCAAATTTGCCCCTCTAATTGCTTCACTGCGCTAGTTTCCGAACATCGGCAGTCGTTATCAGCCGTCCGTTCATTGGCAGGCTGCCTTAAATAAAATAGCCTTTAAACAGATCGACTCGTAGCTGTCCTTTCCAGATTGTTATGACTCGCCTTGGAAAGGACAACCCTATTATGCAATATGAATTGGATGTGTTATGTTTGATTGCGAAGGTTCGTGTAATACGAAAATAATATTTTTTTAAGCTTGAAATTTTCATTATAGTTATGAACTAGCTGTTCCCCGCTGTTTTACCCGCATTCTTTTTTACATCATCATATCAGCCGGGAGACGTCTAGTGTTAGACATAGGCGTCCCCCAAGGCTCTCCACATAGACTATTCCTGAGACACCCGCATCCCTCCGCTGCCCGTGATCCCAACAAGATCATCAGTCTATTTTGCGGGAGGCCTACCTCTGTTACGACGTCTTGTGCGTGGTCGCCACTCCAGAACCTTTCTGCTCCAACGGCCATCGGTTCTTCTGGCTATGTGCCCTGCCTATTGCCACTTCAGCCTGATTATTCGGATAGCTATGTTGGTGAATTTGGTTCGCGTGCGGATCTCGTCATTTCTGATTCGATCTCGCAGGGAAACTCCGAGCATAACTCTCTCCATCGCCCTCTGAGTGACCCTGAGCTTCCGGATACGGCCCATAGTTAGCGACCACCTCTCGGCTTCGTAGATCATGACTGGCAACACACACTAGTCAAAGACTTTCATCTTAAGACACTGCGTGATATCGGACGTGAAAACATGCCGTACCTTCCCGATCGCCGCCCAACCGAGTTGGATTCAAGACTTGCTATGAAAGCTACATATCCGTGATTATGATGCTTGCAATAGTATGAAAAATCGATCGTATATATGTATGCTAAAAGTCAATTGAAAACTAATACCAACATAGCACCTCACATCTAGTAATATAATGTACTTATTAATGCATGGTTTTCGTACAATTTGTTGTACTAATCATTCACGACGAGGCGAAGGCGCTCACTTGATGGATTGCCTATTGCTATCGCAGGACGTGCAAGGACTCTGTTTACACGGCTCGTTGTTAAAAAACAACAGATATTTGTTGCAGTCTATGATAGTCTTTGCCAGTTAGCTTATTGTTACTCGGCCCTTTATTTAAAAACCATGGGAAATAAAGACTTATTGGTGATATGGGAATAGTGATAGCTGGGTTAGAAAATGGCTACACAGGCATTTGCAATTGACCAAACAATGGCCGTCATTATAAAAATATTTCAAATCTTATTGTTATAATAATATACATTAATATTAATATATTCTATAATAAATAAATACTCGTATATTAGTTTATAGTTATATTTAGAAATGATTAGTGTCAGTTGTGGTGATGGTTTATGAATAAAAAGTATCACTACCCTATTGCATGCCGCGGGTGTCCTAAGAGGCGACTGAGGAAAATAGACGAAACAAATAATGTCTTTGCGAAGACAATAAAACATTATATCAAAGCCTATGTCAATCCGTCTGGCCAGCGTGCTATAGTAGGTCAATTCCTACATTAACTCACAGTTCTACTGTGAAGCATATTAGAAGGTTTAATTGTAGCAAGGGACTGCGAGAGGCCGCAAAAGGAAGTCACTGCGTGTTTTATTGTATGCATGTACACCTCAACAATTTTTTTTGTCCCGCGCTTATATTTCGTGCTGCAATCTTAGTCTCTATTGCTTGTCATAAAAAATAATCTAAATCAAAATGACAAAATATACGAATCTGTCTTCCTCTTTAAAGAATTTATTTCTTGTCATTCATTATTTATGACAGCCTAATTTACAGTTAACCTGAAATAATTTATAATTTAGTTACTAAACACTTGTTAATTAATTTTCCTCTAATAAATATTCGGTAGGTAATCATTTGTTTTCAAAAGCTTTTATGTAACTCAATTTTGCAATTTTTTTATGAATAAATGGAGAGCAAATAAAATTAATAGCTTTGTAATTGGGTAGTTTACTATACCTGTAGCTGTTGGCATTGTGTGAGTGTATTAAATGTAATTTATGATCTAAAGATCATCAGTTACCTTTGTAACTGATTTATCTTTATAAAATCCAACGACCTAACGGTTGTTTTATTAAATTTCTGCGGGAGAAACCTTATTGCACTCCGTTAGTGATAATATTATAACAAAATTAGTTAGGGTTCTAAACTGTTAAACCACTGCGATATCCTCTATTTCTCTTAGAGGTGGTAACATGTGAATTGCCGTAAGCATACTATGCTACGAAAGCGTCGGACAATCTAACGACCAGGCTAGATGAATTGGATATCTTAAACAAGTACGAGCTAGTGTCTAAAATAATTAAATATGAACTCACGTAAACGTTTGAATAACTATTATGACATATATAGAATATGTAGAATTACATACCAATTTAATTTCCTGGTTATATCTTAGCTTGTGTTCTATGTTCTTAAATATTGCTACGCAAAGCGTAGCACTACACAATATCGTAGAACAAAACTGTAACCGTAGGTACCACGTTATAAGCCATCACTTACGCAGAAAACTAGGCCTTCTATGCCACTCAATTCAGGAAGGCTGGGATTATTTTGCTGATAAAAAATATATTTTTTTGCACATCAATTTTAATCTAAACCAAATTGCCTGACCAAGGAATCGAGTTGATCAAGGAATACAGCCTATGCAACAAATAAAAGCAAAAATATTTTTATTACCACTTAGTGTAAAATAAAAATAAAATATACTTGAAACACAAGCAAACATAGGCCTCTACATTATACCTACTAATAAAAAATAAACTGATTCGATTATTGTACTGAACAGATTTAAAAAGCTTTTACTTTTATTGTATACGTGTTAGGTCTCATAGTTCATATCGAGGCTATTTATTTATCAGATTAAGATTAAGTACCGGAAGAGTCCATGAATTTTACTGGATTTGGCTTTTGTATTATAAGGCAGATTGTACACTATTACAATACATAATAATATTAAGGTACACTGAATTAAACGCGCCAGGCATTCCAACCTTTATTTTTTTTTACCGTTCAGTCTAAGTTGAGAGTTGACTTATTATACTATCACTTCACTAACAGATAATACGTAAATAAAAATATTAATAGGCATCCTCTATATAATTCACGATAGTTTGAAAGCTATGATTGCTAAAAAATATATAATTCAAAGTAGTTAACCAAAAAATTCGCGCATCAAGAAATATATTATTTTAATGTTATTTGATGCCTTAATATGGACAAACAGTTGTGGAACTGTGGCATGATACCCTCTAGATAGGTGAAAGCTTTGTACGACTTATAATGATAATCTTTATGACATCATATTCTTAAGAGTCAGTTTATAGTATTTCAATATTAGTATAAACCTGCAGAAACAATCACATACATACCTACTAACCAATTCACGCGTAAGCTTCTTCGCTCACGTTATTCTGGGCTAGAGACTCACGCGTTTATCTCCGAAGGGGTGGGCAAAGGTATTACACCCACATTTCGCCATGAATTTTTAGGTCCCACGTTATAGAGGGTGAGCTTATTGCCGCTACCGGGCACATCACCAGACTCCGTGCTGTTACTGAGAATTTAGAAAAAATCCAGTTACACTTTTGCCTGACCCGGGAATCAAGCCCGGGACTTCCGATCAGCAGATGCATACGCTTTCCACTGGACCACGCAGGCCACCAGTTATTCAAGGCTACCATCGGCTATTACTAACAATAGTAAAATAAAACATTGAATTACGTTTATAACTTCCAATCATAAAATACTTCATAATCCTGGCATTAGAATGATATTAGAAATAAATTCCCCGCTTTTATAAATTTAAACGAGTTGTTAGCTTCCTAGCTAGGTGAAAGGTAAACATTTCATAGTTCTTACAGTTGAAAGGAACGGAAATTAAGTTTCATATTTACGAAGAACCTCGATCTGAAACTTGTATTGCCTGTTTGACCTTTCATTTGTAATGGTTTCCTTCAACACTGATTTGGGTCGAAGAATACAGCTATAGCGGAAAAACTCCGAATTTCAAGAAAATTCACAGTTCATTGTACAGTACAGTTCATTAACTGTATGAAAACTGTTGCTTCTTCGGTAAACTTCTGTATGTATAAAATTCTTGTGTTACTGACTGACTGACAGACAAGTTACAGCCAAAAAACTATTAGGCACAAGAAGCTGAAATTTGGCATGTATGTTCCTTAGGGTTGGTAGGTGCACTAAAGAAGGTTTTCCCTAAATACCCATGGCAACGGGCAAAAATGTACGGGCATCTTATAGTTTTATAAAGAAATAAGCATAATGTGTGTTATTTAAATCACCTTGTTGTCCAATGCTGGATAAAGGTCTCTCCAATGCAATGAGCTCGATTGCCAGCTATTCGTGTGCCGCTGTCAGTCACTTAGCGTAAATTGTCACTATCGATAGCCAATTAACCTTTAACTCGAAATCTAATCATAAAATAGACATAAATGAGGAACGTTTGAAAAGGCTTCAACTCACGTGTATATAATGTATGCGACACTTACTATTGTTTTCGTAGAATTAGTTATAAAGTGTATAATAGGTATTATAATTATATGTATATGCTACAGTGGGATAGTAGCTTGTACCTTAGATTTAGTTAAAACTTTTTTATATACGTGGCTACATTCACGGGAGTTTAAGAAATACCTATGAATTTTTCGTAGGCAGCAACCTATCTCACCATCGCATTTTGATAAATAATGACGCATTTTATATAGTTTCACATCAATTCAAATTTCGATTTCTATACGGCCCAAGTTGATATATACGTTATCACACTTTGCCAGCCAGTACCTTGGCTTGACATGGTGATTACTTTTATCTAGGCTAGCCTTCATAAAGGAAAAATACAATTCATTACTCGTTTTAATTGACTTAAGTAATTAATGAACAATGAAATAGTTCAGCAAAGTAATGGTTACAGTGAGTGACACTCCTTTATTTATTTTTTATTTATTTATTTATCACATCCTTACATACCACTATCATTACAGGATAACCCATTGCAATAGTGTAGCAACGAAAAAGTAAAACAATATACAGTAACTATACCTATAACTAAAAACTAATATTAGAAAGGTAACAAAAAGCGGCCCGTGTGAGTTCACTCAGTGAGCACGAAAACAAATCTACTACATCGGACAGTGCACTGAGCGTCCGCATTGCCCTCGTAAGCGGTGCGCGCTGCAGCAGGTTGGTGCGCGCTCGCACCACCGACAACAGCGGCGGTCGTCGCCGCCGCTCCGCGTACCCATCCGGAACACACAGCCCGATTGTACGCAATACGCCTGGGTTGTGCACTTTGCCACGTATTATTTTAAATAGATAGGTAATAAGAGCTACCTCTCTTCTTACCTCCAGTTTGTAGTATCCTACCATGCCTAACACAAATAGCGTCGGGTACATAAGTGGATATCCTGGATACACCCCATACTTCTTAGAATATAAAAATCTAATAAATTTATTCTGGATGCGTTCTAACATTAATTAATATTTTGCTTCGTGCGGTGACCATATTGCAGAATTATGTTCTAAATGGCTCTTAACCAGTGCCTCATACAATGCTCTCAGTGCCCTAGTGTTTGTAAACTGGTTAGCTTGGCGTAGTACTAAACCCAAATTACGATATGCTTTCTTGCAAATGTGCAACACATGCTTTTTGAAGCTAAGATCTGCAAAGAAGTACACGCCTAAGTCCCTAACCTCTGTGACGCGTTGAAGTGGCATACCTTCCATCCGATATTGATAGTGGCTTGGGGTGTGTGAGCGACTGAAAGTTATCACAGAGCATTTAGTGACGTTAAAGTATAACTTATTTGATAAGCTCCACTCTACTATCTTATCTATATCTTGCTGCAGATTATCATGATCCTCGTTTTTTTTAATTTCCCGTACTAATTTAAGGTCATCAGCAAATAACAAAGGTGTTGATCTAAGTACTACAGCAGGTAAGTCATTTACAGTTAAAATAAACAGTAAAGGCCCCAAATTAGTGCCCTGACTCACGCCCGATCTGGTATAATATGGTTCCGAATGGCACCCACCACAGTCAACATATTGACGTCTGTCCCGTAAATAACTGGCAAAGAAATTTAATGTATGTGGTGTACAACCTACGCTAGCCAACTTCAATAGCAACACATCGTTGTCAACTGTGTCAAAAGCTTTCCTAAAATCAAAATAGGCAACATCCACTTGTTGGCCAGCATCCACCGTTGGTACAAGATGAGTCATTAGATCCAGCAAGTTTCCAGTAATCCCACGCCCAGGACGAAAGCCGTGCTGCGCATCGGACAACTGAGCGCTTATTTGTGGATATAGACAACTGTAGATGACTGCCTCGAATACCTTTGCTGGGGTGCAAAGGACTAGCAGCTGGACCACCACCACCTTTCGGTACGGGTACAACTCGAGTTAGCTTCCAGCGATCGGGAAACGTTGCGGTCTCAATGCATACATTAAATAAGTGCAGGAGCGGTTCTACCAGTACTTCCGTACAATCCTTAAAAACAAACGGTGGTATACCATCTGGCCCCACAGAGTGTTTGGACGGCAGACGAGCCAGTGCGCGGCGCACGTCGGCAGCGGTGACGCGCGCAAGGTGCGCCCACGCGCCCGGCGGCTGCTCCGCGCGCGCCTGAGCTGCCGTTACATTAAGCTGTGCTGGCTCCGGGTTGTAAACAGACTCAAAAAAACGTGCAAATTCCTTGGCATACTCATATTCCGACAAAACATGCCCTTCTTTCATTATTTTGCAACTGCTCGAGTTACCCTTTCTTCTAATGAAGTCCCAAAATGTGCGTGGATCTTTTTCTAAATTACTTTGCACGCGATCGCGGTATTGGTTATGTGCTTGTGCAGTTTCATACTTAACTCTCGCTCTGCAACATTTAAATGCCTCATAATCAGTACACAATTTACTTCATTTAATTTTTTTGTGTAGCTGATGTTTCAGTTTTATTGTTTGGATAAGGTCAGTCGTATACCATACCGGATAAATACGCTTTCTTTTAACCCTACCCAATCTCTTCGGGGGAACACATACTTCGAACGTTTCATAAAGTTTGTCATAAAAGAAATCTAAAACTAAGTCTGGGTTATCTAGATAATATATATCACTCCAATCTATTTCAGTCAACATATAATACAAGCGATGGAAGTCAGCTTTGTTAAAGTTCCATTGTTTATGAGAAACCGAGTGTGGCAAGGGTCCCGGCGGCGGCGCCGGTTGCGCGGAAGTTGAGTCGGTCAAGCGCGCAGCGAGCGCGACGCGCGCCGCGAGCGGTGGGTGATACACGTCAACGGGCTGCAGCGCCTCGTCCGCCGCGCGCACCGATACGGCGCCTCCGCGCGCGCTCAGCACCAGGTCCAACTGTCTATGGTTGCAGTTATTAACTGCGTTGCACTGAGTGAACTCACAGAAAGCCCTAAAATACTCATAATAATTAGTGACATTTGTACAACAAGAAGTCATATTCTCAGCCAAAGAAATTAAATGCTTAATAGGAGCAATGTCAAGGGGCAAGTCTCCTGGTCACGATGGTCTGAGCATAGAGCATCTTAAGTTTGCCGGACCCCATTTACCGAGAGTGTTGGCTATGTTGTATAACTTCTGTGTAAGTCATGCGTACCTGCCTAGTCAGATGACGAAAACTATTGTTGTACCTGTCATTAAAAATAAAACGGGAGACGTCGCGGACAAAACTAACTACAGGCCTATCTCTCTGGCCACGGTGATTGCAAAAGTGCCTGACGGCCTACTTAATACACGGGTTAATAAATATGTCAACTTACACCCTAATCAGTTTGGTTTTCGAACGGGTCTGTCTACAGATAGTGCTATCCTGTGTTTAAAGTGGGCTGTCAAGTACTAAACAGATAGGAAAACACCCGTATACGCTTGCTTCCTCGACCTTTCTCGAGCCTTTGATCTGGTTTCCTACGATATTCTCTGGAAGAAACTAGAACAAACTGGAATGCCCAAGGAATTAATAACCACATTTAAATATTGGTATGGAAATCAGATCAATCAGGTGCGGTGGGTTGGCGTTTTGTCGGAGCCGTATGGTTTGGAGTGTGGGGTCAGACAGGGCGGTTTAAGTTCGTCCACGCTCTTCAGCTTATACGTCAACGAGCTGATCGAGGCGCTCAGCAGGGAGCACACTGGTTGTCATATCGATGGAGTATGTGTTAATAATATTAGTTATTGCGATGATAATTATTGCCTTGCTGAGCGCCTCGGTGTGTGGTCTAAGGCGATTGATAGCCATCTGTGAAGAATACGCAGGTCTGCATGGATTGGTTTACAAAACGAACAAAACCGATGTCACGATTTTTGAAGCGGGTGGTAAATGTCCTGAAACTGTGCCCCCAATCAAGTTGAATGGTAAAACATTAGGGCGGGTTTTTAGTTTCAAATACCTCGGACATTGTTTGACAGTGGACCTCAAAGATAATGAGGATATAAAAAGGGAACGAAGATCACTGTCGGTAAGAGCTAACATGATTGCCCGCAGGTTTGCACGTTGTTCTCGAACCGTTAAAATAGCGTTATTTCGTGCATACTGTTCATCTTTTTACACGTGCAGCCTGTGGGTAAATTATACTCAAAAAGCCTACAGTGATCTTCGAATCCAATACTATAACGGGCTGCCCCGGTTTTGCAGTGCCTCAGGGATGTTTGCTGACGCTCGTGTAGATTGTTTTTACACAACTATGCGAAAGCGATGCGGCTCCCTGGTGCGCAGTGTGCGGGCCAGCCCCAATATCATACTAAGCTGTGTAGCGTCCAGACTCGACTGTGTGTATGTTAGTCACTGCTGTAAGCTTTCCACCTCAGTGATGAGCTTGCAGTGGTGACTCACACGCGTAACAGCGCGTTTAGTTTTAATTTATTATATTGTATTGTTACTAACATAGATATAAGTAAAATTGTTACTAGCCTAATGAGTCCGTGTTACTTATGAATATAGATTAAATAATAATAATATGTCGCAACGCGTAACGTACATACCAAGATGTTACCTAAACTGAGCACTAGATGTCGCTCGTGAGAGTGCGTGTGACATAATCAGCCTGTCACTTGTCAAGTTCGCTAAACGTCAATGTCAATGTCATTCGTGAGCACATACGGCCTGTTATTTGTAAAAGTGCAAAGGCGATGTCGATTAAGTCACTCGGTTGAGTCGACACGTGCAAGCGAGAATGAGCTCACGAAAGGCATCCGTTTCCATCCGATTAGTTTGTGAATAATTGTGATTGGTGATATTCTTAAATCATTAAAGAAGACATTTACTATCCATCTGTGGTGTTATTTCGTATCCCCACAAGATGCAAGAGGAGAATAACCGTGTACCAGATGACTGCAGCTTTATGGGTTCCCCGTCATATAGATGAAAGCAACTTTTGACTTCGTGTTACGCCTTGACGGCTAAATTACTTCGTGAAAGGTACCAAATAAGCTTGAACCGCAAAAAAATAAACATAGGTTTTGTAGTTAATCTGCCGAAGTTGAGACTAATTCCTCGTGTGTAAGGCTGGTATAAAGGTATTATTCTTATTTGATAGCTTAATATGAGCAAACAGTTGTAAAACTGTTTCATGATGCCCACATGAGTATGTAGAAAGTTTAAAGCTTTGTAAGAATTAAAACAGTTTGGTAATCCATTGACATGACATTTTTCTTGAAACTGAGTGAATTTATTATATTTCAAAGTCTTGAAAATGATTACATAAATATTTTGACGCGGTGTCTACCAATTCATCCGTAAGTTTCTTCACTCTCGTTATTCTGGGCTGCCATCGTCTATAACTAAAACAAGTAAAAAAAATACCTTGAATTCTGTTTATAACTTCCAATCATAAAATACTTCATAATCCTAGCATTAGAATAATATAAGAAATAAATTCTTCGCTTTTATAAAGTTAAACGACTTGTTAGCTTCCTCGCTAGGTGAAAGGTAAACATTTCATAGTTGTTACACCTGAAAGGAACGGAAATTAAGTTTCATATTTACGAAGAACCTCGATCTGAAACTTGTAATGCCTGTTTGTCTTTTCATTTGTAATGGTTTCCTTCAACACTGATTTGGGTCGCAGAATACAGCTATAGCGGAAAATAAGCCGGATTTCAAGAAAATTCACAGTTCATTAACTGTATGCAAACTGTTGCTTCTTCGGTAATTTTGTATGGGAATCAGCATAATGCGTGTTATTGTCTATCATGGAAATGCAAAATTCTACTTTTAAATGTCTACGAAAAGTTGCTTATAGATACAATCATCACGTCCAAATTGTGTTTTTGTGATATGGGGCTCTCCAAAAGCACACACTGAGCTCGATTCCATTCCGCTATTCGTATCCAGCCGCTGTCGGTCACTAAGCGTAAATTGTCACTAAAGATAGTCAATTAACATTTAACTGGTAATCTATACTAATATAATAAAGCGGAAGAGTTTGTTTGTTTGTTTGTTTGAACGCGCTAATCTCAGGAACTACCGGTCGGATCTGAAAAATTCTTTTTGTATACGATAGCCCAGTTATTCCGGAAGGCTATAGGCTATATAATGTAACGGAATCCTATGGACCCCAGGCTGATTAAAATTTTAGTTTTCTTAATAACTGGGTTTAGATGCCAGCCAAGCAATTTGTTGCCAGGGTTCCCGCGCCCCTACGCCCGCGCAGGAACTATGGAATTCGTCCCTTCCTCTATATTCCTCTACTGACAGCATTTACCAAACGTAAATGCTTATAATTGAATGAAAGTGGACATCAAAATACTAAAGACAGCGATACATTAGTATTGGTTTGTCAACACAAAATCACTCTCCATATATTCATGCTTCACATATTGGTACTTGTGTACAAGGCAGCGTATCTCAGAGACGGCAGCTCCAGGGAGACGGAGACATTGATCCAGGTATATTAGTCATATAGTATTATCGGCGCCGAGTATTTCAGCGATATCCAGTGTATAGTATTGAGCGTACAGTAACAGTCTCAGAACTGATGTCACAAAACGCCTCCTTGCCGCAAGTCACAACATTGAAGCCCATACAAACATAGTCAATTAAAACGTATTAAGCCATCGCGCATAGATTGCAGAGGAGCTCTCGTTACAATCGCCGCTAGGTTAGCCGCATTAGGTCTTACTGATACCGCGTGACCGACAGGTGGCTCTTCTTTCGCTCTTTAAAACCTTGTCAGCTGCTATGTACTGGCCTGTACGCAGGTTTAGACAGCGATTGTGAAAGTCCTGCATTCTACCACCTGATCGCGAATACGGAGACTCCCATCATACATCGCTCGTCTTTACATCCATCATCAACAAGGTACGAACCACTACTAATGGTACACGCGATTATTAATAATATAACTATGTACAATATCTCATAGAGAACTATATATTTTAGTCAGCCTGGTATATATATATGGTGTGATATAGACATAGATACACAACAGAGTTATTAATGTTATACAGTTCATGCAATAAATTACAGTAAAGTGAATAACAGACACTCACCGGACTATTAGCTGCGTCACTGCCAAACTTACCCCTTGCCCTGTGCTGATCACCTTCTCTTGAAGCCGCTCGCCTTGTTCTTCGATATCACTAAGCACTAATTATCGATCAACACCGGACCTCTTACGCGCTAGGCCAGGTCCGATCTCTCTCGCGCCATAAGACCAACTGTCTGAAACACCACGCTAGAGCGTTCCCGTGAACTCGCCTCTTCCGCGTCCTAAGACTGACTGTCCGAGATCCGCCCGGTTCCGCGTCCCAACATTGACTGTCTTCAAACACAACAGACCCGTATTTCGTAAACTACCACGCAACACTTTCCCGAGATCTGTCAACCTCCGCGTCCTAAGACCGACTGCCCCCGTACTTTCTCCACTCCCACGCAGCGCTGTCCTCGGACCCGACTCGCTCCGCCTCCTAAGATCGACTGTCCAGTCAAACACAACCAACGCAACGCCTCTCGAACCCTTACTACCTGACCCGAGCCCGTTTCTTATCGTTGATCCCCTTTTTTATGATCCTCAACTATACCGCATGTGAACACTACAGTGCCAATATTTTCTCATATTTCATGGCTATTTCTTTACTCATATGCCTGTCACATAATTCTTATAAATTTGTCAACCTCTTAGAATTTATGAGTTTACTAATTGCATAACGTTGGCGCCATCGTAGCGATAAGACAAACACATGTGGAAACAAGTATGCAACCTAAGAACTATATATTATTAATTAATTTGGTGTAGCCAGCAACACCATTACATTCCCCCCTCTGAAAATCAGACGCGTAGACTAAGTCATAGCGTATGAGCTTTCACTACAGATACAATAGCATAGGTATTAGAGTACGACAGTTAAAACTGCATCTGGTCTTCCACCATTTAACTGCCGGCAAATATCATACAACTTCCAATAAGTATCCATTGCTTCATACCACTTATCCTAACTTATAGTTGATTGATAATAATAACCCTACTTTACCCTTGCTAAGGCCGCACCGTACGATACACTAACTAACTATACTCCGCCCATCCCTATACTATGACAACATTGACACTTATAGGAATCTAATTGCAATTGTTGCCTCAACCTCGTTTACCATCTAAAGTTTATGAAAATTATTGGAAAAGCTTATTCTAATCCGTCTATGTACTACTTCTCCTACCAGACCTAACCTTCTTATTAGAACTAGCGCACATAACCAAGATCACCAGTTGCCCGTAACCTATGTTTTCCAATAAGCCAAATGGCGAATTAGCAATAAATTCTCAAAATAGTAGTACAATCTATAAGACATCCTATCCATGCTTAGAATGGAAGTGTACATACCAGATGTCTTCTTGATAAACGGGCAGCGTGGTATGATCAGGGTACCTGATTCGCCATTGTCACTCGTCGAAATCGGGTTCAGTAGCGGGTGTACATAGCGTCAGGTAGCAGTGGCTGGAATAGTTCGCACACACTCGTATAAGAGACTAGTTTTATCAAAAGTGACAGACAAGTAGTTGCAATAGTTTTATATAATGAGCTAAATAGTCGTAAACAATAGTATAGTGCAGCAGTCGTTTTCCCCAGTTGATAGCTCGACAGTCCCTACAACTAAACAATTCTTAACTCGGTCTCACACTAGGAATTATTCCCATTTAGCTAGAAATTGTACGCGCGGGGATCGAACCCACAATGTTCGGCGAGATGGCCGCCAATCAGTTCTTCATTCGGATCATCAAGCGTATCGACATGATATCTGCTTCATTATTAAGGCTCTGATTACAGTTAACGTAAATAACAATTACGATTATTACTCGTGCAGTTGGACGCAGCTGCCAAATATATTATGCCATAAAATAAAAGTTCTATATAACGAACGACACACATAAGGCCCTATGTAACTTAAACCTTCGTTTAATATTGTATATTTGAGAGTTCGGATCAGAGGGAGTCCACTTGCTTGAAGTTAGTCGATGTGCGCGTTTATAGTTAGTAAAGATAATGAAAACTTAGCTCTGTGTAAGATGATCCAATGTGAGATATGTCCTTCGACGCATACTGCAGCTGCCTTTCACGTTACCGGAACGCCGCTACTTTGTAGTCACAGCCGACGGACGCAACTACACGTGCGGTAGTTGAAGTAAAAGGTGACGTAGGGTCCTGGAATTTTAAATGAAATGCCACGAGTATCAAACTTCCAAGATTAGTCATATAATATACGACTTCTATTTGAGTACTAAACCCGGATACAAACTAACAGATAATTAGAAGATGTGATGCGGATCACCAATGAATATTTTTCAGTATGCGTATTAAGTATATTGCATGAGTCTAGCAACAAAATATTATTTTTATTTGAACACCAGAATAATGTTAGCCGTTTACGAATATTACACGATAAGGCTAAATTATGCATACACACCTCTCGAATCTCATGAGAAATATGAACTCAATGTCAAACTCTAAGTAAACCCGGGGCTCTAACCCTGGTACATTGAGCGCTCTTCAAAGGTTTGTGTACAATATACCAGGCATAACAAATACATACATCATTGCCACTGGCAATCACATTATAACGCAGATGAATAAGTATTGTAAATACTCAGCTAAACCAAAATCTGAGATAGCCTAAACTGTAACAGTTAGGTATAATACTGATGCTTAGAATTAACACGTGTAGAATATCTATTTCATATGACGCACGGCGGGAGTCGAACCCATGACGGCGGAAATGACTTACGAAAGCCATTCAGTTTTTCAAAACAATGCGGCACATGTGCAGTCATATCTTAACAAAGTAGCCGATCTTGGCCCTTGGACAAAGCACATCAATAATACAAAAGAACTATGGCTCCTTTCACGATGGGAATCGAACCCATCCTAAAAACGGCGTAAATGACTTTCTAAAGCCATTCAGTTCCTTAAAACAATGCGCCACATGCGCAATCATATCTTAACAAAGTAGCCCATCCTGTCCTTTTCACGTGCGCGTTGGCGCGTTCGGACAAAGCACATCAATAATACAAAAGAACAATAGTTCCTTTCTAGCCTTCCTTCTTTTAACTAATAAACATCTAAAATGTGTTTCCCTTTTTTGTTTTATCCCTTATTTTTTCACACGCTGGCATTTGGAAACAAAACGTGCCAGATGTCGGCTTATTGCATTGCCTTTCTAGTTTGGGAAACAATTTTAGAACAAAACATTTTAAAACAATGGTCACTAAACCCCTCTCTAGACGCACATTATCGGCGAAATATTATTTCCTGCTATAATAACAACAATTAACAAAATAGTTTCGTGTTCAACAATAGTGTGCATTCTTTTTATGTTTGGGAATCGAACCCAAAATATTTAAAATCACATTGTACGACTTCTATAAAGCCGACGCCGATCGTTAGGTACATGAGTATAATATCCGCCGACTTTCACCAATGCTCAGGAATCGAACCTAGAGCTTTTATAAAGTATACCAAAATGCTGCAGTGGGCTAATATTACCCTAATCTACTTGCTAACACGTTAGGAAACTAAATTTACTGATATATGACCTAAGAATAATCCTTTTCTCAATTATAGCTCGTGTACACTTCGTCATTAAAACCCCTATGCATTCTGTAAGAATCTCAACTCAACCAATTTAATAAACTAATAGATGCTTGTCCAAAGAACGCGTATGCATAAGATAGATATTATTACTAGATTTCGTAATTTAATACGTTTGTTGACACCATTTTGAAATATCGTAGCAACAGGAATTGAACCCGCTATTTCAGTAAGTTCTTAGAAACCATGTTAATATATCGTAACAACAGGAATCGAACCCGCTATCTCAGTAAGTTTGTTGAAAACATTTTAAAATATCATAGCAACAGGAGTCGAACCTGCTATTTCAGTACGTTAGTGTAATAAATTCCTGTCCCGCAACTCCAACAAAATATTATACATTATTTATCCTTAAATAATTCCCTCTTATTATATACAGTTATCGAACACGCTATTAATAATACGGCGACTAGTTTGTTGACGTTGCACATCAATATAGTTATCGCCACAGACATTACTCAGGAGTCTAACCTGATTTAACTACACCTAGGTGTTCCACGGAATATTCTGGTGTGCATTATATATTAATCTCAAGCCATGTTAATGTCCTACACCAGATATCCTATAAATATAATCTATATAATATAAAATCCTTCTCTTTCCTTATCCAAAATTAGTTCTAACAATCGCTAGTCTGCATCACGAATCGGACTCAAACAGCGAACCCGATACGCAAGTGCTTGTAACCAATAATATGCTTATTATCGAGAGTCCAACTCGATATATTCAAAGGTAAAGAATTTATGTAGCCAATACTATAACCACTGTCGAGACTCGAACTCGACATCCAGTATAAATGACACGCATGAGCTTTATGTAAAGCGGTGGATCTATGTAGCCAATTATATGATTACTTTCGAATTGCAGCGATGTTATAAGAGGAACCAAAGTGCTATTAAAATAAATAACACGTGCGAGAGAGCCCTCCTCCGATTATTAAATATTAAGATGATTGCCGCGCTTTATCAAAAGCATTTCTATGTACCCAATAATATAACCACTGTCGAGACTCGAACTCGACATACAGTATAAATGACACGCATGAGCAGCATTTATGTAAAGCGTTTCAACATATGTAGTCAGTTATATGTTTACTTTCAAGATACAGCGATATTATAAGAAGAACCACAGTGCCATAAGAATAATTAACACATGCAAAAGTGTGGCACTTAGGCGCAATATCGCCCCCCTCGGACTATTAAATATTGTGATAATTGCCGTGACTTAAATATTATTTCGTCTTTCTAAAATGAACATGATCTTCTATCTATTATTGAATAACAAGTTGTGCTTAATTAGATCGATATTTTCCTACGTTGTGTTTGTATTTTTCTACGTTGTGTTTGTGTAGTAACTTTTTAGTTCTTCCTCGTTGTTCTGAAGTGAATCAGAACATTTTATGACGAGGATCCTGGTCACGGCACCAAATGTAACGGAATCCTATGGACCCCAGGCTGATTAAAATTTTAGTTTTCTTAATAACTGGGTTTAGATGCCAGCCAAGCAATTTGTTGCCAGGGTTCCCGCGCCCCTACGCCCGCGCAGGAACTATGGAATTCGTCCCTTCCTCTATATTCCTCTACTGACAGCATTTACCAAACGTAAATGCTTATAATTGAATGAAAGTGGACATCAAAATACTAAAGACAGCGATACATTAGTATTGGTTTGTCAACACAAAATCACTCTCCATATATTCATGCTTCACATATTGGTACTTGTGTACAAGGCAGCGTATCTCAGAGACGGCAGCTCCAGGGAGACGGAGACATTGATCCAGGTATATTAGTCATATAGTATTATCGGCGCCGAGTATTTCAGCGATATCCAGTGTATAGTATTGAGCGTACAGTAACAGTCTCAGAACTGATGTCACAAAACGCCTCCTTGCCGCAAGTCACAACATTGAAGCCCATACAAACATAGTCAATTAAAACGTATTAAGCCATCGCGCATAGATTGCAGAGGAGCTCTCGTTACAATCGCCGCTAGGTTAGCCGCATTAGGTCTTACTGATACCGCGTGACCGACAGGTGGCTCTTCTTTCGCTCTTTAAAACCTTGTCAGCTGCTATGTACTGGCCTGTACGCAGGTTTAGACAGCGATTGTGAAAGTCCTGCATTCTACCACCTGATCGCGAATACGGAGACTCCCATCATACATCGCTCGTCTTTACATCCATCATCAACAAGGTACGAACCACTACTAATGGTACACGCGATTATTAATAATATAACTATGTACAATATCTCATAGAGAACTATATATTTTAGTCAGCCTGGTATATATATATGGTGTGATATAGACATAGATACACAACAGAGTTATTAATGTTATACAGTTCATGCAATAAATTACAGTAAAGTGAATAACAGACACTCACCGGACTATTAGCTGCGTCACTGCCAAACTTACCCCTTGCCCTGTGCTGATCACCTTCTCTTGAAGCCGCTCGCCTTGTTCTTCGATATCACTAAGCACTAATTATCGATCAACACCGGACCTCTTACGCGCTAGGCCAGGTCCGATCTCTCTCGCGCCATAAGACCAACTGTCTGAAACACCACGCTAGAGCGTTCCCGTGAACTCGCCTCTTCCGCGTCCTAAGACTGACTGTCCGAGATCCGCCCGGTTCCGCGTCCCAACATTGACTGTCTTCAAACACAACAGACCCGTATTTCGTAAACTACCACGCAACACTTTCCCGAGATCTGTCAACCTCCGCGTCCTAAGACCGACTGCCCCCGTACTTTCTCCACTCCCACGCAGCGCTGTCCTCGGACCCGACTCGCTCCGCCTCCTAAGATCGACTGTCCAGTCAAACACAACCAACGCAACGCCTCTCGAACCCTTACTACCTGACCCGAGCCCGTTTCTTATCGTTGATCCCCTTTTTTATGATCCTCAACTATACCGCATGTGAACACTACAGTGCCAATATTTTCTCATATTTCATGGCTATTTCTTTACTCATATGCCTGTCACATAATTCTTATAAATTTGTCAACCTCTTAGAATTTATGAGTTTACTAATTGCATAACGTTGGCGCCATCGTAGCGATAAGACAAACACATGTGGAAACAAGTATGCAACCTAAGAACTATATATTATTAATTAATTTGGTGTAGCCAGCAACACCATTACAATAACATAACGCTTCGACCCTTTGGGGCCGGGCAAAAGGCTAAAAAGGCTAAAACATAATGTCGGCTAATCTCAGGAACTAGCAGTCGGATTTTAAAAATTGTTATTGCCTATGATAGCCCTATTCCGAAAGGCTATAGGCTATATAAAGTTACGCCACAACTTTTAGGGGCCAGACAAAAATAATAAAGAGAATAAAGAGAAGGGGGAGGGCTGGGTCAAAGGCAAAAAAAGGCTAAACGAATAGGATAGAATGTATATGGGTATCGTTTTCGAGATTTTGGGGACGCTGATTAATAATATGAAATTTATTTAGTGATCCAAGATGGCGGACGGAAAATCAAAGATGGCGGATGGGCAATCAAAGATGACGGATGGGAAAATTTTAAAATATCAATATGGGTATCGTCTCCGATGTTTAAAGGGATGGGGAATCCAAATACAACATCTATTTCGTGATTCAAGATGGCGGATGGGAAATCAAAAATGGTGGATGGGAAAAATTTTAAAAATCAATATGGGTAACGGCTCTGATGATTTAAGGGATGGTGAATTCAAATACAACATCTATTTCGTGATCAAAGATGGCGGATAGGAAATCAAAGATGGCGGTCGGGATTTTTTTTAAAGTCGATATGGGTATCGTCGCCGATATTTAAAGGCATGGGGAATCCAAATCCGACATCTATTTCGTGATCAAAGATGGAGGATGAGAAATCAAAGATGGCGGATGAGAAAGTTTTAAAAAATCCATATGGTAATCGTCTCCGATATTTTAAGGGGTGGAGAATCGAAATACAACATCTATTTCGTGATCAAAGATGGCGGATGGGCAATCAAAGATGGCGGACGGGTTTTTTTTTTTAAGTCGATATGGGTATCTTCGCCGATATTTAAAGGCATGGGGAATCCAAATCCGACATCTATTTCGTGATCAAAGATGGAGGATGAGAAATCAAAGATGGCGGATGAGAAAGTTTAAAAAAATCAATATGGTTATCGTCTCCGATGGTTTAAGGGATGGCGAATCTAAATACAACATCTATTTCGTGATCAAAGATGGCGAATAGGAAATCAAAGATGGCGGACGGGATTTTTTTAAAGTCGATATGGGTATCGTCTCCGATATTTTAAGGAATGGGGAATTCAAAAACACCATCTATTTCGTGATCAAAGATGGCAGATGGGTTTTTTTTTTTAAATCAATATAGGTATCGTCTCCGATGTTTGAAGGGATGGGGAATCCAAATACAACATCTATTTCGTGATTCAAGATGGCGGATGGGAAATCAAAGATAGCGGATGGGAAAAATTTAAAAAATCAATATGGGTATCGTCTCTGATGATTTAAGGGATGGTGAATCCAAATACAACATCTATTTGGTGATCAAAGATGGCGGATAGGAAATCAAAGTTGGCGGACGGGATATTTTTTTAGTCGATATGGGTATCGTCTCCGATATTTTAAGGAATGGGGAATTCAATATTATATAAAAATCTATGTTTGTTTTTGCATCATTTATAGACCCTGGAATGATAAGAGATTAAGCGCTAAGTCAATGGTAACTTTGGAAAAGGGGCTTGGAAAAAAGGGAATGAAATAAAAACTCTTAAAAGGCGATACGGAGTTCGCTGGGTCAGCTAGTCTAATCATAAAATAGACATCAATGAGGATCGTTTGAAAATTTGGCTTCAACTTCACGAAAAGTGTCACATACATTATATGTATACGTACATATGATGTATGTGACACTTTCTAACGTTTTTGTAGAATTAAGTATAAAGTGTATGTATAATAGAATGATGTTATAGCGGAATATTTAACAAATATCAATAAAATCCGTAGGAATTGTCTATCTTCTATCTCTCCATCATCGCTGGAGTATATGAAAAATATTGATATTGACTAAGAATGATCCATTTTATATCACATCACTTTAATTCAAATGTTATGATATCGATTCCTATACGGAACAAGTTAATCTATACGTGATCACTCTTTGCAAGCCAGTAGTTTGACTTGGTATGGTGATTACTTTTGTTTAGGCTCGCCTTCCTAAGTTGTTTTAATTGGCTAAAGTAATTAATGAACAACGAAATCGTAAGTCAAACTTACTAGAACCACGTCTGTTCGTGAATCTTTAGTCAGTTTCGGTATATTGTGTGATAAATGCGACTTCAAGGTTGACGTGGCAGTTTGCACGCACTTGCCAAAGTTTTTAGTATACGCGTCTATACTAGATCAGGCAACTAAATATGAAGCTAGAAGACATATTCGCGGCAGCTACACTGAAATAATAAAGTTATGATTATTCCCGACGATTATAGTTCGTTCGTTGTATTCGATGAAAGTGAATGAAGCAAGAGACATAATTATGCCAGGATCGTTGCAAATGGCGTTCCGAAGTTTCTGCCTACCTCTTTGGGAAATAGGCGTGAGTCTATGTATGTATAGTTCGCTTTATGCTACTATTTTGTAAGGAAATGGATTTAAGTGCGATGAATTTGCTATGTAATATTTCTGGACCTGAGATGCATATTATCGTATCTAAAGATCCACCCAAAATCACTTTTTACCATCACGATGCTACATTTTTTTTCACTTTCTCGCAAACTAATTCTTATATTTCTATCTTTATTTACCGTGGAGATAATAATATGCATAATGTCTGATCTACGAATTTACCGAAATATTTGTGTGGCATTAAGCCATATTTTAATATGCATATTTTTCCCATAAATAACTAATATCTTACAGGGTCGCAAATGAATATAATTCTTTATGCATTCAAAGCGTTTTTAACAGTCATGCATTTTCTCATTGGGTGTATATACAGATACGTACTTATGTCTCTAAACTTTGCAACGGATTAAATGTACTGATCATAACATACACCATTATGCTTAAAAATATGTTTTTAACTTATAATACATAAAGTGGAATGCAATCGTAAGACGTTTTAGCTGTAAGATAATACTCATTACGTTAATTTATTTGACTGTATGTTAATATAAACCATTATGTTACCAACTTTTGCTTAATTATCAAGTCGAAGCTTGGTCGGTACTGAAAATAGTCCGGATTTTTCTGTCGTTGGTGCGAGCCGTTCGCGAACGGGCGTGGAGGCGAATTTGTTTGTCTTACAATTTTATTGCTATATTGCTTTTAAGCATGAAAAAGGCAGATAAAAGCTATTGTGTTATGACTTGCCGGCACCTTAGGTCGGCCGGTCAAGGCATAGACATTGTTAATTTATATTTTATGATTTATAGTAATTGACTGTCTCAATGTTGATATTGCACGCTGTATAACAGCCAAATATGTGAAACAAATCTACTGTAACACCTGTGTAATACCTACTATGTTTGAAGCAATAAATGATATTATTATTATTTACTAAGTGAAAATGGAGCTCCAGCAAATTTAGTTAACATCTCTAAACTAACTACATCAGTAGTTACATTAGAGGATCTTATAGGTTTGCCATATAAATCAACTGATAATGTTGTTTTCTTCACCTCATGCGATATATCCTTGCCAACTAAAAAGGTTGGATATTCAAATAGATTCGACTGATTAGGTTATAATTCGAATACACCTTTGTATGATGCAATGGCTGTAGACTGTGTTGGCACAATATATTTGACAGTACTTTAAAGACATGTAAAGAAAGCTGTGAGTCAGCAATTAAGCATAAAGTAAAGAAAACTGTCGTGAATCCATCAAAATGAAAACAAAAACCTATCCAATATTTCAAGATTGAAAGAATCTCCATACCATTCTAGAATGGCTAAAAAGAGAATCGAAGTAGATGGCGGTACGATTAAAGCTTGTAAGCCTTGACAGACTGTTATTTAACACTTATATTTAACCAATTTAAGAAACAATGTAAAAGCTGGGTTCATCGAGGGCAATTAATTTTAACCGCTGTAAAAAAAGATAAAACCCGATTGATGAAAACAGATGGAAATTTAGCGTCGGACCGTAGAAAGTTCTCATAATACTGACAGTCTTATTATTGGAGACTTACGTGAAAAGGTTTGCAAGCTTATGTATTTTTGAACATACTTTCAATTGGAGAAAAGTTTGTAAAAATAAGCATCGAAAAACAATTAAAAGAAGGCTTAACAGTTAGAGATCAGAGAGCCAAGCGTGATCCAGGGAAGAAGTCACCGAATTTATGATTATAATGGTAATAATCATATAAAATCTTACTCATCTTATTAAAGCCATTACTTTTGTAAAAAAAACTGAAAAAGAATATATTTAGGACCAGACCTTAATATTGCAATTCCTATGGTCTTTAAAAAATATAAATGGAAGATCTCTTCTGCCAAACACCTAAAAATTTGATTACAAAATAAAGTTTATACATATAGATACATATTTAATACCAAATTTTACCTAAGCAAGTAAACCTTTAAATACACACTGTTAAAAGTAACTTTAAATCAATCGCCTTCACCATAAACAATGTGTCATAATGTTTTAGTATATTGCGTGCAACACTTTGATATTGTCTGTAGGAACCACATCCTGTTCTCTCTGCTCCGTTCGCACTCGATGTATCAAGTTGTGTTGTATACTAATTTATTATATCAATAAATATCTCATTAAAATTAAAGTAATCTGTTTAATTTTAACAGGTTATGGGCCCAGACCGCTTTGATCTAATAATTAGTAACAGTATTGTCAAAAGTAAAGTCCTTCAAAAAAAAAAAATACAATATCGTAAATCGCGTGGCCATAACCATAGTTTTGTTACCGGGTCGCGAAATTTCTGTTTTTTCAGCATTTCAGGGTAATAATCATGATGAATACAAATTCAACTTTATCAATTTCCAAACTCACAGGACGAGATAACTGGTCTACATGGAGTTTTGCTGTAAAAGCATATTTGCAGCATGAAGAATTGTACAACTGCATATTGTCAGAGCCAAAGAAAGATGATCCAAAATCAATGGAAAACGATGTGAAAGCTAAGTCGAAATTAATATTATTAGTAGATCCAATTTTGTATGTACATATTCAACATGCAGAAAATGCAAAAGAAGTTTGGGATAGCCTGGCCAAAGCCTTTGAGGACAGTGGTCTTAGCAGGAAAGTTGGATTATTAAAAGATTTAATTAACTCAACTTTAGAAACAAGCGAAAGCATAGAATCGGATGTCAACAAGATTATGTCCTCCGCTCACAAGTTAAGAAAGATCCAATTAAATGTAGATGATGAGTGGCTTGGAACTTTAATGTTGGCTGGCTTGCCGGATGCCTACAAGCCAATGATAATGGCCATCGAAAGATCTGGTGTAAAGATTAGTGCCGACTTGATAAAGACAAAACTGCTTCAAGAAATAAAATCAATAGATTCTAACACTACTGTACTTTACACGAAGTCAAACAAGATTAAGAATTCTCAGCAATTTCTTAAAAAAGGTCCAAGATGTTTTCACTGCAACCGCTATGGGCACATCAGTAAAAACTGTAAATTGAAGAATAAAGAACAAAATGATAACAAAAATACTGGTTATGTAGCCGTGTTCTCAGCAACAGTTACAAGTAATGATGATGGATTTTACATTGACTCTGGTGCGTCCATGCATCTAACAATGCGCCGAGATTGGCTTTATGACGAAGTACCCCCTCCGGTCACAAGCATTAAAATAGCTAATGACAAAATGCTATCCGTTAAAAGCTGTGGCAAGATAAACTTGATGATAGTAGGAACAAATGGTGTGAAACAAACAATCCAAATTACTAATGTTCTTTATGTTCCAGAACTATCAACCAACTTACTGTCTGTCAGTCAAATTAAAAAGAATGGATGCTCCATACAATTTACAAAACAGGGCTGTACAATATTCAATAAAATGAATACTGAAGTAGCAGCTGCCAAGCTCATCAACAATATGTACCGGCTGAATACTGACTCTATTCCAGCATACAGTTGTAAAGCAAGTGAGACAGATCTTTTGTTGTGGCATCAAAGGATGGCTCATTTAAATTTCAGCGATTTAAATAAATTAAGTGAGTGCACTGATGGAGTTAAATTGATTGATAATAAAAATAAAATAATATATTATGTGAATTCTGTCAAAAGGGAAAACAGTCAAGGCTGCCGTTCCCAGCTGAAGGATCCAGAGCACAGAAACTTTTGGAGGTAATACATTCTGATGTCTGTGGACCCATGGAGGTCAAGTCTCTTGGAGGTGCCAGATACGTTGTAACATTTACAGATGATTACACCAGGAAAGTGTATGTATATTTTTCACATAATAAATCAGATGTCTTTGCAAAATTTTTAGAATACAAGGCCTTAGTAGAGAATCAGCTCAATTTGAATTTAAAATGTTTACGAACTGATAACGGAAAAGAGTACATGAGTAATGAATTCTCAAATAGTTTAAAGAAATCAGGAATTATTCATCAAACTTCTAATGCATATACTCCACAGCAGAATAGTTTATCTGAGCGCATGAACCGCACCCTGATGGAACGGGCACGCTGTATGCTTATCTACTCTAATTTAGGGTGAGCGCATGAACCGCACCCTGATGGAACGGGCACGCTGTATGCTTATCTACTCTAATTTAGGGAAAATATATTGGGCTGAAGCAGTAGCCACAGCAGCTTATATTACCAATCGCTGTCCAACCCTTACCCTCCCACAATCTCTTGAGGCTATTACAGCTATCATAAACACCTCAATCGTTACCAATAAGTTTCCGGAATTGTGGCGCAGAGCGATAGTAAGACCTTTACCAAAAAATAATAACCCGCAAACTTTTAAGGATTTGCGTCCCATAAGCATCTTACCGTGCTTATCTAAGGTGCTAGAGAGGGTTGTGTACTTACAGATTGCTGATTATTTGCAAACAAACGGTATCCTTCCAGACTTACAGTAAGGCTTTAGAAAGGGTAAAGGGACGGCCACAGCCTTGGCGGATGTCATAGACAACATATTACAGGCACGTGATCGTGGCGAGGGTACCATTTTGACGCTACTGGATTACTCCCGCGCATTTGACAGCATCAATGGGAACCGGCTTGTGTCGAAGCTTGCCTACTATGGTTTTGAAACAAGTACTATACCGTGGTTTGATAGTTATCTTACGAATAGGTTACAGACGGTAGAAGTACGAAAGAAAGATGGTTCGACGATATCTTCCTCACCCCAAAAGGTACCTAGGGGTATTCCACAGGGATCCCTGTTAGGATCACTTCTTTATATCCTGTACAGTGCCGATGTAACCACCTGTATTCGAGACCTTAAATTCCATATGTACGCAGATGACACCCAGCTGTACTACTCATTTAAACCACATGACACAACAGCGGCCGTACAAACAATTAATGAGGAGCTTGATAGGGTGGCTGCATGGTCCTTAGAGAAATCATTTATACTGAATCCCTTGAAAACTAAATTTTTAATTATGGGGAGTAAAAATCAAATTCGGACAATTGTGTCCGCACTTCCCTCGGTTCGGATAATGGGTGTGAACATAGAAAGGGTGGAAGGTACAAATAACCTTGGTCTACTCATGAACCCGGAACTGTGGTTCGAAAACCACATAAGCAATCTTGTTAGAAATTGCTTTTATAGGTTAAAAGTTATATACCGCATTAAAAACTTCCTCAACGTAGACATAAGAAAGAAGTTAGTTGAAAGCCTAATCCTATCGAAACTAAATTATTGTGACACGGTGTATGGCCCCTGTTTGTTGTCCCGCACGGCCCGCTTAGTGCAACGAGTCCAAAATGCATGCGCTCGATATTGCTGCTGGAACGATATACCGCCTCCCATAAGATCACTAAAAACAAAAACAAGTTTTAAATTCGCCTACAAAAAATATCTATTAGAGGAACAGAAAAATTTTATAAGTTAACGTGTAAGAATAGTACTTACGCAATGGTTATGACATACATACATACATACACATCATCACGCCTTTTATCCCCGAAGGGGTAGGCAGAGGTGTATTTCTACACCCACTTTTCGCCATATATACTTTAGTCCCACGTAATAAGGGGCGAGCCTATTGCCGTACCGGGCACATTTCCAGACTCCGTGCTGCTACTGAGAATTTCGTGACAGAAAAACCCAATAACACTGCCCGACCCAGGAATCGAGCCCGGGACCTCCCGATCCCACGCGCACATTTATGCCGCGAGACCAATGAGGCAGTCGTATAGGGTTTGATGTCGAGTTTTCCGTCTCTACGCAAAGATGGTATTTGCATCGTGTTATCCCTTAGTCGCCTCTTACGACACCCACGGGAAGATATGTTCGAAGTGTATCGATGAAAAATATTCATCGGAAATGAACACTTCATTGAATATGACCAAAGCCTTAAATTTCGTTTTACGTGAATCAAGGCTCAAAAGCTATAATTCTATTAAATAACAAAATAATTATTTACATTGAGAACTGATTATTGAGGTTTTTCTTAAGCTACGAGTATATTCAAGTTATATTATTACTATAGGTACTATATGTAATCCGTTACGGTGTGCCTCAAGGTAACATATTGGGGCCTGTTAATATACCTGCATACATTAAGACCTAGGTAGTGATGGTTATGACCTTTAGTCAAAATAGGTATACCGATACATCAGCAGATTGGTTTTGGGTTCTGGGTATTGTTCTGAAGATCTGTTAAGCATCCACAATAAATTGAGTCAGACGAGCTGTGAGTAAAGAGAAATTACCTAATTTAGATCGGTGCTATATTACTTTTATCATTGTTTCTTTAAATATACCTATTTGTAATATCTGATCGTAGTTTTGTGCACGGAATTTATAAGTAAAGCAGATTGATAATTTGTATCTTAATCTAAAACCTACCTATTTTAAAACATTATAATATTGTATGTAATTACCTGCCTGTAATGATGATCCGCGTGCATTTGTTTTCATATCCACACAAAACCCGTGTAAACAATAATTTAACAAGCGAGCTATGGGTATATGATTGATATAAGATAATTATAAGCAATTTTTACATCACGTGACCACTCTGAGCGAAATACTTGTTTATGTGACGCTCGCTGACCCGCGCCGCTCTCGTAGCGCTACCACCGGCCAACACAAGTAACTTAGGCAGATAAAGTTGTAAACAAATCACTGGCACTTTAAAACGCACAACTAGTAGGTAGTTAGATTTCGGGAGCGACGAATTGTGTTTTTAAAAATAGATATAAAAATTAATATTTAAAGAATCGAAATAAGATTTTATTATTTACGACCCGAGCTCACAGAGTTTAATGTAAGACTAAGACTTAAAACATATTCATTAATCAATTCTAATGCAAACTTAAAAGTATCTTACGAACTACGGTTACAATAACAAGTCGCCCGGGTGGGCCGACTGATAAGAAAAGTGCTGCGTTTGGCTCTACCGCAGCGTGAGAGCTTAAGGCTCCGCAACAGTGATGGGTTAGGCATATAACTAGCATAAGGCTCTGCTACACTAGTGGGTTAGGAATATAACTCCGCCCCCCTTGGACCGAAGTTATCGGAAAAGCAGCGTTTTTTCGAGAACTTCGTAAAGTCCCTTGAACAAGATGTTACATACTGGGTATATATGATTACAATTAAATTACTTAAACTAAGAATAATGGAGTTAACCCACTAATAATAAAGGTCTCTGATTAACTCCATTTTCCTCCAGGTGTGCCGGATTGTTTTCAATTTCTTTTGAATGACAATCCTGCTTCTTACAAAGCTTTGCTTTTATTACAGAAAAGTACTTATACAGAATTACGACTAATGACGGTAAAATGACAATCGCGTACAACGAGTAAATGGCGACACTATTTGTTTCACTTGTTTCACTCTTTACACTGGTTACACTTTTCTTCAGTATGTAGTTCAGATGTCGAATGTCATCCAATTTAACTCCTTTCAGGTCTACAGGTTCCATATCATCAGCATCTGAGGTTTGTTTCCGTAAATCAGGTAAGTTAATGATGGGCGTAGGCAAATATGCCGTCTGTAGAGAGTAAGAACGCCGCCTTTGGATTTGGATAGTGTCTATGGTGACATCGCATTGCTCTCCTATGGTTATAATGTATGTTCCCCGTATACGCTCCTTTGTATCGTCATTGTCACAAGTTTGAGATATGAGTTTGTAATATTTGGAATATACTATCTAAGTATTTGGGGCAATTCTTTCGATTTTCAGGTTTTCAGACTCTACCCGGCGTGACGAACAGCGTGAGGGGTTATAGTGATACTTCATGAGTTGTTCGATACATGTTTCCTCCGCATATTGAACCAATTTATTTTCAGAGCAAAGATATTCTTTAGCTGTAATCTTCTGGCACGGTTGCTCGATTGGGCGGTATCGAACACCTTCTACTAATAGGTAAGGAAATTCAGGGATAACAATAAAGGTATGGTTACTGGGATCGTTTGACATAGGAAGGGAGTACAATTTGTAGTAATTATAAGTAGCATTATCAATAAGTGGAACTTCTATAATAAACGTTATTTCGTTATGCTTAGAGTAAGATTTTAAAGACAATGATTCCTCTATATTCATTAAATTTTGTTCATTTATAGAATACATTAGATTATCATATTTGCCAATATGTTTCAACAAATCTAATAATTCAGCAGAATTAATAATAGACTTATGTAAAACGGACACTTTACTAAATGCTAAGGCTGTTTCTATTTCACTTAGTTTTATATAGATAGTCCTAAAGTTTACTATAAATTGATTTAGTAATCCAAATACGAAGGTCATATAGATGGAATGATTTTCTTTCCCAGTAAGGTCTTTAACAAGATTTTCAATGAATTTTATGCGTGCATTAATTTTTGTTATTGTTTTCATCGATTGTTTCGGTAGAGTTCAGAAAGTGATCCAACATTTGAGATATCACAGTAAATTTATTAGAAATTGCTTGTTCTCTGGTTTGGATGTTACTAATTATGTCGTCATACCTAACTGCATCTTCATGGTCAAGGTTTCCTGTTATAATTTTGATTATAGAGCCTAAAGGATTTATCAACCCACGTTTGTATCTTTTGAAAGGGATTAATTCTCGTAATTTTTCTAAAGTCTCATTTCGAATGTACTCTACTTGTGTTCTAAGGCTCGTGAACTCATCCGCGTATGATTTATTCGGGTATATCATTTTACTGAATTCAGAATATTTTTGGACATTGAAAGAAAGATCAGTACTGATGACTGTAAGGTTGAATATTCTAACTATTGACCATTTGTCATGCTGTATAAACGCCTGACCTAACTTGACCGGGAGAATACCAGGGTTTTGGTTAATCTTTACTGCTTGAAGGGCCTGGTTTGAGGGATGCTGGTTTGGAAGAGCCTGATTCGTCGTTGTCCATATCACCAGGAGTACTGTGGAGGACGTTTTACATTTTTAATTGGGACTTTTGTATCCCTATCTTTAAGTTTTATTGGAACAATATTGCGTTCTATCTGTCCAGTTACGACAGGTTTTTTGAACCTAGGCATATCTTTGGCTTGTCTTTTGTTAACAGCTTTAACAAAAATTGTTTGCCCTGATTCTAATGCTGGTCCTGATTCGCCGCCTCGCTTATTTTTTATGTTTTCTTTTTGGATTTTTAACTTTTCTGAAAGATATTTATAAAGTGATTGGGTTCTTTTCTTATGGTCTTTAATTAATTGTTGTTTGTAGGCGTTGTCAAAATCAGAGTCAAATGTGGAATTTAATTCAGTGTGACCAAATACAACTTCGAATGGTGATAAATCTGTAGCGCTGTGTATAGTATTATTGTAAGCCATAACGGAATATGTTATTACAGATGCTGCATCTGTAAATTTTCTGTCATATTTAGCCAATCGGTACAGTTCTATTATTGTGGAGTGAAAACGTTCTATCAATCCCATAGAGTTCGGGTTATTGGGTGTACCTATGTGTAATTTAATTTTATATAAATCTGTCAGTTCTTTTAACAACTTGTTGTTGAACTCAGTTCCAGGATCTGAACTTATTTTCTGAGGAATGCCGTAAAAAGAGAAGTATTTCATAAGTGCTCTAACCACTTCTGGTGTTGACCGTGAAGGAATTTCTATGGCTTGTCCCAATTTACTGAATGCGTCTATTAAGATCAAATAGTATTTGGATTCTATCGCAAACAAATCGATAAAGATTTCTTGAAATGGTGCATTTTGCGTCTGTGTTAGTTGGAGAACCGGTTTGATAGGTTTTCTATCGTATTTGGAAGTTTTACATTGTTCACAGGAATTTATGATGGCGGAAACATTTTCGTTCATATTTGGCCAATAATAAGTACGTCGGATTCGTTTGATAGTTTCTGTAATACCACGGTGGCAAGTCTTGCCTTCATGTAGCTTAATCACAATAGCTCTTAGTTCCTGTTCATCCTCAATATAAACCACACGCTCAGTACATTCGTAAAAGTTAACCATACCCTTTTTAAATAACGAAACAATAATATTACTGAAATCTTTTCTATGTTCAGGATTCTCAAAGTAAATGAAGTATTTAGTTTTCGGTTTTATGTAATTCTTTAAAAATTCTTTTATAAGTTCAAGGTTGTGTAGGGGCAAAAATACCTCCAACACGTTTTGTTTGTCCCTATATATATCTCTCACCTGGGTTTCCTTACGGAACCAGCTAAAAATAATTATCTGGTTTGGCTTTGTATCTATTGCTTCGTTTAGGATAGGTATTCCGTGAGATTCAAGATCTTTAGCCGAATGAATTGTTTGAGTAGGAGTAGATTCAGATGGTATGGGATAATTAGGTGGTTGTTCAACTGTATCTATGTCTGAAATCGTTATAGGACTAGCTGTCGCCGTTCTTTCGGAGTCAGATATTGAAATAGTCTTAGAGTCGTCAGTACTTCGTCGTTTTGAAATGTCAGTAATATGTTTAGTCACGTCTTCCAAATAGCTTTGAAGTCTTTTTTCTTTCTCGTCTACGTTAACGATCATTGAACTATCATCGGGTTCGCCGGCTCCTAATGCGTTAAGTTTAATACGAGATAACGCGTCTGCGTTCACGTTCTGTTTCCCATTTTTATATATGACACAAAAGTCGTATTCTTGCAAGCGCAAACACCAACGTGTTAACTTGCTATTAGGTTCTTTAAGTTGGTATAGCCAAACTAACGGTCTGTGGTCAGTGTAAATGTCGAATTTATGTCCATATAAATACGGTCGAAAATGTTTCGTGGCCCATACGATTGCTAACAACTCGCGTTCTATAGTACTATATCTTTTTTCGGTATCCGTCAAGGTCCTGCTGGCATAGGCTATCGGCTTGTCACCGCCTATAGGGCCTTGTGATAATACAGCGCCAATTGCTACTTCGGACACGTCGTTGTTAATACAAACGGTTTAGTCATGTCAGGGTGTTGTAAGATTGGAGCATTAATAAGAAGTTCTTTACATTTTTCGAAGGATTTAATATACTTTTGATCGATGACTACTCTCTTACCCTTTTTAAGGCAAGCTGTCAATGGCTGCGTAATTTTGGAAAAGTCTTTGATAAACCGTCTATAATAACCCACGAAGCCTAGGAATCGTTTTATTTCCGTCTGTGTCTGTGGCATGGGGTACTTGAGAACTGCTTGTATTTTGTCATTGTTAGGTCGAAGTCCGTCCTTAGTCAGTGTATGTCCTAAGTACTGTACTTCCTACGTAAAAACTCGGACTTATCCAACTGGATCTTCAGATTCGTTTCACGAAGTCTGTCGAACACGGCACGTCACTTTTTTATATGCTCTAGTAATCCATTTGAAAATATAAGAATGTCATCTAAATATACTAGGCAATGTATACCTTGCAAGCCTCTTAGCACGTTATCCATCGTGCGTTGGAAAGTCGCCGGTGCTGTTTTCAGGCCAAATGGCATGCGGAGAAATTCGTAATGACCATTTTGGGTCGAGAAAGCTGTTTTTTCAGTGTCAAAAATTTCAATTTGGTGGAAACCGGAAGCTAAATCTAACGTTGTAAAATAATTGCTTTTACCAAGTTTGTCAAATAAGTCACATATGTTGGGAAGCGGGTACTTATCGTCGATCGTTATGTCATTGAGTCGGCGATAGTCTGTAACCATTCTATATTTCACCTTACCGGAAGCATCTGCCTTTTTGGGAACCAAATGTACAGGGGCACTCCATGGCGAATGTGATTCCTGAAACACATTGTCCTTGAGGAGCTTTTCGACCTGAAGTTTGATTTCCTCAGCTTGCGCTGGTGCTTGTCTGTATGGTTTAATATAAATTGGGTCTTCATTTGTGGTCCTAATATGATGTTTTACCTGATTTGTCTTAGGTCTAGGGCAACTCTTCACAGTAAAATATATCGATGTCTTACAGCCAAAAGAGGCTAACCACCACTTTACAAACTTTACAGGAGAGTAGTTTAAAGTTCAAAATAAGTGAAAAAAAATCTTAGAAAATTTTCTGTACGTTCCAAAAGTTTCAAAATTTAATCATATAGTTTTTGATTAGGTCTCTACGAAATGACATTGTTAATTAAAACAAATCACACGTCTAACACTATTTACTGTCGCTTACCCTCAAATAGTCCTAATTATACTAACAGGAAAAAACGTCGTAAATGAAAACAACTCAAGTAATCAGTTCCAACCCAAATGATTTAACTGCACCATTTATTTTATTTCTGTTGAAGAAAAATATCATACATGTGCTTTTTCTGTTCATCAAGTGGAGCAAATATGACATAACTGGCTATTGGTTAATGGCAGAAGAACAAGGAAATTGTAATAAGTTAATTATCTATAAAAATTCAATAAGCTCTTTTATACAACGCGAAAGCACATTTAGGTTAATTCTTATAAAATTATACATACATAGACTGACGGACTCATAAACTGCATAAAAGTAATATACGACTTTGAAATAAATATTTTAACCAAGTATGCAAACTTTCTATACAGATTTAAATTGAAACCTCTAGATTGGGTCGTGAACTTTAAAACAACGTAGGGTCATATCCTTAAGTTTAAGTTTGTGTACTGGAAAGGACCTTAAGACTTTTTTGAAGAAAAAACAGAAATTTGAGGAAAATTGGTTTAATCAAAAAAAATGGTTTTAACAATAGACACAAACTTTATGCAAGGGTTTATTTATGTGGTAATAAGGTATATTACCTCCACGTGCCCTTATTACGGATTCTAATCGGTTCCGCATAGATTTTATAAGGGTTATTAAAAGATCTTGCGGAATATTGTCCCATTCTTCTGAAAGTGCTGTTCTTAGTGCTGCCACTGTCGTGGGCACAGGATATCTGGCATATACAGCTCTTTTTAAATTGTCCCAAACATGCTCAATGCCAAATCATTGTACGTGTCCCAACCTCTTCCCAATATTGTCGAACTTGTGTAGCAGCGTGCAGCCGGGCATTATCCTGCATCAAAGTAAAATTTTCGCCTATGAATCCCATGTAAGGCACCACGTGATTTTCTAAGATCTCTGTTATGTAGCGATGTGCAGTCAAACCCCTTCTATTACCGTTTTGACGAACCATGTCTATGAACACAAGTTCTGTTCGCCCGTTCATCGATATGCCACCCCAGACCATACACGAACCGCCTCCAAAAGGAACACGCTCCTCAATGCAACTTTGAGCATATCGCTTCCCACGTCGACGATAGACTCTTTTGCGACCATCTGCACCATACAAACATGTCCTACACTCGTCCGTGAACAATACGGAGGCCCATTTCTCTTCTGTCCAATTTAGGTGATCACGCGCAAATCTTAAGCGAGCTTGTCTGTGAGCTACAGATAACTTTGGACCTTTTGCTGGTCTAAAAGGGGTGATATTCGCTTCCTTTAACCTTCTTCTTATTGTTCGTGCATTCACATTTACTCCACGCACTTCATTAAGCTCTGTTTTGATGTTAACTGACGTGAGGAAACGATTTCGCATGGAATTTGTAACAATAAATCGGTCATTACGACCGGTGGTTGCTCAAGTCCTGCCTGTGCCACGTCACCTTATGTAAGAACCTGTCTCCACAAACCATCTGTATATTCTAGAAACCGTAGACTGGTTTAAATTTAAATTTCTACCAATCGTTCGTTGATCCGAGCCCTCCTGCACCAGTTTTACAATTTGAGCCGCTTGTTCGGACGAAGTATCCATATTATGGTTCAAAAACTCTCGATGAGTTAAGAGCCAGTCTCTCCATATTTATATAATTTAATCTAAAAGGAATACTTAATAAAAAAAAATTCAAAGTAATGCTGAACTTTGATGTAGTTTATGAGTCCATCAGTTTATATTTACATACATACATTAGATTTTTATAAGTTTTTAAACTGGCTAACCGACTAAAATATGAATAAAAAAAAAGTGAAATTGTGCTTAATCAGTCTTTATTTTAGAAAATTTAACAAAAAAATTGTTACTCATTGTAAGTTAGTCTTGCATTATATATTCATGCTGACATTCTAGGTATGAGAAAAAATATAAACTTAAAATTTCGTACCTAAGGACCACTTTTAGGTATGACGGCGTTTAGTCTTCGTCGTCCGCATGTCCGCGTACAGTTGCCGTAAATCGCCTCGCGGCGTCCGTTGGCAGGGGAGTCCTCCACAGCAAAGAAACTACCCAAAACAACCGAGTCCGGTGGAGACATGCGTCAGGCGGAAGGTGAGGACACCGTGGCGGCCTCCATCCACTCCGCAAAGAGGGTTCTTACTATCGCTTTTGCCGTGTATCCATTCATTCGCAATCACCCATTCATTCAGTCAATCGATAAAACAATGATGATGACACATGTTAAATCAGTCACTGTGGCAAATTTTGAGGCAGAATAACAATTTGCAAAAGAGAGACCTACTAACGTGCGCTAATATATGTGCAAAACAAACGTGCAGTTTTTATTCTCTCACTTTCATAGTCCCATAGGCAATTCGACACAACAGAGTCATATCAGTCGCAAGATTAACTCTTGACTGTTACTGAGAATTCATCAAAAAATCCAATAATTCCTTTCTGGCCCAACCTGGGATTCGAACCCTTGATTATGAGCCTAAGCCAGGTCAGCCAACAAAAACTCTGTAGGTACTTATTTACCCACCGTGTATCCTCACGTTGTCGTCGTGGTGGGCTTGCGTGTCTCAATGAACTTTGGAGCTATGCCGGTAGAGCTACTCATGCCGGAAAGGTCCAAAGCGAGAGGCCGGACGAAGAAGGATACGAGACGGAGTTCAAATAGAACTGCCGTGGGGAGAGCGAGCCATTCGAGTAATTGGATGGTTCGCTATTCATTTCTTGTCGTCTTCAAGGAGCGAAGTTGGGTTAGATTGGGTTTAGTCACAATGGGGTTCAACATCGCTCCTATTATGTTTCTCTAAACAGAAACAACTGTAGATGCGAACGAAACGACTAGATTGTTAAGACAGAAGAAGGCGATAAACGAGGAGCGACGGGTTTGCTAGCTAGTTATGGCTAGAAAACACGGTCTGATACAGATTATCCGTCGGTCCGATCCGTAATCTTCATTGAGAGGACCGGAGGCCTTTATAGGCCGCGGGGAGACAACCCCTTAAAAAATCCAACCCTGGGGACTTTACCCTATAAAAAGGCAAAGCTGTGTTCAGCAAATCAATGGAAGCGAATCGTAAAAAGAAACTACCCCAGGAGGGTACCGACTGCACCGCAGTCGGAGAATCCCTCACCGAACAGAGTTCGGTCTGTCCTACGTATTCTGGGGGGGACGCGCATCGCTTACCGTCCGTTCGGGACGTTTTTATTCCCTCAAATAATATACTGAGCCAAGGAGGCTCACGACCCCGTATTGAGGAGTCATTCAATGATATCTCTATCACATCCATAACAAGGGGACTGCAAAGAAAAGACCAACACTCCGACTCTCGGAGCAAAGACAAAACTCCGCAACTATCCTGCGAGAAAGAAGTGATAGAGAGTGTATCTGGTGTTAAGACCCAAATGATGTCAAAGATAGCCAGTGCCCAGGGACATTTTGTGCGCCCACGTACTCCCGGCGCTACCGAGATGTTAAGCGACAGCATTGAGTCTGATGGCTCTCAGATGTCACTAATCTCCCAAACGTCGTCTATTTCAAAGCAAACCCGCACCCGCAAAAGGACGCGAAAGACAGGGAGCGATGACTCGCTCAGAGCCAACAAAAAAAAATTGGCGACAAGTAGAGTATCGAGTGAATGCGAAGATGAAGATAATTTTGATTCCGTAGGTTATTCAGCTGATAATTTGACAGAACAGAAACTGCCGTTACCCGAAGCGCTAGCCAAAAAGATGCAGGGCAACTAACTGCCGAGCTTAGTTCTTGCATCAAAGACAATTTACAGATCGTGGAAAAGGTTGCAGCTCAATCTCGAAATCTTAAAAAGAGCTTCGTTCATAACCTCAAAGTAGCAGCGCTAACGGTACAAGCTGCAGTGACAGAGATGGCCCAGCGTTCAGCTGTGGAGACTAATGTAGTGAGATTGGAAGCTGAGAATGCAGAACTGCGATCTCAAATTGTGAACCTCACGACGCAGATGGAGAAACTAACTTCAGAGATGAATTCTTTTCGTAGGCGTTGTGACCCTGTGGCGGGTCCCAACAGTATCAATAAAGTATTGACCCCGAATGTGACAGAATTGGTGAACGGAGGGGTCCTCGAAGAGTTTGAGAGTTCTATCATGCTCAAAATAGGTACAATGATGGACGCAAGATTTGCTGGATTTGAGGACAGACTGCTGCCTGAAAAGAGTGTCCGTCCTGCTCTTGGTACAAACGTAACACAGAGCGAGTTACTGACGAACCATCAGACAAAATCTGGCAGTACTGAACCACTTGCTAAGAAAAAAAAGCGTGGCAAGAAAATAAAGAGCTCTGGTCCATTACCAGAATTACCGGCAGTGCCAGAGCAGGCTGCATCAACTGCTGCAGCACCACAAATGCAGTGGTCGACTGTTGTCGGAAGAAAAACTAAAATTTCTCCTTCTCAGACTAAGAAAGCAATCTCTAGTCCACGGAAGTCTAAAGTAGGGAAGCAACCTAGCAAATTGCTCAGAGTCGTCCAGTCGGCGGCAATAACGTTAACTTTGCCGGAGGGGTCGACAGCTACTCTAGCGGCTGCAATGGCGACAGTTAAGCAACACATTGAGCTTGATGACTTTGGGCTCCTTGGTCATGTTAAGCCGAAAAAAGCCACCAATGGTGGTTTGATGCTGGAAATATCTGGCGCTGACAGCAGCGCAAAAGCAGATAAGCTAACTAGTCGAATGCGAGAAGTTCTTTCTGACATGGACGTTCGAATTGTTCGTCCAATTAAAACCGGTGAAGTCAGGGTTAGGGACCTTGACGATTCAGTTCTACCTTCTGAAGTAGCAGCGGCAATTGCTCAGACAGGTGGATGCTCTCTGGAAGATGTAAAGATGGGAGAAATCCGCCGTTTACCCAATTCTTTAGGGACCGTCTGGGTCCGTTGCCCATTGGCGGCGGTAAAAAAGTTGTCGTCCGCTAACAGAATTTGCGTGGGATGGATGTCTGTTCGGGTAGAAGTATTGGCAGCACGGCCCATGCGGTGCTTCCGTTGCCTTGAGATTGGCCACGTCAAAAGTCAATGCCTTAATGCAAATGACCGGAGCGGCCGTTGTTTCGGCTGTGAAGAGACTGATCACAAGGTAAAGGAGTGTTCTGCGCAAGTTTTCCGATGTCCGTTATGTGCGGATTTTGGCTATCCTGCGGACCACAAGCTTGGGAGTAAAAAATGTACTCCGAAGGCAAATAAAAGAAAGGGGAAACAGGCCCCTCTTGCCCCGGAAATCGCGGCTGGTATCCAGCCGGAAGTGATGGAAACGACACCTTCCCAGCCCTAAAAGTGTTACAAGGCAATCTGAACCACTGCCGCAATGCGCAGAACCTGTTACTGCAGTCCGTTGCGGAGCGGTCGATTGCCATAGCTGTGGTGGCTGAGCCTTACTGCATCCCGGACCACCCTCGTTGGTTTGGAGACATCGATCGGTCTGTTGCCATTTATTGGAGTAGTGGACCTCCATGCTCCCTTTTAGTCAGTGGATCGAGATTTGTGGCCATTAAGTGGGGTCCTCTAGCAGTAGTGGGCTGCAACATCTCACCTAATGTATCCCTGTCTGATTTCGAGCGATATTTAGACGGTTTGGCAAACTGTATACGTTCTAATTGTTTCCCTCGTCCGGTACTAGTCCTAGGTGATTTTAATGCCCATTCAAGACTGTGGGGCTGTACACGAGACAGACCCAGGGGCGAGTCATTACAAGCCTGGGCGGCGTCACTCAACCTTGGACTCTTAAATCATGGTTCGGTTCCTACGTGTGTTCGATGGCTAGGAGAATCAGTTGTTGACTTGACATGGGCGACGCCTTCTCTTATGCGTATGGTGTCATGTTGGAGAGTGGCAAAGGAGATAGTCACGTTGTCTGACCATCGTCACATTGTTTTTAACATCGAAAACCAAACTCCGGTAGGTGTAAGCCATTTGGGTTCTGACTCACAACCACGTCGATGGGCTCTGAGAAAGCTCGACAAGGATTTACTTGTTGCAGCTGCTTACGTTGCAGCGTGGACAGAGAATATGAATACTGAAAATATCGATCCTGAAGAGGAAGCTAATTGGTTCCGGGACACGATGACGTCAATTTGTGACTCTGCGATGCCGAGGATCAAATACACCCAGTACCGAAAAGTTTATTGGTGGTCACAAGAAATCGCGCAGTTACGTGTGATCTGTCTGAGATCTCGCCGTCAATACACACGAACTCGACGCAGACGTCGTTCTACAGCTGAGGAGATAGCCAGAGCGTATGAAAATTATAAAGTGGCTCGGGAGGAACTACACAATGTTATCACTGTTGCAAAGTCTCGGTCCTGGAACGAGCTTCTAGAGGATCTGGATAGAAACCCTTTGGGACGTCCCTATAAAATTGTTATGGGAAAGCTTAGGCCGTGGGTGCCACCGTTAACAGAAACCTTGGAACCAGGATTATTGGGTAGTATTGTTAACACGCTTTTTCCAGCAGTCCGTAACAGCCCTTTGATATCCCCCATTTTGTCAGACTGGTCTGAAAAACTTGGAGTGACAGAAGGTGGGCTGGCGTTTGCTATAAGGCGTATGAAAGCTCGTAACACTGCGCCAGGACCTGATGGTATTCCTGGTCAAGTGTGGGCATTGGCTCTGGATGCTTTAGGTGACCGCTTGAGGCGACTTTTTAACAACTGTTTCCGTGAGAGTATGTTTCCTACAAGATGGAAGGAAGCAAGCTTGGTTCTTTTGAAGAAGGAAGGAAGGGCGTCAGAATCTCCATCAGCATACCGTCCCATATGTCTGCTCGACGAAGCATCTAAGCTTTTTGAGCGAATAATCGCCGCTCGTCTTGTGAGGCATCTGATGCACGTAGGTCCTGATTTAGCCGATAGCCAATACGGCTTTCGGCAGCGGCGTTCAACTATAGATGCAATACTTTGTGTTCGCTCGCTTTCAGATCAGGTCGTACCACAGGGAGGGGTGGCACTGGCGGTAAGTTTAGATATCGTTAATGCCTTTAACTCTTTACCCTGGGACGCGATTAAGGAAGCCCTAATTTATCATGAGGTGCCTCCTTACTTGCAGGGCATAATTGGGGCCTATCTTCGCGACAGGTATATACGCTATGTGGGTATGGATGGCAGGGTATATCGGAGACTGACTTCATGTGGGGTACCGCAGGGCTCAGTAATGGGTCCTCTTTTGTGGAACCTTGCATACGACACAGTCCTACGGGTAGAACTACCTGAGGGAGTTAATGTCGTATGCTATGCAGATGACATCTTGATCATTGCCCGTGGGGAAACCTTTGACGGGACCATTCGTCTTGCCGAGCTGGGGGTAGCAAGAGTCGTGACCAGAATCCGCACCCTGGGCCTGGAGATAGCACCGCACAAGACCGAGGCAATGTGGTTTCACAAAATGCCACGTGGAAGACAACCACCTAGCTCGTCGGTCTGCGTGGGCGATGTGGAAATTGAGATAGGTCAGCAAATGAAGTACCTTGGCCTAATATTAGATAGCCGTTGGGGTTTCAAACAGCATTTCAGGTGCCTTGTTCCTCGGATAAAAAAAATAATGGGTGCCTTACATAGACTACTACCCAATCTCGGGGGACCGCGGGAAGAAGTTCGTCGCCTATATGCAGGGGTTGTACGATCGATGGCCCTTTATGGAGCGCCAATATGGTCGAAAAGACTGTCAAGTGTCCAGCGAATTAGATTAAAACTAAATAGCTTGCAGCGGAAGGTAGCCATACGTATTGCACGAGGCTACCGTACTATATCTTTTGGGGCTGCAACTCTCCTAGCACGCTTTCCACCGTTAGACATTTTAGCGGACATGGATGCGAGGGTTTATGATCGGTTCCGCACTACTCGTTGAATGGCGAGGAAGAGCTCGATGATTCCTTGGAAAGCCTGAAGTAGCAAGAGCGACGAGCAGCGCTCGGTTTGTGGCGCGAGCGTCTATCAGAGCCGCGGTATGCACATAAGCGAGTAGTCGAAGCCATACTGCCATGTTTTGAAGCCTGGTTGAATAGGAGTGAACGCGTCACTTTCCGACTCACGCAGATATTTACTGGGCATGGTTTTTTCGGAGAATACCTGAATAAGATCGGCCGCGAGACCTTGGCGAATTGTAATCATTGTGGTGATGAGCAGGATACAGCGCAACATACCTTAGAAAAGTGTCCTGCTTGGGACTCTCAGCGGCGGGTTCTACTTGAACGGATCGGACAAAACCTCTCTCTGCCATCAGTAGTGTCGTTTATGCTGGAGGCGAGGGATAATTGGAAAGAAGTAGTCTCTTTCTGTGAGGCTGTAATGACACAGAAGGAGGCTGCTGAGCGGGATCGAAAAAGAGCCGATCCTTCTCGAAGAAGGAGACGCCGAGCGGGCAATCGCTCCGTCACCTAGTTTATATATTATATCCTCGGCCAGTTCTTTCTCGTTTTGTGCAGAGGGACCTCTGAAGTCGTTAGCGTCTCAAAATAGGGGTTTTGGACGTTAAATAATGGCTTTCGAGACGACGGTGGTACGGAGTGGTCCCGTGCCACCGTGTGTGTTAATTTCACACCATAATGTGCCTTAACGGCGTAGCACAGGAGGAGCTCCGGTAGCATAACCCATTCCCGGAGCCCTCTCTCTATTGTGTAGAAGATGGCCACTGAGGTGGTTTTAGTGCGGTAAAAATACCACACACCCCGGCCTTCCCACTAGGAGACCGGCAGCCTTTTAGAAGGTTTCCCCTCGAAAAAAAAAAAAAGTTACTTATTTAACCATTCAGTATTGTCTGAACAAGATAGCAAAATAATGACTTCTCACCTTTAAAACTTAAAATAACTAATTAGAATACACAATTATAGATGAATATAAAAGTCTATTAAAATAATCTTACCTGTTTTACTTCCTTCGAAAAACTTCGCGCCAAACAGACTCGCAAGCACGGAGGTGCTTACGCCGCGGTGAATGTTCGCTGTGCAACGCTAACGACATTATGTTCGAACGAAAGAGTGAGATAACCGATGCTGTTTGTTATTCTTCTGTAAGCTAACCCCCAAACCTTTGATTTACCTAGTTATCTAACCACCATACGAGATATTTTTTTTGGGACGGAAAAAAAGGGTAAGCGACAATGTAAAGCGACATTAATTTGGATGATTTATCCTAAGCGCCTTCGATGATTGATTTGGTGACTTGGGCAAATAAAAGTAAGTGCCAAATAAAGTCACGGAAATGAGACCTAAATGTAATAAATGACATATATTTTATCCAAAGAAACTGCCCTAATATCCTAACCGAAAGTTTGGTACACAAAGATTCAAGTAAAATTTGATTAATATATTTTTTGCAAAAAAATATTTACAGCCCAAACTACTTAACGTTCAAGTAAAGAAAAAAATAATCAAAGCCAAAATTGCTTATCTCACAGTTTTGAATTATTATTTTTATTTTATTAGGTGCATAGGGTTCCCACCAATAACTTAGGGTCCCAAGCCAACCTCACCTGCAAGTGGTGCACCTGCCGATCAACGGACGAGGCTCTGGCAAACAAAATGTCCCCATAAGCGGCAATAGGCTCGCCACCTATTACGTGGGATCAAAACACTGGCGAAAAGTGGGCGTTTAATATGCCTCTGCCTACCCCTTCGAGGAAGCAGGCGTGGGTCTATGTATGTATGTATTTTTATCCAACCACCATAGTAAAAAATACACCAAAAATAAGTGTCGTTTATGACGAAAAACTTAATGTTAGAACCTCAATTCCTTTACTGCCTAAGCGACAAAAAGTTTGTCCTAGAGCCACGAAACTTAGACCATTAGGCGCAGAAAAAAAGCCGATTCTAACCATATACATAAGTCAATTTCGCAAAAAATGTCGCTTGGGGGTAAGCGACATTTTTTGGCCGGAAGGCATCGATATCCTTATATTCTTTGCATAATTTATTTATTGCGTCACGTTCCTCGTGGTTTAAGTGGTCTAGTCGTAATTTAGATAAATTGTCTGTCAATAGTGAGTCAATCTCAACGTCTGTCAAGTCACTTGTGGTATTTACTATACACTCATCATTATGGAATTCGGTAACCTTGAAAGGGGCTGTGATGGTCAATTTCATTCCAAGGTCAGTTATGTTCTGTATGACAGTGGAGGCAAAATAGTTTTCTCATTTAATTATTGCAGCTGGCATTCGGACACCATCCCGAAACTGCTTGTAATCTAAAATTGCGAGGCCATCTTTCTGATTTACAGGAAGTCTAACTCGATATTCCGTGCGCGGATCTAGCTGAAATTCAAGGTCAGCGTTATATACTATGGGGATGTTAACTCCGTTTGTTTTTAGTGTCTTGTCCTTTAAGCATATGTCAGCGCTACGTCGAGACATAAGGTCCATTCCAATCAGTCCATCATACCTACTGTCAACATTATAGATGTAAAATTTATGGTAGCCACTATCGTTGAAAATCGAGAAAAGAGGAATGTTAGCCACTTCATGATGAATACTAGAAGCATGTGTACTCGTGACTGTAAATGGTTCATATAGTTTTGATTCAGCGAAATATTCTTCAGCTTCGGGGCTTATGAATGACCTCGTGCTTCCTGTATCCAACATAAATTTGCCATCTATATTGGGGATATATATATAAGGATGTCTTAAGTTAGCGTCATAATTAAACTCTATCATTTTTGGTATAATTGGATCGAATTTATTTGAAAATTTTGCACATCATTTGAATCTTTGTTACTTTCAGTAGATTGCGGAATATCTAAGTTTTCAGCGTATTCCGCGTCGGGGCACTGATCTGTACAAACATCGCTAGAATACATGTTTGTAGCATCGTAGTCACAGTCGTTCCACATATTATAATAAGTGTAATCATTGTAAGCATCGTTTGGATTATAATATTGTTGATCGTCACCGGAATAAAGCTCATTTACAGGGAAACCTTGTTGTGGTTTTGTTGGTGCTGGGGCTGTTCTCATGGTCGCGTCGCGATCGTTCAAGAGAGCCTTGGGTGGCTGGTAGCCTGAAAGTTGAGGGTGTCTGTAACCTGACTGTCCTACCTGGGGTCTATAGCCAAATTGTAGAGGTTGTTTGGGGCCAAGGACAGGTGGTCTATACCCAAATTGAACCGGAGGCCTGTATCCAAACTGATTCAATGGAGGTCGGAAACCATTCTGCTGATTTGGCATATTTGGGCGTACGAAATTTTGATTAGGTATGCCGAATTTAAATTGAGGTTGATTTGAGAGAGGCCTGAAATTATTATTATATTGCAATGGAGGCTGTGTTAAAATAGGTTTCGGATTTGTTGAATTAAAAACAGGGCCTTTATCGCGTGACGGTAATAACGAACTTTGCGGACGGTGTTACAACATCTTACTTCGTAAATTATATTGTTCCTGAAAGTTAACCTCTTCAAGGACATGCTTTAACGCCTCTTCTAATGAATCCGGCTTTTTAATTCGAACAATCCGTACCATATGTTCTGGTAAATTATACAAGAAAACATTAAGCGAAGTATTATTATAAATCACACGCTTAGCTTCTCTTAATGATAAAGAGCTATTCTGATTAACTTTTGACATTAATATCGCACGAATATCCTGTACACGACTGCAAAATTATAGATATGACTCATTATATTTAATTTTTAGGGTTTCCAACGCACTCCTCACTCCTGGGATCGCCAAAATGTTGAATCAACAAAGATTCTTATTCATTATAAGTATCAAAGTCGCCTCTTTCACTTATAAGGGCTGCCGCTTTCCCTTTTAATTTACTGGTAATTATTTGCATTAAAATTCATTCCGCTCTACGGTTCCTTGATACCTTTCGATAACAAATTTGCACTTTCGTAAAAATAAACTAAGTAAGTTAGTTTCGCCGCTATATTCAGGAATTAATCTTAACACATCTCGTGGTATCGCTGTCTCCGGTTGAGACATCGATATTAGCGAGGGGGAGCGAGCAGGCACAGCTGCCGCCGCCTCCGCCGTAGATAAAGGAATTTGACCTTGATTCATTTTTGTTTATATTGAAATAAATTTTAAAGTAAAGTTAGTATAAAAGTACACGTTAAAGTTAATTACAAAAGAAATTAATGAAAAATCTAAATTAAAAGCAATTTGAGTTTAAAATTGCAAGGTTAAATTCTTAATCATATGAAAAACTTATAGAAGAAAATGTAGAATATTACTACTTTAATATTGTAAAGATATTATTCACTATAATATTACTTGCTAATTATTTAATTTAATTTAATTTCTATATTTTCACTATAAAATTTTATAATATGTGAAAATTTTTCATATGATTTTTCAGATTCTATAAAACAAAATCACACTAGAAAAAGACAACGTTAAAATTTTATCAACACAAGAATACACACAAGTTAAAATTCTATTAACAAAAATGTGCTGGGAAATTGGGGAGGAAGTAGAAGGGTACTCACTGTCCAACCACCTTATAAACTAGAACCATCTCTGCTCGCCTGCGTTATTTTACGTGATATCTAACTTATTTATTTGGTTTGAGGATTGCCTTGATAGAGTGCCGCACTGAAGTTAAGTATGAACAACTCTATGTATAGTCACCACTCGCGAAACACTTTCCGATGTGAGTTTTCCACTTTTCACAGCTTTACACACGCGAAACTTCCGCGAAGGCAACAACCAGCAATCCTACCGTCTGCGCCAGTGAGATTTCGGGAGCGACGAATTGTGTTTTTAAAAATAGATATGAAAATTAATATTAAAAGAATCGAAATAAGATTTTATTATTTACGACCCGAGCTTACAGAGTTTGATGTAAGACTAAGACTTAAAACATATGCATTGATCAATTCTAATGCAATGGAAACTTAAAACTATCTTACGAACTACGGTTACAATAACAAGTCGCCCGGGTGGATCGACTGATAAGAAAAGTGCTGCGTTTGGCTCTACCGCAGCGTGAGAGCTTAAGGCTCCGCAACAGTGATGGGTTAGGCATATAACTAGCTTAAGGCTCTGCTACACTAATGGGTTAGGAATATAACTAGGTACTAATGGTACTAAACAATATCTTTGTATTATTTTGTTTACTGTGTATCGAGTTATAAGCACTTTTTTTGTTATACTTAAACTATTATTTATTAGGTTCAATTGTATTGTAATGTTAGATACGTTCGTTACGTCACTTGGGGCAGGCATTGAAAACCAGCAAGTCGTGTCGCGGCTAACGTCGCGAACGACGCAACGCTGAATGCCTGCCTCGTTGTCTCATCGGCGGCGTACAGTTGTAGCACAGTCTAATACCGTAGTTGTAGTCTGTAATATTTTATAATGTGAGTATTGCTACAAAATGTTTGTGAAGTTATTTATTTCGTACCTACCCTTATTATTGGGTGTATTATTTCTACGTGCCTACCAACTTACTATAATTTAATAATATAATATAATATTCTACCACATTCACACAACACCATCTAGTCCCAAACTAAGCAGAAGCTTGTACTATGGATACTAGACAATGGATAAACATACTTATATACTTTTTTTTTGTAAATACATACATATTATACATAGAAACACCCAGACCAAGACAAACATCCATGTTCATGCACACAAATGTTTGACTTGAGCGGGAATCGAACCCGCGACCTTCGGCGTGGCAGTCGTTTACACTCCCGCCACGCCACCGGGTCGTCAAATATATATACGTCAAATATATGTACTATAAACGGGTTATATTTGTACCTATGTATCTACTTACCCTTGTATGTAACATGACGATTGTACGTTGTTATGATGAGACAATAAAGAGATTACTTACTTACTTTTACCCGTGCACTGTCGTATGCTACACCTGAGGAGATGTGGTCCGGGAAGAAACCTGATGTGCAGTTGCTGACCATCTTGATGTGCTACAGACATACAATGAAGCTATATCCTCAAGATATGGAGAAAAATGGAAACAGTCAATACATGAGGAACTTCAGGCACATGAAAAGAATGGAACATAGACTCTGGTGGAGAAAACCCCAGGAATGAAAGCAATTGGTTGCAGGTCATGTGAACAAAATAAAAGTGTACCTATTGTTATATGTTGACGATGGGCTGATAATATCAGAAGATAATGCTGTGTTAAATAAAATTATCACTGATCTCAAAGAAAATTTAGAAAAAATGTCCATGGAACCCAAGAATTTTGTGGGGTTGCAAATAGAACAGTCCAGTGGTCATATATTTATTCACCAGAAGAAGTATATTGAAAAATTGCTTTCAAAATTTAACATGAGTAATGCTAATGGAAATAGGATCCCTATTGATCCTCATACAACTCTAGAGAAGAAAAAGATGGCATCTGAAGAGAGGATACCATATAGAGAAGCTGTAGGGTCACTCATGCATCTTGCAATTGTGAGCAGACCAGATGTTATGTTTGGAGTAAGCTTTGTGAGTCGCTATTTAGATTGCTATGATAATACTCATTGGACTGTTGTAAAAAAGATACTAAAGTATTTGAAGGAAACAAAAGAATATCGCATTTTTTATTCAAAAATGGAGAATAACATAGTAGAAGGTTTTAGTGATTCTGACTATGCAGCTGACAAAGATACAAGAAGATCTACTACTGGGTATGTTTTTATGAGAAATGGTGCAGCTATCACATGGGCAACCCAACGAAAGCAATGCATAGCGCTGTCTACGACAGAAGCTGAATACATGGCTGCCTGTTCTGCTACAAAGGAGGTGTTATGGATTAAACGTCTGCTGCTTGATACAGGTACATTCAATCAGGACACTATTTGCTTATATGTGGACAATCAAAGTGCAATTTCAAGGATAAAGAATATAGACTTTCACAAAAGGTGTAAACACATAGATGTTTAGTATAAATTTACTAAAGAAAAGTTTCAGGAAAAAGAAATAGCTGTAAAATACTTATGTACAAGCGAACAGTGTGCTGATATATTTACAAAAGCTCTTGCTCGTGTCAGATTTCAGTATCACCGTGACAAAATAGGTATAACTCAAAGGAAATAACTATTTTAATGCCATACTTTATATATCAACATACTTTTATGCTACAGAATTGTTTATTTACAATTATTTTGTTGTAAGGTTTTTAAAATACTTATTTGTAAAAGCTTTGTATAAATTCTTGTGTAATGGTTTGTTACAAACAGTTATAGAAAATGTTCTCATTTGGTGGATGTGTAAAGCCTTGTTTGTAATATTGTTTGTAACTGTGTAACTTAACAATTGGCGTTGGAAGGCTTTAATTTGGTGGATGTGTTAATAGTAACTTTAAATTAATTGCCTTCACCATAAACAATGTGTCATAATGTTTTAGTATATTGCGTGCAACACTTTGATATTGTCTGTAGGAACCACATCCTGTTCTCTCTGCTCCGTTCGCACTCGATGTATCAAGTTGTGTTGTATACTCATTTATTATATCAATAAATATCTCATTAAAATTAAAGTAATCCGTTTAATTTTAACACACACTTTACTGTCACTTACACAATTTAAGGACTTTTATAAAAATAATTAATATTTAGTACAGCAAAAAACTTAGAAGGAATTGAGTTCAAATATTAGAATGTGATATCTTGCAGTAAAGGTAACAGCAACCGAGTGCCTTTTTTATAAAAAAGCTATACAGATGATTTTTTTGAAATATATTTAGTACAAAATACTACTAGAGGAGTAAAATTGCTTGCTGAACCGACCTGACCGTATTTAAGAAAGAAAGAAAAATCAATATCTTCTGCGAAATATATAAATTGCCATGAGTACCACAAGACCTAAATATTTTTATTTGCTAGCATACAGAAGTATGATATTATAATTCTGAAAAGTATTATTAATGAACGATTTATTACAGGCATAAAGCTGGATTAGAGCATGTAACGTAATACTACACGTATTGCGTTATAATATCTCGCAGGCGCTTAACGCCAGCTTAGCCAGACATCGTTCGCAATATTACCAAATATGGTCATATTCACTAGCCAAAGGCAGTTGTGAGTCATAGATTTATGCCTATATAAGATGGGTGCGCGTCGTAGAATGGGCACTTTCCCTAGACATCGGAACGCTGCCGCTACACCTCGCGATTATTCTACATTCTACTTCCTATCTACTGTCCCGCTGGGGGTAAGCATATTCTAGTTGTCTGTGTGCCTATATGTTCTGTCTGTAGTATCTGTGTCTCCTAAGCATAACAGCCGATCTAGGGACCGTCTGTTCCTGACCGGTTGTTGTGTATTCTCTATGCTGTTTCCAGTTCACCCTACGAGCTCACTGCACCTGACGTTCTTCCTACGGGCTACAAGCCACGAGCTGCTGGCGCCGTGCCGCTACTAGCCAGCTGCCACCCAAGCCTCCGTTCCTGCCTACGAGCTCCTACAGCCAGGCCACGGACGCCTGAGCCTGACCGCTCGACCCACATCGGCTGCACCGCCTGAGACCCGCTCAGCCTGAACATCGACCACAGAGCTGCCTGCGCAGCGCACCTTGGCCAGCTCATCGGCGACCCTTCGAACAGCTACCCTGCGAGCGTCGGAGAGCAGCAGGAGTCTACACTCCAGCCAGCTCAGGCCAGTGCTTACCTAGTTCGGTCATACTGTATGTAAGCGGTAGTGAGACATAATAAAGAACCTGTTCAGCCTAGCAGTGTTTCTCTCGAACCCCGACATCCTACCTGAGATCCGTTCGTCTCAAGCAAAAAAATTATTAAATGCTATTTACCATATTATTTTAACATTAAGATTTTTCGAATGGTTACAAAAAAAAAGGTACTATTGTTACCCATTAATATAATTCATAAAACTGTTTTAGTTTGCTGGTGAATATCAAATATTGGCAAAAATGTTTTCGAATTTTATTCTTGCTCTCCTGAAAACCTCACTTTTTCTAGATCCGACCATATGCATCTCAGGTCCAGATTTAGAAACAGGTCGTAGAGATAACTGGAGACTTAAAAAAATAGGAAACAGTTGACCCAGCGACTAGATATCTGGCTGGATAGCCAACCAACGACTTCCAGTTTAGCAGTCAGACCACTACAGCCAACGGGCACGTCACATATTACACATGCGAACAAGATATGTGCGAACCTTTTCCTCGACTTGATGTAATTTTCTGACTTACGTAACTTTATTTTTACATAAATTGACTTATTTGCATATAACCCTCCGTTTCCCTGAACCGTTGCCACTTCAATAGTTCTCTGCTAATTCCAGAGGATAAAAACAAACCACATCATAAAGTAACACGTGAATTTTCATCCTTATGCTCGCACAGATATACGTAAGTTCATATTTCCTGGAGCCTATTAATACTTGAGTCACGGAGCGGCAAAGTGACTTTTTTCTACGTGGCCGTTCTGTACTCGTTGGCTACGTCATCTTTATATCCGACCCAATGGACCTTTTCCATATTCAACCTAATTTATTTCACTCCAATGTATTTCTCTAAATAACTTGTCGCATTTACGAGCTAGTTTTTTAACGAAAATGTGCCCTAAAATTTATTGAAAATTTGTGACCTTAATTTTAGAAGGCGTTGGAATCCAGAATTTCTTTTTGGGTGTCGTAAGAGGTAGCTTAAGGATATGTACAAAACAAATTGTATCCTTGCGAATAGATGGAAAACTCGACATCAAACCTTGTAGCAACCTGTCTGGTGTAACTATTATTATTTTAAAGACTCCACCGCAGTAGGACTAAATCCTGTGTAAAACAACACTTTATTAACCGACTTCAAAAAAAGGAGGAGGTTAACAATTCGTCGGAATCTTTTTTTTATGTATGTTCCCCGATTTCTCTTAGACGCCTGGACTTCAAAAATTCTTATTTTGATTGAAAGAGTATACCTTCTAGTTGGTCCCATGATCATCAGGTCAGGATATGATCATGGAGTCCTGAAAAAATCGAAGGAACTCTTCAAATTTTATAAGCACACTTGAAGCGATTTGACGATAACAACCCAATGCCGTCGAGTTTGGGCTCGTTTGAGTCGTCTTTACATAGACTTTGATGCTGGATGATGCTGGATGATTTCCATAGTCTGATGATAGAGTTGGAAGGTAACCATAAGATCTTTGTGATACAATAACCCAATCTCATCGAGTTTAAGGTTGTTTGATTCGTCTTTACATGGACTTTGGTACTGGATGTTTTGCAGGGTCTGATGATGGAGCAGGAAGGTGGCCATGGGATCTTTGTAATACAATGCCGCAATACCATTGAATTTGAGCTTGTTTAATTCGTCTTTACATGGACTTTGGTACTGGATGTTTTGCAGAGTCTGATGATGGAGCAGGAAGGTGGTCATGGGATCTTTGTAATACAATGACACAATCCCATTGAGTTTGAGCTCGTTTGATTCGTCTTTACATGGACTTTAGTGCTGAATGTTTACCAAACTCTGATGATAGAGCAGGAAGGTGGCCATGGGATCTTTGTAATAGAATAACGCAATCTCATTGTGTTTAGGCTCGTTTGTTTTATCTTGGCAAACACTTTGGTATTGGATGATTTCCGGGATCTGATGATGGAACTGAATCGTTTCAGTTATTCTTTTTGTTATCAACTAACCAGTTAGTTGATAACAAAAAAAAATACTTCAAATTGCCAGAAAGGTACAGGTCTACATTTCAGAATTGAAGCACGTAAAAAAGGCCTCCCCATCATCTACCACCTACACTATCCTATGTACCTAATTACCACCTATTACTATTTTTTATTAGTATACCACTAAAAAGCAAAAAATAAAAATGATTTTTAAATAAAAAGAAACCGTCTTCAAAAAACACTAAGGAACTAAAAAACAAAAAATAATTGGTTTTGGAGAAACAATTTTTGGAGTCGGTGCCAAGCACTTCCGCAAAAAGTTACTAAATTACAAACTACCTATTCTATCAACAACAAAAGTTGTATAAAAATGTGTAGAGGTTTTATAGTCAGATCAGAAATACTTGACTTGGCACCGACTCCAAAAATTGTCCCTCCAAAACCAATTATTTTTTGTTTTTTAGTTCCTCAGTGTTTTTTGAAGTCGGTTTCTTTTTATTTAAAAATCATTTTTATGAATCACACAATAAGTGTTGTCTCGTTGGGGTCGAACCCACAACACTAGGCGCAGTGTTAAGTGGCGTGGTGGCTGCTTAAACCAATACGCCAACCGTGCAGTCAATATAGTTTGATACCCAAAACTCTCCGTGGACAAAGTACCTATTTTGTGAGGAATTTGTTACGAATTTATGTTTTCTTTGTATCCTTTGCTTCCTAGTTTGCAAAGGTCTCCACAGTACAGAAATGATAACTTTCCACATCACTCGGTAATAAGAAACAATTTTATGACTTGATTCCGGCCGACAGTGTTGTGTGAATGTGGTAAAATATTATTATTATTATTATAATTAATAAAAAAGTCGGCTGTGATGAAAGTCACATGACCATTGATTGAACATAGATTACTTAGTATGTTTATCAGTTATCTGGTTACCATAGTACAGGCTCTGCTTAGTTTAGTTCCGTTGACCGTGTGTGACATATCCTAGGCTATTTTGATAACTTACAAAGATTGATTATATAGATGCAGTTGATGAGGCTCTCCGAAAAATTGGAAGGGGTAAATATGGAAGGAAAAGGTAAGTACGTCATATAAGAAGTAATAAAGTCATACCGTCTGGTCTCTTCCTATCGTCGTGTACCAAACCATTAGTTCGAGATGAGCTGGTACTCCGGCGGTGACAGGAGCTTGACGGAGTATGTCGTTAATGTGGGCATGTCGGGAAATACGCCCTGCATCCTGCTGCACGATAGGCCATGGTGGCTAAGACTGTCGACGGCTTCGCCGCAGTGACAGCGATGCGGAGAAACGCAAACAGCTCCCAAGCGCAGGCAAGAAGCGATGTGGAAAGACAAATTTGATATGCTTATCACAAAAAGTCAAAGGTCAGTCTACACGGTGATTAGATAGAGCTCGACTGGTTATTTTATTGCTCGCTTTTAAGTTTCGTAGAAAACTACAAGCGATTTATTGCTTACTTTTTGCAAACTAAACAAGACGGAGAAAATAAAACACGAATCACTATTCACTCAGTTTACTGAAATATATTCCGAGCGAGCGAGATTAGTGTAGATCAAATGTTGTAAACAAAACAAGCCGAGATACAATCTGTAAGAAGTAGTTTAATTTCAAGAGTAACCAAGTTGAAATTTAACTAGTTTGTAGCCTGCCTTGCAAATTATTTGTGCATATAATTGTTATTTTTAACGTTATTGTTCTACGTTACTATATTATTGTTTAAGACATGCTTGGTGTAAGGAAACAGATTTAATAAGTTTCGTTGCTTGTCTTGCAAATTATTTTATGTAGAGACATTGTTTATACTTCAGTAGCCTTGAATGAATTGCTAATATTACGAGTATTTCATAATGAATTTGTTAGCTTTGTAACGGTGTTAAATATGTTTCTGCAAATTTATATTATTCCTTTAAACAAAGTGTATTCAGAATTGTATTACTTTGCTGGCACTATTGAGGATTACTTATTAATAATGCTGTGTACGTAAACGATATTCTGTATTTCTTGCTAATTGGTGTTTCTCGTGAGCTGATCCTTAGATTGATTTGATTGCAGAGATTCAAGGAACCCGTGGCACCAGCAATCTTTAAAATAATCTTTTACTGATGCGAATTATTTTTGTGGCACTCAATATTGGATTTGCAATACGATATTGGTGCCCAACATGGGGCGTAATAAATCGTTGGTTCAGACAGGCATCTATTATGGTAAGAGTTTTTATATCGGCTATAAAAAGTTGGACAAGAAGTTAGTGTAATACTTACACTCGCAAATACTTCTCGGACACAAATTTTAATGAGCAAATGATGACATCAGTCTACACTAGCTTAGCCATTTAGCTTATATTGCACTTGTTAACGACTTTATTTGCAGAAAACTGAGCAGAAATGTTAATGAGATTGCTTAGATTTGATCGATTAACTTTTCGCTACATGCTGATTAACAGCTGCAAAATAATCAGGAGCCACAGAAAAGGTTGTTTCTGTAGTGGTAAGTCAAGCTGTCATTGCAACATGCATTTAAGATATCTGTCTGGAAAAATATTTACTTGGCCTTATATAAAAATAAAAAGTACGAAAATAACTACAACAAAGTTAAAAAATGGAACATAGTAGATGGAACACGAGACGCGACATACACGGGCTATCACAAAGTGTTTATCTGCGCTTGTCCGCAATAATTTCCGAACTTGCCCCTCTAATTGCTTCAGTGCGCTAGTTTCCGAACATCGACAGTCGTTATCAGCCGTCCGTTCATTGGCAGGCTGCCTTAAATAAAATGGCCTTTAAAGGGACCGACTCGTAGCCGTCCTTGCCAGATTGTTATGACTCGCCTTGGAGAAGACAAGGTGATGGACAACCCTATTATGCAATATGAATTAGGTGATAGTGGGAAGTTGCGGTTAAGCGCATATTGGATGTGTTATATGTTTGATTGCGAAGGTTAGTGTATTGCGGAAATAATTGACTTTTTAAACTTGAAATTTCCAGTATAGTTATGAAGTAGCTGTTTTCCACTCTTTCGCCAGCATTGTATCTCGAAAACGTCGACACCTACTGGGTCAAATTACGGCACTGAAAATTTCGGAAATCAAGGAAGTGACACAACATTACTATTTAAAAATGTATTTATTGCTTTTCGAAGTATTCACCGCGAAATTTGACACATTTTTCCATACGATGGAACCAATCATTGAAGCAACCATTCCATTCGGAAGTTGGGGTAAGCGTCCACAGCTTCTTCACTCAAAATCTCTGTCCACGCAATTTATTCTTTATTTTAGAGAAAGTATCAAAATCATTAGGGCTTAGGTCGGGGCTGTACGGCGGATGGTCTAATAATTCTATGTTTTCTTGCTCTAAAAACTGTTTTGTTCTGTGCGCGGTGTGAGAACTCGCATTGTCGTGATAGAGGATGATGCGGCGGTTGCAGTTCTCTTTACGGAGTTCAGAAACGACCTGTGGCAAACAAATGCTAGCATACCGTTCTGCATTAACCGTTCTTTGTCTCTCAAGAGGAATAGTCGTAACATGGCCGGTTTTGGAGACAAACGTGGCCACCATTTTTTTGCAACACTCCGTGAACGAAATTTTTTTGTTGGTTTTAACTCATTTTCGAACACCCAAACTCGTGACTGGTTTTTTGTTTCGGGTTCGTACGCATATATCCAGGATTCGTCACCTGATACGATGTTGTGTACAGCATTTGAGGATCCTGCGTGGAATCTTTCGAGAGTTCTGAAGCACCAAGTAACGCGAGCCGCTTTTTGCTCTTCACAGAGCGAATGCGGTATCCATCGGAAAAACAACTTTTTTACACCTAATTGTTCATGCATGATTATTTGTATTTGACTCATGCCAATGTCTAAAGTAGCCTGAATTTCGCGGACTAGAGTATGTAGAGCAATACATATACTTAGGCAAACTAGTATCCTTCCGTAAAACAAACAACGAAGAAGAGATCGATAGAAGGATTACGTGCAGCTGGAATAAATACTGGGCACACAAAGAAATACTAAAAGGTACCTACGACCTACATATGAAAAAGACTGTCATGGATACTTGCATCCTGCCTTGCTTGACTTATGGCTCTCCGACTTGGACCTTTACAAACAAAATAAAAAATAAAATAATAACTTGTCAGCGAGCAATGGAGAGAAGTATATTAAGTCTCAGAAAAATTCACAAAGTAAGAAGTCATGAAATAAGAAAAAATACCAAACTTACAGACGCGCTGAACCACGCATTAAAATTAAAATGGCAATGGGCTGGACATGTAGCGAGATACACTGACCAGCGATGGACAGTTAAATGTACCCAATGGACCGGCCCACAAGGAAAAAGAAGCTTCAATGATGGCGGATGGGTATTTTTTTAAATCAATATGAGTATCGTCTCCGATGTTTAAAGGGATGGGGAATCCAAATACAACATCTATTTCGTGATTCAAGATGGCGGATGGGAAATCAAAGATGGCGGATGGGAAAAATTTAAAAAATCAATATGGTTCGTGATTCAAGCTGGCGGATGGAAAGTCAAAGATGGCGGATGGGAAAGTTTAAAAAAATCAATATCAGTATCGTCTGCGATGTTAAAAGGGATGGGGAATGCAAATACAACATCTGTTTCGTGATTCAAGATGGTGGATGGGAAATCAATGATGGCGGATGGGAAAAAATAAAAAAAAATCAATATGGGTATCTTCTCCGATGTTTTAAGGGATGGCGAATCCAAATACAACATCTATTTCGTGATCAAAGATGGCGGATGGGAAATATGATAATATAAAAAAAGTTATTATTGGTGGTGAAAAAGTGGTAGTGGTATTTGATGTTCGATGATGACATGTCGATCTTCCTCAATCAGCTTACGCACAGGATCAACGTTTTCATGGGTGACTGCAGTTTTTGGACTACCTTGACGGGGATCGTCACTGAGCTTGACACGTCCACGTTGAAATTCAGCAAACCAGCGATAAATTGTGGTTTTGGATGGGAATTCATCACCAAATGCAGAAATCATCCGGTCAACACACTGTTTTTGTGTTAAACTATTTCGAAAGTTATAATAAATCATCGTTCTTGAATTTTCTAGAGTCAATTCCATTTTCTCAACGACGAAACAAATTTCACAATCCTTGTGACAAGACCGAGAATCTTTTCTTAAATAAATAAATGGTATTCGATTTGTAAAACCAAGGAGTTTTCATTTAAAAAGATTTTAATATGACAGATACATACATACATTTGACGACCGGTTGACGCAGCGGGAGTGTAAGCGACTGCTACGCCGAAGGTCGCGGGTTCGATTCCCGCTCAAGTCAAACATTTGTGTGCATGAACATGGGTGTTTGTCTTGGTCTGGGTGTTTCTATGCATAATATGTATATAAGTAAAAAAAAAAAATATATTATTATAGACTCACGCCTGTTTCCCGGAGGGGTAGGCAGAGACTACGGAACGCCATTTGCAACGATCCTGACATACCTCTCTTGCTTCATTCACTCCCATCAAGTTTCTCATGCATGCTCTTCTGTTTAGGGTACTTCTGACCTGTCTTTTTTTTAGAATGTCTCCAATCTGGTAAGAGAACGTCCGCCTAGGTCTTCCCCTTCGTCCTGTCCCATTCACACTTGCCTTATATTCTTTGTCAGTCTTTCGTCATCCATCCTCTCCATGTGCCCAAACCATCTTAACATGCCTTTCTCGATGCTTGTCACTACATCTTCTTTTACCACACTCCACTCTCGTATCACACAATTCTTTACTCTGTCAGCCAAAGACACACCACACATACTTCTCAGTGCTCTCATTTCTACAGCATTTATTCTACTTTCAAGTCTCTTCTGCCATACCCAACTTTCACTGCCATACATAAGGGTAGGCACTAACACGCCTCTATGCACAGCCAAACGCGCCTTTTTGGACGCGTTTTGACTGTTGATAAACGCCTTCAGAGCTCCATTCACACTATTAACCTGCATTAACTCTTCTTTCAATATCTTTTTCATTCTTACCATCTCTTGTAAACAACGTACCTAAGTAAACAAACTCATTTACTTGTTCCACTCGCTGTCCATCAATCAAAACATTACAAGCCGTAAAGCATTCCTCCTTTTCAAAAACCATAACTTTCGTTTTACTTACATTCACTTTCATTCCTTTCCTCTCTAACGCACCATGCATGATTGTTACCATCTCCTGCAACTCCTCCGCTGAAGATGCAAGTATTACCTGATCATCAGCATAAAGGAGACATTTGACGAGTAACCCATTCATCCTTAATCCGCAGTCACTATGTTTTAAATCTTGCAAACAACTGTCCATGAAGAGGTTAAACAGCCACGGCGACGCTACACATCCCTGTCTAACACCTTTCTCGATAGTAATCCAGTCAGTGTATGCCCCGTTTATCCTCACACAAGCTCTAGAATCCTCATAAAGGGATTTCAGAGCTCGAATGAGGCTGCTGTCCACCCCTTCATTGACAGCACCGACCACATTTCATTCCTTACCACTTTATCGTAAGCCTTTTCCAAATCCACGAATGCGCAATAGACGTTTTGACCTTCGGCCAAAAACTTTTCGGCTATGCTTCGCAAGGAAAAAACCTGATCCGTACATCCCATACCCTTTCGGAATCCCGCTTGTACATCCCATATTTTCTTTAATCAGTACCTTTGCATACAATTTGCTAACAATCCTGAGAAGGCTAATGCCTCTATAGTTTTTGCAGTCTTGTTGCGAGCCTTTTCCTTTATAAAGAGGCACAACTACAGCTGTGGCCCAGTCATAAGGTACTCGGCCGGTGCTCCAGCACAAGTTATATAACCGCTGCACCTGACCAACTATGATGCCCTGTCCAGCCATCAGCATTTCGACTGTAATCCTATCATATCCTGCAGCCTTGCCTACTTTCATATGCCTTCACGATCTCATCCACGCCAATAACGCTTTCATCATTGCTATCGTTACCATTCATTTCATCGATCGATGTCTCTATCGCCGTTCTTTCAAATAACCCTTCAAATACTCTTTCCATCTCTTCAGCGCGCATGATTCACCATTCACTATCCTTCCATTCTTGTCTCTGATCGATGTGTATTGTGAGGATTGAGTTCTTCCTCGAACTGCACGAACGGATTTCCAGAAAAACTTAATGTTTCTCTGGAAATCGTCAGATAATCTGCTATCAAACTCATCTTTCTTTTCCTCTTTTTTCCTTTTAAACATTTATTTCACTATTCTTTTTGACCTAACAAACGCCTTTCTTGCTTTGTCTATATCCTCACTCGTTGTTAACCCATTCTTTCATTTGCTCTGATAGCCAACCAATCTAACCAAGCTTTCTTCTTCTCTGACACTGCTGATTGTACATCCTTGTCCCACCATGTATTCTTAACCTTTCGTATTTTCCTACTTTTGATCACATCACACACTTCAGACGCTACACATACTACCTCTTCTTTAAAGGACTGCCAAAATTCATCCATATCATTTATGCCATCGAACCTCTCAAATCTTGCTATCAATCTTCGTTTATACTCATCTTTCACATCTTTCTCTTGTAGATTTTCTACTTTTATTCTTTCCAAGACTCAATTTTCGTTATGCTCTCGGTGTCGCCATCCTTTAAAGAGCCCACTTATCCGGCTCAACACCAAGAAGTAGTCTGTGTGGATGCCGATACCTCGATACACCCTTGTATCCAACACATTTTTTCTTAATCGTTCATCTACTATTACAAAATCAATAATATATCTTCTAATTCGCCTCACGCGTATACATATGTATTATTTTGTGATCAAACATGGTGTTTGTCACACAAAGGCTCCACTCCAAACAAACCTCAAGCAGTGCTTTTCCATTTTCATTCACACTCTCATCTCCGAATGCACCTAACACCTTTTCAAATCCATCTCGTTTTACTCTCACCCATCCATTGAAATCCCCTAACAAGATCAATCTTTCGTTATCCTTACATTTCCTCAAAATCTCCCTTAAACTCTCCCAAAACTCCTGCCTTTCGTCTTGCTCTTGCTGTGACATACCCGTAACTATATTGATCGGGGCGTACACCCCAATAATAAAGACACGAGTAAGTCCTACTTTCAATCTCATCCATAGTAGCCTAGCATTTACACATTCAAACTCTTTTACACACTCATTCATTCGCGCAGATAGTATTACATCAACTCTTTTGCAGGCTCTTGTGGTACTATCTACCCCAGTCCAATACGCCGTATATGCGCCATGCTGGGTGGTATCATATAAAAAAAAACTATCAATATTCCAGTCCCGATACTTTTGGGTGGTATCATATGGAAATATTCAATATCCGATACTTTTAGTGCAGCCTATGTATAGTCTGTATCTAGCCCTACTAAAGAATCTATCTTCCAGTTATTAGGAATTCTCCTATTCAAATCAGTTCAGCCAATCCTGACATTACCCTGGACAAACAAAAGGACAGACAGACGGACATTTCTTTGTAAAAATTTTTTGTTTAAGCCTTGATATGGTGTAAACTATATGCATTAGATAAAACATACTTATTTTAAATCACAGACAGACACTTTAATTTATTTATATGCATCGAAGCGACAAAATCACAATATCAGAAATATATGTCCAGAACTACAGACAGACATACTGACCACACCGAATTAACCGCACTAGCCGTGGAAATAATACTTTTTCATATAAAACAGACGTTAAGTTATATCCCTGTGCGTTTCATTTTATAAGTGTGCTGTTCTTTTTTCTATCCTGTCTACCTTTCTGCTGGGTTGTAGAACCGTTTACTACTAGATTTTATTTTAATTTCTCTTTCTAAATTTAATTTTTGCAAATGGATGGCATTAGTCTTATTAAAATATACAAATTTATGTGTTTTAAACTTGCCTGATCACACATTACTTCTAAATTGTCTTTCGGAATATAGGTACATCCGTCTTCTTTATTTTACGTGTGAGTGTGTGGCCAACTGTCATGGGTGTCAGAGTCTTCAGACCGCCCGAAGGCCTCCGACATGGCTTAACAACTCTTGTCCAGATACCTACTAGAAGCGGTGCCGAAAGCTTTGCGTGTCCTGCGAAGCACGGTAGCGCTCTAATGTTAATGTCACACAAACGAATGGCAATCCAAGACTTGCAATGAACGCTACATATCCGTGATTATGATGCTTGTAATAGTACGAAAAATCAGTCGTATATATGCTAAAAGTCAATTGAAAACTAATACCAACATAACACCTTACATCTAGTATTACAATGTACTTAGTAATGCATGGTTTTCGTACGATTTGTTCTACTAATCATTTACGACGAGGCGAGGGCGCTCACTTGATGGATTGCCTATTGCTATCGCAGGACGTGCGAGGACTCTGTTTACATGGCTCGTTGTTAAAAAACAACAGATATTTGTTGCAGTTTATGACAGCCTTTCTATTCAGTCAGCCTATTGTTAACCGGCCCTTTATTTAAAAACCATGGGGAATAAAGACTTATTGGTAATATGGGAATAGCGATAGCTGGGTTAGAACATGGCTACACAGGCATTTGCAATTCATTCATTAACAAAGAACATATAAACAATCTCGAAGAATAAAACATTAACCGTAGGTATCACGTTATAAGCCATCACTTACGTAGAACATTAGATTCTATGCCACTCAATTCAGGAAGGCTGGGATTATATTGCTGATAAAAAAATATTTTTGCACATCAATTTTATTTCTCAACCAAATTGTCTGACCAAGAAATCGAGTCCATCGAGGAATACAGCGTATGCAAGAAATAAAAACAAAAATATTTTTATTTCCACTAAAAGTAAAATAAAAACAAAATAGACTTGAAACACAAGCAAACTTATGCCTCTATATTATCATCATCATCATCAGCCTTTAACAGTCCACTGCTGGACTTGGCCTCTCCTTTGAAAGGAGGAATTGGCCTACTATACCACGCTGGCCAAACGGGTTGGTATAGGGTTTATATCAAGTTTTCCTTCTCTTACAGAGCTGTTCTCTGCATAATATGCTCCCTCTGTCGGCTCTTACGACACCCATGGGATGATATGGGGTGGTGACATTCCGTATTCTTAATCCGTCACCACACGGACACGGACTCTATATTATACCTACCAATAAAAATAAACTGATTCGATTCGACTTTTATTGTGTACGTGTTAGGTCTCGTAGTTCATATCGAGGCTATTTATTTATCAGATTAAGATTAAGTACCAGAAGAGCCCATGACTTTCCTGGATTTGGCTTTTGTATTATAAGGCAGATTGTACACTATTACACTATACAGGGTTATTTGTAAAACACCGTTAACCTCTTAGGGGGTACAAAGTTGAACTTTGACCCCGACAAAATGTATCGAACAGCTGATATTTTTTTCGCGATTTCGCAAAAGTTCCGGATCAAAAGTTGTTCATAATGATGAATATAAGAGATTAACGGTGTTTAACAAATAATCCTGTATAAGTACACCGATATACTCGTCAGGTATTCCCTTTAATTTTTTTTTGTTTCTCTTCCGTCCAAGTTGAGAATTGACTTATTATATTTATACTTTCATTTTACTTACTAACAGAAAATGTGAAGAAAAGATTTAGGCGTCCACTATATTATTCACGATCGTCTGAAGCTATGATTGCCAAAAATATATCATTCAAACTAACCGGAAAAACCGCACATCAAGAATTTGTTTGCACGTGGAAATAATCTATTAAAAATGCATTAAAAGAGTCATTCTTAATTTGATAGGTACGTTTATATGCTTTTCTACTGCCCAAACGTGACAAATTGGCAACCATATTTCTACTGCCATCGGATTCCATCTCGAGAGTAAAGTTTAATATACACGATAAAGAGCATGTCGTTTTGAGACAAATATAAATCTGTTCTCAGTTCAGCACTCGTTCGTCACTAACTCGAGATTTACAGCATCCAATTGGTTGAATACTTCCCGTTGCCTCCACGGACCATTTCCACGGAAACTTTAACTTTACTCCGCACGGAGGAACAATAGAATTTTTGAGAATATGATAACTGTGTTAGCATTTTAGGCTGATAAACAACAACTTGTTTAATAAAAAATAATAGGTCACTTGTAACCAGTTATTGCTAGGTCTTGATCGACAATTATGCCGAACTGTTCCAATTTATTCTTATACAAAATGTGAGTTACTTTTAGGCTATATTATTATAAATATTCAATCTGTTACATATAAACACCAGCTTAATATATAGTTGAAATGATAATTTTCATAAAAACTATTTAATATTATTTTTGGACACGTCTGAAGGTAAAAAGACATAAGTATAATTTTAAATATATAAACAAAAACAATCTAAGCATTGAAATAATATTGATATCAACTAATTCTGACTTTAATGTTATATATACGAAAGCAACTTTTGACTTCGTGTTACTCTTACGCCTTGACGGCTAAATTACTTCGTGAAAGGTACCAAATAAGCTTAAACGGCAATAACAGAAACATAGGTTTTGTAGTTAATCTGCCGACGTTGAGACTAATTCCTCGCGTGTAAGGCTGGTATAAATGTATTATTCTTATTTGATAGCTTAATATGAGCAAACAGTTGTAAAACTTTTACATGATGCTGACATATGTAGAAAGTTTAAAGTCTTGTAAGAATTATAACAGCTTGGTGATCCATTGACGTTATATTTTTCATGAAACTGTGTGAGTTTATTATATTTCAAAATATTTACACGAAATCATTACATAAATATTTACACGCGTAGGCTACCAATTTACCCGTAAGTTTCTTAACTGTCGTTATTCTGGGCTACCATCGTCTACTACTAAAACAAGTAAAATAAAACCTTGAATTCTGTTTATAACTTCCAATCATAAAATACTTCATAATGCTGGCATTAGAATAATATTAGAAATAAATTCTTCGCTTTTATAAAGTTAAACGAGTTGTTAGCTTCCTCGCTAGGTGAAAGGTAAACATCTCATAGTTGTTACACCTGAAAGGAACGGAAATTAAGTTTCATATTTACGAAGAACCTCGATCTGAAACTTGTATTGCCTGTTTGACCTTTCATTTGTAATGGTTTCCTTCAACACTGATTTGGGTCGCAGAATACAGCTATAGCGGGAAAAAGCCGGATTTCAAGAAAATTCACAGTTCATTAACTGTATGAAAACTGTTGCTTCTTCGGTAATTTTGTATGGGAATCACCATAATGCGTGTTATTGTCTATCATGGATATGCAAAATTCTACTTTTAAATGTCTACCAAAAGTTGCTTATTGATACAATCATCACGTCCAAATTGTGTTTTTGTTATATGGGGCTCTCCAATAGCACACACTGAGCTCGATTCCATTCCGCTATTCGTATCCAGGCGCTGTCGGTCACTAAGCGTAAATTGTCACTATAGATAGTCAGTTAACCTTTAACAGGAAAAATCTAATCATAAAATAGACATCAATGAGGATCGTTGAAAATTTGGCTTCAAATGACGTAATTATAATGTATGTGATGCTTTCTATCGTTTCGTAGAATAAAGTATAAAGTGTATGTATGATAGAATGATGTTATAGCGGAATCTTTAAGAAATATCTATAAAATCCGTAGGAAGCCTATCTTCTATCTCACCATCGCTGGAGCATATTAAAAAATATTGATATTGACTAATAATGATGCATTTTATATCATATCCCTTCAATTCAAATGTAGCGCTCATAGCGAGACTTGGCTTGCCGTTCGTAACAGATCGGCAAAGTTAAGCAACGCTTGCACAGGTTACCAGTTGGATGGCTGACCGTGTGTGGCATTTTCATCTGAGCGCTACCGTGCTTCGGAGGGCACGTAAAAGCTGTCGGTCCCGGCTCTTGTCTATGGATAAGGGTCGTTAGGCCATGTCGGAGGCCTTTGGGCGGTCTAAAAACTCCGACACCAGAGTTGGCCACACACTCACACGAAAAACAAACAAACAAAACAAAACAAACAACAATTCAAATGTTATGATTTCGATTCCTATACGGAACAAGGTAATCTATACGTGATCACTCTTTGCAAGCCAGTAGTTTGACTTGGCATGGTGATAACTTTTATTTAGGCTCGCCTTCCTAAAGGAAAAATACAATTCATTACTTGTTTTAATTGGCTAAAGTAATTAATGAACAATGAAATAGTAAGTCAAACTAATGGTTAAAGTGAGTGACACAGAACTAGAACAACGTCTGTTCGTGAAGTTTTAGGTATATTGTGTGATAAATGCGACTTCAATGTTGACGTGGCAGTTTGCGTTTATTCTAGCTCTGGCAAATGAATATGTAGCTACATATACGCGGCAGCTACATTGAAATACTAGTCAGGATTGTTCTAGATGTACAGTTTACTGTATGCTACTATTTTATAAGCTACTAGCTTTTACCCGCGGGTTCGCTCACGTTAAATTCGGGGTAACACAAAACTCCTTCATCGTTCGATAGTTATTTTCGTTTTAATTCTGTTCATAGGGACTACTAAGAAATATAACCGCAAGAAGTAGTTAAAACACGGAATCCTTATAGATGTGCTATATCTGTCAGTCTATCCGTATGTCACAGCCACTTTATGTCGAAACTATTCAGTTTACACATTTGAAAATTGGTAGGTAGATGTATTCTGTGAACCGCTTTACGACGTTATAGAAAAAGAAATGAATATTAACCCCCTTACCGCATACGAAGCCATTGGTGGTTTCTGAAGTTTGTTATTTTTTTCCAACATAAGTAACATTTGAATTATAGCAAAATTTATTGTAACTTATGAAGAATTTCTTCGTTAAAACTGTGTAATTTTTTTGTGCATGGTAAGTCATCTGTGTCAAAATTATGTGATGTTATTTCATGACAGGGCCAGGCGGCTAGCAATATAATAATAATAATAATAAGTGATGATGTGCACCGCATGAGATGGACAAGTTCAATGAATGAAAACGTCATGCGGGCATATTTTGCGGCCACAGAGGGAGGGACTACCCTCAGTGCGTACCGTGATCGAATGCTGCCTTTGTTTCAGGCGCTTGAGCCAGCTGTCAACGTGTCAACACAACGGCTATCGGACCAAGTGCGGGCCATCCAGCGGTGTTGTCTGTTGGATGATACCGTGCTTGAGAGACTTCGCTCTGACGTGCGGAGAAGTCTCCCCATCACTTCTTCATCGCAAACTGGGACAGAGGTTGCTCAACAGCAACAGCTTAATGTCGTCGATGAAGAGGTAGATGACGAGACTTCTCATGTAAGTACCCAGTACAATGATCAGTTAAGGAGCACTTTGGAATGTGCTATTGGGGAATACCGATCCATGAATCCAAGTATTTGGCCTCGTTTGCCTCGGTTGCCCATGCATAAGAAAAACATAGCGCTAGTGAGTGCCTTGGATTCACTATTGTCAATCTATTTTGACAATAGTGAAAATCTCAGCGATACACAGTCAATCCTGTATTGTGCGGCTGTTACGGCATGTCGAGTAGCGGGAGTTAAATTTCCTGTAGATAATACCGCTACTCGACGGTCCGTTATGGTGCCAGCATGGCAACGCAGGATTGAGAGTCGTATCGCTGAGACTAGGGCACTCATTGGCAAGCTGTCATCTTTTAGAACCGGTAATACACGACCGAGAGTGATGCGCGATTTGTGACTCGGGCCTTCGCGGGAACTGGTATCAGTTCCCAAGATTATTTGTCTCGAGTTACAGAGCGCATCGACTTTTTAAAACAAAAGCTGTATGCATGGGCAAACCGTATTCGGCTATATAAAAAAGAGTGGATCGATATTGCCTGAATCGCACATTCCAGAGAGACGAAAAGTGTGTGTACCGGGGATGGGAGCACCCTGATTCCTTGGCCAGTAATGGTGATGGGTGTCGACCAGATGATGATGCCACTGTCACATTTTGGCGCAGCATCTGCTCGATGCCCGTCAACCATGAAGAGGGTGATTGGATTGGGGATGTTGAGCGAGCATGTAAACGAATTCCATCTATGGAGTCAATAAATATAATAACTGACGACATAGCCAGTGCAGTCCGTCCTTTACAAAATTGGAAGTCAGCGGGACCGGACGGACTGCACAATTTTTGGCTTAAATGGCTCCGAAGTTCGCATGCTTGCTTAGCATCTCAATTTCAATCATCATTGGAATCAGGGTCGCTGCCTGGTTTTTTAACATCCGGCGTTACACACCTACTTTATAAGTCTGGTAGTACCACGGACCCCAAGAATTATAGGCCAATTACGTGCTTACCAACTTTATATAAGCTTCTTACATCCATTTTGAGAACGAAATTATCTAAACATATATTTGATAATTCATTTTTATCTGTTTCTCAAAATGGATGTAAGAGTAGGGCTCGTGGTACTAAAGAGCTCCTTCTGATAGACATGGCCATTAGCCAACAGGTGCGCCGTAACCGGAAGAATCTATCGACATGCTGGATAGATTACAAAAAGGCATACGACTCCGTGCCTCTTGCGTGGCTTTTGAGGGTGCTAGAGTTGTACAAAGTAGATACAACTCTATGCACCTTCTTAAGGGCGTGTATGGGGCAATGGAGGACTGTATTGCGGGCGACAGCCTGAGTCCTTTGTGGTTTTGCCTGGCCCTGAACCCTCTAAGTACCTTATTAGAGGCTTCAGGGCTAGGCTATCAATTCAGGAGAGGAGGTCATGTTACATCTCACCTCCTTTTCATGGATGACCTGAAATTATTTGCCCCCAACAAATTCCAACTGACTGCATTACTTAAGGTAACTGAAACCTTTAGTAATTCTATCAGGATGGAATTTGGTGTGGATAAATGTGCGGTCATGCATGTGAAGAGAGGCAAGATTATGGAATCTGCAGGGATACAACTCTCAGATTCCATACAACTTAGATCCCTCTCCCCGACTGAGACCTACAAATACCTGGGTATGTCGCAGTCTTTGAATATTTCTGAGACTGACATGAAACAGACGTTGCAGGCTCGGTTCTTTGGCCGCCTGAGAAAAGTACTTAACAGTCTTTTATCAGGTGGCAACAAGGTGCGGGCCTGCAACGGGTGGGCCATGCCAGTCCTAATGTATTCCTTCGGCATACTCAGGTGGACCCAGACTGAACTAGATGCCCTGGATAGAAAAGTCCGTTCAATGCTGACTGCATCTCGTATGCATCATCCACGCTCATCGGTAATGAGGCTGTACATCCCGCGGAAATGTGGGTGTCGAGGCTTTTTATGTGCTAAGACCCTCCACAACCGCGAGGTGTGCAACCTCAGAGATTATTTTCTGCAGATGAGTGTGGATGTGCATCGTGATGTTGTCACAATTGATACCGGACTTACCCCGCTCGCTCTGGCTAAAGAGAACTGGCACAAACCTGCAGTACTTAGTACTGAGGACCGACGGGAAGTATGGAGGGGCAAGGAGCTGCATGGACGATTCTACCGGGCCTTACATGGGCCCGATGTGAATTTTAAAGCTTCCATCTCCTGGCTGCGATTCGGTGATCTCTTTGGAGAAACCGAAGGTTTTGTCTTTGCAATTATGGACGAAGTTGTCATGACAAACAACTACCGGAAGTATATTCTGAGGGATGGGACGGTTGACATATGTCGGGCGTGTCACCAACCCGGGGAATCCCTCAGGCATATAGTGTCCGGTTGTTCGAGTCTTGCCAACGGTCAGTATTTGCACAGACACAACCAAGTGGCCAGGATAATCCATCAGCAACTAGCCCTTAAATATAATCTCGTTGGTTCAGAGGTACCGTACTACAGATATGTGCCCGACCCAGTTCTCGAGAATGGTCGTGCATTGTTGTACTGGGATCGGTCTATCATTACAGACAGGACTATTGTAGCCAATAAGCCTGATATTGTAGTGATAGACCGAGCAGAGCGACTCGCAATGATAATCGATATCACCATACCGCATGACGGCAATATCGTGAAGGCAGAAAAAGAGAAGGAGATTAAATATTTGGACCTAGCTCACGAGATTGTTGACATGTGGGATGTGGATTCGGCGATCATTGTGCCGATAGTCGTGTCGGTAAATGGGCTAATCGCCAAGAGCCTCGATCAACACCTAAAGAGGCTCGCACTAGGCAGCTGGATCAAGTCCTTGATTCAGAAGGCGGTTCTTCTCGACATGGCACGCATCGTGAGGAAGTTCCTGTCTCTGAGGCCCTAACCACCGGTGGCTTGGTCCCTGTACCCGACACCGGTGGATCTCCGTGGTCCCTTTTATATTTTTAAACGTTTTTTTTTATAAATGTAGTTTATGAATATAAAATGAATTATGAGAAGTATGATAAATATCAGTGGACTCCAAAAGGCTGTAAAAGCAAAACAACATCTGGTTATGGTTTACGTGATTACTTACTAGTCGAGTTGTTTGATAGCCAAAACTCGCCGTGGACAAAGTACCTATGGTGTGACGAATTTCTTACGAATTTATGTTTTTTTGTGACCTTTGTTGCTCAGTTTGCAAAGGACTCCGCAGTACAGGAATAACTTACTACATCATCGGTCTTTGTAATAAGGAGCAGAATTTTATGGCTGGATGCCGCACGAGAGTAGACTTTCAACGATGAAATATTCAAATGATTTGCATTATCAAGAGTGACATAAGTCATATTCATTACGGTATTATATTATTTATTTGTCTCACAATTTACACCCACATTTAGCAGAAGACTTGTTTGTTAGTTTTAAATGCTGTGAAACTATTGCATATTAGTGGTGAGAGCAAAAGCATTTTGACGCAGCCTTCCATGTATTAATCAGCCAACCAGCCATTATGTAAGCAGTATTATACATTCAACTTTCCGGTTCTAAAATTTCCACATAAAAGGCGTGACGTCATGTATGTATGTAAGTTTTCACATAATGTGAGAGTTTTGTGGCTTTTTGCGCCAAATAGTTTTGGAACTTTTGAAGTTAACTAGGATGTGTGTTGACTTAAATGTGGTCTTTTTTTGGTCAGTGTGGTAAAGTGTCGGAGCAGATGGTGGATGGAAAGTTGTCGTATAAGCAACCAAGCTGCCTCTAAGTGAAGTGGCTCGTAGAAGCTCTAAATTTTAAAACCATAGTTGTATAGCACGCTCAAGAATAAAATTAATAAATTAACAAAAAGTAATTGTGGTATTTTTTGGTAGAGTCTAATTAGAAACTATCTCAAACAACCCTAAAGGGCAAATACATTTAATCAAGATTATCTTGTCACTAATGTACTTAGCAGCATTTTAAATTAATACGTTGAATAATAATATCCTTTCTCAATGTTCGACGTATAATACAATGACATAAAGTCGTAGCGTTCAGAATATTAGCAATTGCAACAGCGATAACAGCATGAATCAATCAAAAGTCAAAGTCAAAGTCAAAAATCATTTATTCATCTGGGTCACAAAGTGACGCTTATGAACGTCAAATTTTTATGTACATTACTTAATGCTTCTACATTTACATTTACTGCCCATTCGCAAAGCAATAGGTAGAACCACGAGAAAGAACGGGCAATAAAACTCGTGGCCACTCTTTTTAATCGCCAGTGTTATGTTACATATTTTGTTTTTGTAAGGAGCTGCAACTGTTTCACATTGTAATTAATTACGTGTAAATAGTAATTAGGAACATACATAATACTTAAATAATTAATGCAGTTACCAATTTAACTGCTGTAGTAGCCTTCCAGTGTGAATATTGTGTAACAGGAGCATCCACTTACGTCTTATAATGTAGGCAACTCGCGACCATGTTCATAACTATATGGTGGAAATATATGTTACAGAAGTGACTGTATATGAATACACAAAATTACTAAAACATTAGTTTACAGCCCATAATCACGAGTTATCTTCATCTTACAGTGCAGTAAAACTTTAATAAAATTAGTGGAACAACAATGCAAATGTAAATGTAGTACCTAAGTTGAATGACCTAATAATACATGAACAGTAATTTAAAAGAACTAGAAATATTATACAAAGATTAACTGAAAAAAGCAAAGTATCTATATAATTCTAATTAGGTATAAAGATCATGAGTTGTCTAGCGTAAGTGACCAGCTATCTTTATCACTGAAATAATCATTAATAGTATAATAACCTTTCTTAATAAGGCAGTCTTTTATTTTAGTTTTAAATGTACTAAATGGTAATTCTAAAAGACTAATTGGTATTTTATTGTATATACGAATACCTAGCCCTACAAAAGAATTATTAACTTTATGTAAACGATGATAAGGGGCATATAACCTATGCCTGTTTCGAGTATTTATGTTATGTATATCGCTTTTTGTGGTAAATAAACCTATATTTTGCCTAATGTACAAAATATTAGCAAATAAAAATTGCGAGGCTACTGTAAGAATTCCTATCGACTTAAAGCGTTCTCTAAGAGTATCTTTTGCACCTAACATGTATATTGCTCTTACCGCTCGTTTTTGTAGAACGAAGATATTCTGAATATCCGCAGCTTAGCTTTACCCCATAACAAAATGCCGTAGGACATAACACTGTGAAAATAGCTAAAATAAACTAAACGAGCCGTGTCGATGTCAGTAAGTTGCCTAACTTTTCTGACGGCATACGCAGCAGAGCTTAGCTTTCCTGCAAGACATGCTATATGTGCACCCCATTGTAACTTATTATCTAGTGTAATACCTAGGAACACTGTAGAGTCTACTGTGTCAAGTTCCTCCCTATCTAGCATAATATTAGGTCCCAGTTGTCTTACATTAGGTAAAGCAAATTTAACGCATTTAGTTTTCCTAGAATTAAGTACTAGGTTATTTGCTGTAAACCATTGTGTAACTTGTAATAGTGCATTATTTACATCATCAAATTGATTTCTATTCCTATCTACTTTAAAAATAAGTGACGTATCATCTGCAAAAAGTACAACATCACAGATGTTTTTTAAATAAAAAGCTAAGTCATTAATATATACAAGAAATAGAAAAGGACCTAAAATTGAGCCTTGTGGAACGCCTAGCTGTATAGGTAATTTAGAGGATGTAGTCCCATTTACATCGACACACTGAAATCTCTGCCGCAGGTACGAATCGACAACACTAAGTGCGGTTTTCTCTACGCCATAGTGGCGGAGCTTACGCAGTAGCGTGTCGTGCTGAACGCAGTCAAATGCTTTAGATAGGTCACAGAACACTCCAATAGCATTCTTTGATGACTCCCAAGCACTATAAACGTGTTTTATGAGAGCAACACCCGCATCAGTAGTGGATCTACCTTTAGTAAATCCGTATTGATCCTTGTGAAGCAGACTATTTAAATTAAAGTGGTTTAGTAGCTGCTTTAAAAGAATCTTTTCAAATATTTTACTAAATGCCGGCAAGATAGATATGGGCCTAAAATTATTAATTTCATTTTTACTGCCAGATTTGAATAAGGGTATAATTTTACTTAATTTCATCAAATCCGGAAATACGCCTAGGTCAAAGCATTGATTAAAAATTATAGATAGGTAAGGCGCAACAGTCTCAACTATAGTACCTAAAATTTTAATTGAAATGCCCCAAAAGTCACCGGTATTTTTAATATTAATTGAATTATATGCGATCAATATATCTCGCGGGGTAACGTGCTCGAATCTAAACACGCTCTTGCATTCAGGTACACTGCTAAGCAAAAAATTTCCAGCGTCTAAAGGTGATGATTGTAAACAGCTAGTAGTTGTTAAAGGTATGCTCGCAAAGAAACTATTGAACATATGTGCTACTTGAGTTTTATTGGTGACTAATAAATTGTTTTCTATAAGTTCAAATTGGTTTTCCCGTGGTCGTGCTCTTCCTGTTTCATTATTTATAATTTTCCAAGTTTCTTTAATTATATTTGTTGAATGCTTAATTTTACTACTAATAAATTTAGATTTTGCCATAATACAAACTTGTTTAAAAATTTTTGAGTACTTTTTTACATAATCTCGAAAAGGTGTGTCAAATCTACGTTGTTTCATACCATATAATTCAAACAACTTGGCTCTACTTTTGTATATACCTATAGTGGCCCACTGGTTAAAAGATCCCATAGTACCCTTTAGTGTGACTGTTTTACTCTTGAAGGTATTTTGAAACTCATTATTTACTAGTCCAAAAAGTGAGTTATAAATTGTATTTGGATTTTGTGAGTTCAATATTGAGGTATTGAGTTTAGCAATAATATTGGTTTTGAAACGTATTAGACGATTGGTAGTCTGAGGCCTACATTCTACTGTACGTGATTTATCATATGTTGAACAGGGAAAACTAGCTATCTGTCCACGGTGATCAGAAGGGAGAGAACTAATTACTACTGGGTTTGTGGCAGCACAAGAACTAAATATATTATCTAAACAAGTAGAAGATGTTGCAGATACTCTAGTAGGTTCACAGAATAGGTTACTTAAATTAAATGACTTGAAAAGATTCAGAAATCTAATACACTGTGAAGAGTTCTCTAAAATATTAATATTAAAATCGCCACATACTATAATATTCTTATTACTACATTTAATTTTATTTATAGCATCTTCCATAACAGTCTCAAATAGATTATAGTCACCAGAAGGAGGTCGATATACACAAATTACTATATATAGGTCTAATTCCACACAGGACAACTCAATAGTGCGCTCAATAGATAAATTAACAATATCTTTACGTTCCTTACATTTTAATAAATTTGAAGTTATTATGAGAGAACCGCCTCTAATAGCCTGCATTCTTATATACGAACTCTGCACTGTATAATATTGATTTATAACAATAAGCTCATGGTTCTTTAACCAATGTTCAGTTAAGCACAAAACCTTAACATCATATTTTTCTAGAAATAAACTTAACTCTAATTCTTTGCCAGATAGGCCCTGCATGTTTTGGTGTACTATATTCAAATACTGCAGCCTAACTGTTGTCCTATCTTGGAGTTTAAATCACAAGACGTGTCAATAAAAACGTTGTTAGTACAAGTACTAACCCTATCAAATAAATTGTCAACACAAGGCTCTCTGCCTTGTTGTAAATTGTATGCTAATAGTTTAGCAATCTGTCGCTTAATATAAAATGGCAGATACATTGTATCTCTGGTTAAAGTAAATTTACTAATAAATTTATTAGCGTCAAAAAACAATATTGCGTCACTATGACGACAAGTTATATTATATAATAACATATTTAATGTGTGTATGTGCATGTTTTGTGTATGTGTTAAGTCATTTGAGTAAGGCAAAGCACATAAAATAAATTTACAACTAAATCTGGAATTAAGGTCTAATAACATTTCAACACATTCTATGATATGCTGTCTTTTTACCGTTAAACTGTTACCAAACAACAATATGGCCGTACTACTCTCATCTAAGGGGTGCAACTTAATCTGATTAACTAAACTACTGTAACTATCCCCTGGCCTACAGTAATTTATAACACTCTGGTTTGTATTCTCACTGAGAAGACTACCAAAATTATGACCTAGCCTATCAGAAAAAATGTAGGTTTTATTAGTTGATGTTGAAAACCTAGATTTAATCCTATTTGATTGTGAAGAGGATTGGTTTTGTGAATTATGAGAAAAGTTCTCAGGTAGTATGGTACTCAATGGCTCTGCTGGGGTTGGAGTGTGAATGTGAGCACACGGACATGAGAGCTTATTGGTAAGAGACTCATACATTTCTGCATTACATCTCACCAAGTCTACTAGCTCACCTGCCTCTACTATACGCTTGCTCAGCTCTTGTTGAGAAGCTTGATATTTGTTAAATATTTCATTTAAGGTGCTCTCCCTAAGTACTAGCTCTTCCCTCAAGCGATGAGTGTCAGTATCATACACTACCCTACTATGTTCTAAACTTCTAGAGTACTTAGACAGTTGATCAAGTAAATAAATGCGCTCCTTTCTGAGATTTAAATTAACTCTATGCACTTTATATTTCTTCATAGATTTATGACATTTTTTAATTAGTTTATTAACTTTAATATAGCGTTTAAGTTTTTTGTGACTTGAAAAGCTGGGTGTCATAATAATGGTATCGTCCCTGGTCAGGTCTATTGTCACGACAGGCTCCCTAATACACACATGATCAGGCTCACTACTAACCAACTCATGATATAGACTGCAGGTATTCGCTATCTGTTCACTGCGTTTAAGAGTTTCTAAGTTAGAGATGGTGTTATGAGCTTCACTCAATTCTCGTTCTAGTTCAGCAACACGCCTCAGAGCTTCTTCATGGGTGTCCATACACTGTTGAAAGTTGGACACTGTCAATCGAAGTTGTTCATGTTGCTCAAGTATTTCGAGATGGTGTGTGTGCATTTCAGCCAACTGTGCCTTGAGTTCAGTATTTTTGTTTACTATTTTCTGTACTTCTTCTTCGCTGTCCTCCCTTTCCTGTAGCAGCTGGTTACACAGGATTTTAGAGCATTCCAATTCCTTAAGCGTGGTCTGTAGTTTGTCCTCCAGAACTGCCATCCTGCGGGTCATCATTCCACAGACCTACCCCGTAGGCACCTGAAATATAAGGAAGAGTGAGTGAAGTGAGCTGAGGACAACTATGAAATAGGTGGATAGAAGGTTGAGAAGGAAATATTGAAGGTAGATCATAAAAAAGAAAAGAGACTAAAATTGAATAAATTTAGGAACAGCTTATTTTAAATAGGTACTAAGTATTGGGGTATTTGATATTCTATTCATAGAAAAGTAATGAACATAATAAGTTTGATATATTTATAAAACAATGATATGCAATTAAGAAGATGAGTATCACTTATTTGTAATTTATTGTAATTCACTATAAAAATACAATGAATCTATGAAATATCAATAAAATTGGAATGTAGGTACTTATATAAATGGGTCTGTGTAACACTACTGTACTATTAATATATTTTATAATAAATAATTATGTATTGTGTATAGTGTGTCATGTAGTATATGGTGTCTGAGGCAAATGTTTTTCGTCATCGATTTTGCTTCCACAATTTGTCAAGCAAAAGGAGACAAACGGTGCCGCTGTGTATTGTAATTGACGTCGCTCACATATAATGAGCAGTGTTTATGTGATGTATAGTGTATTTTCGTAGTAGTTTAAACAATAAAACAGTACAGGATTATGTAAAGAATAATGAAAACAATACTCCCCGGGTTTCCAGATGATTTTAAATCTCGTCTCCGTTATCCGTTACTTTGACAGATAGTCCGCCACAAATTTTCTAGCGAGATTTTGTCAGTAGTCCTTTTATTTATAGATACACCAACAATTATTGGTCAGGTTTATGGGTATATACTTCACTTTCCACATGGAATTTTTACATAAAATAACATTAAAGTATTTTTATCACTTAAAATTATATACACGTATTGAAATGACAACTACTCGCTAGTGTTGCCAGCGAAGAAAAAAAAAAAAAAAAAATAAAAAACAAATGATGGGCATGATCATTGATTGAACATAGATGTATAAAAAAGTATGTTTATGAGTTATCTGGTTACCATAGTACATGCTCTGCTTAGTTTGGTTCCGTTGACCGTGAGTGACATGTCCTAGGCTATTCTGATAACTTACAAAGATTGATTATATAGATGCAGTTGATCAGGCTCTCCGAAAAATTGGAGGGGGGTAGGTATATATGAAAGAGCAAAGACAAGTGCGCCATATAAGAAGTTGTTTGGCCCAGTCGATGTTTACTTGCCGTTCTGTTTTGTATAGGCCGACGTGATTGATGAGTTTCACCGATTTAGACGTTTGCAAAACAAACTTGGACCTCTAACGATTACTAATGATTTCATCCAACTCTGTCAGTGATCGTTCAGGGTACGTCTTTATTTTGGGTCGCTCCTCATTTGATTTTACTTGTTTTTGTACGGTGCCTGGTGACACAGAATTCTATTTATCTTTGGTTTTAATTATAGTGTGTTGTCGTTTTGAATATTGATAAATGTAACAATTTACTTGATGAACTATTAACTGATGGAAATCTGCCCCTGAAATCCAAAGTAGTAGGTAGCGGTATTCTTATAACCATGTTTTGTGCTTCTGTCGTGGGTACCCAAAATTCAATTATAACTACAAAACGTTTTTAAATTCATCTTCGAGACACTTATTTCAAAGATTTTCTTATTTAATTATAAATTTGTTTATGCTCTATTAAGTGTTAAACCCACATCACTTGCCCGTAAAATCAAATAAAAATGTAAGCGACTAATAAGCCATTCACATCGGTAATTTGGGCGAACCCTTGCATGGATGTCCTCTGTCGACCACGACCCAGCTGCAGTCACCTGTGACAGAACTATAGCTGCCCCCACACCTTCGCGCCTCTGTGAGGGATGAGAACGGAGCGACACCCCTGTCGGTATGCACGGCCGTCGCAGGCACGAATTTCAGACTTGAAAATTTGATGTGACCCGACTCAAACTGTTTTTTTACAAAAGTATTGCCCAGTCTAAAACTTATTAATGAGAGCTGATCTAGACGACAGTTGTTTTGTAGTAGACATTTTATGAATCGAAAACAAAGACATTCTAACAAAATTATTCCCCCATTTGGCAACAATTGTTAGCGATAAAAGTCTTAGGTATTTACTTTCTCACGAGAAAACTCTTCAAGACGACCTTTGGATACATTTTAGCGGCTCCTTTCCTATTAATGTAGGGGGTCATTATAAATACAGTTTGCATAATTTGACTTTATAATTACGTGGAAAAAGAAGAAGGTCGAAGTACGCTACAGCGATTACCATTTGCGTCCATGCAAAATGTATATCGATGCCTTACGGCTAAAAGAGGCTAACCGCCACTTTACAAACTTTACAGGAGAGTAGTTTAAAGTTTTTTCAAAATAAGTGAAAAAAATCATGGAAAATATTCTGTACGTTCCAAAAGTTTCAAAATTTACCCATATAGTTTATGATTAGGTTTCTACGAAATGACATTATTAATTAAAACAAATCATACTCCTAACACTATTTACTGTCGCTTACCTTCAAATGGTCCTAATTATACTAACAGAAAAAACGTCGTAAATGAAAACAACTCAATTAATGAGTTCCAACCCAAATGATTTAACTGCACCATTTATTTTATTTCTGTTGAAGAAAAAGAGCATACCTGTGCTTTTTCTGTTCATCAAGTGGAGCCAATATGACATAACCGGCTATTGGTTAATGGCAGAATAACAAGGAAATTGTAATAAGATAATCTTAATATATAAAATCCTTGCGTTACTGACTGACTGACAGACACGCTACAGCCGAAACTATTGGGTGCAAGAAGCTGCAATTTGGCATGTATGTTCCTTGGGGACCTTAGGGGTGCACTAAGAAAGGATTTCCCGAAATTGCCACGGGATCGGCCAAAACGGGTAAATTTAAAAAAAATGCAGGCGTAGCTGCTGTCGTCCTCTAGTTATCTATAAGAAAACACAGTAAGCTCTTTTATACAACGCGAAAGCATTTGTGATTAATTCTTATAAAATTATACGTGATTAATTCTTATAAAATTATACGTACATACCTACTTACATAAATACCTACTTACATACTTACATTAGACTTTTATAAGTTTTTAAACTGGCTAACCGACTAAGTTATGAATTAAAAAAAGAGAAATTGTACTCAATCAGTTTTTATTTTAGAAAATCTAACACAAGAATTGTTACTTATTGTAAGTAAGTCTTGCATTATACATTCATGCTGACATTCTAGGTATGACAAAAAAATATAACCTTAAAATTTCGTACCTAAGGACCACTTTTAGGTATAATGGTAGGCGTTTGGTCCTCGTCATCCGCATGTCCGCGTCTACAGTTGCCGTAAATCGCATCGCGACGTCCATTGCCGGGGGTAACCTCCACAGCAAAGAAACTACCCAAACACCGTGTCCGGTGAAGACATGCGTCAGGCGGAAGGTGAGGACACCGTGGCGGCCTCCAGCCACTCCACAAAGAGGGTTCTTACTATCGCTTTTGCCGTGTATCCAATCATTCGCACTCACCCATCCATTCACTCAATCGATAAAACAATGATGATGACACATGTTAAATCAGTCACGGTGGCAAATCTTGAGGCAGAATGACAATTTGCAAAAGAGGGACATACTAACGTCCGCTAATACATGTGCAAAATAAACGTGCAGTTCTTATTCTCTCACTCTCATAGTCCCATAGGCAATTCGACACAACAGAGTCATATCAGTCGCAGGATTAACTCTTGACTGTTACTGAGAATTCATAAAAAAATCCAATAATTCCTTGTTGGCCCAACCTGGGATTCGAACCCTTGATTATGATCCTAAGCCAGGCCAGCCAACAAAAACTCTGTAGGTACTTATTTAACCATGCAGTATTGTCTGAACAAGATAGCAAAGAATGACTTCTTACCTATAAAACTTAAAATAACTAATTAGAATACAAAATTATAGATGAATATAAAAGTCTATTAAAATAATCTTTCCGTTTTATTTCCTTCGATAAACTTCACGCCAAACGGACTCGCAAGCACGGAGGTGCTTACGCCGCGGTGAATGTTCGCTGTGCAACGCTAACGTCATTTTGTTCGAACGAAAGAGTGAGATAACCTATGCTGTTTGTCATTCTTCTGTAAGCTAACCGCCAAACCTTTGATTTACTTTGTTATCTAACCACCATACCAGATATTTTATTTGGGAGGGAAATAAAGGGTAAGCGACAATGTAAGGCGACATTCGTTTGGATGATTTATCCTAAGCGCATTCGATTATTGATTTGGTGACTAAGGAAAATCAAAATAAGCGTCAAATAAATTCACGGAAATGAGACCTAAATGTAATAAATGACATATATTGTATCCAAAGAAACTGCCCTAATATCCTAACCGAATGTTTGGTACACAATGATTCAAGTAAAATTTGATTAATGTATATTTTACAAAAAAAGGATTTATAACCCAAACTACTTAACGCTCAAGTAAAGAAAAAAATATTCAAAGCCAAAATTGCTTATCTCACAATTTTGAAATATTATTTTTATCCATCCACCATAATACAAAATACACCAAAAATAACTGTCGTTCATGACGAAAAACTTAGTGTTAGAACCTCAATTCCTTTACCGCCTAAGCGACAAAAAGTTTGTCTTAGAGCCGCGAAACTTCGACCATTAGACGCAGAAAAAAAAAGCCGATTCTAACCATATACATAAGTCGATTTCGCAAAAAATGTCGCTTACCCCCTTTTGGCCGGAAGGCATCGATATCTAGAATATGCAGATGCATTTTTTCATTTTACTCCAAGTTCATTTTACTCTATAATAGAACAACACTTTATCAGCAGGTTTTTAAATATTTTGTGTACTTACAAATTTATATTAAATATTGCAAATTCAAGTCTGAAAATTAGGTGCCATGTTTAAATTAAATATAGTGCTTAACGTTTAAAATTGTTCACGAAAATTGTTACTAAAAGGCGCTTGGTATATCAAATTTATTTTACTAAATTGTAATTAAACGCGTTAATCTCATTTCACCGATGAAAAGCTTTGAAATTTCTAAACAAGGGTACAGTGAAACAATGTTGGTGATTACGTAAATCACACCTCGAGCCGGTTCAGTAAATTTTAACTTTTAAGTTTCCATTACCAGGGGATATGACTATATTAAGCGACTGCTCTCAAGATGCAAAATTCTCGCCGACTAATAATTAATTGGCGCTCTGTATCAGTGCTAAGCTACAATCGTATATAAGAGACGTGCGAACGATACTGCAGGGTCAGCGTCCAAAATTATACACATACTTCCACCAATACGAAGTTACGCTGCATTTCGAATTTAAACTTAAATGACGAAGTTTTAGAGTTGAATGTTAAAGGAGTGTTACTTACGATTGGTGTGTCAATTTAAGTTCAAATTGAATGGCCAGATTGTAGGAGCACACGGCGGGTGAGTCGTTGCACTTTGAAAGATGTGCGGGCTAAGCCACTTGACGTGGAGTCATGGCGCAGGCGTAGCGCGTAGGGCCGCGTCGAGGAAGTTCACAATATCCATATTTCTTATAACTGATGATGATAACAAGTTAATAAACCACATTTTAATAATGTAAAGAATCACTGAACGTCTAGTGTAGTCATCACCAGTGCATCGTGTGTTATGAGTTCGATTTCTCTTTCTGTCCGTTGTCTGAATGTTTACAAAGTCCCCGTGACGTAACAAAATTCTTTCAAATGCACTACCGAAAAGTAATTTTACTTAGTTAGGGAGCTCGTGTTTGTTTAACACAGTTAAGGTTAAATGAAATGACATTTAACGTATTTCGTCCGGGACAATTCTCTCGTCATTGGTGTAAGTAAGAAGTCTCACGGTTGTAAGCTTTTAGAAAGCAAGACTCAGATATACTTATCTGCATTTTTATGTTCATAATGTGACAAAATTTACCAAACCGGTTGAGAATTTTTACTTCTTGACCGATTTTTAGCATAAATGTTATTCTTTACCAATAACAGCTAATCTCGTTACGCGTTAACCGTAAAAAATAACGACATAGCTGACAGTGAGGGCATTTAATATTCATCTGTGTTGTATAAGTATGCAAGTATGTAACTATATAATAGTATATTTTGTGAAAACATCAAAGTAAAGTAAACATTTAAAGTATCTTAATAATAAAAATACACTATTCGAAGCAAATATTCGTAAAATTGTAAAGCAGGAAATCGTACCAACATAGAGTTTCGTATCAACCATCTATTGATAAAAGGCTGACATATTTCGCGATTCGTATTTAATTCAAAAGTTAGGGTGTTTATTTACTATTGTTTACAATTTGACATACTGCCCCAAATTCCAAATAGGTCACTTCATCCGTAAAGAAGTAAGTAATAAAGTCTTTCAACGGCCAATATCATTACGTACTACTTATAAGATTTCACGTAATCAGATTTTGATGCCTGTCGCCAAGTACCACGTTTATCAGTTAACAATCATATACTACATTAGTATGTGCATCTTACCGTGAGGGATGTCTACCTACGGGAGCTAATAAATACCGTCTACATATACCCACAGGTGTCGGTCTCGTTCAAGCCGTATCGACTCCCAACGCACCCTGTTATCTCTGAGAATTCACTAATTTACAATCCACGAATGAATATTAATGGGAGTGTGTCACCCTTGAAAATTTGGCTCTCGTAGTCGTAGAGTAGGTAGGTACTGTAGACAGAGCACGGCTGTGATTGTTATTGTTTCTGTTTCTACACAATTTTTGGTAGAAAGTTAACTTTAGTAGCTAATAAAATATTCCTCTTCGCAAATCGCTCAATTATTCATTTTGGAAATAATATCCGCATCTCTATCGCAATAAATATGAGAGCAAAGTAAGAAATAGGATTAGGTTTGCTTGACTTCGACAAAAGATACCTATTCATAGTAATGACATTGGTTTAAGCTTGACTTCGACAAAAGATACCTATTCATAGTAATGACATTTGTTTAAGCTTGACTTCGACAAAAGATACCTATTCATAGTAATGACATTTGCTTGACTTCGACAAAAGATACCTATTCATAGTAATGACATTGGTTTAAGCTTTACTTCGACAAAAGATACCTATTCATAGTAATGACATTTGTTTAAGCTTGACTTCGACAAAAGAGACCTATTCATAGTAATGACATTGGTTTAAGCTTGACTTCGACAAAAGAGACCTATTCATAGTAATGACATTGGTTTAAGCTTGACTTCGACAAAAGATACCTACTCATAGTAATGACATCATTAACTTCAAATAAACTTTTTAAAACAGATTCCTAACTAGATATATAGCTACTTGTATTTCGGTTAAAAGCACACAAAACTGTGTTCCTTCTTGTACACGAGTCGCACAAGTTTGGCAAGATAATATAATGTTCGCATGCCGTGAGGCAAATCTTCAAGCTGAATATAATTCGGTACCTACGTATTTACCTAACTAACTATACTTCGACGTCAATTTTAAAAAATACCTCTTTTTAACTGAGGAAATCATGCAGCCAAAGCTTACTGGAAACATCTACAAATATACTAGGCTGTCAGGCTGTGTATAGGGTATCGGGTTTGAATCCAGCGCAACAGTTTCGAAGTTCTACCTACTATCCTATAATCTAATAATTAATTTTTTGACGACTGGTTGGCGCAGCGGGAGTGAAAGCGACTGCTACGCCGATGGTCGCGGGTTCGATTCCCGCTCAAGTCAAACATTTGTGTGCATGAACATGGATGTTTGTCTTGGTGTGGGTGTTTTTATGTATAATATGTATGTATATACAAAAAAATGTATATATTTATGTCTATCCATTGTCTAGTACCCATAGTACAAGCTCTGCTTAGTTTGGGACTAGATGGTGATGTGTGTATGTGGTAGAATATTATTATTATATAACGAGAGGATGCCAGCAGCTACGCCTGCATGTTTTTTAAATTTACCCGTTTTGGCCAATCTACACATATAGCTCTGAACTACTTCGCAGTTAGCGACAGTCAGTAGTCAGCATACCTTAAGTTATTTATCACCCGCCCACCTAGTGACACACCTTTCCCCCAACCATCCAAGACGATGCGCATGATGTATTCAGTGTAGGTGTTAAATAATAAGGGCGGCAAAAAACATCCCTGTGGAACACCGGACTCCATCTTAAAAGTTTCTGAGAGGACATCATCCACCCGTACTGCTGCAGTGCCATCTTCATATAGTCCTTCGATTTTCCAGAGGCATTCCGACCATGACAGTGTCGAAATCCTTGCGGAAATCAACAAAGCAAATGAAGAGTGGTGAGTTCAATTCCCTGGCCTTTTCAATGATCTACCACAGTATAAGTATCTGTTCACGCGTGCCTCTCCCTTTTACAAATTCGGCTTGTTCAGGCGCAATTTGGCGAGTAAGGAAAGCCTGCAGTCTAGTGTTAAGAATATGCAGTAACACTTTGCTTGCGTGCGATATGAGAGAGATGAGCCTGTAGTTATTGCACTTTTTGGTGGAACCTTTTTTATGCAAGGGTATAAATTTTGATTGGGACCAATCTTCCGGCCATTTGCCAGATTCCCACGTCTTGCAGCAGATAGTGTACACACATATAACGACCTGCTTTCTGTCAAATATAAATTCTCTCATCAATTATTATACACTCTCTTTAAACAGTGCAAACATTAATTTATAAAGGAAAATTACTATTTAGAGAATCTTAATCATATTGAAGTTAAGTTGAATGTATGGACTTGAAATTAAAGACATTATTTTGTTTATTTGTTTAATGTTTTTTGGTAACCTACCAACATTGTACAAAATGATCTTGGTATCTAGAATTACCGTAGGCAGGCAGGAAATTGTTCAGAGTGCACAGTGAAAGTTGTAATACATCTAACTGACCACGATAGACAATATGACACAATGCACTGCGTTGCACAGTGAATTACAACTAATAATATTAATAAAATGTCTTACCAAATCTTCACTGATGCTCCTGATGATGCTCTTGAGTGGACCTATAAGAATAACTCATAATTTTGGCCAAAATAACAAGAAAATCGTTAAATACCACAGGGTCCAGTTCGGCGTCCTTCATCAGCGAAATCGTCGGGCACCAACCACGTGCATCGGATTCACTCAAGTTTTACAATGTTCATAGGTAACTTATAGGTTTATCTTTTATCACTTCGCGAGCTACTAGGACGAGTTTTCCAAAAGGCGAACAATTTATCTTAATTACAAAACCACTTAAACCACGCGAGAGAGACAAAACGGCGCGGACCCAAGACAAAACGTGTAATTTACTTGTCAATCGCTCACAACCTCGTCGGACAACTTCCTATAGCGACGGTTGTGAGGTTGTTAATTACTATAATTAACTCAAAAACTCAAAATTACAATAAACTGCGTGCTTACAAGATACGGCGTGGTCCAGACAACTTTTATACCGGGAAACGACAAAGAACCAAAGTGAGGGAATGACAGTTCAGTGTGACCATAGTCAAAATTTACAATAGACTAAACTAAACGTTACTAAATCGATATAATCGACTTGACCTATCACAAATAATATTTCTATTTCAAACATCCACCCGCCCCGGACCAGCCTACCGGTCCGCTAATCGGTTGGTAGACGTGACAATGTTGCAACCGCTCTCCTCAGAATCGAATCGTCCACCAAGACCTCAGCAAATCGGGGAACTCCATCAGCCCCAGTTACCAAACGAAGAATGTGCCCCCTGCGCCATCTGAGTGGCGGAAGGTTAGCCTCCTTGATCAAAACGAGGTCTCCAATCTTGGGTGGATCGGTCTTGTCGGTCCACCTCACGCGTTGCTGGACTTAACTTGCCCTTCAACATTAGAGGCTACGTCCCCTATGCCCCGTATACAATTTGGAAAATAACACATATTTAATTTAACCTGCCCTACCAAATAAGTGGAAACAATGCAACCTTGTGAACCTGTGTCCAATATAGCACGGACAATAACAGAGGTCCCCGTGGGTCCCCAGACCCTAACAGCAACCGTTGGTAGGATAACGGTCTCAATGGGGGTGGTTGACGTTATAGGGCAGGAGTAAATGACTTATTGTTGCCTGGGCGGCGACCGTTGGCCAGGACCAGGCAAGTCAAAACGAGGGTGCGGCTTGAAGTCCTCAAAGGCGCGGTGACTCGATCCGCGCGCCATCTGTGGGGGATCATAATGACGCACCCGCCCAAAACGAGGTGGGCGCGAGTCAAGGCGGGGACGCTCCGCCAAAGGTGGGGAATACCTGGGGCAGAATTCATGGTGCTGGTGACGTTGCGCAGTCGCACATTCAGGTGCGCGAGAGAGAGGAGGTGTGCGCGCACTGCGGTTCTCTAAGAGTGGTGAGTGGCGATCAATTGAGCGAGGCGACTCTCGGCTAAGCGCCGGTGAGCCTCGGCTGCCACCTTCAAAACACCCGCCCGTGCGCGGCGTTCGGCTGGTTGGACAAACGGCCTACATCTCTGGCATTCATGCAGAGAATGTCCAAATGCTGTCCTCCACAGTGAGGACAGGGGCGAGAGTTTGGGCAGTCTCGCTAGTAGTGGGACCCCAAGCAAGAGAAGCAAAGGCGGCGGGCATTCGCGATGCGCCTACGAGAGGCGACATGAAGGTCCAAGAATGCCCTACAACTAGCCGTTCTGTGCCCCGTGACCTTGCAGTAAGAGCACTCCGCTGGGTTCTGCGTGACTGCAAAGTGAGGAGGGCGCTGGTCAACATTGGCTCGGGTGTGAACGCGAGCCTGCTCCTTGACCTTGGGCGGCTGCGACTTAGCCGGCGTGTCACCACCGGAGTTGTCCAAGACCCGGCACTCATCCTCGAGGAACTTCTCCAGGTCAGAAAAGGGGGGCAGATGGGTCGCGCTATCCCCACCAAAGCGCTGTTCAAAACGCGACCTCAGGTCGGCAGGCAGCTTCTTCAGCACAATGTGCACCAATAGATAGGACCATTGGTCCACGGGCAGTTCTAGGCACTTAAGTGCATTGATTGCCACCAAAAGCGGGTTCAAAAGTTGGGTGCGCAACCCAGAGACCCGGGTGAGCGTCGGCAAACCCAAAATCTGCTCGATGTGCGTGTGGGCGAGGCCAAGCTTGTTATGGTACCTACGGGTAATCAAGTCTCGAGCCGTCTGGTATGCCTCGTCAGACACGGGCAGATGCTGGATGAGGCCTTCGGCCTCTCCATCCAGAACCGACATCAAATATGCCAATTTTTGTGCCGGCCGAAGGTCAGCCCTGTCATTGACCAGGCTGTCAAACAAATTAACGAAGCCCAAGTAGCTTCCTAGGCAGCCATCAAAATGGGGGAGGTCTAAGGTAAGAAGCCTACTCACCAGCCCCGGTGCTGTCCTAGGAAGCTCCTGCTTCAAGCCGGGTTGCCCTTCCCTATCGGCAAATAGTTGTCTCGCACTATTGGAGACAGCATCATACAGGTCTAAGACCTGGGCATAATCTTCGCTGACCTTATTTCGCTGGTCAGCGGTGAAATCATTAACTAACACTTCGAGACAACAAGCGTTGAAAATGCGAAATTGCTGTTCCACACTTGCCAGGCGATCATCAACCCGCTCAATCAACCCGATCATAAATACCTTTGTAGTAAGGACTGCTGGCGATCAGGCCGGTTCACCAAGGCACTGGCCGAAGCAAACCAGCGCAAATCTGATGCAATAGCACCAGCAGCCGCACGTAAGTCCTTGATAGCTGACATAATCAAATTTCAAAAGAGCCCGGACAAGCGTTAAATAATATGTGACGTCGCTGTGACGTCGAGATGACACCACGTCTCGGCCGCTTGCATCTCTGCCCCCCACCGCACCGCGAGCTTCTATAAAAGCGGAGGCGTTGGCTGCGCGCTTTCCTTTTTGGCGGCTGCAGCACACCGAGTTAAGTGACCAACTCTCCTGGACGAACCGGCAGCAGGACTCTCAACAGAAACCTCACCCATCGCCGAATCACGCGACCCTGTGTATATCTTTTTAATTACACATTACTAGTAATTTTTTTCGCTTCCTAAATGATGTGCAGATTTTCTTGGCAATTAAATCAATTTTTATTGTAACATTCAACTCATGTTTCTCATTTAAACACACCCTAGTAGGGATAACGTAACAGTGGACACCTGGAAGGTCTCATATACGTTACAGTGGCGCCCACGGGAATATTATAGGTAGGGTTTTGTTGAGAATCCGCTGCCCGGTGAGTCTTTTTTTTATTTTTTTAACTGTGTATGTGTGAAATCGTTCCAAAGCAGTGTTAGTGTTTTAGTGGCATATATTGTTTCTTTTTGCTTGTTTTATTGTGGACGGAAAGTCGGTGGTGTTATGCCGGCTACAATAGACATTTTCTCTTTTTGTTCTGTTGTGCTCGGAAGGTCGGGCGTGTTGAGCCGGTCACAACAGACAAATTTGGTCTTACTACGCATTTTTATATTATAACTTTTTCTGTTGCCGCGTGTGATAATTAATTTTGTATCAACCGCATAAGTAACAAGTTATAATCGTTTTGCTTGCGACCACGTGTCAACTAAATGACGCGCTGTGGTCACATTCCTTGATCGCATTCTTTGTATTGCGATTTATGGCCTCACGTCCACTAACGACGTGCTAAGGTCACCTTCGTTGATCGTATGCTTCGCGATTAGCTTTTTTAAACGCCACTACGGTAATTGAGTGCTACTGGTAATTATTGCTAATAATCTGCTTTGGCTGACTTATGGAACGAATTCACACCCTTCTCTTTTTCATTTCTTTTCATTTTTCTACTATAACCTTCTGCTAGTGACTTTGTACGGCGATATATTTCTATATAGTAGCTATTATTAAATACTGTTACCGCCTACTACGGCGATTATCTTTTAAAATTAACTATTCTTTTCTTTCTTACTAAGAAAGTTGCATCTTTGTTATGCCACGTTTACTTATTATAGTTGGACTGGCTGAGAATGAATGTACCTAAAGATGCTATCGTATAATATACTAGGTATTTAGCTAAAATTCCGCATTCATTTATTAATAAAATGTGCACGTGTCACATGCAGGTTGCTCACTAACAATAATTAACGAATTTAATCCTTGTCTATTTGGTATAGAAATACGAATATCATCGTAGAATTATTAGTTGTTCGTTTTGTCAAATGTTTATTTTGCTACAATCGTTGTTTTTTGTCTTCGATTTTATCTCCTTGTTACTGCTTATTGGCTATGTTATTTGAAAATGCATCTATTTATGCATTTACTGTTCATTGTGAACTCAAACATAAAATTCCTGCGTCGCAATTATTGAATTATATTTGTAATTGTTTTGTGTCGCTAGGATTGTTTCTTTCAGTGTCTGGTTTCTATTGAAATATATAAAGCATATAATGATAAATAAATAATAAAATGAAACCGCTGACAGCCGTAAAAATACTTAATTATCAATATGTAACTTGTTTCCTTTATACAAAATGCTATGCATCTGGTTTTACTAAACCAGTTTAAGTAGTGGTTATAATGTGTTCTTGTGCTTACGCAAATGTTATTATATCAAACTGAATTTATCAAACTTAATTGAACTAAAACTAACTTTAACTAAAGTGGGTATTTGCACATAAATTTAATCAATAACTTCTATTCTTGAATAACTAAGTGGCTATTTTTCATATAAAGCAAATAAATAATTTTTATACCTCATTGTATAACTAAAGTGGCTGTTTACACACAAATTAAACAAATAATTTCAATACTTAAATAACTAATGTGGGTATTTCTTCATAAATCAATAATTTTTATACTTTAATAACTAAAGCAAATTAATTGATTTACAAGTTAAAGATAATACCATTCCGTATTTCACCGTCGTTTATTTTAAACCTAAAAGCTGAATAAAATAATTAAATCTTATTCTATTATAGCATAAATGTGTTTAAAAACGATTGGGTACAGTGTCATTTACAACAATGTAAGACGCATATGTATGCGAAGTTATAATTACCTACATAATTATTGGTGAAGGCCAACAATAGTGCTATTGTTTTCGAGTTGGAGCTTACAAGTCACAAGATAACGCATTGTTGTGTTAACGATTTATGTAAACATGCTAACATAAAATGAATTAATATTACTGTTATAAATTGTCGAAGAGGTTTTCCAAATTTAATATTGTTGCACAATCTGTTATTTATCTAACTAATTATCCAACTATCTGATAACTATCTCATTTCACATAACTATATAAATATCAGATATGTTTCTCTTGGTGATTGCCATATAAAAGATCTTAAATTAACTCACTACAAAGTTTAAAAATGTAATGATTAATGCTCATCACTAATGAACTAACTAATGACGTTGCTGTGACGTCGAGATGATACCACCTCTCGGCCGCTTGCATGCCCGCCCCCCACCGCACCGCGAGCTTCTATAAAAGCGGAGGCGTTGGCTGCGCGCTTTCCTTTTTGGCGGCTGCAGCACACCGAGTTAAGTAACCAACTCTCCTGGACGAACCGGCAGCAGGACTCTCAACAGAAACCTCACCCATCGCCGAATCACGCGACCCTGTGTATATCTTTTTAATTACACATTACTAGTAATTTTTTCGCTTGCTAAATGATGTAGAGATTTTCTTGGCAATTAAATCAATTTTTATTGTAACATTCAACTCATGTTTCTCATTTAAACACACCCTAGTAGGGATAACGTAACAGTGGACACCTGGAAGGTCTCATATACGTTACAAATATTAACAATCAAAACTTAATATTTGTTAATTCTTTGAATCCAACAAAGTATTAGCCTGTTTACTGCAAATGCAGGCAAGTGACAGATATCTACTGTCCAACAAAATTAATAGTTTCAATTAAGTATATTGACACAAAAACAAAGTTATCAAAAGTTGAAACTTCAAATAAGTTAATTAATTACTTACAACAGACAGACTGGCTATATTATTTGAGATATACAATAGTAAGTAAGCACAGAATATGTGTTACCTCGCAATATTATCTATATATTATAACAAAACAAAGGTTTATCAATGGTTATCAAAGGTTTGGTTGTTATAATGTTTCAACTCAATAAACTAAATTTACTTAATTTATTGATACATACAGCTGTTATGTATCCAAACAAACTGGCTTATTAATGCTAACAACAACAATTATTGCTAGATTTCAACAATACAAGTCAAACAATTACTGATTGAGGTTATGTATGACAATGTGTTTCAAGTTATGTAGGTCAACTTATGCACATAAATATTATGTATTTTAGGCAAAAACTGACCTGACAAACACTACAATACTGTCTACAAGGTGATAAGATACAAGCTTATACCAATCTGAGGTTTGTACTCAGTAATGCAACAGCGGCTAAATTTTTACTACAGCTCTGCACCAAAAATTATGTCTAGAATTACCGTAGGCAGGCAGGAAATTGTTCAGAGTGCACAGTGGAAGTTGTAATACATCTACTCGTACCTGACCACGATAGACAATATGACACAATGCACTGCGTTGCACAGTGAATTACAACTAATAATATTAATAAAATGTCTTACCAAATCTTCACTGATGCTCCTGATGATGCTCTTGAGTGGACCTATAAGAATAACTCATAATTTTGGCCAAAATAACAAGAAAATCGTTAAATACCACAGGGTCCAGTTCAGCGTCCTTCATCAGCGAAATCGTCGGGCACCAACCACGTGCATCGGATTCACTCAAGTTTTACAATGTTCATAGGTTACTTATAGGTTTATCTTTTATCACTTCGCGAGCTACTAGGACGAGCTTTCCAAAAGGCGAACAATTTATCTTAATTACAAAACCACTTAAACCACGCGAGAGAGACAAAACGGCGCGGACCCAAGACCATACGGGTAATTTACTTGTCAATCGCTCACAACCTCGTCGGACAACTTCCTATAGCGACGGTTGTGAGGTTGTTAATTACTATAATTAACTCAAAAACTCAAAATTACAATAAACTGCGTGCTTACAAGATACGGCGTGGTCTGAACAACTTTTATACCGGGAAACGACAAAGAACCAAAGTGAGTGAATGACAGTTCAGTGTGACCATAGACAAAATTTACAATAGACTAAACTAAACGTTACTAAATAGATATAATCGACTTGACCTATCACTAATAATATTTCTATTTCAAACACTCGGCTTAACTACTTTCTTTTAGAAAAGTCCTGTCTGGTCCTATCCCACAATTGCTGACAAGCGAATTATTAAGCTGAATAAAATTTTTGAGCTCACAATTGAAATCTCATTTAAAACGGGAACATTTTTAAATTCGGGCTTCTTAGAGTAATTTACGAAAGGGTGAAGCACAATCGGTTTTGCGGTAGTTCTGTTTGAAAACTACGTCGGCTGGTAGTTCGACGAAGTAAATAAACCTATTGGATTCCGCGAACTACACAAAGTTGAAGCCGGGAAGGCTGTGCGGTAATAGGAAATCTTGCCAACTCCTCAAAGGTTGAGAACAAGTGTAGTTTCCGGCTGGGAAACGAGTTTATTAACTTCAATAATGGGTAGCCTTGCTACCAATTAGACTTCTCTTATTTGCAAATAACTGTGCATGCGCCAATTTAAATAGTCCGCTTTTATAATTGCTACTACTTTATCTGGTTTGCAGTTTGTTGGGTTGGCATATTTCGCTATGACACCGGATTCCGATAATGGAACCCAGTGGCGGATCCAGGATTTTCTTTTTGGGCGGGCAAATATTAAAAAGGTACCTAATTAGTGGTTGGTAGTAAACATGCTTTTGCGAGTGAAGGGGATCTTGTGCCTCCTGGTCATCTCCATAGATCCGTTACTAGAGAGACCACGGATTCAAGGCCAGCATCAACGAAATTTCGAATTAAAATTTTGGTTTTTGCTTTGCCTCGTCAGTAACGTCTGCCATGAATATCTTTATCTGTTGTTAGAGGATAAGTCAGTACCATGAATGTACTGTTAATGGTTCAATTTTAGTTTATTACATTTCAGTTGCAGAAGTCGGTCTAAGTCAAGTTAGACATTGTAGATGAAGTTCTAAGCTGGAAAATATTGGTTGCAACTGGGATAAGATACCAATGATGACGATTATGACGTGAAATGATCATTTTCGTAATCGTGGGATCTTTAATTAGGCCTCGTGTTTATTAGTGAGTACTCGAGCTATACGTATAAGTACTCAGTTAGTCTTAATTATATAGTTTATTTATATAATGTGTATACATTTTTCGTAAATATTAATTATTAGCTGTTTTCCGCGGTTTTACCCGCGTCCTGAGGGATCTACTTCGAGTACCCAGTTAATTTATAGCCTAAGTTACTCCTCGGTACATCAGCTATCCGCCAGATAACGTCTATAACCTTTCTCATATCACAAACAAAAATATATTTTCAAATCGGATCCGTACTTTCAGAGATTAAGAGATACATACGAGCCAACGTCTTTAAAATATTAGTATGGATATATACATAGATAACACTTAAATTTTTTGAGATTCCCGTGTTTCACATTAATGCGACTAATGCCATAATAAATGAGAGCCATAGATGAATACATTCTGCTATATTTCGTTTGTGTCCCCCATGGGTATGGTTTCCATACTAAGGTGCCCGTTTACCTTTAAAAAAAAGGAAAGGCCCACCGTTTGTTTATTAAAATTAAGTATCTATTCTTAATTAAGAGCCTATGTACGTATTTTATACAGGCTTATATCTCTAATAAAATCGATAAACATTGCAAATTAATTATCATCTATATTTATGTTACACTAGTCTATCGATATAAAAGTATCGGTGACGACCGGTTGGCATAGCGGGAGTGTAAGCGACTGCTATGCCGAAGGTTGCGGGTTCGATTCCCGCTCAAGTCAAACATTTATGTGCATGAACATGGATGTTTGTCTTGGTCTGGGTGTTTCTATGTATAATATGTATGTATTTACAAAAAAAAGTATATATGTATGTTTATCCATTATCTAGTACCCATAGTACAAGCTCTGCTTAGTTTGGGACTAGATGGTGATGTGTCTATGTGGTAGAATATTATTATCTACTGAACGTATCTAATATCGCGCAAGCCCTAAGTTTATATGACTGGTGATCCCAGGTGGTACGCAAGCTGTTACTCGTTTTTACAAAGCTCCTCTCTAATTAGTCTGGTGCTGTCGACTCTTTGGCTGTACGTTGTAAGTCTGCCACACGACTGCTAGCACAAAAGAGGCAATTTCCGAACGAATCCGCGCCAATACGCTTCGGTGACGCGTACGAGTCGGTTACACAAGTTTACAGTTTTCACTTACGCTTACGCCATTGCACCGCTGAGTAGGTACGGACTATGTTACTCGTTAACTCGTTAGTTTCTTGCAGATGTTTTGCTTCTTGATTCGATTGTGGTATTTTGTAGATGTTAAAGTTTTTGTAGCAGACCGACTGCGACTGGCGTAACTTACGAATTAACGTTAAAAATCGGTAGTATAGTACCTAATTAATGTCTTCAGAAAATAATTAGTTAAAATAATTTTTATGCTTGAATATTATTTGACTGATATTAAACATACATACATACATAGACTCACGCCTGTTTTCCGGAGGGGTAGGCAGAGACTACGGAACGCCATTTGCAACGACCCTGACATACCTCTCTTGCTTCATTTACTCCCATCAAGTTTCTCATGCATGCTCTTCTGTTTAGGGTACTTCTGACCTGTCCTTTTTTTAGGATGTCTCCAATCTGGTCAGAGAACGTCCGCCTAGGTCTTCCCCTTCGTCCTTTCCCATTCACACTTGCCTTATATATCTTCTTTGTCAGTCTTTCGTCATCCATCCTCTTCATGTGCCCAAACCATCTTAACATGCCTTTCTCGATGCTTGTCACTACATCTTCTTTTACCCCACACCACTCTCGTATCACACAATTCTTTACTCTGTCGGTCAAAGACACACCACACATACTTCTCAGTGCTCTCATTTCTACAGCATTTATTCTACTTTCAAGTCTCTTCTGCCATACCCAACTTTCACTACCATACATAAGGGTAGGCACTAACACACCTCTATGCACAGCCAAACGCGCCTTTTTGGACACGTTTTGACTGTTCATAAACGCCTTCAGAGCTCCATTCACACTATTACCTGCATTAACTCTTCCTTCCATATCTTCTTCATTCTTACCATCTGTTGTAAAAAACGTACCTAAGTAAACAAACTCATTCACTTGTTCCACTCGCTGTCCATCGATCAAAACATTACAAGCCGTAACGCATTCCTCCTTTTCAAAAACCATAACTTGATATAAAAAATCTTCAAAATTATGTTGAAGTTGTTTCAAGTTATTGCAACTTTTATATTTTTCTTGTACTATTTGTACCTGGTGGCTATCTGTCAAGGAGCCTAGTCCCAGTTAGCAAAACAATGGAAACATATTTATTCAAGAAGGATGCTTATCATTGGCAAGGTTAAGAATTGAGTACTAGAATCGCAGATGCAATCGTGTATTCAGTGAAGATATTGATTGATAGATTTGTTTTACCTACCACTTTTTCTATTCAGTTATGAGTTTGCGAAATCTTTATTATTAATAATCAGTTGAACAGGAATTTAATACAGGTAAGTAGTCGTTATAAGCTAACCAGTCATATAATAGTCGACAAGGATAAACTTAATATGCTGAGAACACCACTGTAATAGTAGGAAAACTTGATACAAACCCTATACCTACCCGTTTGGCCAGCGTGGTATAGTAGGCCAATTCCTCCTTTCAAAGGAGGGACCTAGTCCAGCATTGGACTGTTAAAGGCTGATGAAGAAGAAGAAGAAGTAGGTTGCTTACTCAGGGAATATTTCGGTACGAATATTAAAAGTTAGCATTTGTTTCATCTTTAACAGTAGTTATTATTTACTGTCTTAAAATGAAAATATAAGTATTTCTGTGACATAGCAAATATATGTAAAATCGGCAGCGATATCCTAGTGGAGATACCAACAGACTGCCATGCAGCGTATCATGTATTCGAATCCACGGCACATTCGTTCTGCCGCCCATACGATAATCACAGTAAGTCACATTTTTGCCGATATTGAGTTAAGTACATATTTGGAAAGTAGAGATCGAGATCTAAAATTCTGTATATTCAGAATTTCAAAATGTGGCTTACATCAAGAAATAAGATTAAGCATAATTACAGTAAAAAACGATAGGCGCCAAGGTGCACTTATTATGAATGCAGTATGGGCACATACGGTTAATTTTTGCATAAAGTTAAATCAATTTACCTAGGTTTTACTACAGCAAGCAATCTTACTATAAATATTATAAAGTTACGATTTTATTACACTAAGTATGACTTAAACATATTAACAGTAAGTGGCACTTGTCGTTACTATATTAAGTAATTGGAATAAAACGTAATATTGCATTACCTTAGCATAACAACAGCAAGTGGAACTTACTGTGATTATGTTTAGGAATACCTCATATTATGTGTAGACTTGTCTAGGACAAATAAGGTAAGTGTATTACTTACTGTATATATTTTAAGATTTTTAAGGCGTTTAGTTCATCGCGTCGTCGTTGTAAGTAATAATAACGTGTGGTGACGGACTAAGAATACGGATTGTCACCACCCCATATCATCCCGTGGGTGTCGTAAGAGCCGACAGAGGGAGTATATTATGCAGAGAACAGCACTGTAAGAGAAGGAAAATTTGATACAAACCCTATACCAACCCGCTTGGCCAACGTGGTATAGTAGGCCAATTCCTCCTTTCAAAGGAGAGGCCTAGTCCCGCAGTGGACTATTAAAGGCTGATCGGATGATGATGAGTTCGTCGCACCTAACCCCAGGCACTAGCTGTTGATAATAATATTTAATTTATTTTTCGGGATTTAAAACTTCGGGATTTTAAACTTTCGACCAAACAACCATTCGGCGTTTCAATTATCGGGATTTCATCCATCGGTATTTTAAAATTCGGTCTTTTAAAATTCGTGATAATGATTATTAGACATAATATTTAAATGGGTACGCCATTTAAATATTATGTCTAATAATCATTATGGCGTTTACATAATAAGTCTAATTATTATTATGACAATTAAAAATATGAAAAACAATACGTATGGCACTCGTATCTTATGGTATCTAAGTTTCGGGCAATTAAAAGTATGTCATGTCTTTTAGGGCAAACAAAACATTCGGGCAAATGAAATTTGGGTACCTAAATGAAATTCGGGAATATGAGATTATGGTATATAATCTTCGGGTAAACAATAGACAACCCTTAAACTTTCTTATTGTAACTTTGGAAAATATATTTGTAAGTCTACATTTTACTAGTCATTTAAAACACTTTTAAGGTATTTTTAAACTTCTACAAATAGGTTATAAAACTAATTAAATGAGTGACAGGACTGATGAAGACTAATTTGTAAGACGAATTTGATTTAGTTAGTGTAACTAAGATCTCTTAATTTATATGAAGATTTTAATTTTTTTTTCTCGTTTTGAAAGGTAAATAAGCCTTATCAGAAATTAAAGTGCCTTTGTCTTGTTATGTTTTTTTGTTGTGTACAAAGAAGTACAACTAATAGTATAATAAGAGTTTTATGGAAAAACTATAAACGTGTTATGTTTTAGAGATAGTGCTTAGCTTGTTTAATAGGTTGCGGTCGTAGTGTCAAGAAAGTATATCTTGGTACTCCGATCGGCCGCCGACCCGTTGGCAGGCCTAAATACCGGTGGAAGGACACAGTTGAGCGGGATTTGCAAGAGCTCCAGGTTACAGACTGGAAGGGGGCAGCACGAGATCGAAATAAATGGCGTTCTCTTGTATCGGAGGCCAAGACCCACTTCGGGTCGCTGCGCCAGAGGAGTAAGTAAGTAAGTTGTTTAATATTGTTTCATGCACGAAGAAGTTTTGTACAAATACGAATGATTACCTTTGGTTACGTTAAGCCATTTTTAATGCTATAAATAATTAAATAATAGAACTGATTTTAAATTTTTCTAGTTTCACAAAGTTATTTGTACTTGTTTTATTAAACTGTGATTTCATAACATCAGTTATGCTTAATTTTCTTACAATTAATTAAGAAAAATGTAATTAAAGTTGGTGTCGGTGCTTTATGTGAGGGATGCTGTAATTTTACATATTTCTTCTAGCTATAATTACAGTAAGTGCCTAAGTTACTGTTCATTACATGCTCACGGTGTGGAAGGTTCTTTATTAAGGTGGTTTGAATCGTATTTGCGCGATAGATCTCAAAAAGTAGTCATCAATGGCTTTGAATCAGAAGTTTACCATGCTTTATCGGGTGTTCCGCAAGGGTCTCACCTAGGACCAGTGCTCTTTCTTATATTCATTAACGATATAAGCTCTCGTATCAAGCACTGCAAAATATCCCTATTTGCCGATGACTTAAAAATTTATCGTTCAATTAAAACCACTAATGATTCAAAGCTAGTTCAGGATGACCTTAATGAGATCTTGTGCTGGTGCAATGCAAACCACATGACGCTTAATGCCAGTAAATGCTTCTATATTAAATATACTCGCAAGAAAAAGCCACTGGATTCAAAGTACGATATTGGCGGAGCATACCTGACTGAAGTCAACGAAATTCGTGACTTAGGCGTCATAATGGATACGAAACTGTGCTTTAAAACACACATAGACCAAACTGTCAAAAAGGCTGCGCAAATGCTAGGTTTCCTGAGAAGAAATACAATAGGGTTTAAAAATCATGCCACCAAATTGTCTCTGTATAACACTCTTGTCCGTAGCAATCTCGAATACGCTAGTGTTGTCTGGTCACCATACTATGCTGTTAGTTCGCAACGGATTGAAAGCATTCAAAGATCCTTTACAAGAAGTCTTGCATTCTCATGCAGTGGTTTTTCCCATCGAAACCCATACAATCAACGAATAATCAAATTTAATATGATCACCTTGAATAATCGTAGACGTATCATTGAACTTTGCTTTCTTCATAAATTAATAAATAATAATATACAGTGCAGCAACCTCTTAGATAAAGTATCTCTAGCCATTCCTCATTCATATCCCAGGCATAAAATCACAAAAAAATTTCATATACCTTTTTGTAGAACCAACTTGGGTCTACAATCACCAATGCATAGAATTCTCAATCAGTACAATACCATCCAAACTCGCGATGACAACATTGACATCTTTAATGACTCCTACAGTAAATTTAAAGTTAAATTGTTAAAAGTGTTTACTTCAAGTTGAACTCAAAAGCATACTTTTATTCCATTTTTATTTTTTTAGTTCTCTGCTATTTTCTTATCTGTAAAATAACTAAGTACATTTAAAATAGTTTTACTACATACATTATTATTGTCAGTGCTATGCATACCGTAATTGTCATATATATCAGATGCTATGCCTTTTAAGTGTTTACCTTAACTGTATAAATATATATGATGTGGTTGTGCTAATAAATAAATAAATAAATAAACCCAGATAGATATCGATTAGCGAACCAGTGTCAGTAGTGACATTCAAGGGTACCTATTCCCAAGTCTGTTGGTATCTTCACTAGTCTGTTGCTGCCTGGTTAGAATACCCTATGTCAAATATATGTTACCAAATTAATCATTCGTGTAGATCAAATGCTAACAAGGTGCTCAGACGTAAAACAACTAATATTGCGTTCACATATTATTACATTCAGTACTAAGCATATATGTCAAAGTAATTAGTATCGAAAAGGTTACTTAACGTGTAATAAACGGTAAAAGTTTCTGTAATCTGAATCAGGTCGTCGTTAAATGCGTAATATCTATTACATGTAATGGCTTATAATAATATGCTTGTTTTAGCTTTATCTATAGTACCGCTATCAAAATATGTCACTACATATTTTTATAGCGGTTCTTGTAGGGTTATCCTATCTTGTCCCTTATGAGTCGTAAATGGCGACAACAGGTTCTTATAAAGAGGTTTGGAAGTAAAGGACGCCTGTGAACCAAGAGGTACTGTTATAGTTTGTTAAAGCCGTAAAAAATTATCACAAATAAAAAAAAAAAAAAAAAACGTTAATTATCACTCGGTTAATAATGTGCCCGGTAGATGGCAATAGGCTCGCCCCCTATTACATTGGGACCTAAAAATATCTGGCGAAAAGTGGGTGTAATACACCTTTACCTACCCCTTCGGGAATAAAAGGCGTGAAGTTATGTTATGTAAATTTATCACATTTTACTTTTAAAAGTTTTTCACATTCGCATTATATCAGTTTCAGTTATTATTTTGAAACTAAGGACGTTCCTCTAAAAGTTTTTATTTGCTGAACTGAAATATTCTTCCATCTCATACTGTAAAATTCCATAAAACGATCATAATAATTTACGGAAATATCGTTCACAAGTAGCTATGTCAGACTCTGTCAGATACTATTTGTCCTCTTCATCATCAACATCTGCTGTACGATAAAAAAAATTGCCAGCTAACCGATCTTTGCAATACAAACGTATGCTCTCAAGGGCACTGCCGTGATGATGATTGATGATTATGAGATTTGTCACCAGACACTCTTCCATAAACCAAGGATAATACGAATTCATACAAGTGTTTGATTGTCTCGTTGCCACGGGCTCCCATCGAATATACTGTTAGATAACTACCTTACAATAAAATAAGCAATAATTTTAACCTACAAAAATCCTCTTGACATTACATTTAGGCATGTGTGGGTGGGATTTAATTACGAATATTAAATTAAGTACTGATTAAGCCCCACGCATCATATTTAATTTGTTGTTAAGGAGGTTATGTCTGCCTATGTCAGACGTGCGGTATTTTACCACCATAATGATGAAGCATTGTGCCTAATTACAAAACAAGATCTAAATATAGTTTGAAGTGTATATTTAAAATTAGCTGTATTGCTTTTGAATACAGTTTAAATTAGTCAGGAACACATCTTAAATTGAAATAATTCGAACGACCTGCTTTCTGTTAAATATTAATTATCTCATCAATTATTATACAATCTCTTTAAACAGTGCAAACATTCATTTATAAAGGAAAATTGCTATTTAGAGAATCTTAATCATATCGAAGTTAAGTTGAATGTATGGACTTAAAATTAATGTAATTTTTTTGTTTATTTGTTTAATGTTCTTGGTAACCAACCAACATCGTACAAAATGATCTCGGTATAACTACTTTATTTTAGAAAATATGTCTGAAAAGTCCTGTCTGATCCTATCCCACAATTGCTGACATAAGAATGATTAAGCTGAATAAAATTTTCGAGCTCACAATTGAAATCTCATTTAAAGCGGGAACATTTTTAAATTGGGGCTTCTTAGAGAAATTTACAAAAGGGTGAAACACAATCGGGTTTGCGGTAGTTCTGTTTGAAAACTATGTCGGCTGGTGGTTCGACCAAGTAAATAAAACTGTTGGATTCCGCGAACTACACAAAGTTGAAGCCGGGGAAGCTGTGCGGTAATAGGAAATCTTGCCAACTCCTCAAAGGTTGAGAACAAGTGTATTTTCCGGCTGGTAAACGAGTTTATTAACTTCAATAATAGGTAGCCTTGCTACCAAATAAACTTTTCTTATTTACAAAAAATTGGGCATGCGCCAATTTACATAGTCCGATTTTATAATTGCTACTACTTTATCTGGTTTGCAGTTTGTTGGGTTGGCATATTTCGCTATGACACCGGATTCCGATAGTGGAACCCAGTGGCGGATCCATGATTTCGTTTTGGACGGGCAAACACTAAAAAGGTACCTAATTAGTGGTAGGCAGAAAACATTCTTTAGGGAGTGAAAGGGATCTTGTGCCCCCTAGTCGTCTCCCTGGATCCGTCACTATAGAGACCACGAATTCAAGGCCAGCATCACTGAAGCTTCGAAATAAAATTTTGGTTTTTGCTTGGCCTGGTCAGTAACGTCTGCCATGAATATCTTTAACTGTTGTTAGAGGATAAGTCAGTACCATAAATTTTCTGTTAGTGGTTCAATTTTAGCTTATTACATTTCGGATGCAAAAGTCAGGCAGAAGTCGGTCTAAGTTAAGTTGGACATTTTAGATGAAGTTCTAAGCTGGAAAATATTGGGTGTCTTAATCGAGACAATTTTAATTAGGCCTCGTTTTTGTTAGTGAGTACTCGAGCTATACTTATACCCAGTTTGTGTAAATTAAATAGTTTATTTATATAAATGTGTGTTAATTTTTCGTTAATATTAATTAGTATATTTATATTTTTATAGGCTTACGCCTGTATCCCCGAAGGGGTGAGCAGAGGTGTAATATTACATCCACATGTCGCCATACATTTTTATTTTAATTATTAACTTTAGTAAAAAGAAAAATCAAACAAAGCTCTCATATAGCGGATAATTAGGTTGCAAAGACTAAGTCCCAGCATTGTGGCTACAATGGTAGCTATCTTCATCATGTGTTTGATAAAGTTAGGTATCTAATACTGGCCTATTCATGTGTAAGCCGAACTTCTTGGAAAGCAGACTATTATTGCTCGACTTAACAACTTTATAATAGTACATATTATGATACTAGAAGGAAGTTGTTTATTTACTGGCACTAAGTAGGCGTTATTGATACTGGCTTGTATATTTTATTTGAAGGATAGGTAAGCTTTCATAGTGTACCTATATTTTTTTTTATAGACAATAAACATATTTTTATACCTATGTAGTAAGTTGTCTATGTTCCCGATTATTAAAGCACCATTTTTATAGAGGTAAAGTTAAAATGGAAGAAAAAATAAAAGAAAGGACAAGACGGGACAGACCCAGCACGACTTATTTAGACCAAGTGAAGGAAAAAGTAAAAGCAAGGTCGTATCAAGAGGTCAAAACGCTGGTTGAAGAAAGGAATTTATGGAAGAGGCTTGGCCCACAAGAGCACAGCTTTAAATTAAAAAAAACTTTTATGCACATGGTTTGTAATATCTATGTTTGTCACAATACTGTACAAAACAATGTCAGATCGATCAGCACTAAGTAATTACATACATACATACATACATAGACTCACGCCTGTTTCCCCGAAGGGGTAGGCAGAGGCATATTAAACGCCCACTTTTCGCCTTTGTTTTGATCCCACGTAATAGGTGGCGAGCCTATTGCCGCTTATCGGGATATTTTGTTTGCCAGAGCCTCGTCCGTTGATCGGCAGGTGCACCACTTGCAGGTGAGGTTTGCTTGGGACCCTAAGTTTTTGGTGGGAACCCTATGCACCTATAGCACTAAGTAATCAAAGTTAATAAAAGCAGAAAAATATTGCATCTATAATTGGTCGATTTCTCTTACGATGAGCCTGATCTCGTACGTAATACTATTTAATTTTATTTCAAAACTAACTTTTGCCGCTTCGTCCGCCAGATGGAAACATTCCTACAAACTCTGACTCTCTTTTTAACCTTCTTAGTGAGTGAATTTCACAGAAATCACCTCATGGTGCTCTTCTACTCTCTTCAAGGCACATAAATGGCAAATTGCAGCCATTTGTGGTCAGTAGTTTAGCTGACTTGACGTTGACTATCAGTTAGTCAGTAACGGACGAATTTTATATTACACTAGCTGTGCCCGCGACTCTGTTCGCGCGGAATTTGTCTTAGGGTTCTTTATCCAAAAATGGCAAAATTTAGAACCCTGATAGATTCGCCATATCTGTCTGTACTTCCGTATGTCACAGCCATCTTATACCGAAACCATTAAGACTACATCATTGAATATTTTTAGAAAGATGTATTCTGTGAACCGCTGCCCGACTTTTATACATAAAAAAGTAATGACAATTAAGAGGTCCTCTCCATACATGGCGCTGACGTGAAAATATTTTTACAATGCGGCATGTCTAGGTATTTAAAAATAAATTTAGAGTACCTGAAATTATCAATTTCTCAAAGATAGACGCTTCCAAAGTGGTTAAATGTGTTTCGTTCCCCCGCCCCTCCGTCCTCAAAGTTTTGAAGTAAGAGAGTGACAAATCTAAAAAGAAAGATTTTTATGCTGTAGATCGTAATAAAAACTTCCAACGAAAATTAGTTTGAACGATATGTGGTCAGCAGCCTTTACATTCAAAAACCGCAAATGTGACTTGGTCGTTAATACAAACATTATGACAAACAAAGTTATTTGTACCGGTGAAAAAGTGATAGTTGTATATGGTTAGGTGAAGATAATGGGTATGTTTAGTGTATACCTCTAGCACAGAGTCCGTCATGGGCGAGTCCGACTGCTCTTGATTTAATTATTCATCTTTGCAACAATGTGGCTGTTTCCTGTGTGTATATATTAAATCATTGCGTTACTTATTCTTAATTAGTAGGTACTTATTCTTAATTCAATATTTGCATGTCTTGGAATAGACAGAACATGTTGAGACTATATGTATAATATGTATTATGTATGACACCAAAATGTACACAATACTAGTTGAGACAAAAAATAATCTTTATCTTTATTTTTACTGATTGACTGACCGACAATGTGCAGCCAAAACTACCTATTGGTTGCAAGAAGACAACATTTCTTACATATATTTTGCTTGGCGACCAGCCGCTTGTACTATGAACGGATTTCTCAAAATTCCTATGGAATCGGGAAGACACTGTAAAATTAATAAAAATGAGCGGGTATAGCTGCGATCATCCTCTAGTTCCCGATGAAGCAACAGCAAGCGTAATCTTACTTTAGCGTCGTACCTTTGCCGAAATCACCTTGGTAGGAAAAGTCTTCCCGTTCCACCCAGAGCATCTACAAATAGTATTTTTCCCAAATCACTATCCACGCTACGACACACCCGATCATAATTATATTAAACGCTGTTCTTCAGTAGGTCTCAAGACATAATTTTGCAGGCTTTCGGCTTGTTCTAATTCTAATGGGTAATAGTTTATTTAGTGTATGGCTTAATCTTTATTCATACATAGGTACACCAGCAAATGATGGTTCGGGCAGTCCATATTGAGTAATAGGATAGATATGTCTACTGTCAAGCAACGGTTTATTAGATTGTTGAGGGAACCTAAAAATCTCCTCGGCCAATTTGTCTTCATATTTATGCCATAACTATGCAGCATCTCAAACCCATGGCGTAATCGATGATGACTTTTACTTATACTTGCTTCCGATAATGTCATCCCAGTGTTTATCCCCATCCAGTAAAATGAAAGACTCGCCACACTGCGAGCTGTTTACATAAACCTACATGTGCGAATACGTCAAGCCTAAGCTGAACCCTATTTAATATAATTAATCATAAAGATTTAAGCTCAATTCAAATTGGGCGCTTTAGTCAAAAATCAACCGTATAGCCGTACCCATACTGGCGCGGCGAGATTTCTATTTCTTTTTTATAAAATACATATTAAAGTGTACTTTTTGAATATGAGAGTTTGATAAAGATATGTCTATGTGAAATACAATATATTTATGTATTTAGTACACTTTGAAGAAATGCCTAACGATTAAATACCTTATTGTGTCTAATTTATAAAAGATAGATATAAACTATTAGGACTTTTTTGTAGATCTTTTGAAGACCATCATCTTTGTAATACATACTTTTGGTAAATGATCAACGTATGCGAGGATAAGAGCTCGAAAGCGGATTTTCATCCGACTTGCTTCAAATTTGTCGTCACTGCTCAGCTCCTATGTGTCTTAGCGTTATGTTAAATAGCCTATAACTAATGGTGATTAATATAGCATCTAGCACAATAGCACAGCACGCTAATTTTATTTCGTATCTAATAGCAAGTTCATTCGGCTCTCGTTCGTGCTAAAAATAGCATATAGCATATAGAATCAAACATCGCGCCGACGCGACGGCGCATCGCACTTCGCACGGTCGCAGCGCTGCGAATTGCGATATTTGCGATCAGTCTACGCGTGCTAACGCGAGCAGCCAGACGTGAACTTGCGTAGCGTGCGAATTATAGCGGCTCGACGGCTGGCGCGATTTAATAGGCATATAAGTACGCGAGTTATTTTACGTTCTAAACAGTTAAGTGTTTTGTGTTTGATTTTAAAAACTGTGGTAGGACACGTAATACTGTGTATCTATGAATGATCTTTGTAACATGTGTGTTAAAATGATTAAAATATCTCAATATAATTAGGACTGTATAGTCCTAAGCTAATTATTGATTAGTTGGTTATTATTAGTTTGTTGGCAAATCCCTCCATAGATGAACCACACCAATAAAAACCGGCCCCTAGTCCCCGGCGGCCCCGCTAGTCCTGGTTATGGCAGCGGCCATGGTAACGGCGGGGCAAGGGGTGCGAAGAATCTCCGGAAGAGATCGGGCTACCACCACCAACGACAATTGGCCCTGGCAACACTGAACACGCGCACACTGCGGACCGATGAGAAGATTGTCGAGCTGGAAGAAGAATTGAGCAAGTTGCGATGGGATATCATAGGCCTATACGAAGTCCGAAGACAGGGGGAGAACTCGATAGTTCTCAATTCCGGCAACTTGCTCTTCTACCGGGAGGGTGACCAACAGTCCCAAGGTGGTGCCGGGTTCATTGTCCACAAATCTCTTGTGACCAACGTGGTAAATATTGGGAGTGTGTCGAGCAGGGTAGCGTACCTTATACTCAGAATATCCAAGCGGTATTCGCTGAAGGTCATACAGGTATACGCTCTGACCTCGACGCACCCCGATGAGGAGGTGGAAGCCATGTACGAGGACATATCTCGGGCTGTACATGGCTTCAAAACCCATTACACCGAAACTGGGCAAACGTGACGGTGATGAGCTGAGAGTGGGGCAATTTGGTTATGGGAATCGGAATTCCCGGGGTCACTTGCTGGCTAGCTTTATGGAGAAGGAAGGCCTCTATATAATGAATTCCTTCTTCAAGAAGTGAGAATGCCGCAAGTGGACCTGGGTAAGTCCAGACGGTGCCATTAAAAAAGAGATCGACTTTATCATGTCGACGAAGAGGCAGATATTCAATGATGTCTCCGTGATCAATTCACTTAAAGTGGGGAGCGATCACCGAATGGTAAAAGGCACATTGAATATCTGCACAAGCCTCGAACGGTCGAGGTTGATAAAGTCCACGCTCCGACCGGCACCGGTTCATATCCAAAACCCCGAGAGCTTTCAGCTCGAATTCAAGAACCGTTTCGAATGCCTGGGCGAATGCGTAGATGTGGATAGGATAGGATGAACAAGTAGCTATGAAGGGCTCAAACGAAATAGCTAGTTGTATTTACGATATTATCAATCTTAAGACTAAAGAAGGCTGTGATGACTTTAGACTTTGGTCAGATAATTGTACTGGTCAAAATAGGAATAAGATAATGTTTTATATGTACTTTTATGCTGCTAAAGAGCTTAATATTAATATTAAACATAGTTACTTACCTTGAAAAAGGACATACATAAAATGAGGGTGACTACATACATGCCACCATTGAGAAAGCTTCTAGACATAAGAATATTTATACTCCATCTGAGTGGAGTTCATTAATTAGATGGGCTAAAGTTAAAGTTGCTCCTTATAATGTTATAGATGTATCTCAAAACATGGTATTCTACTTAAAAAAGATGCAATCTAGTGCTTGTTTTAACTGGACTAAAAATTCAGAGGGGCAAAAAGTGACTTGGCCTAAAATCAAACAAGTTCGTGTCAGTAAACATGAACCATATATTTTGTTTTACAAATTGGATTTATCTGAAGATGCTATCGAAAACCAAATTAACATTACTGATCTTTCTGTTAGAACAAGAAGACAAATGTCTGATAGATCTACGGACATACCCTTAAAACTATATTACAATCAGTTATTACCGATACATCCATCCAAAGAAAAAGATTTAATTGATTTGTGCCGCATAAATATTATACCACCAATTTATCACAAGTATTATGAAAATTAATTAATTCATAAAAAAAAATCGTCCGTGTGGTGACGGATTAAGAATACAAAATGTCACCACCCATATCATCCCATGGGTGTCGTAATAGCCGACAGAGGGAGCATAATAGGCAGAGAACAGCACTGTAAGAGAAGGAAAACTTGATACAAACCCTATACCAACCCGTTTGGCCAGCATGGTATAGTAGGCCAATTCCTCCTTTCAAAGGAGAGGCCTAGTCCAGCAGTGGACTGTTGAAGGCTGATGATGACGATTATGAAAATTTGGTAACATCGAATGATAATTCAATGATTATTACTAGGGGTAAGGATGACAACGAGTGATTTTGTTTTGTTTTTTTTTAACATGTTTATTAAATGTTAAGAATTTTGTTAATTTTTCAACATATATTTTTTCCTCTTATATTTTGTTTAGAACATGATCATGGGAGAAAAATATAAAGTTTTGTATCTTTGATTATATTTAATAAGTTTTGGATTTATAATACAGTATTTTTTTAAGTATTATTTTATTGTTAAATTACTACCTTTAGGTTTAGGTGTCCTCAATTAAAGACTGATTATTAGATTATATTTTGATTACAGAAACGTTAATAATTCTGAAGAAAAGAAAATAAAGGAGTCTAATTGTTTTATTCGGTTTTATTTATGAGACCAAACTGTGGGTTAAGCACATTACGTCACCAAGTAAGATAACGATTAAGTGTCAATGTGAATTACGTCATGAAATAATTATATTATTATTGTTTGTTTAAGTTTTTTATCTGTTTAAAATACTTTTGATAATTATAGATTGGTCAAAATGATTAAAATACACGTTGTTTACCAAATAAGCCTATGCCGTGTAAATAGTCCAAAGTGTCACTTTAGCCGTTTTACCAGCTTTTCTCAGCGTAATTTAATTAAAAAATATGACGTATATGAGAGTACTGAGAGTGGGGCAAATTGGTTATGGGAATCGGAATTCCCGGGGTCACTTGCTGGCTAGCTTTATGGAGAAGGAAGGCCTCTATATAATGAATTCCTTCTTCAAGAAGTGAGAATGCCGCAAGTGGACCTGGGTAAGTCCAGACGGTGCCATTAAAAAAGAGATCGACTTTATCATGTCGACGAAGAGGCAGATATTCAATGATGTCTCCGTGATCAATTCACTTAAAGTGGGGAGCGATCACCGAATGGTAAAAGGCACATTGAATATCTGCACAAGCCTCGAACGGTCGAGGTTGATAAAGTCCACGCTCCGACCGGCACCGGTTCATATCCAAAACCCCGAGAGCTTTCAGCTTGAATTCAAGAACCGTTTCGAATGCCTGGGCGAATGCGTAGATGTGGACGAGTACAGTAACGGGTTCGTGGATGCTGTCCATACAACAGGGGCTAAATTCTTTAAGCCCCAGTAAAGCAAGAGAACCAGCAAGATCTCGGGTCCGACCCTCGAGCTGTTAGAGGAAAGGCGCAAGATGGTTCTGCTATCCTCCGACGACATGCCGAAATATCGGCACCTCAACAGACAGATCTCTAAGTCTCTGACTCGCGATCTCCGCCAATAGAACACAAAATGTGTTCGTGAGGCGATCGAGCAGACTAAAGGATCCAAAGTGTTCCAGAAGGATCTGTCTGTTGGGCAGAGTCAGCTGACAAAGCTGAAGCCAGAGGATGGCAGAATCGTATCGTCCAAGCCTGAGCTCTTGGAGGAGATCGAAAGGTTCTATGGACAGCTATACACGACAACGCAACAACCCGCAAGTACTCCAGCGTCAGACCCTACAGCTGGATTGACCCGACACTATACCGAAGATATCCCGGACTTCAGCGTGCACGAGATTAGTGTGGCTCTCAAACAGCTCAAAAACAACAAGGCGCCGGGTGATGACAGAATTACGAGCGAGCTTCTGAAGGCTTGCAGTGCACCCGCTAGAGAAGCCCTTTGGAAGCTATTTAATTCCGTCATTCTCAAGGGTAAAACGCCACAGGCGTGGCACAGAGGTGTGGTGGTGCTTTTCTTTAAGAAAAAGGATAAAACCCTCTTAAAGAACTATAGACCCATCACACTTCTGAGCCACGTCTACAAGCTGTTTTCGTATATTCTCGTCCGATATCCCGCAATGTCTCAAGACGAAAGTCTTTGACCCGTGTGTGGTGCCAGTGATGACTTACAGATCAGAGACGTGGTCGCTCACTATGGGCCTTATCAGAAGGCTCAAGGTCACTCAGAGGGCGATGGAGAGAGCTATGCTTGGAGTTTCCCTGCGAGATCGAATCAGAAATGAGGAGATCCGCAGTAGAACCAAAGTCGCCGGCATAGCTCTCCGGATAGCGAAGCTGAAGTGGCAGTGGGCAGGGCACATAGCTTGAAGAACCGATGGCCGTTGGGGCAGAAAGGTTCTGGAGTGGCGGCCACGTACCGGCCGACGCAGCAGAGGTAGGCCCTCCGCAAGGTGGACCGACGATCTCGTCAAGATCGCGGGAGGCGGTTGGATGTGGGCGGCTCAAGACCGGTCTGTGTGGAGAACCTTGGGGGAGGCCTTTGTCCAGCAGAGGACGTCGTTTGGCTGATATTATGATGATGATGATTAGTTTGTTGTGCATAATTGTTACATTTTATACTTAGAAGTATAAAATGTAATAATAATGCATATAAAATGTAACAATTATACATACATACATATCGTCACGCCTTTTATCCCCGAAGGGGTAGGCAGAGGTGTATTTCTACACCCACTTTTCGCCAGATATACTTTAGTCCCACGTAATAAGGGGCGAGCCTATTGCCGTACCGGGCACATTTCCAGACTCCGTGCTGCTACTGAGAATTTCGTGACAGAAAAACCCAATAACACTGCCCGACCCAGGAATCGAACCCGGGACCTCCCGATCCCACGCGCACATTTATGCCGCGAGACCAACGAGGCAGTCGTATAGGGTTTGATGTCGAGTTTTCCGTCTCGACGCAAAGATGGTATTTGCATCGTGTTTTCCCTTAGTCGCTTCTTACGACACCCACGAGAAGATAGAGGGTGGTGACACTTGTATTCTATGCCGTCAACCACACGGCAATAAAATGTAACAATTATGAAATATGTATATGTTTTGTTTATTCATGTATCACATTACAGTTCACCATGTTATCTGCCCCACGCGTTAAGTCTTCCGATTCGTTAGGCAAATAGCATGTTCGTCGACGCTATATTAACCAACGTTCAAATATGGATAGCGTGACAGCGCGCTAAATCGTACATGTGCTAAAACTGGTTTACTAATGTTTGCCATAATTTACAATGCCATAATTTCATATGCCATAATGGTATTTGCCATAATTTCATTAGAAATAACGCTTCAGTTGCCATAATCGTGAAATGACATAAAATGACTTTCACTAATTCCATTGGTCATAATCGATCAAGTGTCATAATAATTTAAATCCATAAATGTATTTGCTATAATTTTCGTTTTCAATAATGCCATTTTCCATAACTTTTATTCACCATAATATAAATAAAGATAAAATTAGCTGTCTATATCATTCATACAAGATGGCGGTTGCGTTTCGTTTCACGTTTTTCACATACAACCTAAATATCACTTTTATTGCTTCCACTAGTTTAATAAACTGAGGTAGATTATGGCAAATACAAGTTATCACTGTTGAGTTGTTAAGGCAAACGTTATTAGTATAAATGATAATAGTGCAAGTAAATATTATGATCGGGGATGATTATGGCAAACAATATTAGTTCAAATGAATTTATGGAAAGCGAGAGATACCGCTAAAACTAGCGGTCACACGGAGGGTGTTGATGCTTCTCACGATAGCATTTTTAATAGCATGCTAAAAAAATAGCATATAGTTCATAGCATGCGATTGATAAATAGCGGATTCGAACATCATTACCTATAACCTGCCCAGGAGTATGGACTACAATCGTACCAAGTTTGGTTAAAATCCCTTCAGTAGTTTTTGACCCATGCGTGCACATACAGACTGACAGACAAACAGGCAAAAAAAATACTGATTGCATTTTTGGCATCAGTATCGATCACCATTCATCCTCCAATATTAATTTTGAATATATCGATGGGTCCTACGTATAAGGGCCAATGCAACAATTTGGGTATTTTCACTTTTTTAGCTTAAATGCCTCCTTTTACTCTAGTTGTAAACTAGAGTAAAAGGAGGCATTAAAAAAATTACACATTTGTACGTGAAAGTACAATTTAAAAGTGAAGTAAAAGGGCTTATGTGACACAGTTTTATACGTATAAAGGCCAAGCGGTAATTAGAGACTTGTACGCGGAAAGATCTCGTGTCTTTGTTTACTTCAACGGCCAATCAGTATAATAAAAATAATTTATCCGTGTTTGATATTGGAAATTTGGTTCGTACCTGCTACTTATAGGATGAACAAGTAGCTATGAAGGGCTCAAACGAAATAGCTAGTTGTATTTACGATATTATCAATCTTAAGACTAAAGAAGGCTGTGATGACTTTAGACTTTGGTCAGATAATTGTACTGGTCAAAATAGGAATAAGATAATGTTTTATATGTACTTTTATGCTGCTAAAGAGCTTAATATTAATATTAAACATAGTTACTTACCTTGAAAAAGGACATACATAAAATGAGGGTGACTACATACATGCCACCATTGAGAAAGCTTCTAGACATAAGAATATTTATACTCCATCTGAGTGGAGTTCATTAATTAGATGGGCTAAAGTTAAAGTTGCTCCTTATAATGTTATAGATGTATCTCAAAACATGGTATTCTACTTAAAAAAGATGCAATCTAGTGCTTGTTTTAACTGGACTAAAAATTCAGAGGGGCAAAAAGTGACTTGGCCTAAAATCAAACAAGTTCGTGTCAGTAAACATGAACCATATATTTTGTTTTACAAATTGGATTTATCTGAAGATGCTATCGAAAACCAAATTAACATTACTGATCTTTCTGTTAGAACAAGAAGACAAATGTCTGATAGATCTACGGACATACCCTTAAAACTATATTACAATCAGTTATTACCGATACATCCATCCAAAGAAAAAGATTTAATTGATTTGTGCCGCATAAATATTATACCACCAATTTATCACAAGTATTAAGAAAATTAATTAATTCATAAAAAAAAATCGTCCGTGTGGTGACGGATTAAGAATATAAAATGTCACCACCCATATCATCCCATGGGTGTCGTAATAGCCGACAGAGGGAGCATAATAGGCAGAGAACAGCACTGTAAGAGAAGGAAAACTTGATACAAACCCTATACCAACCCGTTTGGCCAGCATGGTATAGTAGGCCAATTCCTCCTTTCAAAGGAGAGGCCTAGTCCAGCAGTGGACTGTTGAAGGCTGATGATGACGATTATGAAAATTTGGTAACATCGAATGATAATTCAATGATTATTACTAGGGGTAAGGATGACAACGAGTGATTTTGTTTTGTTTTTTTTTTAACATGTTTATTAAATGTTAAGAATTTTGTTAATTTTTCAACATATATTTTTTCCTCTTATATTTTGTTTAGAACATGATCATGGGAGAAAAATATAAAGTTTTGTATCTTTGATTATATTTAATAAGTTTTGGATTTATAATACAGTATTTTTTTAAGTATTATTTTATTGTTAAATTACTACCTTTAGGTTTAGGTGTCCTCAATTAAAGACTGATTATTAGATTATATTTTGATTACAGAAACGTTAATAATTCTGAAGAAAAGAAAATAAAGGAGTCTAATTGTTTTATTCGGTTTTATTTATGAGACCAAACTGTGGGTTAAGCACATTACGTCACCAAGTAAGATAACGATTAAGTGTCAATGTGAATTACGTCATGAAATAATTATATTATTATTGTTTGTTTAAGTTTTTTATCTGTTTAAAATACTTTTGATAATTATAGATTGGTCAAAATGATTAAAATACACGTTGTTTACCAAATAAGCCTATGCCGTGTAAATAGTCCAAAGTGTCACTTTAGCCGTTTTACCAGTTTTTCTCAGCGTAATTTAATTAAAAAATATGACGTATATAGGCTTATCTACATTATTTAAAAAACTAGTAAATATTGGGGCCAGGGTGCCCTACTGCACGCGCATTATATAAAGAAATCGCCAGAAGGCTGATCGATGCTTCCCGTGATCAGAGGGCTGGTTTATATCTCGCTGAGAGAATGAGCATTGCTAATCAACGTGGCAATGCTGCCAGCCTTCTGGGCACGCAACCGCTCGACAGCGTTGCGGAGGAATTTTTTGACGCGTCGTAATTGGCAATTTTTTACTATATTTTATTTACTTTTCTTTTCATACTTTTGCTTTTTTATAGGTTAGGATAGTTTAGTTATATTATTAGTTTTATTTTAAGATTGTACATAATAGGGTATATGCATGTGAATGAAATATGGGCTAAATATTTCTTTTTTGTAAGCTTTATTGCTATAGAATCATATCCCAAGCATTATTTTTCTAATTAATTTCACTTTAATTTTGTAATTAATTAGTAAAAAGTTAGAAAAATAGGAGGGAAAATTGAAATATCAAAACGCAACGCTATTGGTTGAAACGAACGGTGACGTCATCATCCACATTCGCCATTGTCAACAGCTTCAACAAGTGTATAGCTCCTGAAAGTTTTTGAGTTTTATCGTAAATTGATCGTGAACCCTTTGCAATATTGGCCCTCTTGTGAAAATACAGACAATGTTTACTCTTTCAACAATGACTGACAGTGGTTTTGTGAAAGCACAGACAGATAATTTACCAAAAATAGATGCCTTTATGATGACTACGTATTTTGCTTCGAATTCAGATTTTACGTCCGCAGAACTAAGAGGAGTAAAAGCCGCACAAAGGTAACACAAATACATATTTAAAACAATTACGATTATTATTATATAACGAGTAATTTACTTTTAATATGCAACATACATTGAATTCAACTTTTTGTTGAAGTAGCGATTTGAAACCTCTTTGTATTTCTAGGCTGATATGTTTCTATTTTTTCGTGGTGCTTTTATACTATGATTTTTGATTTTAAATATAGAATGCCACTGTTGTTTACTTTAGTCAAGAATGTCATGGTTTTTTTACTGTCTTGTCAAGAAGCATGGTAACCGGATTACATAATATATTTTCATGTCTGCAAAACTAACATGTTTTATTAATCTTCCACTCGTCAAACTTTAAATGGTTATGGGCCCAGCACGAGGGGAATTATTGTTTCAACTTTAAATGGTTATGCGCCCTACACGAGAAAATTATTGTTGTAAATAATGGAGCTATCGAAAATTCAGATTTCGAAACTTGACGGCAAAAATTGGGTATCATGGAAGTACCGCATGTCGGCGATGTTACGTGGCATGGACGGTCTCATGGATATTGTTCAGGGAAAGATAAGTAAACCAAAGAAGCCTGCAAAGAGTGATACTATGGAAGGTACAGCTTTTGAAGCGGCAATGGCTACATATCGAACGAACTTAGCCGAGTACTACAAGTTGGAAAGTACAGCTCTCTTATTGATTACGAACAATTTGTTAGACGAAACTCTCGACAAAGTAATAAGGTTCACGAATCCTAAGGAAGTATGGGATGAACTACATAGATTGTAAGATGGTGTATCTGAAGACCATTTATACAGGAAATGTATGGAATTCTTTCAATACAAATGGGAATCTACTTCAGGAAATGATATGAAAGCTCATATTTCAAAGATGAAAAACTTATGGCACAGCTTAAATCAGGAGCTTATCAAAGACGAAGGTAAAAAATTACCAGAATTGTTATTGATATGCAAGATTATGGAGACCCTGCCAGAAAACTATTTTAACTTTAAATCGAGCTGGTTACTCATGTCTAAGAAGGATAGAACCGTGGAGAACCTTACTAGTCAGTTATGTACTCACGAGAAGGCATTGTTAGCTAAGGAGAACATGTCTGAGTCTACGTCTGAGAATGTGTTAGTTGCGAAAGGTACCAAGAAATGTAGAAACACCAAGAAGGGTAGTGGTGAAGGTAGTAAAGAGAAGAACAAAAAGGCTTTCAGGTGTCACATTTGTAAGGAAGTCGGGCACTTTAAGAAGGAATGTCCTAAGAAAGAACAGTTTCGAGAGAAAGGTCCTACAACAAGTATGTTGGCAGTAAAGTTTAATGCGACAGATTGCGCTCAACATCGTGATGATTGGTATGTTGACAACGGAGCCACACACCATATTACAATGCGAGGCGACCTGTTTGAGGAATTTGAACGCTTTGAGGAACCATGTACGGTGACAATAGCTAATGGAAAGCAAGTTAATGCCTTGGGTAAAGGAAGCATTTTGATGAAAACCAAGAATGAGGTATCATTTTATTTGAGAAATGTTTGGTATGTTCCTCAGATTACTACAAACCTGTTTTAGGTACTAGCAGCGCAGGGCATGAATCCGAGAAGCGTGTTTCAGTCACGTATGATTACCTGCTCATTGCAAGTTAATAAAACAGTAACCGTTACTGGAGATAGACGGAGATATGGTGGACTATACAAGCTAAACTGCAAGGCGATACAACCAAATAGAAGCGTTGTTGTTAATACGGTTGATACGCTGCAGTTTTACCACGAACGTATGGGTCACCAGGATAAACGTCATGTGAAGGATGTAATAGAGAAAGAGCTGAATGTGAAAACTAAGAATGATGGGACATTATGCGAAGGATGCATTTTCGGGAAAACACATAGGAAGAAGTTTGGTGTTAGAGAAAAAGCAAGTAGTCCAGGACAACGCATACATTCGGACGTCGGTGGTCCATTCCCATCTTCAGGCTCTAAGTTTAGATACTTTGTACTCTTTAAAGACGAATACACTCGCTATCGATGTCTATTGTATGAAACAGAAGTCAGAAGTCCCTGCAAAGTTGCGAATGATGTTAGCTGAAGCAAAGGCAGTTGGACACACGATTAAGGACTTTCTAAGTGACAATGGAGGAGATTTCGACAATGCGGAAGTCAAAAAAGAATTTCAGAAGTACGGAATACATCAACGGTTAGTTATGCCCTATACTCCAGAACAGAACGGGTGCAGTGAAAGAGAAAACCGTACGATTGTTGAAATGGCCAGAGCAATGATGCATACTCATGAAGAGCTTCCTCAAGAACTGTGGGCCGAGTTGGTAAATACAGCGACGTATATTCTGAATAGAACAGGACCAACTTCTGTAAAACACAAGTCTCCGTACGAGTCGTGGTTTGGGAAGAAGCCGCAAATCAAACATTTGAGGATCATTGGTTCGACTTGCTACGCGCATATTCCGAAACAGAACAGGAAGAAGATGCAGAAGAAAGCAAAGAAGTGTTACTTGGTTGGCTATGACAATGATGACGGTTATAGACTCTGGTACAGAGAGTCGGATACTATAGTTAGATCCAGAGATGTCACATTTGATGAGAGACCACTGGAGACTAATTTAGGAAGTGAAGAACCTGAGAATACTGAACGTTCACAAGTAACAGAGACAGCTGACATAGAAGTTCCAATATATGTAAGGAAGGAACGACATGATAATGAGATACCGAAACCAGTCACAGCTGAAGAAGACAGAGGAAAACCTATTGAGACAAATAACGAAGTTGAACTCTCGGAGGACACGTAAGTGATTGAGGGTCCTGTTACTAGCGGTGATGAAGAAGAATTTGAAGATGCGCGTATAGAGGAGTTGGAAGATGAATCTATTGAATTGGGCAGGCAAGGTATGCAGCTCAGAGATCGATTACTCCTGCAGCGACCATTGAAATTCAATGATTGCGTTTCTCATGTCAATACCAGCGATGATTGTTACTACGAACCAGGAACTTACAAGAAAGCTTTAGATTGCCCAGATAAAGGCCTTTGGCGCAAAGCTATGGATTGCGAGATTGGATCCTTAAAAGCAAATGGAACGTGGGTTCTTGAGAAATTGCCTAAGAATCGGAAAGCAATACCTTGTAAATGGATCTATAAAGTGAAATTAAACCCAGATGGTTCAGTAGATAAATATAAGGCCCGTCTTGTCGTAAAAGGTTTTAGACAGAAGAAAGGGGAAGATTATGATCAGACCTTTAGCCCTGTAGCTAAGATGGCAGTTTGACATCTGTACAGCCTTTTTATATGGTTCGTTGACTGAGGAAGAGATATTCATGCGGCAACCGGAAGGATATGATGATGGTAGCGGACGAGTATGCTTGCTTCAGAAAAGCTTGTATGGGTTAAAACAGGCTCCACGATGTTGGAACACGACGATCATAAACTACTTCAAGGAAATTGGCTTTGAAGTCAGTGAAGCTGACCCCTGCCTGTTTAAGAGAGAGAGAGAGATCTAATGGGAAATTATTAGTTGCTCTGTACGTCGACGACGGTCTTATAACTGGTTCAAATGAAGGACTGATTGATGAATTCATTAAGCAATTGAAAAAGAAGTTTGCGATGACTTATAAACCTGTATCATATTACTTGGGTATGGAGGTTGAAGTCAGAGAAGGCGGTGATATTAAAATACACCAGACTTCTTATGTAAAGAAAATCTTGAAGAGATTTGGTATGGAAAACTGCAAACCAGTAAGCACTCCTATGGTAAAGGACCCTGTACCACAGGAAACAGAGAAGGTTGATGACTACTTTCTGAAGAATTATAGACAAGTAGTAGGTGTTCTTGCTTATCTGATGATGTGCACAAGGCCTGACATAGCATATCCTGTCAGAATAGTTTATGTTACTTGTATGACACAGACAATGACATAATTATACCATGATATTTTTATTTGTTTTAGGTGGCTGTAAGCATGTGATTGCCTTCTTAGCCTGGTTGCACAGACGCAGTGAAGATCCACCATCTACAAGTGTAGACTGTTATTGGCGGAAGTCAAAATTATCATCAGTGGGCACTAGTCTTAAATTCACTAAAGCAAAGGACATGACCAATGTACCCAAAAAAATGTGCTTTGTGTCCAAAAGGCCTGGCAGTACAGAAAGCTTTCTTTCTACTATGCAAAAATATAGTAAAACAGTTGGTGATATGGACAACCAACTTATGAGATACTTCAAAGAACCAATCAAAATAGAAATGCTGTCCATTTACTTCCTAGTGAGTATAATACAACCAAGACCTACAAATGCTCAAGAATTTCTGGAGTTTTGTAAACAAAATATGAGTATGTTATCTTGTGAAGAAGCTTCAATGGTGACTATTGAGCAAAGTGACTGCCCATTGTGGTATGAGCTACGATATGCTAGAATCACTGCTTCAAAAGCGTATGAAACTGCCCATTGCAAAGTTTTTCATGGAAATCTAACTGAAGCCATAATGGGAGCAACAAAATTAAAAGACACTGAGGCTATGAAAAGAGGGCGACTGCTTGAAAACCAAGTGCTGAAAGTGGTAGAAGATGTAACAATTAAAAAAATTAAGAAGTGTGGATTGAAATTAACTCCAGAGTATCCTATAATAGGTGCTTCGCCTGATGGAGAAAGTGAAGAATATGTTATTGAAATTAAATGCCCTTCAACAGAAAAAGCAATGGGTAGGTACTTTACCAAAGAAAAGAAAGTGTCTTCCAAGTATATGGCACAAGTACAACTGCAAAGGTATTTTTATCAAAAAGTTAAAGCTTTATTTTGCGTTGCTTCCAGTGACTTTGAGGTCACAAAAATGTAAATATAATTGAAGTAGACTATGATAAAGAGCTATGTGATAGTCTGTTACAGAAATGCACACTGTTTTGGTGCAATGCTATATTCCCAGTGTTGTTCAAATAAAAAACATTTTTGCATTAAAATCACTTTTTTATTAACACATCTTGTATATTAATCAATCCACATGCCACCACTATAACATCATCAATAATAGGCATCAGATTATGATCAACGCATGCATGAGGCAGTAACATATGGAACTCTCTCAATCTACTTATTACTCGTTCTATGTGAATTCTCAAAGCTGCTATTTGCTTAGATTGTTTCACATCTGCCTTTGAACTTAGAGTATTCTTGGCTACTGAAGGGGGTCTTACAAGAGTACAATTTTTATTTTCCAATAAATGTGCTATATCCTTAAAACCTCTATCTGCCATTACTGCTTTATTTGGAGGTAAGCATTCAAGGTACCCACAGTCTTTAACTATCATGGCATCAGTTGCTCTACCACTATATGCATCAGAGATGTAATTAATAAGGCCATCCGGTGTGCAAGAGATTAAATATTTTAAAGTGTTACACTTTTTGTATTGACTCCAAGTAAGTGACTGCTGAACTGCATCTGACGGTTTTTCTATTTCTATTTCTAGACAGTCGATTATAGATACAACATTGTCATATCTAGCTCTAAAGGAAATAGACAAATTTTGAAATATTTGTGATGGTGTTGGCCATACGATCAACTCTTTAATTTTCATAGCTATTGCCATAATACTTTTAAAATTCTGCTAACAGTGCTCTGTGTGTATCCAAATTGTAAGGCCAGAATACTAAATGTTTCATTTAACTTTATTTTCCTTAATGTTATGAAAATATAGATATTTTCATAACATTAAAGAATATTGAGTGAAAATATCCCTCTGCCAACTGTAGACTGTTGGCAGAGGGATATTTTCACTCAATAATTTAATTAAATAGAAAGACCGCTTAGGTAAACCTAATAACATTTTAGGCTCTCTCTCTATAGCAGTCAACATGCCAGTACGCATTAGGTTTTTAAATTCTTTATCAGCAACTGAATCATCTACAAGGCAACTAGATTCTGAGGAACTATCCTCTGGTTCATAGTCAGTTGATATTACAAATGGCTGAGAGTTAATGCTACTAACTGATACAACATCTAAGGGGTTATCCAAGAATAATTTTCTTTTTGTCGTGGAAGTTTGAGCTGACTTTAGAGGCGATGTAGATACACTTTGGCATGTAATAGGAAATGGAGATAATGCTTTGCTTCTTATTTATATTCACACTGACACCTTTGCTTCTATAGTACACTTTACTATTAACTTGAACAGCCTTATCAGCCTGCATTACATCTTGACTAGATGGTATTGTGATTTGATGTGAAGCTAATGAAACACTAGGATTCACAATGTCCATGGGTGATGGTGCTGTACTTGGACCAGCTTCACAATAATCACTTGATAATGCTGCTGTACTGGGACTAGCTTCACATGGTGCTGCTGCACTGGGACCGGCTTGACTCCCGTCATGTGATGAAGATTCATAATATTGGTTATAAGTATATTCAGATAGGGCTTCTTTTACTAACGCTTGTCTTCTCCTTTTCAAAGCATCCTTCCTTTCTGGCAATGGCTTATTTACTTTTTGGCAATGGAATAAGTGTGGTTTAACACCTTTCTTCAAGCGCAGTACAATTTTGTGACCTTCTTGTAAAGTCATTATTTTGTATTGGATATAGTTTTCAGTATCATGTTCAATCTGAAACCAAAGAAATTGAATTAAATTAAGTAAATAAAAACTACCTAATGATAATCGCTAACTTTTAAAGTGTTTGTTGAAGATTGTGTAAATTAGGTAGGTAGGTATATGACTACCTAGACACTTCTAATGACAAATCTTGGTAAAATCATTACCTATTTTTAAGGAGTAATTTCTTAATAGTACCTAATTATAAATAAACTAAGTTAATTTAAGTAAAAACAAATTACCTAGTTTAAGTAAGTAGGTACAAGTCACAAGGTATACTTTCCAAAGGTTACTTATTATTTACTTACGTTAAAGTGATCTTTACAGCAATATAAACAACTTGTCGGAGAAACTTCGTATCTTTTCATGGCTTTACACCACTTTTTTCTTATGTTCGCATCTCGCGGCATGTGAAAAAACACTTTATCTGGCGCATTTCTTATCGTATTTTTGCACATAGGTATAATACAATATATATTATAAAATGGTTTTCCGTCCTTTTCCATGTTAAATTAAGCAAAGGAATTTAAAAATATTGATAAATCGATAAAAGCTCTCTACAGTATGAAAGATGCCGTTGTTGTTGTCGCGGATGATGACGTAATTTGACGTAAGGTAAAATGGCGCCAAAATGGCGGCAGCTGATAGCAGATTTTTATATTAATTTTCATACTCAATAACTGTATTTTGACCAGTGTTATATTTTTTTATGGTGTTATATCACGTTATACAATCGATTAAAAGTATAAAAAAAACATGCATATACCCTATTATGGTAATCCTACTTATATTCCGTAGATTAATTAATAAAATACCGTAATTTATTGTAAATATTTAAATAAATCGGTGTAGCTAGAATAACAAACATATGTGTCATAGTAATCATGCAAAGTTTCACAAACATCAGTTAAAGCATGTAAAAAATATATCAAGATGAAACTTATTGAAAAGTTGTCAATTTGCACATTGGCCCTTATACGTAAGACCCATCGATATATTTAATGTACAGAATTGACCTCTCTACAGTTTTATTATAAGTATAAATATTGAAGATTTTCACGCAGCAGTAAGCTGTCAAATCTGATTAGGACAGTAAGCAGACCAAGGGCTCCAAGATGGATGATGCCTTGGATGCAACCGGGACAATCTTGGAATATCACGACGATTTGTATGCAGCAGCCAAATAAATCAATAAAAAATTTTTTTTCGTTTCCCTTTAGGACATATTACTATATGTCCTCCTAGATATCTAATGTTAAGCCTGATCTCAAACTGTAATAACACAATATTTTATTTATTCCAACATATAAAAACCTTTCTAACAAAGAGAGCAGCTATATCAATTTCTAAGTAAACGTCCGGTTGCTAACATACGCTACGTAACAGCGAAACCTTAGGGAGCAGAGTTTATGCAAAACGTGACAGTAGCGCAACCTATCGGCATTCTCAGCACATTACACACATTTAGACTTTATTATACGCACGTGGGGTGTAATAAAGTCTATACATACTTTAAATGTTTTTTTTTTCGATTAATGTTACAGTACCTTAGAGGAAAACACAAGGTTCCGTGAAACCAATGTTCTCTTTGTGTGTTTAGGAAGTACTAGCCTATTTTTATTGTGCTGCAGAGAACCGTTTATTGGAATTGGCGAATGTGAAACACTGAATGATCGGAATAGGTCTGTTATATTTGAATATTCATCCATATTCATATTAAAACAAATTATCTGTAAACAAAGCATCCCTACTAATATTATAAATTTGAAAGTGTGTATGTATGTATGTATGTATGTATGTTCCGTTTTCACGCTAAAACGGTTGAACCAATTTTGTTGAAATTTATTAAAGAGATATATTGGACCATGGAGGCGGACATAGGCTACCATAAGTTGCAAAAATTAAACTGGGAGGGATTGTAGGGAGGGTAGAAGTTTGTACGGCACAAATTTACCTCTTGGAAGTAAGAACGCATGCGCTAATAATTGAGTGTTGCGCATGTGCTAACATATCTGTCAGTACTGTCACGTCATACATAATGTCATATTGTGCACATTGAAAACCCAGCCAGTTACATTCAGTACGGCCAAAGAGCTTTGATTACTAATAACACATTCGAAATTATAAAATACTTTTGCCCCGACCTATTACATAGAAATTGTTCGCATATATAAACTAATAATTATATAATAAGCTTAAACGGCTGAAACGATTGTACCTACCTACTAATATTAAAAATGCGAAAATGTTTATAGAGATATATTGTGATGTTATTATGTACCTTTTAGTAGATAATGGTAGATAATGTCATGGATACTGACGAGTAACTTTGGACCCCATAGAGTTTCTGAAGTCTTTAGAATAATCACGAGTGTCTTCACACATCTTGAGACTGAAAGTAGATTTGTGTTACCCCGAATATACCGCGCGCGAAGCGGCGGGCAAAAGCTAGTTTTATCATAAATGCGAATTTGTTACCAATACAAAACCAAATGCAGATAATTTCAAAGTAAATTTGAGAAATCGCACATCTATACGAGAAAGCCGTACAAATATCAGTTCAGTATGTTTGTTTAGATTATATAGAAAGGCCGGGGAACTCAATTTTATAATAATATGTACAGATTTACTTAAGGTACTTAAAGAAATCCAAACAAACTTCTCATAATATATCGCATTTTAGGTTCCAAAACTCACTTGATTTGAAATGTACCTATATCATTATCATCTTCCTAGCGTTATCCCAGTTGCAACCTGGGGTCCGCTTACTAGTCAAACCGGATTTGACTGAATATCAGCTTTGCTATTGAGCGACTGCTTGTCTCACCTCCGCAATTCAAAGGGATGGCTATATTCTATGGTTTAGATTAGTGTCAGTTTATTCAGAGGGACTGACTCCCTATGTCGACTGTCAAAGATCTACATGACAGCCGGGAACGACGGCTTAACGTGCTCTCCGAGGCACGGGACAAGCTATAATTAACAATTTAAAACGCGTCGCGTCGTGCGCGTCGTGTATTCGAACTCGACACCAAGGCAGTCTGTTGGTATCTCCACTAGGCTATCGCTGCCTGCTTTATTGTAAAAATAAATTATTCAACAAAATAAATACTTAAGAGCTATATTGAAAGACATACTGGATCCAATTGAAAATTGTTACAACTTTTACGTAAGGTTTCAGTGATTGGCTTTATTTAACCAAGGAAACATACGAAATGCTGATAAACAGTAAAATACTGTCGTGAATTTATTCCGTATATATACATTCAAATTAAAAGGATTTAAATTTTCACAAGAGTAATTTGCATATGTTGAAAAGGCCACATACAAATTCAACTTGACCTGACTTTCTTCGTAAATATATATAAAATAAGGTTTATTTTCAGGTAAATACTTCCATCGTTCATTACACAACGTAGGAACCTCGTCTCGCAGAATAATTAAAAGGCTTGTGCTGAGGTTTCCCCTCCGCCGGCGCAGAGGGCATGGGAAAACAATGATTGCACTTTGGAATTAGCTCTAACCCCTAGCTACTACATACGTATACGGTAATAACAAGAATATTAAGACAAGGCATTTTATACGCGTTGGGGTAAGGTTACTTATAAATTCTTTTTTGATTTCGAGGGAATTCGTTTTTGCAGATTGAAAATTATCCAATCGGTAATGGGGATTTTAGTGTTCTTATAAACATGTTTTATTGTCTTCCTGATAAGTATTCTAGATTAATCTAGATGCCCTTTGTGTCCGTTGTTTAGAATGCGTGTAAACTTCCTGAAGCTGCGGATAGTCTTTTATATATACCATTTGAGACAGCCTAGAAAAATACACATATAAAAAAAACGGGATCCTGCCTTTTCGCCGAATATTGTTTGGCCGATTATCACTTGCCAACCAACGTTTCGCCTATTTTTCACTTTGACGACTAACGATTGTCAAATTTTTGTATGACAACGTTTCATTTGGTAGAATTATTGTTAAGCTGATTATTGTTATGACAAAAAACGTTTGGGGCTTTTATCTTTTGTCAAATTATTAGGCCAGACAACTTTTAGACGAATAACGTTTCGTCTGTTCAGGTGATGTTTCGGGAAGTTCAGGTGAAATCGAAAGGAATCGGTTAGGTTAGGTTAGTATGCTGATAAACAATGCACGTCAACTGAAACAATGGCTGGTTAGGTTAGGTTAGAATTGCGACCACAACGCACGAGCCGAGCGAGCGAAGCGAGCGTGCCGCGGCAGCGGCCGGCGAAGTGCCAGAACAAAATCGCTTTTATTTCACTAGACAGGGCATTTAAATATGCTACATCGGCTAGGTTAGAACTGCGACAATAAAAGGAAGACCAAACGTAAAGTTGTCAACTGTGAGGTTAGGTAATAAAAACAAAATTATATCACAAGTTGGCAAATGATTATTCTGCGAAATAAAATTCTGCGAAACGTTAGTTGGCAAGTGATAATCGACTGAACAATTTTTGGCGAAAAAGCAGAGATCCATAAAAATCATTACTATGGGGGTAGTTTCCGAGAAAGAAACAGTATGATCAAATTAGTACGTAAGTAGGTACATAGAATTTTTCCGTAACATATTGCCTTGCTACATATTCCGAAAGCTGAAAGTAATCTTGCGAACGTTAGAATATTACATATTACTGCGTGTAATGCAATCTCATTTTGATTTATGCTACAACCTACAGCACTCTGTCCTTTGTACTTTTTGCCTTTACACAGTTATTTAGATTTTATGATCGTATTATTGAATAAGAAAGCTTAGATTCCTTAAAATATAATATTAAGTTTTGGATTATAAAACTAAATTATTTTTCAGTGAGCTAGTTTTCGTTAATGCCATCAATTTTCTACATTATGAATAGTTTTATTAAGCCCATCCATCATAAGCCACATTGAGTAACTATCCATGCTACGAGTCTACGTCAGAATGTTAGTTTTGTCTGAATTAACAATGGGTCTCAATAGAATAATTTGGTACATAAGAAACAATACAAGTAGCTTTTAATTTGAATTGCCATCTAACTAAACGTAACCTGATAGTCAAAAAAATAATCAAGTGCAAAACTTGAATATTTTTTTTTTCATTAAGATTGACTGGAATAATTTCGCGGATAAATGAATTGAAATGAAACTTATTCTTTCTTTCTGTGTCTGTCTTGCTATTTTAGGATTTTTTATTTTTATGTGCCGAAGTTTGCTTTCGTCTTATTATTTTATCATGTAGTTATTTATAAAATGTGTATGTGGAAACAAATTTTATTATATTTTTCTTTGTCTTCATATCATAGATACATTTATTTATTATAAAAGCAGTCGAAGTTAGGTTTATCGATTGGTTAATATGATCAATTATCTCAATAAGCTCAATTGAGGAATTTATCATAATAATACATTATGATAAATTCCTCAATTGAGCTAATGCTTACGTTGAGAGTCGGTTAACTCAAATAGACATGCGTGCTATCACAAGTTTATTCTTTACCCGACAAGTTGTCTCAACGTCTATCTCTATCTACCTATCTATATCGTCACGCCTGTCTCCCATTGGGGTAGGCAGAGACTATAGAACGCCACATGCTTCGGTTCAAACATATCTCTTTCGCTTCCTCGACATTCATTATACTCATCATGCATGCGCGTCGGTTATGGGTACTTTTAATTTGGCCCTTTTTCAGTACGTCATTTATTTGGTCGGCGTACGTCCACCTAGGGCGTTCCCTACCGACATTTCCATTCATTCTCGCACGATACAGTCCTTTCGTATTCTTTCTTTCATCCATCCGTTCCAAATGTCCAAACCAACGCAACATTCCTTTTTCAATCTTTGCCACTACATTCAGACCGTTCGTTCAGACCACACTTCTCTCGTATCACACTGCTTTTCACTTTATCTATCAGCCTTACTCCTGCCTTACCCTTGTCTCAACATCTTCGATAATTTAAGCAAGCACTCAGAAGTCAAAAGTGCCATAAGTATTTTTGTCTCATATACCAGAAGTACAGTATAAGAAACCTTGCTCATATTTTCGTCTACATCTGGTGACAATATCTAAGTTCTAAAAAAATTATTTTGACGTTGAATCGAAAAAAAAAATTATTGATGATTTTTGTCTTTCGAGTGTGATGATTAATTATTGTTTTTATTTATATAGAGTTATTTATTATTGTATATTGTAATGATAAAATTGTTAGTTACCTGTTTTAATTATAACCCTTTGAATATCATTGCACAAGTATACTGAAGTGCAAATAAATTGTTTCATTCTACTCTAATATAAGGAGTTGTACCTTTCATTATCTAACTCAACGTCATTATTTGGACAAGGCCCCTTTACTAGATTCGCAGGCGACATCAGGGATAACCCCTGAGATTATTCATGGTACAGACCTAGTCTGTCCAAAATATTTGCCTTGCCGGCTAGACAAATGGATTTATCAGCATGTTGTGGGCTTAATAAATATGAATATACAAAGAAAAGGGGGAAATAGAACTGGTGACTTTTTTGCTTGATAGCCTCTACTTTTTATTTTATTTTTTTCCCTAATCAAGTTTTGGAAACAAGGGGCTCTGATATAAAATAAAGGCAGCGATAGCCTAGTTGAGATGCCGACAAACTGCTACGCAGATTCGGCTTCGAGTTCAAATTTTCGGTGATAAATGCGTATTAAATTGCTGATGATCGCTTGCTAAGCAGTGAAGAAAAACGTCGTGAGGAAATGGCATGATCTCGAAGACGCATGAAGTCTAGCCAATCCCGCTAAGCCAGCATTGGAACTATGGCCTTACCTTGTTCATAATCAGAAGAGACTTGTTAGGTAGTAGGATAGATAATAACCAAGGCGGATGATGATAAGGATATTTAACTTCATAGGCACCACATAACCTCTCTTCAAATCTGAAATAACATCAAACATCATCATCAAAATGTATATAATTTTTGCGTTACTGACTGACTGATAGATAGACGATGCGCAGCCGAAACAATTGGCCAGAAGAAGCTGAGATTTGGTATAATTATAATTATGTTCCTTGGGAAGCTTTTCCTTATGTTTCATGTGGAATTCATGCCCTGAAGGAGCAAAAAGTCCCACGTTGTCGATGCCGCAGGCGTAGTCTAGTGTGTTGTAATCCTGAAACTGTTTGAATGAGATATTTCTCATGTTTTGTCTGCCTGATAGATCAAATTTAAAAATGTATATTGTATAATGTTCATTGTAACATTGGCCGCCGGAAATTCATGTAGATTACAAAAAGCTTTCGTTGTATTAAAACTCTGAATTTTTTACTTTAATAAATGTATATTTCGGATATTCATGTCATTTCATGAATTTCCATGTGATTGACAGTATTTATTTTAATCACGAAGTTTTTTACTTTATGTATTGTACTGTAACGTAATACTCCACGTATTGCGTTATAATATCTCGCAGGCGCTTAACGCCAGCTTAGCCGCAGAGCGTTCGCAATATTACCTTATATGGTAATGTTCAGAGCCACAGTCAATCAATGACTCATAGGCCTATACCTATATAAGATAGGTGCGCGATCTAGATCGGTCACTTTCCCTAGACGTCGGAACGCTGCCGCTACACCTCGCTGATGGTTGTCGTGACAACCAAGTATTATTCTACTTCCTATCTACTGTCCCGCTGGGGGTAAGCATATTCTAGTTGTCTGTGTACCTATATGTTCTGTCTGTAGTTTCTGTGTCTCCTAAACATAACAGCCGATCTAGAGATGGCCTGTTCCTGACCGGTTGTTGTGTATTCTCTGTGCTGTTTCCAGTTCTTGCTACGGGCCACGATTCACCCTACGTGATACAAGCCACAAGCTGCTGGCGCCGTGCCGCTAGTAGCCGGCCGCCACCCAAGCCTCCGTTCCTGCTTACGAGCTCCTACAGCCAGGCCACGGACGCCTGACTGCACCGGGCTACGCCTGAGCCTCATCACGCGGCCCACATCGGCTGCACCACTGCACCGCCTGAGCCTGCCGCTCAACCTACACCTCGACCACTGAGCTGCCTACCCAGCGTGCAATTCGGCCAGCTCACCGTCGACCCTACGAGCGGTCTACCCTGCGAGCGTCGGAGAGCAGCAGGAGTCTACACTCCAGCCTTCAGGCCAGTGCTTACCTAGTTCGGTCATACTGTATGTGAGCGGTAGTGAGACGTAATAAAGAACCTGTTCAGCCTAGCAGTGTTTCTCTTGAACCCCGACATCCTACCTGAGATCCTCCGTCTCAGTACAATTCATGAATATGAAATAGGTACCTTTGCTGGTAGTGAAAATAATACCTTTGCCTTTTCTGTAGTTCAGACAAGGTGTCTACATTTTATCATGATTGGAACAAATTTACTTTTGTACTATAATATTTGCAATATGTTAATATTTAGGTACAGTCAGCATCAAAAGTTGATGACCACATTTAGATTTTCAATATCGCTGTACACCATAATACACCTAAATTGCTCAACATGACAAGCGCCAGAAATGAATGATTATCTTAAAAGGGCATAAGTAGGTGACCATGACTTTTCAAAAGTAGCTAAACAAAGTTATGGTAAAAAAAGCATAACACCACGTCACCAGTCATTCGGCCAGTACGACCAGTGACGTCCGAGAACTAAATAAAGGAGATCGTTACATTTGATAAACTAATGTGATTAAATAAATTATTATTAAAGTATTATGAAGTAAATAATTTTATATAATACTATAGTCTTTTAAGCGAATACAATATTTTATAGATGATAAAATAATTGCAACCGCAATGGTCTACATTCGATACAAAGTGATAATTAAGTAGAAATATTATTTTACATTCAAGGGTAAACAGTTTTACAAAGAATTGAATTAAAACAGAACTTGTGTGAATTTTGAAAATGAGTCTTATATGTAGGTACTTATATAGGGGGTCTACCAAGAGTTTGTTTTTCAAACAAACCACGAGTTTTGCACGCGATCGTTACGGATTACGGAAGTATCCTGCATGTGAAATAAATTATACAAGTATTTTTATCTAGTAAAACATGTCAAAATAATAGTAGTTTCATACATCAATTAATGTTAAAACTTAATTTAACATTTTTTTATCGCCAATTTATTGATAATAAGTATTCTACTTGACAGCAAAACACTATGACGTCACTATATCATATTTCATACAAAACCATGAAGTTATAGATAAACATGGAGGCCACAGCTGCAACAAAGCCTTGAGTCAAATACCTACATTTCTCTATCTCACTCTCTGTGGTCTGACCTCTCATTTTAGCGTGGATTTAGTATTGCTATCTTCTTATTAAAATCTCCGAGTAAGCTCTTAAAAAGAGCCGACATATTAAGCAAATCAGAAGTTTACACGGTCAATTAATGTGTATTTAAATCAAGAGTTGAAATCCAATCACTTGTTAAAACTCCCAATATTGTAGGTCTCGAACGCTTATAATCATGGTTGGCGAGACAGTGAATTATAATCCCATTTCCTAAGGATTTGGTAATGTGGCAACATTGGCCACAATATGTCAAGTAAATCTTGTCAATATGGCAGTGGTTGGTTGAAAAGAGATGGTATGACCACAGTGAGCGAGATAGCGATACATCATTTGAGCTTCAAGTAGGTATTCGGAGTGCGGTCTCCATGTTTATCTATAACTTCATGTACAAAACCCCCTAAACAAAGTTCGTTTTTGACATTTAATTAAAAGTGCTTAATTTGACTAGTTGGAAACAACCCTATTTCCATAGATTTCTAAAAGCGCCCTTATCGGATGGTAGCGATCGATAGAGGGCGCATTAAGGAAATGTATGAAAATTGTTCCCGTTAAAAGGCAGTGATAGCCGAGTGGAGATACCAACAGACTGCCATGCAGAGGGTTTCGGGTTCGAATCCACGGCGCGCACCAATGACTTTTCGGAGTTATGTGCATATTGAATTGTTAATTATCGCTTGTCCCGTGCCTCGGAGAGCACGTTAAGCCGTCGGTCCCGGTTGTCATGAAGATCTTTGACAGCCGTTACAGGGCGTCAGTACCTTCTAAATAAACTGACACTGGTCTAAACCATGGAATATCGCTATCCCTTCGGGTTGCGGAGGTCAGACAGGCAGTCGCTCTGTGGAAAAGCCAATATTCAGCCAAATCCGGTTAGACTAGTAAGCGGACCCCAGATTGAAACTGGGATAACGCTAAGAGAATGATGATGAAAATTGTTCCCGTCGACTAGCCTATCATCACCGTGTAAATTTCGTACTAGATCCTCGGATTTGGTTCTAATTCAATCGTAACTATAAAAATCATAAACTAAGTCGACGGTATGAATTTGAACGGAATCTGCGTGATTTTTGAAAATAAGTCTTATTTTTTTACGAATAAGGTTACAATTCAATCGAACTAAAAAATCTATAATTACGTCGATGGTATAAATTCAAACTGATGATTCTAAATGTTTTCGGATATTATAACGATCAGCAATTTTTGACAAAATGGTGTTCAGTGACCTTTGACAAGTAGTGTTCAGTTAGTTTTGAACTTTAATGATGTTCATCCAATACTGGCGCCCTTCTTGTTGAGCGATTTACGGGTGATATTATGTTCATTGATTTTGAAAATCTGAATGTGGTCATCGACTTTTGATGCTGACTGTACCTACCATTATATATTTAGTTGTGGAGCTCCACTGATTTTGATAATTACAGCAATTTTTTCAAAATAACTTGAACGTGCTGTTTTGCGCGTAGTACGTAGCGAGTTTTTAAAAAAAACTATTTTTCACTGCTGAAAAACGTTTATTAATTTACACCCGAGATTAGACAACCATGACTGACTTAACTAGACCGAACTCAAGCTTTCGCGACCACGAGATGTAGGATGTTGGCGCGGTAGATGAATGATGCGAACTGGATGATAACTGTATGCTAACTGTGTGCTAACTAACTGGCCGCATGGCGGTAATGGCTTATATATTAATTATAATATGCTTACATTGCATTTCCCTTTAACTAAATTCGGTTATAACACGTCCCCCCTTGAAGACGAAGCTTCATCTTAAATAAGATGAACGCGAAGTTTAATGAAAACAGCGTGCAAGAGCTTGAGTTTTACAATTACTTATCAAGACATAGAAAGTAGTATAAAAGTATTAAGAAAGTAGTAACATAAAAACAAAGTTTTATATGATTAAAATCATTATAAGTCGAGATTAAAATTAAACAAACTAAGTGGAGAATACTCCTAAAATAGAGATTCTTATAATTACATTTTAATATAGTAGATATAGAATATGGAAATGCCTGTTATAACTAATAAATGCTTAGGTTACGGTTGGACTTTTCAAACTGCCTAAATTTTACATTTTTATTTAATTTATTAATTTCGATTTCTGGCAAACTATGAATTGACCTTCTGTCGAATTCATCAGAGTTTTCAGATGTGGTAGTTAATTCCATAGGATGGCTTATTGAGGTTTCATTGCTACTCTTACTATCATTGTAACAATGATTGTTGTTTGAAATAGCATTAGTTTTTATTATAAGTCAAATTGATTAGATCGATTGAGTAACATTTTGTTTAGTCTATTGAAAATTTCTGACCATGGTCACACTGAACTGTCACTTCCGTTCGCTTCCTTGAAAAATTACCTCGTTGTCGACTCGTACGTAAAATAATTGATCGCCTTTTGAAAAGCACATCCTTGTAGCTACGCGAATAGCTGTGAAATCTATTAAATCGCCGCTTTTTTGACTCCCGGCACGGTTTGTGACATATTGAACATTTGTGAAAAATCTTGTGAACTTGCATCGTGCATTGAAGACGCTGCGTTGGAGTCTGGTAAAGTAAAGATAATTCAGTTGCTAATATTGGCCAATTTAGTCTCGTGTATGTCTAGCTTGCCTCCAGGACTCCACTCAAGAACATCACCAGGAGATATTTGGTAAGACATTAATATTAAGATTATAAGTCTTCGCTGTGCTACCACAGTGAAGGTGTTTAGATAAATTGTCTATCGTGGTCAGGTGGATGTATTACACCTTCCACTGCGCACTTCTGATACACCTTCCTGCCTGGCTACGGTAATTCTAGAATAATTTTTGGTGCAGAGCTGTAGTTGAAATTTAGCCGCTGTTGCATTACTGAGTATAAACTCAGATTGGTATGAGCTTGTATCTTATCACCTTGTAGACAGTATTGTAGTGTTTGTCAGGTCAGTTATTGTCTAAAATACATAATATTTAATTGTATAAGTTGACCTAGATAAGTTGAAACACATTGTCACATAACCTCAATCAGTAATTGTTGATTTGTATTGTTGAAAAATCTAACTTAAATTTGTTGTTGCATTAATAAGTCAGTTTGTTTGGATACATAACAGCTGTATGTATCAATAAATTTAGTTTATTGCATATATTCATACACATTATAACAACCAACTTGACCTTGCCACTTGGGCGGGTCACATTAATAAACTTTGTTTTGTTATAATATAGATAATATTGCTAGGTAACACTTATTCTGTGCTTACTTACTATTGTATATCTTAAATAACACAGCCAGTCTGTCTGCTGCAAGTAATTAGTTAATTTATTTGAATATATAACTTTAATTAACTTATTCGAAGGTTCAACTTTGATAACTTTGACTTTGTTTTGTGTCAATATATATTGAAATTATTAATTTTGTTGGACAGTAGATACCTGTCACTTGCCTGCACTTGCAGTAAACAGGCTTATACTTTGTTGGTTTCAAGGAATTGAGAAAAAATAAGTTTTGATTGTTAATATTGTTTAGCGCTTGTCCGGGCTCTTTTGAATTTTGATTATGTCAGCTATCAAGGACTTGCGTGCGGCTGCTGGTGCTATTGCATCAAATTTGCGCTGGTTTGCCTCGGCCAATGCTTTAGTGAACCGGCCTGATCGCCAGCAGGCCTTACTTCAGAGGTACGAGCGGATTGACGATCGCCTGGCAAGTGTGGAACAGCAATTCCGCACTTTCAGCACTTGCTGTCTTGAAGTGTCAATCAATGATTTCACCGCTGACCAGCGAAATAAGGTCAGCGAAGACTATGCCCAGGTCTTAGACCTGTATGATGCTGTCTCCAATACTGCGAGACAACTAGTTGCCGATAGGGAAGGGCAACCCGGCCTGAAGCAGGAGCTTCCTAGGTCAGCACCGGGGCTGGTGAGTAGGCTCCCTACTTTGGACCTCCCCCATTTTGATGGCTGCCTAGGAAGCTACCTGGGCTTCATTAATTTGTTCGATAGCCTAGTCAATGATAGGGCTGACCTTCGGCCGGCACAAAAGTTGGCCTATTTAATGTCGGTTCTGGATGGGGAGGCTAAGGGCCTCATCCAGCATCTGCCCGTGTCTGACGAGGCGTACCAGACGGCTCGGGACCTAATTACCCGTAGGTACCATAATAAGCGTGGCCTCGCCGACACGCACATCGAGCAGATTTTGGGTTTGCCGACGCTCACCCGGGTCTCTGGGTTGCGCACCCAACTTTTGAACCCGCTCTTGGTGGCCATCAACGCACTTAAGTGCCTTGACCTGCCCGTAGACCAATTGTCTTATCTATTGGTGCACATTGTGCTGAAGAAGCTGCCTGCCGACCTGAGGTCGCGTTTTGAACAGCGCTTTGGTGGGGATAGCGCGACCCATTTGCCCCCCTTTGCTGACCTGGAGAGGTTCCTGGAGGATGAGTGCCGGGTCTTGGACAACTCCGGTGGTGATACGCCGGCTAAGACGCAGCCGCCCAAGGTCAAGGAGCAGGCTCGCGGTCACACCCGAGCCAATGTTGACCGGCGCCCTCCTCGCTTTGCGGTCACGCAGAGCCCAGCGGAGTGCTCCTACTGCAAGGTCACGGGGCACAGAACGGCCAGTTGTAGGGCATTCTTGGACCTACATGTCGCCTCTCGTAGGCGCATCGCGAATGCCCGCCGCCTTTGCTTCTCTTGTTTGGGGTCCCACTACCAGCGAGACTGCCCAAACTCTCGCCCCTGTCCTCACTGTGGAGGACAGCATTTGGACATTCTCTGCATGAATGCCAGAGAGGTAGGCCGCTTGTCTTACCAGCCGACGCCGCGCACGGGCGGGTGTCTTGAAGGTGACCGCCCAGCGTCACCAGCACCATGACTGCTGCCCCAGGTATTCCCCTCCTTTGGCGGAGCGTCCCCGCCTTGACTCGCGCCCACCTCGTTTTGGGCGGGTGCGTCATTATGACCCCCCACAGATGGCGCGCGGATCGAGTCATCGCGCTTTTGAGGACTTCAAGCCGCACCCTCGTTTTGACTTGCCTGGTCCTGGCCAACGGTCGCCGCCCAGGCAACAATAGGTCATTGACCCCTGCCCTATAACGCCAACCTCCCCCATTGAGACCGTTATCCTACCAACGGTTGCTGTTAGGGTCTGGGGATCCACGGGGACCTCTGTTGTTGTCCGTGCTATATTGGACACAGGTTCACAAGGTTGCATTGTTTCCACTTATTTGGTAGGGCAGGTTAAATTAAATATGGGCTCCTTTCCGAATTGTATACGGGGCATAGGGGACGTAGCCTCTAATGTTGAAGGGCAAGTTAAGGTTTTGTTTGGCCCTGTTGAACCTTCACACCCGAGGATTAAAACCTCGGCTATTGTGTTGAAGAATATTTTGGGTATGCACCCACAGAAGCAGCTACCTGCTGCTGTGGTGAATTTGACATCGGGATTGGAACTGGCAGACCCCAAATTTGACACACCGGGACAAATCGACTTGTTGATTGGCTCTGATGTCCTCGGTGGAATTTTGATTGGTGGGAAACGGGTCTTGGTGCCAAATGGTTTGACTGCCATCCCGACCATATTTGGATTTGTTTTGATGGGACCTGTACCTAGGGACCCCCCTCCACCTGAACTTGACAATTTGTTGGCTGTAGGCTCCGCTCTCTCTGATGCGGTTCAGAGGTTTTGGGAGGTAGAGGAGCCCCCTCAAGCTGCCCGTTTGAATCCAGAACATGAGGAGTGCGAGCTGTTCTTCCAGAACAACACTGGTCGACTCCGTTCTGGTCGGATTATTACGAGGCTACCCTTCCTGCCTGTTCGGCCTCCGCTTGGTGAGTCACGACCTTTAGCCGAAAAGAGGTTGTTGGCCATGGAGCGCCGCATGGGTCGTGATCCGGAGCTCAGACAGAAGTACATTGAGTTCATGAGGGAATATGAACAGTTGGGACACATGTCTGTGTCAAATTTGGATTGGCGTTCGGTGGAGCATTACTTTCTCCCGCATCATGCGGTATTGAAGCCATCGACTGGCAAGCTGCGCACAGTGTTTGATGGTTCTGCGCAGACTTCAACAGGCGTATCCTTGAACCAGTGCTTGCATTCTGGTCCCAAGTTGGTCAAGGACCTTTGTGACGTCATCACCAGCTTCCGACGACATCAGGTTGTCTTTGTGGCCGACATAAAAATGATGTTCAGGCAGACGATTATCCACCCTGATGACCGTCGCTTCCAGCTGATCCTTTGGAGAGAGTCTCCTCGCGATCCCATGGTCGTCTACGAGCTCAATTCTAATACGTACGGGTTAAGGTCAAGCCCCTACTTGGCAATACGTTCTCTTTGGGAGCTCGCAGACCGCGAAGGCCTACGTTTCCCAAGAGCCTCCGCCATCTTGAAGGACGATATTTACGTCGATGACATTTGCTCGGGCGCCTCCACAGCGGACGAGGCGATCCTCCTGCGGGACGAATTGATAGGTATTTTGGCCTCCGCTGGTTATGAGTTGCGCAAATGGATTTCCAACTCGCCAGCGCTTTTGGAAGGCTTGCCAGAGGATCATCAGCAAGATCCACATTTGTTTGAGATTGTTGACAACCTCGCCATGATGGCTGTTCTCGGCGTTCAGTACAGACCAGTCCAAGACATCTTTACATATAACGTAGACTTGAAATTGCCGTGTTCTTGGACTAAACGTCTCGTATTGTCTACTGTCGCCAGAACCTTTGATCCGAACGGTTGGATCTGTCCAATTATATTTTGGGCTAAATGCTTCTTGCAGAAGCTTTGGACAGCAGGATTGACCTGGGACGAACCTCTGCACGGCACTCTTGTTGAGGAATGGACCTCTTTTGTATCCTCACTTCCTGCCGTCAACGACATCTCCTTTTCTCGTCCCATCCTTCCTCCCGGGAAGTACAAGGCCACCCTTCACGGGTTTTGTGACGCCTCGGAACGTGGTCACGCCGCCGTGGTGTACTTGCGCACAGTTAGTGCCTCAGGTCAGGTGAGGGTTTCCCTGATCATGGCAAAGAGCAAGGTGGCACCCCTTCGGACATCTCTGACCATTCCAAAATTGGAGCTCTCGGGAGCAGCCCTTCTTGTACGCTTGTTGAACCACGTGTCCAGTACTTTGGGTAAAAGCATTTGCATTAATGGGACCTACGCCTGGACAGACAGCCAAATTGTTCTTTGTGGGTTGAAGGCTTCTGTCCACACTTTGGAGGTATTTGTCGCTAATCGCGTTTCCCAAATCCAGAAATCCGAAGTCAAACTTGTTTGGAGACACGTGCCAGGTGAGCTCAACCCCGCTGATTGTGCCTCGCGCGGATGCTTGACGCCTAGTTTGATAGGTCATTCGCTGTGGTGGGGTCCGGAATGGTTGAGTCGACCAGAAATTGATTGGCCTCGAACGCCAGTTTTGAATACTTCTAATTTGCCTGGTCTACGAACACTCGCTCTTGAGAAGGTGGAATGCGCCTTCGACCCCGATTTTTTGTTGAATCGTTACAGCTCCCTCGACAAGTTGTTAGGTGTCACTGCTTGGATAAAGCGTTTTGTTTTTAATTTTAGGCACCCACAACAGAAACGACTGACACCGTTTCTCTCACCATAGGAACGACAGGAGTCCCTCACCTTTTGGGTTCGTTCTGTGCATTTGGCGCATTTTGAAAGGGAGATTGCTATCCTCAAGTCGGGGAAATCGAAATTGTCGGGAGCTGTATCTAAATTGAACCCCTTTTTGGACGAAACGGGTCTCTTGCGCGTTGGAGGGCGTCTCAAGAACGCCAACCTCCCTTACGGGGCTCGTCACCCCCTTTTGTTACCTAAGGACGGTCATTTGGTACGCTTGTTGGTAACCGACCGTCACCTTAAAAATTCGCATGCTGGTTGTAATGCCCTGTTAGCTATTTTGCAACGCGAATTTTGGATTTTGTCTGCCCGAAGAGTTATTCGGACTGTAGTCTTTCGCTGCATCCCTTGCTATAAACTCAAGGCTTCTACCATGCAGCCCTTGATGGGAGACTTACCAGCAGATCGCGTAACTGAGAGCAGGACATTTGACGGTGTTGGCACGGACTTCGCTGGTCCCTTCTTGGTGAAAACGTCGACACTTCGAAACAGCAAGACTGTTAAGGCCTACTTGTGTGTTTTTGTTTGTCTTTCCACAAAGGCCGTACACTTGGAACTGGTCTCCTCGCTTACGACCGAGGCGTTTGTAGCCACATTTGACAGATTTGTATCCCGCAGAGGGCTGCCTTCCTTGATCCGTTCTGACTGCGGCACTAACTTCAAGGGCACGTATAATTATTTGAATGATGTTGTTAATTTTCTTGAAACCAACAAGGCTGATATAGGTGATAGGCTTGCCCGACGTGGGATAAATTGGTTGTTTTCCCCACCAAATTGTCCACACTGGGGTGGTATATTTGAGGCCGCCATAAAATCGGCCAAAACACACTTGCGCAGGACAATCGGTGAGTCTGTCCTTACATTTGAGGAACTCGCAACTGTGTTTTGTAAGATTGAGGCCGTTTTGAACTCTCGGCCGTTGTGCCCGATCTCCTCAGATCCGAATGATTTGGAGGCCCTTACGCCGGGCCATATTTTGATTGGTCGCCCACTTGTCGCCTTGCCTGAGTACCCCTATATTGATACGAGACCTGGTCGTCTCTCGCGTTTTGAATTGGTACGCCAGATTACTCAGAGCTTTTGGAAACGCTGGAACTTGGAATATTTGCACATACTCCAGCAACGCGTTAAGTGGACCGACAAGACTGATCCACCCAAGATTGGTGACCTCGTTTTGATCAAGGAGGCCAACCTTCCGCCACTCAGATGGCGCAGGGGGCGCATCCATCATTTGGTAACTGGGGCTGATGGAGTTCCCCGATTTGCTGAGGTCTTGGTGGACGGTTCGATTCTGAGGAGAGCGGTTGCAACATTGTCACGTCTACCAACCGACTAGCGGACCGGTAGGCCGGTCCGGGGCGGGTGGATGTTTGAAATAGAATTAGTTTTTATTATAAGTCAAATCGATTAGATCGATTGAGTAACATTTTGTTTAGTCTATTGAAAATTTCTGACCATGGTCACACTGAACTGTCACTTCCGTTCACTTCCTTGAAAAATTACCTCGTTGTCGACTCGTACGTAAAATAATTGATCGCCTTTTGAAAAGCTCATCCTTGTAGCTACGCGAATAGTTGTGAAATCTATTAAATCGCCGCTTTTTTGACTCCCGGCACGGTTTGTGACATATTGAACATTTGTGAAAAATCTTGTGAACTTGCATCGTGCATTGAAGACGCTGCGTTGGAGTCTGGTAAAGTAAAGATAATTCACTTGCTAATATTGGCCAATTTAGTCTCGGGTATGTCTAGCTTGCCTCCAGGACTCCACTCAAGAACATCACCAGGAGATATTTGGTAAGACATTAATATTAAGATTATAAGTCATCGCTGTGCTACCACAGTGAAGGTGTTCAGATAAATTGTCTATCGTGGTCAGGTGGATGTATTACACCTTCCACTGCGCACTTCTGATACACCTTCCTGCCTGGCTACGGTAATTCTAGACAATTGTATATCTGTATACAACAGGATGGATTAACGCATTTAGCAAAACATTTCTTGTATAATTTATAGAGTGCATAAACAATAATTGAACCGATTATGATGTAAGTTAATGTGGAATAATAATGTCCATATTTAACAATATGAGATTGATTTTGTACATTATTTATTTGGTTTTCTAGGCTATCTAGTTTATGCGAAGCTAATTTTAATGATTCTAAATCTACGTTTGTTAACGAGATAGGAGAAAATTCATGAAAACTGTTATTTAAAATCTTATTAAATTTACAACAATCATCTTCTGTTATATCATAGTTAATTGATAATTGACTTGGTAAAATTCTTTTATAATTATGAGAAGAATAGAATTGTAAAGTTTGAAAATACGCAATACATTCATTTTTCAAGGATAACAGACCAGTACCTTGCAGAGTATAATCCTTAATATCATGGTTACACTTCAATGTTAATTTACTAGGCTTAGATTGGACAAAAATATATTTTCCATCATTTAACTTCTGCCAAATATTAATATTACCGTATATTAACTTATTATTACACATATCCGGAAGACATACAGTTACTTCCGTTAACAATTTTGACTCACAAGATGGGTTATTGATTGTCGACAGAACAGAAGGTAAAGGACATATTATGTACTTAGTATTGACATTCTTACAACTAGAAATATCATCTAATAATGCATAACTTAACCTATCGTCAGTTATTGCTATAAAGAGCTTAGAGGGATGAATTAATGCATAAGTTAAGAAATTATCTTCTTGAGGAGTAGGTAACGGTAAGTTTTTATAAACATTAAACCTCATAGGATTTACTAACGGAATCTGAATTACAAACATAATTTTGTTATTATAATAATATGCAGTTAATTGCGACAAATCTATAATACTATGTATGTTTTGTAAAGATAAAGAGACAGGAAATTCGATATTAGATTTAAATTGTTTACTACTTGAAATTTCATTGTATAATTTTGTAGGGGTTAAAACATATGGATGTAAAATATTAGCTTTTGCAAATAAAATTGAATTTAAAATTGTATCTAAAATATTAGAGATTGACAACAATGATACTTCAAGGACATTAAACAAGGAATTAATTTTCTTAATGTTAATTAGATTAGCATTTGTTTTAGAATTTTCTGTAAATATATAATTAAGTTTTTGTATTTGTTTATCTAGTTTAATTTCATTTTCATTTAATTTGTGTATAGAAATATTAAAGTGATTGATTGTGGACTGAACAACGTGTATGTTGTCCTTCATAAGGGCAAATATTTGATTTTCGTTTTCTTGACACGCTGAAATGGCTTCATCATATTTTCTAGCGTCATCCGCGTCTAGAGTGCCGAAAAAGAACTTTAATATTTCGCCACCGAATTCGAGTGACCTTTTAGCACGATCATCAATCTTTTCTGAGATAAGGTGAGATAAAGAATTATATTTAAGAGAATTAGCATTAATTAATATTTCTAAAGGGTCAATCGCATTCTTACAATCTAAAGTAACTATAGCTTAATTTCTTGCTTTTTCACAGAAAGCAGATAAATATAAAATAGATTTTTGGATTTTATCCAAATAAGGTTTGATAGGGACGACTTCGACATAAGTAATCACGTTCCAGAAGTCGTTGTAAAAATACGCAATTGATATCGGGTCAAAATATATGCCCGGACTGTGAGAAATATACTCAATGGGATCAGCAGAAACCAATCTGTAACAATGACAAATCACGCCGGTTTAATTTCGTTAACATGGTATTTCATGTGTTTTCTATTAATACTTAAGGAGACGTTAATTTTACCGTGCACTTTGACTATTTTATAGGGTCCTTTCCAAATGGGAGATAAGGCTTTTCTTAATCTATGGTGATGTCTTAAATAAACCATATCACCGACTTTGTAAGTTTTAGAACTGGCATTTGCATCATAATATTTCTTAGAGGTTTCTTTACTTTTAGTTATATCTTTTAACGCTCTTTCGCGAGAAAAACGCATTCTATACTGTAAGGCGCGAATATAATCATGATAGGTTGTGCCATCGTTTGTTTCATATAAGCTACTGGGTATGGAAGGCTTATGGCCAAATAATAACTCGAAGGGAGTAAATTCTGTTGTGCAATGGGGAGTTGTATTATAGGATAAGATTGCAGTTGCTAGATAGCAATGCCAATCGTCGTGATTTTCGTTCACGAACGACTTGAGATACTCCTTGAGAGTGGCGTGACTCCTTTCTAGAGCACCATTGGTTTGAGGATGATACGGGGTTGAAAATAGGTTTTTGATTTTCAGAATATCAGTTAGTTGCTTGAAGAGTTCGGAGGTGAAGCAGGTACCTTGATCGGTAAGTATCATTTTAGGAAATCCGAATAGAGAAAAGAAATGAATTAAGCTTCGAGCAACTTCATCAGTGGAACATGTGATCATAGGGTAAGCGGAAGAAAACTTTGTCAGATCATCCTGGAGGGTAAGTATGTATTTGAACTTTTGAAGACCAGCTTCGGGCAGAGTACCAACGATATCTAAGGCTAATCTTTCAAAGGGTTTAGTACTCGAGGAGGTAATAACCATAGGGGCTTTATTCGAAGAGCGTAAGGGTTTATTTATTTGACATAATCTACAGTCTTTAACAAATCGTTCGATATCAGAACGCATCGATTTCCAATAGTAGGATGCTTTTATGCTATTATACATTCTTTTAACACCTGGGTGACCAGCAATAGTGGTACCGTGATTTCCTTTTAGAATATTAGGGACCTCAGCGGGAGTTGGATATATTATTTGATTTTTATATATATGTATTTTGATTTGGGTGCCGTGAAAAATGTATGATATCATATTATAGATCTTAATGTAAGCTAATTTAGTAAATGGCTCCGAAAAATCCGATATAGCTAATTCTTTTTCGTAGTTTTCGTTAGATAAGATTTTGTTACGCAATTCTATAAGTAATTTATAAATAATTCTATAACTAGTTTCATCGTAATGATGTATTTTCGTAAAAAGAAAATAAAATGTTCTATTATTAGAATCTACAATGTGAACAGTTTCAAGTTCACGTTCACGGGCTTTTAACTCGTCAGCATTTTTGATGAGTGATAACAATTGCTCGCAATGCGGCGTAGAGTAGACTTCGAGTCCAGAGACATCGGACATGCTATATATTTTTGTTTGGCTAAATGAAGTGATTGACTATGCTCTTCCATGATTGTATCGTTATTAGATGTAGTTTTTAAGAATTGCTTTTTAAAATATTGTTTTATAAGTTGATTTATTTAAATTAGAATTAGAGGTTAACGCGTTTACGGGGTACCTAGATAAGGTATCGACATTAGAATTTAATCTGCCTTGTTTGTACACTATTTCATAATTATATTCTTCTAATTTCAGGCGCCATCGTATAAGACGACTACCTGGGTCTTTAACATTGAACAACCAAACTAAGGGTCTGTGATCGGTAACGATTTTGAATTGGTAGCCATATAAATAGGGACGGAACGTCTCAACGCCAAAAAGAATAGCTAGAAGTTCTTTTTCCGTAGTGGAATAGTTTCCTTCTGCTTTGTTTCGGGTACGTGATGCATAGGCTATCGGCTTATCTTTGTCGATTTCACCTTGGGAAAGAATGGCTCCAACGGCGTAACTAATTACGCCGTTGGAGCCAATGCGTCAGTGGTAAGTATAAACGGTTTTGAATAATCAGGATATTGAAGAACAGGTGCTGAAACTAATTTATGTTTTAGAGTTTGGAATGCAAGTTCTTGTTCTTGCGTCCAATGGAAAGCGACATCTTTCTTTAAAAGAGAGGTAAGTGGTTTGGTATTTTTCGAGAAGTTTTCTATGAATCTGCGGTAATAACCGACTAGACCTAGGAATGATTTTATGTCCTTGGGGTTTTTAGGAGTTGGAAGACCTTCGATGGCTTTTACCTTGTCTGGATTCGGTGAGACACCTTTATCGGTGATGACATGACCGAGATAAGTAACTTCGCGGCGTAAGAACTCGCACTTATCTGGTTGCAATTTTAGATTATGTTGACGGAACCTTTCAAGGACTAATTTTAGCTTTTCAATGTGACTAGGGAGATCTGGCGAGTACAAAATACAATCGTCTAAATAAATATAGTGTAACCCTTGGAGACCAGATAGAACTGTATTCATGAGGCGTTGGAAGGTGCTAGGGGCATTTTAAAGCCAAAAGGCATTCGGGTAAATTCGTAGTGACCAGACGTTTCATTTGTGCCTACAATTGTGAATCCTGTTTTTGCCGCGTCAGCAGGATTTAAAGAAATTTGGTGGAACCCACTTACAAGATCTAAGGTCTTAAAGTACTTAGAATGCCCTAGTTGGTCAAGGATATCTGTTATTAACGGTATAGGGTAGATCTCGGACACCGTGACGTCATTAAGACGACGATAGTCGATAACTATACGCCATTTTCGTTTCCCCGAGGCGTCTGCCTTCTTCGGGACGACCCATACAGGGGCGCTCCATGGTGATTGAGACGGGCGTATGATATTTTGTTCGAGCATTTTGGTTATTTGACTGTCTACTTCTTCTTTGTGGCACTCTGGAAAACGGTAAGACTTTACGTGGATTGGGGCGGCATTCCTTGTGTTTATAGAGTGATTGATTGTGCTAGTACAGGTGAGAGGTTCACCTTCAAGATGAAAAACGTCTGTAAATTGAGAACAACAGTCTAACAGAGTTGCTTTTTCTTCTGGATTTAGGTGAGAGGTTCGAATTTGATTTAGAACTTGATTATGTCTATCAATGACAGGAAGTGAGGCTTTATTTATAGTCTCAATGTCTGAAGTTGTCAGACACTCTGTGAAGTTATTTTCCATACGTGTAAGATTAACGGAATAGTTATTTATTTCGATCTCGGATTCAGTAGTATTTAGAATAGAAATATTAACTCTACGATTTGGCTTTAAAGTGACGACGCAATTCGCGACATAAACGCCTTCAGAAATCTTATGGTCGAGAACTAAGGCTTCTTTAAGAAAACGTAATTCATCACTATTGTTTGACACTCCACATTCAATTACAGCTTCAGAACGAGCTGGGATTTTATAAATTGGCAACTTGAAACGTAAAGGTAAAGTATGATTTTGAATTATTAAACATTCCTTGTCATAGTCTATGACTGCTTTAAGATGACCACTTTAAGATGATGATGATGTGCCTATTATGCCATCATAATCGAGGCTAACATCATTCTTTACGACGTGAAATTTATAAGAATATACTTCCAAAGATAAGTAAACCTGCATTTGGAAGGTGCCTAATGTTTGACAAAACGTGCCACTATCATTGATTCCTTTAAGTCGCACTATTTCTGAGGATAGTTGAGGCTTTTTATAAAGACTTTCTTCTTTAACTAAAGAAATGCTAGAACCAGTATCAATTAATAGAACAAGTGACCTGGTAGTATGCTTAGTAAATAAGAAAACAGTGGGAGTGTTACCTTTTTAATAAACGAATTCATTTCGTAAATTGGTATATCATTTTGATGAGATTTAGAACATTTCAGGCGTGACGGTGACATATCATCTGGCGGATAAGAGGTAAGTTTGCTTTTCGAGTTACCATCACTATTCTTGAAAGGTAAGTTATGATTGCTACACGATTCCGTGCAAGATTTAGAAATAGTATAAGATTTGGTATAATTATGAGATTTAGTATAATCATAAGATTTAGTATAAGATTTAGTAATGTCATAAGATTTAGGATTATCATAAGATTTAGCATAAGATTTAGGATTATCATAAGATTTGGCATAAGATATAGAATTATCGTAAGATATAGTATACGATTTCGTATTATCATAAGATTTAGTATAAGATTTAGCATAAGATTTAGAATTATCGTAAGATTTAGTATACGATTTCGTATTATCATAAGTTTTAGCATTATCATAAGATTTAGTATAAGATTTCGTATTATCATAAGATTTAGTATAAGATTTAGCAAAAGATTAAGCATTATCGTATGATTTAGCATAAGATTTAGAATTATCGTAAGATTTAGCATAAGATTTCGTTTTATCATAGGATTTAGTATACGATTTAGGATAAGATATAGTATTATCATAAGATTTGGTATGACTCAGATTCCTTTTTTGGAACTGAGGTGAATAAGATTTAGAAAGAATCGTGTCATTTTTAAATGCTGTGGATTCCGATAGACACGCACTCAGAATCCGATTTGGTTTAAAGGTTCAGAAACTAATGTTTCATTAGCGTCTGAGTGGTTCACGGCCATATCATTCGTATGGCAAAAGTTTACATTAGCGTTGCCTCTGCGCGTATCACTACTCTGTGCCTGAGTATCAGGTTGTTGTATATTACGGCGTTGATTATTGTACTGCCGTTTGCGACACTCGGTTATCAAATGACCGGGATTTTTGCAATATGCGCAGATTTTCCGTGGGAAATTATTAGGATTTTGGGACGATTGAGTTTGCATGGGAAAACGATTTTGATAAGTATTAGGATTAGTAAAATTCGTATTACAAGATTTCACGTTTTTGTTTTTATTCCGAAAACATTCAGAAGACAAGTGACCTTGTTTGTTACAGGTCGAACATGTTTTTGGCGATTTTAAGGAAAATTTGGAAGCGTTAAATAATTTTTCTTCCTCGATAGCATGTGTGACGGCCTCGTTTAGCGTTTTAGGGTTACGACATCGAACTATATGTGAAAAACTCGGATTTAGACCCATTAGCAAAGTGTTGAGTGCCAAGTCTTCGATACCGGCGACTCTACCAACTAATTCATCCTTTTTATCACAGGAGAAATGCACATCTGATAACAAACGCGTTAAGCATGATTCAATTCTCGAAGAGTATTGTGAGACAGTTTCTGGCGGCAAGTTTTGCTTGCAATTTTGAAGGTCGGACAAGAGATGTGTAGAATGTTTCTTCTCGCTAAAGTTTTGTTTTAGAAAATCTTTAAGTTCTGACCAGTTGCTAAAAGTTTTTAAAGAACACGCTACTTGTGCCTTACTTCCAATTGGGAAATGATAAATTTACATAGAATAGTCTGCTGTTCGTCAGAGGCGAGTGAAATGGCATTGTCACAGTTTGTGAGGAATGCGGGGAGAGTCTCTCTTTTACCATCATATGGTTTAATAAATTTGGTTAGGAAATTCAGCGTTGTGGCATTAGCCATTTTTTTATATCTTTTTCAGATTTTACTGAATATTCGGAAACCGTCATAAATGGTGAGTACTTAACAAATATTTAGATAACTTTAAGATTTAGTAGATATGACCTTAGGATAGATTGATTACTAATATAATAATTCGGATATAAGATTTAGTTTATAAGGTTTAGTTTATAAGATATAGAAAATAATATTTATTACAAGGTCAATTTAAAATACGTGCTTATAATTAGATTTCCCTTTTAGAAGTTACGAGATGACGCACACGCTTTTTAGAATGCTCTGCTTTTATCACAAAACACTGCACAAACACAACACAACACAAAGAGTTTGGAAATAAGTATAAGACTTACGTTGATGATGATTTAGTGTTCCACATGAAGACAAAGAGAATAATTTGAGTTAGCTGCATCGTAGGGTGCGGATATCACCCTGTATTTGAAGACGTCGAGCTGCTTTACACCCAGAGGGTTTTTAAAGCTCAGTAAAAAGTTTTGGGAACGGTCTCGATCGGTGCGGCGCCGGCTCACGCTAAATAGCGGAGGCTGACGGTCGGCTACACTCTAGTCAAGGTCAAGGCTGCAAGGGTAAGCGCTGGCTCACGCTATAAAGCGGAGGCTGACAGTCGGCTAAGGGGGTGTACTTGCGTGTATCGATGGGGGCTCACGCTGCGAGGGGCGGAGACTTATCCTCTATCTGGTGTGGTGCGGGCTCACGCTATGAGAGCGGAGACTGATCGTCGACCTTGCGCTGCTAGTACACTTTCACTACGCACTGTTCAGATGCTGCGGTCTGAATACGGATCCAGAAAGCCAACAGCATCCCACTTCTGACACCAATGTTTTGCGCGTAGTACGTAGCGAGTTTAAAAAAAAAACTATTTTTCACTGCTGAAAAACGTTTATTAATTTACACCCGAAATTAGACAACCATGACTGACTTAACTAAACCGAACTCAAGCTTTCGCGACCACGAGATGTAGGATGTTGGCGTGGTAGATGAATGATGCGAACTGGATGATAACTGTATGCTAACTGTGTGCTAACTAACTGGCCGCATGGCGGTAATGGCTTATATATTAATTATAATATGCTTACATTGCATTTCCCTTTAACTAAATTCGGTCATAACAGTGCACACGATAATGTTAATAATCAACGGTTGAAATCATATCCATGCCAATAATATTGTATAAATATTTTGTAACACTGATTAATTATATATTAATTACTGATAACTAGAAATGTGTCATGTTATTAGTTCGCAATCATCGCTTATGACAATGATTATTGAAATATTAAGTCTTACAATATGTATATTTCTCTTTTACTTTATAAAATCACTGCAAGCGCAAGCACATACACAAATAAAATATTAAGTTCATACCTTTCGTAATTACGTAAATAACGCTTATTTTAAATCCTATTACTATTATAAACGTGGAAGTTTATATTAACGCACTGATCTTTCTCTTATCCTTGTAAAAATTACTGAACGAATTTGATGAAACTTTAGGCTAGTAAAGCTTAGGTATACAGCAGATGGGAGGTCCATCAGGATAAAAGGTCGGAACGGAGCTCTGCTCACGAGGGAGCTCTCAAACGGAGTTCCACAGGGGTCCGTATTAGGGCCTCTTCTGTGGAACATCACGTTCGATGTGGTCCTGCGTATCGGTCTCCCCTCTGACGTCAGCGTCGTCTGCTATGCGGACGACACGTTAGTGCTGGCGCGGGGGACATCCGGCTTCCGCAGTGTCGTGGCTCTCGCCAATCGTGGCGTGGCACTGGTCGTCTCGGCGATCAGCCAGCTGGGCCTTCGAGTGGCGCCTCACAAATCTGAGGCGCTATGGTTCCATGCCCTTCCTCGGGGTCGGGAACCACCCAGCTCTGTGGTGTCAATTTGTGGTGCACAAGTCCGGGTGGGGCGTACTATTAAGTACCTTGGCCTCATTTTGGACTCTCGCTGGGCGTTCGAAGACTACTTCGAGCGCTTGGCCCCCCGAGTTCGTGGTGCGGCGGGCGCGCTTCGACGCCTGCTCCCGAACCTTGGTGGGCCACGCGAGGAAGTTCGCCGCCTCTACTGTGGCGTCGTGCGGTCCATGGTTCTCTATGGGGCGCCCGTGTGGCATCATCGTCTTACGCGCGCCTCCCGCTGCAGGGCTATCCTAGCCAGTCTGCAGCGGTTGGTGGCCATTCGGGTAGCACGAGGCTACAGGACGATATCCCATGAGGCGGCGACGCTCATTGCGCGCCTCCCGCCGTGGGACCTCCTGGCGTGGGTGAATGCCCGTCTTTATGACGAGGTTCGCCTTCGTCGGGTAGGCGGAGAGGCGTCGAGTGAAACGCTCGAAGAGTGCCGGCGAAATGCGCACCGAAGTGCGTATGAGGAGTGGCGCGTGCGGCTGCATCTACCGCGTTGCACGCGCCAACGCATCGTCGGTGCGATTTTGCCAATATTTGACGCCTGGCTCAAGACGAAAGAGTGCACTACTTTCCGGCTGACTCAGATACTTACCGGGCATGGTTGCTTCGGTGAGTATCTGAGTCGGATCGGCCGTGAGGAGACGACACAGTGCCACCACTGCGATGACGATCTGGACTCCGCTCAACACACACTAGAGGTGTGCCCCGCGTGGGCGGACGAGCGGAGTACTCTGGTCGCTACAATCGGGAGGGATTTGTCCCTACCAGCCGTAGTAGCGACAATGGTAGAGGACACCCACAATTGGCGTGCAATGGTCTCCTTCTGTGAAGCTGTAATGCTCCAGAAGGAGGCCGCCGAGCGGGAGCGTGAACGACGCAACCCCGCTCGCAGGCGAAGGCGGCGTCGAGGCGGCGGCAGCGGCCGTTGAACTCGACTCTTTCTCAGGTCTGCGGGCGTTGGAGGGGGAGCCTCTAATGACCCACCACAAGCGGACCCGAGAAGGCAGCGGACTGTGTGGCGCAGTCTGCTGTGAAAGACATTGCACACCCCGCCTTTCCCCGGGCACGCGTCCCAAGCAAGGGGACGGACGCGACAGGTACAGCGGAGCAATACAACACAGTTCCCGCTGTACCTGCAAGGCGTCGAGCTACGGAGCCACCGTGTGGTTTTTAGTCGGTAACCCAAGTGGGAGTCCGACATACCCCCTTCGACCGCTCCCCGGTCGGATGGGCATGAGGTAACTCATTTTCCACACGATAAAAAAAAAAAAAAAAAAAATAGGTATACAGCAGAATATCTAGGTACTTTTTTGTCATGATTACCGACACTCGTGTGTGCCCCGAGCAGAAACTAGTCTCATCTATAGTACTCACCACAAAAGCTTAAATATCACTTCTGCTGTTACGGAACAAAATTCAATATTTTTGCTTCTGTATCCTACATATATATATTCATTTCGCGTATACCGAGTGTCAGGTGTTGCAACCCGCCAGAGACCCGTCTGTGTGGTTCGGCGATGCACCAAACCGTATGTATTAGGCGATTTGGAAAAATATTAATATTGTGGACTGTATAAGGATGGCTGATGATCGCCTAGAATAGGAAAAAGGAGTGGGTTCATGGGAGGAATAGGAGGCGGAGGTATGAGAGCACACCTTACCTTGTAAGTCAGTCTTCATCTTCACAAAATGGCGGCCAACATGTTTTCGTTTATACAATCACAGTACCCACCCTTTGTTTCAAACTTTTAACCACCTTATATATAATTCTACGTTGTTTACAACTTGAAATTTTGAATGTGTTTTTATTTGACAAAAATGGCATATTGTGTAATTATGTTCACCCCAGAGTTTTAGCGATCTTTTGTCTTGTATAAATACCTATAGACTGTTATATTTAGCGTTTTCTCAATTAATATTTACAGGTAATTGTGTTTTATTTTTAGGATGCTTGTTTGGTTTGTCTTGATGTTAATTACATTAAGTATATCGCTGTAGTGATGGATTAAGAATACAAAGTGTCATTACCCTATAATTATGTGGGGTTTTAAGAGGGGACTAAGAAAAATGGATTGATCCACAGTACTGCAGACGCGAATTAGGAAAGGCCTTTTTTCAGCAACATACTAACAAAGGCTGTATGTCATACAGCCTTAATTACTCATCATCATCGCCCTTGCGTTATCTCGGTTGCATCCAAGACTTACACGTCTTGGAGCCGGAGGTCCGCTTCCTGGTCTAACCAGATATGACAGAATATCAACTTTTCCACATAGCGACTGCCGTCTGCCCTCCGCAACCCAAAGGGGTAGCGATATTCCATGGCTTAGACCAGTATAAATTTATTCGAGGGTACTGACTCCCCGTAACGAATGTCAAAGATCTTCATGACAGCCGGGACCAACAGTTTAACGTGTTTTTCTTTGTCACAATTCTTCTTATGTGCTACTTGAGTCTTTTAATATGATTTGAATAAAATCCCCAATTTGAACGTTCAAATTAGTTTCGTATGGAATAAGTTAGTGTGACCGTCAGACGGACGGCACGAGAGCTCCGTTGACCTACCTATACTGGTCTCGTTTTAGGCAGATCCAAAATATCTCACAAAATCGATACGTCCCCGACTCTGCAATATATTTATTTATGTATGCCCATGCATAGTACATTTGTATGTATTCTGCATTATACGTTTTGACACGGTAATATAATCTAACAGTATTGTAACTCGGCCACCTTCGTGAGTTATATACCTACCAGACGCGCCGCATGCGACCTGCGGCACGATCGCGGCTGTGGGTACTCTTGGCACAGGCGCGTAGGTATAACTCGAGTTTCGTGCGCTTGTATGGAGTTACAATGCTGTTAGATATTATTACCGTGGTTTTGATAATGCTGTTTCTTTGTTTGTTATTAGATCTGTGGTATCATTAGAAAGTTTATAAAATGCAAAAATGTGAACCACCACGGGTTTGATTTTTGGAATGGGCATGTGTGGGCCTTATATTTATTTAGTTTTCGAAATGAGTACTTATTTATGCCGATGGTAGTAACAGCATTAAATCACATCAAAAACCACCTACGGTTTCAAACGTGGGTTTGTGTCCGACGTCAATAGTTATTTTAACTTTAACTGTTTATCTTAATAGACGTAATTACATGTTTAATATAAAGAAATATTTATTTCTGCATTTTTGTTGTTTACAACACTTATACAAGTCAAAACCCTATTCCAGATGATGCCGGCTTTTCCTAGCTAAATGACTTCTTGAGAAGAATGGCCGAAACAAACTCAGAGTCATCGCTTTTTTATGTAATTTCAGTTTCTTTCATCTTTTCTAGATCTTTTAAAGTCCAGACAAAATGGGCTTAGTATGCAAGAACAATGCAGAATATCGTCTAACGCTTTTGACTGACTCAGCCCACTGATGGCCCGCATTCAACAGCAATCGTACGGCTCAACCTTGATTGAGGGAGCCAGCACGATCTGTATCACTATGCCTCCACGGCGCGCGGCGTAGAGGCATGGAAGGCGTGGAAGCATGTCAGCCTAAGCCATCAGACAGGTTGCCACAACTATTTATTTAAAAGTTTAATAATGGCCACATCGTACTCACAACTTTACATTCTAATATATGGTAAAATACATGTTTTAAACAAAATGGTAAAAATAGTAAAAATTTAAACAATACAATGTCATTCATTTAAAATGTTAGAAAATATTGTTGAATGACAATTTAAGAATGTCTAAAAAAAGGATATAATATGTAATATACATAAGTTATTTTAAATGTCAAAAGAAAATAATAAATATGGTGAGGCATTTCCTCAACTAACTTTTGTTTACTGATATGTGGGAGTAATATTGTTTTGATATGTATCTCATAATAAATAGACTAAACAGTGGCGCACTAAATAGTTAGTGAATTAATGTACGTAGGTAGTAGTGCCGTTTGTGGTCGTTTAAGCGAATGAAACGATTGCCGAGGTTAAGCTACACTAAGCCCGGTCAGCACAAAGATGAGGAACTGGTAAGTGGGATACAAATTTGAGAGCTTTGGGGCTATAGCGCGCTTGAGGTATTTAGATTGATAAACTCGGTTCAAGCTCCCAGATTCAACATTTTAAAACTGTGTTACGGGTTTATCATTTGTTGTAGGTAGCTGTTTGTAATTATTTCGTGTGTGTTTTGACACAGAAGCGTGCTAGTAGTCCTAATTTATTTTAAAATAAATTAAAATAAAATAATTTGGGTGGCTCTAATCGGTCTGTGTGGAGAACATTGGGGGTGGCCTATGTCCAGCAGTGGAGGTCTCTAGGCTGATATGATGATGATAAAAAATAAATTACTTCCGTACCAAACCTAACGAAACTAGTAAGCACTGTGTCCTAATTTACAAGAAACTTGATAAACAAATAACTTGAAAGGTACGATTATTGGAATAAAAAATACTGACCCACTACTGGTACCGGGCTATAGTGCGCTTGAGGTATTTAGATTGGTAAACTTGCTTTAAGCTCCCAGATTTAAAATTTTAAAACTGTGTTACGGCTTTATAATTTATAGTAGCTTTCTGTTTTTAATTATTTCGAAAATTGTTTTGATACTGAAGCGTGCTAAAATCCTTTTTTTTTTAAATAAAGTGATGAAACCAAAGTAACATGCTTATAAATTGACTTTAAGTATATAACAGAATCATATATTTTTGAGTTCCGTAACAAATCTGACGAAACTATATAGTTAGCACTGCGTCCTAGCGTTTGCAAAAATAACGGACAACTAAAAAGGTATAATTGGAACAAGCCGTTTAGATTTGGACTTAAAATATAGATCTATCTATCTATCTATATCGTCACGCCTGTCTCCCATTGGGGTAGGCAGAGACTATGGAAAGCCACATGCTTCGGTTCAAACATACTTCTTTCGCTTCCTCGACATTCATTAACCTCATCATGCATACGGGTCGGTTATGAGTACTTTTAATTTGGCCCTGTTTTAGTACGTCACCTATTTGGTCGGCGTACGTCCGCCTAGGGCGTCCCCTACCGACATTTCCATTCATTCTCGCACGATACACTCCTTTCGTATTTCTTCTTTCATCCATCCGTTCCAAATGTCCAAACCAACGCAACATTCCTTTTTCAATCTTTGTCACTACATCTTCTTTTAGACCTCTCGTAAACAAAGAGCCTAAATACACAAACTCATTCACTTGTTACACTTTTTCATCTCCTATCATTATGTTACATTCAGTTATACTGTTTTCCCTCTCTATGATCATGACCTTAGTCTTGCTTACATTCACTTTCATGCCCTTCTTCTTATACGCCTCATTCATTACGGTGACCATATGCTGTGAATCAGACGCTGACGACGCATAAAGAACCTGGTCGTCAGCGTAAAGCAAGGTCTTAAACACAGATTCACCCATTCTTAATCCACATTCAGACCCTTTCAGATCGGTCAAACAACTGTCCATGAATAGATTGAACAGCCAAGGAGACGCTACACATCCCTGTCTAACACCACGATCAATGTTAAACCAGTCCGTGTAGGCCCCGTTTACTCTGACACAGGCACTTGAATCCCTATATAAGGATTCAAGTGCCCGTATCAGACTGATGCCCACTCCATACACAGAAAGTGTTGACCAAAGTTCATCCCTCACCACTCGATCGTAAGCCTTTTCCAGGTCAATAAAGGCGCAGAAAACCTTCTGGTGTTTACTTAAGGTTTTTTTCTGAAATGCACCTTAAGGAAAAGACTTGATCCGTACATCCCATTCCCTTTCTGAATCCCGCTTGCACATCCCAAAATATAGATTTACATACATAAATACCCACTTTCGTGTAAGTGGCACATTTATTTAGAAGTCAAAAAGTGATAGAATCCAGTGAATGCATCAATATGGGATCGCTCACCATGTTCTGAGAATTTACTAAAATAGGACGATCCTCCGTTCCGATCCGTTTCAGAATTCTCAATTATATAACGTAGTTATCGAAATGCTCAGCAATGTTGGCCTTAAAGTGTAAAACCTAATGGTGCTATTGTTATTATAAGGATTTTTGGAAAAAGCGAATGAGAGCGTTGTTCCCACTGGTATCCGCCTACTATATCACTGAAGTTTAAGTAGAAAGGCAAACAATACAGGAGCGAATATAGCGCAATTCTAAAAACAATATTGTTAATACACACAGTTCGAAATGGTAACCTCCTTTATTTGAAGTCGGATATGTCTAATCAAATCAAGACTAGTTTTTCAGACCTTTATTGATTCATTCAGACCTATTGAAAATCAAGCGAAAGAAGATTTAGTATAACTTTAATTAGACGAATTTGAAATCCTTATAACAAAAAGTCAAAAGACTACACGGTGATTGAGAGCACGACTGTTAATTTAATGCCTCGCTTTTAAGTTTCGTAGAAAACTACAAGCAACTTACTTTTTGCAAATTAAACAAGACGGAGAAAATAAAACACGAACCACTCTTGACTCAGGTTACTGAAATATATTCCCAGGGAACGAGATCAGTGAAGATAAAATGTTGTAAGCAAAACAAGCCGGGATAAAATCTCAAAGAAGTAGTTTAATTTCAAGAGTAACCAAGTTGAAATTTGCAGCCTGCCTTGCACATTATTTTGTGCATATTATTGTTATTTTAACGTTATTGTTCTACGTTGCTATCTTGTTGTTTAAGACATGCTTGGCGGTAAAGAAACACATTTAAATAGTTTCGTTGCTTGCCTTGGAATTCATTTTATGCAGGCATAGTTTATACTTCGGTAGCCATGAATGAATTACTAATTTGATTTTCATAACGAATTCGCTAGCTGTTTGTAACGGTATTTGATATGTTTCTCCAAATTTATATTATTTCTTTATGCAGAGTGTATTCAGAGTTGATTACTTTGCTTGCACTATTGAGGATTACTTATTAATAATGCTGTGTACTGCAAACGAGACTTTGTATTTCTTTCTAATAGGTGTTTCTCGTGAGCTGATGCTTTGATTAATTTGATTCTAGAAAATTAAGGATTTGATGATTATTATTTTAAAGATTGCTCCTGCAATGCTAGGAGCAATCTTTAAAATAATCGGTAAATGAATTATTTTTGTGGCACTCGTATTAGCAATACGATATCGGCGCTCAACATTGGGCGTAATAAATTGATGGTTGAGACAGGTATCTATAATGGTAAGAGTTTTTATATCGGCTATAAAAAGTTGGACAAGAAGTTAGTGTAATACTTACATTCGCAAAGACTTCTCGCAGACAAATTTCACAACTATCAGTTTGTAATGAGCAAATTATGACATCAGTCTAAACTAGTTTAGCTATTTAGCTTATAATGCACTTGTGAACGACTTTATTTGCAGAGAACTGAGCAGAAATGTCCTACCATTTTGGTTTGGGATATGGTGACAGGTTGCTTAGATTTGAATTATAAAATTTTCGCTACACGCTGATTTACAGCCACAAAATTAGTAATCAGTACCCACAGAATAGTTTGTTTTGTAGTTGCAAGTCAAGCCGCCACACAGTGTCGTGAGTCTTTATCATAAATGCTTTTTTGCAACATTTTTGACTGCCTCGTTGGTCTCGCGGCATAAATGTGCGCGTGGCATCGGGAGGTCCGGGGTTCGATTTCTGGGTCGGGCAGTGTTATTGGGTTTTTCTGTCACGAAATTCTCAGTAGCAGCACGGAGTCTGGAAATGTGCCCGGTACGGCAATAGGCTCGCCCCTTATTATGTGAGATTAAAGTATATCTGGCGAAAAGTGGGTGTAGAAATACACCTCTGCCTACCTCTTCGGGGTTATAGGCGTGAGACTATGTATATGTATGTATTTTTTGCAGGTGATTTTTTGGTATGGTAATATTGTCTAGAATACTTTTTTCATCAAATGTAGGTAGTTATCGTTTTCCAGGAATTATAGTAAATGTGGGTAAGTAAACATTGATATTGTTGATGCATTGAAGTAGTTTGTGTGCGCACATATAACTTTCTAGCTACAGTCACAAGTGATATTCAGTATTATATATTTATAGTAGTCTTGAATAGTTACATATCTGTCTATTTTGCTGTTTTAATAATTCAAGATGTGTGAAGTTGGTAAGTTCTGAGCATTTTTTAAACGCACAAAAAAATTTCAATATGTTGATACTTTGATTCGATTTTCAAAAAAATCACATCATATCACTTCTCTAATTTTTTTATATGTGCTAGGTCAATAAGTATACTTTACGCTAGAAAATTCTCAGTCTACCAGGACGTGCTCAAATTGAGATATTTCAGTGCCTGATAGGGTCCCTAACACAGAAACATACAAGTATGGTTTATCAACTCTTCATAACTGGATCAAATCTTTTGAATTTCTACTTCATGTGACCTTAACAGATTACCTCTGAAGTGTTGGCAAGTTCGAGGTGAAACACAAAAAAAAAAATTTAACGAAAGCAAACAAAGAATTCAAAAGGAATTTAAGCAAAAGATGGGCCTTATAATTGATAAACCTAAGCCCGGGTTCGGATCAACTAATGACAGCAATACAGCCCGGAGGTTTTTTAAAAACAGTATGTTATCTGGTAAAATAACTGGTATCGATCAGTATTTAATTGAAAAGTTTTATCTTATCAACAGAATTATTTCAAGTGGATTGAATACCAACACAGATAAGTTTAAGGAACTCCTGAAAGACACAAACACTTTATATATAAGTTTATATCCATGGTACAATAAACCAACATCCATACATAAAATATTAGTTCATTCGACCGAATTAATACAATCTTTTCCCTTACCAATTGGCCAGCTTTCGCGCTAGAAGGACGACATAAAGATGAAAATTTGGAGAACACCATACACGCAAAATCTCAAGATCGGATACTAATCAAGACCTAATTATCATTCTTTTACTTACTTCCGATCCATTAATATCCACGATTAGATCGGGAAATAAAAATAAAAAATAAAATTTTATTTCTCGATCTGATTTAAGGCAATTTTTGGATATAGAATAAAAAATATCAGTTAAACTTCCTTGTTTTGGTCACATTTCTATATATTTCAGGTTAAACATGTAATTTACCCAAAGTACGATTTATGATAAAATGTTCTATGAAGTCGCGACACTGTGCGCCATTGCAACATGCATTTAACTTGGCTGGGAAAATAATTACTTGGTCTTACATAAAAAGTATGAAAATTAAAAACATATAAAATGTTGAAAAATGGAACATAGTAGATGGAGCACGAGACGCAACATACACGAGCTATCACAAAGTTTTTATCTACGCTTGTCCGCGAGAATTCCCGAACTTGCCCCTCTAATTGCATCACTGCGCTAGTTTCCGAACATCGATAGTCGTTATCAGCCGTCCGTTCATTGGCAAACTGCCTTAAATAAAATGACCTTTAAACGGACTGATTCGTAGCTGTCCTTGCCAGATTGTTATGCCGTTACGCCTTGGAGAAGGCAGGGCGATGGACAACCCAATTATGCAATATGAATTGGATGTGTTATATGTTTGATTGCGAAGGTTAGTGTAATACGATTGATTTTAAGCTTGAAATTTTCATTATAGTTATGAACGAGCTGTTCCCTTCTGTTTCACCCGCATTATTTTTTTCATCATCATATCAGCCGAAAGACGTCCACTGCTGGACATAGGCCTCCCCCAAAGCTCTCCACATAGATGGATCCTGAGCCACCCGCATCCATTCGCTGCCCGCGACCCCATCAAGATCGTCAGTCCACCTTGCGGGAGGCCTACCTCTGCTACGACGTCTTGTGCGTGGTCACCGCTTCAGAACCTTTCTGCTCCAACGGCCATCGGTTCTTCTGGCTATGTGCCTTGCGCACTGCCACTTCAGGCTGATTATTCGGAGAGCTATGTTGGTGACTTTGGTTCGCCTGCGGCTCTCCTCATTTCTTATTCGATCTCGCAGGGAACCTCCGAGCATAGTTCTCTCCATCGCCCTCTGAGTGCCCTGATAAGCTGGCCTGATAAGGATATATTCCTGATAAGGCCCATAGTTAGCGACCATGTCTCGGCTTCGTAGATCATTACTGGCAACACACACTAGTCAAAGAGTTTCGTCTTGAGACACTGCGGGATATCGAACGTGAAGACATACCGTAACTTCCCGAACGCCGCCCAACCGAGTTGGATTCGACGAATGACGTCTTTCTCGAAGATGGACGTACCCAATTGGATCATTTGTCCCAGGTAAACGTACTTGTCGACAACTTCGAGTGTAGAGTTGCCAACCTGAATAGGAGCAGCTACAACATGGACGTTAGACATGATCTTCGTCTTGTCCATGTTCATCTTAAGACCTACTTGTTGGGAGACTTACACTACACTACAGAGGCCACCGAACATTGTGCCAAGGTCTTCCATGGTCAACGATATCGTCAGCGCATCGAAGGTGAGTGACGTACTCGCCGTTGATGTTTATTTAGCTATCTCGAAAACGTCGACACTTACTGGGTCAAACTATAGTCTAATTCTAGCCCTACAAAAGACTCTATCTTCCAGTGAAATTCCTATTCAAATCAGTTCAGCCAATCCAGAGAATTACCCTTATTTTTGTTTTAGCCTTGATGGTAGCGCCATCTATCTTTTCCATTGCTAGTTAATTATGTTACCACCTAGCTAATAAATTCCTTTGCATACCGCAGTGTCAAAAGAGCGATCTTTTGTCCCTTTCTATCCCATTCCCTCCCAAAGGCACGCCTCGCTCTAATTGGTCGCAGAATTCAATGACGCTGCGACGGAGTCGAAAATCAACCGTCCCGCTGACCGGCTGCGTCCTGGTGCAGCTCCGCGCCGCGACGAACACATGCAGCACCGCAATATTTTACCGCTATTTTATACTATAAACGAGCACTAAACCGCCCGCGGGTGTAGTGGAGTGATCTGTGCAGCTTCAGGACTCTCGAAGACGCCGGCGGCCGCTATCTTACAAGGTAAGGCGTGCTCACATACCTCCGCCTCCTGTTCCTCCCACGAACCCACTCCTATAGGCGATTTACCAGCCATCCTTTATACAGTCCACAATCATTAATATTTTTCCATATCACCAAATCGCCTAGTACATACGGTTCGGTGCAACGCCGAACCACTTGATATGGTGTAAAAAACTATATGCACTTGTTAAAACATACTTATTTTGAAATCACAGACAGACACTTTAATTTATTTCTATGTATCGATGAACGCTACATAGCCGAGATTATGATGCTTGCAATAGTGCAATAAATCTTTTACTTACTCAAAACACGTCGTATATATGCTAAAAGTTAATTGAAAACTAATACCAACATAACACCTTACATCTCGTAATATAATTAATATACTTATTAATGCATGGTTTCCGTATGATTTGTTTTACTAACCATTCACGGGGAGAGCGCTCACTTGATGGATTGCCTATTCCTATAGCCGGACGTGCGAGGACTCTGTTTACACGGCTCGTTGTTAAAAAACAACAAATATTTTTTGCAGTTTATGACATCCTTTGCCAGTCAGCCTATTGTTACCCGGCCCTTTATTTAAAAACCATGGGATATAGAGACTTATTGGTGATATGGCCACGGTTAGCCTATGGTTAGAATATGACTATATAGACGTTTGTAATGGACCAAACAATAGCCGAAAATATCTTAATATATAAAATCCTTGCGTTACTGACTGGCTGACAGACACGCTACAGCCGAAACTATTGGGCGAAGGAAACTGAAATTTGGCATGTATGTTCCTTGGGAACCGTAGGGGTGCACTAAGAAGGGATTTTCCGAAATTCCCACGGGATCAGCCAAAACGGGTAAATTTTAAAAAAATGCAGGCGTTGCTGCTGGAGTCCTCTAGTTAGTAAATAAATGTAGCAGTGATTATTCACAGTCGTGACGGTGCCGGTTTAAGAATACAAAATATCACTATCGCATTTCGTTCAGTGGGTGTCGTAGGAGGCGACTAAGGATAATAGACGAAGCAAATAATGTCTTTGCGAAGACACTGAAAACATAAAATTAAACCCTATGTCCCCCAAAAAGCCCGGCCAGTGGCCAGATAGTAGGCTAAATACTTCTATTGACTCACAGTGCTACTGTGAAGTATATTAGAAGGCTTAAGTACATTAGTGGACTCCGATAGGCTGCAAAGGAGAGTCACTGCGTGTTTATTGTATGCTTGTAACACCGCAACAACCTTTTCTGCCCAGCGCATAAATTTCGTGCTGCAATCTCAGTCTCTATTGCTTGTCATAAAGAAACTGTTAAATCAAAATGATAAAATATACGAATCTGTCTACGACTTGGAAGAATTTATTTCTTGTAATTAATAATTTATTATAGCCTGTATTGTACAGTGACTCTCAAATAATTTATAAATTAGTTTCTAAACACTTGTTTATTAATTTTTCTCTCATAAATATTCGGTAGTTAATTAGTTGATTTCTGAAGCCTCTGTGTAACTCAATTTTGTAAAATTATGCTTGAATGGATCAAATAAAATTAATAGCCTTGTTATTAGGCAGTTCACTGTTCCAGTAGTTGTTTGCCGTAAAGTTACAGGCGTTGTATGTGTGTGTGTGTGTATGTGTGTATTCTTCTTAATAATTTGTTTTGTTGTAATAAATTTTTTGTTCCCAAAACTTGGCCACGGTGACGGCATTATCCGAAGCCACTTTAAGGTCTTGTTTGCTGCAGGTAGATGAGCAAAGAGGGCAAGAAAGCAAATGTGCCATAGACTGGGATGGAGCTCCACAGTCGCAGTGGACCAGTGAGTGGTCTATAAATCCCCATCTAGCCATGTTTTCCCTACAGCGCCCGACCTGAGTTCTCAAGCGATTAAGCGATTTCCAGGTCGACCACTGTGTGTATTAAAATGTAGGTAATAACCTAATGATCATCAGTTAGGAGGATAAGATCCAATGACGAGAGTTTTGTTTTACCGCGAAGGAGCCTCTAAACCACGGCGATATCTTATCGCAGTGGTTTTATGTCTCGTATAGGCGGTGTTATGTGAATCGTTGTTAGCTTATTATGCTACGACAGCGCCGAGAAATCCACCAACCAGGCTAGTAAAATCGGATATCTTAATTAAGTACGAATTATAGTGTCTAAAATAAATAATTAAAAGGTCACATACATGTACAAACAATAATTGTTTGTATTTAGATAGGTAATTTAGAGTTACATACCCATTGATTATCTCTTACCTTATGTTTTACGTTAGTAAAAAGTTCTACGCGATGGGTAGCAAACGTACGCCAAACAAAGTGTCATCGCACTATACAATCTCATAGTCTTCGTAGAACAAGGTTGTAACCGTAGACATCACGTTCTAAGCCATCACTTACGTAGGACACTAGGTTCTATGCCACTCGACTTTATTCATGACTTGAGGATGCCCGCAGCTACGGCCGCACATTTTATATTAATTTTACAGTATTTTTCGATCCCGTCAGATTTTCGGGAAATCCCTTCTTAGTGCACTCCTACGGTCCCCAATGAACATATATGCCTAATTTCAGCATCCTACGCCCAATAGTTTTTGATGTAGCTTGTCTGTCAGTCAGCATATTGTGCTGATATACACTTGGAACACAAGTAAACTTAGGCCGCAATATTATACCTTTTTTATGGTAATAGGCGGCAAACGAGCAGACGGATCGCCTGATGGTAAGCAATTACCGCCGCCCATGGACACAAGCAACACCACAGGAGTCACAAGTGCGTTGCCGCCCCTTGGGATTGCAAAAAGGGATAGGATGAGGAGTGGGATGAGGGAGAAGGAATAGGGGATAGGGCCTCCGGCACTCTCATTCACCGAACGAAACGCAACAGTTTAGGTACTGTTACTTTACGTCGATTTTCTGTGAAGGGGTAGTACTTCCCTGGTCGAGCCGGCCCATTCATGCTGAAATCAGCAAGGCTCTACTTCCTTGTGTAGAACACGTCATAAGCCATAAGGCGTCATAAGGCTCTACTATCAAACAACCGATTCGATTGTTGTACTTAACAGATTTAAAAAGCTTTTACTTTTATTGTATACGTGTAAGGTCTCTTAGTTCGCATTGAGGCTATATATTTATCCGATTAAGATTGAGTATAGAGTCCAACTAAAAGAGCTCATAGCTTGCCTGGTTTTTGTATTGTAAGACAGATTTCATACCATTACACTTTAAACATCAATTTATTCCTCAGGTATTTGTATACCTGAGGTATTTGTATACCTATTTTTATAGATTTTTACGAAAGACGGGACCCGCTACTGTCTATCAAGTTAAGGATTTAGTTTTTGAGTTATTATATGCCTACTGCAACTTCAGTAAATTATGCCGAACTGTTCCAATTCAATCATATCCAAAATGTGATATATGAAGGTTAAGGCTGTGTACATACTCATGCTACATACATATAAACTGTATACGTTTATAGTTAAATAATTACTACATGAAAAAAAATAAGTATAGCTTTAAATACTACATCACAGCCAAGCATTTGAAAAATATTATTATCAACTGATTCTGACATACTAATGCTTTAAATACGAAAGCAACTTTTGACTTCGTGTTACGCCTTGACGGCTAAAATACTTCGTGCAAGGTACCAAATAAGCTTGAACCGCAATAAAAGAAACATAGGTTTTGTTGTTAATCTTCCAGCGGTGAGTCTAATTCCTCGCGTGTAAGGCCCAGGCCTTACATCACCTAAACCCAGGTTTAGGTGGTATAAATAATGTAATTCTTATTTGATAGCTTAATATGGACAAATAGTTGTGGAACTGTGGCATGATACCCACATAGGTAAGGGAAGGCTTTGTATGACTCATAACGGTATAGTTATCTTTTGAAATGAAATTCTTAGAGCCAGATTATTGTATTTCAATATTAGTAAGTATAAACCTGCAATGCCATAGCGGAAAGCCAGCCATATAGCGGAAAAATTCCGGATTTCAAGAAAAAAATCTGTTCATTAATGAATGAATTATGAGAACTATTGCTTCTCCGGTAATTTTGTATAGGAATAAACATAAGGCGTGTTATTGAAATCATGTTGTTGTCCAATGCTGGATGTATGTAGGTAGGTCTTGCAAATGGCACACACTGAGCTCGATTGCCGGCTATTCGTGTCTAGCCGCTGTCAGTCACTTAGCGTAAATTGCCACTATCGATAGCCTTTAACTTGAAATCTCTAAATGAGGAACTTTGAATATTTGGCTTCAACTCACGTATACATAATGTATGGGAAACTTGCTATCGTTTTAGTAGAATTAGTTATAAAATGAATAATAGAACGATGCAACAGCGGCATAGTCAGGGACTTTAGAAAAATTTAGAACGTAGGCTTTTGTCCAGTCGACGTCAATAGCTATGACATAGCTAAAGTTAACATTGTTAACTTTGTTTATTTTAAGATACGTAAATACATTATTTAAAACAGTGAAACATTTCCATAATTAACTTCTGTTTACTCTTTCTAAATATGTGGGAGTAATGTTATATTTTGATATGTATCTCATAATAAATGGACTAAACAGCAGCACACTAAATAGTTAGTGAATTAATGTACGGAGTAGTGCCGTTTGTGGTTGTTTAAGCGAATGAAACGATCGCCGAGGTTAAGCTACACTAAGCCCGGTCGGCACATAGATGAGAAACTGGTAAGTGGGATACAAACTTGAGAGCTATGGGGCTATAGTGCGCTTGAAATATTTAGTTTGATAAACTCGGTTTAATCTCCCTGATTTAACATTTAAAACTGTGTTACGCGTATATTATTTGATTTAGTGCTGTTTAAAATACTTTTTGATACATAAGCTACTAAAATGCTAAATATATTTTTAATTTGATGTCACGTTACTAAAGTTACATACATATAAACTGACTTTAAGTTAGATAGAATTATATATTTTTACCTCCGTACCGAATTTGCCGAAACTAATAAGCACTGTTTCCTAATTTGCGAGGTGCTTGACACACTTAAAACGTATAATTGAAGAATGAGCTGTTTTGATTCTGAAAAAATAATGGAAAATATATCAAATCTTCACGGGAGTGGGTATAGATTTTTGAATGTATATTATACATAACCACTACTAGTCTACAAGTGATAAAAGTGATGACATTACAGTAAATTCAGTATGGGATCGCTCACTTTTTTCTCGGAATTGACTAACATAGGATGATCCTCCGTTTCGATCCGTTCCAGGATCCTCTCTCTCTCTCTTTTCCCATTTCTCTTCCCATTTTTTGACGACCGGTTGGCGCAGCGGGAGTGTAAGCGACTGCTACGCCGAAGGTTGCGGGTTCGATTCCCGCTCAAGTCAAACATTTGTGTGCATGAACATGGATGTTTGTCTTGGTCTGGGTGTTTCTATGTATAATATGTATGTATTCACAAAAAAAAAAGTATATATGTATGTTTATCCATTATCTAGTACCCATAGTACAAGCTTCTGCTTAGTTTAGGACTAGATGGTGTTGTGTGAGTGTGGTAGAATATTATTATTCTCCTTATTTATATAATTTTCCTATCTTTTACATTTTTAAATATAACATTCCAAACAAAATATGACATTTAAAAATATAAAAATAGATTCCCACCGACGACGGGAATAGGATCCAAGTCACCGGCGGTTAGGGCTCCAGAGATAGGAATTTCCTCACAATGCGAGCCGTTTGCAGAATTACTGCCTTTTTCATCAAACTCTTGACCCAGCTGCCTAGTTTCAACCTCTCTCGTTTTCGCTATAAGTCCATTAACGGACACAACTATCGGAACAATGATTGCCGAATCAATATCCCACATATCGACAATCTCGTGAGCCAAGCCCAAATATTTTTCTTGTTTGTCTTTTTCTGCTTTCACGAGATTGTTGTCATGCGGAATAGTGATGACGACAATCATTGCGCGGCGCTCTGATCGATCTATTATCACAATATCAGGCCTGTTGCAAACAACAGTCCTATCTGTGACAATAGATCGATCCCAGTACAGTGTTGCATGACCATTCTCGAGAACTGGCTCAGGGATGTACTTGTAATATGGCACTTCGACGTCCACAAGCCTGTACCTCAGAGCCAGTTGCTGATGTATGAGCCTGGCTACTTGGTTGTGTCTGTGCAAGTACTCGCTATTAGCAAGACGAGAACATCCGGAGACTATATGTCTGAGGGACTCACCAGGTCGATTACAAGCCCGACACAGGTCTACTGTGCCGTCCCTCATGATATATCTCCGGTAATTTCTCGTCTTGATAACCTCATCTGCAATTGCACAGACAAAACCTTCGGTTTCCCCGAAGAGATTACCGAAACGTAGCCAGGCCACAGAAGCTGGTAGATCCACATCAGTTCCGTGAAGGGCCCGATAGAATCTACCATGCAGCTCCTTGCTCTGCCATACAAGCCTGCGTTCGTCAACGCCTAAAGCTACAGGCCTGCGCCAGTTCTCTTTCGCCAATGAGAGCGGGGTGAGGCCACCATCAACTGCAACCACATCCCGATGCACATCCACGCTGCCCTTAAGAAAATATTCTCTAAGGTTGTACACCTCGCGGTTGTGTAGGTCCTTAGCGTTTAGAAACCCTCGGCCCCCACACTTCCACGGGATGTACAACCTCATTACAGACGAACGTGTGTGAAGCATTCGAAATGTGGTCAACAGTGAACGGACTCGCCTATCAATCTCATCCAGTTTGGTCTGAGTCCACTTGAGTATGCCGAAAGAGTACATCAAGAGTGGCATGACCCAACCGTTACAGGCGCGCACCTTGTTGCCGCCTGAAAGAAGACTCTTCAGAACCTTTTACAGGCGACCGAAGAAGCGCACCCGCAACGATTGTTTCATGTCTGTCTCGTTGATGCCCAAGGCTTGCGACATATCCAAGTATTTGTAGGTATCAGTTGCGAGGATCGATCTAAGCTGAGTGAAATCTGATAGATGTACTCCATCAGATTCCACTATCCTGCCTTGTTTTACATGCATAACTGCACATTTGTCTACACCAAATTCCATCCTGATAGAACTACTGAAGTTTATAGTGACCCTCAGTAGCGCTGTCAGTTGGGACTCACTGCATGCAAATAATTTCAGATCATCCATGTATAACAAGTGGGATATACTTTGACCGTTCCTGCGCAACTTGTAACCAAGCCCAGAATCTCCCAGCAATGTGCTAAGGGGATTCAAGGCCAGGCAAAACCACAAGGGACTCAGACTGTCACCTTGAAAGATACCCCGCTCTATCTTAATAGGGTCACCGTTTCCAAGACCCTGTCGACACCCTGGATAGTGAAGAACCGTTCTCCACTGCCCCATACACGACCTCATGAAGGTGCATAGATTTGTATCTACTTTATACAATTCCAGCACCCTCAGAAGTCATGAATGAGGCACAGACTCGTAGGCCTTCTTGTAGTCTATCCAGCATGTGGACAGATTCTTTCGGCTACGGCAAGCCTGTTGGCTAATGGCCATGTCTATGAGGAGATGCTCCTTAGTACCGCGGGCCCCACATTTACATCCATTCTGACATACTGACATGATCTTATTGTCAGATATGTGTACATTAATTTTCTTTGTCAGAATGGACGTAAATAATTTGTATATAGATGGTAGGCACATAATTGGCCTATAATTGGTGGGATCCGCGGTGCTACCCGACTTGTGGAGCAAGTGGGTAATGCCTTTAGTCATAAAACTTGGTAACAATCCAGACTTTAAGGATGACTGAAACTGTGAAGCCAAGCAATCATGTGAACCACGAAGCCATTTTAGCCAAAAGTTATGTAGTCCGTCCGGCCCCGGTGACTTCCAGTTTGATGCCGGACGTATGGCATTGGCTACGTCTGCAGCTTTAATATTTACAGCTTCCATTCTCTCTATAGGTTCACATGCTCGCTCTACTTGACACATCCAATCACCCTCAGTATGGGCAACAGGCAATGACCAGATTTTACGCTAGAAGGCTATAACCTCGGCTTCCTCCGGCCGATCGCCATCACCCATACACTGGTCTGATTGTTCCCAAGTTCTATACACAGACTTTTGATCACTTTGGAACATACGACTATGGGAATACCTTTCCACACGCTTCTTGTATCAGCGAAGACGACTTGCCCACGCATAAACTTTCTGCTTTAGAAAGTCGATGCGCTCCGTGACACGTGTAATATATTCTTGAGGTCTAATATTAGTCCCCAACAACGCACGTCTCACGAAACGCATCACCCGCGGGCGTTGATTACCCAATCTGAAGCATATCAACTTGCTGATGAGCACCCTAGTCTCATTGATACGTCATTCAATTCTGCACTGCCATGCTGGTTTTTTCGGTTTTGGTCGCGTAACAGAATCATTCTTAAACTTGACCCCTGCTACGCGACATACCGCAGTAGCACCGCAGTACAGAATTGAATGCGTATCTGTTAGGTCCCGGCTGTCACTAAAATAATTAGCTAACATTGAGTCCAGGGTGCACACCAGCGCTAGGTTTTTTTTATGCGTGGGCAGTCGTGGCAGACGTGGCCGATGGTCTGGCGGTGTGGAACGATAATCCCGCAACGCATCCTCCAAAGCGCTCCTTAAATTATCAGTGTATTGGGTACTCACATTTATAGCTACATTATCCATTTCCTCCTCAACATGTTGTATTGATTCTGTGTCCACCATTGGTACAGTATCAGAAGAGGTAGGGACAACATAGCTACACTGTGTCGTCCAAGCGTAGCCGCTCAAGTGCCTCGTCATCCAACAAGTGACATCGCTGGATAGCACGCACTTGATCTGATAGTCGCACGGAAGTCACGGGAGTTTGCACGGAAACATTAACAGCTGGTTCAAGGGCCTGAAACAAAGGCAGCATTCTGTTACGGTACGCTGTGAGGTTAATTCCTCCCTCTGTAGCCGCAAAATATGCGCGCATGACGTTTTCGTTTATTTGACGAGTCCAACGTATACGCTGCACGTTACCACCGGTAGCGGGGATCCTATTCGAGGCCGGTGGGCCACGCGATCCCAAGCATGCTGGTGGCCGGCCTCACCCCCGCCGACGTACAGGTGTTGGCGACGTCGGTGGGAAAAATACTCGCCGCTCGACGAGCTCGACGCCTCTCCACTGGCCGGCGCCGCCCATGGGGCTGGCGGCGTCTGCGAGGCGGAGCTGAGTAGCGAGTCCGGGGGTGATGAGCGTGCTCGTGCTGCCTTAGCCCGTGTTAACATAGTACATTCTTGTTATTTGTTATTGTTTATAACACATTTTATGTGATGATGACGGATGTTAGCTGTCAGCAAAATTTTCATGTCACTTAATATATTTTCTTTGTGTATTTATGAAAAAGGTTTCTATTTATCTATTGAGTTTCTTACGGAATTATTTTGTGGTAACTGTTTTATCTGAAATAGTATATCAGTACTAGTAAAAATAAATAAAATTGAAAAATTGTTCCATGAAAGTACTGTCAACCTTAGTGTTGCCAGGTATTAATTATTATTATTATTTTTATTCATTACATTTGTGTTTCTCGATTATATCGGTATCTTATAAAAACCACGGGTTAGACCAAGTGGAGTTCATTTGGGGCACTACTTGATAGAAGAGGTTCGTCCTGCAAAAACTTACGCACTATACGGCAAGTGTTGAGTATAGCGGCTTTCTGCATTGTGCTGTAGAGGTTTGTGGGTAGATCTATTTGTCGTAAATAGTGATGTAGGTGTTTGGGTATGACGCCTGTGCTAGATAGCACCAGTGGCACAATATATACCTTGTCCATATGCCAAATTCTAGTTATTTCTTCCTTTAATTCAGTATATTTATGATTTTTTTCAGTAATTGTCTTCTGTAGATTATGAGTATTGGGTACAGCTATATCTATTAAATATACAAGTTTGTTTAGTTTATTTATCACAGTTATGTCTGGTCTATTGTAATGTACAGTTTTGTCAGTGTGTATCGCTCTATCAAAGTATATCTTGTGACTGCGGCTTTCCAGCACTGGTTTTGGAGTATATTGGTAATATGGAACAGGTTTTGTAATAAGTTTATATTTGATGGCTAGCTTCTGGTGAACAATATTAGCGATTTGATTGTGCCTGTGGGTGTAATCAGTCTGAGCTAGGTTAGGGCAGGCTCCGGTAATATGTTGGATGGTTTCCGACGCACGATTACATTTTCTGCATTTATCATTTTGGGTGTTAGGGTCTTTAAGTATGAATTTACTGTAGTTTTTAGTATTGATTACCTGATCCTGTATTGCCAACATAAATCCTTCAGATTCCGGAAAGAGTGATCCTAATTTAAGTCACTTATTAGAACTGTCTGAGTCTACATGCGATTGCTCTAGATTATGTAGATGACTACCATGTAACTCTTTAGTTCGCCATCTACATAATTTTTCATTTATGAGAGCATCTACTGTTTTAAAATTAAGGTCTCTATTGGTAAGATTTAAAGGAGTGAAGTTACTGTTTATTTCTATAATGGACGCATGTATTTTACTATTATTAGCTTTATCATAAAAAAAATCTCTTAACTTTCGGATCTGTCCTTCCCACAACATGGTCAGATCGATTAAGCCTCTACCACCGTGTGGTCTACTGACTGAAACTCTTTCTATTGCTGCTTTAGGGTGAGCATAATTGTGTTTGGTTAATGTTGTTCTTGTTTTAATTTCTAATCGACTAATGTCAGTGCGCGTCTATTTAATTAATCCAAATGAATATGTTAATATCGGGATGGCAAATGTGTTAATTGCTTTAAATAGATTTTTAAAGTGTAACTGCTTTTTACATATTAGATTAAGCCTCTTGGTATATTCTGATACAAGTTGTTCTTTTATTTGGGTGTGGTTAATGATATTGGATTGGTGAATTCCTAAGTATTTATATGTATCTGATGGCTGCATAGATGTAAACATGTTACTATCTGTAGTATTGTTTTGACTGTTTACTATTTTCCCTTTTTGAATGTGTAATGTGCGGCATTTATCTAATCCAAACGACATATTAAGTAATATCTTTACTGAATTGCGTTGTATTATGTATAAGGTGATCAAGGCACTTCTCAGTTCTAGCAAATAGTTTGATATCATCCATATACATTAGATGAGTAACGAATGTGTTAGAGTTTAATTTATAGCCACTAGTGATACTATTGAGGAGATGAGATAGTGGGTGTAAAGCGAGACAAAACCACAGGGGACTAAGAGAGTCTCCTTGGAAAATACCATTGCCGATGTTAATTTCGTCCGTGGTGATCGTATCTATACCGTTAGATAAGTGTAGTGATGTTCTCCAGTCGGTCATGGCATTCTTCAGGAAGCTAATTATGATAGGATTGATTTTATAAATCTGAAGAACTCGTATCAACCATGAGTGTGGTATACTGTCGAAAGCTTTTTTGTAATCGATACATGAAATATGTAGGTTTCTTTTGTTGCTATGGGCGTGTTTTAAAACTATGGAGTCTATAGCTAATTGTTCCTTGCATCCTCGATGTCCTTGTCTACAGCCTTTCTGTTCTTTTGACATAATATTATTGTATTTTAAGTGTTTGTTAATTTCTTGTGTAATTATTGATGTCATGAGTTTATAAATGGTTGGAAGACATGTGATCGGGCGATATTGTGATGGATTAAGAGTGTCGCTGCTTTTGGCTAACATATACGTGATTCCCTTTGTAACAAATTTGGGTATATTTTTTTGACCTGTGACAATATCAGAAATGTTCCTCGCTAATATACTACGTAGAACATGAAATTTCTTGTACCAAAAGTTGTGTAATTTATCTGTTCCTGCTGCTTTCCAGTTTTCATTTTTCTAGTGGTTGTTTCTATATCATCTACCGTAATATCACTTAATTCCATACTTTCCACATTCATCATTCTTCATTTTTCATCTTGTATCCATCCCGCTGTATCATTATGGTCTTGTCGCTTTTTCCAAAGATCGGCCCAGTAGCTTTTTAGTTCTTCTGAATTTGGCATTTGTGTGATTTGTGAATTATCTTTCCTAAGCATTCTGTAAAAGCCCTTTTCATTTGAGATGAACACCTTATTGTTTTCCTTTCTCTGCAATGCTTTCATGTATCTAGCTAACCTTTGTGATTTTACTGTTAGTTTTTGTTTTAACGTATCTAAATATTCTTCTGGTCTTATATTATTATGTTCATGAATCGTGTGTACTTTTGTTTTCCTGATAATTTCCTCAACTGCCTTAACTACTTTTCTACTTCTGTTGTTATTTATGTACTGTGTTAATCTGCCTATATCCGCTTTTAAATGTTTTATGTCAGTTTCAATTGTATTTTGCCATGCAGGTTTAAGGGTTTGATTTTTCTTACGTGGTGTGTTAATGTTAGGGCTTCGAATTTTATATCCCAACTTCTCAGAGATGACAAGAGCGCTACAGTATATCAAAGTGTGGATATCTATTAAATCTGAGTCAATTGAGAAGAACTTGTTTAATATTTGTCTATTGAAAATATTTATGTATGTGTAAAGATTCCTACATTCTCTGAGTTTTGGTAGTTTTGGCCGAGCTGTTGGGTCAGTACCAGTATATTGCGCAAGCGCGGCCTGTAGTTGATGTAGAAATTCAGGTGTATATGTGTCTTGTTGCGTAATTTCGTGTTCTGTTGTTTGTGTAAGTGATTCTTGAAAAATATTCGTAAGTGAGCCTGTCTGCGTAGAGACGTTTGATTGTGTGTGTGGTATCATATTATGTGTGTTAGTTATCGTTGTCGTCGATACTTGAGAAAGAGGGATGTTGGTTGTTGTGACTGGCATAGACTGCGAGGTATGTTCTTGAGGAGTAGATATAGACACTAGTTCTGTATCTGGTGATGGAATGTATTGTGTTTCTTCTGATGCATCTATCCTAAGTTGTTCCGTGACTTCTTGTTTAAGCTTACTAATAATTTCGTCTGATAGCATTTTGTTTCTAACAATGACTCTTCTTTGATCAGCTATTCGTTGTGCTGAATCATTGAGATGCGGCAATTTTAAAACAAATTGGTCGTGAAGTTTTTTGCAGTACGTTGTTCTATCTGTCTCTAGTTTAGTGACATACAAATATGTGCGCATGATAAAAGTATTGATTTCATCATTCCATTGCATGCGCACTCTCGGTTTGCCAGCTTTAGTGGTCGCAGGGCAGGTGGCTAGTGCCCCCTGCGAAACATCTTCAGCTAGGGTTAAAACTCTATTGGTGTCACTATTCTGTGGTTCTATATTGACAATTTCACTATAATTGCTAGTTATTGAAGGTGATGTTGAATTTGATGGTGTATATGACTCGGTACTTGGGCTATAAGGCTCTATGGGGGAACTCATTCTGTCTGTCAGTCTGTCGTTGTCTGCGGTTTCGGCTGTAGCATAATGAGTGGTGGAAGCCCGCCTGTTCAGCTCCACACCGCTGACGGTTCGCATGCTGAAACACCCAGCGTCAGCTCCAGGTGTGCCCCGGCGATCATCCCCGGGCAGCGGTCCTCTCAGTTTCTTTTTTAACCGGGTCTCCATATTGAATAGGTTACCATTTCCATGTTAGCCACGCCAGTAAAATTTTCGTGTGTCCGCCCCCTACGTGAATCAGATGTTCGACTCAGACGTATGGTTGGGTTTTAGGGGGCTTATAATATTATTATTATTATTTCCAAGGTAATTGCCGAAATGTTTACCAATTTCAGCCGAATAGTGTGGAACCTTACGGGGCTATGGTTCTTGTAAGGATTTCTTATAAAAAGCAAATGATTACGCCGTGCCCACTCGTATCCGCCCACTATACGGCTAAAGTTCAAGTAGAAGAGCAAACAATACAGGAGCGTATATTGCGCTATTTTAATAACAATATTGTTTATACATACTGTTCGAAATGGTTACCTCCTTTATTTGAAGTTGGATATACCTACTTAAATTCAAGACTAGTTTTTCAGCCTATTACTGATAAATTCAGAACTATTAAAAACTAGAGAAATAGGCTTTGTATTACTTTAATTAGAGACGAATTTGATATCCTTCTTACAAACAGTCAAAGGTCTACATGGTGACTGAGAGCTCAACTGTTAATTTAATTCCTCGCTTTAAATTTCGTAGAAAACTACAATCGATTCCTTACTTACTTTTTGCAAACTTAACAAGACGGAGAAAATAAAACACGAACCCCTCTTGACTCAGGTTACTGAAATATATTCCGAGCGAGCAAGATCAGTGAAGATAAAATGTTTTTAAACAAAACAAGCCGAGATAAAATCTCTAAGAAGTAGTTTAATTTTAAGAGTAATCAAGTTGAAATTTAACTAGTTTTTGGCCTGCCTTGCAAATTATTTTAAAACGTTATTAGTCTACGTTACTATCTTATTGTTTACTAGGCGTCGCCAGCGGCTTTGTCCGCGTCAATTATACACATTACCTACTACCACTACCAGTAAACCTTCCTCTTGAATCATTCTATCTATAAAAAAACCGCATTAAAATCCGTTGCGTAGTTTTTAAGATTTTAGCATACATAGTAACAGACAGTCAGAAGACCGACTTTGTTTTATACTATGTATTGAAGACATGCTTGGCGGTAAAGAAACCGAATTAACTAGCTTCGTTGTTTGCCTTGCAAGTTATTTGATGTAGACATGGTTTATACTTCGGTAGCCATGAATGAATCACTAATATTACTTCATAACGAATTTCCATAGCAGCGATAGCCTAGTGGAGAGACCGACAGACTGCTACGCAGAAGATCTGGGTTCGAATCCACGGCACACACCAATGACTTTTCGGAGTTATGTGCGTATTAAATTGTTAATTATCACTTGCTAAACGGCGAAGGAAAACATCGTGAGGAAACCTGTATGTCTGAGAGTTCTCCATAATGTTCTCGAAAGACATGTGAAGTCTGCCAACCCGCACTTGGCCAGCGTGGTGGACTATGGCCTTACTCTTCTCATAATGGGAAGAGGCCCGTGCCCAGAAGTGGGACAGTATAAAGGGCTGATGATGATGAACGAATTTCCTGGCTGTTTGTTACGGTGTTAAATATGTTTCTGCAAATTTATATTATTCCTTTATACAGAGAGTGTTTTCAGAATTGTATTACTTTGCTGGCAGTATCGTGGATTACTTATTAATAATGCTGTGTACTGCAAACGAGACTTCTATCTATTTCTTGCTAATTGGCATTTCTCGTGAGCTGATCCTTAGATTGATTCGACTCCAGAGACTGAAGGAACCCATTGCACCAGCAATTTTTCTTTAAAATAGTCGGATACTGATGCGAATTATTTTTGTGGCACTCAATATCGTATTTGCAATACGATATTGGCGCCCAACATGGGACGTAATAAATCGATGGCTCAGACAGGTATCTATAATGGTAAGAGTTTTTATATCGGCTATAAGAAGTTAGACAAGAAGTTAGTGTAATACTTACACACGCAAAGACTTCTCAGAGACAAATTTTACAACTTTCAGTGTGCAATGAGCATGTAATGATGACATCACTCTGAACTAGTTTATTCATTTAGCTTATATTGCACTTGTTAACGACTTTATTTGCAGAAAACTGAGCAGAAATGTGCTACCTTTTCGATTTTGGATATAGTGACAGATTGTTTAGATTTGAACGATCAACTTTTCGAGCAGCAAAATAATCAGGATCTCTAGCGCTCTAATGTTAATGTCACACAAACGAATGGCAATCCAAGACTTGCTATGAACGCTACATATCCGTGATTATGATGCTTGTAATAGTACGAAAAATCGGTCGTATATATGCTAAAAGTCAATTGAAATCTAATACCAACATAGCACCTTACATCTAGTAATACAATGTACTTATTAATGCATGGTTTTCGTACGATTTGTTCTACTAATCATTTACGACGAGGCGAGGGCGCTCACTTGATGGATTGCCTATTGCTATCGCAGGACGTGCGAGGACTCTGTTTACACGGCTCGTTGTTAAAAAACAACAGATATTTGTTGCAGTTTATGACAGCCTTTCTATTCAGTCAGCCTATTGTTTACCGGCCCTCTATTTAAAAACCATGGGGAATAAAGACTTATTGGTGATATGGGAATAGCGATAGCTGGGTTAGAACATGGCTACACAGGCATATGCAATTCATTCATTAACAAAGAACATATACATATTCTCGAAGAATAAAACAGTAACCGTAGGTATCACGTTTTAAGCCATCACTTACGTAGAATACTAGATTCTATGCCACTCAATTCAGGAAGGCTGGGATTATGTTGCTGATAAAAAAATATATTTTTGCACATCAATTTTATTTCTAAACCAAATTGTCTGACCAAGGAATCGAGTCCATCGAGGAATACAAAAAACAGCCTATGCAAAAAATAAAACAAAAAAAATTTTATTTCCACTTAAAGTAAAATAAAAACAAAATACACTTGAAACACAAGCAAATTTATGCCTCTATATTATACCTACCAATAAAAATAAACTGATTCGATTCGACTTTTATTGTGTACGTGTTAGGTCTCGTAGTTCATATCGAGGCTATTTATTTATCAGATTAAGATTAAGTACCAGAAGAGCCCGTGACTTTCCTGGATTTGGCTTTTGTATTATAAGGCAGATTGTACACTATTACACTATACAGGGTTATTTGTAAAACACCGTTAACCTTTTAGGGGGTACAAAGTTGAACTTTGACCCCGACAAAATGTATCGAACAGCTGATATTTTTTTCGCGATTCCGCAAAAGTTCCAGATCAAAAGTTGTTCATAATGATGAATATAAGAGATTAACGGTGTTTTACAAATAACCCTGTATAAGTACACCGATATACTCGTCAGGTATTCCCTTTAATTTTTGTTTGTTCCTCTTCCGTCCAAGTTGAGAATTGACTTATTATATTTATACTTTCATTTTGCTTACTAACAGAAAATGTGAAGAAAAGATTTAGGCGTCCACTATATTATTTACGATCGTCTGAAGCTATGATTGCCGAAAATATATAATTAAAACTAGCCAGAAAAACCGCACATCAAGAATTTGTTTGCACGTGGAAATAATCTGTTTAAAATGCATTAAAAGAGTCATTCTTAATTTGATAGGTACGTTTATATGATACTGCCCAAACGTGACGAATTAGCAACCATATTTCTACTGCCATCGGATTCCATCTCGAGAGTAAAGTTTAATATACACGATAAAGAGCATGTCGTTTTGAGACAAATATAAATCTGTTCTCAGTTCAGCATTCGTTCGTCACTAACTCGAGATTTACAGCATCCAATTGGTTGAATACCTCCCGTTGCCTCCACGGACCATTTCCACGGAAACTTTAACTTTACTCCCCACGGAGGAACAATAGAATTTTTGAGAATATGATAACTGTGTTAACATTTTAGGCTGATAAACAACAACTAGTTTAATAACTAATAATAGGTCACTTGTAACCAGTTATTGCTAGGTCTTGATCGACAATTATGCCGAACTGTTCCAATTTATTCGTATACAAAATGTGAGTTACTTTTAGGCTATATTATTATAAATATTCAATCTGTTACATATAAACACCAGCTTAATATATAGTTGAAATGATAGTTTTCATAAAAACTATTTAATATTATTTTTGGACACGTCTGAAGGTAAAAAGACATAAGTATAATTTTAAATATATAAACAACAATCTAAGCATTGAAAAAATATTGTTATCAACTCATTATGACTTTAATGTTATATATACGTAAGCAACTTTTGACTTCGTGTTACTCGTAGGCCTTGACGGCTAAATTACTTCGTGAAAGGTACCAAATAAGCTTAAACGGCAATAAAAGAAACATAGGTTTTGTAGTTTATCTGCCGACGTTGAGACTAATTCCTCGCGTGTAAGGCTGGTATAAATGTATTACTCTTATTTGATAGCTTAATTTGAGCAAATAGTTGTAAAACTGTTACATGATGCTCACATATGTAGAAAGTTTAAAGCTTTGTAAGAATTATAACAGCTTGGTAATCCATTGACCTGACATTTTTCATGAAACTGAGTGAGTTTATTATATTTCAAAATATTTACACGAAATCATTACACACGCGTAGGCTACCAATTTACCCGTAAGTTTCTTAACTGTCGTTATTCTGGGCTACCATCGTCTATTACTAAAACAAGTAAAAAAAAAAACTTGAATTCTGTTTATAACTTCCAATCATAAAATACTTCATAATCCTGGCATTAGAATAATATTAGAAGTAAATTCTTCGCTTTTACAAAGATAAACGAGTTGTTAGCTTCCTCGCTAGGTGAAAGGTAAACATTTCATAGTTGTTACACCTGAAAGGAACGGAAATTAAATTTCATATTTACGAAGAACCTCGATCGGAAACTTGTATTGCCTGTTTGACCTTTCATTTGTAATGGGTTTCTTCAACACTGATTTGGGTCGAACAATACAGCTATAGCAGAAAAAAGCCGGATTTCAAGAAAATTCACGGTTCATTAACTGTATGAAAACTGTTGCTTCTTCGGTAATTTTGTATGGGAATCAGCATAATGTGTGTTATTGCCTATGCAAAATTCTACTTTTAAATGTCTACCAAAAGTTGCCTATAGATACAATCATCATGTTAAATTGTGTTTTTGACCAATCCTTGGTATAGGGCTCTCCAAAAGCACACACTGAACTCGATTCCATTCCGCTATTCGTATCCAGCCGCTGTCGGTCAGTTAGCGTAAATCGTCAATATAGATAGTCAGTTAACCTTTAACAGAAAAAAATCTAATCATAAAATAGACATCAATGAGGATCGTTTGAAAATTTGGCTTCAAATGACGTAATTAATGTATGTGACACTTTCTATCGTTTTTTCGTAGAATTAAGTATAAAGTGTATGTATGATAGAATGATGTTATAGCGGAATATTTAAGAAATATCTGTAAAATCCGTAAGAAGTGCCTATCTTATATCTCACCATCGCCAGAGTATATTAAAAAATATTGATATTGACTAATAATGATGCATTTCATATCATATACCTTTAATTCAAATGTTATGATTTCGATATACGCAACAAGGTAATCTATACGTGATCACTCTTTGCAAGCCAGTAGTTTGACTTGGCATGTTATTACTTTTATTTAGCCTCACCTTCCTAAAGGGAAAATACAATTCATTACTTGTAAATTGGCTACAGTAATTAATGAATAATGAAATAGTAAGTCAAACTAATGGTTACAGTGAGTGACTCAGAACTAGAACAACGTGTGTTCGTGAAGTTTTAGGCAGTTTCGGTATATCGTGTGATAAATGTGACTTCAAGGTTGACGTGGCAGTTTGCACGCACTCTGCAAAAGTTTTTAGTAAAAGCGTCTATTCTAGTCTGGCAACTGAATATGAAGCTACATACACGCGGTTGCTACACTGAAATACTAAACTCATCATTGTTCTAGACATATAGTTCGCTGTGTCCTATTATTTTACAAGGAAATTGATTTAAACAACGATAGGGTGTTCAGTTGCTATGTTAGATAATATTTAGAAACAGGCAGGTTGCCGCAGGAGAGCTAAAAATAAGAAATAGTAGACACAATGATTAATTCCGGCTGGGCATCGAACCCACGACCTCTGTGCTTAGCAGTCAGGGTCATCGTTAAAAGGGAAGTGGCGCGACATACACCTACATAAGTTCGACCCTTTTTCTAGAAGATTTAATGTACATATTTGTCATTTACTTTGGTTTGTACTTATAAATTGACTTATTTGCATATTAACGTCCGTTTCCCTGAACCGCTTCCACTTCAATAGTCCAGAGGCTAAGCACAAACCACATCACAAAGTAACACGTGAATATTCATCTTTATGCTCGCACAGATATACGAAAGCTACGCACACGTAAGTTCATATTTCTTGGAACCTATTAATACTTGAGTCACGGAGCGGCAAAGTGACTTTTTTCTACGTGCCCGTTCTGTACTCGTTTGCTACGTCATCTTTATATCCGAACCACTGGAACTTTTCCATATTTCACCTAATTTATTTCACTCCAATCTATTTCTCTAAATAGCTTGTCGGATTTACGAGCTGGTTTTGGAACGAAAATGTGCCCTAAAATTTATTGAATAATTTGGCCCTTAAATTTTTAAGGCGTTTTGGATTCCAGATTTAAGCATCCATGTCATGACGGATTAAGATTAGAAAATGTTACTATCCCATTTCATTCCGTAGGATTTCGTAAGAGGTGGCTTAAGGAAATATACAAAACAAATTGTGTCTTTGCGAATAAATGGGAAATTCGACATCAAACCTTGTACCAACCTGTCTGGCATAGTATAGTTGTCCAAATTATCCCATTGACTTACAATACTACTGAGAAAGAAAAAAGGAGAGGTTCCAACAGGGGACTGAGAGAGGCTGTAAAGGAAGAAATCATCCGATTATAGTTTATGGTCGAGTTGTTTGATAGCCGAAACTCTCCGTAGACAAAGTACCTTTTGTGTGACGAATTTGTTACGAATTTATGTTTTCTTTGTGGCCTATGTTTCTAAGTTTGCAAAGGACGCCACAGTACAAGAATAATAACTTTTAACATCATCGGTCTTTGTAATAAGGACCAGAATTTTATGGCTTGATACCGCACGAGAGTAGACTTTCAAAGATGAAATATTCCATTGATTTGCATTATAAAGACTGACATCAATCATACTCATTAAGGTATTTTATAATCTTTGACGAAATTTATTTGTCTCAGAATTTACACCGAAATTTAGCAGAAGACTTGATAAACAAAAACATATTTGTTAGTTTTAAAAGCTATCAAACTATTGCATATTAGTGGTGAGAGCAAAAGCATTTTGACGCAGCCTTTCATGTATTAATCAGCCAACAAGCCATTATGTAAGCAGTATTATACGTTCAACTTTCCGGTTCTAAAAGTTTCCACATAATATGAGAGTTCTGTGGCTTTTTGCGCAAAATAGTTTTGGAACTTTTGAAGTAAACTAGGAAAATGTGGCCATTTTTTTGGTCAGTGTGGTATAAAGTGTCGGAGCAGATGGTGGATGGAAAGTTGCCGTGTAAGCAAACAAGCTGCCTCTGAATGAAGTCGCTTGTGAACCTCTAAATTTTAAAACTATAGTTGTATAGCAGGCTCACAAATAAAAGTAATAAATTAACAAAAAGTAATAGTGGTATTTTTTGGTAGAGTCTAAAAATACTTTGAATCAAAAGTATCTTGTCACTACTGTACTTAGCAGCATTTTAAGAAAATTAATACGTTCAATAATAATATCCTTTCTCAGTGTGTGAGAATAATAGCAATTGCATCAGCGATAACAGCATGAATCAATAAAAAGAAAATGATGGGCATGATCATTGATTGAACATAGATGTATAAAAAAGTATGTTTATGAGTAACCTGGTTACCGTAGTACAGGCTTTGCTTAGTTTGGTTCCGTTGACCGTGAGTGACATATCCCAGGCTATTCTGATAACTTACAAAGATTGATTTTATAGATGCAGTTGATCAGGCTCTCTGAAAAACTGGCGGGGGTAAATATGAAAGAGTAAAGATAAGTAGGTACGTCATATAAGAAGTTGTTCGGCCCAGTCGATGTTTACTTGCCGGTCTGTTTTGTATAGGCGGACGTGATTGATGAGTTTCGCCGAGTTAGACGTTTGCAAAACAAAGTTGGACCTCTAACGATTACTAATGATTTCATCCAACTCTGTCAGTGATCGTTCAGGGTACGTCTTTATTTTGAGTCACTCCTCATTTGATTTTCAGGCAGCAACGTACAAAAACAAGTGTTTTTGTACGGTGCTGCCTGGTGACACAGATTTTTTTTTATCTTTGGTTTTAATTATAGTGTATTGTTGGTTTAGATAGTGATAAATATAACGATTTACCTGATGAACTATTGACTGATGGAAATCTGCACCTGACATCCAAAGTAGTAGGTAGCGGTATTCTTATGACCATGTTTTGTGCTTCTGTCGTGGGTACCCAAAATTCAATTATAACCTCAAAACGTTTTTGAATTCATCTTCGAGACACTTATTTCAATGATTTTAGCGGACCCCGGGCTCCAAGGCGTGGGTTTTGGAGCGCAACCGGGACAGCGCTAGGATGATGATGATGACACTTATTTCAATGATTTTCTTATTTAAATATCAATTTATTTATGCTCTATTAAATGTTCGAACCCACATCACTTGCCCGTAAAATCAAATAAAAGTGTAAGCCAGACTAATAAGCTATTCACATCGGTAATTTCGGCGAACCCTTGCATGGCTGTCCTCTGTCGACCGCGACCCGGCTGCAGTCACCTGTGACAGAACAATAGCTGCCCCCACACCTTCGCACCTCTGTGAGGGGTGAGAACGGAGGGACACCCCTGTCGGTATGCACCGCTGTCGCCGGCACGAATTTCAGACTTGAAAATTTGATGTGACCCGACGCAAACTGTTTTTATACGAAAATATTGGCCAGTCTAAAACTTATTGCTGAGAGCTGATCTAGACGACAGTTGTTTTGTAGTAGACATTATATGAATCGAAAACAAAGACATTCTAACAAAATTATTCCCCCATTTGGTAACAATTGTTAACGATAAAAGTCTTAGGTATTTGCTTTTTGGATAAATTTTAGCGGCTCCTTCCCTATTAATGTAGGGGGTCATTATAAATACAGCTTGTATAATTTGACTTTATATTTACGTGGTCTGAATGGAAAAAGAATAAGGTCAAAGTATGCTACAGCGATTACCATTTGCGTCCGTACAAAATTTATTTCTAGAATATGCTGATGCATTGTTTCATTTTACTTCAAGTTCATTCTACTCTATAATAGAACAACACTTTATCAGAAGATTTTTTAATATTTTGCGTAGTTACAAACTTATATTAAACTAGAGGACGCCCGCAGCTACGCATGCACATTTTTTAAAATTTATCTGTTTTGACCAATCCCGTGGGTATTTCGGGAAATCCCTTCTTAGTGCACTTCTACGGTCCCCAAAGAACATACATGCATTTCAGCTTCCTGCGCCCAATAGTTTTGGCTGTAGCGTGTCTGTCAGTCAGTCAGTAACGCAAGGATTTTATATATTAAGATATTGAAAATCCAAGTCTGAAATTTAGGTGCCATGTTTAAATTAAATATAGTGCTTAAAGTTTAAAATTGTTCATGAAAATTGTTACTAAAAGGTGCTAGGTATACCAAATTTATTTTACTACATTTTAATCAAACGCGTTAATCTCATTTTACCGATAAAAATATTTGAAATTTCCAAACAAGGGTACAGTGAAACAACGTTGGCGATTACGTAAATCACACCTCGAGCTGGTTCAGTAAATTTTAACTAAGTTTCCATTACCATAGGATATGACTATATTAAGCGGCTGCTCTCAAGATGCAAAATTCTCGCAGACTAATAATTCATTGGCGCTCTGTATCAATGCTAAGCTATAATCGCTTACAAGAGACGAGCGAACGATACTGCAGGGTCAGCGTCCAAAATTATACACACATTTCCACCAATACGAACTTACGCTGCAGTTCGAATTTAAACTTAAATGAAGAAGTTTTAGAGTTGAATGTGAAAGAAGTGTTACTAACGATTGGTGTGTCTATTTAAGTTCAAATTGAATAGCCAGATTGTAGGATCACACGGCGGGTGAGTCGTTGCATTTTAAAAGATGTGCGGGCTAAGATCGGCACTTGACGTGGAGTCATGGCGCAGGCGTAGCGCGTAGGGCCGCAACGACGAAATTCACGATATCCATATTTCGCATAACTGATGATGATGACAATCCAATTAACAATAGCACAGATTAATTATGTAATGATTCACTCCACTTCTAGTGTAGTGGTTTGAGTGATTGCTTCATCATCGACAGTGCGTCGTGTGTCGTAGGTTTGATTCCCACTCAAGATAATATTTTGTGTGAGCCACAAATTATTGCTTCGAGTTGGCGTTTTCTTTGTTGTCTGAATGTTTCAAAGTCCCCGCAACAAAGGAAATTGGTTTTAAAAATCTCTACCAAAAAGTAATTTGATTTTGTTATTTACAGTTGGTGCTTGTTTTACACGTCGGTGACAGTTCTCTCGTGATTTGTATAAGTACGAATACCTCCCTGCTTTTTTTTTTTCGTAACCTACCGACAAAAATTACCAAATCGGTCGAAAATGTTTACTTCTTGACCGATTTTTAGCATAAATGTTATTCTTTACTGCTAATAGTTAATCTCGTTACGTGTTAACCGTAAAAAATAACTACATAGCTGACAGTGAGGGCATTTAATATTCACCTGTGTTGTATAAGCATGCAAGTATGTAACTATATAATAGTATATTTTGCAAAATCATCAAAGTAAAGTAAACATGTAAAGTATCTTAACAATAGAAATACACTATTCGAAGCAAATATTCGTAAAAAATGTAAAGCAGGAATTCTTCACCATATCAGCCTTAATAGTCCACTGCTGGACTAAGCCTCTCCTTTGAAAGGAGGAATTGGCCTACTATACCACGCTGGCCGAACGGGTTGGTATAGGGTTTATATCAAGTTTTCCTTCTCTTGCAGTGTTGTTCTCTGCATAATATGCACCCTCTGTCGGCTCTTACGACACCCATGGGATGATATGGGGTGGTGACATTTCGTATTCTTAATCCGTCACCACACAGGAATTCTTACCAACATAGATTTCCGTATCAACCCTCTATTGATAAAAGGCTGACATATTTAGCAATTCGTATTTAATTCAAAAGTTAGGGTGTTTATTTGCTATTGTTTACAATTTGACATACTGCCCCAAATTCCAAATAGGTCACTTCATTCGTGAAATGGAGTAAGTAATAAAATCTTTCAACGGCCAATTTCATTGCGTACTACTTATAAGATTACTCGGAATCAGATTTTGATGCCTGCCGCCAAGTACCACGTTTATCAGTTAACGATCATTAACTATATTAGTGTGTGCATCTTACCGTGAGGGATGTTTACCTACGGGAGCTAATAAATACCGTCTATCTATACCCACAAGTGTCGGTCTCGTTCAAGCCTTATCGCCTCCCAACGCACCCTGTTATCTCTGAGAATTCACTAATTTACAATCCACGAATGAATATTTAATGGGAGTGTGTCACCCCTGAAAACTTGACTCTCGTAGTCATAGAGTAGGTAGGAACTGTAGACAGAGCACCGCTGTGATTGTTATTGTATCTGTTTCTAAACAATTTTCGATAGGAAGGTAACTTTACGAGCTAATAATTATTCCTCTATTGCTAGGTACATACTGCAAAATCACTCAAGTTATTCATTTTGAAAATAATCTTGGCATCGCTATTGCAGTTAAAATAAGGAAGAAGTAAGAAATCGGATTAGGTTTACGAAAAGTTTAAACAAAAAATGTAAACAAGGAATGTTGTAATGAAAAGAAAATTTCCATATTTTACCGAATCAACCCTCTTCCGATTCTGGTCGGATGTAGTAGGCTACGCGCGGGGGTTGTGCGAGCGGGGCGTCGGGGCGCGGCGGGCGGTGAGAGGGGCAGGGTGCAGGGGGCGCCAGGGCGAGAGCGACGCAGCCTCCCTTCCCAGCAACGATTACTGATTAGTGTGGCGGCGTGCGCGGCGGGGCCGCCCGCTTGGAGCTTGCGACATGCCGCCGCCGACTCGTAGCCGAGCCTTCGCTGCTGGTGTGAATGGAGACCGGCTCCTCGTTCAGTCAGTGTGGAAGCCGCGCGCGGCGCCAGCCCCTCGCGCCACCGCTGATTGATTAATTGTCGTACGCGATCAGCTGATCGAGTGCCGCGTGCGGCGTGCCGCGTGCACCGGTGAACTCACGACACGCCTCTACATGTGCTACTCTTACTACACACTTACTACGTTTGTGTCATTGTGTATATTCACGTATTTGGTGGTTGACGGATATTTTTTCGTGTTACAACGGTAGTGCTTTCGTTTTCCTCTTCGATTTCTTACATGTAAGTAATAGTTTATGTTTGTATTATAAAGTTTCCAAACATCACACTGAAAACTAACCATACTTTCAATGTTTTTATTACATTTTACGGAGTCTGTATTGCGGAAAATTGCTCTCTACTCAGCGTTTTGTGCTCGAATTATCGTTAGAAAGTTACTCCAAGAAGCTTAACATGCGGAAATATGTCAAAATGATTTTATCAATGGGTGTGATGACTTCCTTGTTTCTACACGATATGTGCGTGAGGTTTTCTCGATTCGTGTAAAGATGATTCTTTTATGCTGTACTGTGTTCCAACGCTTTAATAAATATGTATACTTCTTTTGTTACGTACAAGGTTTCAAGGCAACAAAACATATTCGATGTTTAATCGGAATTTCATAGAGAACAAAAAGGGTTAGGTCTGGAAGCTTCTTAAAATTTTTCACGTCGGATATTTGAATAACCTCCTAATCCTCTTTTTATAAAAAACGTTCTATATCGTATTTTATAAAATAGCTTTTTGGCGAATGGGTACCATTAAGGAAGTAATAATTGCTTTGTTAAGAATCGTAGATATGACAATCAAGCTTTACTTATATCGTAACTACATAGATTGAGTTCTTAATTAATTTAGCAATACATTTTGTGATATTTTGCTGCTATACAAAACTTCACTGAATACGTGCACGAAGTTGGTTTGCCCATTGACCTAAATATTAACTTTTAGACAACCCAATTTTAATTCAGGTAAAAAGGCAGTAGCAGCCTCGTAATAAAATTATATTTCTCTGACTTTTATGTTCTTTAAACTTTAGTATCCGCATCGGCATTCGTATTATTTTAAATTCCGTTGTTGTCGGAAATATTTTAATGTGATTAAAGAAAATATATCTACTCTGTCTACCTATACGTTACTTTGTGCGGCTATAGGCATTTGAAAATACATTCAGTATATCTAATTTAAGTGATAATAAAAACTTGGAGCCAATTATTTTTATTCTAAGAGTAAAGAATAAGCTTTGCTTACGTTTGTTACTTATTTTATTATTATGAGCCAATAGTGTAGTATCTTTTAGGATCCTTCTCAATATGTTTATGCTCTTGTTAAAACTCTCTCGACCAATTTGATGAGTTTAAATGACGTGAATATAAGTTAATCTAAGATCAGTTGAAAACTAATCTTCACCCAAACGTTTAATGGATAAAAAGCTTTTGATACTTAATTATGTATGTTAAAAAACTGCGAAATGGAGTGGCTAAAAAGGTTCGGCAATACTGATTTTATATTGAGCGATTGTGAGCTCGTCCGTGTGGTGACGGATTAAGAATACGGAATGTCACCACCCCATATCATCCCATGGGTGTCGTAGGCGACAGAGGGAGCATATTATGCAGAGAACAGCACTCTAAGAGAAGGAAAACTTGATACAAACCCTATACCAACCCGTTTGGCCAGCGTGGTATAGGAGGCCAATTCCTCCTTTCAAAGCAGAGGCCTAGTCCAGCAGTGGACTGTTAAAGGCTGATGATGATTGTTAGCTAAAATAGTCCTGCCAGGAATTTCTTTGCCGACCCATTTGCGATTTAATTTTTAACATGCTAGATTTTATATATGTATTATCTAGTAAAAGTCGTTCGTCCTTTCCGTCGTGAAAGTCGTTCCACGGATCGTCCATTGTTACGTTTTGCAAATATTTCATTTAAACGGCAATCGATTAAGTCGTGTGGAAGAATGTGGAGAGGAAGTTAACACAAGATAATGGTCGCAGCAACGATTCCTAGACACCAAGTGTTATTTCGGTGCAATTTCCTACACGTACTTTTATAGTAGAGTCGTGGGAATATAAACGAGTTTGTTTTGTTCCTCTTATTGAAAAGGAGCTAAACAAAAGGTTGGACCAAAGAAGCGGAGGGGCAGCTATAGGTAAATGAAAATAAGATATCCGTGACAGACATCTTTAGTTAAAACTTATTTATATGGCTGTATGACAGTCACGCATCTCGGAAATGGCTCGACCAATTTGGATGGCTCTTCATGTTTCACCTTAAGATTAGGATACTTTAGAAAAACCAAATAAGGCAACCTCAAAAGAACTAAACCACCATGAACAAGTAGTAATGTCATTGAAACTTCTACCTTTTGACAGGACAACAAGTAAATACGTAAATGGTAGGCTACCTTTAGGTACCTCACTAAAACTGCCGCGGGCAGAATACTCACGAAACTCCCACACAAATTGTTTCTGATAGCATTAATGTAACGATAATAAAAACCGCGAACTAATATCTGGATATAAAAATATAGTACAAAGAATAATGTAACGTAAAAAGAGTAATATAAACAAGTCAGTGGACGAAAACATACAAGCTCGTAAACTGAAACCGCTTGGATTTTGACTAAGCATTTCCAGTTGATTTTACGCCAGTTTTGGCATTGTAGCTACATGCGTAAACACGTAATTTTATAGCATGTGTTGATGTGCTTTGAAAGCGAATGTCTTCGAGCTGAATTCTTAATCAGTGTTGATGGTAGCTTGGGTATTTCAGTAGATCGTTATTTGCATATGTTATTACTGATATGTATACGCCTTGTTCTAGGACCATTTTTGCAATATAGCTATTAAGATTGAAGAAAGATTGAATTTCTTATGATACATTTCTTTTCTAATATATACGTATATTTTTTATGTCGTGGCTGGAAACTAATTCACACATGATAAAAGTAACGATTAACTTTATTAGTGCCAAGTTCATAAAAAAATGTTCATCGTAAAACTGTGGGCAAAGCTAATTAAAAACATACATCCTTAGACAAAGAAATTCATGTTAGAACGTGATTAATTATTTATTTATGAAAAAATAAACTGCTGTAGGTTAGAGTACTTTCACTCCTTCATACTTCATCTCTTCAGACAGAGAGACGAATTGACGGACGGATAACAAAGCGGTCCTTCTACAAGAGTTACGGACATCTATTAAAATGAATAACACTTAGAGACAGTACAAAGAAAGGATTCGTCACATAAAGCTCGGTCTTGGATGGGAATCGAAACAAAGTCGTCCAGAACGCTTAACAGTCAGAATTACTGATTATAAGTTCCACAGGCTGCAAATTATTCATCATCATCATCAGCCCTTTATATATACTTGCCTACTGCTGGGCACGGGCCGCTTCTCAATACGAGCCCATAGTCCACCACGCTGGTCAAGTGCGGGTTGGCAGACTTGTTGTCCTTTACCGATAAGCAAGCGATATTAATAATTTAAGACGCACTTAACTTCGAAAAGTTATTGGTGCGTGCCGTGGATTCGAACCGGAGACCCTCTGCGTAGCAGTCTGTTGGTCTTTCCACTCAGCTATCACTGCATTCCACTTTGATATTTTAGTGTAGGCACAAGGTGAGCTATCGTTTTGAATGTTTGTCAGTTCTACGGGGTTTATTGCTAGCCCATTCTCGCGTAATTGCTTGACGAGACGGCGGCCGTAATTAAATACCGCTTACGCACTCTAATGTATTGTCGCTTACCGCTAATGCACACATAAATTGTAGACTTTTTCACGGATGTATTTTATACGATAATTCTGCGCTTTTATGCGGTGTTGTTTTATCTTGATATAAGTTTTACATGCACAACTGTTGAGTGTGACTTTCATGAATGACTTTCGTGATCTGGACTCGTTAAAATACAATGTATTAACGTGGACTTTTTATTTTTTTTAACGTGTATTGGGTTTTTACACTGACTTTTTGAAGTTAAGTGCGTATTAAAATGTTAATTATCGCTCGTCCCATGCCTCAGAGAGCACGTTAAACCGTCGGTCCCGGCTTTCATGAAGATCTTGGAAGCTAATAGTCTGTCATATCTGGTTGGACTAGTAAGCGGACCTCGGGCTCCAAGACGTTAAGACCCGGATGCGACCGGGATAACGCTAGGACGATTATGAATTTGCGAGATGTTGGAGTTTCAGTTATAGATACCTAGTACACTCTTTAAAGCCGTAACATTTACATGTTTTTTTATCGCTTACAATCAAGGCATGTCGATTTAAAGTGCCGTAGTTTTAACTGTGTCTTTCTAAATACGTACATAAAAATGAAAAGGGGCTTTTTAGAACTGCCTAATTAGTCTGCGTGTTTTCCCGTAATCTAAATTTTATCGCCAGCTTCATATACTTCTCACGTTTTATGTCTAGCTTTAAAGTATTAGTATATTAGGTACCTAATTAATGGTCTAATATAACTGTACAGTTGTTAACATTTAATATCTAAGTTCTTTTTAATTTTCAGCGATGTCTAACATTAAAACCTTAACTGTCTGTTGTAAGGTATTTCATCCACCACCACAGAATCGTGATTCTTTTAAACTATTTTTAAAAACGAGTGTGGGATCAGTGGGATAAAAAGATGTTTAGGTATACTTTATGATGATCCAGTCAAAGAAATTCCTATTTATAAACGAAAAATCGCACAGTTCTGTTCATAAGCATATAAATAGTTGCCTCTTAAAATAACAAAAACGAATTCCCATTGTACTTTTCCCGTCCATAATTTTCACGAAAATTATAATAATGCTTGAATTAATTCACATTTAATTATTAAGCTTAAAAGTGAACTGAAATAAATTAGTTACAATGTAGTGTCTGTATTATTTAAAGCGTTTGACAGGCATAACGTATTTCCAAATTACCAAATATTATTAATATTAATTTGTAGACAACGGCGCTTAGACAAAATACAAGGTGGATGACAAAGATTTGAATTAATTGAATTTGTTTGTCTTGCATCTTGGCGGTGATTAAGAGATTCGTAATTACTGTTTACATATTCAACCTGTTTCATGGAAAATTAAGGAAAATCCACAGTTATATTTATGACTGACAAGCCATAAATATAACTGTTGATTTAATGTGATTGTTTCTGTTTTAAATTGTCGTTGGTGTTATTTTTATGCCGTGTGGTTGACGGCATAGAATACAAGTGTCACCACCCCCTATCTTCCCGTGGGTGTCGTAAGAGGCGACTAAGGGATAACACGATGCAAATACCATCTTTGCGTAGAGACGGAAAACTCGACATCAAACCCTATACGACTGCCTCGTTGGTCTCGCGGCATAAATGTGCGCGTGGGATCGATTCCTGGGTCTGCCAGTGTTATTGGGTTTTTCAGACAAGAAATTCTCAGTGGCAGCATGGAGTCTGGAAATGTGCCCGGTACGGCAATAGGCTCGCCCCTTATTACGTGGGACTAAAGTATATCTGGCGAAAAGTGGGTGTAGAAATACACCTCTGCCTACCCCTTCGGGGATAAAAGGCGTGACGTTAGGTAGGTAGGTATGTTATTTTTATTTAAGCTTCGTATACAAAACGGACTGAATTCTGTGCGCAATTGGGCATTTCCCGATCTCTATAAAAAGAGAAAATCAGACAGTTCTGTTTTAAAATTTTAAATACTATTTATTCAAAAAAGGTTCTGCGCCTAGTTTGAAGTAATGGTTACAACACATTTTTTTTTTGTCTTTAAGCGCATTATATACACATATGTTAAAAAGTCAATCATCGAAACAACGGGCACTAAGAACACTAATACAACATTTTGCGAAACAAGTTTTGCCTCGTGAGAGGGAATCAAACCCAACGCATTCGGCGCAGTACTAAATGGCAAAGTGGATGCTATAATCACTATACCAGCGGCTAAGAATAAATATTTTCATAATAGCTAGTAAATGTTGTATCAATATATAAAATAAGAACACTGATTTGCACAGATTATGCAACAGCATTTGTGTAATGAGATTTACATACTACTGTGATTTGAAAACCCTATTTTCTCCAAACATTATAAAACAAAATAATTATATTCATGTATACCCGAAGGGGTCGGCAGAGGTGTAATATTACACCCAGATTTCGGCATTAATTTTAGATCTTACGTAACCGGGTCGAGTCTATTGCCGTTACCGGGCACATCACCAAATTCCGTGCTGCTACTGAGAATTCGGAAAAACCCAGTAACACTTTTGCCCGACCCGGGAATCGAACCCGGGACCTCCAATCAGCAGTCGCATACGCTATCCACAGGACCACGGACGCGGTCTTTTCATACTTATTGAAAAACAAATCCAGTAATAAATAAAGTTTATTATTTAAAGTTAAGGGTGCTAGGAGTTCTCTAGTCTCAGGAGGTAATCAATCGCGCAGGGTATACCAGTTGTCGACTCCCAACGTATTTGCAAAAAAGTTTGAATGATTGTGCGTACTTTTGTGTATAGCACCCTATTTTAATAAAGCACGGGGAAATCGTATAGCGCAAAACTCGGTACCTTTTCTAGAAAATCACAGGACTGTTTGAAGAATATTATACTATTAAGTTAACGTTAGACTGAACGAATGTAATTACAAGTACACAGATGTTGATAACGGGTTTCTATTTTGCTGTAATTTCTCTAAGAGCTTGGACTGGAAATAAGTTTAATTTATATTTAGAAGTAAATTATACAGGCGTTTAGTTATTAGGTATCATAATAACAAAACGCCAAAGTAAAGTAAAGTATACTAAATGGTAAGGCTTAGGTTGTATTTGTTTATTAGTTTTATTAAATTATTTTAAGACTTCATTTAATTATATTGTAATAATTGGATTTTACATATTCTGAACATAATAAAGATTGATTTCATACAAAAAAATCTGAAGATATTTAGTACGTCATAATCTTCAGTTTAAAAAAAAATTATATCTCATAATACTATCCAATCCCGAATTACATAACGAAAAATTCAAGTGAATTTTCTGAGCTTACTCCCTGCCGCCCTAACGTATGACAAATGATCAATAATGCAAACTTCCCTACAATTTCTTCAGAAACAAGCTTCTAAAATTCACATAAATTTCCGTTAAAACGTTTTTTATACAAGAACCGCTATTAAACGTGGCTCGCAGTGTTGAAAACAGGCGTCGTTATAAAAAAATTTGATGACTTGCCGAGTTCGCGTCGAAACGCTGAGTTGGCGCGGCCCTTCAGTAAGTCAATGTCCGCAGCAAGCGGGAAGATAGCTTAATGCGAACCAATTATCCTCCCGAGCCGTTTACATACAAATATCGTGACGATCGACTATTATAACGAATAGGTGTAATCGAAACTAAAGGGCTTGCGGTCTTTGTTTCATTGCTCAATAAGGAAAGTCCAGGTTATTAATTACGAAAGGCACTTTTTGTTACAAGTCAAGAAGTTTTTCTCTCCCTAAAAGCGAGGTCAGAGAGTGTTCTTGATGGGAAGAAAGGTTTTTAGTAAGGTTGGCTTGGCCTGCTTGACAAATATTCTGATAGAATCAATTGGCTAATGTTTGGGATCGAGATAATACGTCTTAAGCGGCTGGCTTCGATTGGTTTGTCAAGCATTGACAACTGGCTTAGCGATGGGAGCGTTATCATTTAGAATGCACACATATTTATTATTATTCACATACATATTTAGTATTACTAAGAGTAGTTATAATATATACCTATAACTCAATGAGTATAAGACATTTCGTTTTAAATTATAATCTGTGCTACAGACATACCTTATATTATAGGTAGGTACTTGATTCACGAGCAACCTGACAGCTTTAACGCAATCATTACATACGCGTCAGAATATTCTGTACACATATCTTGAGTATAAAAACTGTGTTATAATGTAAATTATCTCATAAATAACGTCAAAAGCACCCAAACAATCTGAATTGTGAGTAGTCGTACATCAAGTGGCTTTGCTTCAAGGAATTTATTATACTTTTACCCTTTTATGTAGGATGCGGTGTAGTATATTGTTTATGATAACCAGGTCAAGTGCACATCCCTAGTTCGCTTTCTGAGGGCTCGTATAAATCGCGGAATAATGAGCTCTGTAGCAATATAGACATGTTTTGTACCGTAGAGGAATTTACTTGCGTTACGTTATAATTATTCTGCTTCTAGAATATTCGAATGTGGCATAAAGAGTGTGTCTAGGAAACGAATAATTAAGTGCGAAAGTACATTCACAAACTATTTTGTGACCGACAAACCAATTACGCATGTTGAATGACTGTGTTTATTAAAATTGTAATTTTAGCTGAAAGGGTACAACTTAGGCTAAAATATTAAATCAAAGCTCACATAAAATCATTATACTAACACATTATTATCATGCAAACCGTTACAAGCAATTCCCTTTATGGTTTAACATTTTATCGTTTCTCCCGCATCAACGTTTCTTGGTATAAACTGTAGTATAAACAATATACCTACAGCTTTTTTCTATGCCTACTATAGCAGTTTATCCTTTTAAAACCTTTCAAGATAAGTGACATTCAAAGCAAAATTCAGTGCATGGCTTTACTTAAAGGTGTAGTGCAGTAGTTTAAAAAAAATGAGTGAATAAACAACGTACTTACGTCAAATTACCATATCCATTGTTACGTTAATTATTAAGTAGTACGTAATATCTTTAATTTCCTCGAAACGTAAGGACCAGAACTTCGTAATTATGACAACTTAATGAATGTGCTCTAAATTATATCAGAACAATTACTTACGTTCTCGTTAAATTCCTGAACGTAATTTGCGCTAACGATCCTTTGTTTTTAGGATCTGTTGTCCAAAGTACCTACCTTAGAACTAAAAGCAACTAATTTTCACAAAAGCTGAGTTACCGCCGGTGTTTGAGAGAGTGTCAGGAACAGATGTCGGATGAATTTGCCTGCCGGGTGGAAGGGAGACTTATTCGTGTTTTATATCAAGGTGTATCGCACACGTTGTTATCTGCGTAGCGGGCTCATACGTGACTAGAAATGGATATTCTGTTTTTTTTTCTCCACGGTCGATTGTGACTGGCTGTTAGACTAAACTATACCAGGGTAAAGAACGATTCCGCGATTTATTGGATCTTATTTGGGACCATCTTTGACATGTTACGAGAACACATATTTATTGTTATTCAAGATAAAGACTAGGTTTTATTCAAAATTAATAGATATCTATATATGTATACTTTTTCATGAACAAAAACATGTACAAGCTTTGCAACACGGATACCCGTGTGAAAGAAACCTATTCATACGGCCCTTTAGCTTAATTACTTTTATCCCACACAGTGTAAAACAAATTAAGCGCGTACCTTTATTATGTCAGTCTACAAAAGAGCCCACAATAAATTAGATTCACTATTTGCTAAAACAAAATAGGTGGCGAATAAAAGAAGCGCAATATTTAAACAGGGAAACGTCAACGGGCCCGCTCGTCAGGCGTCAACGTCACGTTTCAAGATGGCGGCTGCCACCACTTTGGGCGGGAAAACGTGACAAGAGTTTGCGTTCGAAATCAAAATGATGTCTGCTGCGTAGACTTTTGTTATTCAAATATGTGTAAAAATTAAAGTCGGAATTGAGTTAAATATGGAACGGAAGGATTACCACAAGGCTTTGTTGCGCTGAGTTCATTATTTAATTAACACTATTGAATAATTTTGATGTCATAGCGAGATTCTATCGGTTATGCCGTTGGAGAAATCCGAAGTAGGAATATCGAACAGTTCGCAGTGTTCTCGCAGTTATATTGTTATACAGATCTGTGTATTATCGAAGAAAAGCATATCTACACACTATGATAGAGCTACTTGCTTAAATGTGTATATGTTGAGTAGGTGTCACCAAATAAGAGTGTAGCATTTTTGCTATAGATAAGATACGAATATAAGTAACAGTGAATGGACAGTTCGTGACGAATCCGAAGCTCTTGGCCTTACGTAGAGTTGTTGAGGAAAATTCGTTTAGATGCAGGCTTGCGAAAATGGAAAGGATTTAGTTTAGCCCATAAGCTGGGGTTGATACGCGAGATTGAATTTGAAGTCTTTGCATAGGAAATAATGCAGTGAATTTAATAGATATATTATATAGGATAATTATTTTATTTGTATTTGCTTATATATTTTTTTATTATTAATAGCGTTTTGTTAATATGTTCTTTTGTGTTTAGTAGTAATATAACATTGACATCATAGTATGTTGGTACCCTTTAATTTATCATAAAAAACTAAACACGTATTTATTAGCTTTAGTCTAACAGATTTTGACAAAGAAGAACGAATATCGGGGTTATCCCAAAACTTATTTCTTCTATACCGTATACTTTTGTCCTACTTTACTTGAGCTTTTTACCGTACATTATTATACCTACTTAAAGATCCTCGAAAGCTAAATCTACCCAAATAAACCAGATTGTGTTTTAAAATATTTGCGGAACGTATCTCATCCACCTATCGTTATCGTCATTATTATAAAATCTCAAGTTGTTTTCCGCTACGAACAAGCTATTTAGACTAAAAGTTTCAACTCGCTAATATTGTAAATCCTCATAAGCGCGTACACAGCTAATATTTAGTACACGTTGTGTAGGTATTACGAAGTGAATGTGAGTACAATACAGTACATTAAGCTGAACTGCGAACAATAACCCAGGGGTAGGCGTTATCTTAACCTATTATGTTACATTGTAATTGCTGTATTGTTTGTTACGTTTTGATATGATGTTGTTGTAAAATGCTGGCCGGTGTTTAGATTTCAAAATGTTTGCTTTGCTTTTGCTACATAAAAAATAAACAATCATCCGCGGATTGTTTGTACCTCTTTTTTTGGCTTTTATAAAGGGTTTTTCAACTCGTTATCATTAAGATAAATTTAAAAATTCTGACGATGTTAGTATCATATTATCTACCACGTAATTTAGCCCGACCTTTGTTGGTGATAATAAACCGAAAAATATCAGTTTATTAGAAACAAACGTGTGTATATTTTATTTCAAATTTTTAAGGTTTTGGCTTTAAATACTCAGATTTCTAGACTCACTAGAACGTTGTGGGTTTCCTTCCGTTAGTTATGTTTGCTATAATTTACATATAATCTCCATTTTTTTTCTGGCACAGCAGTACAGAATTAAAATATAGTACTTAGTATCGGTTCATTGGTTAAAATTTGACGTAGAATAATAATAAAAATCAGATTCAGATATAAATCCACGTGACGGATGATGGCCTCTCCTTTGAAAGGAGGAATTGGCCTACTATAACACGCTAGCCAAACGGGTTGGTATAGGGTTTGTATAAAGTTTTCCTTCTCTTACAGTGCTGTTCTCTGCATAATATGCCCCCTCTGTCGGCTCTTACGACACCCATGGGATGATATGGGGTGGTGACATTCCGTAATCTTAATCCGTCACCACACAGACAAAGTGACGGATAATCGGATTAAATTGAATAATAATTAATCCACGTGTTCCCTTCTTCCTATGATTCCGGGTCTTACAAGCGGGGCGTGAAAAAGCTTTACTCTAGGCCATCAAAGTATCCATCAAAGGCCATCATGCCATTTACAATAATATTTTATTGGCATGATGACATTTGCTATGGGACTCCATGTAGGTACGCTTAAGATCGGGTGGCATGGAGTCAATTTGATAGGCAACAATAAAAGAAAAAATAAAGAATAAATACCTACTAGAAAAATAGTTACTAAATTCATCTTGACGGCCGGTTGGCGTAGCGGGAGTGTAAGCGACTGCTACGTCGATGGTCGCGTGTTCGATGCCCGCTCAAGTCAAACATTTGTGTTCATGAACATGGATGTTTGTCTTGGTCTGGGTGTTTCTATGTATAATATGTATGTATTTCCAAAAAACCGTATATGTGTATGTTTATCCATTATCTAGTACCCATAGTACAAGCTCTGCTTAGTTTGGGACTAGATGGTGTTGTGTGAATGTGGTAGAATATTATTATTGAGATATTTTACGTTTTTAATCCAATTCACACACAAAAACAAAAATAAAAATATGCACTGCATGCACTTGGGCATGAACTCTTTATGGTCGTTCTAACGTCACATTGTTATAAACTATTGTATGTTAATTTGTCTAAAATATATAGAAGTTAATAACAGAAGTTTCTTTATATGACGCCGCCGTGGCGATTTATACGTTAATACATAATAATAATAATATATTAACCCTTGATTTACCCGGTGACTTCATACATACACAATTTACCCGGTGGAGTCCCCAGGACTCTCGTGCGTGGGTTATTCGATCATATTTTCTCCACAGCCCGAGCTTGTCTAGAATGTCTGCTGCAGCACCAGCTTCCTGCTGGATCATTAGGTGCAGCGGTCCTAGGTCCAGTAGTATCTCCAAGGCGGCTGTTGGGTGGTCTTCATGCAGCCTGTTGTGGCCGAGCAGGCTAGGCATTGAAGGCTCTGTAGCTTTTTTGTGATTGTGCTTAGTTGTGTGCGTGGCCACCACACTACTGCAACATATGTAAGCATGGGGCGTATAATTGCAGTGTAGATCCACAGGGTGATAGATGGTTTGAGACCCCATTTCTTACCTATGATTCTCCGACATTGCTAGAAGATTGTGCATGCTTTTGTTGTTTTAGTGCTGATGTGCTTACCCCAGTTTAGCTTATGGTCAAGTATTACGCCCAAGTACTTGACTTCTTTCGATAGGGTAAGCTCCGTTCCAAAGATTTTTGGTGTTTTGCACATATGGGTTTTCCTTTTGTTGGTGAAAAGTACTAGCTCCGTTTTGTTGGGGTTAACCGTCAGTTCATGTTGGTTGCACCATTCCTCCATGATCCTGCTGCTTGCATCCGATTGCGGATCGTGTCTTCTGAGTCACCTTTGATCAGTATGGTAATGTCGTCTGCATAGCCGACCGTGTAGAATCGTCTGTCGTTTAAGTTCCGTAAGAGATCGTCCACCACAATGTTCCACAATAGGGGTGAGAGTACACCTCCCTGAGGGCAGCATATTGCAACTATGCCCCTCGTGGTGGAGTTTACCGTGAATTATATTGTCCTCTGTTTCAGCAGTTGATTAATTCAGCCACTAAGGGTTTGCTCAACTCCGAACTTTTCGAGGGCCCGGCTGATACTGTTGAACTTAGTTTTGTCGAAGGCACCTTCTATGTCGATGAAGGCCCCCAGTGTTATTAACTTGTTGGTAAGCGCTGTTTTAATGGTTCCCACAACGGAATGCAGCGCCGATTCAGTTGACCTGCCACTTCTGTAGGCGTGTTGATGTGGGTGTAATGGCTTGCGCAGTAATGCGCCTTCACGGAGGTGTCGGTCCGTAAGTCTCTCCAGCGTTTTCAGTAAGAAGGAGGTCAAGCTGATTGGTCTATATGCTTTCGCTTGTGAGTAGTCAGTTTTGCCAGGTTTTGGGAGGAATATGACTTTAACTTCCCTCCACCTGCAAGGTATCTATGTGCTATTGAGGCCCTGTAGATGTCGAGCAGGTGCGGCACAATCGTTTTGCATCCCCATTGTAGGAATGCTGGTATGATTTCATCCAGGCCTGCGGATTTGAATGCCTGGAAGCTGTTAATTGCCCATTTCAGCCGGTCTGTGGTGACCACATTTTTGGCTACCAGCCAGTCAGTCGTGGTATATATCCCGAAAAACAATTTAAAATATGTCTACTATGGTTTGATATCTGGAGCTAACAAAGGTGGGCTCCGAACCGTTGTTAACTACAGATAGATTTGTTGAAAAGATATATTCAGTCAAGATCTCACCTCGTCTGTTAGCATCGGGGCTTCCCCATAGCGGATGGTGCGCGTTCGCGTCCGCCGAGATGATTACCTGCCAGCCGTGGTCCTCACAGTGCTGCACCAGCTCGGCCAGCTCTTTAGATGGGATGTCTTCATCGCCAGGCATATAGACCGAAGCTAGTACTAACATCTGTTTGTTGGGCCCTGTTTGGAGTCCTACGGCAGTGAGGTCTCTAGAACAATTCAGGTCTTATAAGTACATTTAAAGGATGAATACATATTTGCCTGTACTAGGTTAAAAACCTGTGCTTCAGGCGATCAAGTAAAACTATCTTATATGGTAAAACTACATTAAAATAACTAAAGCTAAAATAATAATAGTTGTATACAGTTATGTTCTTAGTTCTATTTTAATATTGCAAGTAACGCTTCTGTCTGTTCATATGGCATGTCTTGTAAATAATTACAGAGTGTTTTTTACAATTATAATAGTTTGAGGTATATAAACTTATGACTTTATTTAATTTGTTATATGAATATGGACCCATAAATGTGAAAAATCTATTTGTAAAAGTAAATTTTGAGGTCGGGTGTGAAATGCAGACTATATCTTGCCGCCTCTTGTTAGTATTGTGTGTATTATAGGTAAGCATGGCATGTTGTTTTAAAACTATGTGCATGATGAAGAGTTGACGAACAGTTAACACATGACAGGATTTATATAATAGGGTTGTGGGAAAGAGAAAAGGGCCAGAGTGCGCTACTTTTAAGATCGTTCTCTGTGCTCGCTCAAGGGGCAATAAGATGATTTTCAGAGCACCACCCCAAGAAGTTATACAATATTGGATTATAGATTGACATAGGGCCAGATACACTTGTGTGATTAATTTTGAGTCCGCAAATGTCCTTAGTTTTTTTAGGAAAGGTACCCTTGGATAGGCATGTTTGGAAAATGTATTTTAGAGGGGGTATAAAAATGTGCATAAAACGTTTAAGAATCTTATTACTTATACTATCCCAGCCAGCAGCACTGTTGTCCTTTAATCCTGTAATTATTCTCTCTATTTCGTGTTCGTCAGTGTCCAACAGTACAAAAGATGACGCATAACTACTCGATTTCTGCAACGGTGCAGTCTGGTAGCCACTTTGGTTAGTTTTAATTTCAGCCAAGTTTTTGCCCACGTTAACAAAATATTCATTGACGTCATTGGCAGAAGAAAGCGGTGAGGTGTTTGTTTATAATAAACATGCTTTTTCACTGTCATTTATGATTGTATATAAGACCCAATTATTTATAAATAGCTGCGCTTGAAACATAAATATGACAACAGACGAGTACATGACCTCATTGCGAGTAAATGTTATAATATTCTGATTTCTTTGTTATCAATGTCTTCAATATTTTTCCAGCATATAGGTTGAAGTTCATTGAAAGCCTGACTAATTTAATTAAGGCCATTACATTGACAAAAGACGGATATTAGGACATACTACAAAACGGACGGATTCCATCAGGGTTCTAATTTAGTAAAATATCCAATATGGCATATCTACAGTACTACTCAAAGAAAATATCGATAGCGTAACTTATACAAATACACAGCTAAAAATTGTAAACTGCAAACATAGCTAAAAAAAACTGCAACAAAAGAAAATGCAACCATTACCACGAAGCCATCGACCCGATCGAGGAAATACTACCTTCTAACGATATAAAGTAACAGGGTCTGTACTTGCTGTTGGGTTTCGTTCGGTGACTCGCAGTTCCAGTGATCACTGTTATCCTGCCGGGAATTATCCTGCTTCATATCCTTCAATCCTCACGTAAGGCATATGATTGAGTGTACATATGTACTTGCTATTGCTTCTACTTCAAGCATACATATATCTTCTTTCAATGACAAACTTCAAGAACCGGTAAATTCTTGGTATTGCTTCTTTCAATGAGAAGCTTCAAGAACTGGCAAGCCACCAACTCATCTACAGCCTTTTGAAGGCCACTACTGAACATAGGCCTCTCCTAATTTGCGTCACGATAACATTGCTAGTCAGTATGAGGACTTAGCCTGCTATACCACGCTGGACAAGACGGATTGGCAAAAGGTTTGATTTCGAGTTTCCGTCACTTCGCAAAGGTACTATTTGCTTCGTGTAATTTACTTAGACACCCACGGAATGAAATGGGGTAGTCACTTTGTATACTTAATCCGTCACCACCGTCGCTACTGACGTATCTGCTACAAAAATAAGAGAGATTGTAAGTACCACAAAGTACCACTCCAGTCAATAAAGGTTTGGACCACCGTATTGAAGCCCCAACGTGTTTTGTGCGAGTTATTTCATGGTGCGGGTCCTCGCAACTTTTGTTTACTGTTTGACCTCACCTAGCTAAACCTTCCTTCAGCGACCCATTTTCCTTTTGGGACGCTTTTTGCGATGTGTTATTGTGGCTCTATAAGTGGTGTGTTCCACTATAGAAAATACATAAAGGACTGACAACCTTTATCTCACTTATAAAGACTAGTATTAGCAGAATTGTTATACTCGTAGTGTACCTACACACGTTAATATACTAACGTTTTCTAAAGCAAATGTTATGAGTATATAACGAAGTATTCTTTGTACCAAACCATCCATTTATAAATATGCTAAATTATGTAGATATACTTATTCTGCCAACCCGCACTTGGCCAGCGTAGTGGACTATGGCCTTACCCTTCTTATAGTGAGAAGAGGCCCGTGCCCAGCAGTGGGACAATATAAAGGACTGATGATAATGATGATTTATTCTGAGGCCTCTTTGTATTGAAGAAAGACAAAAGTCGTAAATCGGATAAAGACTGTCTGAATAAAAATAATAAAATTCAAAAAGTCTTAATCACTTAACTTATACTTTTATGGAAACGTATAAATGAAAACTTTGTTACTGACACTCTCCAATATATTTTTCTTGCTTTGCAGTGTCTTATTGCTGACCCATGATCTGCGGTACCCATCCACAAGGCACTGCCTTCTGCTTTATTACTCCAATTTGTAGTAAGGCTTCAAGGACACCGCCCCTATGTGTTTTGAATCTGCCCTGATGCGACAACTATGTCTCCTAGCATGACATACGGTGCTCGTTCCGATGTGTGCCTAGTATAGTGTAATCTCGGTCTGTAAGTTTGATGAAAGTTATTATAAAATTAATGTACCTATAAATTAATTCTTGTATACTTTATGGCAAAATCAATTTAGAGATCGCACGCATGACACAATGGCTAAAATGCTTTTCCTGATATTACGCCGCGCGAATTTTGTGGTTTCAGTCCGTCTTCTACCAGTTGGTGGCAAAAGATGTTACTTAAAATAAGTATGGGCACCATTAAAAATCATTTTCAAGTATAAAAATTGTATGTAACGCTTATATACATTAAAAGCGTCTTAACTAAACCCATATCAAACTCATAATTTTCTAAGATTATTATGCGTCTGTTCAAGAAGAAGTAGAGTTTCAATCTGTCGTTTTATTTCATATATCATCATCCTCTTAGCGTTATCCCAGTTTCATATACCTATAACATCACAAATTAGTTAGATCGCAGTCAAGTAAATTGAGAGCCAATGTAACCGTCCAAGTAAATTGGAAACATCAACTTGTTTAACAAACTGAAATTAATAAGCAGAAAACCTATATTGTCTCGCAAAATAGCAAACTTTCAAAGTGTTAACTTCGCCTTTTTTTCTTTTGATTAAGTTAGTTCGAACCTGGCTTGTAAGGCAGTTTAATTTTACTGAGAAAACGGCAGAGAGAAAAAGAGTACCTCTATAGATCATCGTTTGGTTGAGTCACAAAAATAGAAGTGTATGTCAGATTCGGGTCGACATCGGGTTTATGTCCAAAAACGTGTAAGCGATGACAAATGTCTTCGTAGCTTCGACCTTTGGTTTTATTATACTTATATCGGGTACTGAACTAGAGTGCCCGAGTAAATGTAATAACGAAGTCTAGTTTACTACCAGTTAAACAACGTACTAAATTATTTTGTGATAAGGATAATGCTCACCATGCCTTCTCTAACAAAAAAGTATAGAAGACGGTAACATAAGGGAACCTCCATTTTTTACGACAATTTCCAGGAAGGTATTAAATGTATCTCGCAAATCTGTTACAAGAAAAAAATTGGAATCAATCAGCATCACTGAATTTCGATCAGTATTCAAGGTTGGAGGCGCGGTAAACTTGGGTAACTTTCGGTAACGTAAGAGTAATCATTGCGGGCCCATCCTTCCCGACCCTTACCCCAATTTTATTTTGCTTACAAAACCTTTTTGGGACACGCGTTTAATTTTACCTCGCACCTGGGACCTAACATTGTTATACCTGGATCAAAACTGCTAACTCGTTTATTCGATAACGCAACTACGGTGACGGGTAAATAAGTTATAAGGCCTAGATAAAGTATGCGCGCCACAGGCGAGATGCCAAAGCGATCGAATTATAAGATTATTACTATATGAGTGGATATGTTGGATCGGATGAAATCTGAAGGTGTTCAGATTAAGCCTCACTTGAGTACGCAATATGGCGTTAATACTTTGGGCTTATCTCATAAGTATTATTAATGTTTTATTTATAGACTACAGGTTGATATTTGGCTATCTAAATAGACTTTGACTAAAATATAACTGACTATTAAAATTGTGTTATAAAGTCTATTTAGCAGTATGAATATGGACAATACACGACATCTTGGTGAAATTGACATTAGACTTGCACATTTTGAATATCATGCAAAATATCGTAAAATAAAATTCAGGTGCGATATTCCGTTTGTTACTCAGAACCATTATGGGTGTCAGCATAAAAACACGCAAAATTGAGCAGATAAATAAATTTTATAAATCGCAAGTCGTACGTTTCGGGAATATTGAGTACCCGGTCGATACGCCAGTTTGAACAATAAGTAACCGATGTGCGGAACTGTAACCCGACTGTTGAATATTTACATTAACTGCAAACCCCTTTTTATGTGTAACCCTTGTGAACGTTTCAGTCTATGTTATGTGTATTGCTGGTATTGACTTTAAACTAAAACCATTCAATTCTATATGGGAAGTAGTTTGCAAGAGTATTATTTTGGGTTCAGCCGTTGGTGCCATGGGCTTTCTTATACTCGCAATGCAGACTGAAAAGTTCACAAAATACATATAAGCTAATAACGATCGACCATGTTACAGCATTTGTTTCTCGAAAAATATTTCAACTTTATGGACAGACACACATAATATTATATACAAGTTCATAATATGTGTGTCTGTCCAAGGATACTGTCTAGTTTGTTACGCTCAAAAATAGATGGAAAAGAATGTTTCTCTCTCGAGACGAGTAATTTTATATTAAAGCGAAGAAAGCCAAGCTGTGCACAAGATTGTTATACAACGATTAATGAGGTTAGTGTGTAGAATCAGCCGGCTTTAAAAGAAAACAAAAAGAGACCTTTCATTTACGCTTTTGAAATATGTACGTGACTTGGTTTTCTTCCTTTCAATTATCCGTTTCCTTGAGTTGTGTGGCTTCGTTTGGTCTGTTGCGGCAAATCAAGATTTTTAGATTTACTTAAGAATTGTTTACCGGAGAAATCAGGTTGGCAGACTGTGGTTTTATCCAAGCCAAATTTCGAAACAGTCGACAATTTCTAAAGCGGACAACGTAGGTATTTTTCATTGTAATGAAGAGGTCAAATCTTACAACAAAAAAGGCAGTTGTCAAAAAAGGCAGTACTTAATTTCAATTAGAAATTCGACATAATGAAATAAGAGGCTCACAAAAATGTCAAATCATTAGGTATAATAATATAATAAATGTTACACAGATAAGGCCTCAGTAAATTTATTACTCTATATTTTACAATAAGGCCGCGAGCGTAATCGTTGGTAATGCGGGATAAACTCTTATTTGCCCACTGCCCGAAATTTATTCAATTTACTCACATGGTGTCTACTTCTTGATGGAACTCTAATGTAATATTTTATCATTTAGGAAAACCATTTTCTTATTATATACCTAAATATCATAAGCATAATAAGTCTAAAGTCTTTGTCATGTATTCGTATTTAAATAATAATAAGGCACATTTATATTTCTACGCAAGTACTGGCAATCTCATCTCGTTCGGTGGTTTCCAAACTTTGGGAGCTATCAATCATGTCAAGAATTTTTCAAATCAGTTTCGGCGGTTGAGATTACCGAACTTTGGTTCCATTATCTTTAGTGAAGTACTACACGATTCTGATGCAAATTTGTCTGGGGAAGGATTCAAGGATCAAGTTTGTTTTGTTGTACAGTATCAAAATTTGTATTACAAAAGATGAAAAGATGGTTGATTGAAAGGGCTATGAGTTGCAATAGTGGTCTTGTCTTATCGACGTACCTATAGCCAATAGGTACGGTTACGTAGTATGCGGTACAAAATAACTAAAAACGTTTTAAAGGAAACCCTCGCTGCTTTTGAAATACCTTTTCCATCAATGTCCTGTACGATGCATAAATAGAAGTTTAAAAACCACTTTCATATAATACATGTACATATGTGAGCTAGATGTGAGCTACGGATATTAAAATACTGTTTAGGGCGGTTTCAGATTAGCGTATTTTTCTGCGCGTATACGGTCATTTCAGCATACGCGCTTACACGTGCGCTACATTACGCGCTTCAAAAAACCTGACTCGCGTAAAGGGTCATAATTCAGCGTGTTCGCTCGAAACGGTAGTGACATCTTGTGAGTGTCAACATGGATTCTGACGGCTCGCGCTTATACGAGCTTAGAAGCGCGTCAACGCTCGTACGAGTTGCGCGTGTGACAAAAGGCGCGCCTATACGCGCCTACATGCGCTTCCAAAAAGAGCTTATACGCGCGTATAAAACGCTAATCTGAAAACGCCCTTATGAACGCAACTGGCGGAGTCAGAATATATATTCTGCCTTCCTGCGAGTCTAATTTCAAGTAGCTAATAGAATAACGCGGACGGACATGGTACCTACTTAGTTAATTACAGTAACCTGAAAACTTGTTTTAAGCATTCGATACCTTTCCAAAACAGTGATTGTAATTACTCCTCGTTATTATCTATATCGTTTACAATAAATGAGGCACACCGAGTATTTCGTGTCATATTAATTGAATCTTACCACAAATTACGAACATTACAATCATCAAATTAACTCCAATATCGTACGAACAACGGGTAATAAATTAACTATATTTAGATCGGCGAGAAGGATTGCTCGCCATAAAATTGGTCCCTCCGTTCGGAAGTTGTTTAACAGTCTTGATAGACCAATTTGTAACTATAAATCAGGGTAACTACCATGAAAACTGTGTTATAAATCATATACAATTTCGGAGTTTGAAAAATTTAGTTTAAAACATGGTATTTATCCAGTGGAGGCAAGCTCTATGGTGTCGTATTTAAATTAAATTCGGTCGGTAGGAGCGCAACGAGGGTGATTTGACAAGGGACGCTTGCAAAACTCCGACCAAATACCTCCCAAATGTTACTCTCGGTACTTTTAACGAAATTAATGTCTAGGAAAGTTAAATTACATGTTGTCTGACTCACCTATTCACGTTTACCGCCAAAAATTATAACTACGGGCCTGAATTATGATCTCTCGGAATTCTTTGCATTAATTATCTCTCTACTGGTATTTATATGAGAACTGGAACTGGATAAAAATTTCAAGAACCGGCTCAAAAATCACCCAGACTGATGACAGATTCACAGCCGATAGTGTGCCTATCTATTGTCTATTGTCAAATACACAGGAAAGTGACCACAATACTTGGAGCAGTGTATCATCATCTGTACATGTACTGGACTTTTCCTCTTTATGAAAAAAAACTGAAATTACGTCATAATTGCAAGCTTGTTGCGGCTCATTGGACAAGGGTTATTCCCTATGGAGGAAATGTCCTTTAATTTAAAACGCCCAGGTGGCGTTGTTGTTCTATCTCTTGGGTAATTTATCAGTCATCTTGTAAGGAAACCGCACGCTTAAAGTATTGTCCGTCTTTTTTTAAGGAAACCACAGGCAAATGGTACTTTTATTGATGCAGTTAAGAGTAGCGGCACGTGCAAATTATTCTTAATTTAATTAAGGTAGAAATCCAGTTACGAGCCATCCAATGTTAAGTGGCTAAACGCAAGTTTTAGACGCAAGTCAAAGATGCCAAATAAGCTTTGCTCACGTGCTGCCATTCTTAGAGAAAAGGAGAAAGCAAGATTATGATGGCGTTTTTCTTCCTATTATCTTTCTCATACTCTCACGCTTCAGGAAAGAAAGATGGGAAGAGTGGCTGGGTTCCAGAGCTTTCATTTTCCGAACGAACCAAGCACAGCAGTATAAACATTCCTTTTATACGTTAATCGTTGGTATGACTACCCCAGACGAGCTGGCGCATTCACAGCGCTTCAGGCGTGACTCTACCATTCGTGAAAGTTTATCTAGTTACAAAGATTAAAACGTTTTAATAGGTTCACAAATTGGCACAAAAGTTTATCAACGATAAAATACTAAACTTTCGTACGTAGTCATTAAAAATATCAGATACGCAAAAGCGGTGAAAATATCCCGAATAACAATTTAAAACTTTACTAATCAATAGTTATCCTAAGTCGGGACCACTCTCTACCTTTATAAGTTATGCTCAAGTTCCTAGTTATAGGCAAAACCCACATTCATCTCTATCCCAAACTACTTTATTCATCAGGACGTTTCTAATCAAATTAGTTGTGTAGATCCTTCCGTATTTGTAAGACTTGTCAACTGGCGAGCCGCTGTGATGTGGGTCGTGTCTAACGCCCAACTTAGCGGGTGAAATGGAAGCTCGTTGGCCCTTATCATTGTTTGGATATGGGATCGATCCATGTTAAAATATCGGCACAAACTTTGTGAAAGGATCGATGTTTTGAGGTGTGAGTTCATGTTTCAACACTTCCTTTTTCTGCAAGGTTTAAAGTTGGGATGATTAGTTCGTAGATATAAGTTTGGTCAGCAGGATCATGTAGGTACCTAATAGAACATTTAAAATACATCGTATTATTCTATAAAATATGAGATTTCTTACTCGCAGTTGTGAACATGCGAATAAATCTTTCAGTGGATTATAGCGCCGCTCTTAAACAAACATTGAAGCTGTGGAAACAAAATGTAGGTGGATCTTCACTATAATGAAGTCTAAGTATTTCTTATTCGTACTTGTTTCGACTTGTATTAGGATTAACACTGCAAAACTTTACAGTACATAGTACATATTCTATAGAGAGACCAATAAAACTTTCTCTTCCATGAATAAACTTTCGTATTATCTTTCCAAATCCTACTGCAAAAGTAAAACATAAATGACTCAGTCCTTCCAAATACCTATACTTACAGTCATTTCGTTCTATAATCTGAGCAGTCATTCATCTGCAAATGTTCTGTTGCTGCAAATGGTACCCAAAAGTCAGTTCCTGCAAAATGTATATCATCATTTAATAATGAGAACATGCATAACATCGCGTCATTCCTGATTCAAACCAAGTCTGACAACACGTCTTACCAAGTATAGTCTGTAACACATCAGAGACGTGTAGTGTATCTATATATAGTGTTTCCAGGTATGGCTACAAGATCTGGAACGGACCCAACATTGCAGTGTTCATATCGAGCTAACAAGGCCGGAGATATGATTTCATTATCGGTAATTGAACTAGTTACGTAGACACATATTGTACGGAGGTGAGTAAATAGCTTAATTGATGCAAAGCCTCCGCATCAGTTAAGGCCATTTGCGGACCTTTATTGAACAGGATGCGTCTTGTGAGGGTTCACACCCATAGCATTGATTATGTAAGTACACATGTAAGTAATAATAATAATAATAATAATAAGGACCGGCCGGGAGAGGCCGGCCACCGACACGCTTGGGACCCCGAGACCCACCGGTCTCGAACAGGGCCACCGCTACCGGTGGTGATGTGCACCGCATGAGATGGACGAGTTCAATGAATGAAAACGTCATGCGGGCATATTTTGTGGCCACAGAGGGAGGAACTAACCTCAGTGCGTACCGTGATCGAATGCTGCCTTTGTTTCAGGCGCTTGAGCCAGCTGTCAACGTGTCAACACAACGGCTATCGGATCAAGTGCGGGCCATCCAGCGGTGTCGCCTGTTGGATGATTCCGTGCTTGAGAGACTTCGCTCTGACGTGCAGGGAAGTCTCCCCATCACTTTTTCAACGCAACCTGACACAGTGGTTGCCCAACAACAACTGCTAAATCCAGTTAACGAAGAGGTAGATGATGAGACTTCTCATGTAAGTACCCAGTGCAACGATCAGTTAAGGAGTGCTTTGGAATGTGCTATTGCGGAATACCGATCCATGGACCCAAATATTGGGCCTCGTTTGCCTCGTTTGCCCATGCATAAAAAAAACATAGCGCTGGTGAGTGCCCTAGACGCATTACTGTCAACTCAGTTTGATAATAGTGAAAATCTCAGCGATACACATTCAATCCTGTATTGTGCGGCGGTTGCGGCGTGTCGAGTAGCAGGAGTTAAATTGCCTGTAAATAATACCGCTACTCGACAGACCGCTGCTGTGCCAGCTTGGCAACGCAGGATTGAGTGTCGTATTGCTGAGACTAGGGCACTCATTGGCAAGCTCTCCTGTTTCAGGATGGGCAATACCCGACCAAGAGTGATGCGCTTTGTAACTCGAGCCTTTGCGGGAACTGGTATCAGTTCCCAAGATTATTTATCTCGGGTTACAGAGCGCATCGACACCCTAAAACAAAAACTTTATGCATGGGCAAACCGTATTAGGCGATAAAAGAGTGGATCGGTATTGCCTGAATCGCACATTCCAGAGAGACGAGAGGTGGGTGTACAGAAGATGGGAGCGACCCGAGTCCACGGCCGGTGACGTTGATGGGGGTCGACCGGATGATGATGCTACTAATACATTTTGGCGCAGCATCTGGTCGACACCTGTCAACCACACGGAGAGTGACTGGATTGAGACTGTTGAGCGAGTATGCGAACAAATACCAACAATGGAGCCAATATCAATAACAAAAGATGATATAGCCAGTGCAGTCCGTTCGTTACCAAACTGGAAATCAGCGGGACCGGATGGGCTGCACAATTTTTGGCTCAAATGGCTCCGTAGTTCGCATACTTGCTTAGCATCTCAATTCCAGGCATCACTGGAATTGGGGTCGCTACCAGATTTTTTAACATCCGGCGTCACTCACCTACTCCATAAGTCTGGTAGTGCCACGGACCCCAAAAATTACAGGCCAATAACCTGTTTGCCAACAATATATAAACTCTTTACATCCATTTTGAGAACGAAATTAACAAAACATGTATTTGATAATTCTATTTTATCTGTTTCTCAAAATGGATGTAGGAGTGGGGCCCGTGGCACTAAAGAACTCCTTCTGATAGACATGACCATTAGCCAACAGGTGCGCCGTAACCGAAAGAATCTATCGACATGCTGGATAGATTACGAGAAGGCTTACGACTCCGTGCCACATACATGGCTTTTGAGGGTGCTGGAGTTGTATAAAGTAGATGCAACTCTATGCACCTTTTTAAGGTCATGTATGGGGCAGTGGAGGACCGTATTGCGCTATCCAGAATGTCGATCGAGTTTGGGTTGCGGTGCTTCAATAAGGATCGAGCGAGGTATATTCCAGGGCGATAGTCTGAGTCCTCTGTGGTTTTGTCTGGCCCTGAACCCCCTAAGTACCTTGTTAGAGGCTTCAGGGTTAGGATATCGGTTGAGGAGAGGAGGTCAAGTTATATCTCACCTCCTTTTCATGGATGACCTGAAATTATTTGCCCCCAACAAATTCCAACTGACTGCATTACTTAAGGTAACCGAAACCTTTAGTAATTCTATCAGGATGGAATTTGGTGTGGATAAATGTGCGGTCATGCATGTGAAGAGAGGCAGGATTATGGAATCTGCAGGGATACAACTCTCAGATTCCATACAACTTAGATCCCTCTCCCCAACTGAGACCTACAAATACCTGGGTATGTCGCAGTCTTTGAATATTTCTGAGACTGAAATGAAACAGACGTTGCAGGCTCGGTTCTTTGGCCGCCTGAGAAAAGTACTTAACAGTCTCTTATCAGGTGGCAACAAGGTGCGGGCCTGCAACGGATGGGCCATGCCAGTCCTAATGTATTCCTTCGGCATACTCAGGTGGACCCAGACTGAACTAGATGCCCTGGATAGAAAAGTCCGTTCAATGCTGACTGCATCTCGTATGCATCATCCACGCTCATCGGTAATGAGGCTGTACATCCCGCGGAAATGTGGGGGTCGAGGCTTTTTATGTGCTAAGACCCTCCACAACCGCGAGGTGTGCAACCTCAGAGATTATTTTCTGCAGATGAATGTGGATGTGCATCGCGATGTAGTCACAATTGATACCGGATTTACCCCGCTCGCTCTGGCTAAAGAGAACTGGCACAAACCTGCAGTACTTAGTACTGACGACCGAAGAGAAGTATGGAAGGGCAAGGAGCTGCATGGACGGTTCTATAGAGCTTTACATGACCCTGACGTCAATTTTAAAGCTTCTATAGCTTGGCTACGGTTCGGTGATCTCTTCGGAGAAACCGAAGGTTTTGTCTGTGCAATTATGGACGAAGTTGTCATGACAAACAACTACCGAAAGTATATACTGAGGGACGGTACGGTTGACATATGTCGGGCGTGTCACCGGCCCGGAGAATCTCTCAGGCATATAGTGTCCGGTTGTTCGAGTCTTGCCAATGGTCAGTATTTGCACAGACACAACCAAGTGGCCAGGATAATCCATCAGCAACTAGCCCTTAAATATGATCTCATTGGTTCTGAGGTACCGTACTACAGATATGTGCCCGACCCAGTTCTCGAAAATGGTCGTGCACTGTTGTACTGGGATCGGTCTATCATTACAGACAGGACTATTGTAGCCAATAAGCCTGATATTGTAGTGATAGACCGAGCAGAGCGACTCGCAATGATAGTCGATGTCACCATACCACATGACGTCAATCTCGTGAAAGCAGAAAAAGAGAAGGAAATTAAATATTTGGACCTAGCTCACGAGATTGTCGACATGTGGGATGTGGATTCGGCCATCATTGTGCCGATAGTCGTGTCGGTGAATGGATTAATCGCCAAGAGCCTCGACCAACACCTAAAGAGGCTCGCACTAGGCAGCTGGATCAAGTCTTTGATTCAGAAGGCGGTTCTTCTCGATACGGCGCGCATCGTGAGGAAGTTCCTTTCTCTGAGGCCCTAACCACCGGTGGCTTGGTCCCTGTACCCGACACCGGTGGGTTTCCGTGGTCCTATTTTATATAGTTAAATTTATTTTGATATATTAGGTTTAATTATGTAAAATGTGACTTTGTGAATAGTATTTAATAAAGAGAATAATAATAATATTCTACCACATTCACACAACACCATCTAGTCCCAAACTAAGCAGAAGCTTGTACTATGAGTACTAGATAATGGATAAACATACATATATACTTTTTTTTGTAAATACATACATATTATACATAGCAACACCCAGACCAAGACAAACATCCATGTTCATGCACACAAATGTTTGACTTGTGCGGGAATCGAACCCGCGACCTTCGGCATAGCAGTCGAAAGTATAATAGACATCTCCGTTAATCATGTTCTGTGAATGGTGTGGTGAATCTAAGTGTGTGGTGAATCTAAGAATATGATTACTGCTATTTCTGAGTCTCGGTTTCTACATAATTATCTATTGGATTATTTTTTAATTCTTTTGTAAGTAAATTCTTAGTAGCACCAGATATAATATGCTTAATTATTATTAACAGCCAGGCGAAAAAATCTGCGTATTGGAAAAATCACGTCAAGATTGTCACCAAAAGTTTCGTAATTATTCGCAAAAACATTTTCTTCAGTGACTGCCTGTTGTTTACAATAAAATACAAAATACTGGCGGCGAAAAACCTTCTAGACTGTTCACAAAACTTGTCACAAGTAGGTACTCGAAAAAGACATCTATAATACACAGCCTTTATTATTTTATCCTTGACCATTTCTTAGAAAAAATTTCCGTTTCGCTTTTGAGACGATATTTCTAGAATTTTGTAAACAGTAAGAGCCTTACTTTATAAAAGCTATTGTCACACAACAAAGAAATATAATATTACATTTACAAAATAACAAAAAAAAACAAGTAATTAGATGAGTCGCCAAGGTTTGAAAACACAAATCTGTGTAAAGCTAGAAATCTAATCTCATATTCATACATAGGAAACGCTAATATATTTAAGGCTGCATGCCCAGAGTGAATCGTCGTCACATCAAATATAAATAAGTAGTAAGACTACCGCGAACGTGACATCCTTAAAAGAAACTGGCTGTATGTGACATAATACGGGATCGTGGAGGTTCTATGTCAAGTAAGAGAAAAAGGAGTTTGTGCCACTGATGCACGCGGAAGTATAAGGATCGTAGCACACGTATCAACTCGGAAAGGGATCAGCACCGTATCAACTGGAGCCGTTCAGTATTATTTGTATGGAACTCCCTACTGCAACGCACACTAATCGGAATCGTAACGTAATCGCCTCGCCTCGGGACAAGCTCACGAACCGCGGTGCGGTGCGTAGTCGCCTTGCAGTTCCCGCGTTTACGGTCCGTACGCTAGCTTACGGCTCTCCGTAGCCTAGCTTACGGCTCTACGTAGCTTAGCTTACGTCTCTTCGTCCACGTCCCGCGGTCTGCGTTCGGATTCAAAATGATTGAAGTAGTGCCGCCTAGCCGTCAACCGGCGGTCGGCGAGCCGTAAGCACGGCGTCGCCTAGCTGTAGCCGAGTCGACGTGCCGGAGCTTCTGATCCGCTTACGTTACGTGGTTACGTCAGATTGACGCCTGTTTGACGGCGAGGCTAAAGGCGATGCGGTGACGATTCTTTTCCGAGTTGATATGTGTGCTACGACCCTAAACAAAAATACACTGCTATGCGTAGGCTTAGCTTATATTTGAGAGTTTATTTACATGACCCGGCATTTTCAGAATGCGTAATTGGGTTTTTGACTACGTGGTGGTCTTTGGCGTAGCAGTGTCATTGACCTTCTATGTCCTATGTACTTCGTGTACCCAACCTTCTATTAGACACATTTAGCATGAATGTGGGTGACTTGCTATTTGACACTGTGTTAAATATTTTTAGTTGAATTCCTATACGGAATACCACTTCGTGTGGTCCTGGTGTTCTTTGCGTACGTTGATTGAATGATTCTAAAGTCCCCTACGGAACAGGCTTTATACATAGTGCATAGTTCTTTCAAAAAGTGTTCTTGTTAAAAAAGCCATTGATAAATGTGCAGTTGGGCAACTGGTCCTAGCCCCAAAAACGACATTTAGATTATGTTTAAAAATATTATAAATTCTACACTCAATAGCTATGATATCAGTTTCATCTTACCAGACCCTGTTGGGTTAGAAACAGCTCGAACAAACAAAAACTAACCACATAATAATGTGGCTTTAAATGTTTAGTTACATATTTACATTATCATGAATGAATAAATACAAATGTATATCAGTTCATCAAATTTCATTACAATAGGTTTGCCAATGCTAATAATATTTTCATTACAATCTGTTCTATTGACACAAATAAATACATCAACTTGTTTATAAACCGAATTTCGCTAAGTGCGAGTAAATATTGCAATTTATTACATCTGTGTCAGGGTAAACACCCAAGGGATTTTGATATTCGAATATTTAAGTGCAATATCAATAATATTCAAGTATTGGCACAAACATTCCATTTCTAAACGTTGAGATGCCACCGTAGGGTGAGCTTTTCGCGTTCGTTTACTTATGGCAGTGCGTGAAGGTTTGAAGTGCTTGTGTGAATATTGGGAGGTCTTCCTTAGCTGGTCGGCGTGTTGGTCGTACCCTCAAATGGGTTAATCGCTCGGAGTCGGTGGCGGCATCTGCACCTGACGGACTGAATTACGGTATCAAGACTGTAATACGTTTGCCCATCACAATTGCAGAGTTTAGTTACCATTTTGTAATGGTGCGTGTATGAGTTAGTAGGACAGTAACGAATTGGTTTATTCAATGAAAAGTAATCTTTATTACTTTTCATTGAATTTATTTTAGCCTAATTTTTTTTGTATTTCTTTAAGTGTAAATATGTATTCCAAGGATAAAATAAGTAAGATATGACTAGTAGGGTGTAATTAACTATAACGATACTCGTATCTGGAAATAGATGCGAAGGTGTTTTACACGCAATCTTACTTCTTAGTATTATTATAAATGTGAAAGTTTGAGAGGAGGAATGGATGCTTGTTACTATTTCAAACAAAAACCACTATACGGCTTTAATTTTTTTAATAAATTATTTTATTAAATTATTAAAAAAATAAATTTAATAATTTAAACTAAGCAACAATATAGCTTTTTCGTCAGAAGGGCTACATTTTGTCGCGATAACCTCTATCTATCTATCTATCTATATCGTCACGCCTGTCTCCCATTGGGGTAGGCAGAGACTATAGAACGCCACATGCTTCGGTTCAAACATACTTCTTTCGCTTCCTCGACATTCATTAACCTCATCATGCATGCGCGTCGGTACTTTTAATTTGGCCCTTTTTCAGTACGTCACCTATTTGGTTGGCGTACGTCCGCCTAGGGCGTCCCCTAACGACATTTCCATTCATTCTCGAACGATACACTCCTTTCGTATTCCTTCTTTCATCCATCCGTTCCAAATGTCCAAACCAACGCAACATTCCTTTTTCAACCTTTGTCACTACATCTTCTTTTAGTCCACACTTCTCTCGTATCACACTGTTTTTTACTTTATCAATCAGCCTTACTCCGCACATACTCCTTAAAGCTCTCATCTCCACAGCATTGATTCTACTTTCATGCTTCTTCTGCCATACCCATGATTCACTACCATACATCATCGCGATAACCATAGATAATATAATGCGATAACTGATACCCGCCGAGGTGAAGCCGAGGGTAGATGCTAGTCTATACATATATCTACTAACTAGAAGAATTTTGGATATACTAGCCATCAATACGCGAAAATAGTTCGTGTCACAAACCGTTCAGTAGGTATAGTCCTTATGTCATACATAATAAATTAAATCTATTTTGTAAAGATCGATATGAAAACTTTGCTACATGATAAAACACGTATGAAAGCAAACTTAACATAATATTGCCAATCGATATTTCTATTAATATTCATTGATATTCACATGGCTACATTCCAGATTCAATATAGGTCACATTTTATTCAGGAAATCAATTGCACGCGGCGCAAGTAGTAGGCGGAAACCATTGAACCATAAAACTTGAAAGCAACTATTGATTTTTATTGAATTCAAATAAAATTGGTAGACATCGTCGCTTCTAGTGCTACTTTACACGCGCATTAACACTGGTATACTAAATCAATTTCTAGGGTCTCCCTTGTTTGACCGAAAGGAATTTGACAAATTTTCACTTCCCAAAAAATTATTCGCATAATTTCATTTGCCAAATAATTACTTAGCAAAAAAACTATTCACAAAAAATTGTAACGCAAACCTAATGTTTGGAAAATGAACGTTTGAACTATAACTTGTTTACTAACTAGTACTTTTAACATTTTTTATTTAGTCAAATATTTCAGTTAGAATAACAGTTTTTACGCAAAATCATTAATTATCCTAATCTAAATAGTTCAGTTCCGGGTAACCTACTAAAAACAATATCTTTTTTCTATTAATGCAAGTCGTTTCTGGCACTCGCCGGCCGCTACCGCGGCACCGCTCGCTCGGCTCGTGCGTAGGAGGTCACAGTTCTAACCTAACCTAACCTAATATTTTTTTTAAATAATTAACTTACTCTAACCACTTCCATAAATAAACTAATATCACCAAACGTTTATTGTCTGAAGATTGTTTGCTGTAATAAATCATTTGATTAAAGACCAAATGCCATAATGACATTATGCTTGATAATATTTTGCCAAGAAAAAAATTGACCAAATGAAAATATGCGTACTAAAATCTTTCGAAATATTGCAATGGTATAAAAAATGGTTGCTAAAATTTGTTTGGGTAATGAAATTTTGTGAAAATCTTTTCGGCAAAACGGCAGGATCCCCAATTTCTAGTGTGCCTCGAATGTATGAGCGAGCCAAGGGATTTATTTTTCAAACTGGTCCAGCGCCGACTTGTTTGATTGTACATGGCGCACTTGCTCCGCTGCCGCGCCGATGTGGCATCGGGGTAAACGCGCCATATATGTTTAATATTTAGAATTTCATAAAACAAGTGCAGGTCGACAATAGTTACTATCCGTAACATTAGGTATATAAATAAATTCCAAAATAAAGCAAATTATTGAAAAGTTTCCGTAAAATTCGGAACGAATTCACTGGTATCGGTTTACGGTACGCCGTCCCTCGCACTCAGTATATATTTAAGTTTAAAAATTGATCTGATAGAGATATTTGAGACATGTTGAAATGGTACCTTCTGATTACAATAAAAACTCAATAGTTTTTATGCGACGATGTCTTGCTAGGCGATTCTAGCCCTTATGGTGGTCTAGCGGGAAGTTGTTCGACTGTAGATCGTCTTCGCTACCGCTGCCGCCCGCCGCTGTAGGGCCGTACAGCTGATAGTGCGAGTTTGCGTGTTCTTATTTAAATTGCTGTATTTTGGATAATTGATTAATTCTTTGAAATTTTCCAAAAAAAATCGACCGCTCGAGGATTGTGTACTAAATCACTGGTATCGGTTTTCGGTACGGCGACGTTCCTTACAGCCTGTATGTGTCTAAACTAAATGTTTGTATATCACTGTACCTTTTACGAAGTCAAACAGAGAAACCATTTGTAATATTGCAAATCATACTAAAGGGCATACGTATTTCTGTACGTTACTGTACGTGATCGGCCGAAGAGGTTTTACAGAAATATTTTGCGGGTATTAAATTTGAAACTTGTCAGCTAGCGATAGCCGAGTGGAGACACCGACAGACTGCTACGCAGAGGGTCTCGGGTTCGAATCCACGGCACGCATCAATAACTTTTCGAAGTTAAGTGCGTACTAAATTGTTGAATATTATCGCTTGCTTATCGGTGAAGGAAAACATCGTGAGGAAACCTGCATGTCTGAGAGTTCTGCATGATGTAATTGTAATTGTGATTGTATAGTCTTTGCTGATGACACCACATTAATCGTCAAAAGTGACAATAGTAACAATCTTAAAAGGGAAATTTGCAAAGCTCTTGACGACACCACCACCTGGTAAGAACATAACAACCTTAAAATAAACATGACTAAGACAAAAATAGTACAATTCCAGACGCATAATACTAACACAACTAACATAAACATTTACCACAACAATTATCACCTAACCGACTCAAACGATTGTGTATTTCTAGGTATAACTGTAGATAAGTACTGTTTATTGGAAGGCCCACATATACAACATCCTTAATAAAATAGATCGCTTTGTATTTGTATTAACAAGAACTAGACAAACAGTAAATCTAGATTGTGCTAAAACTACGTACTAACTATTCTCAGATACGGTATAATACTCTGGGGCAACTCTGCAGACAGCAATAACGTTTTTATAGCCCAAAAAAAATTGTACGAGCTGTGTGGAGCCCACTTTTTAGATAGCTGTGAACCACTCTTTCAAAAATGTAATATACTCCCATTACCCTGTTCATATATATACGACATCTGTATATTCGTAAAAAAACACCCCGAACTGTTTGAAAAATTTGGTGATTCGAAAAATAGTAGAACTAGACATAAAAATAAGCTACGCTTACCACAAATTAAATTAGAGGTCCTTAAGAAAAATGTTTATTGTATGTACATCATAATTTTTAATAAGTTACCAGAAAATGTTAGTACCTTAACATTAACTTCATTTAAAAAAACCTTACGTAAAATTCTTGCAAACAAAAATTATCATTGTATAAAAGATTATCTAGAAGATAAGAATATATGTTAATATCCAACTAACACCAGCTTAAGAAGCTGTATTTGTACGCTAGTCTTGGCAGAATATGCAGAAAATCATTGTCATAACACCATTGTAACCATATTCTTGCAAATAAATGATTATTGATTGATTGATTACACACAGTGCCGGCGGCATGCGGAGCCGCCGGCCTGACCGCACAAAAGAGCCGCTGTCTAGCCGCCGGCATGGCCGTCCGAGAAGGCACGTGGGCCGCGCGGGTTGCGACTTAGGGATGCTCGATCCAAGTGCTTTGTATCGATATTTTGGATCGCAATGGATCGTAACAGAATGTATTGATGCAAGTATCGAAACGCTCCATTTGATACGATCCAGTGGATCGATCCGGTATCGTATCAAGTACAAGTAAACAATCCTTTTCAGCTTCAAGTTTAATAAACAAAATTTTACTTCTTAGTTCCAAACAGAAACATAACGTACAAAAGAAACTTGCTTTAATTTCTGCCATAAAATAAATCAATTGTGGTGCGGAAAATAAGAGATGACAATGCTCCAGATCGAATTGGTTCCAAGTTGCATTTAACAGAATCAACCACCAATGAAAAGTATTATAAGCATTTACAGTAATTTTGTTCGATTTACAATTAATATATGTAGGAGAGATTCTTTATATTTCAACTGTATGGTTGGCTTGGTGGCTTAAGCGACCGCCTGACGTTGCGCCGAGTGTTATGGATTCGATCCCCACACGAATCAGAAATTGGTGTGAATTTTGTGTCAGTTAATTGTATGTTTGTATAGTTCTTTGTATGTTTCTTTGTTCTTCTTCTTTTAATATTTTTACATAGTAAAATGAAAGCTACAGCTGCTATGGCAAATGTTGACGACTTCGTTATTCAGCGTAATCGATAACCAATCACAAAGTGTCACCTCACTAGAGTTCTACACGACTGTCACAACTGGAATCATTCCAGTTGTGACAGTCAGTCAGCAGAAAGCCGCGCTGATGCGCGGCCGATGCCGGCGGCACGAACCGCGCGACAAAAGCCGGCGGCTCGTGCCGCTGGCACTGTGTGTAGCAGCCTTGATAGTTAATTTAAAAAAATCACTTACGTCTGTTCGTTAGCTTAGGTGCCACTACTACCAGACTCTACTTACAATTTTTTTTTAAATTGACTTTTTCTATTAACACTTTCTAATTAATATACCTGATAGCTACATATTTTTATTGAAAAAGATATTACTGAACAACGTCATAAGAATTCACTTTAAATTCCAATGTAAGACCTTGTAGTCATGTTCACGTCACTAGAAAAAACCTTTACATCACTAGAAAAAACCTAACAAAATGGGCAGTTCTGACTCATAGACTGCTGACTTATATATAAAAACGAGTAAACCATTTTCACTTACTGACATTATTTATTTCTGGTGCGTTTCTCGAGCGCGTAAAAATTTGTATTATTTATAGCTGAAAACGGGCATTATTCGGGAAAGGTCTTAAAATAAATCAAATTTATAGCTATAGGTATACAAAGCTATTACGAATTTTCATTAATTAGCCAATAAATCGTCATTAAATTTCAAATTCGTCCGTAAATCAACGTTTGCAACAAGTGCTTGTAATGAAGGCAATAAGAAAACTGAGCTACTAGATTTTGTCATTTATTAACTTGAGAATTTGAGACTTGTAGACACAGGATTTGTGATTAGAAACTTAATATTTCTAGTTTATTTTACCAGTGACTTCGCCCACTTTATCTCGAGAGAAGGTAGTGCTATTGTATATGCTATTTGCAAAGTTCCGTCAAAATCTGTATAGTCGTTTTGTGTGAAAGAGTAACAAACATCCATCCTCACAAACATTTATTTGTTTTATCTTTATTGTAAACTAGATCCCTTTCTTTAACATGCGGTAACTCCATCGTACTTTTATAGTCCTTAATTGTATCCAATAATAAATTAGCCCGCAGCTTCTTCCACGCTTGGAATTAAACGGAATGAACAAAACGGGTTCTAATTTTATACGCAGAAGGCTAATCCTTTGTGTTAAAAGAAAGTAGCTTATTTCTGTTTAGTGCTTATGACAGCAGGTCATCTTTTAGTAAGTTTCGTTGGCCTATCTATTTGAGAGATAAGGAGTTACATTTACCTATATATTTTTTTCTTAAAACGTGGTTATTTCGGTATTATAAATAGACATTTAAAGTACAATGAATAGAGCCTAGCCTAAACCGTTATTTAGAAATAAGCCAAAAATTTACTAAACTAAATAAACTTTCAACATCGTTAGATAATAGTCTATTTAAGTAAGTTGGCAAGTTAACAAGTTTTCGATCACAAGACTAAAAGCGTAAATAATTTTATATTTTCTACATTAACACAGTCTGGAAAAGCTTATCTGATGTTCATATAACGTGTTATAAATTCAAAAGTCAGTTTAAATTAAAATTCTCGCAGAAAAATTGCAAAAGAAGGCCTGCGTAGCCAGATTATTCACTGAAACAAGTGGCAGTTTAATGTTCATATTATCTGCGTAATATTTTAATATAAGGGTCCTACCTAAGCGGCTATTTCGCATAGGACGTTTTAAACTGTCACATATATCGCATCTGCACAGCGGTGGGGCGGCTCTATTTTGATCAAATATTTACATTACCTACAACACGGGTCTGACATTTTTCTCTTCCATTCAAATTGTCAATAATGAATATTGTACGGGGAAGCTGACAGGCCGGGCGGCCCGCCTCGTACTTGTTACACAGTCGCTCGAATAAACGTTAAATTTTATCGAACACGACGTGCTCAGATAAAATTCGCATCTAAACAATGGGTAGCACATTTGACGTGACGTGAAAAGACGTTATTCAGGGGGCCCATACTCCTGCTGGGGGACATAACCGCTCATAACCTCTAAGCATTAATGCCGAAGATGAAACAAAGGACGCCATTAGCGATTACATTTACGCCATTTTACATTAGCGAAATATCCATTCTCTATCGAAAGAATACGCAATTATGAGTGTGTTTAATCTTAAATGCTCCGGATGAGCGGAATTTTAATATGAATTTTTAATCAATATGCCTGCGAATATCTTTATCAGATTTTATACGCACGGACCATACTCGTTCCAGACAAATCATATTTAGCTGAGTTAGACAATATTATTTTTAAACATACATATGGACCTCGCAAATTCCAGACAAATTATATTTATCTGAGTTAGAAAATTTTATTTACTTCGTGGAGGCAAAACAAAATTTATTACTCATTTACTAAGTGAGAATTTAAAACCGCTTCGTTGGCTCATCACGTTGATATAAAGCTTGCCCGCTTCGTTTCCTGGAATCGTTTTAATTGACACTGTTTACTACTGACAAATTCTCAGTAGCAACATCTGGAAAACTAATTGAAAAAAAATATAAATCTTTTTACTTGGAACCAACCACCTACGTTAAAATAACAGAATCTGAGTTTTAAAACAAAGTACAAATCGCTTCACCCATTTCTTATATTTACTGGAGTAATTATTGCTAAGTAGGTATGCAAAAAGACTTAATAAACGAAATTGATGTACTGCAAAACTTACTTACGCAAGTAACCTAGTCCTTATCACATTCTATACACAAAACCTTTTTAAAACACGTTCAAACACAGCCTGCCACGTACCTTCCTTATTCTTTTTTCACAAAACGCAAATCCATAACCGCGTTCTAAGAGCGTATTACTAAGTGCCAAATTATAAGTTCATAGTCTGACGGTATAGACTGTAGTGGAGGCTGAAAAATGTTGGTAATTAAACGGGTTGATGCGACGGCACGTAGCTTGTTAGGTGGCGGGTGCACTTCAGTACATGCACGTCCGCGTTTGTCGTGTATGCTCGCACTTATAGTTGGAGTGATGGAATATTTGTTCCAGTTTGGCTAAGCGATGGAGCAGATCAATGGGTTCGTTCTGTTTTAATTAATTGCTTGGTTGTTTTAGGGTGGATTTAAGTGGAAGTATAAACAGTTGACGGTATGTCTGGTCATAAAATTTACGATACTTTGAAATATGAGAAATGATTTGAAATATCATCTATAATTTTGGTTAATACTCCACCATGTTCAACATTTGCTTGTCTGTCTACACACATCTTTTCTCTACCCTGGGCGATATAGACAAGCCTAAGCATATTAATCGTTCTAAAATCTACTCCATTCTCTCCAACTCTTTCCTAAAACATGGCTATCAAGCGTAACGTAATTGCTAAGTGGTACTGTCAAATCTACGATGTATAGTAGGTACCTATTACATATCGTAGGGGGCAATGACCTCTTCCCTTCCCTCCCGATGATATTTTTACGCCAACAACCCACGTCAACGAGGTTTTATATAAATAAATGCTATATTAATCCGTAAATACGGTACGAGTATTAAAGCAATCATGCTATATGTTTACCTTTGATTGACGTTTCGGTTAACAGCTTTTATAGTGAGAAAAACCATATACATATACATATTTACTTATAAACTATGTATTTATATATTTTAACGTTGGCCTATATTATTTTATGATGGTGATTTATAATTGAAATAAAACGACGTATTCCCAGAGGCGAGTGGCAAAGACTGACAATGTTTTATTTCTTATTATAGAAGTAAACACATCATTTGAAATACATGTCTATATGTCTAGTGACAATAAAAGACAGATGGCCAGTACGATACATGGCCAGTGCTAATACATACTGTGTAGATATAAAACCTTCAACACCCCCACTATATCTAACAATATGTATATACACAATTATTACAATCTTTGGATACCTAATATATCCAAAAACTTATTATGCTTTACAACACATAAAGCCTTTGTGAATACATCAGCTGGCATCTCAGCTGTAGGCAAATACTTCACATTTACAATTTTATTTACTACACATTCTCTACAAAAGTAAAATATCTAGAATAGACGCTTTACATTTCACAATGTTCTCTAGAATAGCAATTGTAAAAGTAATTCAAAAATCTAACTGCATAAGTACTATCAGGCCTGGTTAGAACTGCTAAGTACATTAGACAACCAATAGCTTGATATGGGAATTAAAATAGTTTTCCCCCTTACATACATGCAAGTTAATTTTTGTATCACCTGATCAATATAATCAGACTGGTTCAATGTGATAGATTTGTCAGATTAATTAACACATTGACACCAATAACTTTCTTAAGTTTGAAATACTAACTAACATTTTTCAAATATTCTGTTTCTTTATAACCATTTGAAAAAATAAAAATCTCTACAAAAAATATTTCTAACTTTTGTATATATACATAGATCCTATCTTAGATCTCCTATAACCAATATATTTTTATACAAACATTCATAGCAACTAAACATGCACGGAACCGAACTTTATTAACACTAAGCACTCACACTGCACAACCCTACCATCTTGTGAACTATCATATACTTCCCATGCATCATTTTCTTTTAACTTTTCTTTTTGCATGGACAACATCCACTGTTTCTTTTCTGGTCCGTTGCAGCGCCAAACCTGCCCCATCTTCATAGGTTTCAGCGCTTGTACTTGTACAAAGATTCAAGATACCATATCTCTCTGGTGGTTTCCGTGTTCGTCTGGGTCTGTCCATGATAGCTTCATTTTCACACTGAAGTATACTCTCTGAGTCTTCATAATCATTTTCACTGTTGGAGTTATCTTCAAGACTAGATATAGATTCCAAACTTGTTACCTTCTGGACTTGTTTATCTTCTAGACTAGATGTTGATTCAACCTTCTGGGCTTGTCCTGGTTTAATGTCATCCCCCACTGAAGCAACATTCTGGTCTTGTACTTGAATCACGCATTCAGAATGTATTTGTGGTTCAATAATAACCACATCCCTACTTGTAAACACAGTCCTTGATTCTGGATTATAGACTCTGTATCCTTTTATATTATCTGGATATCCTGTAAGAATACATTTTACAGATTTCTTATCCCATTTCTTCCGTTTTTGTTTAGCAACATGTACCATGACAGTGCTATCAAATATTCTGATATCACTGATATCTGGTTTTGTGCCAGTCCATAATTCGTATGGCGTTCTATTATCCAACGCAGCAGCCACAGTTCTATTCTGCAGATACACTGCCGTATTGGTGGCCTCACCCCAAAACTCTTTGCCCAGGTTTGCATCAAACAGTAGACATCTCGCTTTTTCTACGACTGTGCGATTGTATCTTTCGCACAAACCATTTTGTTCTGGGCTGTATGGGTTGCTTTTCTGGTGGATAATACCAGCACTGTTTAGGTAATCTCCAAATTCCTTATTGCAATACTCTAAACCATTATCGCTTCTTATCACTTTAATTGTTCTATTTGTTTGATTTTCTATCGAAAATAAACAAACGTAAAGCGACTGTAGTCATCGACAAATAACAAGAAATACCTTGCTCCTCCTATCGATGTAGTCTCCATAGGGCCACAAATATCTGTGTGCACTAAATCTAGCAAGTTACTGCTTCTCTGTCCACTGCTTTTAAATGGTAAGCGACACCGTTTACCTTCACAGCATGTTGTGCAAGAAGCCTTGCTTATATCTATTTTCTCATCAAATGACATTCCCAAGACAGCATTCTTCATTTTATTTAAATATTCCTTGTTGACATGTCCTAATCTGCGATGCCATGTTACTCCTGATACAGCTGATGCAGCCAAATACTCCTGAGATATCAAGTTTACCTTGTATACTCCATTGACTAATACTGCTGTAGCGACTAACTGTTTCTTTTTATTGAAAACATAACAGCCTTTTTCTGTAAAAGACACACTATTTCCTTTTCTAATTAATTGACTGACTGATAGTAGGTTAGTAGTCAGGGATGGTATACAGCGTACGTCTTCTACCACGATGTCGTACTCGCAATCATCAGTTGTAGTAGTTATTTTAACATTGCCAGAACATAATACAGTCAACTTCTCGCTATTAGCTACGACAATTTCTTTGTTTTGTTCGTATTTGGCATTCATTACCCAACGTTCATTAGCTGTTAGGTGTACACTTGCCCCGGAGTCAATATACCACTCATTTTTGTTGAAATTCGCACTTAAAAATACAGCACTGAATGCGTTTGATTGCACTCTTTCAGTATTCTTCTTCTGTGCAAAATTATTTTCATTCATGCACTGACTTTTGTAATGGCCGATTTGTTTACACCGGTAGCATTTCACTGCCGTGTTTGACTTTGACAGAACAGTACTGTCAGCATTATACTTTTTCTTGGCCATAGACAAATTCTTTTTATTTTGCTTTGCATGACTAATAAAAGCACCGTTCATTTCGCTTTCGTATTCTACTGACCCCATATCTAAAAGTTTCGTTTTAATATTGTCTGCCGTAATGGAAATTCCTGAATGTTCTATTGCCATGATCATTGGTGCAAAACGATCAGGCAATCCAGCCAACAACAATGACCCTGTCCACTGATCATTTATCTCAAAGCCTGTTCCGCTTAGTTTTTGCGCTGTATCAATAATCTGCGTCACATATGACGTCATTGAAGTGGAGTTTTCTCGCCGGATTGAAATTAAATTTCTTAATAGACTTATTCTTCTTGAAAATCCACTATCGTCAAATAGTTGCTGTAACTTATGCCATAATTCTTTTGACGATTTTACATTTTTTACGTGGACATACAATGACGGGTCGATAGTCATTATCAATTTTGCTTTCGTTTTTTCGTCATCAGCGCTTAAAATTTCTTTATCTGGTTCTGCCTTTATGCAATGTTTCATGCCTTCCAGAACCAAGAAATTTTCTGCTGCGAAACACCACTCGGAATAATTATCGCGTCCCTTTAGTTTCGGCACATTTACTAGGTAGTTGCTAGCCATTTTGTTGAACTGATATACTGGAACTTACTGCGATAATTAAAATTACATCTAAATCGCACTGAATACTGTCTTTTAACACTTGCAAAATGCAAAATTCTTGCTAAAAAAACTCAATAGCGATTTTATGAGCTCTCTGGGCCCATAACCTGAAATAAAACGACGTATTCCCAGAGGCGAGTGGCAAAGACTGACAATGTTTTATTTCTTATTATAGAAGTAAACACATCATTTGAAATACATGTCTATATGTCTAGTGACAATAAAAGACAGATGGCCAGTACGATACATGGCCAGTGCTAATACATACTGTGTAGATATTAAACCTTCAACAATAATATTTACCAACTATTTCAGCAATTTTATCCCATTTCAACACGCTTTTAATTAGTTTCACTTTGGTCTTACTTTTCGTTTTAACTTTTTACTTATAGATTTTAAAAATAAATCGCTATTTTCAACTCTTCATTTTCACTGAAATAATACAAAAATGTATCAACTATTTGTCTTAATAGCATTTGAAATATTTTGTTAAAAGCTTGAACCAAACAGCGACAGTAACTCAGAAATAAATCATCATCATCAGCCTTTAATAGTCTACTGCTGGACTAGGCCTCTCCTTTGAAAGAAGGAATTGGCCTACTATGCCACGCTGGCAAAACGGGTTGGTATGGGGTTTTGTATCAAGTTTTCCTTCTCTTACAGTGCTGTTCTCTGCATAATATGCTCCCTCTGTCAGCTCTTACGACACCCACCATGGGATGATATGGGGTGGTGTAGTCTTAATCGCGTATTCTTAATCCGTCACCACACGGACGAAATCAGAAACAAATACAAGCTCTATAAATGTGACACAAAACGTATCCTACAGCTTATTTTTGGAACAAAATAATGTAATATGTAAGTACGTCGAACACAATATCTTGTGGGAATCCGTCTTGTCAATAAAGGCTGTCAGAAATAAGGCTCGTTACAAAGGTATTTCCAATCATGTCACACACAGACATTGCGGTGTGTCAGGACCACGTTTTACTACCTTCAACGGACTGAGAGAGATATTTCCTTTGTGGATCTAAAGGAATGAATTACATAAGGTTCGATTGACCAAATTCTTTACTCAGTATATCTACACTAGGGTTTCTACAGTTTTCGGAATCCGTATCACTATTACGTTTTTAAAAGGAAAACGCAAAAGTTGGGAGCTACTAAACGAAAGATATTTCAAAATGTTACCGTACGGCTTTGTCCGCATGGTTACAATGTAATGTAATGCCCTAATTTCAGCTCTCTAAAGCTTAGCTTTGTATAAGCCTGCGGTGAATAGAAGGACAGGCAGACATCACGAAACTATACAGGTTTCTTTGAGTTTACTGAAGAACCCTAAAAACAGGGCTGCTATTATATTAATGTACTTATTTTGCAGTATGAAAATAAAAGTTGTTATATAATCACTTTGTTTTTTACTAAAAAGCAGATATTTTTCTGGCTGGTAATAAAATTGTAAGCTTTTTTCGGATTATTATTTAAGTGTATCACTAGTCAAGATTCTTGCCAGCATTATTTACTATCAAGACAAGGTTTACTATGAAGACAACAAAACAGAGAACGTAGGGATAAACTTTTACCCGCCGGTATCAAGTACGTATCACAGACCCGAACATTGTTGACCAGTGTAACCAATTACTCAAACTTAATTTAACATGCTGAAACTTAAGGGACGACGAACAATAGCCAACATTAAGTTCACTATGCGTTTATGAAAAGTGATATTTAGTGCGAGTAAATAGCTTCCGTGTGTCATGTGTAGAAAACTTTCAGGTTTTCTAATGGGCTTATTGAAAAAGATCTTATTTATTTTATAAAAGGGCCAATGTCAAGATATGCCCTTTGGGCAGACGGCAGTCGCTTTGAGGAAATGCTGATATTATTAGACTAGAAAGCAGACCCCGGTTTCCAACGCGAAATCTTAGATTCTGATGCAAGCGGGATAATCGGGATAGTCATTATTTTGTTAACTTCTGCATTATGGTTGAATATCTACGAATGCTCTGTGATGTTTAATGCAACCAAAAGGCATACATGAATTTACTCGTATCCGTGATTATCAGCTTAGCTTTTAGTTTAAAACAAACTCAAACTCAAAATCCTTTATTCATTTAGATCACAAAGTGACACTTATGAACGTCAAATTTAAAACATTATTACTGTATGCTTCTACATTTACATTTACTGCCACGTTCGCAAAGCAAGGGCGTAGAACCATGAGAAAGAACGGGCAATAAAACTCACGGTCACTCTTTTTCATCGCCAGGTTTTTAATAATACATAACAATTAAACTTTTGTAAGGTGCTGCAACTGTTATACCTTCTATGTTACTTGTATATATTTACTGTATATAATACTCAAGCATGCATGCAAAACAACGCATGTTCTTATGTGAGATTTCGCCAATATATTAAATGTTATATTCGCCCGTGTGGGTTATTACAACAAAAGATAGTGTGCATATAGTTACTACATATTAGTTAAAAAATTTATCAAAATCGCATAGTAGTAACAAAATGCCATATTACTTTAATTCATCCTCGTAAACTTTCACGTTCAGCAACTTAAAGAATGTGTAAAAGCGGCAAATGCGAACTTTTATGTTTTCTGAGAAATATATTCAAATATATATATTATACACATGTAAAGAAAATAACATCACATAGCTAATTCGAGTCACTCGTTATTTTCGTCTGTAGAGACTATCAAAGTTTTTCCAAGTTCAAAATAATGGTACGCCCTATATACCTAGATTTTATGGCTGGTAACTGTTTTACGGTTATTTCATTATAAACTGTCTAGATATTTGTCTGATAAAAATCTGTTTGGGATTACGGTATCATCTTTATAGACGGGTAATAAAATAAAAGGCAGCTTAGTGAAGAGTCTAACAGACTGCTACGCAAAGGATCTCAAATTCTGAACTACGGTGCGGACTACTGACTTTTCCAAGTTATATGCGTATTTAATTGCTATTTATAACTGATAAACATCACGAGGAAACTTGCATGTCTTATTCTTCTCACAGTTATAAGAGGCCCGTGCTCAGCTGACACGGCTGATGATGAATAAAATAGTCATTCACCGAGATAAATATACACCAAAGCACTTGGTACTTTTTTCATATATGTAGTATGTATTATACTTTAGTGTATAAAATCCGCAAAGGGGTGTGAGTGGGTTCACTATCCAACTCTCAGTTCACAGATGACTATATTAGGTGTCAACGTGACGGAGGGCTACCCGCGGTACATTTCTGACCGATCACGTTTATAGGTTAGGGCCACTCTTGGGTTAAACCGAAAGAAATACAGGTCTTATAAAATCACATTGGAACATTCCTCTCTTTGAATAAAAAAAATAAGTTTAAAAACTATAAGCCGACTACGTCAAAAAAGGGTCTTAAAATAACGAAACAAGAAAATAGCTCATACAGATATAAATCCAGAAAAGTATAAGTACAGGAATGTTCAAGCTAGAGCCGTTGTCGCACCTATTGTATACTAGTGTACATGAAGTTACCTGCCATGTTTGTTTAAGGCAGGTGAGTGTTCCTGGCACCCGCAATGGGTATACAACTGGTGCGACCACGGCTCTAGCTTGAACATTCCTGTACTTATACTTTTCTGGATTTATATCTGTATGAGCTATTTTCTTGTTTCGTTATTTTAAGACCCTTTTTTGACGTAGTCGGGTTATAGTTTTTAAACTTATTTTTTTTATTTTATCCTTTTCCGTATCCCCATGTAAACGCACCGTACAATATTAACATTGTCATATTTAAAGGAAGAAAGAAAGAAAAATAGGTAACGCAAAGCGTCTGAACCGCATGAATTGTAAGTACAACCGCGATTTAAAGCTATCTTTTGACTGAAACAGTTTAATATATGTACATATTCGTAATGTGCTCGCCAATACCTTTCTTTTGATACCAAACGCGTAATGATTATCGCAGTTTGATTTTTTTGAGGTTGTAATTTGAGCTATTAATTCCGTAATAGAAAATTTGGCTAAAATTTATATAGCCTTTGTCAGCCGCGCTATTATTACGAATGTATTGACACCCCATTTTTAAAAATCATTTCAGTAATTTTGGGGCTACGGTGGAACATACAAACATATATACATAGACTGCCAAAAACATAACCCTTCCTTTTGGCTTCGCCGTAGTCGGGTAAAAAGGTGTCAATTTCTTAAAATTCTGTGAGAAATTAAGCATGAAATGGATTTGTTAATACGTTATATAACAGTTTAGGTTTAATTAAAGCCTTTATTACTATTTTTTATCGCAGAATTATAATTTGTTTAAAGCAGCCGCAGATTAATATAAATATTGGCTGATGTCAAACCGTGCTATGGCTTTCTTTGTCTAAACATCAATACCCGTGTAACTGGTTCAGCAGATTTTCTATTCGGTATAGATTTAGTAAATATATTTTTAGACATAAACATATTTTGTCGAACTATAAACTCAAAAAGCCTTAGCATATATGATACAAAACCATACGAACACAATATCTAATTCCGACTTGGTGCTAGCCATTATGAAAATTCTCCAAATAGTGGACAGTCTAAAATCTAAATGTACAAACTTATGTGTAGCAGTTTCACGGAAAGTTTTCTATTTACCAAACTGTCGACGCCACTACTTCAGATAAACATTGTCTACCCTAAGTGCTTTAATTGGCGAACGATTGAATTGAAATCACAAAACCTGACACGCAATCCCGCGTGAATTATACAACTTAGTCTCAGCAAACACACCACCTATTGGTAAACATCGTAAATAAATCCTTAGTTTCTGAGTTTATCATTTTGTAATCAATTTGTAAACGACATATTATACTTAATATCTATATATTTAGGTATATGTCCTTTATCAAACTTTGTAAAAGAGCTTTTGTAATATTCGATAGTGGAATTTGATTACAAAACACGGAAAACACATTTCAGCACTTATCCACTCACTTACCTAACCAGTGCCTTGAATACTAAGATAAGTTACGAAATAAGGAACCGACCTTAAGTTATCAAAGATGTTTAAATACGTATAAGGCTAATATTCCCGCGGCTTTGTGCTAAGCATAGTTTAACCCCTGTTATCCGTTTGGTGTAGGTAGTGATTAAGAGATTATATTCTCGACGCGTGTGCATGAACGAACGTACATAGTTACCAACAATGTATGGCAAACTCTGTTCGTCTTACGAAGTTTCTTGCATAGATCTGTTTCATGTGCTTTGAATAATGCATGGTATGCCAAACTCGCGCATTCATAAGTTATGTACACATCTTAATATATAAAATCCTTGCGTTACTGACTGACTGACAGACACGCTACAGCCAAAACAACTTGTCACAAGAAGATGAAATTTAGCATGTATGTTCCTTGAGGAGTGTAGAGTAGCACTAAGAGAGGATTTTTGGAAATTCCGCCACTAAGGGGGTAAAACTGGGGGTCAATGTTTGTATGAAACTTTTTATTCCTTCAATGAATTGACTCCAAACTTTGTATATTAGTTCCCCAAACGACGATAGTGAACACTAAGAATTATTTTTCTGGAAATTCCTCCCCTAAGGGTGAAGATTTATTATTTATTATTATTAATACTACTACCAGAATCTACTTATAGTATATTTTTTTTAGATTAACTTTATTTATTTACCCTTTCTAATTAATATGCCTGATAATTACATATTTTTATTGAAAAAGATTTTACTGAACAACGTCATAAGAATTCACTTTAAATTCCAATGTAGGACCTTTTAGTTATGTTCAAATCACTAGAAAATACCTTTACATCACTAGGAAAAACCTAACAAAATAGCCAGTTCTACTATAGACTGCTGATTTATATATAAAAACGAAAAATCCATTTTCACTTACTGACATTATTTATTTCTGGTACGTTTCTCGATCGCCTAAGAATTTGTATTATTTATAGCTGAAAATGGGCATTTATTCGGGAAAGGACTTACAATAAATCAAATTAATAACTAGGTAGGCTAGGCTAGGTATACAAAGCTATTACGAATTTTCATTAATTAGCCAATAAATCGTCATTAAGTTTCAAATTCGTCCGTAAATAAACGTTTGCAACAAGTGCTTGTTATGAAGGCAATTCTGTGCTACTCGATTTTATTATTTATTTACTTGAGAATTTGAGACTTGTAGACACAGGATTTGGGATTAGAAACTTAATATTTCTAGTTTCTTTCGCCAGTGACATTGCCCACGTTATCTCGACGAAAGGTAGCTCATATGCTATTGTATAAGCTATATGTACGCAAAGTTCCATCAAAATCTGTAAAGTCGTTTTGTGTGAAAGAGTAACAAACATCCATTCTCACAAACGTTTATTTGTTTTATCTTTATTGTAAACTAGAGCTCTTTCTTTAATATGCGGCAACTCCATTGTACCTTTATAGTCCTTAATGGTATACAATAATAAATTAGCCCGCGGCTTCAAACGCTTGGAATTAATCGGAATGAACAAAATGGGTTCTAATTTTATACGCAGAAGGCTAATCCTTTGTGTTAAAAGAAAGAAGCTTATTTCTGTTTAGTGCTTATGACAGCAGGTCATCTTTTAGTAAGTATCGTTGGCCTATCTATTAGAGAGAGATAAGGAGTCACATTTATATATATTTTCTATTATATTTTCTTAAAATTTAGTTATTTCGGTTTTATAAATAGTCATTTAAATTACAATGAATAGAGCCTAGCTTAACCTGTTATTTAGAAAAAAGCCAAAGACTTACTAAACTAAATAAACTTTAAATATCGTTAGATAATAGTCTGTTTAAGTAAGTTGGCAAGTTAACAAGTTTTCGATCACAAGACGTAATAATTTTATATTTTCTACATTAACACAGTCTGGAAAAGCTTATCTGATGTTCATAATGAACGTTTTATAAATTCAAAAGTCAGTTTAAATTAAAATTCTCGCAGAAAAATTGCAAATGAAGGCCTGCGTAGCCAGATTATTCTCTGAAACCAGCGGCAGTTTAATGTTCATATTATCTACGTAATATTTTAATATTAGGGTCCTACCTAAGCGGCTATTTGGCATAGGACGTTTTAAACTGTCACATATATCGCATCTGCACAACGGTGGGGCGGCTCTATTTTGATCAAATATTTACATAACCTACAACACGGGTCTGACATTTTTCTCTCCCATTCAAATTGTCAATAATGAATTGTACGGGGAAGCTGACAGGCCGGGCCGCCCGCCTCGTACTTGTTACACAATCGCTCGAATAAACGTTAAATTTTATCGAACACGACGTGCTCAGATAAAATTCGCATCAAAACAATGGGTAGCACATTTGACGTGACGTGAAAAGATGCTATGCAGGGGGCCCATACTCCTGCTGGGGGACATAGCCCAGCTCATAACCTCTAAGCATTAATGCTGAAGATGAAACAAAGGACGCCAGTAGCGAAATATTCATTCTCTATCGAAAGAATACGCAATTATGAGAGTGTTCCATCTTAAATGCTCCCCCGATGAGCGGAATTTTAATATGATTTTTTAATCGACATGCCTGCGAATATATTTTTCAGATTTTATACGCACGGAACATACTAGTTCCAGGCAAAGCATATTAAGCTGAGTTAGATAATATTATTTTTAACGTACATATGGACCTCGCTAATTCCAGACAAATTATATTTAGCAGAGTTAGAAAATTTTATTTACTTCATGGAAGCAAAACAAAATTTATTTACTCATTTACTAAGTAAGAATTCAAAACCGCTTCGCTGGCTCATCCCGTTGATATAAAGCTTGCCAGCTTCGTTTCCTGGAATCGTTTAATTGACACTGTTTACTACTGACAAATTCTCAGTAGCAACATCTGGAAAACTAATTGAAAGACAGTATAAATCTCTTTACTTGGAACCAACCACCTGCGTTAAAATAACAGAATCTGAGTTTTAAAACAAAGTACAAATCGCTTCAACCATTTCTTTTATTTGCTGGAGTAATTCTTGGTAGGTAGGTATGCAAAAATACTTAATAAACGAAATTATTGATGTACTACAGAACTTACTAACGCAACTAACCTAGTCCTTATCACATTCTATACAGAAAACCTTTTTAAAACACTTATTCTTGTTTCACAAAACGCAAACCCATAACCGCGTTCTAAGAGCGTATAACTAAGTGGCAAAATTATAAGTTCATAGTCTGACGGTATAGACTGTAGTGGAGGCTGAAAAATGTTGGTAATAAAACGGGTTGATGCGACGGCACGTAGCTTGTTAGGTGGCGGGTGCACTTCAGTACATGCACGTCCGCGTTTGTCGTGTATGCTCGTACTTATAGTTGGAGTGATGGAATTTTGTTCCAGTTTGGCTAAGCTAGGGATCATATCAATGAGTTCGTGCTGCTTTAATTAATTGTTTGGTTGTTTTAGGGTGGATTTTAGTGAAGGAATAAAAAGTTGACGGTATGTCTGGTCATAAAATTTACGATACTTTGAATTATGAGAATTGATTTGAAATATTATCATCTATAATTTTGGTTAATACACCACCATGTTCAACATTTGCTTGTCTGTCAACACACATCTTTGCTCTACCCTGGGCGATATAGATAAGCATAAGCATATTAAACGTTCTAGAATCTACTCCATTCTCTCCAACTCTTTCCTCAAAACATGGCTATCAAGGGTAACGTAATTGGTAAGTGGTACTGTCAAATCTACGATATATAGTAGGTACCTATTACATATCGTAGGTGCAATGACCTCTCCCCTTGCGCGCCTCCCGATGATATTTTTACGCCAACAACCCACGGCAATGAGGTTTTATATAAATAAATGCTATATTAATCCTTTAATACGGTACGAGTATTAAAGCAATCATGCTTTAGGTTTGCCTTTGATTGACGTTTCGGTTAACAGCCATTTATAGTGAGAAAAACCATACATACATATACTCACGCCTTTTTCCCGTCGGGGTAGGCAGAGACAACAGAACGCCACTTGCTTCTATCCTTACACACCTCACGCGCTTCCTGTACATACATTACTCTTTTCATACATGCTCGCCGGTTTCGGGTACTTCGGACCCTGCCGTTTTTTAGGACGTCCCCAATTTGGTCGAGGAATGTCCGACGAGGTCTACCGCGACCGACTTGTCCACACACAATTGCCTTATAGATCTGATTCGTCATTCTTTCTTCACTCATTCGCTCCACGTGTCCAAACCACTTCAACATTATTTTCTCAATCCTAGTCACGATATCTTTCAGACCACTGTTCTCTCGTATAGTTACATTCGGAATTCTATCAATCAGTCTCACCCCACACATACCTACTACGCAGTGATCGCATATCAGCTGTACTAATTCTTCTGTCATGCTGTAAGAAAAACCATATCATCATCATCATCAGCCTTTAACAGTCCACTGCTGGACTAGGCCTCTCCTTTGAAAGGAGGAAATTGGCCTACTATACCACGCTGGCCAAACGGGTTGGTATAGGGTTTGTATCAAGTTTTCCTTCTGTAACAGTGCTGTTCTCTGCATAATATGCTCCCTCTGTTGGCTCTTACGACACCCATGGGATGATATGGGGTGGTGACATTCCGTATTCTTAATCCGTCACCACACGGACAAAACCATATATTTACAATTAAATTATGTATTTATATATTATAACTTTGGCCTTTATGAATATAGGTATTTTATGATGATGATTCATAATATTCACCAACTATTTCAGCTATTTTATCCCATTTCAATACGCTTTTATTTAGTTTCACTTTGGTTTTACTTTTCGGACACATACCAATAAAAAATTTAACTTTTGACTTATAGATTTTGAAAATAAATCGCAATTTTCTACTCTACATTTTCACTGAAATGATACAAAAATGTATGAACTATTTGTCTTTATAGTATTTGAATCATTTGTTATAAGCTTGTACCAAAACAAACAGCAACAGTAACTCAGAAATAAATACAAGCTCTACACTACAAATGTGGCACATACGAGTACGTATCATCTTCTATATATTAAAAGAATTTGTGTTTTATAATACGAGTCGGCCAGTCCGTTCTACCCAACCGATTCGCATGATTCTTTTTTAAATGAAAGCTCTCACTGCATAGATTTGTCATCAAACATTAGAACTTACCTAACTTGCACATTCATCAAGTTATATGCAAAAACAGTTTTCTCCCATACATTTTTTACGCTTTCGTAGCCGTAGTCAATGACTTTTTGCTTCCATATATCTGGTTCTCATTGAGGTAGGCGTTTCGTTATAGGCCTATAACACGCGCTGAAAAGAGCTCTTTCATCTGATGGTATGCTCATTTAAATTGGGTAAGTTTGAAGCAAGATAGGTGTGGACATTGACAGGCAGCGATAGCCGAGTGGATATACCAACAGACTGCCATGCAGAGGGTATCAGGGAGGTTCGAATCCACGGCGCGCACCAATGACTTTTCGGAGTTATGTGCGTATTGAATTGTTAATTATCGCTTGTCCCGTGCCTCGGAGAGCACGTTAAGCTGTCGGTCCCGGTTGTCATGAAGATCTTTGACAGTCGTTACAGGGCGTCAGTACCTTCTAAAATAAACTGACACTAGTCTAAACCATGGAATATCGCTATCCCTTCGGGTTGCGCAGGTCAGACAGGCAGTCGCTCCGTGGAAAAGCTAATATTCAGCCATTTCCGGTTAGACTAGTAAGCGGACCCCAGATTGAAACTGGGATAACGCTCAGAGAAAGAAGAAGAAGAGGTGTGGACATTGAATTTATTTTTCAATATTTTCCTATAAATTTCTTAAGATTCCATTGCGTTCTCTCTACATGGACGGTCCTAAATTCAAAAATATTTTTATGGCATCTAATAAGTTCCTTGCGGTAGGTAACTGCCAGGAAAAAACGTTATGCCTCCTTAAGGTGACCTTGCCTTACTTTCATACGGGTGAGAGTGTAGGTAGTGGTGTGTAAAATTATACCCGATGTTGGTCAAATTATCACTATAGTGAATTATCGCTGATGGCAGTTAATATTCCTCGAATGTTACCAGTTAACCCTTAATGTTGGGTGAACTGATCTCTGATGTAGAGGAATTTTCCTTACGTTTTTATGTTAGGAAAATTTTTGTGTTTTTAAATTACGGACTTTCTTCGGGCATCCTAGTTTTTTTTATGTGGAACATATTACAGCGGTTCATAGTACTATTGTCACATAATTATATTATTACAAGTGGTAGTTATGGTAGAAATTGTAGTTTTGGTAAGAATAGTACTTTTGACAGCTTCGGCGGTTTTGGTAGAAATGGTAGTATAAAAAAAATTTAGATATGATAGTGTTAGTACGAATAGTAGTTTTGGTACAAATAGTAATTTTGATAGGAATAGTATTTTCGGTAGGAATAGTAGTTTTGGTAGAAATGGTATTATTGGCATTGGCAATTGGTATTATAGTTTTGGTAGCAAGGTTACTTACGATTGCTACCAAAGCTACCATTCCTACCAACACTACAATTTCGACCAAAACTATAAACGTCATTATTACATTTCTAAATTATGATGGATTAATCACACCCATACACAAAACAAAATAAATCGTGCTTCTCACAGAAATATCTAGCTGGATAACAAATAAAACATATTTTCTTACTTATAAAAATAAGTTGTTTCTCTATATTTTTAATTTTGATAGTTAAATATTGACAGATAAAGAAAAAAGTGAAGTTAGCGTAAGTTAGTTACCTACTTAAGTTTCTGATTTAATAACGTATTTTTTGGGAGTAGTTGTGTTTTCAATTATAATGATGGTTCTTGGAAGGAAATTGAAAAATGCTCAGAGAAAGTTTGAACAAAGAATCTTGGTAAATGACGGCCCTGTTGGAGATTTGGTACCGGATCCTCCTACTGCTAAAAAAATACGGTCGGAAACGGGTTCAGATTTGATTCATTCTACCATCAACAATTTTCAAGTGATTTCCATTCTTGGTGACAGTAATTTCTTATTCCGCGCAATTTCTTATTGTTTATATGGAAGTGAGAATAAACATTATGAAATTCGTTTGGCCGCTGTTAATAACATTGTCAATAAGTGGGATGTATATAGTAACTTCATTGTTGGTGACGAAGCATATGGCCAGACCATTACAAATGCAACAGATTACAAACGTGTGATGGGGGCCAATGGACAGTACGCAGGGCATGCTTAACTTCAGAGTGTAAGTGAGCTTCAGAGTGTACCTCTGAATTGACACTCAGGATATAGAGTGTCAATTCAGAATTCACCTGGAAAACAGTAATACGATTACTGATTATGGTACTGGCGAAATTGTTCATAACTTGCTATTTTCTGGGCACCTGGACGAAGGACATTACAGTGTCCTAATGGACAGAATGGTAGGGCAGCACAGTCATATTGAAGAACTTTCTTTCGTCAATGTTCAGTTATACATATTATATATATCCCTAATGCGCGGCAAACCATTCAGATTACTGGCATTAGCCAAGGTCGAAATTTCACGATACCTTAGGTGCAACTCAAAGCCAATGTTGTGAGAAAATAAGTTTTGTGATATATACATTTTTGGTAAGAATATAATCTTTTTACTTATTAGATAAGGCTACATTGTACTCATCATACCTAAATGTAGGTAAGAGCTTTTTTATAATATTAAAATATGCTGTGGAGCAGCACGGGTCCTCTAGTACAGCTTATTTTTGGAACAAAATAATATAATTATTGTATGTACATCGAACACAATATTTTGTGGGAAACCGTCTTGTCAATAAACGCCGTCAGAAATAAGGCTCGTTACAAAGTAAGCCAATCATGTCACACACGGACATTGCGGTATGTCAGGACCACGTTTTACTACCTTCAACGGACTGAGAGAGATATTTCCTTTGTGGATCTAAACGAATGAATTACATAAGGTTCGATTGACCAAATTCTTTACTCAGTATATCTACACTAGGGTTTCTAAAGTTTTTGGAATCCGTATCACTATTACGTTTTTAAAAGGAAAAATAAAAAGTTGGGAGCTACTAGAAAACGTAAGATATTTCAAAATGTTACCGTACGGTTTTGTCCGCATGGTTACAATGTAATGTAATGCCCTAATTTCAGCTCTCTAGAGCTTATGGTTTTGTGTAAACCTGCGGCGAATAGAAGGACAGACAGACATCGCGAAACTATAAAAGTTTCTTAGAGTACTGAGGAACCCTAAAACCAGGGCTGCTATTTATGTATTTGCATGCATATTAATGTATTTTGCAGTATGAAAATAAAAGGTGTTATATAATCACTTTGTTTTTTACTGAAGAGCAAATATTTTTCTGGCTTATGGTAATAAAATTGTAAGCTTTTTTCCGTATATTATTTAAGTGTTCCAAGTTTGAATTGACTGGACTGTTGTTTCCCTGCCAAAGGTCAATGTTGCTATAATAAGTCATTGCACAGACTTCGGTTCTGGTAATTTTACTTTTAAGTTTTCTGTAGTTTATCTTTACTGCGCAGGTATAGCTATACAGTGTTCAGACTGATTTTCTTAAAATTAAAATGCCTTAGTTAATATACCTAATGTTTTTTGTATTATCCTGCAGAATAACGCCTGTTTCGCGGGAAAATTACAAAGACAACTATCGAACATAAATGGATATCCAGACTTGAAACAGCAATGTGTAGATCACACAATGTCTGTGTATAAAGGATTTGAAATTTTAAACAAAACAGTGATTATAGTTCACTTTAATAATCTATCTATTGAATCGCTTTGTATCCGTAAGGACATTATTTATTAAGAAGTTTATGTACCTATGTGTAGTTAGGCTATTCTGGTCCTCATAGCTTTATTTATATATACCTACAGTCGAACGACTTCCCGCTAGACCGTCATAAGGGTGAGAATCGCTCAGCAAGACATCGTCGCTTCCAGTGCTACATTACACGCACATTGACACTCGTATACAAAACCAGTTTCTAGTGTGCCTCGACTCTATGAGCAAGCCAAGGGACTTTTTTTCAAACTGGTCCAGCGCCAACTTGTATAATTGTACATGCTCCCTAAAGCTTTTCGAAATAGAACTTTCAAAATTGTATCAAATTCACCTTCGAAAATAGATACTACAAATAAGACGTGACGTTCTAAGAATCAAACACGGTTGTTGCATCACTAGTCAGAGTCTTGTCAGCATTATTTACTATCAAGATAAGGTTTACTATGAAGACAACAAAACAGTGAACGTACGAACGTGTAACCAATTACTCAAACTTAATTTAACATGCTGAAACTTAAGGGATGACGGACAATAGCCAACATTGAGTTCACTGCGTTTATGTTAAGCGATATTTAGTGCGAGTACCTAAATAACTTCCGTGTGTCATGTGTAGAAAACGTTCAGGTTTTCTAATTGGCTTATATAAATAAGCTTGCTTTTTTACGGGTGAAAAAGGTATATTATCAGCTGTCAATACATACTAATCATATTTGCAATTAATTTTAAAATTATATAAACCCATAAATAAATTCAATAGTCGTACTTAAAAAGATATTTGAATAGAGCAAGTTAATAAATATATTTGCCGCTTTGCGTGACGCAGTATAAGCAATTCTGTGCTGTAATTTATACAGTGCCACAAAGACAACCACATCATACCAATAATGGAACAGATGTTGGAATTTTTATTGAGATGCAGTTGAGGCAATATTTTGCTGGCGTGAGAGGCTGATTCGGCGGTGGGCCTCAATGCCGGCCTCCGCTAACATACTGGCCGCCGCGTCGGCCCCGACCCGCTGCCACGGAAAAGAAAAAGTGCCTGTTGTCAAACGTCATAATTTTTAATACTATTGTTATTGTATTTTATTGTATATAAGTTTTTAGTGTATAAATTAAGTTTTATGTTGAATAACGGTGACAAAAGTGGTGAGAAAACAGGTGCCAGTCAACCTGGCACATCGACTACTCTGGTGCGCTGCCCCAGTTGTCCCCAGGCACGTTTCTTTAAAAGTGAGCGGGGCCTAAAAGTACATTTTGGTAAAATACACAAAAACCAGAATGTACTTTCTGGCCCCAATATATCAACACACAACACCACACAAAATATGCAAACAGTCCCAAATGAAATTCCTTTTTGGCAATATTTAAGTAAATTAAAAAAATCTATTCCGATCATCAAACGAATTCCCCGGGGTGCAAGGCCTTCAGTGGCCCAAAATCTGGCACACTGCGTATGTCTTGTGGTCCCGGAGAATTCTTTGACGGCTTGGGAACAACTTCTCACCTTTCCTTATAGAATATTACACGCACAAGAAAACCGGCTAACTAAAAAAACCCTTACAGCAAAAATTAAGGAAAATTGTACCTTTTCGGCATCCAAATTAAACTACAATTCATCTAAAATATATCGTAATAATTCTATCTACCACCACGTAGAAACAAAACTGAGGGAAGGTGATATTAGGGGAGCGTTCAGGCTCTTATTTAGTAGCGATGTGGTGGCACCTTGCTCTGCCGACACACTCGCGAGTCTGCAGAGCAAGCATCCAGCGCCAGGGGATAACCTCTCTTTCCCTGATCCACCTAACATGGATTCTGACTTTCTCAGCATTACAGCCAAGGACGTGGTTGGTGCCGTTTGCTCCTTCCAAAGTGGTTCCGCTGGTGGTCTCGACGGCTTGACACCACAACATCTGAAGGATCTAGTGTGTTCAAGCGCCGGGGCGGCCGGCGACACGCTTTTGAGGGAGCTTACGGCCTTAATCAACCTCATGCTCTCCGGCAATGTGAACGATGACATCGTCGATAATTTGTATGGCGCTAATTTATGTGCCTTACAGAAGTGAGACGGTGGCATTCGTCCCATTGCCGTTGGGAGTACATACAGGCGTATGGCAGCCAAGATATACTGCCGACATTATAAATCTACTTTGACAAGTAAATTTCAGCCCCTGCAGCTTGGCTTCGGTTCTAAGGGAGCCCCCCTTAGAACCGAAGCCAAGCTGCAGGGGCGAGGCTGCCATACATACCCTGTCTACGTACCTTGGCTGTAATGGAGGTGAGGTTATCTTGAAGGTTGATTTGATGATGAAAATGCCTTTAACTCGGTGAACAGGGACACCTTGTTGACACAAGTTAAATTAGAAACACCCAAAATGTATAACTTTATTTGGCAATGTTACAGACACCCTTCTAAATTAATATATAAAGAAAATCTTTTAGAATCCGCTGTTGGCTGTTAACAAGGTGACCCTCTTGGACCACTAATTTTCAGTTTAGCTATTCATCCAATCATCAACCAGTTAAATTCAAAATTTAATGTCTGGTACCTAGACGATGGGACCCTCGCGGGGCGGATTGAGACAGTTTATGAAGATCTAGCACTCCTGAAATCAAAATTCTTGTCAATCGGTTTAGAACTCAACCCAAGCAAATGTGAAATTTTTATTAACAACAGTTTAGACAAATCTGCCATACTGTCTAAATTCCAAAATCTGGCGCCGAATATTACCCACATCGAAAAAAGTTCTCTTCGCCTCCTTGGGTCCCCAATTTTAGACGAAGGTTTTGATTCATTTTTACATGACAAAATTCAAAATTTTAGTGAAATTTCAGATAGATTACTCAAAATTAATATTCACTCGGGTTTCACTATTATTAGATATTGTCTTTTTGTGCCTAAATTTACACATGCTTTTCGATCTTCACCATTTTGGAAAAACCCATCATCACTCTTTCAAATCTCAGAGGCAGTGGGACGGGCCGCTTTGCAGCGCAGTACGAGAAAATCTCCTAAGTACATCGTCCAATGCTGCAGAGCGTGCCCGTTTGCTGGCTGTGGGAGAATGGGAATCGGGTCTCTGGCTTCAGGCACTGCCATCGTCCAACATAGGTACCATGTTGGACGATACTACTTTCCGTATCGCCGCTTGCCTCCGTTTGGGTGCGTCATGTGTTTCTCCGCATCGCTGTCACTGTGGGGAGGCTGTCGACAGCCTTGGTCACCATGGCTTATCATGCAGCAGGAGCGCAGGTCGAATATCATGACACGGCAATCTCAATGACATACTTCGCTGGGCTCTTGTCACCGCTGGCGTTCCAGCCCAACTTGAACCGCAGGGGCTGGCACGTGACGATGGCAAAAGACCAGATGGTATGTCTTTACTGCCATGGAAGTTGGGTAGGCCTTTGGTGTGGGACGCAACGTGTGTCGATACCCTCGCGCCATCTCATCTTCCTGGCACAGCGGGTTGTGCGGGCGCTGCTGCTGCTACAGCGGAGACCTTCAAACGGCGCAAATACGCAAACCTAGTAGGGGATTACGTATTTGAGCCATTTGGGGTCGAAACGTTCGGGCCATGGGGTCCAAGTGCAAGATTTCTTTTTAAAGATCTCGCAAAGAGACTGGTCGACGCCTCGTGTGACCAGAAGGCTGGGTTGTACTTGGCCCAAAAATTTAGCATTGCCATACAACGTGGCAATGCTGCCAGCGTTCTGGGCACGCTCCCAGTCGAGGGCGATGTGGAGGACTTTTATGACGCCCTCTAAATTATTTTCTTTTTTCGATTTATTTTGTATATACTTATTTCGTAGGATAATATTTTAACATTTATGTTTAATTAAATAGGTATATAGTGGTATCTAAATAATATTATGTACTTAGATTGTTATGAAAATGAATAAATCTCTCAGTGAAACTTTTCTATTCTGCATTGGCTTATTGAAAAAGATCCTATTTATTTTATAAAAGGGCCAATGTCAAGATATGCCCTTTGGGCAGGTCAGACGGCACTTGCTTTGAGGAAAGGCTGATATTATTAGACTAGAAAGCAGACTACGGTTTCCAACGCGAAATCTTAGATTCTGATGCAACCGCGATAATCGGGATATTAAATATTTTGTTAGTTTTTGCATTATAGTTGAATATCTACGAATGCTCTATGATCTTTAAATCAACCAAAAGACATACATGAATTTACTCGTATCTGTGATTATTAGCTTAGATTTTAGTTTAAAACAAAACAACGCATGTTCTTATCAGTATGTAAGATTTTACCAATACATATATAAAATTTTATTTTCGCCCGTGATGGGTGTGTGACAACAAGAGATAGTGTGCATGTATAACTATAAGTTATATTATTAGATCAAAGTTTTATCAAAATCCACACAGTAGTAACAAAATGCCAAATTACTTTCATTCATCCTCGTAAACTTTCACGTTCAGCAACTTAAAGAATGTGTAAAAGCAGAAAATGCAATTTTTTATGTTTTCTGCGAAATATATTCAAATATGTACACATGTTAAGAAAAAAACATCACATAGCTAGTTTGAGTCGCTCGTTATTTTTGTCTGTAGAGACTATCAAAATTTCTCTATGTTCAAAATAAAACGTACTAGCCCTATATACCTATATTTTATGGCTGGTTAACGGACTGTTTTACGGTTATTTCATTATAAACTATCTTGGTATTTGTCTGATATAAATTTGTTTGGGATTACGGTATCATCTTTTTAGATGGGTAATAATATAAAAGGCAGCTTAGTGAAGAGTCTAACAGACTGCTACGCAAAGGTCTCAAATTCAGAACTACGGTAGGCACTACGGAATTTTCCAAGTTATGTCCTCATTAAATTGAAACCTATTTATCACTGACAAACATCATGAGGAAACCTGCATGACTTATTCTTCTCATAGTGAGAAGAGGCCCGTGCTCAGCTGACATGGCTGATGATGAATAAAATGGTCATTCACCGAGATAAATATACACCAAAGCACTTGGTACTTTTCTCATATATGAAGTATGTATTATAGTTTAGTGTATAAAATCCGCAAAGGGGTGCGAGTGGGTTTACTATCAAACTCTCAGTTCATAGATGACTATATTAGGTGTCAATGTGACGGAGGGTTACCCGCGGTACATTTCTTACCGATCACGTTTATCGAATAGGGCCACTCTCGGGTTAAACCGAAAGAAATACAGCTCTTATAAAATCACGTTGGAACATTCCTCTCTTTCAGAAAGGTGTAAATTTCACAAAATTCTTCTCGAAATGAAGCATGAAATGGATTTGTTATATTGTTATATAACAAATCCATTTCACGATTCATTTCCCAAACCTAAACTGTCGTTTAGGTTTAATAAAAACGTTTATTACTATTCTTTTATCGCAGAACTGTAATTTATTATAAGCAGCCGCCGATTAATATAAAGATTGGCATAACTGATGTCAAACCGTGCTATGGCTTTCTTTGTCTAAACATCAATACCCTTGTAACTGGTTCAGTAGTTTTATATTCGGTATAGATTTAGCAAATATTTTTTTAGACAAAAACATATTTCGTCGAACTATAAACTCAAAAAGTCTAAGCATATATGATAAAAAATCATACACAATATTCGTTACCACATTCCGACTTGGTGCAAGCCATTATGAAAATTCTCCGAATAGTGGACAGTCTAAATGTACAAACTTACGTGTAGCAGTTTCACCGATGGTTTTCTATTTACCAAACTGTCGACGCCACTAGTTACTGCATATTGCTCTCACACTTGACTCTACAGGAAAACTCGGGATATTGAACATATACTTTAGAATTTTAGTCTATATTTTACGTCCCAAATGTTTCAAAGTATGTTTGTAAATCTTTTTAATTAAAAAGTTACCTGACCTAAAACTTTTAGGTCGGCGGAGTTGTTATTCAATATAGGAGGATATAATAAAAATGTTTTAAAAAACTCAAGTCTTAACAGTCTTAATAAAGTTTTCACAAGAGTTTCATTAATGGAAGTACAATTCCATGTTTCTAGTTGGATGTGTGGTGCATCATGAAACATTTCTGTGAATTGTTGATGAACCTGAAGACTGAAATTTTTTGATGCGACTGATAGTTTCTCATTAGTACGAAATGGTAGATAATATATTCTGTAAACTTAATATAGTCACTCATTGATATGTTAGCCTGAGGGTAGGCGAGCAAAAGGTGAAATGTTCCGCTTTCCCTACAGGCAAAGGAAAGGAGGGCTGGAAATTTAGAGTCTCTGGCGTTCTCATTTACCGTTTTCGTAAACGCAAGAAAGGTATTAGTGTTACTTGACATTGATCATTTGGGACGGTTGATTTATTTTTTGGTGACGCCGTAGAAACTCGTGAGATCGACCAAGTTTGGGCTGGTGGAGGAGGTCCGTGAGACTCTCCCCTAAAGACGTTCAACTTCTTCTCCTCAAGGTCCCGAGTAATGCCGGAAACACGTGAATCGCGCTAAGCAGGCTTTTCTGTGCCATGGGTTGATACTACATCGATCGAGTCGGCCTATTTATTCTGTACACGTCCAAACAAAAAATAATAATTATGTAATTTATTTCTAATTCCAATGTTAATTATTCTATTCAAGAAATTAGTTAAATTCACTTTTGCCTCAAGAAGTATTTACAGCAGTAGTTTTATCAAACTTGTTATTTACACGGCTCGTACCGGCCTAGTTAATTAGAAGTTTATAAGTGGCTTTGCGAACTAGGAGGGACTTCTGAAGAATATATATTTTCATCGACGATTACTCGACGACATGACACAGCCACCCGCCAAACAATTAGGTTGTTTTCAAAGAAATTAAATTTGTTTGTAAAGTAAATATAGGCAGAAAATAAAATCAAATGGGGTCGCTGTTTATTTGAGGGTTAACTAAGTCGTTAAACGACTTATTTTTGAGTATTGGATCAAACGGGCACAAATTGTTAGCAGAGTGGCCGGCAATGACGGCTTTGTGACTCGATTTTTTTTGGTAGTAAGTTTTGCTCATTTGTACAATGATTGTCCTATTTACAAACAATTTTATTTATATATTTTTTTATTGACTCACGCCTGTACCCCCGAAGGGGTAGGCAGAGGTGTAATATTACACCCACATTTCGCCATGAATTTTTAGGTCCCACGTAATAGGGGGCGAGCCTATTGCCGTACCGGACACATTACCAGACTCCGTGCTGCTACTGAAATTTTCCTAACGGAAAAACCCAATAACACTTTGCCCGACCCGGGAATCGAACCCGAGACCTCTCAATCCCACGCGCACATTTATGACGCGAGACCAACGAGGCAGTCTACAAACAAGAAAACCTTTTAAGAAATTGCAGTATTCCAGTTTTCTTGTATTCCGTGGCTGTGATGTTATTTTACATCCTTAACATTAAATACATATACATATGTTGTTTTATTTCAATCCTCCCAAGGAACAGGAGGAGGAACCCAATAACATTTTGCCCGACCCAGGAATCGAACCCGAGACCTCTCAATCCCACGCGCACATTTATGACGTGAGACCAACGAGGCAGTTTACAAACAAGAAAACCTTTTAAGAAATTGCAGTATTCCAGTTTTCTTATATTCCGTGGCTGTGATGTTATTTTACATCCTTAACATTAAATACATACACATATGTTGTCTTATTTCAATCCTCCAAGAAGAGTCCATCCATCCAAGAAACTTGCAATTAGTATATTTAGTAAAATCACAATTTTTATCAGACTCGTTTTCCACTGCGTCTTCCCTTCACATCACTTTCAGAATTCTCAACAGGAAAGAAACAGTTAAGTCAGTTAACAGTGAAGAAATAGACGATATTCTTGGAGACATCACACCAATTCCCTCGAGACGATTACACACTTACTACTTTAAGTTATTAATAAAGCTTTATATGTCCTATCAAATACGAACGAATTTAGCGATATTTTTATCCCAACATAAAAAGTTAAAAGTGAATCATATAATAATAAAAATTCAGAATGTTCGCCTAACTGACAGGTGACATTTTTTGTTATGATTTTATGAATCTCATATTATATTGCGTTTTATTTGTTCAAGGGACTTTATTTCAAGAGGAATGCCATATAAACAAAGTAATTTTATGATATTTTTTATTTTTTTCGAAATCGTTTCAGATAACAATTCAGGTCACTTTCATTCCAATGGCACCAATAATATTAGGCGAAATCATAAAAGGAACATAAATATACCCTAAAATAAATACAAAGTAAAAGATCACAAGAAAACACTTTAGGAATAAATTGAAAATGAATGTTCGAAAAACCTTTAAGAAAGGCTTCTCGAGTACTTACAAATGATATGACAAAGAAACGCTTTGATCTTTCTCGCATTTGAGGAGTTGTTAACAGTGTGCAGCATCGCCGTACGTGATGCGGATATTTAGACGTAACAATAACCTTATGAAGGCCTCATTTTCTTAACAACTACACCGCCATCTTTCAGCAATGAGAAGACATATGAGAAGAGTGTTGTCACTTGCGTCGACATTGTTGACAGCAAAGAGGATGCTTTTGAATAATCGGTTACACACATCAATACTTATTTTTGCGAGGGTTGTTTTATGCAAGACTGGTCGATAAATGACACAAATTGGTTTTAATTCTAAATTCTATTTAAAAATAAATAGTTCCCATTTTGAATGGGGCATGTTACACTTGTTAATATTATCATGATCCTAGTATCGCGATATCACAAGTATTGACATGGCATATTATATTATCAATAATATCATCATCAGTACGCGTTTGAAACTACTAGAGAAAGTAGTGTTTAGTGCAAGATTAAATTTGAAAAAAAATTAAAAAGAACATGGATTCTAAAAGGAAAGCCGCTAAAGCAATAATACTCGCATGCGCATTAAAAACAAAGCGCAAAAAGAGGAAGTGTTGCGTAAAAGACTGGATTTCAAAACGAAATCAATATACACATTTACTAAAAGACTACAGTTAGCCGTGTGGTTGACGGCATAGAGTACAAGCAAGTGTCACCAACCCTTATCTTCTCGTGGGTGACGTAAGCGGCGACTAAGGGATAACACGATGCAAATACCATCTTTGCGTAGAGACCGAAAACTCGACATCAAACCCTATACGACTGCCTCATTGGTCTCCCAGCATAAATGTGCGCGTGGGATCGGGAGGTCCTGGGTTCGATTCCTGGGTCGGGCAGTGTTATTGGGTTTTTCTGTCACGAAATTCTCAGTAGCAGCACGAAGTCTGGAAATGTGCCCGGTACGGCAATAGGCTCGCCTCTTATTACGTGGGACTAAAGTATATCTGGCGAAAAGTGGGTGTAGAAAAGAAATACACCTCTGCCTACCTCTTCGAGGTTAAAGGCGTGAGACTATGTATGTATACTAACAGAAACAACAACAACAACAACTTGCCGAGGTCTTCACTTTTTTAATTTTATTTAATTAATTTTTAACTTTTGGGTTCCACAAGGACGGGCATGTTTCATAAAGAAGAATTAATTTCTGCAGAAAATGTTTACCTCCTGCATAGAGCGTAATTCGTCATCAAAAATTCAAAGTCAGTCAAAAATTTGACGAAGGACATAAGAATCGTCACAACTTTGACGTCGTTCCGCCATTACTGCGAACGCATACTGACAGAAAAATATCTCGATGCGCTTACATTTCAATAATATTGAAGCCCCGCCCCCTGAGTATCGCGGATTTCAAGATGTTTGAATAATTTGTGATATTATCACGATACCGCGATACAGCCTATTACACCATCAATATTACCACGGTATCATGATATTATTGACAATGTAACATGCCCCAATGGATACTGGTTAGCGGCTGGTATTGTCTCAGTGTTAAGCTTGGCTTACAACGGGGCGGGCATGTGCCTCATTGTGGCATACCGCAGTTTTATCGAGAGCCCTTCCTACATTTATGACTCGCACAGATGTTGCGTTCACCGATGTAGGTACTCATGGCTTAACACGTTTTGGGAGGTATGAAAATTACAATATTATATATACATACACAGTTAATTAATTAATGTTGGTTTATATGTAATATTGATTAATAAACTATATATTTTTACTCTGCATCTAATGGTACATTATTTAAAACTATATGAAAAATAATCCCTGAGCTTGTTTTCTATATTTTGACCTTCATGGCATCGTGGCCATATAAACTAATTTCAAAAGTTTATGCGAATTTCCCTATATTTTAGGAGTTGAATGTGTTCGCTGAAATTGATAGAGTTAGTTTTACACAGATGATTGTATTGTATAACAAATACAATGTTCGAATCAGTGTGCGTGGGAAGAACCTAGAACTAAAACGTTTGTTTTGTTCATTTTGCATTCAATATTATTGAAACAAATAATACGCGCCGTTATTTTATTAATGTTTGGTTTCGATTACCAATATTTACTTACAGAAAATATAACTATTAGTACTTAAGTGTTAAACGCATTTTTTGGTTATTAAAGGAAACAGAATACATCAGGACCTACCAGACGAGGCATAGATCACACAAGTTTTTCAGTGTAAGAATTGATGTTAGCATACTACAAATATGACAATAGCTTGCAATCATCCGTGAGAAACATTGATTATATTATCAACTTTCATAGTGAATTGAAAGTTTTAAACCGTATCACGGTACAACCCAGAAATATTCCAAACATCGCAAAATACCTATCATAAATTACGTGTAGAATATGAGTGTATGTTTACAGTAACTATGATGAATACGTTTAATAAGCGAACGGGATGCACCGGCACGCGTGCTGCCCGCAATGCACCGCCGGAGAAATGGCGTACCTACACTCTGGTAATATTGGCACGGACATGGGTGCAGCTTATTGTTTTTAACTTGTAGTAAAAATTTACTATACTGCTAAAAATACAATCTATCCGCTGTAGACCAACAGCAATTTATAAAAAAAAATGTTTTTCATTTTGATGTATAGTATATTGAATTCAATGTGAATTATTATTGTGCTTTACTGATTTACGATTGAACATCAATCAAAATAATTAGCTATCAGTTTATTATCCACTTCTATGATATTATATATCCCTATCCTTTATCCTCGAATAGACCAGCAACGTATTCTTGAAGCTCATATTGGAAGTGCTAATACGTGAAATGAAATACACATAAATATATAGATAGTATAAATTAATTATTTACACTAGAAGACTATTAATGGATAAGTGTGTTTAGGACGAATGTTTTTAGCTATTCAGTAATAATGTATAAACTAGTTTACGCTTGTCACTGTGAAAGTTATTAATCTCTAAAGAATTTTATCCCAGTTTTAATCCACAAAAAGTCCTCTAAATATATAATATCTAAATTAATAATACGGATAAAAGTCTCACGTTGTCAACAAAAATTAAAAAAACCATACTTTTTGGAGTAGGAATCAAAGTCTGTAACTAGATTTGTTCCCTGCCACCATGTTGGCGGCAGAAAGTCGATACGCCAACTAAAACCAACTTTAGTGGAGAAAGTTTCGCTCGTGTACATCTACAATTTGATTTCGGTTTGAAAGCATTAGACGTTTACTCTGTCAAATGGTTTGATTGACATTCCCAGTAAAAATATTATTGGAGTTCGATACATTTATGCTATGTTAATAAATTGTTAAAATAATAACTAATACAGACTATCCTAATATAATATGCGGAAAGGTTTCCTCGATTTACTTTGATTAGTCAGTACGGGTTCAAAAAGGAAGCAGCAATTTTGAGGTGAGAGCTAACTAACGTAGCTAGAGAACCCCGAAGACTCTTTACTCTTCAGGGTTATCAATGCAGTAGAGTCAAGTGTTGTTTTTCCGCCATCAGAGTTAAACGCTTGTACTAAGTAGAGATTTATATCGTAATAATTTATTTTTATCCACTCGACCACAGAGGTAGTCAGAACAGAGTCTACGTGGGACCTCATAAGGACATCTGGGAAAAATTCATAAGGCAAAATGTAGGTGTAATATTACACCTCTGCCTAATCCTTCGAGAATACAGGCATGATGCATAAAAATATCTCAAGATCCAATTTTACTAAGATTTTAAACGTGTAAGTTTGTCAGGATGTACTGATGGATGTTTGTTACTCTTTCTCAGGAAAACTACTGAGCGTCTTTTGATGGAACTTTGTAGACATAAATAGCGTATGGGTTACCATTTGTCCCGATAACCGATCTCACACGGGCGAAGCCATGGGCAGAAACTATGTTTCATTATCACTACTTTTCGATTCCAAATATAACACAGTCAACATTGGACTGCTTCGTTCATTATACTACGAACATTTTTACTTTCGCGTAAGCTGTGATTTTATTTGCCACAAGAGCAAAAATGTTAATATTAACCCTAGAAAGATAACCTACGTCAAATCGACTCACTCAGTTTAGAAAAACTGTTGTATTTCGCGCTTATTTCACAACATTATGCTCGCCGCTCCCGCCACCTCAGTCGGACCACAGAGCTTGCAGGTGACACACGTATCGCTTGGGTAAGTGTTTTATTTTCGTAAATATAAATAAACCGTGAGTCAATGTGACCCATGGTTATCTTTACCGTAACTTTTTGTTATTAAATGTTTAGCTCTTTTTTACTTTTGTTTTACAATTTCTCAATGTAAATGTTATATATATTTTTTGATTTCTTTACAGATTTGTTTTAACATCATACTTATTTTAAAATGACGTCAGAAAAACATTTAGAAGACTCACAAATAGCTTGTTTTTTGTCAGAAATTAGTGATGAAGAGGTGGAGAGATCATATAGTGAAGTCGATGACAACATACTGGAGGATGATGCTCAAAGTGACTATGAGTATATAGAGGAACCTACGCCACTTTTAGAGAGTTCTTCACACGTTGAAACTCTTTCTGAGAGCCCAGGAAACTCTGCACTTTCTCAAGCGACATCAATTGTCATGCCACAGCGTGAAACACTTCGAGGTAAAAATGGTCACCGTTGGACGGCCTCAAAAGGAAAATCGAGTGGGAGGACATCAGCTTCGAATATTATAAGAAAAAAAAAGAAAATACTGCAGTTTCTGTCCATGGAAAATAAGAAGGAAGACGACGTCTGTGTGCGACAAGTGCAAAATTTTCATTTGTGGCGAACATAAGTCGAGCTTTTGCCCTAAGTGCCTATAAGTCATATGACATATTTTTTATATATTTTTTAATAGTGATTATATTCCTAAGATTACAAAAAAATGATTTTACAAAGTTTATTATAGTAATTAAAATACTGAAGAATAGATCTCAGGAGTAGTGAGTTTTTTGTTTTAAAAAAAAGTAATTTTGTTAATTTCAAATTATTATTAATAAAAACATGATAAAATATTAATATATTCGTTTTATTTATAACCTAACATAACATATAATCTAATCCTACTAATAATAAAACATAATATATTACATATTATGCAAAATAAGCCTACTTAAACCCGTGAGTCGAAGTGACCCAAGGTTATCTTTACCGTACTATGTAATATGGTTATCTATCTAGGGTTAAACTACTTTACCCATTTTATCGCGGCTTATTTTATATGTCCAAGACCGTATACAGCGGATACTCCAAGTGCCTACATATTGCGTAGATAGGAGCAGCGCCAATAAAGAAACGATATGAATGTAGTTTCGTAACAAACTTAAATAAGTAGAAAGACGGTTAAGCCTTCAGCTGGTTGATAAGAAAACAACATGCGGATAGAAACATGTCTTCTAAAACAACGTAAAGTGCGATAAAATCTGTAAGAGAAGTTTCAATTTAATGAAACAGTATGACTTATTTTATTACTATAGAGAGACTGATTATCTCTTTGTTTGCTATATTTCAGTTAGTAGGTTTCCATTGCATTACCAGACGGGTTGGTCTAAGGTCGGATGTCAATATTTCCATCTCTTTCTCAAGATGTTATTTACTTTGTGTATTTCCTTAGACGCTCCTTGTGACAACCACGGAATGCTACGTAATAGTGACTCTATCGGCCGGTTTCTGAATTGAGAATTTCGCGTTGAAAACAATTTAAACACAAATTATCTCATAATTAATCAGTTTTCCGTTTCACAAAAAATTGTTGACCACATTTTGAGTATTTGTGCTTGTAAAATCTCAAATTTGACACAACATAAGATCAAACTCCATCTCAACTCGATATTCGCGTTTCTGAAAACATTTGACATTTGTCAAACTTCACTTAGCACTGATAAATTGAAAAATATTTAATTATACTACTTTGGCTTTTTAACCCGTGATCACGAGTAATATGACAGCCAGTATGTCAAAATGTCCACACTACGGTTGCCAAGCAGCGGTTACGTCATACTGACGTCTACACAACATGAAGGTCGTCAAACAGAATTTATAGAAAAAAGGTTCAAAGACTATTTAATATTTGGAACAAATGGATAACAACATTATTAGGAACAAATAGAAGGGATAGAAAATATAAATAATAGATTTCCGTGTTAAATCAATCCAAATAATTTTGCTGTAGCCTTCATGGAGGTATAATTCTATCCACCTCCATGGTGGCCACCATGGAGGTATATAGAATTATACCTCAAGTATACCTGGCCACAAATATCTTGTATTAAAAATAATACAAACTGACTTTGACATAACATACACGTTCCGTTTTCACTATACCGAATTGATCCTAGGAATTGATCTAATTCAACAAACTGTTCATTAAAATTTAATAATCGTTGAAATAATTTTAAATACAACTTTATTTCGACTTTTTATTTGTTTCTGCATAACAATAATTAATTAACAATTGTGCTTCTTTATAATATGTTAATTAATACGAATTTATAGTTAGTACCGGTTTTTTTACTTATATCAGAACGTACTAGTGTTGTTCGGTTTGAGTTATTCATGATTTGAAGAATACTCAGTTGAAAGTGCTTTGTAAAAATCTCACTCTGACTTGTGAAACAGAAAAAACTGAAGTTGACTTCAACTAGTTCAGAAATTTTCAACTGATGAAAGCTGAAATTCTCAATTCAGAAACCGGCCCTTAATGTCATTTAATGTACTCTGGGGTGCAATCAACAGTCAACAGAAATGACATTATTGAATGACATTGGTCCTTTTCAAAGAGATTGGATATAGTCCTTTTCCTTTGAGTAACATTGTAACATTGGTCATTGACAAATGACATTAGGTAAAATAATAGGGAAGATTACTGCCGTTATGCTAACTGACCGTATCAGAGAGGTTGGACTACGTTTAGACTAGAGAGAACATGCCCTATAAATTTCCTTAAGGCGCACGCAAACTGTTCGGACGCGACTTACTGTCGTGACTTACTGTCGCGACACATAGTGTGCACACCCTTTCGGTCGCGGCTTTCTGTCGCGTCCGCGTCCGATACAACCATAGACACACCATGCTGTCTATGCGATACACTATGGCTAGGTAGGAGCATATTTTCTTAATTCAGGGCACTAGCAATTAGCACTATTAGATTATATTATTGGTAGATCTTGAAGTAAAGCAGAACTGTTGAATTGAAAGTGAATTTAACATTTTTTGACTATATTCGGTATAAAATAACTATTAAGGCCATACCATGGACAATATACGGATGACAGTAAACGTCCGCGGACGTTTCTAAACGTCCGCGGACGTTAACTGTCATTTTCCCAGATAGCTATCGGACGTCTGAACGCTCAAGGTCACGTCCGCGACAGACGTCCGATAGTGTGCACACTTGAATGGATTTTCCTTGTCCAGATACCCTTCTGTCGCGACAGTAAGTCGCGACAGTAAGTCGCGACAGATAGTTTGTGCGGGCCTTTATACCGAACGTGCAACATGTAATGTCAGTTGGTCTTAGTTGGTTAATCATAACGTCAAATTACGCGTCTCATTTAAAGAGGCTAACGGCCGGTTTCTGAATTGAGAATTTCGCGTTGAAAACAATTTAAACACAAATTATCTCATAATTAATCAGTTTTCCGTTTCACAAAAAATTGTTGACCACATTTTGAGTATTTGTGCTTGTAAAATCTCAAATTTGACACAACATATGATCAAACTCCATCTCAACTCGATATTCGCGTTTCTGAAAACATTTGACATTTGTCAAACTTCACTTAGCACTGATAAATTGAAAAATATTTAATTATACTACTTTGGCCTTTTAACCCGTGATCACGAGTAATATGACAGCCAGTATGTCAAAATGTCCATACTACGGTTGCCAAGCAGCGGTTACGTCATACTGACGTCTACACAACATGAAGGTCGTCAAACAGAATTTATAGAAAAAAGGTTCAAAGACTATTCAATATTTGGAATAAATGGATTACAACATTATTAGGAACAAATAGAAGGGATAGAAAATATAAATAAGAGATTTCCGTGTTAAATCAATCCAAATAATTTTGCTGTAGCCTTCATGGAGGTATAATTCTATCCACCTCCATGGTGGCCACCATGGAGGTATATAGAATTATACCTCAAATATACCTGGCCACAAATATCTTGTATTAAAAATAATACAAACTGACTTTGACATAACATACACGTTCCGTTTTCACTATACCGAATTGATCCTAGGAATTGATCTAATTCAACAAACTGTTCATTAAAATTTAATAATCGTTGAAATAATTTTAAATACAACTTTATTTCGACTTTTTATTTGTTTCTGCATAGCAATAATTAATTAACAATTGTGCTTCTTTATAATATGTTAATTAATACGAATTTCTAGTTAGTACCGGTTTTTTTTACTTGTATCGGAACGTACTAGTGTTGTTCGGTTTGAGTTATTCATGATTTGAAGAAAACTCAGTTGAAAGTGCTTTTTAAAAATCTCACTCTGACTTGTGAAACAGAAAAAACTGAAGTTGACTTCAACTAGTTCAGGAATTTTCAACTGATGAAAGCTGAAATTCTCAATTCAGAAACCGGCCGTATGTATTCTTAATCCGTAACTGCGCGGTCACCACTCGGAGCTATTTAAACATCTCCTGAAAATAGATACTCATTCAAAGAATTTGGAATTCTTAATTTGATAAACCAGTCTACTTATTGCTCTTCTCAAAGCAAAGCTGTATAGCCCATTTCAGTTGCAATATTCCCACACCCAATAACCAGTAATTTACCGTAACAAAAGCTCATCGCCACTAAAATCTGAAGAGCAATTAATTGATTACTAGTATCAGATGACGGGCTCATTTCAATGCCAGTATGAAACACGATGCTATCTGATATTCGGTCGTGCATTATGTTCAGTATATGTTTGGATGTGCGGCTTGATGCTCATTTGGAATAAATGACCTACGTTATTTTGATGCACTCGACGCTTTCGTCTACTAATACATCAGAAATGTGCGTGACTGTGAGAGATGAGTGGTGAATTCCCTATTCATCATCACCCTAGGGTGATATCCCGGTTGCATCCAGCGATATTCCATGGCTTAGACCAGTGTCAGCTTATTTGAGGGTACTGACTCCCCGTAACGACTGTCAAAGATCTTCATGACAGCCGGGACCGACGGTTTAACGTGCTCTCCGAGGCACGAGGCAAACGATAATTAACAATTGAATACGCACTTGTAGCGGCTGCTGACGCTACGAATTATATACAAGGCACGCTATTGTGTAAATGCGGCGCAGCAGTCGTCTTCAAGGCCCCTACAGTTAGGTCGTAATTATGTAGTTTATTTATATTGTTAAGTGGTACGTACCACAGTAAAAGTATGTATTTTCATCTTTGGAATCTTTCTTTTATCTCTCCACACAAACAACATCATACAAGAACCCCTACAGCACTTAATCATCGTTAGTGGTTTCGTTATTCGAGGTGCAAACGTATGTATGTATAACATGCATTCGCATTCACTTATCGCACCCCATTTTGTAATCTTAACCCGTTACCACACAGAAAATGTATGATGAACCTTGATAATGTTTCCGCCAGCTTGCTGTGTATCTCCAACTGCCTGAGAGTCACAATTGGTGACATGTAGTCTGCCGTACCACCACATGTCTATAAGGACAGCCAATCATACAAGAAAACAGCGGTTTACGTTACGCTTTAGCAACTGCATATATACCGATCCGTTTGGCTTGCTTTGAGTAATACAATTTTTTGATTCGTCAGTACGGGTCCAAAAAAGAAGCAGCAATTTTGAGGTGAGAGTTAACTAACGTAGCTAGAGAACCCCGAACTTTACTCTTCGAGGTTATAAATAGAGTAGAGTCAAGTGTTGTTTTTCCGCCAACAGAGTTAAACGCTTGTGCTAAGTAGAGATTTATATCGTAATAATTTATTTTTATCCACTCGACCACAGAGGTAGTCAGAACAGAGTTTACGTGGGACCTCATAAGGACCTCCTGGGTTACCATTTGTCCCGATAACTGATCTCACACGAGTGCAGCCACGGGCAGAAACTAAGTTTCATTATCACTACTTCTCGATTCCAAATATAGGTAACACAGTCAACATTGGACTATGTCGTTCATTATACCTACTACGAACATTTTTACTATCGCGTAAGCTGCGGTTTTATTTGCCACAAGAGCAAAAATTTTAATATTAAACTACTTTACCCATTTTATCGCGGCTTATTTTGTATGTCCAAGACCGTATACAGCCAATACTACAATTGCCTACATATTGCGTAGATAGGAGCAGCTCCAATAAAGAAACGATATGAATGTAGTTTCGTAACAAACTTAAATAAGTAGAAAGACGGTTAAGCCGTCAGCTGGTTGATAAGGAAACAATTGCGGATAGAAACATGTCTTCTAAAACAACGTAAAGTGCGATAAAATCTGGAAGAGGAGTTTCAATTTAATGAAACAGCGTGACTTCTTTTATTACTATAGAGAGACTAAATATCTCTTTGTTTGCTATATTTCAGTTAGTAGGTTTCCGTTGCATTACCAGATGGGTTGGTCTAAGGTCGGATGTCAATATTTCCATCTCTTTCTCAAGATGTTATTTACTTTGTGTATTTCCTTATACGCTTCTTGTGACACCTGCGTGTAACTGCGCGGTCACCACTCGGAGCTATTTAAACATCTCCTGAAATGTGTAATACTCAATCAAATAATTTGAAATTCTTAATTCAATTAACCAGTCTACTTGTTTGCTCTTCTCAAAGCGAAGCTGTATAGTCTATTTCAGTTGCAATATTCCCACGCCAAAAAAACAGTAATTTACCGTAACAAAACTTCATCGCCACTAAAATCTGAAGAGCAATCAATTGATTACTAGTATCACATGACGGGCTCATATCAATACCAGTATGAAACGCGATGCTATCTGATATTTGGCCGTGCATTATGTTCAGTATATATTTGGTTGTGCGGCTGTTGATGGTCATTTGGAGCAAATGACCTACGATATTTTGATGCACTCGACGAATTGGTTTACGTATACATTAGAAATGTGCGAGATTGTGAGAGATGAGCGGTGTCCGTGTATGATGTAAACATACAGCAGCGTTATGACATTCGCTCAACACAATCTTTAGAAATAAGATTCTCTATTATTTCTTATTCATTTCAGGTCATATCTTAATCAGCCTATGGTATACTACGCCTCATATCAAAAGGTACCATCAAATTGCCATACCGAGCATATCTGGTTAAAAGCCACGGCACGCAACACAGAATTTTCGAAGTCACGTGCGTACTAAATTGTGTACCATCGTTTCCTCGGAGAGCACGACTCGTTAAGTCGTCGGTCTTGGCTCACAAGAAGCTGCCATGGAATCAGTACCCTTGAATACGCCTCCGTGCTGCTACTGAGAATTTCCTATCGGCAAAACCCAATAACACTTAGCCCGACCCGGAAATCGAACCCGAGACCGACAGTGGGATTGGGACCCACGCGCACATTTATGCCGCGAGACCAACGAGGCAGTCAGGAAAAGCAAATATTCTGACAAATATAAACTACTAAGCAGACTCCGGGTTCTAATGCAAAGGTCTTGGATGCAACCGATACAACGCTAACATAATAATGATGTCAATTGTTCCATCCTTTTTTCGAAGTAATAACTTATTAAAACCAATCATTTTCTAAGCAATGTACGTAGACCCCGCCGCTAGTACATATGAAAGAGCAATCGTCAGATTATTGTGGATATGACAGGCCCATATCAACGCTAATATAATATATAGATAGATATATACATAGATAACGATTCATATCTAATATTTGAAATGTATGTGTCAATGCGTGCTTGCCCAATGACGCGGCCACTGATGTATATTTGCAGGTAATGACCAATGCTGTTTTGATACAGTCATCGGCTTTAGGCCGCGTTTCACACGAGACAGCTGAACTGCGCTGAGCTGTCAACGAACCTTTACTAAGTCCAGAGCAAATCTGTAACTCAGTCCTATGGATATTTGATTTCTTTGAAACCAAGGCCACTATTTGTATTATAAAATATCCACAAAAACGCGCCGTGCAGTGCTGCAGTTCACTTGAGTAATTACATGATGTCATTGAGCCTGTATGATGTTTGACTATGCAAATGCAATGGTACCTACTGTTTTACTGGAAAGGGCTTCGTCTGTTCGTCTCTTATATGCAAACTGCGGCCAAGCGTACAAGAAGTGACAAAAGCGTGCGTATGAGGCGACGCTACGTGGACAGTTAACGCCCTTTACTACTAGGGCGTATTCAAACTACGGCGACCGACTATAGAGTAAGTGAAAGTGTCGTCCAAGACTTGTAGAAGAAGAAAGACTAGTCCTATAATCGTAAAACAATGGGCACAAAAGTATGGTATCAAGAAAAAGTTTTGCCGACATCACATTTAGAATTTCCCATCATGTATCAATAATAAATCAGAATGATTAAAGAACCTGTCATAAATTTACTACCCAACTTACAGGTCCCCAAATATTGAGGAATATGAAATAATTGTACCAATACAAGTTACATGAAAGTAGTCTTTATGCAGTATAGAATACGGTTGCAATTGCATTGTTTTATTTGTGTCTGAAAATACGAGTTTCATGCACATGTGTTAAGTGTTAAGTGGTAACATATGCATATAAGGTACATAATAATATACTGACGTATTACACCAATTTTAAAACTATTTGAACTCAATTCTGAAGTCCTAAAATCACCGAGAAAATTTACATTAACATTTTTATCATTGTTAAGTGAGATCAAAATCATATACAATTTTTACATTTAGTTAATTTGAAACGCTCGACGCCATGCAGCTCTACAATCTGTCATGGTTGTAGTTCATCAATTGGTCTTGAAAACAGATGATGTTGTTAACCAATTAGAATAACCTATTATATTTATTTCTAAGATTTTAGTTTCGTGTTGCCTATACCCGTGTGAAAAAATAGAACACCGACATTATCGCTGCCTCGATCTAAAAAACCCTGTAAGAAATAATCGCACTCATTTATAAACAATCACTAAAACTGGTTGATAAAGTGGATCTGTCTAGAGCAGACGTAAGTCTCCGGCAACAGCGCTACTGAACAACTTATAACACCGATTCCTCAACTGAATTTGCCCTCTTAAACAACAGCTTTCGCGGATGCTGTAACAGACGGACGCTTATCTTAATATATAAAATCCTTGCGTTACTGACTGACTGACAGACACGCTACAGCCGAAACTATTAGGCGCAGGAAGCTGAAATTTGGCATGTATGTTCCTTAGGGACCGTAGGGGTGCACTAAGAAGGGATTTCCCGAAATTCCCACGGGATCGGCCAAAACGGGTAAATTAAAAAAAAATGCAGGCGTAGCTGCTGGCGTCCTCTAGTATTTATATAATTCAACAAATTGAATTCTACTCGTCTAAATATATCCTGATTATGCTTTATGCTTTTGCAGATTTTACACTTAATAATAACAATAACCTATATAAACTGTCCCATTGCTGGGTACTGAGTTCTTCTTGAAATGAAAAGTGTTATTTGTACACAAAAAATAACACTTTTCATTTCAAGAAGAGTTTAGGGTGATAATCCATGACGCTGCTTGGTGGCCAAGTACAGGTTGGTAGACTTCACATGCTGAAGACATGTGAAAACATTTGAGAGAATTCTGAAATATGCAGGTTTCCTCACGATGCTCACCTCACCTTTACCGTTTAGCAAGCAATTTAACAACCTTAGATAATATACGAAAGATTGTAGGGCGCACCGTGGAATCCAATCTTTTGCGTATCAATCTTTTGGTCACCCAATATGCTATTGTTGCCTTTTAAAGTAAACACAATACCACTTACTATGATTACGTACATAACATTAATATGATAATCAATTTTAGTGGGATATAAAAATCGATGCCGTGATTTCTACCCTATATATTGGACCCCATTAAAGTTAATGCCCATCGATGTTATGGTTATAATGGATTAGCGATTTGGTCCCTAATGCGATCGGGTTCCGGCGGGTACGTCGTGTCGATTGCCTCATTAATATCCGGCCATACGTGTTTATATATCAGGGTATATTGCAGGAATTATTGCAGGAATTATTGCAGGGTATATTGCAGCAGTCACGCCCCTACCTGGTCATTATTAGTGATCCCTGCTCTGTTATTTGAATTCACTCTGCGCCGGCTTAAAACTCGATTAATGTTTGTCCCGTATTGCGAGAAAATATGGATAAAAATGGCGGTTTCGCATCATAAATCGTATTAGGTGACTCTGCCGTGGCGTATGGGGACTATGTAAGCAAAATATTGCACGGTTGAATACTTTATGTGATGCTAGACTGGTCGGTGGAGATAATAAGTGTCAATAGGTGGGTATTGCGGTATGCATTATTGGACTTTGGCTCGGTAAGTATTCTCTCAGGGTTTTGGTGTACACTAGACAATTACCGTTGAAATGCTAAGGTGTTTTGTCTGTGTTTATTCAGTATTATTCGACTTCATTCAAACACATTGTCTCTATATTTTGCATTGTTTTGATTTTTATTCTGTAGGTAGGTAGTATTAAATGTAATATTTTCGATCATACATAATTATTACGTCATATTTTATTTCACGTTCCGGATTGGGCAAGTTATATACTTGGTTGAAAATGTATGCTTTTGATGCTTTTATCGATAAAAATGGTTAGTAAACAAATGCTTGAGAACTTAAATATATAGAAAAGCATCTGCATCACCTAAAAGTTGACTGAAAAAAAATGCCTATAGGCATTAAGTCCGCCTTGTGCAATGTATTTTGCAGGCAGTTTTTAAATAAAAAATAAAAGCCATTGTAATAAATGAAGAATAGTGTTTGTAATTAATTTTGAACGCGGTATTATTGCAAACCAGTTTCCGGTGACAAGTCTAAACGGATTTGATTGAATATTAGCAACAGAGCAACTGCCTCCCTGACCTCCGCAACCCAAAGGGCTAACGATATTCCATGGTTTAGACTAGGATCAGTATATACAGAGGTACTGATTCTCTATAAGTAATGTCAAAGATCTCTATGACAACTGGGATCTATGGCGTAACGTGTTTTCCGAGGCACGGACAAATGATAATTAAAAATTTAATTCGCACATAACTACGAAAAGTTAGTAGTGCGCGTCGTGGATTCGAACCCGATACCCTATGCATGGCAGTCTGGTATTTCCATAAGGTTATCGCTGCCTTTTCATAACTATCTTATCCGTCGATGTCTAATTTTATTATATATCGATACGTAATACCAAATATAATAAAATGATATCTAATATATTTGGTTTTTATCGATACTCTAGTAAGTATAAAGTATTTAAATTAAAATTTCATTATAATAACAAAATATTACCATAAAGAAAAGGTTAAGATATACAGAGACATAAAATATACAATACGGCAAAGCTAACAAAATATTATAACTACACAAGAAGACGGCACAAAAAATAAAATACGTATCTACTGCGTTAACACTTAAAATTTATTATATTAAATTTATCCCGGGAACCGTTAATATGTGTTGGAAAGTATGCAAAACGCCGGCGTAACTGCTAATACAAAGTTGTAAAACTGTAGAACCACCATAAAATCCATAAAAATGGATTAATTTTTTTATTTAGTGTAAATACAAATAAACTTTGTTTAGAGTGATATTTATTAGAACAGAGATATGACTAGGAAAATATTTTGTACGTGGCTGGTGGTCACCTATTTCTTAATAATGTCTTAATCAATATGCCTTTATCTTCTTATCTATCCTTATTTATTTGTAAACAAGACTGAAATAATTGACGTGTGTCTGCTTAAAATGCACTCGCAATTACTTTAGTAAAGGAATTACTTTACTAAAGGAATTACTTTACTTTACTTTACAATTTTAATATAAGGGTTCCGTAATAATTAGGCAAGTTGTGCGTACGAGCAGAGTGAGATTAACTTTTTTTACGAAGACGACGTGGTTCCTGTTTTAACGAACTTGTTCGCGACAGACATTAAAACTATGACAGTGAATAGTGTATTCGAAACCGCGAGTGAAAATCGAATAAAATCAGTGTTATCTAATCGTGCGGTACACCGGGTTCGGTTCCCGGACGTGTCAAAACGTTAAAAAATAGCTAAAATAGTGTAAATGGTTAGATTGCTAATATATAACAACTATGTAATACATGAACATTAGTCTTAAACTTGTGCTAACCGTAGGGACCTTAGATATCGAATCATAAATAGCGTTATCAGTAGTGACAGATAAGAGTTAATGCTTCATAAAACAGCTGTTTGTTTACATATTCGTATTATAGTTTTATAAGTGTTTTTTAGCTTCATATAGACTTGAAATCATGTCTAGATACCTTTTTATTGCTAGTTATTACCTTATATAGTTAAAATAAGCATAATAACAAACATTCGTATGTTTATCATAAAATTTGTTTACTTACGATAGTATTTACTTAAGAAATTCTGGAAATTTTTTATGCATCAAAGTTATCATGTCATATGTTCGAATTGAATAAAGATATTTTCATGGTGTTTGTTTTAATAGATGCCCCATATAGTTGCACACAACGGCCTACCAAAATTATATATATAAATTTAGTATACGATAGTTTTTCAATAGAAAATATAGTGGGCGGGCCCTTGTGTGGCAGCATTTTTTGGGAGTTTTTATGGAATAACTTAGTGACGCTAATAGTTAGGTTTAGGTATTGTATACCAATAGATAGAACTTAATGAGACCTATCTAACGATGTATAGAACATGTATGTATGCATAATAGGATCGAAACATACGTAACATTTGTACTGTTTTGTAAATAAAAATAAAGGAAAGATTCTCTGTGCACGTGTTCGGTGCGATGGTCGTCGATAAGGTAAAGTTTCGAGGTACTTAAGCGACCACCAATTCGGCCAGTTGTTGCCGTCTCAACCACCATCTTGTAACCATCAAGCACCGCACACCTGAACAGCATCGCTCTCAACGTATGAAGATGTTTCATTTCTGAAGCCCTTACACATCGAAGCCATACAGTCCACACACATAGAAGAACACGCATCGTCGTAGGCACACGTCAGCAGCACACTACCAGCGCACTGTAGCGGACTAGCAAAGGTTCGATTCCTGGCATCCGTTACATTTGTTGGTCGCTTCGAGCCGGATTGAAGAAGAATGCCTACGACGCGTTCAAGAGGTCGTGCTCCCGAGGTCGCCGGGGGAGCGGCCGGCGCCGGGCCCAGTTCCAGTACCCCTGCCCGCGCCGCCGCTGCCCGCAACCCAGCCGCCGCGGTCGTCCGTCACGACGGGCCACCGCGATCGCCGTCGACAACAGTCGGGAGCGACGCGCCGCCGCCGGCCCCCCCCGGCCCCGCGGGGAGGGACGAACGAAACATCACTCAAGATGCAAGGGAGCGAGCAGAGGTGCAGTCGAAAAATGAAGATGGCAAGGAAAGGACGTTGCAACCATCCGATAGATCGAGCGTTTGTACAGCGCAACATAGTATAATAGAAAATAGAGATAGAAAGAAGCCAACGAGGGAACGCGACCAACGCTCAGCAGCTACGGGACGCTCCAATAGAAATGTGATGTTGGCTCGAGAAGAAGTTTTGAAGATAAAACTACAGTTAGCACAGTTAGCACTACAGAAGGCTGAAGAAGAGGCGGACTCCGATGACTACGACGAGGATGGACAGTCGAAACAAGACTACGTACGTTCGTGGTTGGAAGAGGCTCCGGAACCCCAGCCCGGCCCCGAAGATATAGAAGTGATATCGGCGCCCACTAAGAAGAGGGACGTCGACGGGGCACAGAAGATAGTAGATGGACCGCCCTCACAGAAGATGGACGTTCATCAACAGGGAGGTGATTCGCTGAAGCCGTTCATCACGGATCTCACCTCCGCGATCGCCGCGCTCGCCGACAGGAAGCCACCGGACACATCGATAGTTGCACCACACCCGGCGGTTTCGAAAGTCATCATGACGCTACCGACGTTCGCGGGCGCGCACACCGAGTGGCTGTCGTTCAAGGCGATATACGACACCACCAAGAATTTCTTCAACGACGTGGAGAATACAGCGAGACTGAGAAGAAGTCTCAAGGGAAGAGCGTTAGAAACAGTTAGCTCTGAACTGATTGGGCATGCGCGACCAGATGAGATTATGAAGGAGTTGGAGCTGCAGTTCGGACGACCAGACTCGATCGCACAGGCAGAGACGGACAAGCTGAGGACCCTGCCACGCTGTAGCGAAGCACCCAAGGACATATGCGCGTTCGCGAGCAAGATTAGAAGCGGCGTCGTCACACTTCGTGCGTTGAAAAAGGAACACTACCTCATCAATGCGGAGCTAGTGCGCGTGTTGACCGAGAAGCTACCGAACTCGCTACGTGTGCAGTGGTACAAGACGTATACCGAGAAGTGCCAGTCGAAGCCGGACCTCAGCCGATTCAGTGACTTCGTGACAGAGTACGCGCGTTACTGTAGCGCGTTCGCGCCGGCTGAGAACATCACCGATGGGCCGCCAAGCAGACGTACCGTGCAGAGGACGTACACGGCGACGGCGACGGAGAAGCGAACGCATACGGACACGTCTAACGCGAAGTGCAGGATATGTGAACGCGAAGGACACTACTCGTCGGCCTGCAGCACGTTTCGTAACGCCAACGCAGAGAAGAGATGGCAGCTAGCTAAGCAGCATGGATTGTGTTTTCGCTGCTTACGCATACGCCGAATAGAACACTCGTGCAAGCCCAAGAAGTGCGGTGTAGAGGGATGTCGCGCTACACACAACCAGTTGCTTCACTACGATAGAGGAGCCCATAGGACCGAAGACGTGAACATAGAAAAGCAAGAAACGGTCACCAGTTCGTGCATACGTGCAAAGGCTCAAGCATACTTAAAGATAGTGCCCGTGCAGATAGTCGGACCGGCGGGAGAGGCGTCTACGTTCGCCCTACTCGACGACGGAAGCACCGTATCGCTCATAGACGAAGACATAGCCAAGGAAGTCGGCGCGGAAGGGAACCTGGACCCGTTTACGATCCGTGCCATAGGCGATACGTCGCTCGACATGCCAACGTCGCGACGCGTAGACATACAAATACGAGGAGCCGGCGCCGACAGCAAACAAGTGCCTTTGTGTGCGCGCACCGTAGCCAGCCTACACCTGTCGCCGCAGAAGATCGCCGAAGAGGACCTGATAGACTGCAAACACCTCGAAGGCATCAAGAAGAAGCTGGTGTATGACATAGGCGTGCCAAAGGTGCTAATAGGTCAAGACAACTGGCACCTGCTCATAGCGAACGCAGTACGAAGAGGACCCAACGATCAACCGGTGGCGTCGCTTACGTCGCTGGGATGGGTGCTGCACGGCGCGCGCTCACGCACCTTGGGAAACACCGTACACTACGTCAACGGACTCGCCACTCGACATGAAAATATAGAAACGTCGTATGAAGAGTTCTTCGCTTTCGGATCGCTCATACAGAACCCACGTCAACCGAACACGGACCCCAAGAAGCGGACAGTCGTGTTACGGCAACAGTTAGAAGATAAACATATAGAGACGGCCCTTCTACAGAAAGAAGCACACGTCATTCCACATAGTTTTGAAGACGCAGCGAGGAGGCTCGCACACATAGAGAAAAAATTAGATAGAAACATAGATTTGAAAACAAGATATATAGAAACGGAGAACTCGCGTATAGACACGGGGACAGATATAGAAAATACGGCACAGACGCACGCTCTTATAGTTTCGAATAGAGGACAGGTGCACTCTCCTACAGAATCGAAGGCCGCAGTTAAGCCTACCGTCGCAAAGACAATAGGGGAGCAGTGCATTGCATCCTACAGAGAGCGTCGTCAACGACATAGAATTATAGAAGCCGTACCGGAGCCGTATAGATTTCCCGAACGGAAAAGGCTCTTACGAGCAACAGCGAGAGTTCCACCGGTTATAACCTTGTGTAAGAAAACCGCAGAGAAGGTTCTACACACTAGAACGCAGAAAAATAGACAGAAGGATCCAGATTGGCGTCACGTGACGAAGACGAAGCACAACATCAAGTCGGGCAGAGCGGCACCTCGTCCAGCCGCCGACTCCCGAAACTTCGTGCTTCTCCCCGCTGAACACAACCGCGACGCCGAGAACCTTCTTGTGAAGGCGGAACAAGAAAACTCCTTTCGGCGCCGACCTTCGGGAGCTGCGGCGCGGAGGAGGTGTCGCCAGAGACAGCCGCCTGTATTCGTTACCCGTGGAGATGAACAACGGAATTATCACTCTACGCAGTCGTATAATAGCTACAGAAGAAATCTCCGAACAAACAAAGAGACCGCCGATCTTAGACGGCGATCATCGTATTACACAGCTATACATAGATTGGACGCATAGAAAATTACATCACAGCGGTACAGAGTTGGTAATCAATGAAATACGCCAACACTATTGGATTCTTCGTCTGCGGCCGACTACAAAGAAAATAGTACATAGATGTCTACCATGCCGCATTAGAAAAACGCAGCCGCCTGAGCCAGCCACAGGGGACCATCCAAAGGCGCGCCTTGCTCACCATCAGAGGCCCTTCACCTACACGGGTCTTGATTATTTCGGGCCGCTCTCCGTAACCGTCGGTAGACAGCGTCACAAACGTTATGTGGCACTGTTTACATGTCTCACTTCCAGGGCAGTACATCTGGAGGTCGCCGCCAGCCTGAGCGCCGACTCCGCAATCTTGGCGCTGCGCAGGTTCGCAGCGCGCCGAGGTTGCCCCGCAGAGATCTACTCGGACAACGGCACCAACATGCACGGTGCCGACCCAGAGATGAGAGACGCCGTCGCCGAGGAAGCGAGTCGCCGTGGCATCATATGGCGCTTCATCACCCCCTCAGCGCCATTCATGGGGGGCGCATGGGAGCGCCTCGTCAGGTGCGTGAAGACCGCCCTCTATACGGTCCTTCATGAGCGCCATCCGCACGAAGAAGTCCTAGCTACACTACTGTGTGAGGTCGAGTACACAGTAAACAGTCGACCCCTCACACACGTCTCCGTCAACGCAGCAGACAGCGAGGCCATCACCCCGAACCACATCCTGTTCGGTGGTTCTGCTCGCCTCCCTCCGCTGGGCGAGTTCAGCGAGGCTGACCTCAACAGCAGCAAGCACTGGCGGCGCGCCCAAATCCTCGCCGACATGTTCTGGCGCCGTTGGGTGCGCGAGTACCTACCCGAGCTGCAACACCGGCGGGAGCCCCATGGGTCTGGGCTCAACCTCGAGGTCGGCGACCCCGTCCTGATCGCCGACGGCCAACTCCCGCGCAACACCTGGCCGCGCGGTCGAGTTGTGGCTGTCTACCCGGGCGCCGACGGCGCCATACGCACTGTCGAGGTGCGCACAGCAGCAGGCGTCCTCAAACGGCCGGCTAAGAAGCTGGTCCCCCTGCCCAAGTGACGAGGTGTCGCTCACCGGGTGCTCTGCAGCACCGCCACACGACGGGTCACGCGCGTTGCTGCACGGCGGGAGAGATGTTCGCGACAGACATTAAAACTATGACAGTGAATAGTGTATTCGAAACCGCGAGTGAAAATCGAATAAAATCAGTGTTATCTAATCGTGCGGTACACCGGGTTCGGTTCCCGGACGTGTCAAAACGTTAAAAAATAGCTAAAATAGTGTAAATGGTTAGATTGCTAATATATAACAACTATGTAATACATGAACATTAGTCTTAAACTTGTGCTAACCGTAGGGACCTTAGATATCGAATCATAAATAGCGTTATCAGTAGTGACAGATAAGAGTTAATGCTTCATAAAACAGCTGTTTGTTTACATATTCGTATTATAGTTTTATAAGTGTTTTTTAGCTTCATATAGACTTGAAATCATGTCTAGATACCTTTTTATTGCTAGTTATTACCTTATATAGTTAAAATAAGCATAATAACAAACATTCGTATGTTTATCATAAAATTTGTTTACTTACGATAGTATTTACTTAAGAAATTCTGGAAATTTTTTATGCATCAAAGTTATCATGTCATATGTTCGAATTGAATAAAGATATTTTCATGGTGTTTGTTTAAATAGATGCCCCATATAGTTGCACACAACGGCCTACCAAAATTATATATATAAATTTAGTATACGATAGTTTTTCAATAGAAAATATAGTGGGCGGGCCCTTGTGTGGCAGCATTTTTTGGGAGTTTTTATGGAATAACTTAGTGACGCTAATAGTTAGGTTTAGGTATTGTATACCAATAGATAGAACTTAATGAGACCTATCTAACGATGTATAGAACATGTATGTATGCATAATAGGATCGAAACATACGTAACATTTGTACTGTTTTGTAAATAAAAATAAAGGAAAGATTCTCTGTGCACGTGTTCGGTGCGATGGTCGTCGATAAGGTAAAGTTTCGAGGTACTTAAGCGACCACCAATTCGGCCAGTTGTTGCCGTCTCAACCACCATCTTGTAACCATCAAGCACCGCACACCTGAACAGCATCGCTCTCAACGTATGAAGATGTTTCATTTCTGAAGCCCTTACACATCGAAGCCATACAGTCCACACACATAGAAGAACACGCATCGTCGTAGGCACACGTCAGCAGCACACTACCAGCGCACTGTAGCGGACTAGCAAAGGTTCGATTCCTGGCATCCGTTACAGAACTCACAAATAAATGTATTTCTAAAGCGATCTTTTTGTTTTTAAATCACTGAATTAACAAAATATTAAAATGACAGACACAAAAAAAACTTAACTCAAAACAGCGTGTTGATAACATAAAGTATTAACCCTTTGGAATCGAACACACAACACACACAGATTATTAGGAGATATCTCCTTAAACCACTACGCCTACGCAGTCAATATTCGCGAAAGATATCATCAATTCAACCGTTATAATCTACTTGGTGTCAGTACCGTATAAAAGTAAAATTCAGAACGTCCCACTCGATTCGCCGGCTCTTAGAATAAAGAGATTTAGATATTGAATCACTATTTCTGTCGGCAAATATAATAGAAAGAAGTGCGTAAGAAGGTATTTTGATAAAGAAATGTTTATCCAGAGGGTAACGATGCTGTTACGTCAATGTGAAGAAAATTATTTTATTTATTTTAAATATTATAAAGCCTGCCTCGTTGGTCTCGTGGCATAAATGTGCGCGTGGGATTGGGAGGTCTCGGGTTCGATTCCCGGGTCGGGCAAACTGTTATTGAGTTTTTCCGTTAAGAAATTCTCAGTACCTAACAGCACGGAGTCTGGTAATTTGCCCGGTGCGGCAATAGGCTCGCCCCCAATTACGTGGAACCTAAAAATTCATGGCGAAATGTGGGTGTAATAATACACCTCAGCCTACCCCTTCGGGGATACAGGCGTGAGTCTAAAAACAACAAAAAAAATATAAAGCCTGCCTCGTTGGTCTCGTGGCATAAATGTGCGCGTGGGATTGGTAGGTCTCGGATTCGATTCCCGGGTCGGACAAACTGTTATTGGGTTTTTCCGTTAGGCAATTTTCAGTAGCAGGACGGAGTCTGGTAATTTGCCCGGTACGGCAATAGGCTCGCCCTGGCTCGCCCACTATTACGTGGGACCTAAAAATTCATGGCGAAATGTGGGTGTAATATTACACCTCTGCCTACGGGGATTCAAGCGTGAGTCTACAAAAAATATATAAACCGTTATTTTTTGTTTATTTGGTTGAACGCGCTAATCTTAAGCACCGGTTCGATTTGAATAAAAGAATGTTTTTTATTTGTTTAAAACGCGATAGGAGAACTTCGGAGCAGTGATGGCTTAGTGAAGAGACTGACAGACTGCTACGCGGCGGGTCCAGGTTTGAATCTACGGCGTGCTACTGACTTTTAGAAGTTATGTGAGTGACTTTTACTTGCAAACAAATTTACATGTCTTTGCAAGAATAACAAACTCCCACGTTATTTTCTGTTAAGTCATATACTAATCTCAGTAGATTAGTACGGGACAGTTCCCGTGGCCTTTTATTTCACTTATTATTGCGACTTTCATCATAATAAACTGCACATGGTAATTGATTCAGACCCTAATTTACTTTTTATGAGTGCCGTTAACTTAATTTAATGAACACGCAGAGAAATTATAGGTACTGTAAACAAATTCGATAATAAAATACTTATTAAAACGAGCCACGCGCAATGTAGGGTTCCGTAGTAGCCTTTATGATAGCTACACACGTTACAGTACATCTGTACAAGTCTAGACTTACACAGATATACAGTAGTAGTAGAGCCTGCAGGTAGTAGAGCCTTGCTGATTTCAGCATGAATGGGCCGGCTCGACCGGGGAAGTACTACCCTCACAGAAAATCGACGTAAAGTAACAGTACTGAAACTGTTGCGTTTCGTTTTGGTGAGTGAGAGTGCCGGAGGCCCTTTCCCCTATTCCTTCTCCCTCATCCTATCACTTTTCCCAACCTCAAGCGGCGGCAATTCACTTGTGACTCCTGTGGTGTTGCTTGTGTCCATGGGCCGCGGTAATTCAGGTGTGAAATGTGATCAGTCTAACCGCCTGCTCGTTTGCCGCCTATTACAAAAAAAAAAGTTACATGTTTGGAAGAACATGAGTTGGAAGAAATTTGCGCATTTGTCTTTCAAAATACGTTCCAGTATACTTGTGCAAGTCTAGACTTCCGCATGTATAATGTATAAAAAAAAAAAGGGTTCCGTAATAAACGGAAGACTATAGTTTTCATTAAAAGTAGCTACATTGTGGAATCTATACTAATAAAATAAAGCTGAAGAGATTATTTGCTTGGTTTAATGCGCTACTCTCAGGACCTCCGAGACCGATTTGAATAATTCATTTTCTGTTGGATAGCCTATTTATCGAAGAAGGTTATAGGCTATATAACATCACTCATAGAGCCAGGGGAGCGGAGCAGTAACCCTAAATAACGCGGGTGTAGCCGCGGGCTCAGCTAGTAATTTGTATAAAATTTAATGTCAAACAACTATATGAATTATCTTTTGGTAACTATTAAATTCATATACCTACGCTCTGTTTGCGCCGAATAAATTTTCCGTTAAATATTATTTCGGATAAAATTATTGCCTAATTTAAAGGGTTTTACATGGACGAGCGATCAATCAGCCCTTTTGCGGTACCATGATGCGATTCAGGAGAATAGTAAATCAATTGTTATCAATCATGTATGATTTTTATGAATATTTTATTGAAAAATGTATACAGATTGCTACGTAGATGGTCACGGGGTCAAACTGTAATGTGCGTATTAAATTATTACACACTTAGGGTAGACCGAGGCGCATCGGATCACATTTTATTTGAGGACATAAAAATCATACTAAAGTGTAATAACTGCAATTTTATTTGCCATAACGGTAAGCAGTAATTATTTTGCTACATATTAAACATTTCAAAACTAAAATAGCTTTTTCGGCAGTTTTAAGTTTCTTCTTACCATCTCTTTCGTTACACTGAGGTGGAGACAAACGCTCTAATGGTTTTATTATCTACCACGTTTCTTAATGACATCATTGGAGAGAGAAACTAATCTTTGTAAAATTGTGTATCGAAATTTTTTAATCTCAGCAGCCCGACCCTTGGGTCGGAATTAATCTTGATTAATTCTTACGCCAGTACTTCATTTGGGGCTATTATTTTTGTTTGGAGACCATTATCCTGCTTGTTCTCCTAATTGTTCGTCTTTTATATGTGTGAAGCATCTTTAATTGAATAAACATGCTTAATTATTCTCAAAAGTAAAATAAATCATTTTAAATAAGTGATTCAATTTGCCCCCGATGACGCGATCCGAATCACCCCAGCTTGAAGACTTTTGAAATAAACATTTCACCTGTAAACCTATAATACTGTGCTTAAAAATTGGGATGTTTTCTAAAATAGACCTATTCCAAAGCCGTTTAAGCTATATAACTCAAAGTTTTAACACAAATTCTTACATTAACACCAACAAATATTAAGCATGTACTTTAGATGAGCGTCAAAATTATAACGCACACAAAAAGTTACTCTCTGGCGAGCGGCGCTGACGCTCATGTACTGGTCGGATCGAAACGCCATCGATGGCAGGAAGGGCGGGGTGGAAGTGGCTTGTAAGTCGTCAGTAGCTGGCATTCCTTGTCAACGCTGTATAAAAAATATTCACAAATTTCTTATTTTGATCCGATTCACCCCCTGATCCGAATCGCCTCGGTCTACCCTACTACTTAACGATGAAGTGATTATTTTTCGGGGAAAGTCGTAGAATTTTTCATAATAGTGCAAAAATTTTGGCAAGCCAAAACTTTGATAATATTTACCCCTTAGATAGAGACTTATGGTCAGCATGAAACGATCTAGCCTATCTAGCTACAGTCGATATTTTACGCCTGGCCATTGTCGGATAACCTCTGAAACACAGCTCCCTTCTGCACCGACTATCGGCGGTAATAAATGTTTCAGTAACAAGCAATACCGATCGCTTACGTACACACGGCTACTCGTCACACTAGACACTTTAACATTTGTACCGTTCTTATTCTGTAGGAAATAAGTACCAAAATCGTACAGCAACTGTTAAGCTTGACTTGGCGTTGTACTCCCAGGAAAAGGCTGTTCACGTTAACTGCGGCTGTACGTCTAGGGAATGCATATGAGTATGAAGTAACACTTACCTAATAACCACGTTGATCTATGTGGAGTGTAGGCTTAAGCGATATACCACATAAGGTCTATTAGGTAAACGTAGCTATATCTATTGTGTGTCTATTGCAGAAGGTGGCGTTGGTTATGCAGGTACAGTCATTGGATGACGCTTTTCATAGTAAGAACAGTGTCTTAAATAGTAGCAGTAAGTTTACTTTTACTCATGTGTTGCCTACATTACAAGGCAATTGAAATATTTTGACGACCGGTTGGGGCAGCGGGAGTGTAAGCGACTGCTAAGCCGTAGGTTGCGGGTTCGATTCCCGCTCAAGTCAAACATTTGTGTGCATGCATATTATACATAGAAACACCCAGACCAAGAGAAACATCCATGTTCATGCACACAAATGTTTGACTTGAGCGGGAATCGAACCCGCGACTTTCGGCGTAGCAGTCGCTTACACTCCCGCTGCGCCAACCGGTCGTCTAAAGTATCTAAAATAAGAAAATAATGGCAGTTTACTACATACTGGACTCGTAGATTATTAAACCTTATTGTGACATGATACATTAAGAATATAACACCGGACTTTATCCTACATTTACCTAGCCTTTATACAAATATTTTTTCAGGTTATTAATATTTTGAAGTCTGGATAATTTGATTTTGATGAATATGATTCGTAAATGTGTTGTGTTAAGGTTCAAACCTTTACAAAGCTAAGGCTAGAACGAAACTTGAATCTATATTTTGACTTCATTTTGTAACAAAACACATAGGGTGAGATGGATAGCCAAATAACTTTTTTAATATGGCAGCATCTTGTAGCCAATGTATTTCGCCTTCATAAGAAATTAAAAAGTAAACAATAAATATGAAACATTGTTCAAATTAATTAAGAGCATAAACATAAACGACCAGCCATTACAGAACTTCGAAGCCTGGAACACGCTGAAAGTGAAAGTACCCACACACAGGAGTTTCAAATTTCATTTAAAACATTCCACTGCGGTTTCATTTGTACTCGTTTCACATACAACTTCATAATGTCAATTTATTGTATCATGCTAAAAGTGGGGGAAATTCCGCGTTACCTAATTGTGTTGGCACTCGTCTTTTTATATGTTGAACCAAGTTTGGTTATGTGGGTTAAACAAATATGTATGTGTACTGCTGTAATTGTGAAACCAACTGTTATTGAAGATTTTGTTATGGATAGCTTTATAATAATCACGTTTGTTTATCCACCAAAGTATGTAAGCAGCCCTTTAATAAGTTCGATTTGCAAGTACGATTTAAGACTGCTACTGTTGTATCAAATCTTAGTCCATAATAATAGAGTTATCTATTAGTTTACGTTACTAGTATTTTTTATTAAAACTCGCTGAGTACTTTAGATTCAATAAAAATCTGATAAAGCATAGCAAGTTAAGTTAGGTCCATCTAGTGTCCTTTCCGAATTAGATCACCGAACTAATGTCTTGGCATATTCGCTATAAACTCCAATATAACACAGAACTTTGAAGACAAAATCCTAAATTGTGTGTCCTAAGAGTGAAACTAATGGTCGGTAGTTATTTTTTACGTTCTCGTTCTTTGGATATTTTCACGTCCAATGGCCGTTTCACGCGTGCCCTCTTATTGTAACTAGGATCAGAAATGAAAAATACTTATTTCACTTTACAACAAGGCATGAAATTATGGCTGAAACTACTGAACTGATTTTTATGAAACTTTGGAGTAATAAAGCTTGTACTATACTTCCCGCGATTGCCAATACCCACGTGGAAGGAGCTACGGCTGGTATGTAGTTCATTAGAATGGGGATATATATTTTCATCACTAAATGATTTATTTATGTATGTAACGTGTATAAAATAGATATCACTGTCACATAGTTTTCTAAAAATCAAATCCTTGTACAGCACAGATATATCTCTCGCAAATTTCGTATACCGCTCCTAATATTATCACACAACCACGCCATCAATCTTCATAGAAAACATGACTGTCTCCATATTTCTGAATTTCAATTTGAATATCCATATCATTTGGCTAATAAATTCCCGACTCATGTAAACGATACAGCCACTTAGAAGTTGGCAACTCCAAGCGTTGCGTTAGTTACGTGTGCCTCTCGTTGCAACTGTAAATTTAATGTTGCTCTTTATTATGACTCTTTATTAAGGGGATATTTCTGTTTTCTAGGAGCTGATGAAGTTTGGTTTGAGTCGTTTCGGCCACTTGTTGTGTAAATACAAATAAACTTTGTTTAGAGTGATATTTATTAGAACAGAGACATGACTAGAAAAATATTTTGTACGTGGCTGGTGGTCACCTATTTCTTAATAATGTCTTAATCAATATGCCTTTATCTTCTTATCTATCCTGATTTATTTGTAAACAAGACTGAAATACCTGTATGTCTGCTTAGAATGCACTCGCAATTTTACGCAGATTAGGCAAGTTGTGCATACGAGCATAGACGACGAGATTAACTTTTTTTACGAAGGCGACGTGGTTCCTGTTTTTATCATACTCATAAATAAGTGTACTTCTAAAGCGATCATTTTGTTATTAAAGCCACTGAATTCACAAATATTTAAATGACAGACACAAAGAAAACTCAACTGAAAACAATGTGTGGATCACATAAAGTGTTAACCCTTTGGAATCGAACTCACAACACACACACAGAATTAGGATCTTCTTAAACCACTACGCCTACGCAGTCAATATTCGTGAAAGATATGATCAATTCAACCGTTATAACCTGTTTTGTGTCAGTTCCGAATAAAAGTGAAATTCAGAACGTCCCACTCGATTCGGCGGCTCATAGAATAAAGAGATTGAGATATCGAATCACTATTTCTGTCGGCAAATATAATAGAAAGAAGTGCGTAAGAAGATATTTTTATAAAGAAATATTTATCTGTAGGGTAACGATGCTGTTACGTCAATTTGAAGAAAATTATTTTATTTATTTAAAATATTATAAAGCCTGCCTCGTTGGTCTCGCGACATAAATGCCGGTGGTGCCGGATGGTCTCGGGTTAGATTCCCGGGTCGGGCAATGTGTTATTGGGTTTTCCGTTAGGAAATTCTCAGTAGCAGCAGTTTCTCAGGGTGCATAGGGTTCCCATCAAGAACTTAGGGTCCCAAGCCAACCTCACCTGCAAGTGGTGCACCTGCCGATCAACGGACGAGGCTCTGGCAAACAAAATATCCCGATAAGTGGCAATAGGCTCGCCACCTATTACGTGGGATCAAAACACTGGCGAAAAGTGGGCGTTTAATATGCCTCTGCCTATCCCTTCGGGGAAACAGGCGTGAGTCTATGTATGTATGTATGTATGTATGCCTACCCCTTCTGGGATACAGGCGTGAGTCTATAAAAAAAATATAAAGCTTTGTTGTTTGTTTATTTGGTTGAACGCGCTAGTCTTAGGCACTGGTTCGATTTGAATAAATAAATGTTTTTTATTTATTTAAAACGCGATAGGAGAACTTCGGCGCAGTGATAGCTTAGTGAAGAGACTGACAGACTGCTACATGGCGGGTCCAGGTTTGAATCTACGGCGTGCTACTGACTTTTTGAAGTTATGTGAGTGACTTTTACTTGCTAACAAATTTACATGTCTTTGCAAGAATAATAAACTCCCACGTTATTTTTTGCTGAGTCATATACTAATCTACTATCCCTTGGCCTCTTAATTCACTTATTTTGCGATTTTCATCATCATAAACTGCACATGGTAATTGATTCAGACCCTAATTTACTTTTTATGAGTGCTGTTAACTTAATTTAATGGACACGCAGGGAATTCGATACTAAAATACTTATTAAAACGAGCCACGCGCAATGTAGGGTTCCGTAGTAGCTTTTATGATAGCCACACACGTTACAGTACATCTGTACAAGTCTAGACTTACACAGATATACAGTAGTAGTAGAGCCTGCAGGTAGTAGAGCCTTGCTGATTTCAGCATGAATGGGCCGGCTCAACCGGGGAAGTACTACCCCACAGAAAATCGACGTAAAGTAACAGTACTTAAACTGTTGCGTTCCGTTCGGTGAGTGAGAGTGCCGGAGGTCCTATTTCCTATTCCTTCTTCCTCATCCTATCCCTTTTCCCAACCCGAAGGGGCGGCAACGCACTTGTGACTCCTGTGGTGTTGCTTGTGTACATGGGCGGCGGTAATTGCTTACCATCAGGCGATCCGTCTGCTTGTTTGCTGCCTATTAGGTACCTACTATAAAATAAAAAGTACCGTGTGTGGAAGAACATGAGTTGGAAGTTTGCGCATTTGTCTTTCAAAATACGTTCCAGTATACTTGTGCAAGTCTAGACTTGCGCATGTATAATTTAACTAAAAAATATAAGGGTTCCGTAATAAACGGAACCCGTATAGTTTTCATTAAAAGAAGCTACATTCTGGAATCTATACTAATAAAATAAAGCTGAAGAGATTGTTTGTTTGGCTGAACGCGTTATTCTCAGGACCTCCGAGACCGATTTGAATAATTCATTTTGTGTTGGATAGCCTATTTATCGAAGAAAGTTATAGGCTATATAACATCACTCATAGAGCCAGGGGAGCGGAGCAGTAGCCCTAAATAACGCGGGTGTAGCCGCGGGCTCAGCTAGTAATTTGATATAAAATTTAATGACAAACAACTATATGGAATTATCTTTTGGTAACTATTAAACTCATATACCTAACGCTCTGTTTGCGCCAAATAAATTTTCCGTGAAGTAATATTTCGGATAAAATTATTGCCTAATTTAAAGGGTTTTACATGGACGAGCAATCGATCAGCCCTTTCACGGTACCATGATGCGATACAGGAGAATAGAAAATCAATTGTTATCAATCATGTGTGATTTTTATGAATATTTTATTGAAAAATCTTTAAAGACTGCTACATAGACGGGGTCAAACTGTAATGTGCGTATTAAATTATTACACAATTACTACTTAACGATGAAGTGATTATTCTTCGGAGAAAGTCCTAGAATTTTTCATAATAGAGCAAAAATGTTGGCAAGCCAAAACTTTGATTATATTTACCCCTTACATAGAGCCTTATGGTCAACATGAAACGGTCTAGCCTATCTAGCTACAGTTGATATTTTACGCCTGGCCATTGGCGAATAAACTCTGAAACACAGCCCTTTCTGCACCGAATAATGGCGGTAATAAATGTCCCAGTAACAAGCAACACCGACCGCTTACGTACACACGGCTACTCGTCACACTAGACACTTTAACATTTGTACCGTTCTTATGGTGTACGAAATAAGTATCAAAATCGTACAGCAACTGTTAAGCTTGACTTGGCGATGTACTCCCAGGAAAAGGCTTTTCGCGTTAACTGCGGCTGTACGTCTAGAGAATGCATATGAGTATGAAGTAAAACTTAATATCCACGTTGATCTGTGTGGGACTGTAGGCGTAAGCGATATACCACGTAAGGTCTATTAAGTAAACGTAGCTATATATATATTGTGTGAGTCTATTGCAGAAGGTGGCGTTGGTTATGCAGGTACAGTCATTGGATGACGCTTTTCATAGTAAGAACAGTGTCTTAAATAGTTGCAGTAAGTTTACTTTTACTCATGTGTTGCCTACATTGCAAGGCAATTGAAATATGAGATCTGGAAAAGCAAATAATATAATATACACTATAAATATATAATATTCTACCACATAACCACATCACCATCTAGTCCCAAGCTAAGCAGAGCTTGTACTATGGGTAGTAGATAATGGATACACATACATATATACTTCTTTTTGTGAATACATACATATTATACATAGAAACATCCAGAACAAGAGAAACATCCATGTTCATGCACACAAATGTTTAACTTGAGCGGGAATCGAACCCGCGAGTTTCGGCGTAGCAGTCGCTTACACTCCCGCTGCGCCAACCGGTCGTCCAAAGTATCTAAAATAAGATAATAATGGCAGTTTACTACATACTGGACTCGTAGATTATTAAACCTTATTGTGACATGATACATTAAGAATATAACACCGGACTTTATCCTACATTTACCTAGCCTTTATACAATTATTTTCAAAGGTCACTAATATTTTGAAGACTGGATGATTTGATGAATATGATTCCTAAATGTGTTGTGTTAAGGTTTAAACCTTTACAAAGCTAAGGCTAGAACGAAACTTGAATCTATATTTTGTCTTCATTTTGAAACGAAACACAGAGTGAGATGGATAGCCAAATAACTTTTTTTATATGGCGGCATCTTGCAGCCAATGTATTTCGGCTTAATAAGAAATTAAAAAGTAAACCATAAATATGAAACATTGTTCAAATTAATTAAAAGCATAAACATGAACGACCAGCTATTACAGAACTTCGAAGCCTGGAACACGCTGAAAGTGAAAGTGCCCACACACAGGAGTTTCAAATTTCATTTAAAACATTCCACTGCGGTTTCATTAACCCTTTTCTTGGCAACGTATCTCTAGAGATACATCAAAGTTTGAAAAATTCTAAACCGAATATTTCTTTGTTAAAACAGAATAAATGTATGTTAACGTTTACTTTAGTTCTTTGTTTTCGAACACGCGTTTATTTTTTTCAAATTGTCGGCACTGGTGATCTGTCAGAATTATTTCATTATCGATCGACGCCATGCTCCCGCGCATACAGGTAAGTGATATGCATAAAATAATGTTTTTTGTATGTATTTCATGCATTTATTTCTAAAATTATAAACTTTTATTGTTTTCCTACTAAAATAATCACTTTGGAGTACAAAACATTGTCTGGTGGAGGGCTTTATTGGATTTTTAAACTGAATAACGTATGACCGGTACCTACCGAGTGTACGTCATAATACCGTCCATACGCTCGGCCAATCAGAGAAGGCCATCGTCTGCGCTCGTGAGTTTTGCCAATATTTGGTTATGCGCTGACACGAACTCTGATGGAGGGCTCAGTATATATAGGGGCTGACAGAGAGACCGGCACCGCTAATGATTGTTACCGTGCCTAACTACGTGCTGCTACTACTACTTCATACGTGTATCCTGGTCCCAGCTGTGGGTAAGTTACTACATTTACTGCGTTAGCGTTCTGCCCATCTCTCTACCTGCTAGCTGAGGCCGGCTGACGCCGCCTGCCTGACTCTATTAGTTGTGGCTCTCCTAATGCTGCTTTCCTTCAAGTTCCAGGTCTACCTTGGAAGCTCCGGCCTACACTACCTAGACCGCTACACTTCCTGCATCGCCTTCAGCGTCACCTCTGCCGAAGAGTCTGGCCTGCCCTGCTCATCGCACTCAGACCGCCGGCGCCTGCCAGCCGAGCCAACGGCCTGCGAGGATCTGCCGCTACGCGCAGCCCTTCGAGCAACCTGCCCTGCACACTACCGGAGGGAACAGCGTGGGAGACTGCAGCCCTTAGTGTTCAGGCCAGTGCACAGTGTCGTGTTGTTGGTCGGTCATACTCGTGGCAAGGGAAGTGAGACAATACTCGGCAATAAACGCATCTAGAACCTCTACTGCGTTTCTATTCTAGAACCCGTAACAGTATTTTGCCGTGCATACCGCCAAGTATCCAACAGTTTTATGTTTACTAGGGATGAATCCCATGGTGCACACTGCCAAGTTCTCTAACAATGAATACAAAATCTTCTTGTATCTATAAGTGCACACTGCCAAGCCTATTACACTTTAAGTTTACCGTTTTTTCTGTAATTTATAGGTAAAAAAGCTCCATGTGCTTTCGAGAAGTAGACAAATTCTTGCTTTGGTGCCGGAACCCGATCAATCATCAAAATTGGTGAAGAAAGTTTGAAATCTGATTGTGAATTTGATGATATTACTTTTCAAAAGCATTTTAATAACGCATCTTCACCGATTCCTCGCTTCCCTCTTCACTTGAAAATCTTTACGTACTTTCTGATAACGAGTGTAACCTTGTCGCGCAAACAAGAACAGGTTCCTGTCCTTCGGAATCAGCACAACTAACTACTGAAACCTATTCCAAGGACTCTTCTGCTCAAGATTCTCTACTTTCATCTATTCCACCGTCGCGCGTCGCACATCGCCAACTTCAATTTTTATCACAGCAAGAGACCTAACATACTCACTACTTATATTCCATATCCTTGCATTTTATGTGATAAAATGTTATTAATTTGATAAAAAAGAGTAACCATAATTAAAACAAATTAAGCTTCCATTTCTCACTTGCTCGCCACCTAATGTCAGCCATGTAGAAAATATCACTATAATTTTTGATGTAAGTACTTAGTTTAAGAATGTGAAAATTGCACATGTTCATGTACTTAAGACGTACCTACTACGATTTCACATTTGAATTTGCCCGATTGCTTACGAGTTTCATATGAATTCAGCGATAAAATAAATTATCAAATTGGCGGGAGCAATGTTTTAATCACCCAACTTTACTATGGCACTTCCAATTGTATTGAACATTGAGTATAAACATGTACATATATAGTACTAAGCCTTGGGGTGTGAATGGTCTGGCCCTGTGAAGCGGTTTTAGATCGTCCTGCCACTTTGACAGTCAAAGTGGCGGGTCCAGGGACATCTTGAAGTATTTTAATCAGATTCAGAGGTATAAATGTCTCGTTTCGGGAACAAATAGTACGTATGTAGTACAAACCCAGTGTTGAGCTAAATTTTAAATCGGGGACTTGACACTCGAATAATTGCAAGTAACCGAACCTGAAAAGATTCCGTTACCATAATTATATGGTAACGGAACAAGGGCCGCTATATTCTGGGAGGTTGCAACCAATAAATAAATCAAATTCTATGCCACCAGTAACAAAGAAAACGATACCTTGTACTGCCAGACCGACTACAGATGTTAGATTTGATGGATATAATTATTTCACTTCATTTGGCTCCAAGAGTCTATGCAAGCTTTGCGTACTAGATCAGACCACAGTCACGTGTATGAAATGCGGTTTAAACTATGCTTACTGCCAGGTAGAAATCGTTTTTACAATATTATAACACACATACCTAAAAAGATTTTGTTATTTTTGTTACGAAAGAAGTTCTATTCATGTTAGTCAACTTATATTTTAATAAAAAATACTGTTTAAATATGAAAATGCATCTTTTATTCCTTTTTTTATAATATATGATTCTACAGCAAAGTTATATCAAACTTGGCAGTGTATCTTTACAGATACAATGAAATCATTATATATTTTTAAGGCCTCTTGGCAATGTATCCCACAAGATACATGTGGTTTTTTTTAAACTACCTGCAAAAGATATTTTTTTCGATTTTTCTAGGCATCTGTAGGTAATAAATATTATGTTGTATAAAAATTATTTTGATACTCAATCATTTTTTTCTCTGCAACTTAAGGGTTAAAACATTTCACTGCGGTTTCATTTGTACTCGTTTCACATACAACTTCATAATGTCAATTTACTTGTATCATGCTAAAAGTGGAGGAAATTCCGCGTTACCTAATTGTGTTGGCACTCGTCTTTTTATTATTGTATGTTGAACCAAGTTTGGTTATGTGGGTTAAACAAATATGTATGTGTACTGCTGTAATTGTGAAACCAACTGTTATTGAAGATTTTGTTATGGATAGCTTTATAATATCACATTCGTTTGCCGCCTAAGTATTTATATAAGCTTCCTTTATTGCATGTGTAGTCCCGAAATATTCTTTGTATTTAACCCTAGATTACTAACCTTCGTCGATTCGACTACGCGGGTTTGTTTAAATCGTGCTTACTTTTGCGCGCGCGATCGCACTGCTTCCACACTTTAGCTAATCTCAGTCGACCCGTTGCCCCCCCGACTGACGGTAGTGTTTTGAGTGGGGGGGCACCGTGAGCGCCGTTCCAGCAACCATGGCTCGTCGCATCGAACGTAACATTTTGTCTTATTTAGTTGGTGAACTTTTGCGTTTTTTTTGTTTTGTTTATTTATTTTATTTGCGAAAATAATGCGACTGATGTACCTCCTACCTAAAATAGGAAAATATAAGCCTTGTGTCCCTCCGCAAAGCGAAGGATGACTAAAAGTAGTTGCACCCAGAGCAATAAATCGTTGTGCAGGGAGCAAAAACTTGACGTTTCACAAATGTATAGCTTGATAGATTTTTACCAAAATTTTTGTTTCATTACTTTATTTCATTCGTTATTTCTAATATTTGAAAATTATTTTTCACATTTACTTTAAAATAATACTTTAAAAATTCTTTTAAAATGTTACCATTGTTAATTTGCCATAAAACCTACGATCTCATTTATAAGGCAGATTTTTTAATAAATATGCCGTTTTGGTTTATGTAAATGTATTAATTAATAAGAAGAATATAATAAATTTATAATAAAAAATAAAAATATGTATGTTTAATTGAAATAAAACCCATTATCCCCTTTATTAAATACCGTAGTCGAAAGTACGAAGGTTAGTAATAAGTGTCGAAAATAAGGTTAGTGATCTAGGGTAACGTTTGGTTTGCACGCATGATTTGAAGCTGCTACTATTAACTCAAATATTAGTGGTAGCTTTAACTCTTTTGGTTTACGTTACTAGCACTTCAAAAAAACTGCTGAGTACTTTAGATCCGATTGAATTCTGATAAAGCAAAGCTAGTTAAGTTAGGTCCATCTAGGGTCCTTTCGAAATTAGTTCACCGATCTAATGTCTTGGCACATTCGCTATAAACTCCAATATTATACAGACCTTTATAGGTAAAATCCTAAATTGCGTGTCCTAAGAGTGAAACTAATGGTAGGTAGTTATTTTTTACGTTCTTGTCCTTTGGATATTTTTACGTCCAATGACCGCTCACGCGTGCAGAATAGGAGATATTCTAACTAAAATCATAAATGAAAAATACTTATTCAGGCATGAAGATATGGCTAAAACTACTGAACGGATTTTTATGAAACTTTGGAGTAATAAAGTTTGTACCATACTTTTCGCGATTACCAACACCCACACTGCAGGAGCTGCGACTGGCATGTAGTTCCTTATAATGGGAATATATTCTTTAATTGAATGAATTATTTCTATATTTTTATGTATCTATTGAATGTAACGTGTAAAGTCGATACAACTATCAACAAATCACAATAGTTTTCTGTGAATAAAATTCCTGTGTAACAAAAAGATATCTCTCGCAAATTTCGTATAGGTACTATTCCTAATAACCACGCTATCAATCTTCATAGAAAACATGTCTCCATATTTCTGAATTTCAATTTGAATATCCGTATCGTGTTGGCTAGTAAATTCCCGACTCATGTAAACGACACGGCCACTTGGAAGTTGGCAACTCCAAGCGTTGCGTTAGTTACGTGAGCCACTCGTTGCAACTGTAAATTTAATGCTGCTCTTTATTATGAATATTTCTGTTTTCTGGGTTCTGATGAAGTTTGGTTTGAGACGTTTTGGCCACTTGTTGAACAAATAAGTTTAGCTCAACGTTGTGCGGTACCTATGTTTTAGATTTTGAGTGGAGTCGGACATGATGCTGTTATCATATATATCGGATATGACTGCAGAAATAACGTATTTACGAGGGGAGTTCAATGTATTCTCGGTATCGAAGTGATATACTAATGATAAGGGTAATTTAATTATCTCATTAGTTAATGACACTCTTTGAGGGTATAAATACAAAATTTCATTTAATTGCCACCATTAGTATTCAAGATATCATTGCGAAAAGACAACTATGATGACTGATTCGACAATGATGAAAAAAATCGAGCATCCTGCAGTGATAAAATTCCTCACAAAACAAGGAAAAACTCAAAAAATTATCCATGAAGAAATGGTGGCTGTTTACCATGATTCTGCGCCTTCATTATCTACAATTCAGAAGTGGTCAAGTGAATTCAAACGGGGTAGAGAGAGCATTGAAGACGACCCCCGCGCTGGTGGGCCAATTTGTGCCGCTACTGAAGAAAACGTCAAATTAGTCGAAAAACTTGTACTTGAAGATGCCCGTGTAAGAGTGAAAACATTAGCAAAAATGACTAAGCTATCCGTGGGTACCATTCACACAATCCTTCATGAGCGCCTGAATTTGTCAAAGGTCAGTACAAGATGGGTGCCGCGAATGCTCACCGCGCTACAGAAACAAGTGCGAGTTGACTGTTGTAAGGAGTTTTTGGACCTCTGTGGTCCAAATCCGCAAAGTATTTTCGATCGGATTGTTACTGGTGATGAAACGTGGGTTCATCACTATGACCCTGAGAGCAAGCAAGAGTCTATGCAGTGGCACAAAAAAGGATCAGACTCGCCGAAGAAGTTCAAATTCACTCCGTCCGCAGGAAAGCTCATGGCCACGGTGTTTTGGGATTCTAAGGGAATCTTGCTAATCGAGTTCACAAAAAAGGTCAAAGTATTACTGCTGCATCATACGCAACCACCCTGCGTAATTTAAAGGAGGCAATTAAAGAAAAAGACGTGGAAAATTAACCGCAGGTGTGTTGCTGCTTCACGACAACGCGCCGGTTCACAAGGCGCGCCTTGCCCAGGCTGCTGTGCGGGAGTACGGATTTGAAGAAATCAATCATCCACCCTACAGTCCGGACCTGGCCCCTAGTGATTATTATCTATTCCCTAATCTTAAAAAAGACCTTCGTGGAAAGCATTTTTTGGACGATGAAGAGTTGAAGGGAGCAATAAACGAACATTTTTCGGGCCATGAAGAAAAATATTTTTCAGAGGGAATTGAAAAGTTACTTTCACGAACAAATAAATGTATTGAGATGTTAGGGGAGTATATTGAAAAATAAAATTTATTCAGAATTTTCCGCCTTTTCCTTCATACCTATACCGAGAATACATTGAACTCCCCTCGTATACCCGACTACTGAATATAACCATACAAGCTAATTTCAACTGATTTTAGTGCTACTATAGGCCTGTATTAACCCACCACGTGATTACAGCACGCACGGTCGTGCTCTAATTCAAGTGGTCCCATGTGTTTACAGCACGCATGGTCGTGCTCCAAAAAAGTCGTCCTATTGGTCGCGGATTTTTTACGTTTTGTTTTACTTAAACCAAGAGTAACTATTAGAATAGTTCATATTCTATGCAACGAAATCGTTTTAGAAGGGTGAGGGAAACGAAACGTGCCAAAAAATATTGAAATATAATTATCTGTGTCTCAGTTGCGAAAGCGTCCGCCATTGTTGTGTTTTGTTCCGCGATCTTTATAATAAAAGTTGTCTAGTGGAAGAAACCGGTGAATATTTTATAAAGATACTTATATAGATTTACTCAGAAATAAATAAATATTAATTGTGAAGTGACATTATTCGTGACAGAGACAAGAAATACAGTGATAAAAGGCAAAAACTTTTAAGAACGGCTATTTCTACTCTTGAAACTTGCTATTTTCGTAATAGTTTTATGATAAATACTCTTTTAATAGTTATGAAAGACATAAAAGTACCCAGATTATTTATCTGAAAACATATTTTAGCAATTAAATACTAGTATTGTTGTACGTTTTCACTGTTATCGTGTTTCAAATGGTAAATAATTCACAGCCACAGTGTTCGCTACAGTAACATGGCGGCCCGGCACGGCGAACTTTTTGTTACGCGTTCGGATTATAATTTTTTTAGTGGCGTTAGATTCATTTGTTACAAATAAATAATGTATTGTGTGAAAACCTAAAGGTATATGTGATAATGTTTTTGTGTTTATGAACCAAACAAGTAATGAAATTCATTAATATGTGATGAAATGTTTGTGCGAACCAGTGAAAAATAACAAACTTCTAAGTTTGTAAGCTTGTTTTGCCGGCAAGGTGAGTATTTAGTAGTAATTTATGTTATTATTATCATAGCTGATTTTATAACCAACACAATGATATGCAATTTATGTGATATAATTATATAAAGGTGTCATAATTTTTTTTTTCCGGTAACCTATGCTAATGAAAATTTGCAGCAACGTGACCCTTTGCACTTGTGGCACTTTGCCTTTAGTTTGATCGCACCTCAAGGGTTAATTTGATCAAACAATGCATTTCAGTCTGGATTGAATAATATCAATACTAGGTAGGTACCTATTACGGCTCAGCAATGTATCAAAATGTATGTCTTAATAAAGAGTCTAAGTTGTCATTTCAATATTTTCTTTTGTTACGAATCAGAGTGCAACTAACTAGAATATGCTAAATAATCCACTAGCTGTTAAAAATATTTTCATTCCGTTGCGACTCTTTTTTGAAAGTGGCTTGCATCATTACAAACATTTTTTACTTCGGCACCATACCTGGGAAATTACTGGTTCAGGAGATATTGAGGCTCAAAGTGACGACATTTTTTTTCTAATTATTTCAAAATCGTGTTTTGAACGATAAATGTATCCTTTCTTCCAAATAAACATAAACAACATTTTCAATGTTTCCCTAAAATAAACGGCTTTAAAGTTCCTTAAACGAGTGTATGCCTACTAGCAATCAGCTGCGAATTCATTCCCCTCGGCCGCGCGACCACTTGATCATAAACTACCGCCGTTAGGGCGGTTGCAAAACTTGCAAACTAGAATTTATATGCGCGTATAAGCTGGTTTTTGGAAGCGCATATAGGCGCGTATAGGCGTGTCTTTTGGCACACGCGCAACTTGTACGAGCGTTGACGCGCGTCTAAGCTCGTATAAGCGCTATACTGACACCATATCACTACCGTTTCGACCGAACACGCCGAAATATGCCCGTTTACGCGAGTCCGGTTTTTGGTAGCGCATAATATACGCGCGTGTAAGAGCGTATGCTGAAACGCCCTTAGGTCGACGGCGGCGTACGGTGTAGGTACGATGCATTTCTCGCGCCAATTTTTTCTGCCAGCGCGCGCTATACATTGCCGCTAATAAAATGTGTCTATTTTTTAAGCTTTAAAAAATATTTTGTTTCCCAGGTATCATTTTCGCGTAGTATGACTTGGCATGATGTGCAAAACGTGTAGACTTCAGCTTGGTGATGGGTCTTGTGACATCCTGTATATATTTTTAAGGAAAAAATATTACTGTGCGATTCTAAATATGCATTAACGCATATTTAGAATCGCACAGTAATATTTTTTCCTTAAAAAGCAGTCTAAATAATGCCTTACCCATTTCTCACTCTGTTGTTTTGTTTGTGATTTTGAAAATGAATATTAATAGACTTTATTACACGTGCATCGTATTCCACGTTTCCAATGATTCCACGAACGCAGTGAATATTGTGAACAGATTAGCTTCTGCGTTGTATAAGCAACCAGAGGGTCTACCACGAGTTTTGCACTTGATCGTCACGGTGACGATAGCCTAGTCGACAGGAACAATCTTAATAATATATATATTTCTTGTGTGCGTGTGTATGTCACTGAACTCCTCCTAAACGAATGGACCGATCTTGATGAATTTTTTGTGTGTGTTGAGGGGACTTGAGAATGGTTTAGATTCACAATTTAATCCACTGGAAAATGTATTTTTAGATAATTTTTAATTTGTAAGTAGTTGTAGATTTTGGAATTTTTCACATTGGAACCGACGGACTGCGCTGCTATCGCAGTGTCAAATCTTATATTAATAATTTCGTCAAGGAGTACATCGAAACCTTACCTGAATAATAAAACATTAAAAAATAAAGATTTCGAGTCGACAACATATATCCGCAAAATTCGGATTGTCGAATATTTTGTGAAATTGTAATGGTTCTGAGAGACAAATCACAGTCGCCATATTGGCCAGTCTAGCGAAACGTCACAGATACCGGATAACATTTTGAGTACTACTAAGTCTTAGTCCTAAATAGTTTGTATGTGTAAATACTTTTTGCAGTTATCTATACTAATATAATAAAGCGGAAGAGTTTGTTTGTTTGTTTGTTTGATTGCGCTAATCTAAGGAACTACCGGTTGGATCTGAAAAATTATTTTTGTATACGATAGCTCAGTTATTCCGGAAGGCTATAGGCTATATAACATAACGCTTCGACCATTTGGCGCCGGGCAAAAGGCTAAAAAGGCTAAAAGATAATGTCGGCTAATCTCAGGAACTAGCAGTCGGATTTAAAAATATGTTATTGCCTAAGGCTATAGGCTATATTAAATTACGCCATAACTTTTAGGGGCCAGACAAAAATAATAAAATGGTCAAACGAGAAGGGGGAGGGTTGGGTCAAAGGCAAAAAAGGCTAAACGAACAGGATACAATCTATATGGGTATCGTTTTCGAGATTTTCGGGACGCTGATTAATAATATGAAATTTATTTAGTGATCCAAGATGGCGGTCGTGAAATCAAAGATGGCGGATGAGAAAATTTTAAAAATCAGTATGGGTATCGCCTTCGATATTTTAAGGGGTGGGGAATCGAAATACAACATCTATTTCGTGATCAAAGATGGCGGATGGGAAATCAAAGATGGCGGACGGGATTTTTTTTAAAGTCGATATGGGTATCGTCTCCGATGTTTTAAGGAATGGGAATTCAAAAACACCATCTGTTTTATGATCAAAGATGGCGGATGGGATTTCTTTTTTAAATCCATATGGATATCGTCTCCGATGTTTAAAGGGATGGGGAATCCAAATACAACATCTATTTCGTGATTCAAGATGGCAGATTGGAAATCAAAGATGGCGGATGGGAAAAATTAAAAAATCAAGATGGGTATCGTCTCTTATGATTTAAGGGATGGTGAATCCAAATACAACATCTATTTCGTGATCAAAGATAGCGGATAGGAAATCAAAGATGGCGGACGGTTTTTTTTTAAAGTCGATATGGGTATCGTCTCCGATATTTTAAGGAATGGGGCATTCAATATGATATAAAAATCTTTGTTTGTTTGTTCATCATTTATATACTCTGAAGCGATAAGAGATTAAGCGCTAAGTCAATGGTAATTTTGGAAAAGGGGCTTCGAAAAGGCAATCAAATAAAAATTCTTAATAAGGCGATACGGAGTTCGCTGGGTCAGCTAGTTTCCATATATTTTCTTAAAGCGCCCCTAACGGAGAGTAGCGATGGATAGTCCGCTAGGGGGCGCATTTAAGAAATGTATGAAAATTGTTTGAAAATTGTTTGTTTGATTATTTATTGACTAGGCTATCGTCACTGTGTAAAACTCGTAGCAGACCCTCAGATCGATATGTATGAACAAGATATTGCGCTAAATTTGTTAGCTTTGAACAGAAGTTATATAAACATTTGTTCTGTTATATATTGGGATAATTGCGAAGCTACTGGCAATATAGTATTGTGAAATACGATACCAATTTTGGCGTTAAATTACGAGTTATCTGTGTAATGTTATAATATATAATTCTGTCAGCCTTATTTTATTACTGGGCAATGGGAATTTACCTCTCTATTTGTCTCACAGCTTTAAGCTTTTGCCTTTAGTCTTAGTTGCACACTGTTTCACGTTTGCCACAAAATCATTCACAATGTTCTTCTAGGTATTTTATATACCAACGTGAGATTTTATGCTCTAAATAAGGAGTCGCTGTGCTGTAACACAAAGAGTAAAGACCGTAGTGCTGCATGAAGGTTTCCTACAAGCTTGTGGAAATCATTACACGTTACCGCGAAATAGAACACTAGCCTCTTTGTTTTTCTTTTTACTAACTTGTATGTAATAAATGAGTTGAAAGCTCATCATTATTATCTTCATCATGTAAATTATATTAAAACGCCCGTCCTGAGTGACGTTTTATTACGAACTACTGAAGCTAACAAATCATGGCATTAAAATGTGAGTTGCTATTTGTAGTGGACTGTAGGTTTTGCTGGTCAATTTCGACAGATTCTTGAACTTAGGACTTCTTGGGCGGGTGATTAAAATATCAACTGTTGTGTTCGGTACAAGGGTTTAATGACGAGTGTCAATAATTTGCAATTTTCACAAAAGTTAGGAAAAGCGCCTGATACAATAATATAGTATGAAACAACTTATAACTAGAACAGAAGAGCCGTAGGAGCTCGAACACTATTATAAATTATTCTTAGAATTGACCCAGTGAGTGTGTGGTGGAATATTGATAAAGTCTGAAGAATGTATTTGATAAAATAGTTTTAAATGTTTTGACCAAATGAGTGTGCTATTCTCCATGTTGATATCAAGATGGTGTTTTACAACACCTGGTAGACGATGAATTCTGAAGAATTTCCTCTTAAGTTTTCATTCAAAAATCAGTGTCTAAAGAGCAAGAAGAGATATTTGCAGCACCAGCAACGGGTGACTGAATACACGCCGGATCCGTATTCCGTACGAATATGTAAGTCTGTCAGGTGCTAACCACTCCTATACTTTATCACAGCTATCATAAAATAAAATTCCGTGTAAGGTAAAACTAAAAATTGTAGTAGCAATGATTAAGGAGAACTCGGTTTGGGGTATCGAGGAATAGAAGCTCCGTGCGAATACTGCCAATAATCTGCGGATTACGGTTATAGTCTGTAGCTGTCTTGGCGATGCATTTTAGTCCACGTATCTGTTGAGGTAACGTGTTACCGGCTGTAGTTTATGTTTCATATCTCTTTGAGCGTTATGATTGACTTTCCAAAGTAAAATGCGAATTAAACTTTTAATTATTGCCTGCCCCGTGACTCGGAAAGTATGTTAAACTGTCGGTCTCGGCTGTCAGGAAGGTTTTTGATAGTCGTTATGGGGAAGTAAACTGATACTATTCTAAACCATGGAACCTCCTTTGGGAGGTTCCATGGTTTATAAATAATATTATAAATAAAATTCCTAGATGCCTAGATGAGCTGGGTTACAAGTGAAAATGTGTAAAATTTTGTTTAGTGTCATCTCGACTGGGTAGCAGATGCCCGTATCACGATGTGGTCAATCCGAGTGACCCCGCCACTATGGGAAGTCGAGTATACTCGGCGTTTTCATTGGGAGGCGAACATATTGTCTCAACCCGGCTTCAAACATAGTAGCGATAGTGGACTTTTGAGTGAAGGCAGCGTCGAAGGCTTTTCCATAAATCACGACACCATAAAAGCTTATGCTTATCGCCAAAGAGATATCTTTAGGTTACGGAGGTCAGACGGCAGTCGTACTGTGGAAAACCTGATATTCTGACAAATGTGTTAGGCCAGTAAGCGGTTTCCGGCCTCCAAGGCGTATATTTCTAGGATGCATGTGGATATCGTTAGAACAATGATGATGCTCGCTTTGAGTGTTATAGATTTTATCCGCGACCCTATTGTACGTTGGAAACTATATAACAAGTTTCATTATAAATAAATAAATAAATAAATAATCGATTATGTTCTAAAAGTAATTAAAATTCAACCTGGTAAACTTTCGCGTTTATTATAGGAGGTAGACAAAGAGCTGATTTGAAATTATAAGCTTACAATCTGTTTTTACTAAAGACTGAGCTCATTGGTGTGCCATAGGTGAGGCCTATGTCCAGCAGTGGGCTAATTCAGGCTGATGATGATGAAACTGATTTTTGTCCGTCTGATGATGTTAATCTGAGTGTCAGTGTTTCTTTGCCTTGGACTCAACTAGTTATATGTCCGAATGCCTTAAAATTAAATTACCAGAAACTGATTTCTATAGAAACATATTGTATGTCGAGAATGTATTTATTTTGACCTGCCACCCTGCATGTGCAAACCAAATTTAACAATCAAAGACCATACCGCAAACAATGCGTCTCCTTAATTTTGTTCTAAAAACTTACTTGCCTCGGAAACGTGACACGAAAGTATTTGTCTGTAAGTTAAACCTCTTATTTTCAACAGTTTTTTTCTCAACTCTACTGATTCAGTAGTAGGGTAACTTGACTTGATGTTTTTAGTATACTTATTAAGCTAAGTGACAAATGTAGAGGTGTCTTCACGAATGGGTGACCGTTTTGTGTGCCGTCACGACATAGTATTCATAAGTATCACATTATGACCTTAGTGTGTAAATAATTTTGACTTTGACATTTACATCTGAAATCTGGTACTTGTATCCGAACAAGAATCGCTAGTCGTTGTTGAAGGTACTTAGATAGTTTGTTGTTTTCAATATTTGCCATAGCAATGGTACCCAGTAACAAATGACTTGAATGAATGAATGAATTTTTAACGCCTGTATGAAACTGAACTCATCCCAAACGGATCGATCGGTTTTGATAAAACTTCCCCTGAGTGTTTGGTCCTTTGGTGGCGCTGCGACAGAGTTCAACGCTCGACGAAGACTACACTTGCTAGTAAACTATAAAATCGTATTCTGTTTACAAACGCTTTAAACAAAATTCCGAGAAAATGTTTCATTAAATTTTTGTTTTTCTTTTGTGGCTATACGTGTCTTTACACCCACATTACACATTCTTTAAAAAAATATAAAATAGAAGCTTAAATAAAATGAGAATATGTTACCCCGCTGGGTTTATAAATAACATACTGTTAGAAACGGAGGATTAGGTATTTCATGCAGGTTTATATTATTTTTCGGTTGAAGTCGGCAGTCTAGGTGTGCTTCGGATTACATTCTTTAGAGGTAGATACCCTCTGAAAATGTACGTGCACTGAGCTTTATATCTCTCTAGATGAGCTCATGGTTACACTCGCGTTATTTAAGGCCATTACTCCGCTCCCATGGCTCATAGCGTGATGTTATATAGCCTATAGCCTTCCTCGATAAATGGGCTATCTAACATTGAAATAATTTTTCAAATTGGACCAGTAGTTCCAGAGATTAACGCGTTCAACTGAAAAACAAACAAACTCTTCAGCTTTATATATTAAGTATTAGATATTAGATTAGATTTTGCAAGGATGTGTAATTAGCTGTAGGTACTAGCTTTTTATAGATACTGAAATTAGTTTTCTTTATATCTTAATATATAAAATCCTTGCGTTACTGACTGACTGACAGACACGCTACAGCCGAAACTATTAGGCGCAGGAAGCTGAAATTTGGCATGTATGTTCCTTAGGGACCGTAGGGGTGCACTAAGAAGGGATTTCCCGAAATTCCCACGGGATCGGCCAAAACGGGTAAATTAAAAAAAAATTGCAGACGTAGCTGCTGGCGTCCTCTAGTTAAACAATAAATTACAATACAGTAAGCTGTTTTAGGGTGCTTATGACGAACTTTGCACAATATCGTTGAAATGAATCATATCAACATAGATTTTTGAACTAAAATAATATATATATATATATATCTACTTTAATATTATAAAGCTGAAGAGCTTGTTTGTTTGTTTGCTTGAACGCGCTGGTGTCAGGAACTACTAGTCCGATTTGAAAAATTATTCAGTATTAGATAGCCCACTCATCGAGAAAGGACATAGACTATATAACATCACGCTATGCATCAAGGGAGCAGAGCATAGCCCTAAATAAAGCGGATATAACCGCAGGCTCATCTAATCTAAGAATAAACGTTTTTCTGGGTATGTTTGGTTGTAGTCACATAACAGTCTAAAACTATTTTGCTGTTATAGATTTTATAGGTGGTTGTTTAACACTTTCTGTTGTCATTTCGGACAGACTAAGTAAAATAAAAATAGAGAAGTATTTTCAACTATTTTAAATTAACTTAATGTCTGTCTGACGTCAGCATTTCCATGAAATAAAGGTATAATTATCAAGGGAGATTTGAATATTATTTATCAGATAGTTTTAAACAAAACATTTAATAAGTGATGGTCACCAGTTACTGCCACTGCTTATTAAGCTACGTTTCTTAGAAACTGGTGTTAGAAAAAGAAAATATCATAGAACTGCATGTCTGTTAGTTCTTGTTAATGTTCTCGAAAGATATGTGAAGGCTGCCAAACCTCATTTGGCTAGCGTGGTGGAATACAGCTTACACGATTATCGTAAAGAGAACAGGCTCTGCCCGACAGTGGCACAGTTTATACACAGGATTGATGATGACGATGTTTCTTCGCTGTTCAATTTTAAAGTACCGCTGGTCTTAACACCTTAATATAGATGTTTTTTTAACTACATCTTACGTTGCTGAGATAGTAGAAAGTAGTTGACGAGACGCTGACGTTGCATAATTTAAGTAGCAATATAAGCACCTGGTTTCATAGTAGTCGTGTTGTTATCGCGCACGTCATCACGATTAGCAGGAACTAACAGACAGACAGACAAACAAAAAGTCTTAACTTTTTGTTATAAGTACCAAAACTATATTTATGCCTTTACAGGCATTAAGTAAATTTTAAGTCAAAAGCATTGGTTTTTATTATTACAAATAGACACTTCAATTTCACTTTATTGTTTACATCGTAATACAGATTTATTTTATATTAATATTTGTACCCTGGAGATCCTACAAATAATATAAAACAAAATTTGATCAAGTTTTAACATATTGAACAAAATAGTAATATTGTACGAAGCTCGCGAATTTTACGTATATTAGTCTCACATGAATGTCGAAAACCTATCTCATTTTCTATATTCGCGTAGTAAAATGTTGTAGACAAATATAGCGCTATAAATCCATTAATGAAGTTTATTTATACTAACTTCTCCGTGTACCATTTTTAGCTCGATCGATATTAATATTTGGAGGTGTAATAATACGGAATGTTGTTACTACAATATGCCATATTTTTTATGTTAACAGGCGGCAAACGAGCAGACGGATTGCCTGATGGTAAGCAATTACCGCCGCCCATGGACACAAGCAACACCACAGGAGTCACAAGTGCGTTGCCGCCCCTTGTGATTGGGAAAAGGGATAGGATAAGGAGTGGGATTTGGGAGAAGGAATAGGAATAGGGCCTCCGCTATCTCACTCACCGAACGAAACGCAACAGTTTAGGTACTGTTACTTTACACCGATTTTCTGTGAGAGGGTAGTACTTCCCCGGTCGAGCCGGCCCATTCATGCTGAAGTCAGCAAGGCTCTACTACCTTCAGGTTCATTTGTTACCAGTAACTGGAGCTGTTGATTTTTATCTTCATGGTGTAAACCCAAATTACAGTCTCCCCTTTTGCCTCTTGGGGCAGACAGAGAAAGACTGTGAAATTCCCTTCTACAGGCGTTTTGGGCCTAGCCACTTAAACCATTCACGTGAATCATGGTTAGCATATTTCGCCTCAGACCTCGCTGGGCACTTTTACCCGTGGTCTACTTTGGAATGTGCGGAAGCAATTTTTCGCTACATTGTCTTCTTAAGGTTTCTTTGTCGTTAATCATTTTGCTCATACCCAGTTGCATTTAACAACTGAATATCATCATCAGCCTTTAACAGTCCACTGCTGGACTAGGCCTCTCCTTTGAAAGGAGGAATTGCCCTACTATACCACGCTGGCCAAACGGGTTGGTATAGGGTTTGTATCACGTTATCCTTCTCTTACAGTGCTATTCTATGCATAACATGCCCCCTCTGTTGGCTCCTACGACACCCATGGGATGATATGGGTTGGTGACAATTCGTATTCTTAATCCGTCACCACACGGACTAATTGAACAACAACTAATAATTGAAGCATAATTAAAATCATTAATATGTACGATCTAATAGAAAAGAAAACATTGGTATGGCGTGACGCCGAAACCGATTAGGTTCTAGGCGACTTGGAGAAGGAAATGGACTGTATACAAAGGATAGCTGGTTTAGCCGCCTAGGAGGGAATAAGGGAAGAGGAGATGGATACGGGAGGAGGTGATTGAGTGGGTATAGGCTATTTCAAGGATGGAAGGCACTTACCTTATACAGCCTTCTTCGCTTCTTTTCCTCCTGGTGGTTTCGTTTTCACTTCACTCACGAGCGGGTTTTCCTTGGTGGAAGCGGTAAATCACTTACAGCGGCGCGGCGCGGAGCGGTATCGAGACGGCGTTCTCAGCGAGCGGAATGTTCGAGACTGTTTACTCGCGTCGACGAATCGCGTCGACGAATCAGGCGCAAGGCAGTGCCTCTTCCAGGGAGTGGGAGAGAGCGGGACGGAAATATGATATCGCTCGCACTAGACAAGCGTGGAACGATTCATGTTGATGCGATTAGTTGTGGATAGGAATGTAGACGGCGCTACCAAACATCTACAACTATTATAAGCTGAGAAGCAATAGCTATGGCATGAGAAAGAACCAAGTTGCATTCCGTGCTGGATAAAATCAATCTCGAATCATATAGATCGCTTGCTGAGTTTAAAGTGTCGAGAAATAAAATGAAAAAGCTTAATTAATCTGAACTGGTACAGCAGGGTATGTTCAACAATAACTTATCTTTTCTATTAGCTATACGGGCAGCATGTGCAGCTGAAGTGAGAAATGAAACACCATTAGTTCAACTTCTGGCTCTCATGTGAGTGGATTTCGCGAGCCACTATGGATGGACTCTGTAGTTTTTCTCGTACTTGATGCAGTTTTTCGATTTTATTTATATAAATTGTTTAGGTGGGTAAGTTAAAGTTTACAGAGCCTAGATTGGCGTTTAGGCTTCTTTTCTTTTACTCTAATTCATTCAGTAAAGTTGGCTTTGAGAAATATATTGGAAGTAAATGTTCTAGAAAAAAGCGGCGATAGCCCAGTGGTGTACGTAACGGACTGCCGAGACGATGGTCTCGGGTTCGATCCCCAGGTACCCCAGTAACTGACTTTTCGAAGTTATGTGCGTATTAAAAATGTTAATTATCGCTTAATAATGTGCCCGGTAGCCGGTAGATGGCAATAGGCTCGCCCCCTATTACATTGGGACCGAAACATAACTGGCGAAAAGTGGGTGTGTAATACACCTCTTCCTACCCCTTCGGGGATAAAAGGCGTGAAGTTATGTTATGTTAAGTAAATATTCTAGAAAGTCTCGTTACTTCGGAGATAAGTATGAACTTATACGTCACATTATTAATTTTATGTCTTAAACTACCCTAATCTTGTTCATCTTTGTGCTATATTTGTATCACGAAACCATTACAAGTGTATACTTGTACTGCAGGAATCTGAATCCCAATTGACCTAACTTATATTAATTATGTCGTAGTCAATTAAAACACAGAATTTATAAATATTTTTTATTAATTACAATTAATATTTACTATTCAAGAACACATACTTATAGTTTTCCTGGAGGCGTGAGCAATGTTCCTTTGTTTTTCTGAGGAAGTGGAGTAGAAATATTGCCAAATTTTAGAACTGATTTTATCTTTTAGATATATGCGGCGTAAAATATATTACTTATAATATAATTTAATAAAATAATAATAAATAATAAATAGATAAAGTTAAACTATTTTCCAAATGCCGGCAAAAATATTCACAGTTGACACCGGACTGATTTATGTCAATAACCGAGAAATAAATGTCGCACAGTGAATAATTTATGCGTTTTGACAGCCATTTGACAGTTAGTTTATCGGCTTATGACGTCATGCGGTCTGTTTGGTTTTTGCATTCACGTGGATAACTTTTACTTTTTAAGACAAACTCGTTATACTTTTTAATATTTTTAAGAGATATAGACCCTTTTTTCAACAGAAATGTTTTTAGATTCTTAAAATGTCATCCTATTGTGTCTATCTACGAACCTATGCTTATAACGTGTATAAATTATTTTAAAGATCAATATCAATCCTATTCTACATCATCTATTAATAAATTGCATAAATCCCTCCAAATGTAATGTGGCAATAACATTTAAAATGTATTTCTACTTGGCTTAGAAAAACAGATTCAATATAGCTATTTGGAACATTATGACGGAAAAAAGCATTCTACCTGTCCATGTTTTAGCTTAAAAATAACGTTGCATACGAATGCAACTACAGTTTTCTTTTTAAATGAATAAAATGGCCAGTTTAAATCCATTCAGAGGTGGCTAAAATAGAATTTTCTCTATGTTATTCCATCACTTTAGCAGACATTATGGGTGTTTCGCGGGAATCGTTAACTGGGTAGATTTACGAGCCTACGTATAAAAAGTTGCACCGTTTCGGTGCACCTGTGTCTCACCGCGGCACCCTGCACCGTGCCTGCGCATAAAGCGATCACGCTGATTTTACTTTGAAAATACAGTTTTTATTACTTTAATTAACTGTACGAAAGAACAATGGCCACTTCTCATACATTGAATGACCTGATAATGAATTATTGCGTGTATAGATAAAATGTTCGAAAACAAGTAGCTCTATGATCAAGAAATTATACTGTAAAGACAGTTTTTCTTATAAAGGTCTAGGAATTACATAATACACCGAAATTAGTTCGTATTCATTTGAGAGATTCTCCCATGTCCAATGTCACCGGCGCAGCGTCTTTACGTCAAAAACGTTCCGTTGCATACTTATCCAATGTTTTCAACGGCAGAAATACATTTATATTTATCTTTTTATATCTTTTAAAATAAAAAAAATACATTAATTTATGATCAGCTTTTAACAAGTTCATTGAATTTATATATAAAATTAAGTTTTCTCGAGGTTTTGACAAAACCAGTTGCTAAACATGTGGTAGAAGTGAAATGTAACGTAGCTAAACAAGGAAGTATTATCGGGCACAGATAATATAACAATGCAGCGAATAAAAAATAGTTTGATAAGGATGCGTTCACGAGTTCTAGAACATCTTTACAACCCAAAACTTTTATTTACCTAGGCTTCTATAAAATATAATTGTTAGTAATATTATATAATTGTTAGTAATAGTAGAAATCATTAGGTTCACTTAAAAATAACCTTAATTTTAAAATAAGTTTTATCTCTATACATGTTTAGGTCAAAAATGGCCATTCTATTACGTTATTTCAGCACTTTTTGAGTTTGAATTTCGGGCACGTGGACTAGCCGTCGTCTAGTCTACTCGTCTGTAATTTTTTGCGCTGTTTAATTGGAATCGCTGCTCCGGACGGACAGTGTGGGAATCTTTCACATCTGTATAAAAAGTATAGCTTTTTAATTCTGGAGGAATAGTCTAAATTGAAACTCTCTATTTTCAATAAGCTTAAAACATCGTACCTATTTCAAGATAATTATTATATTTAAAGGAGTCTGCTGCCGGTGTCCGTAACATTAGCGCAAAAGAAAAAAGCATGTAGGTAATTTTGGAGAATTATTCTTCGTGTGATTCTTATTCACAATTTTTGACATGCTGTGTGGTTGACGGCATAGAATACAAGTGTCACCACCCTCTATCTTCCCGTGGGTGTCGTAAGAGGCGACTAAGGGATAACACGATGCAAATACCATCTTTGCGTAGAGACGGAAAACTCGACATCAAACCCTATACGACTGCCTCGTTGGTCTCGCGGCATAAATGTGCACGTGGGATCGGGAGGTCCCGGGTTCGATTCCTGGATCGGGCAGTGTTATTGGGTTTTTCTGTCACGAAATTCCCAGTAGCAGCACGGAGTCTGGAAATGTGCCCGGTACGGCAATAGGCTCGCTCCTTATTACGTGGGACTAAGGTATATCTGGCGAAAAGTGGGTGTAGAAATACACCTCTGCCTACCCCTTCGGGGATAAAAGGCGTGACGTTGTGTATGTATGTGTGTAATTTTTTGACATTGGTTTCCTTGTCATATAATGAAGTCGGCCGAAAATATAATGATAAAGGTTTAATAAAGCAATTTAAAAGTTATTTAAAGCAGCCATGACATATTATCTTAAGTAGAAATAATACATATTAATGCTGGAAAAATAGAATTAATATAAGTTTTAATTTTGAAAGTTCTTTTCGTTTCACCCGGATCTGTAAAGGCAACTCTCAAGATTAAGTAATAAAAATTTGAATTGTGTTTGTAATAAAAGCACCATTGAAACTTGGTGGACGATAAATTTGTCGACTTATTGCGACACGAGTACATTCCAACTTGGTAAATTACTTATAAGAAAATTTACTTAATTAGTGTTTCGCTGGAATAAAGTAGCTACAGATGTTTCAAGGCGTGTTAAGTGATAAATAAAGAATAATTTTGGGTACATTCGTATACTTGCCTCTGAATATATCTGGTGTTTAGATTAGTAGAATTGGTAATTAGTTTTTGACATTTAAGTCAAGAAGACATGAGAAATGAAAATATTACACTATTTACTTCTGAGTATTTACACCGTAGTCGCCATGTCACTCTAAATTATATTTTAAAAATTGTACAAGCACACAGGCAACATTTTTATAGCTGTATATACAATTTGCTGAAATGTCATTAAATGAGTGTTATATTATTATTTATTAACTATGTACTTTTTGTAGGCCTTCGTGATGTAATTTGTACTATTTGCATATAATGCTTTTCATATGATATTTTCTTGATAACTATTGACTTCTTCTCTTATTTATTTGTAATTACTTTTGAACTAATAGAAGAAAGTCATAAAACAAAGAAAATGTATCCCGTAAAGTGCATATTGTTTATTTACCAATTTTGTTACATCATTAGGTACCTAAGTTAATTAATATTGTATAGGATAATATACTTATTTTAGAGTTCTGTCAATGCCTATTGACCAGCTGTAAGACATAAAAGCTCTTGTACGGCATGCTTTAATTTTCAATTTTAACAATTTTATTTTATCGATATAAATATATCGCTATTTTGACACGAAAACACTGTGACCCAGGCGACGAAATTTGCCTGCCATAGTAAATCTTAGGTACTGTCCCCGAGGCATACTAATCTACTATTACACGATGTTCTGAAGCATAATAAGTTGACATCTGTCGGATCATACGAAAAATATATTTCTATTAATATTTTTTGAAAAAAATATGTATAATATTGTGACGGCCGGTGTCATGCCAAGCTGTCATCACTACCGTTGCCAAGGACTTCTGACGTCTACACGACAAACTATCCGGTCATCAAACACAATAGTTTATTAGCAAAGAGGTTTGAAGACTTTTTTATTATTTGGAAATGAGTTTTTAGTTCGATGACGTATACACTCTGTCAAGTGTTCGCCAAATTCACCAGTCATTGACAACAAGGTGATGGCCGTGCGGATAACACATTCCGTTCACGTTCTGAAGGCGTGGGTTCAAATCCCAGTCATAACTGTTATGTGGATTATGGTTTTTATGAAATTTGGAAAAAAATGTTTATGAATATTTGGCAAATATTTAAAAGATTATTTAAATATTTCGAGTAAAAATTAAAAAATTCTAGAAACTTCAGGAAGGAATGGAAAGGTTAAAAAGATACAGGAGATGGAAACACAAATTTAAATATTTCGAATAAAGATTAGAAAATTCTAGAAACTTCAAGAAGGAATGGAAAGGTTAAAAAGAGACAGGAGATGAAAAAACAATTGAATAACGAAAAGACCATCAAAATTAGTAGATCTAGAACATTCTTAGGGGTATATAAGGCGGTGTAGACGCGCTAAGCGCCAGTTTAAGTTGAAAAGTGGTAAAGTGAAGAAGAAAAGGAAGAAGTAAAGGAAGAAAGAAGAAGTAGTAAAAAAGTGAAGTGAAAGTATAGTGCAGTAAAGTGCAGTGAAGTGCAGTGAAAAGTGCAGTGCAAAAGACGCTAGTGTTGGTGCTGTCTGCGTCGGAATTAAACGGCGTGTCGTGTGTCAAGTCGAATAAAGTGTCATCAGTGCTACTCGGTGTTTCCTTCCAATCCCGTTACCCAGTCCGTAACAATATGATAATTCTAGAGAAATAAAAGCAACCACCAAGGCTTAAATATGACTAAAGACTAAAATTATAGAAGAAAGTATCACAAGAGCCTATAAAAAATATTTATATCAGATGTCAAAAAAATTCAACATCAAGTACCAATTCACATCCGAAAAAGAATATAATTGAATCTAAAGTATATTTTATATTTTTATTTTTATCAAGAAATCAATGTCTGTTCCTGTATGATGTGATAAAGCGGCGGTGGCTAGCTGGCGATGGATCTACGATCTCAATGCCGCCGGATTCGGCTAGCGTACTGGCACTCACGAGCCGCCGCCACCACGGACAGAAGAAATATTTTCACGCAATGACAAACGTAATAAATTTGTGTTTATAAAGTGTTTTAGTATTTTACTTTAAGTGTATTGTTTTAAGTTTTAGTCGTCATATATGTCCTTTAACGGTGGCAAAAGTGATGAGGAAGTAGGTGCGAGTCAATCTTGCACATCGTCTGCTCTGGTGCGCTGCCCTGTTTGTTCCCAGGCACGTTATTTTAAAGGTGAGCGGGGCCTAAAAGTACATTTTGGTAAAATCCACAAAAACCAACATGTACTTTCTGGCCCCAACACATTCACACACCACATTTTAACAAATGAGCCGAATACAACTTCTGATATCCCTTTTTGGCAACATATAAGCAAATTAAAAAATTCCATTCCCTTCCTAAGACGAATTCCCCGTGGCGCAAGGCCTTTAGTAGCCCAAAATCTAACCCACTGCATAGGCCTTGTGGTACGGGAGAATTCAGTAACGGCTTGGGAACAACTACTCACTTTTCCTTACAAAATTCTACATGCACAGGAAGACCGGCAAACAAAAAAAAACATTAACAGCAAAAACTAAAGAAAACTGTAATCTTTCGGCATCCAATTTAAATTACCAATATCCAAAAACACACCGCAATAGCACCACCATGTAGAGTCCAAGCTAAGGGAGGGTGATATCAGGGGAGCATCCAGAATCTTATTCAGTAGCGATGTGGTGACGCCTTGCTCTGCCGACACACTCGCGAGTCTGCAGAGCAAGCATCCAGCACCAGGAGATAACCTCTCCTTTCCTGACCCACCTGACACTAACTTAGATTGCCTCAGGATTACAGCCAAGGACGTGCTGACTGCCGTTGGCTCCTTCCATAGCGGGTCTACTGGTGTTCTCGATGGCTTAACACCCCAACATTTAAAAGATCTTGTGTGTTCAAGCGCTGGGGCGGCCGGGGACGCGCTTTTGGGGGAGCTAACGGCTTTAGTTAACCTTATGCTCTCCGGCAATGTGAACGATGCCATCGTTGACATTTTGTATGGCGCAAATCTATGCGCTTTGCGAAAGCGAGGCGGTGGTATTCGTCCCATTGCCGTTGGGTGTACGTACAGGCGTATGGCGGCCAAGATTTGCTGTCGGCATTATAACTCCATGTTAGGCAGCAAATTACAGCCACTACAAATTGGATTTGGCTCTAAGGGTGGCTGTGAGGCCGCCATACATGCCCTGTCAACGTACCTTGACTGTAATGGGGGTGATGTTATCTTGAAGATTGACTTAAAGAATGCTTTTAACTCAGTAAACAGGGACACCTTGTTGACGCAAGTTAAATTAGAAACCCCTCAAATTTACAACTTCCTTTGGCAGTGCTACAGGCATCCATCAAAATTAATATACAAGGAAAATCTTTTGGAGTCTGCCGTTGGCTGTCAACAAGGCGATCCTCTTGGACCACTCATTTTTAGTTTAGCCATTCATCCAGTTATTAGCCAGCTAAATTCTAAATTTAACATCTGGTACCTAGATGTCGAAACCCTAGGAGGCGACGTAGCCACTGTATATCAGGACCTGGCACTCCTGAAGACAAAATTTTCATCTATCGGCCTTAATCCAAGTAAGTGTGAAATTTTTATCAACGATACTTTAGACTATTCCGCAATTCTATTCAAATTTCAAACCCTCGCACCCAGTATAACCCATATTCAAAAAAGTTCTCTTCGCCTTCTTGGGTCCCCAATACTAGACGAAGGTTTTGATTCAAAATTTTAGTGAAATTTCGGACCGCCTGCTCAAAATTAATATACATTCGGCTTTCACTATTATTCGATACTGTCTTTTTATGCCTACGTTCACACACGCTTTACGTTCTTCGCCTTTTTGGAAAAACCCAAGCCCACAAGTCAATATTGACAAAATTTTACAAAACACCCTAAGCAACATTTTAAATGTGGCTCTGAACGACCGAGCATGGCTACAGGCGACATTACCTGTTCGCCTGGGTGGGCTTGGCGTACGCAAAATTTCCGACGAGAGCTTACCAGCATTTCTGTCATCGGTCCACAGCACTGCAGAATTAACCAGGAAAATCTTAGCACCCACACTGGTCGATTCTGAGGTGCCGTGTAAGATCGATGCCATTAATGCTTGGAAAATGGCTTGCCCAAGCACTGAATTGCCCCGAAATTTATCCTCTCAGAGGCAGTGGGACGGGCCGCTTTGCAGCGCAGTACGAGAAAATCTCCTCCGTACATCGTACAATGCTGCAGAGCGTGCTCGTTTGCTGGCTGTGGGAGAGTGGGAGTCGGGGCTCTGGCTTCAAGCACTGCCATCGTCCAACATAGGTACCATGTTGGACGATACGACCTTTCGCATCGCTTCTTGCCTCCGGTTAGGTACGCCATGTGTCGCTCCACATCGTTGTCACTGTGGGGAGGCTGTCGACAGCCTTGGTCACCATGGCCTATCATGCAGCAGGAGCGCAGGTCGTATTTCACGACACAGCAACCTGAATGACATTCTCCGTCGGACTCTTGTCACCGCTGGCGTTCCAGCCCAACTTGAACCTCAGGGTTTGGCACGCAACGATGGTAAAAGACCAGATGGAATGTCTCTACTGCCTTGGAAGTTGGGTAGGCCTTTGGTGTGGGACGTAACGTGTGTCGATACCCTTGCGCCATCTCATCTTCCTAGCACAGCGGGTTGTGCAGGCGCTGCTGCTGCCACAGCGGAAACTCTAAAACGGCGCAAATACGTAAATCTCTTAGGGGATTACGTATTTGAGCCGTTTGGAGTTGAAACGTTGGGTTCATGGGGCCCAAGTGCTAGATCTCTATTTAGAGAACTTGCGAAGAGACTTGTCGACGCCTCGCGGGACCTGGCGTGGCTGGTATGTATCTAGCTCAAGAAATAAGCATTGCCATACAGCGTGGCAATGCTGCCAGTCTCCTGGGCACGTTCCCAATAGACGGCGATGTGGAGGACTTTCACGACGCCCTTTAATTTTTATTTTTTTCTTTTTTTTTTGTATTGTACCATATTTTAATATTTTAATTTAATTTTAGTAGTAAGTAGTATAAGTAGTTATAATTGTTTTATGTTAAAATTAATTTAATTTTGTGGTCGTTAATAAATAAAAATATTTAACAATTTTATTTATCTTATGAAATATATTTATGGATTACCATTAATTATAATACTAGCAGATATATGAAATTCAATTCAAACATTTGGCAAAAAATCAGGTACAGCTCATTCAGTTCAAGCTGGAACATAAAACATACCGCAAATAAGCCATAAAGAGTTGTGTAGAAACTTCTGGAGAAAACCTTTCGCGGAAACACAATACAACAATAAATTATTTGAGTCGTTTTCCCTTTACTTACGTGTATTCACGCATCTTTAGACAACAGACAACATCAGGTCGATCATCCGGAAAGCTACATAGGTAATGTTCAATGGCCAGGTATTCTTACCGCCCGAACTCTGTTCAATTTAACATTAATGATAATGAATGCGGCCCTGTATTGATCCCTCATTAACCCACCGACCCAAGCTTCCCATTTGTAAGTACACCAATAAATTGAGATATTTGCCCGAGCTGTGATCAAAATTTATATCTTTTTATTGGGTGTTTAATAGGTTTTTCGCCTTAGGTGTTACGGTAAAAATTTACTTGAGATAGCTTTTTTATTTTAACGCTACAACTAAGATGTCACTCGCACACTTCATAGGTGTCTTACGAATATTTCAGTATTATAAATTCAAATAAGAATATTGCCCATTTAGTTTCACAATTTAGTCACTCAATTTTAGTGACTTTCAAATAAAGCAAAAAATATATCATAACTTAATAACATAACTTCACGCCTTTTATCCTCGAAGGGGTAGGCAGAGGTGTATGCGAAAATAACCCTATTTGAGAAACTTGACTTATAATAACACATCACACAAATAACTATAATATATAATATAATATTTTAAATGATAAGTAAATGTACTACATGCTACATATTGTCTGCGAATTCCACAACAAAACGAACTGACAAAAGTAAGGAAATTTGAGAGTGAGCATTACATTTGATTTTTCATTTTCTCATACATATTTGGATGACGTGCACGTCAATGCTTGCGCTACACAACCGAGTAACAGGTGCAAGTTTGATATTTCATCTAGTTCATATAAATTGAATAACGGAATTAAGGAAAACTTTAAAAGCCGAATATATTAATTTTGAGTAGCCTGTCAGAAATTTCACTAAAATTTTGAATTTTTACCTACATAAAAGAAATCAAAACCATCGTCTAAAATTGGGGACCCCAGGAGGCGAAGACATCTTTTTGCAACTTGGGTGATATTGGGAGCCAAATACATATTGAAATTTTGAAAGAATAGAGGTTTTATATAAATTGTCATAAATAAAAATTTCGCGTTTACTTGTATTCAGTTCTAAGCCTATGGATAAAAATTTTGATTTCAGGAGTGCTAGATCTTGATACACAGTCTCTTTGTCACCTCTTAGGGTTCCATCATCTAGGTACCAGATGTTTATGGCGCTGACAACTGCTATTGAGTTGAGCAGTTGCTGTCACTGTCGGATTGTATACATAAGAAAGAGCGCGACGACGACGGGAGGTACAGATCTTGTTACAAACCATAAAATAAATTAATTACTTAAAAATAAGTTGAGTACTTAGTGAAAAATAAAAAAACAACCAAGTTCTGTATTTAAATATGATACATTATTGTTATAAATTTTACTAACGTACATTGATAAGTAATACAGATATTTTTGTTGGAAGATAATTTTAAGAGGTTAGTTTTCTATTTTTTTGTACCGAGAAAACTTTTCAAAAACGTGTTTTGAATACTACAGGGTTCTCAGAAATATGTTCAAGATTGACAAACATATTTTTCCGCCGTCACAAACTTTATAGATTTAGCAAAAAAATTGTTTGAGACAAGCCTTTTTTTGGGAATTGCCTGTTGTCAGCGTCTTAATTTTGAATTGAGTTGGTTAAAATTAACTTGTCTGTCTGACGTTAGCATCTCCATGAAACAAAGGTCATCAAGCATATCAAGGGAGATTTGAATATTATTTATCAGATGGTTTAAAAAAAGCATTTAATAAGTACTGGTCACCAGTTACTGCCACTGCTTATTAAGCTATGTGTCTTAGAAACTGATGTAGAAAAATAAAATATCATAGAAAGAACTGCATGTTTGTTAGTTCTTGTTAATGTTCTTGAAAGATATGTGAAGGCTGCCAAACCTCATTTGGCCAGCGTGTTGGGAAACGGCTTAAACACTTATCATACAGAGAACAGGCTCTGCCCGACAGTGGCACAGTTCATACGCAGGACTGATGATTACGATGTTTCTTCGCTGTTCAACTTAAAAGTACCGCTGGTTGTAACACCTTGATATAGGTGTTTTTTTAACTACATCTTTCGTTGTTGAGATAGTAAAAAGTAGTTGATGAGATGCTGACGTAGCATAATTTAAATAGCAATATAAGCACCTGGTTACATATTAGTTGTGTTGTTATCGCGCACGTCATCACATAATAAAGCTGAGCGTTTAATCCGTCGGAGGCGATTTTGCGGGGTTTTATTGTTCTATTACTTTACGGATAAATAACAATTAATAGAAAAGATATAGAAAATATGAAAGTTCAGTTCTTTATCAAGAGAGTGCTAAAGAAAAATATATGGGGTTACTATAGTAAATATTTTAAAACGGATGAATTTAAAAAAGTCATTTTCGTCATTTCTGTAGTTTAGGCCAGCATTAATGGTCGCTAGTGCTATGAAAACTTATCGTTCTATAATTCTGCAAGTGTAAACTGTACGAGCAAAAGTTATACAAGCGAGTCCTGAAAAAAGAAATTGTACTTTCATTCATAATTTTTAAGAAAATCGGAGATCTAAACAGTGCATTTTGCTTAATTTTAGCCCGCAAATTTGCATTTATATCTAAAAAACTACTGTGATTATTAAAAAGATATATACATATTTAGAAACCTTAAGATTCATTTTAAGTCATATAAAAAAATTTTAATCTAATCTTTTCGTTTGTAATTAATATGATTTTTTTAAAAAGACCTATAAAGCTCGAAGCGCCATGCTATGTCCGCCATTCAGCGCTGAGCGCTCTCAGAGGACGGACTTGTCGCTCGCGTCCGCGTCCGCCATTTTACGTAAATATTGCATTCCAAAACGTTTATAGCGCGGCTAAAGCCTCTTGATCCTTATTTTTTTCTCAACGTATTTTTTTTATAAATATGTAAAGTTGATGTACTTAACTTTATTTATGTATTACGTATTAAACTAGTGTGTTAGTCAAAATATCTGGAGTCTAGTGGTTACTGGTTGGAGACTGACAGAAACGGACCGTTAGATAAAATACCTTGCTGCAAAAATCAAGTGGCAATATACAGTATAAACAGGTACAGTAGTTATACGCATTTGATCTTTGACTGGTGACCAGGGGATTGGCTTGCAGAGCCTATATCGCAGGTTTATTTTCGTACAAACTACATAAGTTAAGGTAAAGTAATTGACATCACGGTCATAGTATGGATGGGTAACCGACCGATGAATTTACAGAGCCCATGTATGAGGTTCTTAAGGGGGGCAAAATTATGGTTATTTTTAAGCTAGGACGCGCCGCCGTTAGCATGATACCAATGTAATAGGTGTTTACCTAATACGTACTATGCAATGCAATTAAAAGCACACTTGAATCGAATATTATCTTACAAACCGCCGCAGCTCAGATGATCCCCACGAGCTCGCATTTCAGGTACCTAACACACACAAGCACACCTACCTACCGTGCAGTCTTATTCTGCACCAGTTAACAGTTTATTTTGAGACTCAATTCTTCTAACTATATTTGTTCAAAATGCAGTTTCGATCTAATGTCAGTGTCATACTCATGTCACAAATGGTATTCTCCTAAATAAACTGATATTGGAATGTTATCGTGACTCAATCGTTAATTGAACAATGTCATCATCATCGTTCTAGCATTCGTGGATTCGAACCCGATACCCTCTGCATAGCAGTCCGTTGGTATCTCCAGTAGGCTATCGCTACCTGTTGTTAATTAAACAATGTGTCAACGTCGAACAATAGAAGTCAAATTATAATGACATTTAAATTAGAAGAATACCAATTCTGAGTCAATTTAAAATCTAATCTCATTTCGTTCAAAATATAATTACAATGTCATATAAAATACGAGAATTAGGCAGCGATAGCCGAGTGGAGATACCAACAGACTGCCATGCAGAGGGTATCGGGTTCGAATTCACGGCGCGCACCAATGACTTTTTGGAGTAATGTGCGTATTGAATTATTAATTATCGCTTGTCCCGTGCCTCGGAGAGCACGTTAAGCCGTTATAATTATTATAGATTATTGACGCTACACCATCAATATACATGACTGCTAAACAAAATCATTTCTGTCCATCCGCGGTTGCCTGGAAGAGATCGCTCTATTAGCGATAAGGCCGACAATTGCACACTAGTTTTAAGTTATATTCTTCTGTAAATACTTTGTTTGTTTTGGTGTTCAATAAAGTATAATCTATATATCTATATATATATATTTGACAGTCGTTAAAGGGCGTCAGTACCTTCTAAATAAACTGACACTAGTCTAAATCATAGAATATCGCTATCCTTTCGGGTTGCGGAGGTCAGACAGGCAGTCGCTCTGTGGAAAAGCTAATATTCAGCCAAATCCGGTTAGACTAGTAAGCGGACCCCAGATTGAAACTGGGATAACGCTAAGAGGAGGATAAAATACGAGAATTGGCCTTATTTACTATCTATGTAAAATTTTATAAAAAGAGGGATTTATATCATCGCACACTGTGTGAAATAATTTTAGGTGAATATATATTGTATAATTACAATATTTTGTAAATGCAGATCAAAATATTGTATATTTCTTTCTTTCTTTTAATTAATTAAGTATTTTCTTTTACCCGACTCTTTTGATTTTGTATTTAGTGTCATTCGTGGGTTTTCATTCATTAATAACGAAATAGATGTATTTTAATTGAAATGTGACAATTATGTAGATGACAATTATAAATTATTTCTATCATATAATAAAACTGCGCCAAATTATTATAAATAGTCGTTGTTATCCTGAGGAACATCATCCTACTAAACAAATATGTAATATCCATCTTTATTTGATATCTTTAAATGCATGTGCATTGAAAATAATAAATTTGAATACTTTCATATCATAATCGACGTATTACCTAAATGAATACTGTTCATGTATGGCAAGAAGGATCAAGATTATTATTCCACGCGACACCGTCATAGTGCGCCGGGTCTCGCATCCGCGGTGCGCGGGCGACCGCGGTGCTATAAAAACCTAAACTCGAGCCGCCGCTCGAGGCGTATACGCTCTTAAGTATTCAGGAGCGCACTTAATTGCCGCTACTTACTTGAATCTGGCGTTACTTTATTGTGCATATTTAGGAATTAAACGAGTTTCTAGGTGATATTGTAAAAATCATACATACTCACGCCTTATTGCCCGTCGGGGTAGGCAGAGACAACAGAACGCCACTTGCATCTATCCTTACAAACCTCACGCGCTTCCTTTACAATCATACTCTGTAAAAATCATTAGTTAATTATTTCGAGTGCTTGTCTATTTAGATAATTTAAGCACTATCTGTAGGTATTCTACTTTTATTCGGACGCGTTCCGTAGTTAACTAAAGAATGCTTACGTATGTATAATAGGTACGTGTATTGATATATAGTACGTCCACTCCATTATTGCTTTTCTCAATTATCATAGATAAGTTAGTTTTATTACGTTTTGTGTTCCAAAGATTAGCAGGAACTAACAGACGGACAGACAAACAAAAAGTCTTAACTCTTTGTTATAAGTACCAAAACACATACATATATTATATAGGAATTAAGTAAACTTTAAGTCAAAAGCATTGTTATTTAATATTACAAATAGTCACTTCAATTTCACTTTATTGTTTACATCGTAATACAGATTTATTTAATATTAATATTTGTACCCTGGAGATCCTACAAATAATATATCAAAAAATTTGATCAAGTTTTATCATATTGAATAAAATAAATAACTTCGTAATATTGTACGAAGCTCGCGAATTTTACGTATATTAGTCTCACATGAATGTCGAAAAGCTATCTCATTTTCTATATTCGCGTAGTAAAATGTTGTAGACAAATGTAGCGCTTTAAATCCATTAATGAACTTTATTTATTCTCTATTCTCCGTCTACCATTTTTAGCTCGATCGAAATTAATATTGGGAGGTGTTATAATACGGAACGGTGTTACTACAATATGCCATTTGTTACCAGTGTCTGGTACTGTTGATTTTTTTCTTCATGGTGTAAAGTCAAATTACTGTCTCCTCCTTTGCCTCTTGTGGCAGACAGAGAAAGAGTGTGAAATTCCCTTCTACAGGCGTTTTGGGCCTAGCCACTTAAACCATTCACGTGAATCGTGGTTAGCATATTTCGCCTCAGACCTCGCTGGGCACTATTACCCGTGGTCGACTTTGGAATGTGCATACATCGTCTTCTTAAGGTTTCTTTGTCGTTAATCATTTTGCTCATACTCAGCTGCGTTTAACAACTGAATAATTGAAGCATATTTAAAATCATTAATATGTACGATGTAATAGAAAAGAAAAATCTACAATTATTATAAACTGAGAAGCAATAGCATGAGAAAGAACAAAGTTGCACTCCGTGCTGGATGAAATCAATCTCGAATCATTTAGATTGCTCGCTGAGTTAAAAGTGTCGAGAAATATAATGAAAAAGCTTAATTAATCCGAACTGGTACAACAAGGTATATTCAGCAATAACTTATCCTTTCTATTAGCTATACGGGCAGCATGTGCAGCTGAAGTGAGAAATGAAACACCATTAGTTCCACTTCTGGCTCTCATGTGAGTGGATTTTGCGAGCCACAATGGATGGACTCTGTAGTTTTTCACATACTTGATGCAGTTTTCCGATTTTATTTATATACATTGTTTATGTGGGTAAGATAAAGTTTATGGAGCCTAGATTGGCGTATAGGATTCTTTTCTTTTACTTTCATTCATTCAGTAAAGTTTGCTTTGAGAAATATATGGTAAGAAAATGTTCTTGAACGTCTTATCACTTCGTGGATCAGTTTGGATTTATACGTCACTTTATTCTTTCATGTTAAATTTAAATAAAAATGAAACTGTAAAAGTAACTAATTAAAATATTATTTTATGCAAAAATCAAGCAAGTAACAATTAGTTAATAATGTGAATATTTCTAGGGTGTGAAAGGTACATTCAGTGTTTATATATTGTTATACCTTATTTACTTGTACTACAGGTATTTCAGTTTACTCTTATAATAATTGTAGTTAATTAAAACACAGATATTTATTTTTTTATACAATACATTCAATCAAGGTTTGACCAACGTTCCATCGCGGAAGTGGAGTAAAGAAATGAAATATTTAACTATTTACTTCTGAGTATTTACACCGTCGTCGCCATGTCACTCCAAATTATATATTGAAAATTGTACAAGCACATAGGCAAAAGTTTTATAGCTATACATACAATTTGCTGAATTATCATTAAATGAATGTGACATTTTTATTTTTAACTACTTTTGTAGTCCTTCGTGATATAATTTGTACTATTTTTATATACTTAATACTTTTCAAATTTTGGCACACGTGCATTCACAGTTCATGATATTTTTTTGGTAACTATTGATTTCTTCTCTTATTTATTTGTAATTACTGAAGAAAGTCATAATCCAAAGAAAATGTATACCGTGAAGTGCATATAGTTTATTTACCAATTTTGATACAACTTTAGGTACCTATGCTAATTAATATTATATAGGATAATATACTTATTTTAGATTTCTGTCAATGCCTATTGCCCTGCTGTAAGGCATAAAAGCTCTTGTACGACATGCTTCAATTTTCAATTTTAACAATTTTATTTATCTTGTTAAATATATTTATGGATTAACTTTAATTATAATAGTAGTAGATATATGAAATTCAATTCAAACATTTGGCAAAAAATCAGGTACAGCTCATTCAGATAAAGCTGGAACACAAAACAAATCGCAAATAAACCATAAAGAGTTGTATAGAAACTTCTGGAGAAAACCTTTCACGTAAACACGACACAACAATAAATTAGTTGATTCGTTTTCCCCTTAATTACGTGTATTCACGCATCTTTGGACAACAGACAACATCAGGTCGATTATCCGGAAAGCAACACAGGTAATGTTCAACGGGCAGGCATTCTTACCGGCCGAACTCTGTTCAAATTAACATTAATGATAATTAATGCAGCCCTGTATTGATACCACTTTAACCCACCGGCCCAAGCTTCCCATTTTTAAGTATACCAATAAATTGAGATATTTGCCCAAGCTGTGATCAAAATTTATATCTTTTTACTGGGTGTTGTGGCTGGTTTTCCGCCTTAGGTGTTACGGTAAAATTTACGTGAGATAGCTTTTTTATTTTAACGCTACAACTAAGATATCACTCGCACACTTTATAAGTGTCTTACGAATATTTCAGTATTATAAATTCAAATAAGAATATTGCCCATTTAGTTTCACAATTTAGTCACTCAATCTTAGTGACTTACAAATAAAGCAAAAAATATATCATAACTTAATAACATAACTTCACGCCTTTTATCCCCGAAGGGGTAGGCAGAGGTGTATGCGAAAATAACCCTATTTGAGAAACTTGACAACACATCACACAAATAACTATAATATATAATATAATATAATATTCTAAACGATAAGTAAATGCACTACATGCTACATATTGTCTGAATTCCACAACAAAACGAACAGACAAAACTAAGGAAATTTGAGAGTGAGGATTCCATTTGATTTTTCGTTTTCTCATTCATATTTGGATGACGTGAATGTCAATGCCTTCGCTACACAACCGAGTAACAGGTGCAAGTTTGATATTTCATCTAGTTCATATAAATTGAATAACGTACTTACTTTATCAACGTATGTTATTAAGGAAAACTTTAAAAGCCGAATATATTAATTTTGAGTAGCCTGTCAGAAATTTCACTAAAATGTAGAATTTTTACCTGTATAAAAGAAATCAAAACCGTCGTCTAAAATTGGGGATCCCAGGAGGCGAAGACATCTTTTTGCAACTTGGGTGATATTGGGAGCCAAATACATATTGAAATTTTGAAAGAATAGAGGTTTTATCTAAATTGTCATTAATAAAAATTTCGCGTTTACTTGTATTCAGTTCTAAGCCTATGGATAAAATTTTTGATTTCAGGAGTGCTAGGTCTTGATTGTCTTGAGCTTCTGTAAACCAACATATTGTGTATTTATAGAAAACGCTTTATAAAAGACTGATAATGAAACTTTTCAACCAATAAAATATATTAAAAAAATAATTATAAATATACACATATTACAAAAAGTCTCTATGTCACCTCCTAGGGTTCCATCATCTAGGTACCAGATGTTTAAGGCGCTGACAACTGCTATTGAGTTGAGCTGTTGCTGTCACTGTCGAATTGTATACATAAGAAAGAGAAGCGCGACGACGACGGGACGTACAGATCTTGTTACAAACCATAAAATAAATTAATTACTTAAAAATAAGTTGAGTAGTGAAAAATAAAAACAACCAAGTTCTGTGTTTAAATATAATACATTATTGTTATAAATTTTACTAGCGTACATTGATAAGTAATACTTTATGCAGTACTAGAGGACGCCAGCAGCTACGCATGCATATTTTTTTTAATTTGTCTGTTTTGACCGATCCCGTGGGTATTTTGGGAAATCCCTTCTTAGTGCACCTCTACGGTCCCCAAGGAACACACATGCTAAATTTCAGCTTCCTGCGCCCAATAGTTTTGGCTGTAGCTTGTCTGTCAGTCAGTCAGTAACGCAAGGATTTTATATATTAAGATTATATCAACTACATATTCTGTGAAAATTTAAAGCGTCTACCTGTTACAGTTAGTAATTTTGAGTAAAAAATACGAAAAAAATACTTTTTTGTTTGGGATGCCCCCTTAATATTTTTTATTTTTATTTTTAGTATATGTTGTTACAGCGGCAACAGAAATACATAATTTGTGAAAATTTCAGCTTTATAGCTATCACGGTTTATGAGATACAGCCTGGTGACAGACAGACGGACAGACAGACAGACAGACAGACAGCTAAGGCTTAGTAATAGGGTTCCGTTTTTTACCTTTTAGGTACGGAACCCTAAAAATTGTACAAGCACATAGGCAAAATTTTTATAGCTATACATACAATTTGCTGAATTATCATTAAATGAATGTGACATTAAATTATTATTTGTTAACTACTTTTTGTAGTCCTTCGTGATATAATTTGTCCTTTTTTTATATAATACTTTTCAAACCTTGGCACACGTGCATTCACAGTTCATTATATTTTCTTGGTAACTATTGACTTCTTCTCTTATTTATTTGTAATTACTGAAGAAAGTCATAAGACAAAGAAAATGTATCCCGTGAAGTGCATATTGTTTATTTACCAATTTTGTTACATCATTAGGTACCTATGTTAATTAATATGCTAAAGGATAATATACTTATTTTAGAGTTCTGTCAATGCCTATTGCCCAGCTGTAAGGCATAAAAGCTCTTGTACTTTCTGCTCTGCTTCCATTGCTTCTCTTTCTATTGCTTCAATTTTCAATTTTATTTATCTTGTTAAATATATTTATGGATGACCTTTAATTATAATAGTAGTAGATATAAGAAATTCAATACAAACATTTGGCAAAAAATCAGTTACAGCTCATTCAGTTAAAGCTGGAACACAAAACATACCGCAAATAAACCATAAAGAGTTGTTTAGAAACTTCTGGAGAAAACCTTTCACGTAAACACAATACAACAATAAATTAGTTGAGTCGTTTTCCCCTTACTTATGTGTATTCACGCACCTTTAGACAACAGACAACATCAGGTCGATCATCCGGAAAGCTACATAGGTAATGTTCAACGGGCAGGCATTCTTACCGGCCGAACTCTGTTCAATTTAACATTAATGATAATGAATGCAGCCCTGTCTTGATCCCACATTAACTCACCGGCCCAAGCTTCCCATTTGTAAGTACACCAATAAATTGAGATATTTGCCCGAGCTGTGATCAAAATTTATATCTTTTTATTGGGTGTTTAATAGGTTCTCCGCCTTAGGTGTAACGGTAAACGTGAGATAGCTTTTTTATTTTAACGCTACAACTAAGCTCACTCGCACACTTCATAGGTGTCGTACAAATATGTCAGTACTATAAATTCAAATAAGAATATTACCCATTTAGATTCACAAATAAAGCAAAAAATATATCATAATGCGAAAATTACCCTATTTGAGCAACGACTTATAACAACACATCACACAAATAACTTTAATATAATTATAATATAATATTCTAAATGATAAATTGATGTACTACATGCTACATCATCATCATCCTAGCGCTGTCCCGGTTGCACTCCAAAACCCACGCCTTGGAGCCCGGGGTCCGCTTTTCGGCTGTGTCTCCTCCATTTCGCACGGTCTTCAGCATCCCTGGTGGTTAGTTGGTAGGCACGCATGTCATCCCTTACGACGTCAAGCCTAGTACTACATGCTACATATTGTCTGCGAATCCCACGACAAAACGAACAGACAGAACTAAGGAAATATGAGAGCGAGCATTCCATTAGAATTTTCGTTTTCTCATACATATTTGGATGACATGCACGTCAATGCCTCCGCTACACAACCGAGTAACAGGTGCAAGTTTGATATTTCATCTAGTTTATACAATTTGAATAAGGTAAAAAAAGTAACTTTCTTTATCAACGTATGTTGTTAAGGAAAAGACTTACATAAAAAAGCACTGGCACTTCTATAGTCGAAATTTTTATCAATTGGCCTAGAACTTAATCCCAGTAAATGCGAAATTTAGAATTAGACAAATCCGATATACTTTCTAAATTTCAATATCTGGCTCCAAATATTACTCACGTTGAAAAAAGTTCTCTTCACCTCATTGGGTCCCCAATATTAGACGAAGGTTTCGATTCTTTTATACAGAAAAAAAATCAAAATTTTAGTGAAATATCAGACAGGTTACTTAAAATTATTATGCATTAGGCTTTTACTATTATCAAGTATTGTCTTTTTGTGCCTAAATTTACACACGCTCTTCCCCTTTTTGGAAAAAAACCCATCTGCTCTCGCCCAAATTGACAAACTTATACAAATTACTTTAAGCAAAATTCTAAATCTGGCCCTGAACGACCGTGTGTGGCTACAGGCGTCTTTGTCTGTACGCCTGGGCGGCCTTGGCGTTCGCAAAATCTCCGACGTAAGCTTACTAGCATTTCTGTCCTCGGTCCACAGCACTGAAGAATTGACCAGAAAAATTTTAGCATCCACACTGGTCGATTCTGAGGTGCCGTGTAAGACCGATGCCATGACTGCTTGGAGAATAGCTTGTCCAAGCACTGAGTTACCCCGAAACCCATCATCTCAGAGGCACTGGGACGGGCCGCTTTGCAGCGTGGTACGAGAAAATCTCTTAAGTACGTCGTCCAATGCTGCAGAGTGTGCTCGTTTGCTGGCTGTGGGAGAGTGGAAGTCGAGGCTTTTGCTTCAGGCACTGCCATCGTCCAACATAGCTACCATGTTGGACGATACTACTTTCCGCATTGCTTCTTGCCTTCGTTTAGGTGCGCCATGTGTTTCTCCACATCGCTGTCACTGTGGAGAGGCTGTCAACAGCCCTGGTCACCATGGTCTGTCATGCAGCAGGAGCGCAGATCGTATTTCACGACACGCCAAACTCAATGTCCTACTTCGCCGGGCTCTTGTCACCGCTGGCGTTCCAGCCCAACTTGAACCTCAGGGCTTGGCATGCGACGATGGCAAAAGACCAGACGGTATGTCTTTACTGCCATGGAAGCTGGGTAGGCCTTTGGTGTCGATACCCTTGCGCCATCTCATCTGCCTAGCACAGCAGGTTGTGCGGGCGCTGCTGCTGCTACAGCGGAGTCTCTCAAACGGCGCATATACTCATGTATATGCCTAGTAGGGGATTATGTATTTGACTCGTTTGGAGTCGAAACGTTAGGACCATGGGGTCCAAGTGCGAGATCTCTTTTTAGAGATCTCTCAAAGAGATTGGTTTGATGCCTCGCGTGACCAGAATGCTGGCAGCATTGCCACGTTGTATGGCGATGCTGCCAGCATTCTGGGCACGCTCCCAATTGATGGCTATGTAGAGGATGTCCATGACGCCTTCTAAAATTTTTCTTTTTTATCTATTGGTTTTTATTTCTTAGGTACTTAAGTATAGAAATAATTGTTTTATTTGATGTGCTCATACTCATATATAGTCACCTAGTAATAGTTTAATTTTCTTAAATTATAAATCACCTTTGTGATTTATAAGAGTTGTATAAAACTTACACTAAATCTTTACAGTTGCGATGGCCATTGAAGCTGTATACCGCCTATATTATTGAAAGAACATAAAAATAAACTTATAAGGCCCTCCTCACATTGGGCGTCAGCGTCTACGCAGCGGCACCCCGGCGTATACGCGGCGTCTACGCGGCGTCTACGCGGCGTCTGCGCGGCGTCGACGCCGCGACAGCCGAGCGTTCTTTAAGCGACCGGCTGCTTACCACTAGAGATGTTCGCTTTATCATAGATAACTTGATAAGTAACATATTATTTTATAATAACCATATAATCTGTTATTTATAAAGCCCAATAAGATGCTATGCTATTTTGTTTGAATATAAGTAAAGCCATTATGTCCTAGGTATAACATAGGATTGTCACATAGCAGAGCTTTTAGGCCGCCCGCACTTTGAGTATGCGTGTTCCTTGAGCGGCCGCTCGGCGTGCGCTAGGCGGGCATTTTTCGAGCGCTACCACTTCGCGGTTGTATGCACCTATTGTGTCATAAAACAAAATTAACAGATCTGTCACTGGCCTAAAATTTTTTTTATTTAATGAAAGTCGCCACGTAAGTCGCTAAATTAGCAATACTACGAGTATCTCACAGCAACAATATGATAGAAGTCATTAACAGTCAATTCCTTTGACACAGGACTTCATTGCCACTATGACTATATATCATAAAGATAGACTACTAACAGTTAAAAAAATAACGTTTAATCGACACCCTCGTGCGATAGATCTCTAAAATACAGGTAATAACCTAGTTTAGGAGTCAGGGGTTCATTAAATATTTCTAAACGTATTAACAACAAAATGTAGTGTATGTTTTATATGGTATTCTGTAATGTAAATAACTTGTTGGTCAATAAAAAAGAAAAAAAAAATATGGCAATCTAAACAAATTTGTTTGCAGCAGTCTTTAAGATGGTGCTAGAGTGCTGGCTGGGGATAGCATTCATAATATCATTAGTACCTATTAACTTCATAGTAAATAAACAAGTAAATTATGAAGAAATGTTGTATTTTAAATGTGGTAAATTCTATTAAACCATTTTATTATTTATAGCTGTTTCCCGCGGTTCCACCCGTGTCCTGAGGGAACTACTTCGCGTACCCAGTTAATTTATAGCCTAAGTTACTCCTTGGTACATCAGCTATCCGCCAGTGAACGTTCCGTCAAAATCAGTGCAGCCGTTCTAGAGATCAGCGAGAACAAACAGAGAGACAGACAGACAAAAATGGTAAAAAATAATTTAGGTATATGTACCGTATATACATCCATATGCATTTAGTAAAAAGCGGTTATTTTAATATTACAAACAGACACTCCAAATTGATTTATGTGTATAAATGTGTGTTATAGTTAAGATGGGCACTTGCAGTTCCACATCTGATGTTCCAGATCTTCGATTTTTGTAAGTTTGCAGCAAATGCTCATTTGACTGAACAACTTTTGCTAAGCCAACAAGTCAGTATATAGTCTAGTGTAGATAGGCTCTACCTTATCAGATGTTTCAGATCTTCGATTTGTAAGTCAACAGAAGTATAAAATATTCTATTGATAATAAAACTTATGATAACAATGTGACTTATATAGATTAAATAAGACAGTTATTTCAGAAATTGAACAATACTTTAGTAATATCGGCTTTCAATTTTCATACCGACTCTACTTTTAATCAAAATTATAGTAATATCGCAATTTTTGCAAGATCTAGACCCAACGTAACGGGAATCATGTTATGTAACCGTACTTTCTTACGTAAATAACCGCACCTAATATTCTTGCGCAATTTTTGCAAGATCTAGACCCAACGTAACGGGAATCATGTTATGTAACCGTACTTTCTTACGTAAATAACCGCACCTAATATTCTTGAATATAATGGTACATATTTTTATCTTAATATTATCCGTATTAACATTAACTTGATGGGAGTGAGTAAAGCAAGAGAGGTATGTCAGGATCGTTGCAAATGGCGTTCCGTAGTCTCTGCCTACCCCTCCGGGAAACAGGCGTGGGTCTATGTATGTATGTATTAACATTACTGATTTCTATTTTATTGAAAGTATATGAATATGCATAAACATTTACCAATTTTATTAGCGCTGCAAACATAACCTGCTATAAAAAATATTATTACGTTATGCTATAATATTTAGATGTAGCAGTTTAGCACACCCCTACTTACAAACCCGTCATACGCTACAGTGTTGCCAGCTTAGAAGATTTTCCGCTAAAACTGGTGATTTTAAGTGGCAGAAATAAATAAGCAGACGCACACAATGAAAATAAATCTTTAAATTGCTACGTTAAGAACAATTAATTCGTCTGATAATTACAAACAAATTCAAAATAGCCTTTGTTTTGAAATGACTTGTACGTTGATTTATTTAAAAATGATTTATTGTTTAACTTGTGTGCGACTGATCGTAAATGTAATGTAAGTAAATCTTAGTGGACATAACTGTGTTTATTTATGTGTCTAGTTAAGAACAATATTTCTTAGTGGTTTATGGTAGTTTTAGTATTCGGATCAGATGGAAATCTGATTTAGTTGTTGGCAACACTATTGAGGTCATCCGCTGTACCACAATGTAAAAAACCAATAGAAGTTAAACTTATACGTAGACGGTCGCGCGAGTATCATATCTGGTATATACGGAATAACTATTACGGAAATGGTACTCGTATCTAGTTTTTTAATTGATTATTGAGAATAAAACTGCTAAAAAAACCGATGCAAAGAAAAATATTTTCAATGGCAGCCCATTAGTCTATTGAAATGTTACATACATTGTTTGGGCTTAGCGTACATTTGTCAGAGGACGCAATTTTATTTCATAGATGCCAAGGAAAGGGCCCTCGTCCTGCGGCCGCCATCTTGTAAAGAGTGGTACAAATGGATTTTCTAGTATATCTGGCAAACTATTTTCTGCACAGAAAAATTTCAAAACATGATGAGTTACAAATTAAATTCGCTACAACTTTGGTCCCGTAGTATTTAGTCGTAAAATAATAAATAAAAAAGTTACAAACGAAAATCGAATGCAATTTGTAACAAATTTTCTTTTCAATGTGTTGTAGTTTTTTCGTCCTCAGGAACAAAAAAATCTATGTAATTTATCTTTACTATCACCAACACAAGAACCTCTTACTTGAGACCCCGCAGCCTCCAAGACTACCATTAGGTCCAATTTAAACTCATCGCAACGATAATGAAAACAGGGGGTTGGCAAAATATAGACAAAACTCTAAAACAACGGCACTCTGTGGGCTATTGAAGTTGATGTTCCGCCCAAGTAAAGGAAACTGCAATGTTCTGCAGCACCTCAATGTTCTGGGGAAAGACGCTGCAAAATAATTTGGAAAAATCAGTGCCAATTATGATTTACCGACAAAATGTCTTTTTTTGCTATAGATCTTCTAAAGCTCTATTAGATCAAAGGCCGCAGCCTGGCTCATAAAAAGACTAAAGACACAGTAATCATGAAGAAACGTTATAATAACCTAAAGAAAACAATATCATAGAAAACTTTTTTATTCATGGTTTTACGACAAATAGTGTCAGAACCAAAGTTGTAAAGAATTTAATTTGCAGCAAAAATGCTTGAACCATATCTTAGCGTGATCAATAGTTTACCAGATGAATAAGAAAAACCATCCATGCCCGCACTCTTTCCAAGATGGTGGCCGAGGGAAAAGAGGTACGACCTCACAAATTCAGATCAAGCTTTAAAGGCCCTACACATCTGGTAAAAAAAATAGGTGGTAATTATCTTCAAAAGCGATAATTAACTTAATAATAATTTGTTGTTCTTTGTTGCTCTGTGTTTGCACAAAAATCATTACAAGACCCGTGCCTGAATCGGATGGCACCTATATTTCGCGCTATACCTGACCTTTCTGAGATATCCTATCGGTAAGCGACGCATATGTGTGCGTTGCTCGAGTGCACTTTGTCTGTAGTTCAACTTCTGTTAGTTTTTTGTGGCTGTGAGATGCCGTCGCAGAAAACGCGGCGTCTACGCGGCGTCGACGCCGCGTAGATGCCGAGGTGTCACTGCATTGACGCTGACGCCTAATATGAAGGAGGCCTAAAATCACGCAAAGAAGGCAGCCGCATAACGCAAAGGCTCTCTGTGCATCGTTAATTATTGTTTAAAAAGCCTTTCAGCTACAGTCGATTTATTAATATTATAATTGACAGAACGTTTTTTGCTCGCCAGCTCGCTACAATAAATAGTCTATATTAAATATTGAACAGCGACGATAGCCCAGTGGTGTACGTAACGAACTGCCGAGACCATGGTCTCGAATTCGATCCCAAAGTACCCCGAATTCACATACCTCTGACTTTTCGAAGTTATTGATGTGTGCATATAAAATGTAATTTATTGCTCGCTTTATAATGTGCCCGGTAGATAGCAATAGGCTCGCGCCCTAACATTGAGACATAACTGGCGAAGTGTCGGTGTGCAATACACCTCTGCCCACCCCTTCGGAGTAAAAGACGTGAATTTATGTTATGTTAAATATTACACGATGCAAAAATCTGTGAGCCAAATTATTATTGAAATTATACAATCTTTCTTTATTTTAAAGAAAACCCGCACTAAAAATAAATGTACACCCAGACTTAAAACAACAATTTGTGGAGGCGGTGGCATCATCTTCCTTGCGCTATCCGCTTTGGAATCCGGGATCCGCTTTCAAGGCGCACTTTCGCTACAATAATATGAGGTTTCCAATCGTTTATTCATAACGATCGGGCTCGTAGGTAATGCGCAATTGTTTACCGTCAGTCATCAGCAAAAAGAAACTGATTGTCCAACTGATGATTGATGTTTAGGTACTTACAGACTGATGTTTTAACGCTGCGGGACATTTTTTATTTGAAGTGTGTATTAACACACTACAAAAAATAAAATAAAAATTATGTATATTATGACTATTAAGTCATAATATACATAATTTACTCTAGGTCTTCACTCTAAGCGCTCGTATTATGCACAGCACGACTACTCATAACCACACATACTCATAATCAAAACAATACAATGCAACATGTTAAACACAAAACAAAAACATTTTGATAACCTGCAAAATATTTCTAATACCTCTACATTACTTTTATTATGGCTCACCTAATCCTAAATATAGCAAAACCCAAACTCAGCCGAAAGAAAAACAATAGTAATAGCCGTATAAGCCAAGGTTCACCTCCCTGTTTATTTAATAGACAAATTTTTTTATAGAAAGATCTCAAGATTTCGTTTTACAAGTAAAAACAAAGAAGGGACAAGAACAGTATGTATATCTATTCAAATGGTTTGAGCTCTCTTGCTAAGTTGTGTGGGTTGTACTATGGGTTGAATCCTGGAGGCAAACTGCGAGTTTTCGATCGGCATTCGACGGCAATTCTAGCTGCCGCATTTTTTTCTTCAACTTAAGTATTTACCGTATTGATTGGCTTGCACCCAGTTTTTCGATAATATGCAATTTAATGGCCGAACGCCGCCCGAATCTAGGTGAAGAACAGTGGTCGTTAAAGTTACCTTTTCCATCGCCATTCATCGCTCTAGTAAGGCTTTCGATACTGTATGCGTCACCTCGATTCGAATGGTTTTCAGCACACTAATTGGCTCGCATCGACTCCTACGACGATATAAAATTGATTAGGACTGTCGTTAGTCGTACTTAGCCTTTTGATTGATGTATGTAAATCTCGGAGCGGCCTAACCAATATGGCGTTGAACGATCGACTCGAGGTGAGTAGTTGGGTCGCTAAACCCATGGTATGCCCCTAACCGGATCAAGAGAAATCTCTTTTGTGTCGTATTAGCACTTAGCCAGGTCAGTGGCTCGGGCCGATAGAATTTGAGGTCAGATATCAAGGACCGGGGGTGCGTTTATCTTCCATCTATAAGTATTACTTGATACTTGATGGCACGGGCTGTTTCCGCAACTCCACGTCTTGGCGTGTATTTTGCGTGCGGGTGGGAATGGTGTCTTCATTCGAGCCACCCCAGCTCTTCGAGGAAGGCCAGCAGACTCTTGATGTGGCCCACGGCCTCCCTCAGGGTGCTGTATCTGGTCAGGTACTGCTGCCTGTACTGTGCGACCACAGGGCAGTCGAGGAGCAGGTGGGCTGCCGTCTCGTCTGCTGCCATACAGGCCCTGCACAGCGGGCTGTCGGTGATACCTATAGTAAATAGGTGTTTATTAAAGAATCCTTGTCCTGTGTAGGCGGCCGTGACTGTCCGTAGTTGTTGTTTGGACAGCCGGAGGATTTGTTTGGCTATCTTACCGTCTACTGCGGGAAGAGCCTCCTTGGCCTGCCTACATGTTTCAATACCAATCCAGGACTGGTTGTGTTTGGTCCTGGTCCTATTTCTTACCAGGTTGCGATAAAAACCAGAAGGGAGGGGAATTATGGGCTCGGGTCCCACCACCTCTAAAGTGGCCCCTCTTCTGGCGAGTACATCGGCTGCGTCATTCCCTCTTGAGCCACTGTGGCCCTTGATCCATTGCAGTGTTAATTTGTTTAGTTTACCTACCTCTGTTAGTTTCTGGTGGCATTCAAGCGTGAGTGCCGAGGTGATAGTATGGCTTTTGAGGGCTGAGAGGACAGCCTTACTATCTGAGAGGATTCTAATGGATCGTTCCCTTACCTCACGTGCCATGATTGCTGTGGCAGCTAGGATTATGCCAAAACATTCGGCCTGGTAGACCGTGTTGTAGGCTCCCAGCGGTGCTGCGATGTTGATGTTTAGGTCCTCGGAGAATACTCCTGAACCCGTACCTGTATCCGTTTTGGACCCATCTGTGAAGATCGTGAGCTCGTTGTGATTAACTGCTCCTCCGTGTAGATCCTCGTACAGTTGGATTTTGTATTTCTTGTCGAAAACAAATTGTTTCGGTATGCGGTCGCTTATTGCTTGTGTGATAGGAACTTCTTTAAAGAGTGTATTTAAGTTGTTAGTGTGCGGTATATTCGTGTCTTTCCAGAGCTTCAGGGCTCTCAGCCGGACTGCCGACATCGTTGCTTCCTGTTGTATGAACAGGTGCAATGGAGGCAGATCCAGCAACACTTCAAGTGCCGCTGTTGGCGTTGTTTTCATACAGCCCGTGGCCGCTAGGCATGCAAGTCTTTGAAGCTTCTGAAGCTTGTTGGCGGCCGTTATTAGGTTGGTCCTAGGCCACCACACTACTGTGCCGTAGCTTACCATCGGACGTATTATTGTCTTATAGAGCCATAAGACAATTTTGGGGGATAGGCCCCAGCGTTTTCCTATCATCTTCTTGCACTGCCAGAAAATGATGCTGGCTTTATTGAGCTTATTTTCCATGTGGCTGTTCCATGTCAATTTGCTGTCGAGAGTGACACCTAGGTACTTGACCTCGGTAGACAGCTTAAGCTCTGTATCGAATAACCTGGGCAATCGGTAAGTACCCAGCGCGCGTTTGTGTGTGAACATAACTAGTTCGGTCTTGGTCGGGTTTACAGATAATTCGTACTCATTACACCACCACTCTACTATGCGTAGGGCTTGTTGGGTTAGGTCGTACACTGTACTGGTTACCTTACCTGATGTGAGTATGGTTAGATCATCTGCATAACCTATTGTATAGAAGTATCTCGCGTTGAGTTTGTCTATGAGTTCATTGATGACTAAGTTCCACAATAGCGGGGAGAGTACACCTCCCTGCGGGCACCCTTTAGTTATCAAGGCTGTCTGATTGTCGCCTTGCAGGCGCACTACCCTTTTGCTGAGCATGTTTTGGATCCACTGTATGAGCATCTGATCCACACCATGCCTGGCTAGGGCGTTGCTTATGCTGGAAAAGTTTGTCTTGTCGAAGGCTCCTTCTATGTCGATGAAGGTGCCCAAGCAGATGCTTTTTTGTTGTATAGCAGCTTCTATCTGGGCCACGACCTGATGTAAGGCCGATTCCGTCGATTTCCCTGAGCTGTATGCATGTTGGTTGGCATGTAAGGGTAGGTGCTTAAGAGCCCCACTTCTTAGTTCCCTCTCGCAAAGCCTTTCCAAGGCTTTAAGCATGAAGGAGGTAAGGCTTATTGGTCTAAAGGACTTTGCATGGGTATAGTCTGTTTTGCCTGGTTTTGGTATGAAGATTAGTTTGACTTCCCTCCACCTCTTCGGTACATATCTGAGGGCCAGGCTAGACCTCATGATTGCCAGGAGTCTTTTAAGGACAGGTTCCCCTCCCCATTGTAGTAACCCTGGGAAGATGCCATCCAGTCCGGCTGCTTTGAAGGGGTGGAAGCTATCGATGGCCGCTTTGATTTGGCCGCTTTATAAGCGTCCCAATCTGTGTCCGCGCTTGTGTTCATTGCCCTATTTAGAGACTTTCTTACCTTCTTGCGCTTACGTTCAAGTTCAGCGCCCCACCAGGGTTGTTTCCCCGGGGTTGAAGGTGGAGTGGTTTCTGGGCAAGCTGCATAATAGCTGTCTAGCATCGACTGCGTCAGTATACATACCTGATCGTCGATCTGTTCAGTGTCACCCAGTACCGGCGGCGTGGCCGTAAGGGTAAGTTTCTCATTAAGTAGTAAGACATACTTTGCTTTGTCAGTGTTGTGTGGTTTCCTGCGGGGCTGTGTGGGCTGTATATCGACTTTCATGGAGAAGCTGATCCATCTGTGGTCTGAGCATGATGCCTCTTTCGAGACGTGCCATCCCTTGATGCGTTCAGCCGCTCCTTCTGTTGCGAGAGTTAAGTCGATAATTGTCTGACTACGTTTAGTGACGAAGGTGGGCTCCGTACCTGTGTTTAATAGGGTAAGATTAGTGGTGAATAAGTATTCAACCAATGACGTACCTCTGTTATTGTTGCAGTCCATGCCCCACATTTGGTGGTGGGCATTGGAGTCCGTTCCTATTACGACCTCCGTATTGGTTCTCTCGCACTGGTTATCCAGACGCGTGAGGTCGAACGGAGGCGGGTCTTCGGCCTCGGGCATGTAGACCGATGCGAAAACGACCGCTATACTCCTTGGCTGCTGTATTATTTCAATTTGTATTGCTGTGATGTCTCTGGAACAGAACTCCGTTAAAGCTTGGGCTCTGATGTTTTTAGTTGTAAGTATGCAGGTTCTTGGATGTGTGTGGTCAGTAGAATAGTAAATCTTACCTCCCAGGCTGGAGAGGCCTCTAATGAGGCCACCCCTTATCCAAGGTTCCTGGATGAGCACGATGGCTGAATGTTGGACCTCCATCCATTTGCGCAGTTGCGCAGTGGCCGTTTGGCTATGATGGAGGTTGATTTGTAGGCAGCTGACGTCACTAGGCAGAGGGTTCATCTGTGGGTGATGTCCCCTCCTCCCCGACCTTCAGCTGCGTTAGGCCGGCCAGGATGTCGCCAGCCTCCACCCCGTCGTCCCGCCGCACTGGACTCAGGAGCAAGCTCTCATCTTCCGAGTTACCCTCGGCTGACGGGCCAGCCCCCGAGCCAGACGCGGCCGGCTCTGACAGGCCGGATTTCGCGGAGCACCCTGACTGGGTGTTTGAGGCTTGTTGTGTGGAGTTGTCGCATCCCGGAGGATGGTCGACATACTTTCCTGTAGAGTCCCGGAACCGGACGTAGACTGCACCCAGCCCCAACGCGAGGCGGCGCTCGTTCTGCACCAGGACCGGGACTTGTTCCTCCGGGACGCCCGCGACCAGGAACCACCCACCTGACTGTTTCTCCGAGTGCAGCAGAGACCATTTGTCGACCGCCAACCAGGGGTCCTGGAACTCCAGAGCCCGACCCACGTCGCGCACGTCGTCCCAGACCCCCTGTTCGTTGGGAACGACAACGCCGCACCGCACTCTCTTCGGGGCCTCTTCCTGGCCCCTGACCTCCAGTTCGAAGCCCGGTGGTGGGACCAGGAGAGAGACCGCCTCCGTCAGCCAGGTACGCGTTGCCTCGTCGGCGCACCAGAGTTTGAGGACCCCGTCCGCGTACATGGGTTTCCCGGTGAACGCAGGGGCGGGGCGTTTTGGAGTTTTAGTCGACCAGGCGTCACTCAGGATCTTCCTTTGAATCTCCGTGAGTAACCGGTCCACGAACTCCTTCGGCAAGTTCCCTGTGCGCTTGCATGTTACTGCAACGCCCAGAGATGCCTTGGAGACCTGTGCATAGGACTTACCCTGTTTAGTGGAGGAGTCGAGGCGGGGCTTCTTGTGCTCCCCTCGAGGCGAGCTGGTCTCGTTGAGAGCGCGTTTGGCCTCACCTCTTTCCTTGTTTTCGGCAGTTTTACCTGCCGTGTTTCCTGGTGGTGCTGGGGCTAGATGCCGTCCAGGGTGACCAGCCCGCCGCTTGGCGGCAGGCGGCTTCCCCGTACTGCCTCCGGCCTTTGTGCACCCCCTACTGCTGAGCGCAGGCTGCGCGCTGGTCACATTACTGTGACCTGCGACAGCGACCTGCACCGCTGTTTTTGTAGAGGCAGCACCGGCTGCGGCAGCGGTTTGTGCCGCCTTCCGCCTTATTGCCAGGCGCTGTCTCTTGTTTTTGTTTGCCCTCTTCTTCTTCGCAGAGCTGGTAGCAGCGGGGCCACTCGGTTGTGTGGTGGGCGGGTGTTGGGCAGGATTGGTGGTCTTGCCCTTACCCTTGCCCTTGTGGTGACTTACCACTTGCCAGCCTGCGAAGGAGGAGTCGTCTTCCCGCTTGATTTCAAACGGGCTGACGATTGTAAGGACGGGACCAGTACTAGCGTTAGCCAGCGCTGAAGTCTCGTCCTTGGGGGATGGTTTAACACCTGCAGCCGAGGCCACGGCGTCAACCATCTGTTTAGTTGATGCGGCGGGAACAGCTTTCGCTGCCACCGTCGCAGTTGGGGTAATTAAAGGGATTTCGGTATCCATACAAGTTTACTAAGACTTCATCCCTCTGGCTTCCCACCCTCCATGGAGCCCGCAACTGGGAACGTCTTCCGGACGTTAGGATTACCAGAGGGATATAGGAACGCGGGGCTGGTTTACAGCACGACTTCGGGCGCCCGCTTGGGTCAACGGCCTGAGCCGAGTTACCAACTCTAGCCGTCATCCCTCGCTTGCGCCCTCCGTATAGCCTTCACCAACCACATCAACAGCCGAAATAAATTCCAACTGCTGATGTGGACCCTACGTCCCTAGCCTGTGGCCCTCTGACGGGACACGATGGCCATTTCCCCCGCTGCGGCTCACAGCGGGGGCTACCGTTTAGCGTGAAATCAGGACCAAAGAGGGCGTGTTGCCTCACGGTCACATTACCGCCAGCGCCGCTCGGCTCAACCCCCCAGGACTCCGTCATCCCCGCGTACGGCGCTCGACTGCGCAGGTCCTAGCGCAGGTGGTCAGCTTCTCTTACCCGTGACTTTTTACTACGAGCCCACACCCACCCGACCACGAAGGGGCGTGGTGAAGAGATGTGTTCCTGTATGTGGATGTGTGCGCGCATGTGTGTACGTGTGTGTATGTGTTTGTGTAATGTGCCTGTTGTTTGTGTTTCGGCTGGAGGTTTTGGTTACGTCCATTTCTGAAGGAACTGGACCAAGAACGGGCGGCAACCTCGAGAAGGATAGTCCACCAGCCTTGCCTAAGGGATCATCGCGACCTGCGCTACCCCTGAGACCATTCGCCACTCCCTACACCGGACTCAGGTGAAGGGAGTAGAAGTCAGTGCAGATCAGTGGTGTTAAATATGAGTTGACCTGCACGGGCTTCCGCCCTATCTATAAGTATTTCTTGTTTATATCCCCACTGCGTCAATTTTGGTGATAATATAATGGTATTCCATTAGTTCAGTAGATTATAATATATTGCAGCATAATACGATTCAATATTGCACAGTGTGACCGATATGACAATTAAAATAAAATTTTAAACTGCTTATTAAAATGTAAACTGTTATAATAATATCGTACCTGCTATACTATAACAGGTACGAAAAACATAAAAATTAAAATTAAAAATAACAGAAATGTGCAGAGTTGAGTAAAATATTAATTCATAAAATAATTGCTGTACATATTTTTCAGAGAGAGCAAAAGTCTCAAAAGTACTACTGTATACATTTAATATATTTTACTAACGGTAAGGGAATATCAAAACAGTTTCCATTTTCACATAATTATTCTTGAAGACCGAAAAAAATAATAGTTAATAAAATTTCATATCTCTATTCGGATCACATTGAACAACATTTTCTTCGTACATAAAGTTATTAATATACGAAGAATTATAATCAAAATGATTACCAATCAAGTAAAAGGCCTTTATATCTAGTCTCAGAAATTCTATACATTCAATCGCAAAAATGTGTCTTTACACTGACAGAATCGAGAAAGCGATCATTATAACTAATAATTCATATAAGCAAGCATACCTACATGCAGCATTTGTTATAAAAATATCAAAAGAAAAGCCAACGAAAATATAAAAATGTTAAATATTCAAAAGAAGAATGTCTAGTAAAATATTTGTCCAAGATGTTATATTAAGCGAGCGAGCTTATTTTTGTTAAAAAAGATTCTTAACGCCATGTTTCTTTTGCAGGAAACGCGAGAAGATGAAGATCTGCACGTATTTGTTGTTGAGTTTTTTAGGTAAGTTCTTAGAGTATTTCCTTTAAAAACGTATCTTTTTACAGAATTTCGAATAGAGTAAGATATATTCTTTCGAAAGTGTAGTGGTAAAAAGGGTTCGTTTACTAGCAGTGAATAAAATTCGCAGCGCCAACTCGAGATATTTTATAACAGTAAAATTGACCTACCGACTCTCCCAGGTTTTATATTTTCATAGATAAAATGTTAGAATTCCTATATTTTTCTATTACGGTAATAGAAATATAGCCAAAATAATTTCAATCCATTATGAGATATAAAGTAACCTCTTAATTGGCCAATTCAATGAGAGATGAAATACGATATCTATGCACCTTACTAGTAAGTACTATATACAGGGCGATTTGTTATTGCTCGTATTCTTTTTGATTCTAGGGCCATAGAGGAGTATTTTTACCCCCTACATATGGGGTCCAAAATGCACCATTTTGGAATAAAACGGGTTTTAAGATATTTTGAGCAAATTCCAAATTTTTGTTATAAACATCTTCTAAAAAAATGTTTTGACTATAACTGGTAGCAAATTGGGTCTTATTTAATGGAAAATTAAATGGCCCGTCTTTTAAAATAAAACAAAGTTACTAACTCAACGTGAAATTTGAAAATAGAGCCAAAAACACACACAAAAAATGCAATTATTCGAAAAAAATAATATGTGGCATGTTATGTAAAGTATTGAAATAACTTTCTGGTATTACCTGCTATCCAAAAAGGTATAATAGTCTTAGCCAATTGGTGTGAATTTGGAGTAGTAGCCGCTTTTGTTCAAAAAAGTGCTTCTGGATGACTCACTCGGCGGAACATTTTTTCCTGTATTTGTTCTTAAGGGGCCGTTCCCGTTTTTTAAGCCATTTTGGCGATTAACACGCGGGGAGATACGTGATTGTGACTCAGATATATCAACAAATTAAGAAATTAACGTTGATACTATTAGATCACTTCGTTTACTATTGTATGACTGTAGTAAAAATAAGTGTTTAATTACCTACAACAGAAAAATCAAGTTTCCGCAAAGCATGTTTTGAAGAAATCATTTTATGAGCATTACGCGATGGTTCATGCCATCTAAAATAATGTGAGTAATTAACTTTTAAATGCATCTACGACATAACAAGATCCTGCCCCTTGGTATGATTGTGCCAGAATGTTAGGTTTCATTCAGAAATAAACCAAAAAATGTTACGTAAAATGTCATTAAATTGACAGTTTACGTCTAAATGGATTATTTTTTATCACATAAAATACACTAAGAAATAAAAAAACAAATAGTCTCTAATAAGATTTGATATAATATCTTGCTAGGAAAAAAAAAACAGCTTCTGAATGTGATTACAAATATTTTAAATTAATTTTTAAACGAAGCTAGAAATCGTTATATAAATCCTGTACGCGTTTAAAGAACTTTAGACCGCGCTGAGCGCTCATCGAGGTAGGACGTGTGCCGTTCGCCGTTGTCACTGCGTCTGTGTGCGTGCCTTGTAAACACCACTGTATTTATAGCGCGACAAACCCTTCTTGATGCCGAGTATGTTCGAGAAAATGAACACTAGACTGCGAATATTGATAATTATTGTTGAATATGTATAATAAAATAATGGTAACGAAATAGATGCTCTTATAAAATAAATACCACAAAATTCAAAAATACTATATTCACTTAGGTCACAAGGTGACTCTTATGAATGTCAGAAATTGTATCTAAATATATATAAAACTAAAAGGTGACTGACTGACATAGTGATCTATCATCGCACAGCCCAAACCACTGGAGGGATCGGACTAAAATTTGGCATGCAGGTAGATGTCATGACGTAGGCATCCGCTAAGAAAGGGTTTTGATAAATTCTACCGCCAAGGGGATAAAATAGGGGATGAAAGTTTGTATGAAACTTTGTCAATTTTAAACTGATCGGGCTGAATAGCTACTATGACGTAGGCATCCCCTAATAAAGGATTTTGATACATTCCACCCCTAAGGGGATAAAATAGGGGATGAAAGTTTGTATAAATTTTCAAAGACTTTCGACTGATTGAACTGAAATTAAAGATTGGAGCTACTATGATGAAGACGTCCGCTTAAATATGATTTTGATAAATTCAACCCCCATTGGGATATATTAAGGGATGATGGAGGATGTAAATGTATTAGTTTGAACTATCTGTACCTAGTGGAACGAATAAATTAAGACGAACAAAATAATTTTAGTTATAAATGTTGACAATAGATAGCGTTGGTCAGTTACGTCATTTTTTTAATCGAGGTGTTAAGATTTTTTGCGGATTAATGACCCTCTCCACTTATTATTTAACCTTCATCGTCAGGTAGGTTAGATGTACACAGTTGGTTGGATGTTGTTGGTCGTTAAATCGTTTTGGTTGCTGTATAGCACATACCATACCTAAATATTTCTAGCGGATTATATTTGACGATTTTGGCTGTTCTTTTATTGGAATGTATTGGATTGCATTGGATTGCATTTGCTTTGTTTCGGTTAAGTAGTTTTGGTTATAGACTCAGCTTTGTATTTGGTATTTATTTTGTTTTCGTTTAGTTTGAGCGTAGGTTTTGTCGGTTAGACTTTTTTTAAATGGCTAATGAAAATCTGAACGTTAATGGAGAAGTTGAAGAATGTACTGTCGTCCCTATTGTTGGTGACGGTGCATTTTTGTTTCGTGCTTTCTCTTATTTAATGTACGGAACACAAGATAGATCGATGGTGCGTTCAGACATTGTCACATATGTGGTTAATGACTGGAGCAAGTCTTTAATTACAACCCACGACAGGCTATTCGCCCAATGGCTTGATAGTTTTAGCGCCTTATGGCAGATTAGTTAAGAATATTGTGTAATCACCAAGCCGAAGTCTACTGGTTGTGTACATGACTGCCAAGTCATACTTACCTAGAATGATACCTGGGAAAAGAATATTTTTAAGTTTTCACATTTTCTAAACCGTAATTAAAAGCGCGTGCGTGCTATGCTCGAAATACCTACTTATCCATGGGGTCATAGGGCGTCTAAACAACTTATTGGTGAAGTAAATGCATCGATTTTGTACCTAATTAGAAAAAATCCATACTAACTTTGAGCCTCAATATCTCCTGAACCAGTAACTTCCCAGGTATGGTGCCGAAGTAAAAATGTTCGTAGTGATTGGTACAACATGGGATTTCAGTTTTCGTTAAGGGTCTTTTTACATACTGTATATAACGTTACTTATTTTTATACTTAGTGTAAACCTCTTAGGAATATATAGCACAGACAGCCGAAACCGCGGCAAAAAGCAGCTGTTCCATTCATTTTATCAATGTCAAAGTTCAATTTTGTATGGCACAGCTGATTTCCTTTGCAACATTTTTATAAAGTTCCAGCTAAAATTTTGTTTTTAATAATGACTCAATCACCGTCTAAGATGTTTGTACTATAAGGTTTGATTATTAAATAGTTCCTGCCAGAAAAAAAATTTAAATGTTGGTACGTAGGTATATGATTCTTGTGTTATAAACATCGATCACTAGTTATAAATGGTGACAGCATGGTATTGAAAACAACATGTGACAAAACATTAAGACGTTACTTTTTAGGGTTCCGTACCTAAAAGGTAAAATTCGGCACCCTATTACTAAGCCTCCGCTGTCTGTCTGTCCGTCCGTCTGTCTGTCTGTCTGTCACCAGGCTGTATCTCATAAACCGTGATAGCTAGAAAGCTGAAATTTTCACAAATTATGTATTTTGGTTGCCGCTATAACAACAAATACTAAAAATAAAAATAATGAAAATATTAAGGGGGGTCCCATACAAAAAACGTGTTTTTTTTCGTATTTTTTGCTCAAAATTACTAACTGTGATAGGTAGACGCTTTTAATTTTCACAGAATATGTAATTGTATATTACTAAAAAAAGTAAATAATAAAGGGGGGCTCCCATACAACAAACGTAATTTTTAAGCAATTTGTTACTCGATCTTAATAAACAGGTAGAAACTTAAAAAGTATTTAAGTATACATAAAACAAACGTAATTTTCATTTATCAATGTTGGTACGGAACCCTTCGTGCGCGAGTCTGACTCGCACTTGCCCAATTTTTCTTATTTATTTTAGCAAACAGTGTACTGTTTGCTATGTATTCGCCGCTATATATAGCGGCGATGATGGCTGTCAGTTGATTTGTAAAAGTACAATAAATGAGGAGATGGATACCCCAGAAAAATTTCGGCTACTTTTCCAGCTCAAGTAACATCTCATTTATATTGTATATTAATATTTTCAACCGACTTCAAAACGGAGGCGGTTCACAATTCAGTAGAATTATTTTTTCATATTTTTTAATGTTTGTTACCTCACTAATGCGTCATTTATGGACCGATTTGGATTTATTTTTATTTCATAGGATATAATGATATTACTTCCAGCTTGGTCTCATAGAAAGTTTTCCGAAATCGGTTCTGTATTTTGGATTTTATAACAGAATAACTAGAATTAGTAGTTATTGTAATTTAAGTAGGTAAATGAGATTGCATGTTTCTACGACTGTTTGAAGTCAATTTTTTTTTAACAACAACAATGGAATCTACCTGGAATTACCTATTACATTCAAACATCAAAATACGTTAGCCAAAATAATTCTGTATTACGATCATAAAATTTATTGGTCAAAGTATCAATTTGTTTTGTCTCCGTGAGTTCACTGCAAGGTAGATTTTGTTGGGCTACACAGACGCACACATTGACACCTCGATCGCGTTGCCCGCGCGCTTGGCGTAAAATACCTATTCACGCAGTCCGTGAATTTTGGAACGGCCTCTTAAGAGCGTATACGCCTCGAGGCGCCTCAAGTTTAGGTTTTTATAGTACCGCGGTCGCCCGCACACCGCGCATGCGAGACCCGGCGCACTATGACGGTATCGCGTGAAATAATAATCTTGATCCTTCTTGCCATACATGAACAGTATTCGTTTATGTAATACGTCGATTATGATATGAAAGTATTCAAATTAATTATTTTCAATGCACATGCATTTAAAGGTATCAAATAAGGATAGATATTACATATTTGTTAAGTAGGATGATGTTCCTCAGGATAACAACGACTATTTATAATAATTTGGCGCAGTTTTATTATATGATAGAAATAATTTATAATTGTCATCTACATAATTGTTACATTTCAAATATACATCTATTTTGTTATCAATGCATGAAAACCCACGAATGACACTAAATACAAAACCAAAAGAGTCGGGTAAAAGAAAATACTTAATTAATTAAAAGAAAGAAAAAAATATACAATATGTTGATTTGTATTTACAAAATATTGTAATTATACAATACATATTCACCTAAAATTATTTCACACAGTGTGCGATGATATAAATCCCTCTTTTTATAAAATTTTACATAGATAAGGCCAATTCTCGTATTTTATATGACATTGAAATTATATTTTGAATGAAATGAGATTAGATTTTAAATTGACTCAGAATTGGTATTCTTCTAATTTAAATGTCATTATCATCTAGAGTCCGTGTCACGAGAACAAATTTTGTAAACAAATAATTTTTACTAAGTGACTTAGCGATAGTTCTGTCAAAAACAAATAATTTCAAATCAATGAGCGCAACGGTATAGGTCGGGTTCACGAAAGATGACCACTGCGCAGAAATCATTTTTTAGGTCTTAGTGGAGGTGCGGGGTGAGGCGCGGGTGGAATGCCAATGGTGTGGCTCCGTTCTTGACGCATTCCCTAAATGCGTCAAGAATGGAGCCACGCCATTGGTGCACGAATGTGCATATGCGCGACGGCCGCCATTTCTGGTCAACTTTCGTGAACCGACCTATACATAGATACGTGTCATTGGAAACTAATATGTCAATGGATCGGGTTTTTATCGATATTATGCGCTGTCAACCGGATCTTTTAATGTTTTGAGGTAGTGACGCCTAGAGTGTCAACATTTGGCGTTAGTTCATTGAAATGATACATTCTTGGGCTTAACATCTTTTTATCAGAGGACAAAATTAAATTTTTAGTTATCAGGAAGGGGTTGGTGTTAAGTTAAATACAAGTTTATAGGATTGCAACGCTCTTCTCGCTGCCGGCATCTCAAAAAAGCGCGTGCAGAATATCAGATGGCAGAAAATTATTTATACTTGCCTAAAAAAGAAATTGCGTTTTCAGACTACCGTAACGTTTAATGGTTTTTGTTTAAGTTCATTCTGACGATTTCATTCACAGACAACGTAAAATCTCTATGCCAGGAAATGTTTATGCAATGTATTAGCTAGTTATCTGTTATATTATTCATTGTTGGTCAATAATTTAATATTTTAGAATAGATATGCTACTTTCAGCATTATCTTTTATTGCGTAGTGATTTTTTAAAAATCGTGTCAATAATAAAGTAACATGTATGTACTCTATAATTAACATACATGGTACTCTATTTTTCATTAATTTACAGATTATTACGTGTAAAACAACAAAAAAATCGGCCAATTTATGAACATTCGACCACTAAAACACAAAATCAAATATTTTTATTTCAGTAAAATTTAACAATATAAATTTAAAAACATAGTGGCATAATTAGGCATTGAAAAAAAAAGACTGTTCAAAAGCATAAAATCTAAAATGCAACTGTTCGAAAAAAGGTTGTGAAGCTCTGAATGTTTGTTTACAAAAAGTCTATGTTCTCGTGGCACCAACTATAATTTGACTTCTATTGTTCTCACTGACGTTGACACATTGTTTAATTAACAACAGGCAGCGATAGCCTACTGGAGATACCAACGGACTGCTATGCAGAAGGTATCGGGTTCGAATCCACGGTATGCTAGAACGATGATGATGACATTGTTCAATTAACGATCTAATCACGATAACATTCCAATATCAGTTTATTTAGGAGAATACCATTTGTGACATGAGTATGACACTGACATTAGATCGAAACTGCATTTTGAACAAATATAGTTAGAAGAATTGCGTCAAAATAAACTGTTAACTGGTGCAGAATAAGACTGCATAGTAGGTAGGTGGGCTTGTGTGTGTTAGGTACCTGCAATGCGAGCTCGTGGGGATCAGCTGAGCTGCGGTAAGATAATATTCGATTCAAATGTGCTTTTAATTGCATTGTATAGTACGTTTTAGGTAAATACCTATTACATTGGTAAAATAACCATAATTTTGCCCCCATTAAGAACCTCATACATGGGCTCTGTAAATTCATCGGTCATTCACCCATCCATACTATGACCGTAATGTCAATTACTTTACCTTAACTTATGTAGTTTGTACGAAAATAAACCTGCGATATAGGCTCTGCAAGCCAATCCCATGGTCACCCATCAAAGATCAAATGCGTCTAACTACTGTACCTGTTTATACTGTATATTGCCACTTGATTTTTGCAGCAAGGTATTATATCTAACGGTCCGTTTCTGTCAGTCTCGCCCAGCCCCTAGTTGACCGCGCTACTATACTAACCAGTAACCACTAGACTCCAGATGTCTCGACTAACACACTAGTTTAATACGTAATACATAAATAAAGTTAAGTACATCAACTTTTCATATTTATAAAAAAAAATACGTTGAGAAAAAAAATAAGGATCAAGAAGCTTTAGCCGCGCTATAAACGTTTTGGAATGCAATATTTACGTAAAATGGCGGACGCGGACGCGAGCGACAGGTCCGTCCTCTGAGAGCGCTCAGCGCTGAATGGCGGACATAGCATCGCGCTTCGAGTTTTATAGATCTTTTTAAAAAAATCATATTAATTACAAACGAAAAGTTTAGATTCCAATTTTTTTATATGACTTAAAATTAATCTTAAGGTTTCTAAATATGTATATATCTTTTTAATAATCATAGTAGTTTTTTAGATATAAATGCAAATTTGCGGGCTAAAATTAAGCAAAATGCACTGTTTTGTTCTCCGATTTTCTTGAAAATTATGAATGAAAGTACGATTTCTTTTTAGGGACTCGCTTGTATAGCTTTTGCTCGTACAGTTTACATTTACAGAATTATAGAAAGATAAGTTTTCATAGCACTAGCGACCATTAATGCTGGCCTAAACTACAGAAATTACGAAAATGACTTTTTTAAATTCATCCGTTTTAAAATATTTACTATAGTAACCCATATATTTATCTTTAGCACTCTCTTAATAAAGAACTGAACTTTCATATTTTCTATATCTTTTCCATTAATTGTTATTTATCCGTAACGTAATAGAACAATAAAAACCCGCAAAATCGCCTCCGACGGATTAAACGCTCTTAAGATCTGCAATCAGCAGTGATTTACTAGTCTCACAGCTTTTTCTTTCACTTATTTATTTATGGCTCCGTGATCCAGTGGATAGCGTATGCGCATTGCGTATGCAAAATTAGATAGAATTCAGTCGGAAAGTTTTATAACTAACTAGACGTCGCCAGCGGCTTCGCCCGCGTCAATTATACATATAAACCTTTCTCTTTAATTATTCTATCTATTAAATAAACTGCATTAAAATCCGTTGTGTATTTTTTAAGATTCAAGCATATATAGGGACAGACAGACAGACAGAAGACAGACTTTGTTTTATACTATGTAGTGATGAAAATAAAATATTATTATGGAATCAAAGAAAACAAAAGAAAATGCTTTCCCCTTTTCTGAAATAGTAAAGTTTATTTTTGTACTATGTTTCATTTACTTTCCAATCCTCTGCCCCAACTTCATAGCACACAATAGTATGAAACAAAATATTATAACACTACAAGATAAAGGAGACATGCTATATTCTATTTGCAGTGTCCAACATTGTTGAGAGGCGTTTATAACGACTTTGAGCGCATCAAAGAGTAAGGAAGCCAGGCTGTCCACCCAACTTGTGTTACGAGCTAGTTTTCCTTTATATCATTTCGAAAATGTTCTAACCTTAGTGTAACCGTCTCAAATCGCATTTGGAAAATGTATTTTGAAGCGACTAACAGATGCAAACAAAAGGCAACTGATGAAACTTCCAGATTGTTGTGCTGAACTTATACTTCAGAAGTTATTATTATATCTAGACAAAGACTTAGCTTTTAGATTTAGCCGAAGTTAGAACGAATTTTAATACATTATACGAAGTAGTAGAATAACTAGTTGCGACTAAGCGAGAAAGGATATTGGTAAGCTGTTGATATAGAGAGACGCGCTGATGTTAGTTATGTCTACCACGGCTAGTGTTGTAAAAATACCGTATAATACCAAATGGCTATGTATTAAACGGGTATTTTATTATAACTTACGGTATTATTGGTATTTTATGTATTTTATATTCTGATTCAGTTTTTAAGACCCTGCGATATTGCGACAAGTTCTAGTTTAAAACATTAAATATATTTTAAGTTACGATTGTATTCTTTGTTTAAGAATTACTAATTTTAAAATTTTGGAATTTTAACTTTTGTAAGAATTCATTGCAAAGTTCGAAATCGCTTATACAAATCACGTGTTTCTAAATTGGTCTCGATTTACGCGAATCTTCGTCTTCGTGAGAGCACATTCGAAGTTAAAAAAAAGTGGTGATAAAGATGATTCAGCTGAAAGTACGTTGCTAGAATACATTTAGTACTGCGTCGTCATCTACCGAGAACGTAGCAACACAAGAGGATTTTTATTTGAGGATGACGATCCTCTAAATCTCGGGTTTTTGAACTAGGAAGACAAAAGGCGTGGGCCAACGTCTGTGCTATTCTTATGGATCTTGTATGAAGGTTCGGGCTGTACGTGTCTGCACGCAGAGAGGAACATAATTTAATTTAATAAAATAGAGAGATGAAATAGAGAGATGAATGAGAATAAATAGAGAGATGATTCAAATAAGTTTGAGGACCCCTTTGCTCTGTCGTGTCGTAACTAAAAATGTTACGTGTTTTTCTTTAAATAATATTTTGATAGTTTTTAGCGTATTGATAGGTAAAAGTTTCGAAATACGTCGCCGTTTTTAGGGGTTGTGAGTGATTGAAGAGGGAGGAGGGGAGGTCTCATAAGCCCCCCTCACCAGTTTCACTTGCCGGAAATACTTGGTTTCCTCTGAAAAAGAAATCTGCAAACATCGGTGTATATGGCACTGCCAACTTCCACATTCTTCACACTAGTTTAATAAACTAAGGTTGACGGAGCCCTGCTTCGCAGGGCTCCTATTTTTGGGTTAAAGGTCAAAAAAGAACCTAACATAACCTATTTAGTTACTTATTACAGGCGCACCTAACTCTAGGCACTCGAAAACAATGACGCACAAATTTGACCTTAGCTGTCAATATCATCATTCCAAGATGGAGGGTTTGCGTTTCGTTACACGTTTTTCACATAAAACCAAAAATGATATTTGTAAAACTGAACTAAAGTATAAAAAATACGTCCCGTTTTGCATAATTGCCGAAGTATTGAAGAATTTTAGCAAATTGATTAAATATATTTAGACGCAACTCCGGCAGCCAAAATTACTTTTAGGGGATTAAAACTAACTCCCTTAAGCCCCCTACACCACCAATACCCTTAAATTCGGGCGACTCGTTTCGAAACCCAACCCTATTTTTATAGTAATATTGTTGTAGCTAATAGTAATTAATAATAATAATAATACAAACTAAAAATATAATTTCAGGTTTTATTCCTGTGCAATTCCACCGTATTCAGTTTTTTAATGATTACTATGATCATCTACTTCAAAAATATAGAACAATTGATTAATACATAAAATACCGTAGTAAATGGTATAATACCGTATTATACGGTATTTTTAGTTTAATAAATTTCAATACAAATGGTATAATACCGCACTTACATCTCTCCACGGCACAAGTACTATCGCTAGTATCAAATTAAGATACTTCAAACAAAGAAGCTAGTTATTGATACTACCTGAAGCTTTAACTATAAATAATATATCGAAGATTTGGCATTGCTGTGTAATCTTGATGACTTGTATATTACAGACATTGCCAAATAAGCAAACTGTAGGTGCTAGCAATATGAATTTGTAATAATAATAGCATTTATAAAGAACAGTCACGTTTATATAGAAAGCGAGTAGAACCATAGAACCGAGAAATATCTTTAGCCAATGTTATAAAATATGTTATCAATAGTAGTCAATAAAATATTTCGAATGAAGCTCACCTACGCGTGTTTCGGGGAGTTTCTAGCTGACTTCACGCAGTAAAGAACACACGCCTACGGAGCTACGCCGTAGGTCAACAGCGTAGAGGAATAACTTATGTGATTCCTATACGCTATTTCGGGACAGTTTGTTCGCCTATCAACTGTTTGTGCGTGGATAGTCGTTTGAAATGTGATACTCCGACATTTATTCAGAGAATTGTACAATTGTCTACAATAACAACCGATTACATCTTTAGACTATTGAATAATGTTGTAAAATAAAGAAATACCTTGACGAATTAAATCATTGTTGCTAGAGAAAATACTGTAAATATAGAAATGTGGAATAGTTTACATGGTTACATGTAAACGATTCTATATATTATATTATAGCAACAAAACAAACTGACATGATTGTTGTTAAACAATCATGTCAGTTTGTTTTGTTGCTATAATATAATTATTATTGATTTGAACTAAAAGTAAAACAAATTCTTCATACTTCAAGGGGAAAACCAATGGTTTCAAATAAAATAACAAGTGGTTTCAACTAAAGTCGGATGTTATTTTTCCGAACTAGTTTCGAACTTGATTGGAATAATTGAATACCTTTCAATTTGTTAGCTGTTCAACAGATTAATTTTAATACGCTAAAATGTAATGAAACTCAATGGTACAATAATACGCCTATTAAACAAATTGTTCAATTAACAACAAATGTAAAATCCTGCGTTGCGACACTACTGATTATTCACCATCATTTTATTAGCAAAATAAAACTGAGATCTTGCCGATTTTCATGAAGAACGTTTTTCATAGTTTTAGATGTATGCTCCGATATTAAAGAACATGTTAATTTTGTATCTGTTAAGAAGACAATGCTTGCATATTAAAAACAAAGATAATTTTCAAACTGCATACTATCTAGTTTTACAAGAAAATAGTAAGAATGTATCACATTGAAATATACGAGGGTATTTAACTCGTCTGAACCAATTTGACGGTATCTATCTGGATTGAGAGTGGATCGGTACGATCTAGATTTAACCAATTAGCAGTGGAATCGCGAGTTAACGCTCAATTTAAGACGGAGGGTTTACTAGACATACTTATACGAAGTATAATATGCTAGTATGTAATAGTTTATGTTTAATGCTTCCTTTCCCACTTTAGCATAGAACTTGCTAATCTTGCTTTCAGGCATATATTATTTGGTTGGTTATTTTCATGAGTCTAGGCAGTATAATTGTTTAAACATAAACTCAATCTAACATACATTCATGGTTAGATAAAGTTTATGTAACCATCGTTAGAACTCTTACTTAGTAGGTAACTTGAACTTCGTTCTGAAGGCAAATTCTCGTATTTTATCTCTCTTTGACACTGTATTCTTAGCGAAATGCGATTAGATTTTGAATTGACTCACAATTGGTATTCTACTACACTTAATGTTATTATCGTTTAATTTGACACATATAGGTAGTTCACACATATGTATGTAGTTTTCGACACATTTTCGATGTACTCGCGGTATGATTCAAGTATCAGATAATTTAGGAGAATGACATATGTATGACACCGTCACTAAATCAAAACTGCATTTTAAATCAATATCATTACGATATTTGGCTCTATGAATTCAACTTTTCTGACACAAACATCTAATATCTTCTAGTCTTCGTCTTAGTAACATCATCCCAGCGTTATGCATGGATATATTCATGATTTTCGTCATGAAGACTACTTAGCTTTACAGCGAATGGACTGCTAAATACATTTATGATAATCTTTTATCTCGAGGAGACGGAGCAACAGATAATAAACTATTAAAAACGCACATGACTTTAAAAAGTCGGACGATAGCACCGTGGATTCTAGGCTGAGACCTTCTGCGTGACAGTGAACGTATCGATGCAGTGGAAGCTCGCTCATACGGCTTGTTTGGATGGATTTGAGATACTAACTACTAGAGATACAAATTTGATATGATTTGTATGGAGCTTATGTTAAATAATAATTATCTCTAATAGACAAAATTAAGGATGAAAATGAAAAAAAAATAAAAAGTTTTTATTCGGTGTTAAAACTAACATTTTACAGATAATTTATACTTCCGCCAAACTGCACAGCAGTTTGTTGGCAGACGTAGCTCCCCTATTATAAAATTAATTATATTCAATTAATCGGATATTGGAACCACTCGATTGAGTTATTTGAATCTGAGACAATCGTAAAGCTAGGCTTCAAGAACTAATCAACTACGTTTAGCAAGCAAAGTAAAGTGAATCTCTACTATATCATTTTAACAATAGGGTTATTGCCAAGTAGTCAAATCAAGCACTTTTAATGAAATGTCAAAAATGACCTTTGCTAAGGGTTTTGTATGAAATACGACGTAGTGACGTCATAGTGTTTTGCTGTCAAGTATGAATGAAACTACTATTATTTTAACATGTTACACTAGATAAATATACTTGTATAATTTATTTCACTTGCAGGAAACTTCCCTATTATAGTCAGGAGTGTATTGTAATAGACATAGTATATAGATACTACCATACGTGTAGACGTATGGTCCACTCCAGTCCACATGCACGTTCTTTTTAAAAGTGCACAGGTGTACGTTGCTACCCATTAGGGGTTATAGTGGCCATCCCTTGAAAACCTTAGATCCCGTTTACAACATCCATGGGGATGTACAGAGTGCTTCTATTCTTAAGTCCCACTGTAAAAATAGCGGGGTTATAAGCGGGCTCTTTGTTTACGTACGAGGTGGAGTAATTGTCTACGAAAACATTCACGCAATAAATAAATTATACACGACAGTGCTACAGAATATTTAAGTATTTCATATTATCTGTCTGACAAGGGCTTGGTAAAAAATAATGTTTACCTATATCTAAAACAGCGTTTTTTTTGCTCGGTGCTTTTTTTCTTCGCATTGTTCACATTTTTAACAAAAAAGAAGTACAATAACAGCACCATAAATATTGACTATTCTCATGGGTTGGGCGAGGTCTTACAGTATTGATATACTGTAAGACCTCGCCCAACCCATGAGCACACCCATTTCTTTAAAGGAGATAGGTAAAAAACATAGGTCGTACGCACATATTGTACCTATGTATTTTTTTTTCATTAAACACATAAGTGCAATGTTGAATAAAAGCCAAATACATTTTTTTCTACTTTTCCTAATCTGGTCAAGCTTAATATACGTGTAGAGATAATCCATTCACGATACATTCTTAACATGCGAAATTTGATATAAAATACTTTTCACACGATGGGTGAAGAACGCTCTTCCTCGGAGCTCCTACTATTAGCAATATTTACGCAGCAAAAATGTTACATATTACCCGCGTACTACCTACTTATTACATGCTACCGTCAAATCAAACAAGTACTATTTGTAGCTAAGGAAATGTGACGTTCAAGGTCGTGAATTTATGCTTCAAATATTTTTATAAAACTACACACGTCTTGATATATCCTCAAGTAAGCTCTTGATCCAGGTGCCCTTACTTCACCCCGAAATATATTTCTTTTGTTGTACCTGACATACAATTTGAATAAGCCTACTTTACCTATATTTAGTTTCCAGGTACTTTTTGGATTGAACTTTAGTAACTAAATGCTTGTTTATTTGTAAAACTATAAGCAGTTGTGCCTGATCTTTGTATTCGTTAAGTGTTACTTTGTAAGATCTAGTCTGTTTCTGTCGGTAAAGCTAGGCAACGTTTACATAGGTTACCTTTTAGGTAGTTGACAGCTTGTATGTTGTTAATATCAGATTGCTACCGTGCTTTGAAGGGCACATACAGTGATCAGCTTCTTTTGACTCTGGACAAGAGTTGTTTGTCCACATTGGAGCACTTCGTGACTCTCCGACACTAGAGATGGCCACACTGACACAAATAAGAAGAAGAGTATCTTAACAGCATAAACTTACACGAATACTGTTACGAATTCCTTAACAGGTAACCCTAATGACACTTAATCTAAACCAAGAATTGAACCTAACATCTATCAATCATAAATAACCCAAGCTTTAACACCGTTAAATCCACTAGGTACCTTCGAAGGTATGCGGTATTTGCGCGGTGTCCCTAAACTGTCCATAAAGTGAGATCTACATCAGCAGTGTACATACAAAAGTAATTACAAAAAAGGCGGTTTGGTTAATTTATTTCGTCCCTTGCTTTATTCCCGGCACGTCCAGACTTTTTTGGAGATTATTCGTTAATTACTTAATATGCAGATTAGGTGCTCGATGTAATTTACTGTTTTGTATTTAACACAGTATAAAAACGTTATTGTACCATTTTAAAGAACAAATTGAGTGGAAAATGTCGGCAATTCCGCGAATAATATACTGCTGCGAAAGCTATTCGAAACTTAATTTGCAAATGTTTTGTTGCTTTTTGACATATTAAAGTATTGTATAATGCGTGGAAGAAATTATATATTTAACGGTGATTTTCTCTTAACTTGGTCTGTTTTGATAACTGATTGTTTAAAACAAAAAAAAAACTGTTGCGTTTTTTAAACTTAAAAATGACACTTCTCTCTTATTAAAACAATTTATTTGTGTTGTTCATTAAAAATATAATGAAACATAAGTCCAGCTTTTCTTTATCAATAATTTTACGCTCATATGCGTAAAATTATTGAAAACTAGACGATGCCCGCGGTTACACCCGCGTTATTTAAGGGTACTGCTCCGCTCCCGTCGCTCATAGCGTGATGTTATATAGCCTAGAGCCTTCCTCGATAAATGAGCTACCTAAAACTGAACTTTTCAAATCGGACCAGTAGTTTCTGAGATTAGCGCGTTCAACCAAACAAACAAACAAACTCTTCAGCTTTATATATTAGCATAAGATTTCAATTTAAGGACGGCCTACTAGCACATGATAGATCGGATAAAACATGACCAGAAACCGTCTCGCGCGTAGACTTGACGAGTTTCGACGAGGCCGCTTTTCGAGGAGGATACGGCATCATAGACGACATTCACACAGTGCGGCAGATTATACAGAAGACAGAGGATTATAATCAGCCCCTGTGTATAGCTTTTGTGGACTATGAGAACGCCTTTGACTCAATTGAAACCTGGTCTGTTCTGGAGTCCTCGCAACGGTGCCAAGTCGATTGGCGATATGTCCAAGTGCTGAGAGGTCTTTATGACGCCGCAACTATGATCGTCCGAGTACAGAACCTGCAATCTGAACCTATCTTTTTGCATCGAGGTGTGAGACAAGGGGATGTTATCTCCTCCAAATTGTTCACAAATGCAATGGAGGACATGTTCAAGACGCTGCACTGGAAAGGACGCGGTATTAACATAAACGACGGGTACCTCTCACACCTAAGATTTGCAGACGATATCGTCATCGTGGCTGAAACTGTGCAGGACTTGCAGTATATGCTGAGCAGCCTAGCCAATGCTTCTGCTCGCATCGGTCTCCGGATGAACTTGGAAAAAACCAAGATAATGTTCATTGAACATGTGTGTTCGCAACTGATTACCCTAAATGGGGTCCCTCTCGAAGTTGTTCAGGAGTACGTCTACCTTGGATAAACCTTGCAGTTAGGTAGAAACAACTTCGAGCTGGCAGAAGAATACGGCTGGGCTGGTCAGCATATAGGAAACTCCGTCAAGTCTTTTCGTCACCCCTTCCGCAAAGCCTTAAGACAAAGGTCTTCAACGAGAGCGTCCTACCCGTTATGACTTACGGAGCCGAGACGTGGACACTGACGGTGCGACTGGTCCACCAATTTAAGGTCGCTCAGCGAGCTATGGAGAGGACTATGCTCGGAGTTTCTCCGAAGAATCAAAGCTGAAGTGGCAGTGGGCCGGCCACATTTGTCGAATAACCGATAACCGTTGGAGTAGTAGTGTTCTAGAGTGGAGACCGCGCCTTGGCAAACGTAGTGTAGGACGCCCTCCGGCTAGGTGGAGTGACGATATACGCAAAGTAGCTGGCAGCGGCTGGATACGAAAAGCCGAAAATCGAGCTCAGTTGCGTGCCATTGGAGAGGCCTATATCCAGCGGTGGACTCTTGCAGGCTGATGATGATGATGACCAGAAATAGATTAAAGAAATCAGGTATACCACGACTATAGTTTGATATATACTTGCTAAATGAAGAATCTTTACCAAACTTAATAATGAAAATTACTAAATTCTTCCATGAATAAGTTCCAAAGAAAATCTTAATCGAGACTAAATAGCCAATCGTAAATCGCGATAAAGTTCTTTCAACTGAAAGGGAAGGCGTGTTGGCTATAAAACTAATCGTGTTTTAGGAGCTAAAATCAATTTCTTAGTCTATCCTTTATAATAAAAGCTAGAACCTTTCCCTAGGGTGCATAGGGTTCCCACCAAGAACTTAGGGTCCCAAGCCAACCTCACCTGCAAGTGGTGCACCTGCCGATCAACGGACGAGGCTCTGGCAAACAACATACATACATACATACATAGACTCACGCCTGTTTCCCGGAGGGGTAGGCAGAGACTACGGAACGCCATTTGCAACGATCCTGACATACCTCACTTGCTTCACTCACTCCCATCAAGTTTCTCATGCATGCTCTTCTGTTAAGGGTACTTCTGACTTGTCCTTTTTTCAGGATGTCTCCAATCTGGTCAAAGAACGTTCTCCTAGGTCTTCCCCTTTGTCCTGTCCCATTCACACTAGCCTGATATATCTTCTTTGTCAGTCTACCGTCATCCATCCTCTCCATGTGCCCAAACCATCTTAACATGCCTTTCTCTATGCTTGTCACTACATCTTCTTTTACCCAACACCACTCTCGTATTACACAATTCTTTACTCTGTCGGTCAAAGACACACCACACATACTTCTCAGTGCTCACATTTCTACAGCATTTATTCTACTTTCAAATCTCTTCTGCCAAACCCAACTTTCACTACCATACATAAGGGTAGGCACTAACACACCTCTATGTACAGCCAAACGTGCCTTTTTGGACACGTTTTGACTGTTCATAAATGCCTTCAGAGCTCCATTGACACAATTACCGGCATTAACTCTCCTTTCAATATCTGCTTCATTCTTACCATCTCTTGTAAACAACGTACCTAAGTAAACGAACTCATTCACTTGTTCCACTCGCTGTCCATCGATCAAAACATTACAAGCCGTAACGCATTCCTCCTTTTCAAAAACCATAACTTTCGTTTTACTTACATTCACTTTCATTCCTTTCCTTTCTAACGCACGATGCATGATTGTTACCATCTCCTGCAACTCCTCCGTTGAAGATGCAAGTATAACCTGATCATCAGCATAAAGGAGGCATTTGACGAGTAACCCATTTATCCTTAATCCGCAGTCACTATGTTTTAAATCTTGCAAACAACTGTCCATGAAGAGGTTAAACAGCCACGGCGACGCTACACAACACCTTTCTCGATGGTAAACCAGTCAGTGTATGCCCCGTTTATCCTCACACAAGCTCTAGAATCCTCATAAAGGGATTTCAGAGCTCGAATGAGGCTGCTGTCCACCCCGTTCACTGACAGCACCGACCACATTTCATTCCTCACCGCTTTATCGTAAGCCTTTTCCAAATCCACGAATGCGCAATAGACCTTTTGACCTTTGGCCAAAAATTTTCCGGCTATGCTTCGCAAGGAAAAAACCTGATCCGTGCATCCCATACCCTTTCGGAATCCCGCTTGTACATCCCATATTTTCTTGTCGGTTACTTCCATAACTCTTTTAATAAGTACCTTTGCATACAATTTGCCAACAATGCTGAAAAGGCTAATGCCTCTATAGTTTTTGCAGTCTTGTTGCGAGCCTTTTCCTTTATAAAGCGGCACACCTACAGCTGTGGTCCAGTCATTAGGTACTCGGCCGGTGTTCCAACACAAGTTATATAACCGCTGCAACTGACCAACTATGATGCCCTGTCCAGCCTTCAGCATTTCGACTGTAATCCTATCATATCCTGCAGCCTTACCTACTTTCATACTTCCCAGTGCCTTCACGATCTCATCCACGCCAATAACGCTTTCATCATTGCTATCATTACAATTCACTTCAGATATCGGTGTCTCTATCGCCGTTCTTTCGAATAAACTTTCAAAATACTCTTTCCATCTCTTCAGCACGCACAATTCACCATATACTATACTTCCATTCTCGTCTCTGATGGATGTGTGTTCTGAGGATTGAGTTCTTCCTCGAACTGCACGAACGGATTTCCAGAAAAACTTAATGTTCCTCTGGAAATCGTCAGATAATCTGCTATCAAACTCATCTTTCTTTTCCTCTTTTTTCCTTTTAACCATTTCTTTCACTATTCTTTTTGACCTAACAAACTCCTTTTTTGCTTCATCTATGTCTACACTCGTTGCTTTTCCCATTCTTTCATTTGCTCTGGCAGCCAACCAATCTGACCAAGCTTTCTTCTTCTCTGACACTGCTGATTGTACATCCTTGTCCCACCATGTATTCTTAACCTTTCGTATTTTCCTCCTCTTGATCATACCACATACTTCAGACGCAACACATACTACCTCTTCTTTAAAGGCCTGCCATAATTCTTCCATATCATTTATGCCATCGAATCTCTCAAATCTTGCTATCAATCTTCGTTTATACTCATCTTTCACATCTTTCTCTTGTAGATTTTCTACTTTTATTCTTTCCAAGACCCTATTTTCATTACGCTCTCGGTGTCGCCATCCTTTAAAGAGCCCACTTATCCGGCTCAACACCAAGAAGTGGTCTGTGTGGATGCCGATCCCTCGATATACTCTTGTATCCAACACATTCTTTCTCAATCGTTCATCTACTATCACAAAATCAATCATACTTCTTCTAACATTTTTCGCCTCTCGCGTATACATATTTATCCTTTTATGATCAAACATGGTGTTTGTCACACAAAGGCTCCACTCCGAACAAATCTCAAGCAGTGCTTTTCCATTTTCGTTCACACTCTCATCACCAAATGCACCTAACACCCTTTCAAATCCATCTCGCTTTACTTCCACCCATCCATTGAAATCCCCTAACAAGATCAATCTTTCATTATCCTTGCAGTTCCTCAAAATCTCTCTTAAACTCTCCCAAAACTCCTGCCTTTCGTCTTGCTCATGTTGTGACATACCTGTAACTATATTGACCGGGGCGTACACCCCCACAATAAAGAGACGAGTAAGTCCTACTTTCATTCTCATCCACAGTAGCCTAGCATTTACACATTCAAACTCTTTTACGCACTCATTCATTCGCGCAGACAGTACTACACCAACTCCCTTACAGGCTCTGGTGGTACTATCTACCCCAGACCAATACGCCGTATATGCAAACAACATGTCCCAATAAGCGGCAATAGGCTCGCCACCTATTACGTGGGATCAAAACACTGGCGAAAAGTGGGCGTTTAATATGCCTCTGCCTACCCCTTCGGGGAAACAGGCGTGAGTCTATGTATGTATGTATGTACCTTTCCCTCGTAAAATGATCTTATAAATTAGGAGTTAAATATTCGTTTGCTAGTACTAAACGTCGAAGTTTACTGCTTCAATATTGAATATTCGGAGCACTGAATATAATACTATAATTAACAAATAGTAGGGGTGAACACAGGTGGTGTTTGGTGCAAAGTTTTGGGAACTATTGCGACGTGGTCTGAATGAACGATGACATTGCGACATCTGTATAAACGTACCATGTATAGCAAGCGTAGAGTTATAACGTTTGCGATGTTTTGCTTATAACCCCGCGTTGTTTATGGCATACAATATAGGAGGTTTGCTGTGTATAAATTCAGTATGTTTGTCTAATATAGTACGTGTTATAGGGTTTTTGGTGTGGAGCCCAATTTTCACTTTGAAAGAATGTCGGTTAAGGAGGCTATGAATGCTAAAGCAGCTTTAATTTGTTACTTTTGTGCGGAGTATTTCTATTGTATGTTGAAGATTGTGACTGTTAATGTTTAAAGGGTCGTGTTCATTACGTAATAAATGTAAACAGTAAACTAATGTATTATAAGCAAATTTGACAGCAACGTGTATCATAAACAACTTTCACAAAAGGAATACTTTAAAATGGTAGTTATCTATATATCTGCTTGGTTTATTTGTATTCAACTCACTTACCACAGATAGAAAGGTACTTTAAGCATTCTTGTCTTCTTTCAGCTGAAGTATAATATAATGAATAAATCAAATACTAAAGAAATGTCCTCCATCCATTCCTCCTACTCTTCCTTTACTCTTCCGGCGCTTCTCTGCCCACGCGTGAAACGGTAAAAGATATTTTAGAACCCCAAACTAATTACCATAAACATAAATATGTACGCTTTATTTACATTTTCTCTCAGCGATTCTGCGGACAAAGTTTATAGCAAGATTCGCTGAAATTAAACGTGTTTCCTTGTGCAGTCATCAAGCCATTTTCCAGGCCTATTGATAATTGTAATCTCACTTCAAACTTATTTCTAGAACTATTTCAGGCAAAAAATTAAAGTACTTAATTTAGGTTGGTATTCCCTGTTGACAACTATAGACTAACCTAGAAGAAATGAGTTTTTAAGTAATTCTATTGTAGAGGCATTTACCTTGTAGCCCTGTTCTCTTGAAACATATTTAAATATCTAAAATCCGCTGAAGAGTGACGCCACCGTTGGGCGGACATGAAATTTACTTAAAATTTAAGGCACTTAGCTAAAAGTTGGATCAAGTTTGTACAAGTAACTTACTGAACATTGGATCCCGGTGGATTCGTGACGCTCGGGACTTTGCACTTTCCTGTTTCAAATGTCACTTACATGTTTGGTATTATAAAGTGGAAAAAATATTTACGACAACTTCGCTGGATTATAGAGAAAATATATTTTGATAGGAAATTGCGTACCGATTTTATTATACAACTAGCTTAAGCACCCGTTTTGCCTTCTTGGAATTCGATTTAGCCTTCAAAGGATTTTTTTGGGGTATTAAGAAAGGCCTGACCATGTCTTTTACTTTAACCGGCTCTTTATAGCAATAGTACTAAATGCCAGAAAATAACAGCATAACAGACGGACGGTGTAAATGAGCATAAATAAGAAAATGTGCCTATGTATAAATATACATAGGCACATTTTCTTATTTATGCTATTATGGCTAAATCGAATTCCAAGAAGGCAAAACGGGTGCTTAATGTTTTATGCTCATTTACACCGTCCGTCTGTTATGCTTTTTCCGTTAAATTTGCGGTAAGACTTTTTCTTAGCTAGTTGTAAGCTAAAATCTACATGTTCATTTGAACATGTAGATTTTAGCTTACAACTAGCTCTACCTATATAATGTACCTCTAACAAGTTGTGACCCAACCCTAAATAAAATAATAACTTAGAAAACATTTGAAACAGAAAGGAGAATTGGATTATTGGATTACATCACTAGCAATTACATTGAAGGGGTAATTAATCACTTCCCTGGAGAAGTGTCACTAGGTATTATAGACTTTTGTCTGCTCTGTGGATTGAAACCTCAACTTATTATTTAAGACATGGTTTAAATAATAAGTTGGGGACACTGACAATCAGCTTTGCTTGGGTTCTTTTTTTGGTTTGGCTGGGTTGGCTCATATTTTGAAAAAGAGGAAACATCATTGAACATAATAGGGGTTAAAGTATGAAATAGAGTTTTATTGTAATAGGTACTTTAAATTGACATAGAATCTTCATGGTTTGAGGTTTTTAAATGAAACTTTTTTCACATAGGTTCTATGATGTTCTTCTTTTAAAAATGTGAAACATATGAATATCGACTTTCAATTGTTTTTGTTATTCAACTTAGACAAGAAAGATGGATACTGCGAAAATTCGAGTGATTTTTGAATACGAGTTCCGACGCGGAAGTAACGCGTCAGAATCAGCCCGCAATATCAATGTTACGTTTGGTGAAGAGTCTGCTAATGAACACACCGTGCGATTTTGGTTTAAACGCTTTCGCGATGGAAACTTCGATTTGAAGAACGAGCCACGAGGAAGACCGCCCACACAGGTGAATAACGATGAATTAAGAGAGATGGTGGAAGCCGATTCTGGTCAACCCACCCAGGAATTAGCGGCATGGTTTAACGTTACCTTACCCACAATATTGACTCATTTGCGTCAAATCAATAAAATAAAAAATACGAAAAATGGGTGCCTTATGAATTGATTGATCTGCAGAAAGAAACGCGTGTTGAAACTTGTGTTGCCTTGTTGAATCGGTACAGAAATGAAGGAATATGGGATCAAATTGAGACATGTGATGAAAAGTGGATTCTTTATGATAACCGTAAAAGAAAAATGCAATGGCTGACCCCAGGTAAAACGCTACAACAGTGTCCTAAAGCAAAAGCTAGGTAATGGTAACTGTTTGGTGGTCTCAGTATGGTGGTATTCACTATAGTATTCTTCAATCTGATCAAGCAATAACGGCAGATGTCTATTGTACCGAACTCCGAATAAAACTCCGTTGGCAAAACTAGCAGTAAAACAGCCCCGACTCATGAATCGATCTTCACCATTATTGCTCCACGACAACGCGTGACCTCATACAGCACGAGAAACCGTTTGGACCCTTCGGGAACTGCAGTTAGAAACCATTCGTCATCCTCCGTATTCGCCAAACCTTGCTCCAACAGACTACGTGATTACGTGATTTGGACAAATATATACGTGACAAGAAGTTTTCTTCCCAGTAGGCAGTACAAAATGTTTTCACACCTTTTGTGCAGTCTAGAAGATCCTCAGAGTTCTATCGCAAAGGCATAAATGACCTTCCTATTAGATGGCAGCAATGTATCGATAATAATGGTAACTATTTTGATTAAATAAATATGTTAAAAATAAAAAATAAACAATTTTGATTTTCAGTACAAATCAGCAATTTCATAACATATTGCGGTAAAACGTACAACCTACAAAGAAATGGAGAGAAAAGTTACATTTCAGGTTTTCTATTGAAAATAAACAATAAAACAAATATATAAATTAAATAAATAATATTTTATGTTGTAACAGACAATTACGTAGTGATATGTTCCGCTAACACAAAAGCACTTTTATTTGGTTTATTAAATAATCTTAGGCACTTATCTACTACCGATACTTGTACCTACCGCACGTATGTCTGGAGTCACAAGGTTTTCGATTGGTAGGTAATGACCTACGGCCATAAATATCTAAAATGCATAAAAGTTACATTAATAAATAAAACCTTAAAAACACTGTCTCCAAGTTATACGTAGAAGTTATAGTCTAGGATACAAATGAATGTAGTTATAAAAACGGAAATGTGAACCTAAAATAACTTTAACAACTATTATAATTAAATCGTTTTCCAATCTTAGTTAACATAAAATCTAAAAATCCCTGTAGTTTATTCTCTTTCAAAGTATTTAATTAGGTTAAGAGGGTGTATTGCTTTAGTAAAAACTGTAATATATACAGTCTAAAACTTGTGTTAATTCCTGACAAAGAGCCGTATCTTGCATTGGCAAGCACTTTTTTCAATAGAGTGAAAAGCGAGTAAATCCTAGAAACACTTCTTGATGTATTTATAACTGAACTTTCTAAAGAGAAAATTGTAACTCTTAAAAGTGAATGTATTAAAAAGTAACAATGATGTCTATTTGTCGGTGTAATACTGAACGTTCTGAATTCCTATCCTACTGTCTTGTGCCTACAAGAGATGCACAAAGTTGAGTTTCTGAGGCTTATTAGGAAAGATCTGGCTTATTACACAACTCTGGCCAGACAAGTCGGTAAAGGGTCTGATTTCGAGTTAACGGTCCGTTCCTAAAGATATGTTTACTTCGTGTATTTTCTATAGTCATCTCTTACGACACCCTTAGAATAAAATGGTGTTGTGACACTATGCATGTTTAACACGTCACTATACGGACCTGGAGGATTTCGTTCTCATAAAATATAACCGGGTGTCGAAACCTACTGCGACGCAGAGAGAAACCGCTCTTGGTAAGCATAGTGAACTATGAGTCAAGGTTAGCTCATACTGGGAAAATACCCATGTTCAGTAGTGGACGTGGTTATAAACTATGTAGAATATGAAAATAAGAAAATCGGAGAATAGTGTTTCACAATATTAGCAGTGAATCAGATTGCTTTTCATTGACTATTGACAATTCAATAACACAATACTGTGAACTGGTCTTATATCTCCATTTTACGTCTTTCGTTAATTAGTTTTGTCTAGTCGCAGTTATCAACTAACTCTTTTTATAAAATGTTAGTTTTATTCGTGATTTATTTGCTTCGTTACCTTTATTGAGAACCAGGTGTTTTAAGAATTGGCTACTGTATCTTTAAAAGTTTCCCGCTTTGCTTAAGAAATATGTGTAGCTGTTTTAATAGATAATATCGAAAATATTATTTTATTTTATATTACTGCTACTGATTTGATACATTAAAAAAAGATAACTGGTATCATTACATAGTATGTATAAGAAAGTCTGTCTTATGTCTGCTTAAATCTTAAAACTACGCAGCGGATTTTAATGCGTTTTTTTAATAGATATAATTATAGATATGAAGGTTTATATGTATCATAGACGCGGGCGAAGCCGCTGGCGACGTCTAGTTCTTTAAAACCTACAGGTAGAACCTATATTTTATTAAACCGTTCACGTTTACGTGGTGATTCATTCGAATGCACAAACATTATCTTATATTAGTAATATTATCGGCAACATATAAGACTTGAGTTAACTACATAGAACTATCGGTGCATCTGCTGTGGTTTGTTAGAGAATACACGTTTCGTAATCTTGGTGTACGTACATACGTCGCTTCTCTATGAGGCGATTATTGCGTCAGTTGGCAATATCTTTCTGATGTGCAATATTAAAGTTGAATATAAATTGAAAACGGTATCCTTTTCAGCAGAACTTACTTTCAGGTATGACGTATTCCCTGTTTTGAGTTTTTCACAGAGGAATTTTATTTTAGCCTTAATATGTTTAGAACAACACAAACAACATTCTCGTCATTTGACGGATCAAGGATAGCGTGTATTAATTTAAGAACGGCATCAAAATAAAACGGACCTCATTTTAAACAATTTATGTATCCAAGAAAATTACGCAGGTCAAAGACTAGCTTATAAACCTAAAAATAGACGTATAGGATCCAGCGCAAGGAATGCCATACGAAATGATGATGATGATGATGTTTACTCAGGTAATTTTTTTATTTTTTTTATTTTTTAAATATAATCATATTATATTTTCTCTTTTATTTTAGTTCTGAACAAAGGTATACATTATTATAATTAAATTTAAAGCTAAACCTAAAACTAATCTAAAATTAAGAAAAAAAAGGAACAAAAGGAAAACAACGAAAACGAAAAAATATATAATAATATATATGCTATACTGCGTTCAAGAATTCCTCCGCAACGCTGTCTACTGGTAGCGTGCCCAGAAGACTGGCAGCATTGCCACGCTGGATGGCAATGCTTATTCTCTCTGCGAAAAATAGGCCAGCCTTCTGGTCATGGGAAGCATCGATCAGCCTTTTTGCTATTGCTCTGTATAGAGCACGAGCACTCGGGCCCCATGGCCCAAGCGTTTCGACCCCAAACGGCTCAAAAACGTAATTTCCAATTAGATTTTGATATTTGCGCCGTTTGACCAGCTGACCCAGCTGTACTTAGAAGATGTGATGGCGCAAGGGTATCGACGCAGGTTGCGTCCCACACCAGAGGCCTACCCATCTTCCAAGGTAATAATGACATACCGTCTGGTCTCTTCCCATCGTCACGTACCAGACCATTAGGTTCAAGATGAGCTGGTACACCAGCGGTGGAAAGAGCACGATGGATAATGTCATTAATATGGGCGTGTCTGGAAATACGCCCTGCACTTCTGCTGCAGGATAGGCCATGGTAGCCAAGGCTGTCGACGGCTTCCCCACAGTTACAACGATGCGGAGAAACACAAACAGCACCCAAGCGAAGGCAAGAGGCGATGCGGAATGTAGTATCGTCCAACATAGTTCCTATATTGGACGATGGAAGCGCTTGAAGCCATAGCCCGGATTCCCACTCTCCCACAGCCAACAAACGGGCGCGCTCTGCAACACCAGAAGCAGTAGTTAATAGATTATCTCTAATCTTGCTGCAGAGCGGCCCATCCCATTGTCTCTGAGAGAAAAGATTTCGGGGCAAGTCAGAGCTCGGGCAAGCCATTTTCCAAGCGTTTATGGCATCAGTCTTACACGGCACCTCGGAATTAACCAGTGTGGGTTCTAAAATTTTCCTGGTCAATTCCTCAGTGCCATGGACCGAGGACAAAAACGCTGGCAAACTGACATCGGTAATTTTGCGAACGCCGCGCGCCGAGGCCGCCCAAACGAACTGGTAAAGTTGCTTGAAGCCACACTCGGTCGTTCATGTTAAGATTTAGAATTTTGCTCAAAGTGTTTCGAATCACATTATCTATGGTTTCCAAAAGAGATGAATGTTTCCAAAAGGGAGATGACCGCAGAAAATGTGTGAATTTTAGAGTGAAGAGGCAATGCCGAATAATTGTGTAAGCCGAATGTAAATTGATTTTGCATAGCCGTTCTGAAGATTCACAGAAATTTTGAATTTTCTCATTTACAAAAGTTTCAAAAACTTCTTCAAAAATGGGGGAACCGAATAGGCGAAAGGAAGATTTAGTGATTACTTTTATATTTGGCGTCAAAGAATTAAATTTTGAAAGTACCGATGAGTGTTCTAATGAGTCATTTATAAAAATTTCACATTTATTGGAATTTAGTTCTAAGCCGATAGTGCTAAACTGATTTTAAAAAAATTCTAAATCTTGTAGAACCGTGGCTACATCGCCTCCAAGAGTCCCGTCATCCAAGTACCAGATATTTAATTTCGAATTTATTTGTGTTATAATGGGATGAATGGCTAAACTAAATATGACTGGCCCGAGAGGGTCACCTTGCTGACAACCAACTGCAGATTCTAATAAATTGTCCTTATAAATTAATTTGGATGGATGCCTATAGCATTGCCAAAGGTATTTGAATATTTGTGTTTGTGTGGTGTTTCTAGTTTGGCTTGTGACAGCAAGGTGTCCCTATTCACTGAGTTGAAGGCATTCTTCAAATCAATCTTTAAAATGACCTCACTTTCGCCGCAGCCAAGGAACGTAGACAGCGCATGTATGGCAGCCTCACAGCCTCCTTTTGAGCCAAAGCCCAGTTGAATTGGCTGAAATTTATGGGCCAAAGTGGCGCTGTAATATTTGCAACATAATTTGGCTGCCATACGTCTGTAAGTACACCCTACGGCAATGGGTCGGATGCCACCATCTTTCTTGCGCAGGGCGCACAAGTTGGCCCCATACAATACGTCAATGACATCTGTGACCACATTGCCGGAGAGCATAAGATTCATTAATGCCGTTAGTTCCCTCAAAAGTGCATCACCGGCGTCCCCAGCACTTGCACATACGAGGTCTTTCAGGTGTTGAGGTGTCAAGCCATCAGTGCCGCCAGCAGATCCACTTTGGAAGGAACATACGGCTTCAAGTACGTCCTTGGCTGAAACATTAAGACAATCAGAACCTTCGTCGGGCATGTCGGGGAAAGAGAGGTCATTAGATGGCGCTGGGTGCTTGCTCTGCAAACCTGCAAGTGTGTCTGCAGAGCAAGGCGCCACCACATCGCTACTAAATAATAACCTAGACGCTCCCCGAATGTCACCATCCCTTAGTTTTGATTCTACACGTTGATAAATTGTTTTATTAAATCTATTGGTGGTAAATTTTGGGTCAAAATTCGTGTCAGAATTACAACATTTCTCCTTAATTTGGTTTGTCAAAGATTTTTGTGTTATTCTATTGCTATCAACGTGTAAAATCCTGTAAGGAAAGGTAAGCAACTGTTCCCAGGCTGTTTTGAAGTTCTCACGGATGACGAGACCAATACAATCAGCTAAACTCTGAGCGACAGCTGGTCTCGCGCCACGTGGAACTCGCTTTAATACCGGAATGGAATTTTTTAATGTACCTAGATGTTGCCAAAATGGAATTTGGGAAGAGCTAGATTGTGGAGTATTATCAGGGCCAGGAAGTACATTTTGATTTTTGTGCACTTTACCAAAATGTACTCTCAAGCCCCGCTTACCTTTAAAAAACCGAGCCTGGGAACAAGCTGGGCAGCGCACCAGGTTAGTCAGCGATGTGGCAGATTGATTTGAGGCACCTCCTTCCGCATCACAAATGCCATCACTTGTTGATAGCATATATATTTATATACTAGCTGACCCAGCGAACTCCGTATCGCCTTTTAAAGAGTTTTTATTTAATTCCCTTTTTGCCAAGCCCCTTTTCCAAAGTTCCCATTGACTTAGCGCTTAATCCCTTATCATTTCAGAGTCTATAAATGATGAACAAACCAACATAGATTTTTATATAATATTGAATTTCCCATTCCTTAAAATATCGGAGACGATACCCATATCGACTTAAAAAAAAATCCCACCATCTTTGATTTCCTATCCACCATCTTTGATCACAAAATAGATGTTGTATTTGGATTCACCATCCCTCAAATCATCAGAGACGATACCCATATGGGTTTTGTAAATTTTTCCCATCCGCCATCTTCGATTTCCCATCCACCAATTTGAATCACGAAATAGATGTTGTATTTGGATTCCCCATCCCTTCAAACATCGGAGACGATACCCATATTGATTTTTAAAAAAAATCCCGTCCGCCATCTTTGATCACGAAATAGATGGTGTTTTTGAATTCCTCATTCCTTAAATTATCGGAGACAATACTTATATCAACTTTAAAAAAATCCCGTTTGCCATCTTTGATTTCCTATCCGCCATCTTTGATCACGAAATAGATGTTGTATTTAGATTCGCCATCCCTTAAAACATCAGAGACGATAACCATATTGAATTTTTAAAACTTTCTCATCCGCCATCTTTGATTTCTCATCCGACATCTTTGATCACGAAATAGATGTCGGATTTGGATTCCCCACCCCTTTAACTATCGGCGACGATACCCATATTGACTATAAAAAAAATCCCGTCCACCATCTTTGATTTCCTATCCGCCATCTTTGATCACGAAATAGATGTTGTATTTGGATTCACCATCCCTTTAAACATCTGAGACGATACCAATATTGATTTTTTAAAATTTTCCCATCTGCATCTTTGATTGCCCATCCGCCATCTTTGATCACGAAATAGATGTTGTATTTGGATTCACCATCCCTCAAATTATTAGAGACGGTTCTCATATTGATTTTTTTAAATTTTCCCATCCGCCATCTTTGATTTTTCATCCGCCATCTTTGATCACGAAATAGATGTCGGATTTGGATGCCCCATCCCTTTAAATATCGGCGACGATACCCATATCGACTATAAAAAAAATCCCGTCCGCCATCTTTGATTTCCTATCTTTGATCACGAAATAGATGTTGTATTTGGATTCACCATCCCTTAAATCATCAGAGACGATACCCATATTTATTTTTAAATTTTCCCATCCGCCATTTTTGTCATCTTTAAATATCGGCGACGATACCCATAATATATATCGACTATAAAAAAAAACCCGTCGGCCATCTTTGATTTCCTATTCGCCATCTTTGATCACGAAATTGATGTTGTATTTGGATTCACCATCCCTCAAATCATCAGAGACGATACCCATATTGATTATTTAAATTTTCCCATCCGCCATCTTTGATTTCCCATCCGCCATCTTAAATCACGAAATAGATGTTGTATTTGGATTCCCCATCCCTTCAAACATCGGAGACGATACCCATATTGATTTTAAAAAAAAATCCCATCCGCCATCTTTGATCACGAAATAGATGTTGTATATCGATTCTCCACCCCTTAAAATATCGAAGGCAATACCCATATTGATATTTAAAATTTTCTCATCCGCCATCTTTGATTTCCCGTCCGCGATCTTGGATCACTAAATAAATTTCATATTATTAATCAGCGTCCCGAAAATCTCGAAAACGATACCCATATAGATTGTAACCTATTTGTTTAGCCTTTTTTTGCCTTTGACCCAACCCTCCCCCTTCTCGTTTGACCATTTTATTATTTTTGTCTGGCCCCTAAAAGTTGTGGCGTAATTTTATATAGCCTATAGCCTTTCGGAATAATTGGGCTTTCATAGGTAATAACAATTTTTAAAATCTGACTGCTAGTTCCTGTGATTAGCCGACATTATGTTTTAGCCTTTTTAGCCTTTTGCCCGGCCCCAAAGGGTCGAAGCGTTATGTTATATAGCCTATAGCCTTCCGAAATAACTGGGCTATCGTATACAAAAATAATTTTTCAGATCCGACCGGTAGTTCCTGAGATTAGCGCGTTCAAACAAACAAACAAACAAACTCTTCCGCTTTATTATATTAGTATAGATAGTGTTTCGAAGATATTATGAAACCTTAAAATTAAAACGACACAATAAATTTGATATTATTATATGTATAGTCCGTGCCACGAGAACATAGACTTTTTGTAAACAAAGAATTTCTACTAAGTTATTTAGCGATAGTTATGTCAAAAACAAATAATGTCAAATACAATGAGCGCAACGGTACATAGATACGTGTCATTGGAAACTAATATGTCAATGGATCGGAATTTTATCGATATTATGCGCTGTCAACAGGATCTTTTAACGTTTTGAGGTACTGATGCCTAGAATGTCAACAATTGGCCTTAGTTCATTGAAATGTTACATTCTTGGGCTTAACATGCATTTATCAGAGGACAAAATTAATTTTTTAGTTATCAAGAAGGGGTAAATGTAAAGTTAAATACAAGTTTATAGGATCGCGACGCTCTTCCCGCTGCCGGTATCTCGAAAAAGCGGGTGCAGAATAGCAGATGGCAAAAAAATATTTATACCTAAAAAGAAATTGCGTTTTCAGACTACTGTAACTTTTAATGGATTTTAAGTTCATTCTGACGATTTCATTCACAGACAACGTAAAATCTCCATGCCTAGAAATTTTTATGCAATGTACTAGCTAGTTATCCGTAATATTATTCATTGTTGGTCAATAATTTATTATTTTAGGATAGGTATGCTACTTTGAGCAAGTGATTTATTGTCTATGATTTAAAAAATCGTGTCAATAATAGAGTAACATGTATGTACACTATCATTAACATACATGGTACTCTATTTTTCCTTAATTTACAGAATAAATTACGAGTAAAACGTCAAAAAAATCGGCAAATTTATGAACATTCGACCATTCAAACACAAAATCAAATATTTTTATTTCAGTAAAATTTAACAATATAAACTTAAAAACATAGTGGCATAAATAGGCATTGAAAAAGAAAAAGGTTGTGAAGCCCTGAATGTTTGTTTACAAAAAGTCTATCTTCTCGTGGCACCAACTATAGTTTGTTTTGACATGTTTATGTTTATTTTGGTGACAGGCCGTCGCCAAGGGGCTGGCGTCGCGTCCCGTCACTGCCGTCTTCTTATTTATTTTTCTATTACTTAAAATTGTCTATTATAAAATTTATTATAAAAACACAAAAAGCAGTCTTGCACAGTTTAGGACTTCACGCCTTCACCCGCATCATTCTTGCTCACAGAAATGTATTGTTGCTATATTGGGTTAGGTATTATGCTGTAGTATTCTTGGTATACTTTTTATAATTTATTCGCATGAATTTCTTCGAAAATCGCTCGCCATTTTTGTTAGTTAGTAACTTAGTGTGTCTTTTTTTGGTAGATCTGCAACTTATAATAATTGGTGATATGCAGTAAATAATTATAATTTTCTTCACAAAGGCCGCTAGTTTTCTAATATTTTAAATTTTTTATTACATATCCATTTTAAATATATGGTAATTATGTTTTACTCAACGAACATTTCACCAGCTATATGTTTGGACCGCACGTGCAAGCGTTAAGTCTGTATTAGTATACTCTTATACTAGACAAATACGCATATTTATTTCAAAAGAACAATTAGAAAATTTTGACCGTCAGGAAAGCCTTTGTCTGATTTTGGACTCAAAGCCGCACAAATATTCTATCAAATCACTCTCTCTCTCTCTCATCAGAAGAAGCTCTACCTAAAAAGAAATCTGTTGCAAATTCCCTCCAGCATATTTCAAATTCTTTGTTGTATTTATACATAATATGAAATGCACAGCACGTCCAATAAAACATTCACTACATAAATATGTAGCTGCTTACTGCACTGTGAGATCCTGGCAAAGACAAAGAGTAGCCGTCGTTCTGTTAAATATTTAAACTTGTGATGATGACACAGTACCTCTGAGTTACTTTATCAACTCATATGACTCGGCCATGTCTCGGATTGCTTTTGATACGAAGTTGTATCACAATTATGTGTAGATATATTGTTTATGTTGGAAGGACATTTCGAGCAGTAGTTGCGAGAACAAGTGAATAAATTGTACCTACAGGCTATTTATTGCACACCACGATAATGCTGTACTGTATATTTATAAAATGACTCATTACTATGATTTATATGCAATCGGCGTAATGGGCGTAAATTTTGCGCAATTTGAGCACATTAAAATTAAACTGCTAATAAAGGGTTATTTTGATTTTACAGTAGTAGCGAATAGGCAGCGATAGCCTAGTGGAGATACTAACAAACTGCCATACAGAGGGTATCAGGTTCGAACCCACGGCGTGCACCAATGACTTTTCGGAGTTATGTGCGTATTGAATTGTTAATTATCGCTTGTCCCGTGCCTCGGAGAGCACGTTAAGCCGTCGGTCCCGGTTGTCATGAAGATCTTTGACAGTCGTTATAGGGCGTCAGTACCTTCTAAATAAACTGACACTAGTCAAACCATGGAATATCGCTATCCCTTCGGGTTGCGGAGGGCAGACAGGCAGTCGCTCCGTGGAAAAGCTAATATTCAGCCAAAATTCGGTTAGACTAGTAAGCGGACCCCAGATTGAAACTGGGATAACGCTAAGAGGATGATGAGGATGATGAGTAGTAGCGAAATACCAAACTGACCGACGTAAAGTAACACTACCTATACTGTTGCGTTTCGTTCTCCCTCGTCTCATTCCTCCTCCCAACACAAGGGGCGGCAACGCACTTGAAAGTCCTCTGGTGTTGCTTGTGTTCATGAGAGGCGGTAATCGCGTACCATCAGGTAATCCTGCCTGTTTATCCTGTTTGCTCGTTTACCGCCAATTCATAAAAATTGCAAAATTACGCACACGCTGCTCGTTGCTCATCTATTCGTTTTCAGTTGTTAATTTCACTCGGTATTAGCTTAAGGTGCTGAGACAGCTGCCTTATGGGCTTTAATGAGATAAAGCTTCTGTACTTATTAAGCAACATTCTTAAAAAACATAGCATTCTGGCGGACAAATTGAAACAGACTTGATGTATCCAACCGTACTCAAAATAGTAAGACATAATGTTTATTTGACTTGAGTAGGTTCTACGTTATCCAATTACTCAGTGGCATAAATAATGCGAATTTGGAATAAATAAACTATAACAATAGACTAATTTACTCAATGGAAGCACAGAAACTCGGAGAACATATTCGGGTGATTATACAACGTGTAAATGAAATAACGCACATGCTCAGACACCCCAATTAGAATAACTTGTTACAATCATAATGCATGCATTGAATTTTGTTTGCGTAAATATTGTTTTTTGAAGAAAGTATAAACTCGATTAAAAGTAAAAAACGTGGTCACTATAAATTTGCGCACGCACACAAACACACGAAACGGTTGCTATGGTAAACAGACGACAGCGATCTGATAGGAACGAAATACGATACGATACAAACAATTTTTTTCAAATTTAGTCTTTATACAACACTCTGATAGAGTGGGGTTTACAAGAATGATGTTTGAGTAATTTGTCAGCTGCTGTTGATATTTCCAAAGATATGACTACCTATTTCTTTCCATCACACTTTTCGGCTTTGGAGTGGACAGTCGACTTTGTATAAAATTATTTATTGTTTGTTAATAACATGCACACGATTCATTGTTTCATAATATTGTAAATGACTATTTAGTTACCTAGCATTATTGATAGATAAAGTAAAAGAATATCAATGAGAGAATAAAGCAAGATCGACGTGTTTAAAGTTGTAAATTAATAGTTACATTAATAGAATAATCAAATAACTTACAGGATAAAATCACATTATTTTAGTCCACTTAACACTTCACTATTCACGCATCACATCTTTTCACTGTTTCAAAAGCAGCTTATATGTATCAACTTAACTTCTAGGCACTTGTTGTCTCCTCACAATAAACTAGTGATTTAACATTTTCCCACAGTGAAAAAGTCCGGAGGCGACAAGTTAACATCAAGATGATGCAGAACGTTCCACACCAGCACCGTCATGTCGATAATTACAATTTTATTCACACAATTAAAATATTTTTTCGAAACTCTCGCTGACAGATTCCCGATGGATGACTAGATACTTGTCATAACTTGTCAAAGCGCATCGCCAGCGCTTGTCATTGGCCAGCGCGGGCGACACATTACGTCTCGCTCTTGCCTGTTGATTATTACGTAAGCGAAAGATAGATGATAGATATTTTCGTGGTAAATTGTGTGTATTGTCTTGTGCCGCTATTGTGTTGTACTAATGTGTGCGTTCGTGTGACCGAACGTAGAACCATTAAACAAATGCATTTTAAAAGAAGGCGTTCTGCTTTGACTTAAGGTTTATTTTCGTATATTTCAACTTTTGAAATAAATGAGTGACTATAATTTACGTTATTTTTATTATTTTAGAACAAAAAATAAACAATATTAAAAATTACAGTAATTGATTCAGTAGCCGATTCTGAACAAACTACTTTCAGGAAGTGCATTTAAATTTGTTACATGTTGTATATTGTCTCAAATGAAAAATTATGTAAAAATCATTAGACAACTAATCCATCATGGTCCTAGCGTTATCCCATCCAAAACTTGTTCGTATAGGAGTCCAGGGTCCGCTTACTACGGTAACGAGATTTGGTAAAATATTAGTTTTTCCGCAGAGTGACTGGAGCCTAGAGTCACCCATCAAAGTGGTAACCGTTACATATCTTTAGCGATCTATAACGCTCTGTTATATCCATAATTAGTTCCTAATTAAATGCTGATATCTGCACTATTTATATTATATATAGGGCCATAAGCCACGCGGCCAACGAGTCGCAGATAGACCGCGAGCCGCAGAAGTCCCGTCGTAGCCGTCGTTAACAAGTCAGACAGATTGTCATTTTTTTTCTAGTAAAGTAAAGTGAGGCATTAGGTGTTTGTGTCTGTGTAAAACTCTGTTGCAATAAACTGTGGTTCCAGCTGAAATAAAAGTGTTTTTTTAAAAAGACAATCCGCGGCTGCCGCCTAACATTGGTGTCAGAAGTGGGATCTCGTAAGTGGTTTCCGTGCAAACCCTGAGATCCGAATCCGAGGTCGCCGCGCTTTCGTCACGTTGATCGACGGTCAGTCTCAGCCCCTGGAAGCGCTGAGCCCGCATCAAGCACTTCAGCATCGTGGTCGACAGTAAGTCTCCTCCTACGTCGAGCCTGCACCACCGCCACACCACGTGGTCGACGATAAGCCTCCACCAGCGTCGTGAGCCCGCACCACCACCGTCTCCAGACACCGCCCCGTGTCGTCACCGTCTTCTGCACTCGCCATCATCCAAACCATCACGGATCTTCGAAGCCGTCCGCACATCATTGGTCGCGCCCCGTGTCGTCAGCGTCTTCTGCACTCCACATCGTCACGGATCCTTGAAGCCGTCCGCACATCTCAGGTCGCGCCCCGTGTCGTCATTGAAGTCACCACGGATCCTTGAAGCCGTCCGCATACTTTCGGTCGCGCCCCGTGTCGACATCAATCCCGTTCGTGTACGTGTTATAATTCGACTCTGATCGGACCTCGCGTCACGGACTCGTCAGCGTCTCTCAAGTTACTCCTCAAGAATTCGATTTCCGTATAGACTCTAAAACTACATCTTGCATAGGAACAGTGCGTCCGGGCATGTTGCTGATCCTGATACTGTAAGTCTTTTTATTGTTATTCTATTGCATTTTATATTTCTGTGTAATTCTGTGTGTATCCTTCCTAAATCCTAAACCATGTCCGTAAAAACCGAACATGAGAAGGTAACCCTAAATGTACTTACTAAATTCATTAGGCCATATAAGGGAGACCGTGAAACACTTCCGGCTTTCTTAACGAACTGTGACAATGCTATGTCATTAGCAGCACCTGAACAGCACGGCATTTTGTGTAAATATATCATATCACAATTAGAGGGAAAAGCCCAACTAGCGTGCAGTCTAAAAACATTTACACAATGGTCAGACCTAAAATCATTTCTACGGTCCACCTTTGGTGAAAGAAAGCACAGTTCCCATTTATTAATAGACCTTCAAAATTGTAAACAGTTGGCTACAGAAACAGTAACGCAATATTCGTTGCGAATTAAAGCCTGCTTGACCAGAATCCAAGCAGACATCCATTATTCGTGTTCAAATGAACAAGAACTCATAGGTAGAATAGCTGCCATGGAGGGTCTTGCCCTAAATACTTTTATAATGGGCCTCAATCCCAACATATCGAATATGGTCCGCTGCCGAAATCCTACTTCCCTAAATTATGCGGTAACACAAGCCGTAGAGGAAGAGAAAATTTTCAATTTAAGCCGCTTATCGCAACGCACAGGCAAATCTTGTACGATCTGTAACAAACAAGGGCATACTGCCAATGAATGTTATAAAAAGAAAGCTAGCTCTCCTCCAGTTCAAAAATCCTATCATGTCCCGAATCCTTCATCTCATTTTCAGGCATCTCCAAGCAATCGACAGTATCCTAATTCCAATCATTTTAATTTTAATAACTCTAATTTTAACAATAAGTTTTGCGCATATTGTAAACACAAGGGTCATGTTATAAACGAGTGCCGCAAGCGTCAATATAACAATCAACACCGCTCCCAGAACTCGCTACCCGATGCCGCGCCTCGAACTCAAAGTAATACCGCCAGTACACGTGTACCGAATAACGCTGCGCGCGTGCATTGCTGTGAACACGACTCCAGTTATGCACCTGTTGATGATAATAATGAATGCGATTTAAACGCGAATTGATTTCGGATTCGTGCCTGCCGAAATCAATAAATAACAACGGCACAAATTATTTTACTAATTTTAATGCAAACTCTTATCCTAAATCTAATACTAGCTCTTATACTAATTCTTATGCTAATTCTTATGCTAATTCTTATACTAGGTCTTTTACCAATGATCAACAGGATCATTCGGGTCGTATTTTAAGTAAACATAACTTACCAAATCTTAATCCTAATTCTTATACTAGTTCTTTTACCAATGATCAACAGAATCATTCGGGTCGTACTTTAAATAAAAATAACTTACCTAATCTTAATACTAATTCTTATACTAGTTCTTTTACCAATGATCAACAGAATCATTCGGGTCGTACCTTAAGTAGAAATAACTTACCAAATCTTATTCCTAATTCTTATACCAAATCTTTTACCAATGATCGACAGGATCATTCGGGTCCTACTTTAAATAAACATAAATTACCAAATCTTAGTACTAAGTCTTATCCTAAATCTATTACTAGTTCGTATACCAATGATCAACTTAATCATTCGGGTCTACCTTCGAGTCAAAGTAACTCACTTAATCTTAAAACTAGATCTTACACTGAGTCCTATAAAATACCTCAGAATAATCTGAGTCTTACTTGTACTAATTCTAAGTCTTTATCTCATAAAATTATTTTTAAATAAAAAAGAACCGACTTCAAAAACACTAAAGAACTAAAAAGCAAAAAATAATTGGTCATGGAGCAAAACTTTTTGGAGTCGGTGCCAAGCCAAGTAATTCTGATCTGTGTATAAAACCTCTACACTTTATTATATAACTTTCGTTGTTGATAGACTAGGTAGTTTGTAATTTAGTAACTTTTTGTGTAAAGGCTGGGCACCGACTCAAACAAAAAGTTTTGCTCCATGACCAATTATTTTTTGCTTTTTAGTTCTTTAGTGTTTTTGAAGTCGGTTCTTTTTTATTTAAAAATAATTTTATTTTTTGCTTTTTAGTGGTATACTAATAAAAAAATAGTAATAGGTGGTAAGTAGGTATATAGTATAGTGTAGGTGGTACATGATGGGGAGACTTTCCTTACTTGCCTCAATTCTGAAATGTAGACCTGTAACTTTCTGGCAATTTCAAGTAAGTATTTTTTTTGTTTTCAACTAGCCTAAAGACGTTCGTTTCAGTTCCATCATCAGATCCCGAAAATCATCCAGTACCAAAGTGTTTGCCAAGACAAAACAAACGAGCCTAAACTCGATGAGATTGCGTTATTGTATTAAAAAGATCCCATGGCCACCTTCCTGCTCTCTCATCAGACTTTGGAAAACATTCAGCACTAAAGTCCATGTAAAGACAAATCAAAAGAGTCCAAACTCACTGGGATTGCGTAGTTGTATTACAAATATATCATGGCTACCATCCTGCCCCATCATCAGTTTGGTAAACATTCAGCACTAAAGTCCATGTAAAGACGAATCAAACGAGCCTAAGCTCTATGGGATTGCATCTGTGTATTACAAAGATCCCATGGCCACCTTCCTGCTCCATCATCAGACCCTGGAAAATATCCAGTACCAAAGTCCATGTAAAGACGAATCAAACGACCCTAAACTCGATGAGATTGGGTTGTTGTATCACAAAGATCTCATGGTTACCTTCCAGCTCCATCATCAGACCATGGAAATCATCCAGCATCAAAGTCTATGTAAAGACGACTCAAACGAGCCCAAACTCGACGGCATTGGGTTGTTATCGTCAAATCGCTTCAAGTATGCTTATAAAATTTGAAGAGTTCCTTCGATTTTTTCAGGATTCCATGATCAGATCCTGATCTGATGATCATGGGACCAACTAGAAGGTATACTCTTTCAATCCAATTAAGAATTTTCGAAATCGGTCCAGGCGTCTTAGAGAAATCGGGGAACATACATAAAAAAAAAAAGATCCCGACGAATTGAGAACCTCCTCCTTTTTTTGAAGTCGGTTAAAAATGATTCAAACGTCACCAAATCTCAATCTTGTGTTCCTAATGAGGTCAATATAGTGCCAGAGGACTCAAAAGTTTCTGTGCCTATTTTTGAAACGAGTATTAATAAATACAGAATCTCTTTACCTTTTACTTATCTCGTTACGAATTGTTCGCAAAAGCCTCTTAGCTTTCTTATCGACACCGGTTCGAGTGTCAGTATCGTAAAAAAATCTAGTTTGTCAACTAAACCTCGATTAACTGAGGAAATAATCCGCCTCAAGGGTATCAATAACTCTGGATCTTATAATGAAACTTTGGGTGCCTTTGACCTAGAGCTTCAGGTGTGTAAAGAAACATTGTTACACAAGTTTCATGTCATTACAGATGATATAAATCTCAAATATGATGGTATAATTGGTACTGATCTCTTTCGTATTCATAACGCCAATATAAATTACGATTCTAAGTACTTAAATTTGCGAGGTTATAATCTACCGATTTACTTCGAGAATAAGACTTACATCATACCGGCGCGTTGTGAAACAGTAATCGAATGCATGGTGTCAAATGATATCTCGGAATTGCATAACTTACGCGAAGCGCTTGTTTTAGATCACGTAATTAGTGAAGGCGTTTATTTAGCGAATTGTATAGTTAGTCTAAAACCAAATAATCGAGTCAATATCTCAGTTTTAAACACCACTGAATCTGAAATTCGTATTCAAGACTTCAAGGTCACTTTAACTCCTTTAGAATTCCCTGAGTCCCATGAATCTCACGAGATAATTAACACAGTTTCCTCATCTCCATCTGATCGACGAGAACGCATCTTAAATTTAATTAGACACGATCATCTTAACTCGGAAGAAAGCCAAGCCCTATTAGAATGTTGCGCAGATTTTACCGATATCTTCTATCATGAGGGAGACCCCTTCACTAGTACAAATGCAATTCAGCACTCTATTAATACAGGCAATGCGCCGCCTATCAATGTAAAATCATACCGTTTTCCCGAGTGTCACAAAGACGAAGTTGACAAACAAATTAGAAAGATGCTCGATCAAAACATCATCCGACCCTCAACCTCTCCTTGGAGCGCACCTGTTTGGGTGGTCCCGAAAAAGATGGACGCCTCAGGGCAAAGAAAGTGGCGCATCGTCATAGATTACCGACGACTTAACGACGTCACCGTAAACGAAGTTTATCCCATCCCTCTTATTTCAGACATCCTAGACCAACTAGGCAATTCTAAATATTTTAGTGTTCTCGATCTAATTTCTGCTTTTCACCAAATAAAAATCAATCCTGCTGACGCTGCAAAAACTGGTTTCACCGTAATCAACACAAATGGTACCTCAGGTCATTATGAGTTTACTAGAATGCCGTTTGGGCTTAAAAATGCCCCTGCAACCTTCCAACGGCTTATGAACACTGTGTTATCGGGTCTTCAAGGTCTGCACTGCTATGTCTACCTCGATGACTGTATAATCTATGCAAATTCCCTGCCTTCTATGATGGAAAAGCTCCGCCTAGTTTTCGAAAGACTCCGTGAATTTAATTTAAAACTACAGCCCGATAAATGTGAGTTCTTAAGACGTGAAGTGAACTACTTAGGTCATACTATCACCGATAAAGGTGTCTCTCCAAATCCCGACAAGGTCAAGGCTGTCTCACAATATCCCGTTCCCAAGAATCCTAAAGATGTAAAATCTTTCCTTGGTCTCATCGGTTATTATTGACGATTTATCGAAAATTTCTCGAAAATCACCAAACCTTTAACTTCGCTCTTGAAAAAGGATGCCGCTTTCCATTGGAATGTGGAACAGCAAACAGCCTTCGACATCCTAAAGGAAAAGTTAACCACCGCTCCTCTCCTCCAATACCCTGATTTTTCTCAACCTTTCCTCGTTACTACAGACGCAAGTAATTACGCCATAGGCGCAGTACTATCCCAAGGGCCAGTTGGCAAGGATAAACCTATCGCGTATGCTTCGCGCACCCTTAATAAAGCAGAAGGTAATTACTCCACGACAGAAAAGGAGTTATTAGCCATATTATTTGCCGTCAAAACTTTCCGTCCCTATCTTTATGGCAATAAATTCAAAATCATCACCGACCATAGGCCCCTCGTGTGGCTTTTCAATGTAAAAGGCCCAGGAAGTCGTCTTATTCGCTGGCGTTTAAAGCTGGAAGAATATGACTACGAAATAGTGTATAAACAGGGAAAGCTTAATTCGAATGCCGACGCGTTATCACGTCACCCGGTACTAGTTACTACACGCAGCAACAGCCTTAACGATCACTCTTACGAACAATATTTTAAACTACAATTTACCAAATCTATTCCTCCAACAAATACACAAATCGAGGAACATACTCAAGCTTTACACCTTACCAAATGCAAGCTGATAGCCTGCCCTACATCCCTAGATTTTGATAGTTCAATGCATTGCGAAAACATTTTATCTCAAATTGAAAATTCAGCCGAGATGATCGCATCCGAACGCGAACCTGAAACAATATTTACTACATTATCTAATAATAAACAATACTATTTCTTATTCACTAAAGTTCATCATTATGACGAAACTAATTATAAAACAATATATTCTCTTCTAATAAAATTACGTAACACTATGCTAGATCAAAACATAAACGAACCTGAGCTCGCGATATCAGATTTTAGCGAACCGTTTTCTAAGTTAGTCTATACTAAAATATATAACATGTTAAACTTCATCTTCCATAACACTAATATCAAAATACATATTTACAAAAATCAGCTTATTTACCCTACACCCGCTGAAGTACCCAAAATACTTCAGGAAAATCACGACTCACCCATTGCCGGTCACCCAGGTATAAAACGGATGTTAAGTAGAATCAAAGAAGCCTATTACTGGAAGTCCATGCGTCTAGATATAGAAAATTACGTAAAAAATTGTAAACTTTGCCAGATAAATAAACCCTTACGTTGCTCAAATAAAGCACCTATGGAGATTACCTCTACTAGCACTAGACCTCTCGAAAGACTAGCGTTAGATATTGTGGGAACTCTTCCAGAAGCTGGTTTGCAGAAATTTAGATTCATCTTGACCTTACAAGACGATTTAACTAAATTTACCTGTGCTTACCCCATGATTACATCTACTAGCGATGAAGTTGCTCGTAACCTCATAGGTACATTTCATGTCATTATTCGGCTTCCCTAAAACTATACTTACCGATCTAGGTACATGTTTCACCTCAGAGCTTTTTAAACAAGTTACAGATATATGTAAGATCAAATCTATTTTCACTACTCCCTATCACCCTCAGTCAAACGGCGCTTTAGAACGCAGCCATGCTACTTTGAAAGAGTATCTAAAATCATTCGTCAATGAGAACCAAAACGACTGGCATTGCTATTTATCAACAGCGTTGTTATCGTATAATACTACACCTCATACCACTACTGGTTTCAGCCCTTTTGAATTGTTATTCGGTTATAAACCTATCATCCCAAATTCACTTTACGAAACAAACGGTAACAACACGTATCACGAGTATGTGCGTGCTTTGCAGTACAGAATGAAGTTTAGCCGCGAAAAAGCTTTACAGAACATCGTAAACAGTAAAGAAACATCAAAACGCTACTATGACGAATCAAGCCGTAGTACTTCATATAAGACTGGCGATATGGTATACATAAAACATCACCATAGGCTACGAAAGGCCTTATCCCCTATCTGGAAAGGTCCCTACAAAATTATAAAAACTAATGGTAATCATAACGTCACCGTATGCATTAATCGTAAACATGTAAAATATCATACCAATGAAATCAAACCCGCTCACACGTAGTGTTGTCTCTTTTCAGAACGCTATGGCGTCACTGCCACGCAGAGCCTACCTTAACGCCGATAGTACACAGCCCAGGAATTTATTTCGACCCTATTGATACTGTTTATTTTTATAATGATTACTGGAAAATAATAACGCATATAGATATAGTGTCTGTTGAACCGCATCTTAATAATATTGAAAATTTAATTAAATCAACTTTAGACCTATGTATCAGATCGCAATTAACGGAATTTATGCAATGTAAAGACCTCTTCAACCCAGTAGAAATAAATTTGCAAGCTAATTTGATTAAATTAGATTCTTTGTCTCATATCATATCCTCAGATTCACCAAACAGATTCAAAAGATCAATTGAGTTTGGTGGCGAAATACTAAAGTTTTTCTTCGGCACACTAGATGCTGACGATGCACGTAAATACGACGCCGCTATTGACTCATGTCAACAAAGCGAGGATGAGTTGTACAACTTAATGAAAGAGAATATTCATATTGTAAAGTCTAGCATTAACACATTTAATACTACTATTTCAAGGTTAAACAAGAACGAAATTAGATTAACTGCTCAAATTAATAAACTCAATGAGATCTTAACTCAAACCACTAAAAACAATAACGAAGTATTGTATATATCAAAAATAAATAATTTACTTAATATCATCGAAGGTTCCTTATTAACTATTTCTAATTTTCTAGATTCTGTCTTAAACTCTATTTTATTTGCGAAAGCGAATGTTTTACATCCTTCTATAATTACACCTTCTAACTTATTAATAGAACTAACTAAGCAAACTCATGTCATAAATAAACGATTAGATTTTCCAGCTCCACTCAATATAGAGACTATTCATACAGTCATAGATGTGTCAAAACTAACTGCATATTACTATAAGAAAAGAATTGTATTTGTCATCCAAATTCCTGCTATCTCTCCTATAAAATACAATGTATACAAATTAATACCATTACCTACCCCTTCCGATCAAACCAACCCTAATACTTTTGCCCTTATTCATCCTACAAACCCTTATCTAGCTATTACAGAAGATAGATTAAATTATGCTATGTTATCAAATTTAAATATAAAGGACTGTTTGAAAATAAATAATGAATATTCTATTTGTCAACTGGTAACTATATACTCTAGTGTCTCTAACCCATCTTGCGAGATGAAATTATTAACAGAAGTAGTGTTGTCATTACCTAAAGAGTGTGATTTCCGATTATTATATGATCAAATAGATATTTGGCAAAAACTACACAAAAATGAATGGATTTATGTGCAGTCCAACCCAAATAAGTTAACAGTAAAATGCAAAAAGGGTCTCAAAGATCTTTCTGTACTTGGTACTGGGTTACTTAAGCTAACCCCTGATTGTATCGGTTATTCGAAAACTCTACAATTTATACCATCGACCACTATGACGTCAATGTATAATAATAACCCATTTACCTTAGATTTTGATATTACTCAAGATAATTGCTGTAATAAAGATTTTGTTAACAAAACAATTCCACTGTTATCTCCGTTATCTTTAAGTAACATAGATTTAGATTCCTTAACGCATACTTTTCATAAATTAGATGATTTGGAAATTGAAATTAATAAATACCAAAATCAATCTCTTTTCGTTAAATATTCAACATATTATTCAGGATTCACTTACGCATGTATTGTTACAATAATTTTGTTTATTTTATATAAAATGTATAATTATTTTAATTACAAAAGTCGCTCATCATGTTGCATTCAAATATTTAATCAATGTAACACCAGGAGAAATGTCCAAAATCAAAATAGAATCAGTAATTCTATTGAAATGATTGACCAACATGAACATTCTTTATCTGATAGCGATAACAACTCTCATCATTCATCTAATAGAAACATAAGTAATTTTTGAACCCAGTTCTAAATATAATCTATCTAATTTAAGCTATGATTCTAAGATGATTGTGATGATGATGTCTTATACTAAATCTTATACAATGTCTTATACTAAATCTTATACAATGTCTTATACTAAATCTTATACAATGTCTTATACTAAATCTTATACAATGTCTTATACTAAATCTTATACAATGTCTTATACTTAGTCTTAAACAATATCTTAAACTATGTCTTATACTATATCTTTATACTGTGTTGATATAATTTCTTTAATTTTCTCAATGTTTTGTAAGCCTCATTTTTCTTGAACTCGATTTCGCTCATCTCATCTCTTGAGATAATGCTTCATCTAAAGGGGGGAGATGTTATATCCATAATTAGTTCCTAATTAAATGCTGATATCTGCACTATTTATATTATATATAGGGCCATAAGCCACGCGGCCAACGAGTCGCAGATAGACCGCGAGCCGCAGAAGTCCCGTCGTAGCCGTCGTTAACAAGTCAGACAGATTGTCATTTTTTTTCTAGTAAAGTAAAGTGAGGCATTAGGTGTTTGTGTCTGTGTAAAACTCTGTTGCAATAAACTGTGGTTCCAGCTGAAATAAAAGTGTTTTTTTAAAAAGACAATCCGCGGCTGCCGCCTAACAGCTCGATGGCTCACTTTATTATTTTTTATATATATATTTTTTTTAATAGACTCACGTCTATATCCCCGAAAGGGTAGGCAGAGTGAATATTACACCCATTTTTTGCCTTATGAATTTTACGTGCTACGTAGTAGGGGGCGGGGCTATTGTTGCCGTTACCGAGCTCTTTGCCAGACTCCTAGCTGCAACGGAGAATTTGGAAAAACCCAATAACACTTTTGCCCGACCCGGGAATCCAACCCAGGACCTCCTGATTAGCAGACGTATACGCTATCCACTGGACCACGGAGGCAGCCATTCGATTGCCCATTATATCTATGAAATGCCGTTGCAAGTTAAGTTACGCTGTAGGCGCTAATGAGAAAGATACCTAGAGTCTGTTAAACTATTTTCGACCCCCAGCTGTCGTGTATCATACAACTGAAATATTTTAGAGTATATAATTAGAGTCTTAAAAGTTCATAACATGGTTCACAGCGAACGCGTGATTACTTGCAAAGTGCAACAGGCCGCAGTTGTGACATGTTCATATCCTGGAGAACTTTCTCGACATTCGCAGAGATACGCTGCAGCGAAAACTGTGCCATGATTGTTTGTAGTAATTAGTTTTGTACTAACGTTCTCTGAATATTATAAAGATGTGCAGACACTTTCGAAGTGTTTATAGATATTCTGAATCTGTCTTCATTCTCGGTATGTGTCGTTGTGTTTCTTTTTAATGTCCAGTGAGACCATGAATAGTTAAATATGTCAACATCTATGAACGTACACCCAAACATAACACAGTACATAATTTTAAATTCAAAATGTATTTTCCCTGCAAAGTTTCACTTATCAATAAGTTTCAATCATCAATATGGGTTTAAAAGGTAAACTAAAAGAAATTCTTAGCTGATAGTAATATATTGTAGAGCTTAGACGTGTGTGGCGAGCGTGCATTGTGAACCGTCTCGCGCCATGTTTGCGCTTGTTCAGTAACCGCACTCAGGCATGCCACACACAGCTGCTACAAGACACCTATCCAGTGCTGCCAACTATACTGTATCTATTTTAATCAAATAGAAGTCTAGAGAGAGTCCTTTGAGGCCCGTCTGCTACCACAAGCTGAAAGTGTTTAATGTAGCATGTGGGCTTACACTCCTTTGGATAACTATTTGGATAGTTTTTTAAATCGCATCAAATTATTGATCCTAGGATTAGAATTATCTGTCTGTCGAGTCAAACAATCTATATCTAATGTTTGTTTACTGTAGGTACTACAAGCCGACAAAGTGTTTTATTTTTACTTTACATTTTAAGAAAACTTACACCTGATACAAAAAATACAATCAGGATGTAAAGAAGAACGCCAATCACAAGTATTCACATTTGTATAATATCACAAATGATAATAATAACTTTTAGTTAAACGATATAATTATGATAACGAATTTGAATCATGTTAGTAATTCAATTGTATTAACAATATTTTTACCTGACGCTACATTCCAGGACAAACTTGGAATAAAAATTGGTATTAAACTTTAAGCAATATAACGCGATTCAATTCCAAGATTTTATATCGCATTACGTGTGAACATCGCGAAAGTTTAATTAAATGTCAAAGACTATAAGTATGGACTTACACTAGTTATCTTACAATATCAAAGCGCCTCCATTTTCAGAACAATGAGAGATTATTTTACGTAAGCGTAGACTTTTGTCTGCTAAAATGATTAATTTTCCTTAGACGACCTAAGTTTAAGCTTAATATTGAGTTCTTGTCCGTATGGTGTCGGATTAAGAATACGTAGTGTCACTACCGCATTTCATTTCGTGGGTGTCGTAAGAGACTACGACTAAGGGAAATACACGATGCAAATAGTATCTTGCTAAAGGGAGGGAAAATTCGACATCATACCTATTTCAACCTGTCTGGCCAGCGTGGCTCGTCTTTATTTATTTGGTTTTATTAATTTAATTCAAAAGGCTGCCTGAAAACTTTCTGACAGGTGATTGACAGTTGTTACATTGATACCTTGACTATCACCGCATTACGTTGTATAAACATTTTGAGAGCACAAGCTGTGTGCCACAATAATCCTAATATGGCAGTAAAAATATAACCTTCAGTTCTTGCTCTCCCTTGAAAAACACTTAGAATCTATCAAACATAAAGCATACCCAACTGCTTTCCAAGTAATTTGCGCCGTTTTTTGCGCGCGGTCTACATTTCCGCCATTGGGGCAGCCGAACTACCGGCAGGATTTTTTCAATTAAACTTCCTAACGAACCGCTCTAAGCACTATCATTTCTCGAACGTGATTCCAGCAACTGTGGAACTTTCGAAAGCAATTAGGATTGTTCTATTCCTTTAGTTCTATTAAACTTTGACCTCTGAATCCTATGATAAGACGAGTTTCATTTTATTCTATTAACGTTCGCCATCCTTTATTTAACAGTCGCAGGTTAAATACTTGACTCAGGATGTTCGGCAAGATTGTTGAAGAGCGTTTAAGTATGAGATGTGTTAACCTTTAGTATGGACGTCACATTTTTATAACATTACCGTGGACGTGTAGTCTCACAGGCTTCTACACTTCCTACTGTTATTTTATTAACAAGATTATGCAATAGAGCTTTAAAATTATATTTAATTTGACGTATGGGTTAATTATTGTGAAAATACGTGAAAATATAATCTACGTTTGTTATTAAATATCTAGGAACATACAAAATCAAAACATCGGGACAGTGCTTTGGTAGTTTTAAGTGTACCTATGTTTTATGCAGTTAAGGAATTAAAATAATGAAAGAAAACAAAATTAAACTTCTTTTTATTAAATTCAAACGTATAAGAAACTCAAAAATAAAAACATCACTGCAGAAAACAAATAACAAAATTTTCTGACAACTGCTGTTTACGCTTAATTATTGAAAGTATTTTCTCTAAGAACGAGAACATTGTAAACACACTGGCTTGTTGTATGGGACACAAATGTGGGTTGTTAATCTATACTTCTTTTCAAGACAAATTCTACGTGCATTTCCTGTCCTTTTTATAAGTGGTAGTGACTGGTCATCCACTGTTACCATATCACCTATTGTACATATTTTGTAACGAAGTTATGGACGTGTAGCCTGACAGGCTACAGGTTGTTTTTTAAGTAAAGATTACTCCCGTTTTTTCATCGAATGATGCAACCTCGTCCTTTATTGATCATTTCGTCACTAAAACTGAAACTACTGAGCAGCTTAGGTATGGGGATTAAGGGGATGTTCACAAAACTTAGAAACCAACATTCGTCCGAAGCCTGTGAGGCTACACGTCTATACTTAAAGGTTAAAATGCTGTAAACTAAGTAATTATTGTTAAGTTAGCTTTTGAACCTATTGACTACCTATTAAATACTTCAGAGCAAATATCGGGAATGTAGTTTTAAAATATTTTTTTTGCCTAAAACTTCGATCGTGAGTATCTTTATAACAAATTAATGAAGCTTAAGTTTGAGAAGACGTTCACCGACAGGTTAACGTGCTCGTTGTGAAACGTAGGAAGTGTCTTTTTGTAACCATTCACCCATCTATAAAACCAGATGATAACGCAGGTGCATAACCTTGCAAATTGATACATTCACTCAACCACCACGTTGCCACGGTCCTGTAGTGATAAATTGATAATACTACTTTATAAACAGAATTAAACTCGAAAATTCTCGAAATTCCCGCACAAGGGAGCTAAATCAGCAATACACAGCCATCGGAAACGGCTCATTAGCAGGATTCATAGTACCAACTCGTATTGAGTTTCCATTAGCGGGTTATAACTATTTGGTAGAAATAAGCCAATATCGCAGTAACAGGCCACGAGACGTGAAATTTAACCACAGAGTGAGTTTGTTTGTTAGATGTTTTGCATTTTGTACCTTTGGGAACTGCAACTTCGGTATGTTGTAGCACTCTTCATGTATGATATTAAGACGGGTGTGCTGTATGCGTAACTTTGGAGTAAAGTTTCATACTAATTGTTCTGTTTCGGTATTAGCTAGTGGCTAGGTTTAGTCCAAAACTTGTAAGCATGATTTGTGTTGCATTAGGTTATTAGACGTTTCCATATACTAGTTTATCTGAATTTCTCGAGTTTAACTTGTGTCCCGACGGGTGCTTATTAGAAAAGTGAAGTAATTTTCTTTTATACAAACTGTAATTTGTTAAATTTGTTAATGCAATAATATGTTTAAACTAGATGAAGTGGCTGCTTGCAAAATAACAAAAAACATAAGAATTTGGCTATTATAAAGTGCTGCTCTGAGTTTTATTAGCCATTTTTTTCTACCCCCTTGCAATGCGGATGAAGTACTTCAAGTAAAATAATACTTACGTTATTAATCTGTAAATTTGACCCTCATAAACATTACACTGATACCTAAGATACTACGAAAAATAAACTTACTTTGACTTCTTATAGTGGTTGATGCACGAGTATAAATTGTCGCTTCACCACAAAAAAGTTCGCGAGAAGAATTACAACAAAAAGGCGCGATGCTCTATAACTTTTTCTGAAATAAGTGGATGATTGCAGGCAAAGCTATTATTGCATCAATCACTTATTGTTGAAATTTTTGTCAGAGTAGGACAATAACTTCTTTTATTCAATGATCATAATTATGACAATAATAAAATAAATGACGGGTTTTTTAAATTTGGTCCGGTGTAGTAATGTTTGTACGCTACTTCAATACTTAATGATATTTTTATATATAACTTAAATACATTTCTGAACTCGTATTTTACAGTACCGAGTTATATCACGTATAACTTAAAATTGTCATTTTCAATGCTTATATCATATTGTGTATTATCAAAATGACAATTTTATGTTCTGCAAGTTCCGTTTTTTGTTTTTAATTATTAATTGGGTATGGTCTGCCTCCGTGGTCCAGTGGATAGCGTATGCGTAGCAGCACGGAGTCTGGTGATGTACCCGGTAACAGCACTAGGCCTATTACGTGGGACCTATAAATTCATGGCGAAATGTGGGTGTAATATAACATCTCTGCCTACTCCTTCGGGGATACAGACGGGAGTCTATAAAAAAGTGGGTATCAGAACCGCTAGTTTTAAACTGGATTAAGATACATTTAACTAAATAAATGCTGTGATGAGAAAATTAAGTTATTTTTGTTTAGAAGAGAGTTACTGTACCGTGTATAACTACACGAGCGAAGCGCTTTTTATATTAAAACACACTTACTCCCACGGCAATGTGTTTCAATTAAAAACATTATGAATTGCGTACTTAAACAAAGTTGGACTGAATAAATCAGAAAGTTAAACAAAACAGAACACCTGCTTTGTCCACCAGATTTATGTGGCCGCTGGACATTTTCAAGTTAAAGAAGTTCGTCTGCGAATGCGCCTTGGACTGTCAGACCGAAGTCGGTAGGCACAAACTAAGTTTGTTCACAGTCTGTTCGAAAATTTTCCGCGCGGTCGACTACCGAGGGTGCTTCACTATTGAAATGATCATGCTTTCAAGAAATCGAGCTTGAAATTTACACTTAACGGTTAAATTCGTCTTACTTGCGTGAGTTTCTGAACTCAACTTCGACACATATTAAATTCCGTGCTCAATCATTGTTGAAATCGCAAGGATGTTGCTAACGGAGTTTGAATTCTTCGTGTATTAGATACTATGTTATAATTTTATACTGTTGGCTGCGAAGTATGGTGTAATGCTTTGGTAACATATGCTTCTCTCGTGTACCTACTGTTATATAATTTACTGTAGAAGTAGTTACAAGTTGATTCTTACTAGTTTCATGGAATACGGTTTTTTTTCGCTGTCGCGTTATATTGAGTTATTTCCAAACATTGATAGTTTACACTTGATTATTTTGTTCATGGAGCTGCATGAATTAGTTATAAAAAGGTTTGTTACATACTGCACTATTTTTAAACTCAGATAATATACATGAAAATAACTAGACTAGGTACTTATAGCACTTTGTGATAAGTAGGATCTGGCATAGGTTACCAAATAAGATAAAGTATTTACACAATTTTTTAAATAATATTAACTACAAATACAATCTTATTTTTTACGATGATGTCATCTACTTACATGAATTCCTACGTCAGATATTGATGGACAAATATTTTTATTTAATACATCATCTACATATAATTATTTTCATATCGTAAGCAAATAAACATAAGGTAATCTCGTATAAAATATATCGTAACATAATAAAAATCCCGGTGAGAATTCCCAAAAGGCTCTCATAACTCTTTCGCGAAGCCGTTACCTACCGAGGAAGCCTTGCGAAATATATCATCCTTCAATATAGAAGTCAAAAGTCAAAAATCATTTATTCATCTAGGTCACAACGTGACGCTTATGAACGTCAATTTTTTAAAGTAAATTAATAATGCTTCTACATTTACATTTACTGCCCATTCGCAAAGCAATAGGTAGAACCACGAGAAAGAACGGGCAATAAAACTCGTGGCCACTCTTTTTAATCGCCAGTGTTATGGTACATATTTTGTTTTTGTAAGGAGCTGCAACTGTTTCACATTGTAATTAATTACTTGTAAATAGTAAATAAGAACATACATATATACTAAATATGTAGTTACTAAATTAAGTGCTGTAGTAGTCTTCAAATGTGAATCTTGTGTAACAGGAGCATCCACTTACGCTTTATAATGTAGGCAACTCGCGATCATGTTCAGAACTATGGTGGAAAAGTATGTTACAGAAAGTGACGGTATATGAATACACGTAAATTACAAAAACGTTAGTATCCAGCCCATGACAACGAGTTACCTTCATCTAACACTGTTAATAATTTTAATAAAATTTGTGGAACAACAATGAAAATGTAAATGTAGTAAGTTGAATGACCTAATAATGCATGTATATTAAATTAATAGAACTAGATATTATATAAAAAAACTAAAAAGTAAGGTATCTATATAAATTAAAAAAATCAAGAGTTGGCTAGTGTAAGTGAACATCTATCCTTATCACTGAAATAATCATTAATGGTATAAGAACCTTTCATAATAAGGCAGTCTTTTATTTTACTTTTGATCGTACTAAATGGCAATTCTAAAAGACTAATTGGTATTTTATTGTATATACGAATACCTAGCCCTACAAAAGAATTATTAACTTTATGTAAACGATGATAAGGGGCATATAACTTATGCCTGTTACGAGTATTTATGTTATGTACATCACTTTTGTAGTAAATAAACCTATATTTTGCCTAATATACAATATATTAGCAAATAAAAATTGCGAGGCTACTGTAAGAATTCCTATAGACTTAAAGCGTTCCCTAAGAGTATATTTTGCACCTAACATGTATATTGCTCGTACCGCTCGTTTCTGTAGAACGAAGATACTCTGAATATCCGCAGCTTTGCCCCATAACAAAATACCGTAGGACATGACACTATGAAAATAGCTAAAATAAACTAGACGAGCTGTGTCAACATCAGTAAGTTGTCTAACTTTTTTGACAGCATACGCAGCAGAGCTCAGCTTACCTACAAAACATGCTATATGTGCACCCCATTGTAACTTATTATCTAGTGTAATGCCTAGAAACACTGTCGAGTCAACTGTGTCAAGTTCCTCCCTATCTAGCCTTATATTAGGTCCCAGTTGTCTAACGTTAGGTAAAGCAAATTTAACGCATTTAGTCTTTTTAGAATTAAGCACTAGGTTGTTTGCTGTAAACCATTGTGTAACCTGTATAAGTGCATTATTTACATCATCAAATTGATTCCTATTCCTATCTACTTTAAAAATAAGTGACGTATCATCTGCAAAAAGTACGACATCACAGATATTTTTTAAATAAAAAGGTAAGTCATTAATATATACAAGAAATAGAAAAGGACCTAAAATAGAGCCTTGTGGAACGCCTAACTGTGTAGGTAATTTAGAGGATGTAGTCCCATTTACATCGACGCACTAAAATCTTTGCCGCAGGTACGACTCGACAACACAAAGTGCGGTTTCCTCTACGCCGTAGTGGCGGAGCTTACGCAATAGTGTGTCGTGATGTACGTAATCAAATGCTTTTGAGAGGTCACAGAATACTCCGATAGCAGTTTTAGATGACTCCCAAGCATTATAAACGTGTTTTATGAGAGCAACACCCGCATCAGTAGTGGATCTACCTTTAGTAAATCCGTATTGATCTTTATGAAGCAGACTATTTAAATTAAAGTGTCTTAGTAGCTGCTTTAATAAAATCTTTTCAAATATTTTACTAAATGCCGGCAAGATAGAGATGGGCCTGAAGTTATTTACGTCATTTTTACTGCCAGATTTGAATAAAGGTATGATTTTACTTAATTTCATCAATCCGGAAATACGCCTAAGTCAAAACATTGGTTAAAAATTATAGAGAGGTAAGGCGCAACAGTCTCAACTATAGTACCTAAAATTTTAATTGAAATGCCCCAAAAGTCGCCAGTATTTTTAATATTAATTGAATTATATGCGATCAATATATCTCGCGGGGTAACGTGCTCGAATCTAAACACGCTCTTGCATTCAGGTACACTGCTAAGCAAAAAATTTCCAGCGTCTAAAGATGATGATTGTAACGAGCTAGTAGTTGTTAAAGGTATGCTCGCAAAGAAACTATTGAACATATGCGCTACTTGAGTTTGATTGGTGACTAATAAATTGTTTTCTTTTAGTTCAAATTGGTTTTCTCGTGGTCGTGCTCTTCCTGTTTCATTATTTATAATTCTCCAAGTTTTTTTAATTACATTTGTTGAATGCTTAATTTTGCTACTAATAAATTTAGATTTTGCCATAACACAAACTTGTTTAAAAATTTTTGAGTAGTTTTTTACATAATTTAGAAAAGGTGTGAAATCTATGTTGTTTCATACCATAGGATTCAAACAATTTGGCTCTACTTCTGTATATACGTATAGTGGCCCACTGGTAAAAAGATCCGGTAGTACCCTTTAATGTGACAGTTTTGCTCTTGAAAGTATCTTGAAACTCATTATTTACTATTCCAAAAAGTGAATTATAAATTGTATTTGGATTTTCTGAGTTCAAAATTGAGGGATTGAGTTTAGCGATAATATTGTTTTTAAAACGTATAAGACGATTGGTAGTTTGAGGCCTACATTCTACTGTATGTGATTTATCATATGTTGTACATGAAAAACTAGCTATCTGTCCACGGTGATCAGAAGGCAGAGAACTAATAACTACTGGGTTTTTAGCAACACAAGAACTAAATATGTTATCCAAAAAGTTGAAGATGTTTCAGTGACTCTAGTAGGTTCACAGAATAAATTACTTAAATTAAATGACTTAAAAAGATTCAAAAATCTAGTACACTGTGAAGAATTCTCTAAAATATTAATATTAAAATCACCACATACTATAATATTCTTATGACTACCTATAATTTTATTAAGAGCATCTTCCATAACAGTCTCAAATAGATTATAATCACCAGAAGGGGGTCGATATACACAAGTTATAATATATAAGTCTAGTTCCACACAGGACAACTCAATAGTGCGCTCAATAGATAAATTTACAATATCCTTACGTTCTTTGCATTTTAATAAATTTGAAGTCATTATGAGAGAACCGCCTCTAATAGCCTGCTTTCTTATGTATGTACTCTGCACTGTGTAATATTCATTTATAACAATAACCTCATGGGTGCTTAACCAATGTTCAGTTAAGCACAAAACCTTAACGTCATATTTTTCTAGAAATAAACTTAACTCTAACTCTTTGCCAGATAGGCCCTGCATGTTTTGATGTACTATATTCAAATACTGCAGCCTAACTGTTGTCCTATCTTGGAGTTTAAATCACAAGATGTGTCAATAAAAACGTTGTTAGTACATGTACTGCAATGTAACGATGGGCGACGGGAGTGTAATCGAAACAAGTGTTGCGTTTGACTGTCGTTTAATGAGTGTCTCACGGAATATAATGCACAAACCTATTTACGTATAATGAGGTAGAGGTGCACTACACTACACCTCCCTCCTTCATTAATAAAAAAAAATAAGAATACAATTATTATTTTTTTAATAAAACAGGAAACAAAATTACACAATAACAATATTTTTTTTTGTATGTAAATAAAAGTGATCAAAATATAATTCCTTATTTCACAAAACCAATTTAAGAATTCAAATTGTATTTAATAAACATTTATCAAAAATAAACGTAGTCATTCTCGTAAAAAAATAAATTCATTTAAATATAAAATTTTCTTAAATTCTAAAGGTTGCTTTAATGACAATATGGTATTAGGTATGCTTTGATAAGTATTTATTGATAATGACTGAATTATATTTCTACATTATTACACATAATAATATTTCTTTTTTAAGTAATACATAATTATTTACGTATGCATTCTTAGTCATTCATAGTTGATACATTTTCATTGGTCTCATTACATTTCCTTAGCTTTTATTTCAAAATTACATTTATATAAGTGGATAATAATATATTTCACTGGCATTACCTTTCTTTTCAAATATAACTATTCTACTTTAATTCCATTTTTCAATTTCTATCTTTCAAATACTTAATCATTTCATCACAATACTTTCTTCATATTATTGGTACACACATATTACTTATTTTAGACCCGGGCCCGGTCATTTTATAACATTTCACTTAGGTACACTTCTTTATTACATATAAATCATGTTATTCAACTCATCATATAATATCTTTTATACCTCATATATTTAAGAAACATATTTAAGACATTTCTACGTCTCCAACAATTCTCACGGAGAAGAACTCGCTTACTGCCATGATCAAAATGAAGGACTGTTCTTAATTGTACCCTTATTAATTGTGTACCTTATTTTATAATTTATTATCCTAATTCATTCAATAACGCTACACAATAACATCGATCAAATTGAATAATTAAGTTTAAAAGAATTCTGTCGCTTTTGGGTGATCAGTCCTTTGCGAACTTGAACCTTGTAAACAAAATCATTCCCTACTTACTATAAATCGATACCTGTATACAAACAAAATCATCTAATTACTTCTATCCAAAACCATTTTCCATCAATTAACAATTTCCATTCCATAATCTCGTAACTTAAAATGCCATACTCATACTCAAATAATATATATCTCTCGAAACCATAAAAATCAAATGCATATTACGATATCATAACTTTTAAATAAAACATTAAGCATAAACTTCAAACTGTTACAAGTCATTACAAGATAATCTTAATATATAAAATCCTTGCGTTACTGACTGACTGACAGACACGCTACAGCCGAAACTATTGGGCGCAGGAAGCTGAAATTTGGCATGTATGTTCCTTGGGGACCGTAGGGGTGCACTAAGAAGGGATTTCCCGAAATTCCCACGAGATCGGCCAAAACGGGTAAATTCAAAAAAATGCAGGCGTAGCTGCTGGCGTCCTCTAGTATAATATAACAGGGTCGCCTCTTAATTTTTCGTCGCTTTTGTTCGGCCAATCTTTTATTTTCTTTCTCTCCTCTTCCGATAGATTTGGTTTAGGCATCTTGGCTTTCTAAATATAAACAATCCATTATTATGTTTATAATTAGACTATAGTATATGTGAGTGAGGGTGAGTGCGTGTGATTGTGTTGTGTGCGTTTGTGTGTGCGTGTGTGCGTATGTTTGAATGTCTATCGTGTGATGGAGTACCAAATACATATCATTTTGTAAAGTTAACGTGGGAATATCTTTTTGTTGTTGACTGTACAGTACAGATTGTTTTTTTTTAATCATGCCGTTGCGATGAAAACATAAGTCACGAAAATGAAACAACTGGTCTTGGCAATGAAACTAAATTGTTTTAAAAGGTATGGCAATGAAATTTTGTTTCATCGCCGTGTCGTTTTTTCATTGCCATAGCAAATTTTTCCCACTGAAACCACGGCAATGAGAACACGGCGATGAAAATCAAGGCAAAAACATCAAGTAACCAAAAATCTATTAATAATTTACGGTAATTTACACGTCACAAATAAACATAAGATAAATGGCATTCTATCGAATGCTTAATCAAAAGGACAAACTTATTCAAATAGAAGTTAGAACTATCCACAGCGATGAAAGAAAAAATGTCCAGTAATATAAAAATCGTGTCAATTATGGCGCAAAAACGCAGGCACGTATACACGTCGTTTCACGTCGCGTCGAGCACCAAGCGACACTATTATGCAACGTTTAGCGCACAGGAGTGGGGAACGCAAGTCCTAAGATAAAACAATATTCTTAAATATATTTAGGACACGGCGATGAAAGCTAGTCTAATTATAAACAAAGTGTCGTTCTGAGTAATGAACGGTGTTGAATTTCGAGACCTAAGAATGCATCGCATACCTACTTGCACACCTGCATCATATTGTACGAAGTCTAAACTTGATTCTAAAAATAGAATTCATTGTAAGTAATATTCACTTATTACATTTAAATTTGTCTTAACCAATTTAATTAATAACTTTTCCTTACTCATAATACTATAATATCTGTTACATTGGATGTACCCATAGGGATAGGAAAGCATTTAAACAACTAACATCTTTAGAAAAGAAAAACTGATAACCGATTTCATAACTTAAAATTGATACATTTTAAACATAAAAAAAACATTTTAATCGAATATTCAAGGAATTTAATAATTCATCGAAGTAAATTTTTAAGAACGTTTTAATTATATTTAACTGATACCTTATTCATATTGTCATTAGCGAACCTTTTATGAAACTAATCTTTAAAAACACAAAAAAAAAATCGGTTACATAATGTAGGTCCTTTAAATAATATATATAAATATTATTATACAAAATATTTTAACGAGCAAACAAATTATCAAATTTAAAAAATATTACGAAAAGACGAAATACGATGTATAATACGATGCATAATTTTGTTTCTGTTTCAAACACAAATTTAAATTATTATTGTTAATTAACTCAATCTAAAAAAAAACACGTTCTGGATAGATTTCAAAAAACAATAGGCAAAGAAATGGAACTTTCGAACTAATTAAGTCTAGTAATATCTTGTTTATACCTTTTCTTCTAAGCTTCATTTTCGAATATCATATGAACCGCTTTCTTTACGGTCTTCCGGAGTCAACATCTCGCGGCGCCTCTCAAAATCCATCATCAGACTCGAACAACTCCCTGCGCCCAGCAAAATCCATCATCCGACTCGTACATCTCCCAGCGCCCAGCAAAAGCCATCATCCGACTCGAACATCTCCCAGCGCCCAGCAAAAGCCATCATCCGACTCGAACATCTCCCGGCTCCCAGCAAATATTATCCATCTTACGAAAATTTCGTCACGTCCAGCATATAGCTCCAGCTTCTTCATTTAAAGTTTATAATTTTCTTCAGCAATTTTCATAATTTGTTTGCTCATTACTTTTTCTCTCCAAAATTCACGCCATTTTGTTAAATTATTGTATCTAATTATTTTTACCGATTTATTTTATTTTACGCCAAGCGCTGCCCAAGGGCAGCACTGGCAGGGTCGCCATGCAATGTAACGATGGGCGACGGGAGTGTAATCGAAACAAGTGTTGCGTTTGACTGTCGTTTAATGAGTGTCTCACGGAATATAATGCACAAACCTATATACTTATAATGAGGTAGAGGTGCACTACACTACAGTACTATCACATAAATTGTCAACACAAGGCTCACTGCCTTGCTGTAAATTGTATGCTAATAACTTAGGAATTTGTCGCTTAATATAAAATGGCAGATACATTGTATCTTTAGTTAAAATAAATTTACTAATAAATTTATTAGCGTCAAAAAACAATATTGCGTCACTATGACGACAAGTTATGTTATACAATAACATGTTTAATGAGTGTATGTGCATATTTTGTGTGTGTGTTAAGTTGCTCGAGTAAGGTAAAGCACCTAAAACAAATTTACAACTAAATTTAGAATTAAGTTCTATCAACAATTCAACACATTCTATGATATCCTGTCTCTTTGCAGTTAAACTGTTACCAAACAATAATATTGCAGTACTACTCTCATCTAAGGGGTGTAACTTAATCTGATTAACTAAACTACAGTAACTATCCCCTGGCCTACAATAATTTATAACACACTGATTTGTATATTCACTGAGAAGACTACTAAAATTATGACCTAGCCTATCAGAAAAAATAAAAGTTTTATTAATAGATGTTGGAAGCCTAGATGTATTTAAATATGATTGTAATGAGTGTGAGTTTTGTGGATTGTTAGAAAAATTCTCAGGTAGTACGGTACTCAATGGCTCTGCTGGTACAAGAGTATGAGTACAAGAACACGAGAGCTTATTGGTCAGAGACTCATACATTTCTGCATTACATTACATCACCAAGTCTACGAGCTCACCTGCCTCCACTATACGCTTGCTCAGTTCTTGTTGAGAAGCTTGGTATTTGTTGAAGATCTCATTTAAGGTTCTTTCCCTAAGTAATATATCTTCCCTTAAGCGATGAGTGTCCATATCATACACTGATCTGCTATGTTCCAAATTTCTAGAGTACTCAGAAAGTTCATTAACTAAGTATAATATTAGTATCATAGTATTACCGAAGAATATACATTGCCGTATTAAAAGTATTTATATGTTTTTGCTGTGCCTTTGAGCTCTAGTATATAGTCACAGCGATACTAAAGGTTTCATATCAGTGGTATAAACCAGGTCTATGAAATGGATGGCGTAGTTTGAATCTATAAATGTTCATATTAAATGTTATAGGAATATGCGTTATTTTTTATTATTAAGTAGTTATTTGTTTATTTGCTTTTTCTAAAATTATAATTTATTGTTTTGTTTGTGATTGGTTGTAACTTATAACATAGTATTGGTAACAATGTAACCAAAATGTAACAACAGTTCTACGAGTATACCGCGTAGGTATTATTTGAAAACAGAGGTGAAATAAATTATTTTGCTTCGTCAGTGTTTTCGATATGGTTTATGTTAGCCGTGGTTTTCATGCAAGTTTTAAAAAGAATACATAAAATGAAGTGCCTTGTTTTAATGCAAACCAGACGTATAAATAAAGGTACTATTTCGAAAAAATATAAGCTGCCGAGTGTATCTGCCGACTACACGCGCAGTGACTGTGATAATTGTTAATGATAGGAATTGCATAATAAATTTAAAATTTTGTCAGTGTATACAACATAGGTACTTTTTCGTGCTTGTGCGAATAAAACTTATTTAAAATTGATACATAAAATCGTCCTCGCAAAGTTTAATATATAATTATTCGGCCATTACCCACTATATTCCGACATAACATTTAGTAGATACATAACGATCAGATCCACAGTTCCGTGATAATCTCCAGTTATATAACAACAATGGTGGTATATCAAAAGGCACTTTCCCCTGATAACACTTGTTCGAGTTCACATTTTAACGATTTCCTCTTTGTTTCTTGACTGTGGGAGTTGGCAGTGAATTCTATTCATGTCGACTTAAAAAGGTTCTATTAAACTCACTTTGTGTTTATTGAGAAGTTGTTCTTGTAGAACTTTAAAAGCTTTTTCGGATATTATTTTTCGGGGTGAAATATATTGTAAATTTTAATTCGGCTTGTATATGACTTATCGAAACGTAGAGCCGTCATATTTGTTACTCACTTTTTTCCGCAACTTGGCTACACGGGCAACACCACTCATAATATGTTTTCTTCGTACAAACTCGAGGTGGTATTTGGTAAAGGCCTTCTTGTGATGTCGTGGACTCTCTTTGTCTCTCGAGTCCGCTACTAGATCGTTTGAATTATAATCAACTGTGTTAAGGCTGGCGTAGGAAGTTTGGACTCTCCCAGACTCTGCCCTCCAGGCATTCGAGCCTCTTCACTAAAACTACCAAATCAAAGGTATTAACAAAATCCCGTAAGTGACACGGTCACGCGGATTGCGGCTAACATGCTTTACCGCGAGTCTGCCTGGGTTTTGAGGTCCTTCCATTGGATGAAATCTGTGAACAAAAATTCAAGTTTATAGTTTCGATACTGTACTAAACGTGCTTAGAAGGTACTCCAGTTAGCGTTTAAATTGATCATTATGTTGTTGAAATCTATTCGATCTGCGAACATATTATTCTGTCTTGTAGTACTAGTAGATATATCTATTCCGCTGTATATGTCTATATCCTTTGTGTATTGGTTAACCGTACGCCCTTACAAGCTCATCTTATAAGCTCACGTTTCGTGGGTGATAGCTTACAAGAGGCTTATATCGGGTTAACTGAATGACATCTCACTGCGTTTACCAATCTGCCCCTAAGCACTACTTGATCGTTGCTATAGCTTAGAATAATCCTTAGAGACGAAGGATGAACTGAGCAGATCAAAAATATAATAAACTAGCTGAACCCACGGTTACACCCGTATTATTTAGGGTTACTGCTTCGCACACAGTCTCAATGCGACATTTATTTATATATATATTTATTTTAGAACCACCAGTGGTTATTACAAGAATGCATTCACAATAATAAAATGCAATTAATTCTTAGTCACTTGCATAACCTTTTAAGGTAGCCACTGCATGCACAAATAAGTGAGCAGTATAAATATTAGTGTTTATGAATATTGATAGTAAAAAAAGGCAGGCCGCTAGCTTTAAAAGATGATAAAGACGAACAAATTGTATAGTCAAAAGAACAAAATATTTTATGGTAATACTAATGCAGAAATATCGTAGTAATAATAATTATTTAGGATTTAAAATACATAAATAATGATTGAAATCGAACTAGTAGTTATTAAACTAAACACGTGCTGTCTTGTGACAATAGTAGTTTAGTAGTTAGTTATGAAATTAGTGTACTTATGAATAAAAAATATAAGAGCATGTTCCGACGTATTTCAAGTTTATATAGTCTATTGTGACACGGTTTAAAATATAATGTAAAAATAAAATTAAAATAAAATAATATCAACAAAACTTTGCAAAGATGTTTTCCTTAACTTCTTTTGTAAAATAAAAATCTAAATAACTATGTTTCCTTATTTTATTTTCGTTTAAATTACCTTTAAAGAACTCAGTGTTAACCTTGAACAAGCTTACATTTGTTTGTTCTAGTGTAAATTCTAATTAAACTAAAGTGCCGTTAAACTTTCTTTTATTTGCTTGCGTGCGCGTTTCGGGGTGTTAGAAGAGAGATTATTCTAATAAGGCCGGCTACAGTGTTAGAACTGACAGTAAAAATGTAGTGCGAATTACATTTTAGGAGAGGCACTTCGCAGTTCTAGACCTACCCTATTACATTATACGAAGAAACTAATGATATCTAACTATTAACCCTTAGTCGTGAGTAAGGATTTCTTTATTCAAAAGTAACGATGGAACAGAATGCTGACTTCGTACAGATTTGTTTGCGATCTTATTCGAAATTCACGTAATAAAATCCATTGAATCCACCTTCTCCCGGTGATAAAAACATAATTAAGTAAGTAGTGACAGGTTAAGGTTTACGATCATCATAGTAATACAATTGCTCGAGGAAAATCCTTCCGGTTGACTTGTACAAGAAAATAAGAAAGAGATTTGTTGAAATTGGTTCAATTTGCCCTCGAAGCGGTGATAAACATACAAATAAGAGCCATAATAAACTGTCTGTTACGCTTGTATTATGTTAATAATCTACAGATTGGAATTTACCGAGGTTACCGCAAAATATTTGCATGTGGCTTTAACTACAATGAATTTTCAATTACCACAAATTTCCCATACTATTGTTACAATTTTTTATTATAGACCCCTTTTATTGGTAATATGAAATTTTATTTGACTATCCGAGATTTGAATATTGTTATTTTATGTTTATAATTCTATTTAATGTTTTCTGGGTCGTTGGTTTATGTTAATATATGTTTAATCATAGGTAAATATATGCTAAAACAATTTAAATACAATTTAAACGTATAAAATACATTTAAATACAACTTTACAATTTATCTTTTGAATAACTAAAAAGTAGCTGTTTCAAAATTAGGAAGTTACTTTTATTAATTAAACCAGTTCTTAAAAAAAATATCCTCCAGTTTAATATACTACATTAATTTATCAGGGGTAACGCGACAGAGGTAATACCTACGTTACAACCAGAAAATACTTTATCGTAAAGCTGTAACACCTGCAGAATACAAATATAAATACTATCGCGCAATCATTGCTTCCTATTATATAGATATAGTAATAAATATTTATTTCGGTACTTGTTTATATACCCCACTGGACAAAGCCCATAAAATTATACACAGTAAAAGTCCTCCCAAAAAAGTATAGTAAAAATCGTCGACAAATCCGACTAAATATACTTTTAAGGGGAATATAATCTAGGAAAATCGGTATCCTGCGACACCACTCGGGTTTATGTGGTCGTGAAATACGGCAATTATCATAAACGGGACGTTTTCGTCATTCAACGAGAGCCATTAGAGCGGGCTGGAGCGCTCGCGAAATGGCAGGCTTTATTGTATGTGTGTAATATGTACATACACGCTTACGCACACTTGGATATATGGATTTTTTGTACACCAGGATTACTTGCTTGTCTTTCCGATAGTTTTATCTTCGGAAGAATATTGCGGTTTGATGAAGGTGAAGGTAGAGATCACGGCTTCATTATCTACGGTGAAAGACAGGTTATTTCAGCTGTATCTACTTATAAACAAATGAAACCCATTCAAAATAAACGTTGAGTATATAATTTTTATATTCTTTAATATCAATAACTTGTCATGTTTATCACTACCAAAGATCTTTATAATATTATTATTCTTGAAATTTAGTAGACGTCTACATTTTAGTGATTGTTTGCGTTTTAGTGAGTTTTATTCGTGGACATGACCATAAAATAAACTTAATATTATGTCCACGAATAAAACTCACTAAAACGCAAACAGTTTTAGTGAGTTTTATTCGAGGACATGACCATAAAATAAACCTAATATTATATTTAGCTAACAGCCTAATACCTAATTATAAACTAACAGTCTCAGAAAACTTCACGAGTTTTTATATAAGAAGTACCGCACCTTAGTCAATACAATAAAGAAAAATAACAATAGCGTAAACCTCGGTGTCTCTACCCGATACAGGCAACCTATATGTTCCCATATAATGGGTTAAAATGTCCTGTTCAGTTATGTAAGGTTTGAAGACCCACGAAATACTTTTTATTTCTCCTACAAGCATAGAAATACAGTATCTTCCAATACCTTATTTTTTATTCGACAGAAATTGGTTGGTTCAATACATAGTTTGCAAGAAAAGCGTCTGTTTTGTGTGTTACTTATGGCAAAAGTTCTCGCTGTAGTGACATTATTAGGTGTTATTGGGGTTTTTACTACATTTGGTACTCAACCTGAGGTTTGTATCAACTTCTTATAACAGAAATTGGTTGGAATATGGACTTATTTGGAACAACGATACGTTTGGATGTTTCTTATGGAGTTTATGGCAAAAGTTTGCGTAGTTTGGTAAATGTCATTAGTAGAAACAACTTTTGTGTGCCATTGAATACGCATGGCTTGTTAGTTTTTAGTACTGTATTGGCGCTTTTTATGTTTATAACATTCTACAATACGCATGAGTTTTTATAAAAAGGCGTGTGATATGATGACTATTTGGTATTGAATATTATGAGCCCTACCGCAATACAACAGCATAGTTTTGCTTCTTTCTCTTTCAATATCTAACAGGTCACAGAATTTGATGCTACCGTTTACAAAATGATAAAATGTATTTTGCCGTTACTGCCTTATTACATTTTGATCCATTAGGTTGAAGCCCAATGAATGGACCTAATATTGTGACTCACTTTATAGATGTAAGTTCATCAATGAAATCAACTTAGTCAATCACGGTGCGGTATCAATAGGTAGTTCTATTAGATTTTATTAAAATGAATAGGTTGGTCGATCTTTTGCTCTATTATAGGAGTGGATGCCCGCAAATTATTTTGTGATGAACCTGATATTTTTCTGTATCTGTTCAGTTTTATTGTGTATAACATATTTTTTTGTGTATTTCAGAATTTATTAGTATGTTTATAAATTGTGTCGATTGCCATAGATTTTATGTGTTCTTTGGAACATAGTTTCCATTTCGATTTAAAGTTCCAACGAAAAGTTCTTCACCCAAAATAAAACAGCCGGTACATGAAAACTCTTTTAAATAGCTTTTAACATTGTGGCACAATCTTTATATACACAACTGTTCTAATGTTCGCTGTATTAAAAAAGATAAAGTTCGCCAAGAATAGTTTGAATTTGCGAAAACCCTTTTCGCCCCGTCGACTGAAAATGGGTGAAAAAGGTTTTGCAGCGGTAGTCTATTTATATGCATACAGTTACCTAAACCAAAACGTGGACCGACATTATACAGGACCCTTAAGTCACTGGAGAAGATAAACTGAATTATCATACCAGTCACCCATCCAAAGGACCTTGTTAGTAGCTGCTGCTTGATTTTGAAGCTTTTTGTACACGTATAATATTTATGAACACGTCTAACAAAATAGACTAAGCACACTCAGTCAGGTAGGTGAAACAATGCCAGCCATGTATAAAAACGCTTTTACACTACTATATTACTTGATTACCTAGGCTGCAGTGATCTTAAATTATATCGAACTAGATGACGCCAGCAGCTACGCCTGCTTTTTTTTTAAAATTTACCTATTTTGGCCGATCCCGTGGGAATTTCGGGAAATCCCTTCTTAGTGCACCCCTACGGTCCCCAAGGAACATACATGCCAAAATTCAGCTTCCTACGCCCAATAGTTTCGGCTGTAGCGTGTCTGTCAGTCAGTCAGTAACGCAAGGATTTTATATATTAAGATTTTGTCACTCAGAAATTTTCGCAAAAAGTTCAGCTGTCCCTGAACTCACAGCTATATTCAAATTAATCTCATAATCACATTATAAAAAACACACGTAGGTGCTACGCCAATCTCTCATTGTAGTAACTACTCTTATGCAGTTTCATAAAGCAGCACCACGCTTAAACCACTTCACGTACCAACCTACTTAGGTATATAGCTACAGGTATACCTACATATATAACTACATAATATATAGGCGTAATTACCATGGCAGACGTGATTTATGACGGCAGTAACATTTTCGGTAAGCAGGTGAATGCCATCTATCCACCTGTTGTGATACCCCTAACGTTTTTTACGACCCCCATGGGGCTACGAGTGATCTCTTAATGATTATAATGACATTACTTCGGTTTGACGATCGGTGGTGCGGAGACGAAAAGGTTTTGACAATATAGGACGAATTGTTTGTGTAGTGATGGATTAAGAATGCAAGAGTCACTATACCATTTCATTCCGTCATAATCGATTTTAAACTTTCGCGACTTGTATACATTATACAAAATAATTATAACCAAAATACCATTAACCAAACAAAATAATTTAGCGGCTCTTAATCGGGTTAACTTAACTTATTTAAGGTATAAATACCTATTTGTTTCCGATGTTTCGCTCGTCTTGCACCGATCGTGGTCGCGGAGAGACTACGAGAAACTTCGGAAACAAATAGGTATTTATACCTTAAATAAGTTATGTCAACGCGATTAAGAGCCGCTAAATTATTTTGTATCATTCCGTCATGTCCTAAGATGCGACTATGGATAACAAATTAAGCAAATAATGTATTTGTGAAACAACGAAAAATTCGACATCAAACCCCAAGCCTGTTGTTAAGTACGCAAAATTCTCATATTGACTCACAATGTTTTTTTGAATGAAATTCGGCGAGTGTAACGTCTGTCGTACGATATTGTTAGTTGCCGGATATACTTTTTTCCAAATAGGATGTCCTAAAAGCAAATATCGTTATGTAAACATTTTAAGGTAAGAAAAGACTCCATAAGTATTCCTTGCGTTGTCAGTCACAATAAAAAGATCAATAATCTTTCGTTCAACACGAAAATTTAACAGCAGTCAGGCCGCGCCTCTTCTCTTAAGGTTATTAAAACTTTTTTTGCTTATCTACGGCTATGGTCTTTTTATACAAACAATACATAGCACCTCACATTACATAGTACTATAAATAGTACAGGGTTACTAAATGTTGCATGTTCTAGCTGTACAATATTAAGCTGCTTTGGTGATTCTACTATCTAATACTATCTAAATAATTTTGCTTCAAATTAAGTCCAAGACTCTTTAAAATATTGGAGTGTTTTATAATTTGATGCTTGGGAAAAAACTCAATGCCTCAAAGTCGTTTCTTATTCAAGAAGAATGCAGTACCTACCTACTTGAATTTATATTCGTCATCGGCCCTGTATATATACTGTCCCACTGCTGGGCACGGGCCTCTTCTCACTATGAGAACGGTAACGCCATAGTCCACCACGCTGCTCAAGTGTGGCTTGGCAGACTTCACATGTCTTTCGAGAACATTATATTATAGAACTCTCAGATATGCAGGTGTCTTCTCGATGTTTTCCTTTACCGCTTGGCAAGCGATAATTAACTATTTAATACACACATAACTTCGAAAAGTCATTGGTGCGCGCCGTGGATTCGAGCCTGAGACCCTCTGCCTAGCAGTCCGTCGCGGCGTCGGTCATTCCACTGGGCTATTGCTGCTCTCATGTGTTTATGTACTCCACAAAATGTTATTTATGAACTACAAGATTATACTTATGTCTAGTATTTACAGTGTGAAGATCACTTTTTTTACTAAATTTGTCAATATTCCTGTGGACATATAACAGATTATCGTATATATATTGCGATACAACAGTTAGAATGCCTATCTCACTGAACTTTTCTCTTAGAGAAACACGAGGACCGAGGTTATAAATTCCCCTTATTGCTCTTTTCTGCAGAACGAATATTGTGTTAAGGTCTGCAGCATTCCCCCAGAGAAGAATCCCATAAGACATAATACTATGAAAGTAACTGAAATAAACCATTCTAGCTGTATCTATATCTGTAAGGCGTCTAATTGTCTTAACTGCATAAGCTGCAGAACTAAGTTTGCCCGAAAGTCTTTCTATATGCGTACCCCATTGAAGCTTGGTATCAAGCATAATACCTAGAAACATAGTTGTCCCGACGGGCTCAATTCTGGATTCCTTAAGTTTTACATTGGTTTCCACCTGTTTAACATTGGGCATTGAGAATTTTAATAGTTTGGTTTTCTTATCATTAAGTAATAAATTATTTACATTAAACCAATTAACAACTTTAGAGAGTGCATTGTTTACTTCGTCAAAATTTGTCTGCTGTCGTCTAATATTAAAAATTAAGGAGGTATCATCCACGAACAACACAATCTCATGATTTTTCTTTACGTAATAGGGTAGATCGTTAATATAAATCAAAAAAAGAAATGGTCCGAGGATTGAACCCTGCGGGACTCCCATTTTTAAGGCAGAACCTGGAGATGTCTTGTCATTGATCTTCTGGACCTTCTGGATTCGGTTGCCCAAGTAAGAAATCAGGAGATCGAGAGCTTTGTTCCTAATGCCGTAATGATACAATTTCCTGACCAGAGTGTCATGATGAACACAATCAAATGCTTTTGACAAGTCGCAAAAAATAGCTAACGCATCTTGCGACTTCTCCCAAGCAGCAAATATACTTTTGAGTAACTCAACTCCTGCGTCAGTAGTCGAACAAACCGTAAATCTCGTAAATCCGAACTGTTTCTCGTGAAGTAAATTATGACTATTAAAATAACTAAATAACTGACTAAGAATTAAATTTTCAAAAATTTTACTAAGTGTCGGTAATACAGAAATAGGTCGAAAATTAGAGGGTCGGTTGTGTCACCAGATTTAAATAAAGGTATAACTTTACTATATTTCATTAAGTCAGGAAATATTCCAGAAGCAACGCAACCATTGAACACCTTTGCAAGATGTGGAGCAATTATGGTAATAATAGATGAAGTAGTCTTCACTGACAATCCCCACAAATAGTCTTTTTCATATTTATAGTTTTAAATTGTTTAAGAATATCGTCAGTAGTAACAACAGTAAATTCAAAAGCTGCATCACATTCTGGCACGCAGTCCCTAAGAAGCATTTCAGCAGACATGGAAGATGAGTTGAGCGACTCTGTTGTCACTATAGGTATATTAGCAAAGAAATTCTCAAATTCTGTCGCAACTTCCAGGTCCTCTGCTATACTCACATTATTGATTTTTAAAAGGTAGTCGCGGCTGCGTGCTTTGGCTCTGCCAGTTTAATTATTGATGACATTCCAGGTAGCCTTTATAGTGTTTTCTGATAATTTTATTTTATTTCTCAAATAAATAGATTTTGCTGTATTATAAGCTTGTCTAAATGTTTTAGAATATTTTCTTACGTAATTAATAAAGGTCTAACTATTATTATAAGATTTTTCACTATACAGTTCATAAAACCTAATCCGGCTTTTATGAATACCTTCAGTTGCCCAGTCACTAAACATCAGACGGTCAGTTACATTTAATTTTTTGGATGTAAATACAGTCTGAAATTCGTCATTAATTAAGTTGAATAAAGAGTTATATAACTGATCCGGATGGTCATCAAGAGGCAACCAATTCCTTTTTCGAGATAAATTGTTTTTAAAAGTTTTAAGACGATTCTGGTTTATTGGTATATATTTAACAATTTTTCTGTGGTCTTTCGGACATTCTCTTGGACAATAGATTAACTGCCCACTGTGATCTGACTGAAGCATATTAATCAAAGATTTGTGTAATGGTTTTATACTAGTAAATATATTATCAATACAAGTACCACTTGTGGCAGTCACTCTAGTTGGTTCATAGAAATTATGACATAAATTGTATGACTTAAATAAATAAAAAAAAAAGATAGTTGAAGAGCATTTTTCTAATATGTTAATGTTAAAGTCTCCACAAATAGCAACCGTTTTACGAAAATTACAAACTTTGCTTAGAGCATCCTCCATAATAACTAAAAAACTTTCAAATGGTGCACATGGAGGTTTGTATACGCTCATAACAATGAACTGCTCAAACTCAACACATGTAATCTCTTCTACTCACTCAACAGAGAGGCTCACAATGTCAGTCCTTTCTTTAAATTTTAGAAATTTACTTACTATGATTAACGAGCCACCATGGATAAAATTTTCTCTACTGAACGAGCTTGCAACCTGGTGGTTATTAAAATTGAATATGAACTGGTGGCTTCTTAGCCAATGTTCTGTAATGCATAAAATATCAATATTGTTACAGTTCATAAACAATTCCAATGCTAACTCCTTACCCATCAACCCTTGTATATTTTGATGCACCAGGTTGAAACAATGTTTAGAATTATTTTTTGTAAGTGTGGTTGATGGAACTATACATTTGTCACTTAAACTGGGTACAGAATTTGATGTCTTATTAAATATATTGCCAGAGATTGACTCTATTGTCTCAAAATTTAATTTAACGAATTTGGAACGGATTCCAAGCTTATATTGCATGTCAAATTTGACTGCTCAATAAAAGCAGTGTGGTTAGCCAAAACCTTGGCTAAGTTATTAATACAATAAGCTAGCGATGATGCTATTTGTCTATTATAAAATTGTGATTATAATAATTATCATATGTCAAATAAAAATTTCTAATTAACGCATTAGAGTCAATAATGTCAATCAAATTATTATAAATGTCATAGTATGCAATTTTGAATTAATCTTAAATGGCATAGTATGCAATTTTGAATTAATCTTGAATCTGTTCAAATTCAAATCGTTTATTTGCGAATATAGGTAAGTATAGATGGAAAAAATACAATGGTTCGGCTATATTCAGCTTGTCAAGCGTGCAATTATATTTGTATGATTATTAGGCTTAGTTTTTGCAATTATGTGATTTAAACAAGTCAGTGAAATTAGAATTTATACAATGTCAATATTTTGTTAATTACGTAAATTTAATTTAAATTCATTAGCGTTAATAATTATTATATAAGTCATCAAATCAATTAAATTTGTCATTAAGATATTCTTGAATAGTATAATAAGCCTTATTAGTCAATAATTGTTTTAATTTATACTTAAAGATATCTGTGCTAGCACTGTCCATTATATATTTTGGCAAATGTTTGTAAACTCGAGGTGCCATGCAAAGTATACTCTTATTTATTTGTGATGTATTGTTCTGTGGATAGGAAATATTATTATTTAGTCGCTTACTCTTTAATCTTTCAAACAAGGCCTTATGAGTGTGTACAAACACAGATACCTCATAAATATAAATACACGCCAATGTCAAAATTTTGAGATTTACAAAATAGGGTTTACAGGAATCAGTCGTCTTAATCTTAACACACATCAACAAAGTCTAGGGATATCTTAATCCTAAATTATTTACGAGTTTATAGTTTAGAACCTTGTTAGTTTCCACAAAAAGTTTATATACAGATTAAAACCTCTTTTATTCTATTTTCAAAATTTGAACATGGAAAGAAAAAAAACAAAATAATAAACAAAATATGGCGGCAAATTTGCTAGTAATTCGTTACATTAAAGAAAGTTAAAACTGTTTTATTATAATTATTAATGAAAAGGGTTTTTAATTGTTTTTCTTTTTTAATTTAACGTGACGTACGAACTTTAAAAGTCATGTCACGTCGTCATTTGAGTCGAGATGAAATGTTACGAGCCGTGGGCATGTTAGAAAATGGTGCAATTCAACGCGTCGTTGCTGAGGCCCTACATACCAGTCAAAATGTGATATCAAGGTTGTGGTCACGTTATCGCAGTACTGGAGATGTGGCCGAACAGCACACAGGTAGATATCGTGTTACTACGCAGAGACAGGATCGATTTCTCCAAATGACCGCCAGAAGACAACCCAATATCACAGCGCTGCAACTAGTGCAAAGGCTCCAGGAGGACCACCAGCTGCTGGTAAGCGACCAAACCGTGCGAAGAAGGTTACATGAAGTTGATCTTCATGCTCGAAGACCATTGCGTGTTCCAGCATTGCGACGTGGCAATCGCGGTCGGCGGCTTTCGTGGGCTCGGGAGCATTTACCATGGAGTGACGAACAATGGTCTTTGGTGCTGTTCACCGATGAGTCCCGGTTTGGGTTTCACCCGGATTCACGAAGAACACGCGTTTGGAGAGCTCCAGGGAGAGTTAGCCGTCTACGGCACCCTCAGGAGGTCCACCCATACCAAGGCGGGACAATCATGGTGTGGGCAGGAATTCGTCTTGGCGGACGAACCCAACTCGTTTGGATCCAAGGCAGCATGACTGCACAAAAATACCACGAGGAGGTAGTAAAGCCCGTTATTGTCCCACACAGAACTCAAATAGGCCATGAATTTCTACTCATGCACGATAATGCTCCTTGCCATACGGCGCGGCTGGTATCGACCGCTCTCCGAGAGCACGATATTCAAGTTTTGGATTGGCCTGCACAGTCGCCCGACTTAAATCCTATCGAGCATGCCTGGGACATGTTACAACGAAAAGCTTTGAGAGATTTTCCACCAAATTTGACGACTGAACAACAACTTTACGAACACTTGCAAAGGACATGGGACCTCATACCGCAGCAAGACATTGACAATTTAATTTTAAGTATTAACAATCGATGTCGATGTGTAATCAATGTAAGAGGTGGCAACACTGATTATTAATGATTAGATTTTACAAGATTTTTTCCATTTTTATTAAAATTAATAGTTTTTTAAGAAGAAATGTTTGTTGTTATCATACTAATTTTCCATGATGATTAAAAAAAATATTTTTTTTATTTAAAACAAAAAAAAACACGAAATGTTTTTTATTTTTATTAAAGACCTTAAAATAATCTATGATTCTTCTATTTACTGTATCAGAAAATTCTTCATAGATTTTTAGATATTTGATGAAATATAAAATATCCCTAGACTTTGTTGATGTGTGTAGATCGCAAACATTTTTTTTGGGCCTTAAATACAGTTTCTTTGTTTACTGAGTTACCCCAAAATATGACACCAAATCTCAAAATCGACGCTACATACCCATAATAAGCAGTGATTACAGCAGACTGATTTACAACTTTTCTCAGCATATAAAGTGCATAGGCGAATTTGTTAATCTGTTGCGTCTGTCATTCATACAATTATACAAATTTTAAATGATCTTTCGAGTTATATACCGTACATACCTTTGTTTGGAGTAACCGATATTTCGGCATTATTGCAAGCGCCATGTTAACGGATGTACTGAATCTCAATATATAAAATCCTTGCGTTACTTACTGACTGACAGACACGCTACAGCCGAAACTATTGGGCGCAGGAAGCTGAAATTTAGCATGTATGTTCCTTGGTGACCGTAGGGGTGCACTAAGAAGGGATTTCTCGACATTCCCACGGGATGGACTAAACGGGTAAATGCAATGCTAAAAAAAAATGCAGGCGTAGCTGCTTCCGTCCTCTAGATATATTTAAATTCCTAAATTATGCAAATGTTACATATTGGATTTAAAATAACAAATTACTTCTGACGGTTATAAACACGGTTTAACTCTGGCCTTACAATGTGTTTCCAATAAACCAAAAGGTTCAAAACAACAGCTTTCACAATAACACGAGGTTTCAGTTATTTCAGATTCACCATGATCACAGGCAAAAATTCGAACAAAAATGGACCAAAATAAAAGCTCTCGGAAAATATTAATTTAAATTTCTTTACTAATATTATTACATGTACTTTAAAAATTCTTACCTGATAATCATCTGCTCTTAAAAATCAAACTTTACGCGAAACATTATTTTAGGGCAAAAGCGCGCATTACTTTGTTTGCTATTATAATACACCTAGATAGGCAAATTCCATCACAAGCCGATACAAGTTTCTTTCCTATTGAACAAAGCTTTACACTAGTTTTCACAATAAAACAAGAAATGATCAGTCAATCAATAGAGGTGGTATTTGTCTACCGCAGAACAGACAAATAGTGGAAACGTTTGCATACGTTGTAGGCACGTGACAAATCGGAGGCTTCATTTTGTGACGACGGCGATGACATTATTGGAGCATTAGTGTTAATTAGGAGCTCACCTGTTTCATTGTTGTGTAAGTGTGCAATTTGTACACACACATACAAATAGCTATGTGTGATTTATGAATTGGGTCTCTATGACGTAATTGATTGAAAATAAAGGTCTATCTTCTGCTTGTACCTACGTTTCGGGATGGTTTTCAGCAGACAGTTACGGGATGACTGATCTTTGACGATAGAATCCCGTTACATGAATATTGGTATATGATCATATATTGGTATATCGTCATATATCATATATAGGAGGTCGATCTTATTTGAGTTTATTTAAATTAGATTGGATGCGACGCCTATGATAAAAAAGCAAAGGTTTAATCTTTTTAATTCGTTACCTTGTGATTTTGCTGTTCAATAAATTGATCTACACCTATAAAGTAAAACAAACTTATAACTTATATATTGAATTGTTCAACAGACCTGTGGCAAAAGCACGCACCTTTGATACATATTTTAAAGCACTCCGTTAAAGCAATCTGTAGTACACTAGATAACTTAATTTCCAAGTACGGCTCTATTCCAAGGTTAACAGCAGGCAGTGAACGCCCGAGGGGCCTTTAAACTATGTACTCGTAGATAACATACTTTAACGCTCGCTAACTTCGCAGTTCGCACTGAGAAACCTTTTAACTATCTTTTTATAAAAGATACTTTAACGCTAGTTTTTTGGTTCATGGACTTTCTAAAGAAATTTCTGATTTGAATCTGAAGTTTCAGCAGAAATTTAGAGATGAATAGGCGTTTGTATTTAGTATATTTGAACGGAATCCCAAGTGAAATTATCGGATAGCTCCCAGATGATAACGTAAAAATAAATTCCAATCTTCAGTGCGGTTGACTTTTATGACGTTCAAGGTCATAGAATCTAGGCGTGGCTATTTATGAAGAAAAATAGGATGCTTAATTTATTTATTTGGAGCTAAGCAGAGCTCAAATCTAAATCTTTATTTCAGTAGATAATGGTTTACACTACACACACTGCTTATTTGGTTTATACAATACACCAAATAAGCAATGTCAAAAGTATAAACGTATTGGAATTTGGGTAAGGATGGTATTTGCAAATGTTAAGGTACATACACATTACGATTTTACTTTTGCACCAGCTTGAACAAATCTCATGACAACAAAGTGTAGCCAAACAGTAAATAAAAATATTTCATTGCAACCAACTCAATCTACAAAACCTATAACAAACAGAAAACCACACGAAACGTCATAAACTTTACGGCATATCAACTTATAAAAAGCTGAATATTTTTCTGGATTGAAAATCCTAAGTTTTATACTCCGGTCCAAGAAGCCTAAGTGACAAAGTGTAACACAAAATGTACTATTACATTATTTTATACGCGCTCCCGTAGTGTCAAAATAACATGGGCGACTTGATAAGCTTGCTTCAAAATACTGTGGAGTTCGCAATAGGTTCTCATATGGCCCCATATAAAACATAATATAATAAGTAAATAAAGCGGCTCACGTCGGGTGATATAATAAAACGTTAACGTTTCAAGCTGTGTACCAAATATTCAGTTAAGGTTGGATTACTGAGGCAGATACAAACATTACGTGACCAGCATCAGATGTGGACATCTACTTAACAGATACAACTTATAATAAAAGGCTTTATTAAGGAAACATATTGTTGTGTAAACATCCCTTTCCAAACATGCTTTATTGAAATGCTACAGTTTGTTATATTGCCAATATTCTCCGTCCATATTCGCTCTTTGTATCTGTAACTGAAGCAATATTGGTTAGGAAACCTCGCCTTTATTAAAATGTAGGTCAAAGATGCTGGGGAGACTTCAGTTTTCTTTAGAACGTTTAATACGAATAAAGTTAGTGGTATAGAATTCACTGAAGCTAGGGTTCTAATGAAAACATTTTATAATAACTAACTATTTTCTTATTTAAATGTGGAAAGGACTATTCTACATCAACAGTTCAGCTTTTCTCAAGTATTTAGATAGCAAAGACAATATGACCTTTCTTATACAAATAATAACAAGAGCACCAAATCTCATATCATCTGAGACTATCCTACTACGTAATAAAGTTTCATAATTATGCCCTTGTTGATTTTGCATCTTTTACCGTTACCTCTAAAAGGCCATTTCACCCTCTTGTGAGCAGTATAAATGAGAAATGTACAATGTAATATTGTGTTGGGGGCAGAGGTAAATTGTCAGAATATAACAGAGGGAAACTAGCAAGCTCTTTGAAATTAATTTCTGTGTGCCTTAGAGAATATGAACAAGAGTGCAGTCTTGGGTTTCACTTTGACCTCGCTATTTACAGAGACGGGCACAGCTAAGCGCCACAACATAAATATATTCACCAATAGTTTGGTGGCCTGTAAATACACTGTTCAGTGGCTCTGATTATACGCCGGTTTACGATTTGTTTGTTGTGTCTAAGTGCAATTTAGTACGTTCTTATTTATAACATTTATGTTTTTGAGAGAATATAATATTTGTATGCATGTGTGCCGTTACAGGCTCTGACTAGTTTAGGATCAAATAAAGGAATGTGGATAAAAATAAATGATGTTAATTTATTTTCTTTTTGTTTTTCTCCTATCGGATACGCAGCGCCGGTGCATACACAGCCTTTAAATAATCGTAGTGAGGTATTTGATTCGACGTTGTGGCTTATGCTCGAGTCCATATGCTGCAGTGATTGTACACTGTTTGTATTGCGATTGATTTATTATTATCATCACGGGCCGTTACGCTTCGCCCTGGTTGCGGATCTCTCCCGAGGGCTTAAGGTGTAATTACAGAGTGATGCAGAGGCTTATAGTCTGATTTTATAGCACGTATATGCATTTTAAGTATGTTGTAAATGGTAATAAAAATACTTATTTCTGTATTTTTTAATACTAGTCGAGCTGATAATATATCATGTAAAGCAATAATAGTGACAATTTTGAAAATAATTATTAGGTCAACCTGTAAATAAACTGACTGTGTTGTAAAACCAAGGGCTTTGAATTTTGCCCGCTTCAGGTTCTTATACCGCCATGAAACTCGCCAATTATTTATTGATTAATACTATAATATGGCAAACAAACAGCAAATGCCTAGTGGAGATACCAACAGACTGCCATACAGAGGGGTTCTAATCCACAGCGCGTACGAATGAATTTTCGGAGTTATGTGCGTATAAGATTGTTAATTATTGCTTGTCCTGTGCCTCGGACAGCACGTTAAGCCGTCAGTCCCGGCTGTCATCAAGATCTTTAACAGTCTTTATAGGGCGTTGGTAACTAAATAAACCGACACTAGTCCATACCATGGAATATCGCTATCCACTCGGGTTGCAGAGGTCAGACAGGCAGCCGCACTGTGGAAAAGCTAATATTCAGCCAAATCCGGTTAAACTAGTAAGCGGACCCTGGGTTGAAACAGGGATAACGCTAGAAGGAAAATGATGACGATAATATGGCACCATTAACCTGGTATGATGATGGAGGTTAAAAGTAGGCGATGAAATCTTGGAGTGGCACTAAAGGCAATAAAAACGTGCCGTTTAGTTTATTTGAACTATTATTTTATTGGTTTACCGGTTGTTCATTTGGGTTTCGCTGATTACCTTTTTTCCAAACTGAAACCATAAAAGTATTGAAGTAAACAACACACTTAAATAAAACAAATCAAACAAATAAAACAAAAATAAATGAACATAGCTTGAAACAAATGGTTTTCAATGTATGGGGAAAGTGAACGACAACTGGTAATGAATGAGTTGAAGATTTAATAAAATTAACTGTAATCCTAAATCACTGATTAATAGTAGATTCTATAGATGAAAATTAAATACCTGAAATATTTTCGGTACGCATTGGTTACATATTTTATTTTAATATTTTTAGGTGCTAACATTACATCTATCTATACTAAGGGCGGTTTCAGATTAGCGTTTAATAGGCGCGTATAAGCTCGTTTTTGGAAGCGCATGTAGGCACGTATAGGTGCGCCTTTTGGCACACGCGCAACTCGTACGAGCGTTGACGCGCTTCTAAGGTCGTATAAGCACGAGCCGTCAGAATCCATGTTGATACTGACAAGATGTCTCTGCGAACACGCCGAAATATGCCCGTTTACGCAAGTCCAGTTTTTAGAAGCGCGTAATGTAGCGCGCGTGTAAGCGCGTATGCTAAAACGACCGTATACGCGCAGAAAAATACGCGAACGCCCTTATAATATATTAAAGCTGTAGAGTTTGTTTGGTTGAACGCGATAAACTCAAGAACTACTAGTTTGTTTTAAATTAATGTTCTTGTGTTGGATAGCCCATTTATCTGCATCACGCTATGAGCCAAGGTTACGCAATAGTAGCCCTAAAGTTGTAACCGCGGTTTTCCTCTAAATTGTGCATTATATTTTAAAGCTTCTTGTGTAAAATGATTTTACTGCTTATATACTAATATATAAAGCTGAAGAGTATGTTTGTTTGGTTGGTTGAACGCGCTAATCTCAGGAACTACCGGTCCGATTTGAAAAATTATTTCAGTCTTAGATAGGTTATTTATCGAGTAAGGCTATAGGCTATATAGCATCACGCTATGAGCCACGGGAGCGGAGCAGTAGCCTTAAATAACGCGGATGTAACTGCGGGCATCATCTAGTTCATAATGAAATGAAATATCAATTCACCTGTAGACGACCTGAATTTTAAAGTTAAAGTAACCATTTCATTACAGCTTATAGGATTTCCTTATCACATTTCCCAGCATCGTTCCTTATACCTGCTTTCAAAGAAACCCTTTTCAATATTGTTCTTAAGCCACCCGAAGGTACAAAAAAATTACAACATTTGCCACACACACTCGCAATTTATTATTATTAACACACGCATATGTAAATTTTATGTGTTTTACCTTGTAGTTGGTTAAGTAAGCTAAATGACAAGCTCAGTCTAGGTGAAAAAAAGGTTTAGTATTCTTATCTATCTACAGAAGACCTTAGTACAAAAATCTGTAGTTCAAACACATACTTATGTTCGCTGAGTTTAACTGCAAATGATTTGTATTACAGTAAAATTTTGTATACTTTGTGATGGTATCGTTTAGGCAAAGAGTTGGAGGATGATCTTTTTTTTTATAGATACACGCCTGTATCCCCGAAGGGGTAGGCAGAGGTGTAATATTACACCCACATTTCGCCATGAATTTTTAGGTCCCACGTAATAGGGGGCGAGCCTATTGCCGTAACCGGGCCCATACTCCGTGCTGTTACTGAGAATTCGGAAAAACCCAGTAACACTTTTGCCCTACCCGGGAATCGAACCTGGGACCTCCGATCAGCAGTCTCATACGCTATCCACTGGACCACGCAGGCAGTTTTTCTTTTCAATCTTAATTTTAATTTAATAAAAAGGATTTTAGGAGCTTTTATTTCCTTTCACCTGTTCCGCTTTGTATTGAGCTGAAATTTAGCATGCAGGTGTAAATCGCATGACAACGCAATATAATTACGACATCGAGTCGATCTGATGATGAAAATGGAAAATGGCCATAGGCACGCGCAATAAAACCATGCAAACCCATCCAGTTTCAGCTTGTTTGATTTGTCTTGACGAGTACTTCGATACTTTTATGTAAAGTTTTGTTGTAAAAAATATTTTAATTTATTACATGTTGCATCACGACGATCATCATCTTATCATTTTCAGTGACAAGATTATTAATTCCCTCTGGTGCTATCTACTAAGGGAATAGTGGGGCTTTTCTTTTTCTGTTTAAAGCAAAAAAAGAAAAAGAAATCATTGCTAATCCATCCCCAAATAGGAGATTTGAAGAAGTCCTGTTGAGATTTTTCAACTTATAAAAAAGTAGAATGATTGATCCATGTTGCAAAATGCCCTCGTTTTAAAATTATTATCGTTAAAGACCGCATTAACCACCACAGCTGCGGCGTGTTGTTACAGCTGCTAGATAATATGCAAAGTACCCTATTATGGCAGCCGATAATGTCCATTAGGCCATAAAAAGGCTAACTGATAACCCCTAGAATGAAGCTTACACCACATTGTACAGGTTATATTATGCGAGAGATAAGCTGGTTAGCCTGTGTTTAGTGGGACGGCTTTTGTCACTACTGGACGATTTAATAAACAAAGTAAATATTTAAACTTTTAAATATATAAAAATCAAAATAACTGTATGTTTCTCTTTCGAAATTATAAAGTAAAAATATGGTAAAACACGATATACCTAATATTTTAAAGTAATCTTGGAGGGTAGAAGTGTGTTACGTAGGCTTTGTCTCGACTACCGAATTTAAAATTTTAGGGACATTTTCATATAATGACACCACACTAGTCTGTCTTTTGGAGGCAATACCAACGACCACGAACTATTCATATTACATGCTATGTGGTTTTGCTTTAATAAAAGGTCATGATGAAAATTCATTCACATGATTTAATTAATTAATGAAATCACCCACAAATACATAATTTCAGCTATTACGGTATTTTCAATACCGTTTTTCAGCCCGTTTCAATTAGTGTCATGATATAATTACTAATTATTAACGTAAGAAAACCAGCTACCTATGTGGCATTACAAATATTTTTTTGCGTTCGTGACCTTTATTACAAAAATCGAGACTGCCTTCTATTTTAGTCTTACTTACAAGTAACTCTAGAGTAAACTCACCTTGAAAGTTTCCCAGTTCATTCTAAACGCAAAACTCTTGACTTTTACCTACATGACGTAAGTAGCTAGAACATAACAAGTAACATTTAACATTTTGACGGGTAATTTGGCAACGACGCGTTTCACCCGGCACAAAATAAACGGGTAGCTAGTTCGTGAGATATTTCCTTCATACTTATCTGCATTCTGAAGTTTTAAAGCTCATTTTATACCAAAGTTTGACTTGAGATTCAATAGAGTTATGATATCATTACTGTAGAGATCTTCTAGCTTGTTTGTTATATATAAAATAGGATAAGAGTTGAAGTATCGCTGATCTTAGGTTGAAGTTCGAAACTAGTTACCTAGCTTTATTTTTATTATTACAGCTCTTACCTTTGTAACTGATGTGTTTTGTTACGAGAGTGTAAATAAAATAGGATACAGCTTTTTTGTTTTATTTATTTATTTATTTTAGGAAACAAGCTTTAAACATAATATATTAATTGATCCTGAAGCGGCGATAGCCCATTGTTGTAAGTAACGGACTGCCGAGACAGTGGTCTCGGGTTCGATCCCCAGTTACCCCGGGCAAACACCTCTGACTTTTCGAAGTAAGGTGTGTATTAAATAAGTTAATTATCGCTTAATAATGTACCCTGTAGATGGCAATAGGCTCGTCCCTATTACATTGGGACCGAAACATAACTAGCGAAAAGTGGGTGTATAATACATCTCTGCCAACCCCTTCGGGGATAAAAGGCGTGAAGTTATGTTATGATATTAATTGAAAGCCCATTTTCCCGTATCCATGATAGTGTTTTAATGAATAATTTCAATTAAATTTTAAATTCAATTGATTCCGTATTTATGATATGGAAATCAAATCACTGTACAGTTATAATTACATGCGGATGTTAATAAATTTAAATACGAGTTAAAAAGTTCCTGAAATATTATTCATATTGTACCTTTACATTGCATGGCAGAAATTTGTGATTTCAGTCACCCCTCGTCTATCCGTGGCATGATTACGTTTACAGCAGTGCAAGTCAATAGTGATTTCCCAGGTTCATTATCTGGGTTGGTAGATGTATTGTTGTGCTTTTCTGTTGGGAAATTCTCAGCATGTAATCAAAATACGTGCTCTACAAATGGCCGGTGAAACGTGGTGCGTAGAAAATTCTGGCAGTTAAATTCTGTTAAAACCCAATAGGCTCTTTAACTACTTCTCTATTCGTAATCGAATCTACATGTAGATTTTATAAGTTTATAACCTATGAAAGGAATTGGTAGAGATGCTTAGCTTTTTCATAGGGTTCTAAGGCAAATAAGAACTACGAAGTCTACTTAGGCCATACTTTAAAAAATATAAGATTGCTGACTGCCTCGTTGGTCTCGCGGCATAAATGTGCGGGTGGGATTGGGAGGTCTCGGGTTCGATTCCCGGGTCGGGCAAAGTGTTATTGGGTTTTCCGTTAGGAAATTCTCAGTAGCAGCACGGAGTCTGGTAATGTGCCCGGTACAGCAATAGGCTCGCCCCCTATTACGTGGGACCTAAAAATTCCTGGCGAAATGTGGGTGTAATATTACACCTCTGCCCACCCCTTCGGGGATACAGGCGTGAGTCTATAAATATATATAAATAAATAAGATTGCTGACAACACTTCTTATAAGCAATTTTTAAGTAAACATGTATAATTATGAGTTTTATATAAGGAAGAATAAGCATGAATTATAACACAGTTTCGAGATAAAGCGGTCTGTTTACAGATTAGCTACTGAATATTTATACAATATGACATAATCTGGTAATCTGGGTAGACCCCACCATATACCTACCTGTTTCATAGTTTGCTTGGCTTTACCATACCATATATATTTATATACAGTGTGACTTCTGATTGCTCGTTATAATAGTGGTAAATCAAGACCCAAAATGGAGTAATTTTACCCTGTCATATATTTAAATAAAATAGATCACTGTTTGCCAAACAACACATTACATTTGTTGGCAATCACTGGGTTATGAGTGAACTACCTAAATTCACTCTCTCAGGTGAAGTTTGAAAAGTATTCTAGAAAGTAATGTAGGTATAAGATAATTAAAAAATCGTTTCGGGTATTTATCACCGAAAGCATAACTGAAGAACAGACTTTTACTCACAATATAATCATATAAAGAATATCAAACACAAGAGAAATATTTTATCGATACATAAATTAACAATTTAAGTAACGCAAATACACCGTGATGGTAATGTAGCCCATTGATTTACGATATCCATTACATAAAAAGAAAGGACTGGCTGTATATTATATGCTTCAGAGCACATGACAGAACATAAAACAAGATAGGAGAAAAAAAATAACACGCGCGTTACCCTTTTTAAAATCCGAACGTTCGGAATCCAATATTGTACGTCCACCCTTTCTCAGTGATAAATAGGGTACACATAAATTATATTTATTAAATTCGTAAACCTAATAGCCTCGGTTGTCACCGGTTGATGAATGAACTCATCAGTCGCAAGGAATACGGTTTTCCGCCGCGTACTAAATTTGTATCAATCATCCTCACGCATCGCTTTCTATGTAAATACGAGTTTTATAAGAAGACACGTCTCGTTTCAGTGGTAAATGACGCAAATGTGTTCCTAGGGGACAGAAATGTAAGTGCTACGGTGTTTGGAAAGCGACACCCGCTAATACCTAATGCTCGGGATTTGTTCGGTTATCAGTGCTAAATTATGTATCGCGTTTTTACTGTGTGAGTGGTCTAAATGTGGAGGTAGCCTCAATTAACGATCGCAATAATTTATTCGACGCTTTTAGCACGTGGACGTGGAAAAGTGGAATTTCTTTGCAGGATTTTTTGGTTGTCAATAATGAATGAACAAGTAGGTATAGATATTTTCGGTAGTAGATTTTGGAGCACACATTATACTATTTGCAGTGAAAATTTAAACTTTTCGATGGTGACCAAATGATTTTGATTGCCTCAGAACCGATTCTTTCGTGCTCATATATGAAGCTAAATTAATGAATAATTAAACAAATTGCTCTATGTGAAACTGAGATGATTGAAAAATTTGGTCCTCACTAGCGTAGAAAAAAGCAGAAAAAAATTCCGTTTCTTTCCAAAACTCTTGTTTTTTTTTCAATGTTTCATTCGAAAGTTTCAAGAAAATTTTCCAGTAAATATTTCATGATATTTTCCAATAAAACAGAAAAACACTGAAAATATTGAAAGAAACGGGAAAATTTTCATGTGTTTTTTTCAAATCCGTACTTTACTTACTACTTAACTAAGGGTATTCTATGCTTTTACTTTTTCCATAATAATGCTTACGTACCGATAAAATGTAGGGTAGAATGAAAAAAAAATCGGGCAAGTGCGAGTCTGACCCGCGCACCGAGGGTTCCGTACGCATTTTACCTTATTTGAGGTTGGTGCTAATTACGCTAGTCCTCTAAATCTGTATGAGCGCCCATACAACTTAGAGGACTATCTTAAATGGAGTCTGCTATGTATGTATGGGGACACCCTTAAATTTTCCTCTTTATTATTTTTTGTAATTTTTCCTTTATTTGTGCTGTAAGACCCTGCTTTTGGCCAAATTTCTTGATTTTAATGTAATAATTTGCATGTTCGCGTTAATTCCCGTCTATATATATTCTTAAACATGCAACGCGAGTGTTTAAAAGTTTCTAAATTTCGTGATTCTAGTTCAACGGGAACTACCATATAGGTTTTCGACTCAATACCTATAGGGTACTTACGGTTGACCTAGAATTGTCAATTTTGGTTAAAACAAAGGTCTTACAGCACAAGTAAAGGAAAAATGCCGAAAATTAAAAAAGTTGTAAATTAAGGTTAATTTTGGAACTTCAAAGTTTTCGCAAAAATCTAATTTTGACAATATCTTTTTATCGGGTTGATCCAGGACCCTGATTTTTATACACCTAATAGGAACCACAGACCTCAGTATCTGGTATAAATTTCAATTTGCTAGGTCCACCCGTTCCTGGGAAAATCGGTGGTGACACACGGACAGACAGACGGACAAGAAAGTGATCTTATAAAGGTTCCTTTTTTACTTTGTGTGGTACGGAACCCTAAAAAACATCATTTTTGGTCGAACGCATATAAAAGATAGGAATCGCCTTCTTCCAGAGCTACTTTTAACTGGTTTACGTCCGATCAAATTTACATTTAATGCAATCTAAACAAGAAGCTTTCAAATTCGAGCTCGACTCTGGTGAAGCTGACGATTCTTCAGACAGTGAAATTGGGATTGTGGCCGAGGAGTGCTAGATTACCTACCTACCTATTTGTATTCACCTCCCGTATGTTTTCTTTTTTTTTGTTGCGTATTGCAACTTTTCAAAACATCAAATGAAACATTCGAAAGAATCCTGTTTCTCTCCAAAGGATTCCTTCTGTTAATTTTTCTATGTAATATGCGAAAAAAACGGAAAAACCACAATTAGTTTTTTTCGTGAAAAACACAAATTGTTATTTTCGTGAAAAAAAAACAAATTGTTATTTTCGGCATTTTCAACGCTAGTCCTCACTTAATAATAATTACTTTTTGTCTTTCCAAGTATAGTTGTTTGAGGGATTATTTATTTCGCGTACTACTATTTCTAAAGGTACGAGTTCGTAGCACTACTGGTACAGAAAATAACGTGCCGTCAATGCTATGCGGCAAGGACCTAATTAAACAAATTTTATTTCAGTTTCATAAAGTGAACGCCGACGGGTACACGAAGAACGCGCACGCCCAATGTTTATATAATGTTACTTAAAATACATCAAGCAGTTTGACAAGTCATCATTATTATCAGCCTGCTGGATGTAGGCCTGCCCAACGTTCTTGTGTCTAGCCACAGGAAGTCTCTTTGCGTATATCCTAGGCAGTATACGTCCAAACAAGGCTCGTTATTAAAATGAAAAATTAAATAATAATATAAACCAACTTAATATAGTAAATGTTATTTCCAGTTATTTTCTTGTTCTGATTAAACAAATTTTATACAAGTATTTCGTAATAAATAATTTAGTTCATAATAAATACGGCTACTTTAATTAATGATTTCCAAGGAATTTGGCAGCTCAGGTATTGAATTGCAAAATTTATTGGAAAACAAAATACCAATAAGAAAATTGTATTAATCGTAAATATTTACTGGAATATTTTATGAGATAAAAAAACAGACGCGAATTGAATACACGTGGAAATAGAGACTGTTTATGCGTTGAAATTTTCAGGTTAGAAATTTTATTTATTTTATTTTCTTCAAGGTCACAAACAATGATTTATTAATTTATTTAATAATAGGCACAACTACAGAAAACAAATTACAATATTGAATAGTTATAGTAATTAGATAGTATATATATAAAGGACATGTATAATTTTGGCCCCAGCACCGTTGGCATGCAATTTATAAACAGAAATATTAACTCATTTTACATACATACATACATACATAGACTCACGCCTGTTTCCCCGAAGGGGTAGGCAGAGGCATATTAAACGCCCACTTTTCGCCAGTGTTTTGATCCCACGTAATAGGTGGCGAGCCTATTGCCGCTTATCGGGATATTTTGTTTGCCAGAGCCTCGTCCGTTGATTTGCAGGTGTGGTTGGCTTGGGACCCTAAGTTCTTGGTGGGAACCCTATACTAACTCATTTTATGCTATAATAATCAAATATCAGTATAAAACGGACACTTCAGATTCTCATAAACATTTTAAATAGTATGACCGTTGATGTTATCGTATCCTATTAAACCCGCCGGCCATTGTAAATAAAAACAAAATAATCTCTTAGCATTTTCAGCGCTTTAGCGAAACTGCGGTTTATTGACTGTTTAATGCTAATAAAATGTATGTAGCGTTAAAGCGCTTGACTGCGCTTGACTTGCTCTTTTGACATTCATGTTCATGTCACTCATTCGTCGATCTCATTCATGTCGCTGCGTTTAAGTGTTTGCGATTTTCCGAATTTCTTTTGTTTTTTGTATAAATAACGATTTCGCTAGAACAGCGGACTAATTTCCTCTAGAAATATTGACCTCTGGCAGTCATTTACGGACCTAAACCACCACAACCACACCACCTACCACGAACGACAACTTGGCATACACGGGTTTGATAAGCTAACACATCGATATATATGTACTAAAGTACTAGATGTAGCATTCAGAACATTTACTTTGTTCAAATGCTTTGCATGAACATACCGGCAAAGCAATCTAGTGTCACTTTGACTTTCCTGCGGTGTGGGTCCGCTTCGTTTATTGACTGTGTGGCGACGATATATCGATTAATTTGAATCAGAACTTGTATCTGTAGTAGCGTTAGTCAATATTTTTAATTATTTATGTAAATAAAAGAGTTAAATGTATCATAATACCACATTAAAATGTATTTCTTTATTTTTATGTGACGTCATTTACGATCATAGACTAACTACTATGCAGAAATACATTGCTAGTGATTGTAGGTAAAATATATGACTAAGACCAGACTTCGTGAAGGTATTCTTTGTTATTATATTTTTATTTTTAGTTTGATTAACGTTATAAAACCACTAATTCTGTGTTCTTTTTATTTTTTGTATATTGATCGTAATAACCGTATTAACGAATATTTCAACACTTCATCATAATAGGTACATATTTGCAATTATAGAAAAATACCCAAAAATAATATTGAACCATGAGGCCAAAACAGATCCTGATTTCCATTATCCGACCAATAGACAAAAAACCACAAAATTAATTGTGTTTGGTGGCAATTGAATAGTTATTAAAATATAATTTTGTGCATTTCTTGCTAGAGTAAATTTAACTGCAATTTAAAATATATTTTTAGGCAGGACTTCAAACCGCGACCACGACGAACCGTGTTGATACCGTACCGACTAAGCTACTCAGGCAACTTCGTCATAGATTTTTTTAATAGTTGGTTTCCTTATGGTAGCACATAGTGCCATCTGCCACATGTGTAGGTTTAGAACTCTGTGGTCAGCAAGGGCATCTTTACGGAATGACAAACAATCCTGATTTATATATTAGGATATGTTTAAGCAATTCTCATTGTAATGTAAGATAAATATAAAGTTTAAAAATTAGAATTATTCGCGAGGCAACTAAGGCAAGTCTTGAACTTACGCCCACGAATACATTTTTCTATTTTGTAATAAAAACAGCTGAATATGTTTACCTATATATTCTATTTTTTTACTTAAATAAACACCAGCAATTAATTCCTTTTATTTTCATAAATAAACTGTTCTTATTATGTTGATGAAATATTGTAGGCAGAAAACATCTCTTCTGTGATGTAAATAGTCTTTGCAAATGGCAATAAGCAGCCAGTAGCGTTAGAGAACTATTGGATACTCATTGGTAACATGCCAGGACTGGTTGTTGTTGATTGGCTATAATAATAACTAGACACTGTAAGTCATTGGCGCTGCTTGCGCCTGCGTGTTGCGCTAGTACGATTAGACGTCATACATTAGAAAAATTGAACAAAACATTTATAGGGAATGCTCCGTCTATCGTTAGAGTATACGTCAATGAGCTAACATGGATTCGGATTTTGATTGTTTATTTTGTGTCAACTGTGGCTCAGCCTTTGGTTGTATAATGTTACAAGATGAACAAATTCTCCACTGCATACAAGAATGAAATGCTCCACGTTTGGTAAGTAAGATCTCTGATTTTGTTGTTGAGAATAACTCTTCTTCAAAATCTTTGTATTATGTTTTATCTGCACGGGTGGCGCAGTGATTTAAGCGGTCGCCTTGCCGCTATACTACAGCGCCGATTGACAATAATGCTCCCCTTGTATGTTGATCAATCTCGTAGAGAAATCTGTCAAAAATATAACCTCAAAATTGAAAAGATTTTTGTATTATTTACGATTCTCTGAAGTGTCCGTTAATTATATTGTATTTGAGTAAAATGTATACGTTATTTAGAACATCAAAAATATATTTCCGTAACTAACGGCCTTGGGGCGAACAATGTATGGGCGAGGAAAAATGTCCTTTGAAATCCGATTACGGTTGAGTACAGCATTTTTAGTTACGATGGTAAGTAATTAAGGGCTAACTAGAATAGAAGAATAACGAATAGTCGAATAAATTGTGAAAATAAATGAGATTATAGAAAATAAAATAAAATTAAGATTATATATAAAACTAAACAAATTGGAATAAAATTAAATTTGCGTAATGTGCTTAATTCTAATACATAGAACCTTAAAAAGACTTAAGGTAATCACGCAACCAGCACCGTTATCTTTAACAATAATGCACGTAATGCAAAATTATAACTTCTTCTCGTCCTATGAATGTGATACCAACTGTAGTATTGGTTTAAAAATCACCCAAATGCCTCCAACATGGCCTAACAATTCTTACTCTGAGAGAAGTACTGAAACCAACAGCTCTGTAGATATGTCACAAGAAGCGACAACATCTATTAACTATCCAGGTGGGGACATTTGTTTGTTGCTTAACTTAATACGGGCAAGGCAAGTTTAGTCACGACATGAGCATCAAAGTCCTATGTCACATTGGGCGTGCGCGTTCCTCGTGTACCCGGAATGCACTCGGCGTTCACTCTGTAGTACAAAGTGAACGCTCGATACACGGCGAGCGCACGTTCCAGGAACTGGCATTGACAATATGAGCGAGGCCTCTAAAGGTCGAAGGTTGTTTATTAAGTTCTTCAGCATTAGGTGTAATTGGCACATAAAGGTTAATTTAAACACACTCACTGAGGTATACACTGGGCAAAGGGTTTAAGGGATCTACGACGCCCGCGAGATGTAATGACTTGGGCTAGTATAACTTTAAGACGGTTTATTCACGAAAGTAAGGAATATATTCCGATGGGCTGAGCGAGGTACTTATACATCCAAATGAGATTAGCGAGGTTGGGATGAATAAAAAGCCACATATAGTGCTTTCCTTGTGAAATGTTCGATGCTTCGTGACAATAAATGAATATTTATTACAGGCTTGTCGGTATGAGATGCAGTGCATTAAATACAGTTGCAAAATTCTAATAAATAAAGCATGTAACATTTTCGTATTTGAAAAAAAAGCGATGACATGATTGTACTATTATTGAGTTTTTATAAGCTTATATCAGAAAAAGTTGACTAAAGTTTGATTAGATGAACTGTGACCACATGTTTAGCTAGTTATTGATCTACATAAAATGTTATGTGTAAATAACATCAGAGATAGCGAGGATATGCCTATCCTCGGTACCTCTGATGTAGCATTGTAGCATTTGAATTTTCCAGGCTTGGAATAGCTATTATATTAAATATGACGAAAGATGCCAATGCTTCGCTGATGTTACAGCAACACCATAAAATCTTACCCAAAGTACTAAAACACAAATCTGCTTACGTATAATTATGTTTAACGGAGCTACTCCAATTTGAGTTACGTCCAAAATAGTACCCGATCATTAAACATTTTAATAATGAAAGAAGTTGCTTAACCATGGCGTTCTTCCGTGTTCGTTCTATTTCAACTTAACTTTATCCGAAACTTGACAAGTCATCGAAACTTAATCTAACTTTGCAATTTGGAAGCAAACGGCTGTCATGTTTATAATTGTAAATAAGTAAATTACAACAATTATAAACTTTGAACTAGTTACTCGTCGTAGTCATTAAGACAATTAACGCAGAATTACATACGAAAGGTAGCACTCTAAAAGTATATCTAAGTACCAATGTCAGAGTGCTCTCTTAGTTCATAATTATAAGCATAGATAAATGAAGGTTTACATTTATAAATTTTTTATGTAAAATGAGACTTCGCTCACGGCTTTTCCCGAGTGGGACTGTTTTTACCCCTTAGGGTAGAATCTGCCAGAAATCCTATAGTAGTGCTTCTAATACACCAAATTACAGCTTCTTGTGCCCAGTAGTTTCATCTATGCGTTGTCTGTCAGTCAGTCAGTAACGCAAGAATAGGAATATACAGATAGAAAAAGGCAAAATGTACTGCGAGAAAATGGTCGCGTCTCAATTTATTATTTTCTCGGTGACGCGTTGGATCATGCTACGCATATCTTTTAGACTTTCAGAGATGGATCCCTTAAAGTAGGATTAGAAACTTGGTGGTGAGCGAATGTGCGGCGCTTGAAAACATTTCGACCATCAAACTAAAACAGAAATAAAGTTGGTATGGCTCCAGAAAAAATATGTAGAACTCACTAGCCTAGTCTAACCTAAGCAGTATTTTCAGGCACAAATATAAATACAAAAACTCAAGAAAACGTTTTAAAGGGTGGAAAATTACTTTGTTATCTTGATAAAGGCTCTAATTAGATCGACTAAGTAACTAACTAACTCTGGTTGAAACCTTATCTAGACTAACAACTGACCTTTAAAGTGGTGCTACAATTAAGAGATACTTCCTAGCAAATAGTTAAAAATTCAAATGAAAATAAATACATTATAGATTCAAATAAGTATATCGAAATTGTATATCAATATAAAATATTATAAGACCTCTGTAAAACTAGCTACGTTAAAATAATAAAATTATTTTTATAAAAATTCTTAAATAAATACAAGCAAAGAAAAAGTAAGATCATTCTGTAAAATATTTGTCCTCATTATTAAAATAGTGTTAACAGAATTTCAACACATATTTACTTAGACAGTGCAATCAATACACTCACGATACAATCGTAAGACCTTAAGCACCTACCGATCCCCTAACCCTTGAAATACCTCCACTCAATCTGATACCGTTTCTAACCAACTTGCAAATAGTATTATTTGTAATTAATGTTCAATCGTGGTTACGTATTTAAATCGAGCTGAGCCAAATGAGCGGTTTCCAAGCAGGTCTTAAAAACATTTTGCAATCAGTTGTAATCTAGGTGGCACACGAAGGGCTGTAATTAGGCTGCTCTTGGCACGACCGCAGGTTGCTCATCAACGTCACTGGTGACACGATACTACGGTCTACATACCTACCATTGTACTTTCAACCCTCTGTAAGGTATATTTAATGTCCAATTTTCTATTCTAATCCACGTGGAAAATATGAGTGTTCTTGTGTATGTTTCTATATTAATACGAAGAATGTTGAGCTTGAATTTTCTGCTCTTGGCGAGATAGATCCCACCAACAGTTTGTATATTGTATGTTGTAGGTGTATATAATATTGCATTTTGTTATACAAAAATTTCCGGTATATTCTAATTTTGATGAGATTTTTGTTTCACAGTTTTTAAATTAAAGAGAGCATTGTGATTACCTTGTACTTGTTTACGGATTATTAAAAATGCTTGCGTTTTTTATAGTTTTAATAATCTATTAATTTTAGCACTTCTTGGTGAGACTCAAATGCTTATTTTGGTACCTATATTCTCGTACCTATACCTAGTCCTTGAACGTTTTGTCTACAACCAAATGAACATTCTTATGTATAAATAATCTACATAATCCTTTTCAATCTGGTTTCCGTTCGGGTCACAGCACCGACACATCCTTGGTCAATATTACGGATGACATCAGGGCTGGCATGGAAGGCGGCGAACTCACCATTCTTGCTCTTCTTGATTTTAGCAATGCCTTCAACACAGTAGATTACGATATTCTACTTGGTCGCGTTTGCTCTCTTAACATATCTCCTACGGTGATTGATTGGTTTCGCAGTTACCTGTGTGGCCGCCGACAGCGTATACGCATCGAGAACTCACTCTCCTCTTGGTGTGATACATCTGCTGCGTGCCCCAGGGTGGCGTATTGTCTCCTTTACTCTTCGCAATTTTTATAAATTCTATCTCAAACAACCTTCGCTCCTCCTACCACCTTTATGCAGATGATCTCCAAATATATACGCGGTCGTCATTAGCATGTTTATCGCAAGCTCTAGCTATCATTAACCGTGATCTGGCACTGATCAACAGTTGGAGCAATTCCTTTGGACTCAAAGTGAATCCCACGAAAACCCAAGTCACTGTTATTGGTAGTTCCAGAATGAAATCTAAAATAGACTGGTCGTTACTGCCTCCAGTTATTTTTGATGGCACTACTATTCCGATACAGGATAAAGTTAAAAACTTAGGTCTCACTATAGACTCCACTCTGTCTTGGGATCCGCAGATCCAATAAGTGAGTCGTAAAGTGTTTGCCTCAGCAGGTTCACTAAGAAGATTAAGGAACTTTCTTCCCACTACCACCAAAATTGCGCTAGCAAAATCTCTTTTGCTGCCCATTATTGATTATGCAGACATCACCTATCTAGATCTCGCCGAAAACCAGCTAGATAAACTTGAGCGACTTCAAAATTTCTGCATACGATTCATATTTGGATTACGCAAATATGATCATGTTTCACAATTTCGAGCCCAACTCAAGTTGTTACCTATTTGACATCGTCGGAATGCTCACGTTTTAACTTTACTATACAATATATTGTTTAACCCTTCAACACTCTCCTATCTTAAAGGACGATTCGAGTTCCTTCATAATACACATAACCGATATTTAAGGTCATCAGAAAATTTACGACTGAAAATGCCGGCACATTCCACTACATTCTATGATAAATCCTTTTCTGTAACGGCTGTTCGCTTATGGAATGCATTACCTCTAAACTTATGGCAGGCACAGACGGTTACTTCATTCAAAGCTTTAGTTAAGGCACATTACTTGTCCGCTTAATTTATTTCCTATTCTAAAAATATGTATTTAGTATTATGCACCAATTTATTTATGTATGTATATTTTTATATATGTATTATATATATGTATTATATATATATATATATATATATATATATATATATATATATATATATATATATATATATATATATATATATATATATATATATAATTATATATATTCTTTTCCTACCAATATCTCCATCCAAAGGTTGCCTTGTAGAGATCGCTTTAAGCGATAAGGCCGCCCTTTGTACTTTACCTATTATATAAGATTTATTTAATGTTGATACTGGTGTACAATAAATTTTAAATAAATAAATATATTGCCAGAAATTAAAGTTTCAGTTGGTGTATCTTGCAACTTTATTCTCTTTCTTCATCGTCACAATTAAGTGTTAATACGTCGTCTAGTCTAGACCATTACACAATAGTATTATCTATGTGAAACGCAGGGTAATACAATCACGAGCATGATGATTTACATTACTAGCGGCTGTGTCTCGCTTCTGTTTAAGACGATAAAAATGATACAACCTTACCTAAGTATTTTAGAGGTAGAGAACAAAATAAAAATATTTTTGTTTTTATTCTCTTTGCATGAACATTCTGAGTAAAGTGAATATTTAAAAGCTGTTCGCACTTGTTAAAGAAAAATAGTAGACAGTTCGAAAATAATACTGAATTATTTAAACTGAATTTACAATTCGACTGTTCTCGAATAATGTATACATTTATGTGCTTATAAAAACTTTAAGAAGTAGAGTTTCATACAATCTATTGCAACAAAATAAATGTTTAAATGGAAACTAGGAAAAATATTTTAAACAAGCAGACAATTATTCATTTCGTCCCTCCTCTTTAATTTGCTCTTTCTTTAAATCGCCTGAGCTCACCAGATAACTCCATTAGCCGGAATCCTAGTGGTTTTTCTCGGTTTCTTGTCTGCACTCTCTAAGTTTTCTCATCAGAGAGAAAATTTTCATTTCCTTTAAGGATATTCTCTTCGTTTAGTCTCGGGTTTACTTTTTGCCCTTTTATTATATTCTTGGTTTTTATCGCAACTCTGTTTGCATCATTAATAAAGGCGGAATAACTTATGGCGGTAACTTATTAAAGGCAGGAAAACCCATTACCGGTTCTCTTCTAAGTTTAGTGTTTTTTAAACTAAGTAGAACGTACATATTCCTAGAAGTAAATACGAACCCATATGAATTGTGCCGAAGCGATCGGAAATATTGGCATTTGGAATGCCGCACGGCCATATTTAGAAAGTTTTTATTGATTCAATATGGTAGAGAGCGGCATTAACGTCGTTCACTCCAAGTATTTTAATATAAGTCCCAAAAATTTCATTCAGAATATAAAACTTGAATAAAATGGCGAAAAGCTGTGTGCTATGTACCTATGTCGGAGATACCGAATGAACATTTTAATTAAATGGGATTGTGCTGTATTTATTAATATGGATTATGTGAGATGAATGCATCATTACTAATTTATAATGAAGGTATAATATTATTAAGGTCTTTTAATTTGCCAAGTAGGATATAATTTATGTTATCTGAAAATATGAGCACCATTTGTAAATTTAATTGGCACACATGTTATACTATTTAAATAAAAGCTTAATGAAATGGCCGTCACTTTGTATCCCAACGTCAAAAACGTTTACATATAGATTAGACTAGCAGAATTGGCAAAATTAGGTAAGCCACGAGTGCCCTTCGCACTCTCAAGTGACGGACTGGTCTGTTGGTCTAGTGCTTAGTGAGTATGACTAGGTAGTGGGTTAGATTCCCAGGACAAACCTTAGTGTGCACGATAATTTGTTCTGTGTTCTTTGTTTGCCAAAGTTCAGACTCTAAGATCAGATGATCGTGAGTAATTTGTCCCAAAATAGTATAAGGATATTATTATTGTCATTTGCGTTAATTATCGTGAGACATATCGTAACAACTACAAAGTTGTCTCTAAAGCACCTTGTTTTGTCAAAAATTGCCTCTAAAGCACCTTGTTTTGTCAAAAATTGCCTCTTAAGCACCTTGTTTTGTCAAAAATGTAACAACATGTGAAAGTTTTTATTCTGAGAGTATATTTCCATATCCACAAACTTAATCAGTCCGTATAAAATGATATAGATGATCCTCATGATCCTTCTAAAATCAGTGGACGAAAGTAAAAAATCCTACCGCATATAAAAAATAGTAATTTATTACTACACTATGTTGAACTTAATTAATCGGGAAATGTATCGATGCCAAAGAAGTTAAACAAACGCAAGGTGTGAAGGGTTCAAAAACCAATTTTCAATTAAAATTTGCCCTCGACTGTTTTGACAGACGTTTCATTAACCTGATTTCATTCGAGCTGACTGAGTTCCGGGATACCGTTGCTAACGTCATATAAAGTTACACTTGTGCCATCTGTCATAAAGTTTGATGTACAACAAAAATGGCAATTGTAAATTGTGTTAGTGTTGTTGACGAAACTGGTGTTAAATAGTGTTACAATGTTAGCTACTGTACAGTCAATTACAAAAGTCGCAATATACCTCATAATATTTGTTAAATCTGTTATAAATTAAAACCCCTTATAAAATTAAGAATAATGATTCGCACGGACGATAAAACTGTTGACAATCATGTAAATATTGTAGTGTTTATGAAGCTGCACATATGTTTAGGGTTAGATTAGATTTTGTACAAGTTTTATGCTTAATAAGATTTTATGATAATTTGGTTAAAAATTGAGTCAAAATGCGTCAAATTCGTGTGTCAATAAAGTAATGGCTTTTGATCACTTGATCAGGCAGAGGAGTAATATTACACCCACATTTCGCCATTAATTTTTAGGTCCCACGTAATAGGGGACGAGCCTATTGCCGTACCGGGCACATTACCAGACTCCGTGCTGCTACTGAGAATTTCCTAACGTAAAAACCCAATAACACTTTGCCCGACCCGGGAATCGAACCCGAGACCTTCCAATCCCACGCGCACATTTATGCCGCGAGACCAACGAGGCAATCGAAATAAAATATAATGTCACAATTCGCCTAAAGCATAATAGTTTTCTGAGTAAGTGTGTAAGTGCTGCCTGATTTAAAGATCAATATGTCATTGAGTTAATATCATCGATTGCGTATGTACTTTATGTACTTACACAGATAGAGAAAATATTGTTTGAAATATGAAAACACTGACAGCTAGAAAAACGGAAGCTTCCTTTTAACATGGCTTGCGTGGACAGTTAATTCTCAGAATTTGTGACATGACGAATGTATTTCTATGAAAATATATTAAGTATTCTCGGTTTACGTTTATGTTGGGAGTGGTCAGGTAGAAAAAACATAAGAAGAATATTCTTTATGTAACTTCTTTTCATGAAAACTTCTCACTTTTTTTGTTATATTATACCTACTAATGTTTACATTCATATATATTTTTATAATGCTTGTCATTTAATAAAATTTACACAAAATTATCGGTACAAGACTATTGATTTAGTACTTACATACATACATGGACTCACGCCTGTTTCCCGGAGGGGTAGGCAGAGACTACGGAACGCCATTTGCAACGATCCTGACATATCTCTCTTGCTTCATACGCTCCCATCAGATTCCTCATGCATGCTCTTCTGTTCAGGGTACTTCTCACCTGTCCTGTTTTTAGGATGTCTCCAATCTGGTACTTACATGGCAACTAAAAATATGTAGAGATATGCAAAGTTATTTGTGAAATTAGTTGTTAATAGCACATAAGTAATATTGTCATAAATCTTGAGAAATTATATAGAAACGATAAAATACTTTCTGTAAAGAACCTGTAAAACTTTCTACAAGTAAAATGTGTTAATAGTGCCGAAGCTGCTTATTCTAGGTCTGTAGGCTCACTTGTTCAAGATTTTTTAAATATATCTTTCGTAAAAATATTCTAAGACATACGTTGAAAATAAGCGTGAATTGCATGTATGGTGTAAGTGGTTAAAGACCGCCTTACTGTTTTGCCCTACGTCGAATGTTGTTGGTTCGATCACCACAAGTAGTTGTTTTGAGCTTGGATGTTCCTTGTGTGTGTGTTGCTTAATAACCAAACCTTGAATATTTATAAACTCTCTGTGATTCAACATTTATGCCTAGTGCGGGAGTTCCTTTTTCAAAAGTGAAAAGTGTTAGAAAAAGGCGTTGATTACATTGCTTTCTAAATTTAAAAGGCATTTATACCTAATATAACTTTTCATGTCACTAAGACTTAGATACTATTAGTTTTCAAGTCAATTAACAGTGTATAAGAAAGTTGAAACACTTGGAATATAATGAACTGGAGTACAAAAGTCGCGAACACAATAGACCTCTAGGAGCTAATTGGTTCAATTACAGACCCTTACAATTACAACAATCGGTTCAACTTACAGTTGAGAGTGCCTGCCCGAAGTTAATACGTTCCGACTCCAAATCATTAATTAAAGTGGTGTAGGTGTCGGATTTTTGAAGTGAAATTTTCTCTGAATGTCAAAACTGACTGCATTATGGAATCATAATTACTTATTTTTAGATTTATTAAAAAATAGCACAGATCCGCTTCTCGTATCTATTCCAGTGCATCTTAACTATGAGAGCGAGAGAGACGGAGAACGACGCCAGCGCCGCCAACGGCGCCAACTACGAACTAAACTGGAGACAGTCCCCACTTAGAATCGGCACATGAAATCCTTAAGAACTGCGCTTCTATGTAAATCTGTATTCATTGGCATTAGGTAGGTATATAAAATATTTGATTGAGGCGCGAAAGTTTATATTGAGTCATCGACATGACAATGATGCTGGGACAGATGATATTCATTACATTAACCTTTTGAAAATAAGTCTGAATTGAATTATTTGAGAAAATACCTAAATACATTATTTTGATGAAGTTAGTTAAAATATGAGATTTAAGTTTAAAGTTTAACATAATAATTTAAGCAAAATTTATACTAAATTTGAGCCAGTCAGGCAAATATTTAGTTTATACGTAGTTCATCCAATGTAAACAAAAAGTTCTTGGTTGAATTTTATTTTTTGTTAGACCTATTCTGAAAATGTAAGTTTGCTGAGCTTCATACAAGCGAACTCTAGTGGGGTTCTTGTTGGCTATCTAAGAGTAAAATTGGATATTTTATTTCAACTTGATTTCACAATTGATTGACAGGACACACTTTATATAAATTGTAGTTTTCTCCTGTTTGTTCAGTTTGTTTTTTTCTATAGCACAAGCTCATGCATTGAACTTGCAGTAAAATATTATAACGGAACGGAACTAAGCATTACATAAAGTAAAAGAATATGTATACCACTGGCAGAAATCTTTGCCTTATTTCATTTCAGTACGATGACTCTTCGTTATACCTGTGAATATAATAATTATACGACGAAAAATAAACAATGAAACAAGCAAGATAATAGAAGCAGACATATTTTATGGACACAGGAGCAACTGTTGGAATATATTAACTTTGATATAGGTTCCACGGACGTTCCGCGATGCAAATAAGAATATTTTTATATTTGCACTTACAGCTCGCTCTTATACCGTTATACATCGGTTTGTTTTGTAGCATCGGTTTATTATGCAGGGTTAAGAATTGTGGTAGCCTTTTTGATATATCGTAAAATTGATTTGTGGCTAATTTGTGCGAGAACCTCTGAATAATGCATGTGTTTGCTCTCGGAGACGTGTAGCGAACGATCTCTTAATAATGGAAATGTGTTTCGTGTAACAATATTTATTGTTCGCAACGTATGCGGTGTCGATAAGTGTCTAACTTTTCCAGAAGTTTGTGGAACTTTCCCTTTCATACCAATTGTTTTATAAAGGGTTCTGCAACAGGAATTGTGATTAAATTTTACCGGCTAATGTGTGGCCTTAAGCTGTGCTTTGACTGTTATTTTCCCGAAACGTGTGTCCATAGATAGTACCACTTTTATAATCACTTGCGGTAGGCACTGTTTCCATGTTTACCAACATTATAATAACCTCCTTAGTCCAAAAAAATAAAAACACATATTGCCACATACTTTATGTACCTTTTGGATTTTCAACCAGGCATCCTTTATGCCTGGTTGAAAATCCACTTTATACTTTGTAATAATTAGGTAATGATTTTTACATCCCACAAGTTGGGGACAAACGTAAACAAATTATTTATAGCATACAAACGGCTAATAAAAGTTTCAAACGATTGCGTGAAGCTGTCGTAAAACCTACGGAGTTTACACATTGTCGTTCACATTTATTTGGCGATAGAAACTACATTGTTGATGAATTCAATTCTGCTGATATTCAAATGGAATAAAATGTAAAATTCATAAAATCTGACGCGAAATCTCATAAAAGAGTTAGCATTACATTTATAGTGCAATTTGATTTAAAATTCTATCAGCATGTTAAAATATATATTTCTTAAAAGGTTTTCCATGTAAGGTTAATATTATTATAATTAGAAAATCTGATATATACGGGTTGTTTTTCTATTTCGAGGGAATATACATATATTATTATCCGTTTATATACAATTCTTACGTAACTGACTGACAGACAACGCACAGCCGATACAACTAAGCGCAAGAAGCTGTTTGGCATGTATGTTTTATGGTGAGCGTAGGGATGCATTAAGAAAGCATTTCCCAAAATACCCCCGGGATCGGATAGAAATGGTTTAAAAAAAACATGAAATATTCTGTAACAGCAATGCTATACCACCACGTCTTTCCCGGTGTTGCGCACCAAACTATTGGATTCATATTGATTTCTAATTTACAGATACGTGTTTGATGCCAAAAAATCCATTCAATGTGGCTGTTCAAGTTCGCAAAATATTTATTTTTCAAAGTCCCAGTTTATAAGCTATGCTCATATATTTTTTTATATTCCGTTCAAATATGAGAAAGCATTGTTGAAGAATATACTGGGTGTTTGAATCAGCTATTTCATAGACCATTGTTTACATTTGGCGTAAAGATAAAAACTGTTGTTTATTATATTTATTTGAAAGGATAAAAAGTTGCAGCGTCAAAAATAAAGCAGTGGCGTATATAATACTACTTCACACGAGTAGATTTATGAAACCATCCATAAAAATCGGTGAATCCAGTCGGATTGTGCACTAAAAAATAGCGGACAAAATCATTCTGTAAAATACTATATTTGTATAAAAGTAACGGTTTCTAAAAGTCGATTGTTGAAATACTTTAGTTTTATTAAAGGCGATTGTTAAAAATATCCAGGTATCAAGTTTTTAGAAACATTGAAAAATAAGAGAATGTATTGGTGAATGAATGAGAATGTATTGGAGAATGAATTGGTGGCCACGCACCCGAAGTCGCAGTAGTGGTAGGGCTACAGCAAGGTACACCGACGATCTTATAGTGATCGCGGGCAGGGGATGGATGCGGGTGGCTCAGAGTCGGTCTGTGTAGCGAGCATTTGGTGAGGCCTATGTCCAGCAGTGGACATGAATCAGCTGATATGATGATAAAAATGACAATAAATATTATCGTCTTAAAATGAAGAGCACTCGATTTTCAATACCATTACTCCATAATATAAAAGTAAAACAAAGTCTCTTTCTGTAGGTATCTACTGTTCGCTTAAATCTAAAATACAACGGGTTTTGATCTCTCATTTACAAACATTACAGGCATTAATTTTTTTTAACAAAATGTATGAGAGTAAAACAAATAATATCAAAATGCAAACATCAACACGTTTAAAAGCCGGATTGATATTTCCGATATCGTTTTCCAGAATTCCCACAGACTTAAAACTGGCTTTCAATTACAAATATTGATAGCCTATTGACAAAGGTTTCATCCGTTTAACAGATGATTAGAGGGCAGCATGGGAGGTCGATGACCTTAGCTGTGGCGACGCGTCTGGCTCTGAACAAATTGACATACGTCCCTTTGAACAAACACATTAGAAACGGTATAGGCGTGACCACGCTTTCATTGTATCCTTTTATCTGGTTAATATTTGGAGTAGAGGGGCGCCAGTTTTACTTTTTGTTTGGCTGTCGTGAGGTATAGCAGGGATTCCAATAAGCCAATAGTTCGTTTGTTGTGACATTCCTTTGTCTACTTTGGCTAACATGAAAAGAAATACCTGCGATATCGATCAATTTTCCCCATGGCACAGCACATAAATATTACCCATGGCACGCCACTGAGCGCGGTTTGGAGACATCTACCCTCAGTGCCAGACCATATAAAATATATTTGTTCTTTAATAATTTTGTAATCTCAACGATCTACGAAACAAATTGGCGTAAAATCAAACTATGCCTTTATTGCTATCGTTTTTGTGTAGCTCATTTACATACTGTATTGAAAGTAGACGTCGAGAGCCTTCTTTTAATTAAATATCCCCAGTAAAATTTATATAGCGCCTGTTATAAAATCAATTAGCATTTCGAAAAGGTTCAGGGACATGAATCCTTAAGTGGGTTTGTAGTAAAACTGCTTTGTCAGCTTTAAAACTGCAATCAAATTATTGGTGGAATAATTTATTTTACACTTAGAGGAGCGTTCTCGTTGCTCGTTACTCACCTTTACGAGGTAAAAGTTTTTAAGAGAGTTAAGGCTCCGCACGCAATCTCAGCGCGTAAAAATGTTCCAGAATTATTTATGTGGTGGAAAGACGAGGATTCATATCAGTTCTTCTATATTTTAGGTACGTTTTACAAAGTTTATCCGGATATAATGCACACCACAAGCCGTTTAAAATAGCCGCAGTATTATATAACGTCGCATTCAGCCATTTTATTGTTATAACTTGTGGAGACACTCTAACGAAAATAGCACAATATTTTTCATTTTCATACAATACGTAATTTATATTTCTTTGTTGCCTATAATTAATGTAATGGAGGAAAAATGCAAATGCTGCAAACTGTCCCGTTATAATTTTTTTTCGATAATATGGAAATGGTACGAAAACAGAGTGTACCTATTTCCATTAAAATGTAAAGATAATAAAACTTTTATCGATATCCAAATTGGAGAGTCGGAATTTTGCTAAAACATTTTTTGCTGAATTAATCGGTATATGTTTAAACGAAGCGTGATAATTCAATTTCGTGCTCAAATATGTATGTAAGCACTCAATTTAATGGAAATATTATTAGATATCAATGATAATACACAAAAATAGTTTTATAAATCAATGAATAAATTAAAAACTAAAGCGTTCGCTTTTCATAGCAGGTAGGTACATTACTAAAACGTTGATGACGTATTCACATAATTGGCTAAATATTAAAATCAACAAAGCAAAAGTTTTGTGTCTGTAAATGGTTTTAACGTACTAAAACTGGGTTTAAAGGGGTGGATTTAAATTTTCATTTTATTTCGTTACCGATATTCTGCTAAACTTCTGCTGGCAAATATTTTGTCAGAGTAACTTTTCTATTTGTGTTATCCTTCAGTAATTAATGAAACGCAATTCATTTAAAACGGATAGGTACGACCTCATTTGTTTCGCTAATTGTTAGTAATTAAATGTAACTTTGATTACAAAACTTAGATGATAATTTAAATGTCTTCTTTATTTCTTTTCTGTTTTTAAAAAAGACCACTCCCGCATTAGGTCTAAATCCTGTGTCGTGGGGGACTTTACAAACATACAACTAACGGACACAATGAACACCCAGACTCGAAACAACAATTTATGAATTATACAAAGTTTTGCATCGTGTGGGGATCGAACCCACAATACTGGGCGTAGTGTCAAGCGGCGAGGCGACCGCTTCAACCAACCGTGCAGTCAATTAATGTCATTATATTAGATATTCTTTATTTATTTATTTAGGGCATATTTACAGAGTAAACATAAACATTGGTAAAAAAATAATTCAAAACAAAATGCAGATGCTACTCTAATTATAAAATATGCACAACATTCACATAAAAATAGGACAAACAATAATAATTAAATTAAGTTATATAGGAACTTATATTATAAAATTTAAATTAAAATAGATAGAGTTATGATTATGAGCAATGTTTTTTCAATATTTTATGCTTGAAATGGCTGGGATTGTCATTATAGATGTCGAGGCTTAATCTTCGCCAGCAGTTATTATACGAAGCAGTTTGCCTAGTTATAGGACCTTGTGCAGCTAAGTTAGTTCGGTGAGTCGGAACCTTGAAAAACGGAAAGTTATTCCTTATCCGAGCATTGGGCCTAGGTACGCATATCTGTATACGCTCAAGCAGTCCCTGTGTCTGTGACAACCCATTTACTATGTTCTGTAGGAAGCAAAGGTCCAACATCATTCTCCTATCTTTAAGTGTGTTTAATTTAAAATTTGCTAAGCGATCACTATATGGGCATCTAGGACAAAAGCCAGGCGTAACAAACGCCAGATGCCTAGTGAATGCTCTTTGGATCGACTCAATGCGTTGTGTATGAACTGTATACCGGGGATTCCAAACAACACTGCCAAATTCTAATACACTCCTCACAAGTGCATTATAAAGTAAAATTCTTGATGTGGTACGTTTGAAATCCTTGGTATTTCGTTTTAAAAATCCAAGCATTTTGGCAGCTCTGTTAACAATGTTATCAAACTGAGAAATAAAATAAATTTTAGAGTCTAGAATAATACCCAAATCTCGCACTTGATGGACTGTGGTAATCAGATTGTGATTGATTGAATATGTTGGCATTTTGCAGCATTCAGTAACATTTTATTATCACAACGCCATTGATAAATTCGATCAAGATCGTCTTGTAGTAACTTCTCGTCATCTACAGAGTTAATCTGACGCGATATTTTCATATCATCAGCATAGAGATAACACTGACAATGTTGCACTTGCATAACTATGTCATTTATGAATAATAAGAACAGAATTGGTCCAAGGTGAGATCCCTGGGGAACACCAGAGTTTGTAAAGTACTTTTTAGATTCCGTATTATTTACTACCACAACGTACTCATGGTCCACCAGGTAAGACTCAAACCAACTGAGCAATTCACTAATATGGGAAGCGCTACCAAGGATTTGGACCTTCGTTTCAATCTATTTAGCTGGACATATTTTATTGAGCAACTTGTGTTTCTCAATAATTGTAACATATATCCGATTGCCGCTAATATGACGATCAAAGATTTCGAGAATGATTTTCATTGTAGATATAAGAAGACATACAGAAGCTATGCTAAGCTTGTTCTGTAGTGTCAACAGAAATGAATTTAAATAATGGCAATGCAAGCTGTGGATACTCCATACTGTAATACTATTCCATTTAATATTAAGGTGCAATTTGAGTATGTGAAAACAAAGGGTGGGCATACCAATCACCAAGTTTAATAACCTAGATTCTGTCTGCTATTCATAAACAAAGCAATGACAAAGACTGCACAGTTCTGTTGATGTAGTGGTTATAGCGGCCGCCTCGCCGTTTGAGACTGCGCCGAGTGTGGTGGGTTCGATCCCCACACGAGACAACATTTTGTGTGATTCATAAATTGTTGTTTCGAGTCTGGATGTTAATTGTGTCCTTTAATTGTCTTATAAAAAAAAAGAAAAAAAGCGCTGTTAGAGTCAATTAAATTGTATTCCGGTTTTTGTGACAACAATTTCATAGTAGCACTCTGGAGTCTGGTATTGTGAGTAGTAAAAGGTAATTAGATCATTTCCAATTACGTGCGACTTAAGATGTAGCAGACGACATCAGGTTACCCACATTTTTAAATCCTTTGAAAATAAAATATAATAATTAAAATGTTGCTTAGGGTCAATTTTACAACCACTTAATGTCATCCGGATAGTTAAAAAAGTAGAATAATATTTATTTTATATTATGTTACTAATTTTTTGTTGGATGTTACTGAAATTAGTAAACAGGCCCAATAAATCGTATTATTTTGGCATACTTTCTAGCTGGTATAGTTTGTGACGAGGCTTTAAAATTTCAAAATCACCTGTCGCAAGAAACCCTATTCAATATTTAAACTACACGAATATACAAAGCGTTTAAATTAAGAACTTCTTACGTATGTGTGCACGTTATAGTAAATTAAAATTTATTATAACGTTAGTTCTAGTTTATATTTGTACTAAATCACTAACAGTAAATATTCCATTTAGAGTTCACTTTACTAAACAAGATTTATTTTTATTAAACTTTGCGGCTACTAGTAAAGCTTGACCACTTAACTTTCCTTGGATTTGCTATTAATTTTAACCTTTATTCATCATCGTCCTAGCGTTATCCCGGTTGCATCCAAGACTTACACGCCTTGGAGCCCGGGGTCCGCTAACTGGTCTAGCATAAAATATGACTGAATCTCAGCTTTTCAACAAAGCGACTGTCGCAGCTGACAGTCTGACATCCGCAACCCAAAGAGATAACGATATTCCATGTCACATTGTGACTACGCTTACACACTTCAACTACTGAATTGAACATCACGAAATCTACGTTTCAATTGCTCCTCGTTGTCGATGGTACAGAAAAATACTTGAGATACACGTAAATTACGGTAAGAACGAACCTAGTTTCATTTTCAACTTTTAAACTGGTAATCCATTGAAGATAAAACTCAAGAAAACACATTGCATTTGTACATTTTCCAATCTATTTCCTTACCTAATTAATTAGTTGTACTTTTTATCACCTGAGTAAAACATTATCGTTACATATATTATGCAGCTATAAAAAGACAATATATGGCGTCGTGGATTTTTCTTCGCTACCCATTCTTGATAGTCAAATATATGAAACATTCCTATTCAACAAATAACACTTTTAATAATATATTCAGTAGTACTATTCATTCAATCGAGATAACATGTATGGCTGTCTTTCCCCCTGACGATGACTTCCTGTTGCTTCTATACAGTCGTGATTGAGCAAACAAAATAAAACAAACCACGCACGCACCGTTTGCATCGCAGTAAGGAGCCAAGTAATGCTTGAATGAAAATTTGGGTAACTTGATCTGGCATAGCTATTTAAGGACATTTGAATGTAAACGAAATTTGAAAATAATCGAATATTTTGTCTTTCGGAACGATAAAAGGTCGAAGTTGCAGCCAGATTTCGTTTTTTAGTTTAAGTTTCTTATGATTCTATAGACTTATGTACGAGTTGTCGCTATCGCGTATACAGATTGGTCGTGACTTAACATGTACACATAAAATATCCGAAAAATACTATGGGTTATAGATACATTTAGGTATTCTGTTATAATCTTCACGGAGCGATAGACGACGACTTTACAATACAGTTGTATTTATACCATGATTCGATATGTTTTGTGGTGGCCCGGTGTTTAACAGTTGTATATTAAAATACAATTTTCATGAACATTGGCTTGCATGATATAATTTCATTAAGACATATATACTTACAATGATTCCGAAAATGATGCTCTGTCTGTTTGTTTGTAGCGCTCTCAGTTAAACTACTGCCAAATAGATTTTGATGAAATTCTGTACAGAGTAAGATTAAAAGTCATTAAGGATGAGAGACAAACTAGACTCGGCGCAAGCGAAGCGTGCAGCAGCTAGAACATTATTATGTGTGATGAACACATAAAGCGAAATTACAACATTACCACTTTAGTTTTAATTGCAGAATTTGCAAAGCTCGCAATGTGATTTAAGTGAATGCCCAGTCGGTACTAATGCTTTCAGTGTTGGGGGTTTGATCCCTCCCAATCCAATTTTGTCTGTACAAGAGTGGGATTATGTTTGGGTTATATTTTGTTTTCCTGTGTTCAATATTTGTTTCGAACGATACAATGTTATTTAAAGTTTTGGTTACTCGAATCTGAACTATATTTTACAGGTATTATATTTTTTAAACTGAAGGGACTCTAATTCATTTTCGTACTTTGATAAAATCTCGTCAGAAGGCTTAAAATAAATCATGATGTAACAAATGCTTAATGAATAAATTTGGCGTTTTGAGAACAAATGCTACACTTTATAATTAGTTGAATGTATGACACACCTATCTATATAACCTAATTTACATTTTATGTAGATATTTGGATTTATCTAAATACTATAAGGTACATCTAGTATTTTCATTTCAAGTACTCACAAGGGACCATTCAAGTTATATTATGTATCATGAAAGAAAATAGCCATATTAAACTAAACAGTGAGCCGGCGGCATAATGTTATTCTTTAATTTTCGACATGAAACAAAAAGGTAAGCAAATTGAAAACAAAAAGTTTTGCCTCCCTAAATAGAAGCGGGTGTGTCCCACGAACAATTATGTTTAAGGACTGATCGTTTAAAAACCTAATATTAATTCTGAGCACGAGGGACCTCGGGGAGACTGAGGCGTGAAATTCAATAAGTGTTGTGTAACGAACGACTGGGAAACGGGCGATCGTCTTCTGGCGAATGTCGTCAAGCGAAAACCGTCGGGCGAACACTGCCGGGCGAAAACCGCCGGGCGAATACCGCCGGTCGACTACTGCCCGGGTGAATATCGCCGGGCAAATGTCGACAATTCGATGCGCCTAGGAGCCAAGACTTGTTGAGTTACCTACACTATCAGGAGTTAGCTTTGGAAGTTTGCTAATGTAATATTAGAAGTTGTACTGCTGTTGATGTGGTTAATAGCGTATAGTGGGGTTTTTGTTACTTTTATAGACTTTGTCGTTTATTAATTGTTATATTATAAAAGTTTTATTCGTAGTCTTGTAGAACAATTAATGTAAGTGTACAATTAACACTGTACTAGCAAGAAAGGCTCACGATTCGGCAGAAAATGATTATGGATTTCTCAAGATTGATACAGCAGGCAGTTATTAGAAAAAGATATTAGAGTTATTACGACCTATGTCTTGCCATATGATACACCCATTTTCTATAACGCGCGGTTTTCAAAGCTCTAATGTTGGAATGCCTACTAATCACATAAACAGGGACTGTATCTTAAATCGGTTAAACGCGCGCGTTCTGAAAATCGCTTTGGAGTTTTAAACGTACGCCTAATTTAGCTTTCATATTGTACTCGAAAGACGAGGCACTTGAGCTAAATTGCGTTACAATATTTCAATCTGAGTACTTACCTCAAGTCGCTATATTTGCCGATTGCTGTTATACATTTCAAAATCGAAACTGGGTCATACAATAAGTACCCGGAGGCCAAACCTGGCACCTGAGTTGTAGCTTATGCAATATGTATCGGCCTAAGGCTTCCCACGAACGACTGTTGCTAACTAATGACATTCAATTTAGCTGTTGAACCAACAATAAATCGCTTGTAGCCGGAATTATTGTTACAATTGTTGTGTACAGAGCCATGATTAATGGGAACGATAAAGCCAAGCTGTCAAAAAGTGGGATTGTTCTGACATGTGGTTAGGAATCGTGTTCGCGTTTTTGTTGGAAGCAGTTATGTGTGTAATAATAATATCATATTACACAAGAAGGAAATATCTTATATGAAATCAGAAAATGAATAAATCCATGAAAGTTGTTGGCTACAAAGCGAAGTAAATTTCGTTCGTGTAAAGTGTATACTTATTGAATAGAAAGGCTATATTCACATAATAAAATAGTTACTATTCTATTAGCTACTTACTTCAAAAGGCACAGCCGAAAATAGTCAAGACTGGATATTAGGTACAATATAATTTATAACTGTAAAGTTTACGGTTTTGTTTATAACCTGTATGGTTATCTCCTATTCAATATAATACTTGTATTAGTGAACAACAAGAATCAATCTTTAGTTGCAGATGTTTTTTTTTTTTCGAATTTACAATATGGCTCATCCCGTTAATCTGAGTTTCATCTTTATTCCATTAGTATTAACCATAAAATAGGTGGCTGCGTTATAATAGAAATTTGAATTTGTCTACGAGACAAGTCCACACAAAAATCTTTGATAGGTACTAATGGTAGTTGGGGTGTTCAATGAATCAAAGTTGCCACTAACAAGAGTAGCATTAAAGTAAGAGTGGACGACGAACTCACGCGAGAGTTTGAAGTGGTGACAAGTCTTAAGCAGGGCGATGTACTATCACTTATGTTATTCAAATTGGTGCTCGAATACATCGTCCGACGCATAACATCTCAAAATGGTGGAGCAGAGTTGAACGGCTCACATTAAGTGATAGGCTATGCGGATGACCTGGCGCTGCTCAGACCATCCAAGGGGAGGTTGCCGAAATGGTCCATGCATTGGAGGAAGAAGGAAAGAAGGTCGGTCACAGGATAAGCCGTGAGAAGACGGAGTATCTTCATATGAAGAGGAACAGGTACCCAAAGGAAAAAAGGAAAGACCTAGAAGTTGCGGATACGACATATAAGGGCACAATATACGACATATAAGACGTATAACAGCAAAATACCTTGGGTGCACTGTTACCGATACCAACCAACGGGAAGATGAGATTGACATCCGAATCCATAATCCATAATCCATCTCAGATGTTCAGCAGTTCTACATAAAGTGTTAGTGCCCAAACTTATAAGCAGGAAAACGAAGGTCAGAATCTACAAAACAGTCATTGGACCCATTCTGATGTACGAATGTGAGGCGTGGACACTGACACTTAAGGAAGAGAAGTGGCAGAAAGGCGGATTCTGGGGCCAACTAGAAAAGAGGATGGGAGCTGGAGGATCTAAAAGAACCAGGAGATAGAAGACCTTGTGGCCGAACCAAATATTATCGGCGAGATTAAAGCATCACGACTTTGCTGGTTTGGTCACGTGATAGGGATGGAAGAGGATCGTGCTGCAAAAAAGGGCGTATCTGGGACGACCTAGCGGTCGACGCACGGTGGGTCGTCCTAGATATCGCTGTCTTGACGAAGTCCTAAAAGATCTAGCAGGACTTCGTAAAATGGAGGAAGTAGTGCTTCCACGACAGGAAAACATGGAGAGATCTCGTGTCAGAGGCCAACACTCACTTTGGGTCGCTGCGCCACCACGAGAATGAATGAAGCAGTAATGGGGAGGTTACGACCACTATGCTTCCGTCACAACGACTGACATTATTCTCTAAACCATGCACTTTTTTCACATGGGGCGACATCCAACATTCCAGAATTCGACTTCATTTTGTAACGACATCATTAATTTTTTAAATAAAATACGTATAACTTAATAAATCATCATAATTATGTTATATTATTTAGTATCATATTATGAAAAAATCTTTGTAAGTACAGTCCGTCAATCGAAACTTCAAAAGCAATAAGGAAAGTTATAGCGTGAAACAGTCGTTTGCTAAAAATTAATCCAGTATTAGGTATATTTAAGAGATCCAACTAAAATTATTGCTACCGGCTATATTCTGTATTTAGATTGCTAATATTTAAACGAAAATACCTGTTAAGCTACATAGGTATATACTATAAGGTTGAAACTTGAACACGTATTTATACGCTAGTTCAATTCAGACAGCTTATTGCATCTAGATTATCATTAAGTAACAAAGGAATTATATAATATTAATTTAATAATTATTATAAAAATTTAATAATTATCATTAAGTAACAAACTCCATAGAATTGAAACTCTCTATTATAATCGGCTTCTGAGAATCTCTATATGTGCATATGAATGTATATATAGAGACATGTCCTCATTCGCATATCATCGCAGAGCCTAATTTACTGCAATGAGCAACAAAAATAAATAACTTTCGACGGTAGATTCCTTTTAAGGATCCACTAAGAATTTTTATATTAAACAACTGAGTGGAAAAAGGACAGAGTCGATCACAGGCTCACTGTGCAACGTGCTGGATTAAGATTATTCTGTGCATAAACATGTAAGGCGGCCGAGTATTAAGGAGTTTAGCTTTTTCATAATTTATACTAAACGCTTAAAGCTAGAGCCTTACCACAGTTTTACTACTTTTATAGATATTTTTGTAGCAAAGGTATTTTAGCATAGTTAATATAAGAACGACCGCTTAGGAGAACGATTACGAACACACGCATGCCCAAAATCTTATATGTAAAGATTATCTTTGGAGAGTCAGGGGTCCGGAAAACACGATGATAAATAGGTGATGTTAGAAACTTTTGTAATAGCTAAGTAAATATAGCGACCGTATGTTAGAGAGTTATACGCTATGCCCAGTAATGGATTTCGATGGGCTAATTAATTGATTGATTGAAATACGAGCGACGAGGGATACTGCAACTGTTCGTAATAATTAGGACATACGGCTAAAGCTTTTATAGCCATCATTTCACTTTGGTGTTACACATTTGGATTTAATAGGTATTTATAGATTAACTTACATTCAGTGCTATTTTGTATGAACAAATATATTAAGAATGTTTGGTATCCCTACTATGATCTGTTTCCAGGTTAACTCACTTGTGCAAACTTGAACGCATTTTAAAATAAACTTACAGGTCGAACTTTGGAGATGAGGTGTATCTTTGTCACAAAAATTAAAAATAAGAGATACAAGTATACGTTGATATTGCGTTCTTTGCTATAATTTTTCCTTCTTTCTCTGCCGTATTAGGTAAGGCAAATCTAATTAGATATTGATTGTTTGTGTCGCTGCAGTCGAAATTCTCAATGCTGTATACATAGTAAAAAGCCAGTATACACTAGAATAACTGTGACCAAACTAACCACTGTTTACCTCGGCATAATACTGTGTAGTTGCATACACGCTGATGGTTCTAGCGACTAGTGCGGCCTCCTTGCCAATACTAATTCACCGTACTATGTATGTAGTGGCTATGTATATGCAAATATTTGCATGTGTGCATGTTATAGTGTTTGTGCGTGATTTGTCATCTGTGAAGGCTCTCTGCAAAGCGTTGTATGGTGAACTGTTTTTGAAATACGAAGTGTGGAGTAAGCTAACGGTCACTAAAACGAAGTAAAATTTTTGGTTTTGGAAAAAAGGTTTTTGTGGGAAATTTGTTGCCTATACATCCATGCTATGTTATAGTACCGCTAGGGATGCCTTTGTGTGGTTGTTGGCACATTTTAATTTATACTGACTGTATTTTAGTATTTGCCGAGACAGCCTGCTGTAGCAAGACAAGAAGTTATATAGTTATCAGTCTTTACCTGTCTCCTAAATATAGTCATAGTACTACAATTATCATAATTACCAGGTGCGTGACACATTCCTAAAATCTCGTGTAATGCCAGGCCTTTTACCTACTTCTTTTAAATTGTCTTTTGGGATATAGGTATACTCGTACCTGAGTTTGGAGTAACCGATATTTCGGCACTGTTGCAAGCGCCAGGTTCACGATCGGTTACTCCAAACACAGGTACGTGGTAGGTATATATCCCGAAAGACAATTTAAAATAAGTTTAAATGACCACGAAAGTTTAAATTCTTTTTATCTACTATTTACTGAGAATACTTCTAAATTGTTGCTACTTGACGTTTCTGCACAATGTAGAATTTCCACCTCAAACTCGTTTGTTACATTAAAGCTGAAGTTTCATAATCCTGTGCAAATTTACGGTACTAGGCAGTCCTACCTTTCCTATCATGCTCGGAAAATTGGGTCGGTACATTATGATTATTTTACTGTAACCTTGATATAGCAATCTAAAGGATTTGTCCTCTGATGATTTAATACAGAAAGTATATTACACACAACAATGGGCCCAGTCCGGGTCACCAATAAGAGGCCCGAAACTCTTGTCAAAACCATGAAAAAGGTTTGGATACGGAAAATATGCGTCTATCCTTCTTTTGTTAAGATTTACCGAGCTTAGATAACCCTGGTTAAATTATATTAAAGGGTCTAAATTAAATTCGTTCCATGGTGTTTGTATTACAAAAATGTGAAGCGCCATTGGTGCAGTGCGTTAAAATATTTTCTAGGAATTTTGACTCTTATTCAATCAATTTAACGACAAAAGAAACCCAAAACCACTATTAGTTACTTAGTATTGATTGTGATAACCCATCAGTCAAAGATGTCGGTGCCGACAATCGTAAAGATCTATGTCAGTCTGTATGGGGAGTCACCCAGTACCTACCTACCTTAAATATCCTGATACTAATTGTATCCAGAGAATATCCTTGAGTAAACAGCAGTTATTAAATTATTTTATCTTATGCGAGTAGACTAGCAAGCAGACTTCGGCCTCCAAAGCGTCGGTCTTATAGTGCTGATACATTTGAGCGTTCTTGCGTAACGTTACAAAACAGAACAACAAACGAGTGTGTTTTAGAGCATTCTTACCAATGTTCTGGCGAATATTTTAGCGAATTGACAGTAAATGTGCTTTGACGTTTTGCTGATTAGAGCGATTGCTAGAAAGATCGTGAAAATGTTCGTAGCAATGGTCGGATCTGTTCGTTGTTCAGTTGGACAAAACATGAAAATAACTACGTTAAAAAAACCGACATCAAAAACTAAAAAGTAAAAAAATAATACAGATTTAATATTAATTAAATACTACCTATTATTTATATGTGCTGTTTACTATAAGGTTTACAGTCGGTGCCATAAGTGCGGTGTAATAAGAATTTCATAAATCTGTTCAGAAACCTCGGAGAAATCGATGTACATACATCGAAAAAAAAAATATTTACCGGCCGAATTGAGAAACTTCTCCTTTTTTTTGAAGTCGTTTAAAAAACGTCTAATGCTCACTTTTCTGTTACAAGTGAATGCTCAGGTGTATCAGCGGTATTATATGCTCAGGTGTATTAGATGCAAATTATATAACGCTTGAATGACGATAATATCGACTGAACTCTAAAAGAATAGTCTAAATATAGATATTATAATACACCGTGACCTAAATTCCATAGATAAACAGGTTTTCATATTATACACTCTCGACTTTACTCTAGCTATAGTTCCTAAACAAGACTGAACTAAATATTCTACATAGTTCACATCTGATATATTAGCACATAGCTGCAGCATGTTTCTTGTTAATTAAGTCAGTTGATAAGCACTCAAGGCTATCGTTCCTAGCCACCAGGATTAAATGAAGCAGCTTTGTTCTAAATAAAGTTTAAGCTACAGTTTTGGAGCAGACATGTGGCGGGATCTTTTATGCATGCACCTTTAGTTGTATAACTTATTTAAGTGCAGTGATTTTGTTACTGTTATTTTTATTTCTTAGTCTATCTCTTGTGTTAAATAACATGAATTTTACGAAGAAGGACTTTACAATAAGCAATTCGCATTGAAACGAAGGCACTAAGTAAATGTTGATTGTGAATTACACATTATGTTTCGTCTCTTCAAGTCGAAAGTAATCAAAATATTTACGACAAAATATATATATCAGCATATTATACGACAGATAATGATTAAATTATAAAGGTTTAATCTGATATAAAAAAATTAACACACGTTCATGTTAGCAAACCTATACATGAATTGCCATAATATATTTTATATGGGCTATCAGACAGTTTTTCTGCAGATTACAGCTATGTAGTATTCTACAGAAGTGCAATTTGGTTCTACTGAGTGTGTTAAATATATCTTGGCAAACATCCAACTACTTATAAATTGCATTGAATATAACCTTATTGCATTGAATATAACCACTGATAGGACGATTAAGAGTACCACAAACAGACGAATAACTATTACCGAAATAACTTCTTAATTTCCTTTATGAAGGGGTTAACTCTTTGTTATTTCTGTTATTTTATCTATGACAATCAGTTCAGTGGAATAAAATACTGAAGGTAAATAATGAGTCGGCCCTACCATCATATCACTTGATGTAAATGCCTTTTTGTTGGAACTTCGAAAGAAGTGTTGACGACCATGGTTATGTCATAGATCCATAAGTCAACCATTCAAAATTTTTGATGGTTATTGTAATGCACGTCATCAGGTGAGAGGGTCATGAGTGTAAACCAATCCTCTGAACACCGTAAAGGTAAGAAAACAGGAACAGTTGCCTGCTTATTTTGCGCATTTAAGACTGTTTGGCAACCGATATCTGCTTATAACATAGCCCTCATGGGTGTTATGTAATATATTGGATTGCCTGATGGTAAGTAGGTACCGTCTCCTTTAGACTCAAGAAAAACCACTGGAGTTACAAGTGCGTTGCCGCCCCGTGGGGTTGGGAAAAGGGATAGGATGAGGAGTGGGATGAGGGAGAAGGAATCCGGCACTCACACTTACCGAACACAACGTAACATTTAGGTACTGTTACTTTACGTCGATTTTCTGTGAGACGGTAGTACTTCCTCGGTCGAGCCGACCCATTCATCCTGAAATTAGCAAGGCTCTACTACTACTAGTACTACTATTAAACATGCCTTCAACCTATGTGAGATCAAACTATCGTAGAATAAAGAAAATTTATATCGCTTAGAGGTCGCCCTACGCAGCTACTCATTATTTATTTATTTAACCATGTCTGTCCCATGGGAACTTTAAGCAATCTCTTCTTAGTACACCCTACGGACCTAATGAACATAAGTGCCAAATTTTAACTTCTTGCACCCAATATTTTTATCTCTGCGTTTCCAGTCTGTCAGTACTTAATCAGTAACCGAAAAATTTAATATATTCGAATTGTCACACGATTAAATACCGATAAAGAAAATGGAGTGTGTCACCGTGTCCAAAGCTGCCATTAGTTGCAATCTAGACATCCCTATCGTATCCTAACGAAAGATGGAAAACGACGAAAGGTACAGCCCCACTAGCTGTTCATAGTCTTGAGGTGGTGTTCTATATAATTATGCTCGTAGACTTTTTACTATAAAAAATCTGTTCACAAAAAATCAAGCTAGCAAAGCTAAGCAAGAAATGTAATTTAAACTTCCTATACGTTGGTTTAATATGTTCCACGTTTATGATCTTGTAATCTGTAAGCTTGATAATTTTACGTGTTACGGAATAACATGCCTCGCTAGCATAAATGAAAATATTTTCTTCCACGTGTTTTCAGTAGAACACTGAAACTTATTATATTTAACAGACTGAAGAGCCTTGAAAGTTTCCAAAATCAGTACTGTTCCTAAGTATAATAATTATCTTTTAACTGACACGTGTATTCAGGTTGACAAAATGACTAAAAGACGACATCAAAATACATAACTTTTACGCATACTTATACTACGTATGTACCTATGTGATACGATTGTGCACAGCCTGATTTGTGAAGATTTATAAAGTGTCCTTAGCAAGACAAAGAAAGAACAGATACAATATTTATATATACATATAACTCCATTAATATAAATGTCCCCATGCAATACAGATCTAATTATTATTATTTTTTTAAACTAGATGAGCTACTGCTACTAGCTACTGCTCCACTCCCGTGCCTCATAGCGTGATGTAATAAAGCTTATAGCCTTACTCGATAAATGAGCTATCTAACACTGAAAGAATTTTTCAAATCGGCCCAGTAATTGCTGAGATAAGCGCGTTCAACCAAACAAACTCTTCAGCTTTTTATATTAGTATAAGATCCCAGGGTTCGCCACAAGACGCAATCTCCCATTTTCGCCATCCATCTGCTAGCAGCCATCCTCCTCAAGTAGTCGGTCTATCTAGCCGAAGGGCGTTCAACAGTAACTAGCCAAGACGAGGCCTCCATTCAAGATCCTGCCTACTTCACAACCAAGACGTTTTTAAATAGCTTAAACATTGTAGGTATAATCATATGATATGTGATGTAGTATTTAAACAAGCATATAGCCCTTAACACTGAATAGGTATTTTTCCGTTTGCCGCGACTCAATAGGTTATTGAACGGTATTATCCAATAGAACGCTGAAGCATTGAATTTTCTTTGTCAAAAGCCGTGCCCCCGGTATATCGGTAAGGGCGCACTTAAGATTCTGGGTTCCTTGCTAAAAATTGTGGCTTTATACTAAACAAACTTTAGAATATAACTAGCTGACCCGGCAAACGTTGTTTTGCAAAATTTTTTTTTTTTTTGAAAAATAGATGTTGGCCGATTCTCATAGATACCGGATAAGCACAAAAAAATTCATCAAAATCGGTCAAGCCGTTTCGGAGGAGTATGGGAACGAAAACTGTGACACGAGAATTTTATATATTAGATATAATTGACAAAGAAAGGCATTCAATGGACCCATACAACCGTAAAATAGAAGCAATATTTGAGCTAGGTGATCGAGTCTATTGTTAGTTAAGGTTTTATTTAAAAGAGTAGCTAACGGTATTTTTTTTATCTATTTAGAACTGCATTTTCGTTTTTAAATTACAGTTTCGATTAAGGAGAAAATATATAGTTTCGATGACATCAGACATCCAGTTTTATCGACCCCTTCTTGACTTGAATATTTTCTAGAAACAAAATATATTTTTGAGGATAATTTGCCAGCAGCATTAACCGTATCAATACATATTTTTAAAAGCACCAAAACTTCGTCATATTAGAGGTATGTAATATTTTGACAGTCATTTTAGTGAGTGAGCAGAGACAATACGCGACAGCGCGCAGCGTGAGAATAATCCCCGCGATCTACCTACACTCCTACAGGATATACTCGAACTCATCTATGACGCGTCACGGAACTCGCAACTCGAAGCCCACTCGTCCAATATCCTCGCCTTCTTCAACGAATTATCCCAAAGTTTATGCCGCCGTACTCTTGTCAAGTGGAGGTGACGTAAGTGGGATGTCGTGCGCTATCTACCACCATCGTCGGCAACCCGCCCGTCCTATCGGCCGATCTGCTTTAAGGATCATTTGTATTCCCTTTACATCCCTATTATTAATTGTATATTGTGCGGTCCATTTTGAACCAGCTAATAAATGTACATACGTAATTTTTGTTAGATATTCTGCTAGCTTGCTAATGTCGTAAATAATGTTGGCATTGTTTGTTTTATAAATTATGTTCAAAGAATATCCTTTTAACAATGTTACAATATATTAATTGTGAAATTAGATACACTTACGCCAGCCGAATATGCTTTATAAGGCCTTATATTTCTATGGCTACATTGTGCTAAATTCGTTTTATATCCAACGTATGAGTAGGCGAGTGAATTACTGCCACCTAAATATACTCCTGAAAGCAGCATTATAAGGAAGAAATGTATGAATTTGGTGATACGAGTGTCTACGGCATGGAATTATCGGGGTTGGGTCAAGCCAAAATTATTAGATTATATTAGTCAAATTTATTACATTGTATTATTATAGGAATAACATACATAATGAAAAAGCTGTCTAAACCATGGAATATAGCAAACCCTTTGGGTAACGGAGGTCAGACAGGCAGTCGCTCTGTGGAAAAGCTAATATTTAGTCAAATCCGGTTAGACTAGAAAGCGGACCCCAGGTTCTAACTCGGATAACGTTAGGAGGATGATGATACAAAATGAAAAAGCTACATTAAAACACAGTGAGTGTTTAATCCTGATGAAAATAATAAATAAAGCTTAACATCACTTAAGTAAAATATAATGAAAACGGGGTTTAAATTTTAATTTAAAAGTGAAAAGATTATAAATAAAATCTCTATTGAGCTGTTTAAAAAATTCAGGATGTAAACGTTTTTAGTATATTCGCGAGTTTTCACCAGTATTACAGTAGGCTTCTGTGCGGATTTAGTTAAACCTTTTAGGAGCGAGCTGCCTTGAGTCCTGATTACGCTTATTTCAAAATTACACTACTTCGTTGTGGAAAAAGAGGATCTCATAAAGTAATCAAGATGCTGCAAAAACTGAACAAAATTATACTAAATCGGTACTGTGATATTAAGCAATTTCAGATATTAAAACTGAATTTATATTATATTATGTAAAAGAAATAACGTACTTAGACATACTACAATATGTACACACACATATTTTTCGGGTTCCTTCTATTTGGCAGAATCTTGATACTCCGAATTTTATTTGGCATAACACACTTAGCATAATCTTCTTTAATCGAATATTTTTAAGGCATGCAAATTATTTAGCATAGCTATTGATTGGCAGAATGTTTACATGTCTGAATTTGCAAAGGCATACTTTTAACATGGCAGAATTTTTGACAGACTTTTGTCTTGTCTGCCCTAACCCTAGAGTGCAATTTAAAGTTGCGTAGGCGCGGAGGGGTAAGGCGGCCCGCGAGCTGAGGAGCAGGTGATTTGAAGGCCAGCCGCCGCGGCTGAGGCTGGCCGGCCAGCAAGCTGAAGCTGCGGCGAAAAGCGTTGAAACCATCTGCTACGATAAGCTCGCGTGGGGCCGCCCAAACCCCGCAGCGCCGGAGCCGTGACAGAACGATGCTTGCTGCATACTGTATGCCTACTTTTCAATTATTATGGGGATAATATTTATGCCTAAAGATGATTCGGACTAACTAAATTATGAGTTTCGAATTTATGGTAAGTGAGTGTATGATTAACAACTTTCTGCGAAATGAAGATTATGCTACGCGTGGTTATGCAAAATAATATTATGACGAAAAAAGTTCTGCTTTAAAAGATAGACCCATATCTTTACAATATATATATTTCTTGTGTGCGTGTGTATGTCACTGAAATCCTCCTAAATGACTAGACCAACTTTGATGAAATTTTTATTGTGTGTGTTCAAGGGGACTTGAGAATGGTTAAATTCACAATTTAGTCGACTGGTAAATGTATTTTTAGTAAATTTTTAATTTGTAAGTAGTTGTTATAAGCCGACCGACTGCGCTACCATCGCAGTCTCAAATCTGTATTAATAATTTCGTCAAGGGGTAAGGTAGACTCGATTGAAACCTTAACTGAATAATAAAACATAAAAAAATTCTGATTGTCGAGTCTTTTGTTAAATTCTAATGGTTCTGACCACGGTTCTGACAGACAAATCGCAGTCGCCATATTGGCCACTCTAGCGAAACGTCACTGATACCGGATAACATTTTGAGTACTACCAATGAATACAGATGTGTCTTAGTACTAAGTAGTTTGTATGTGTAAATACTTTTTGCAGTTATATTGCAAAAACAGTTAAAACGACAATTATAGAAGTATCCGCTCAATAAAAATGATTTGTGTTATCCCGAACATAGATGATATACTATAACTAGAGAACCCCGAATTTACGCGAGCGAAGCCGCGGGCAAAAGCTAGTTTTTCTATATAATAAAAACTGGTGCTTCACTTGTTTTTAAAAAGATAGCTTGAGATTAGTTGTCAATCTCGTTGCACGGTGGTAGTGATTAATGTTTGTGTTGAAACGACATTGCGCCGAATGTCGTGGGATCGACATCACCACAGGAGAAAACTTTGTGTTCTCTACAAATTTTTTTTTGAGTGTGCGTGTAAGATCTCTTGGTTGAATATTAATTGTTTAGTAGGTACCCCACGATATAAGATTTATTCCTAGTAGTGTAGGCGTTGCTTTTTTATGAATTTTAAACAAAAACTAAGGCCACATATAAACGCTTTTTGGTTCAGTATATGCTACATAGTTATTACATAAAACCGAATAATTTTTTGAAGGCAACATAACTTCCAGATAACAACATACCAATTGTTATTGCATGATAACAATCTGGTTTCAGTCATGTATTGTAACAGGAATATTCCAATAACCTACAATATCGTTAGATAAACATATTGGCATAAGTATTTATTTATGCAATACCTAGTTGTATATTGTTCATGAAATTATTGGCAATAAAAAGGATACAATAGTAATTTGGTAACGAAAATAAATCGTGTTCTATTTCTTTTATCGGTAGTTTGTTCTTAAAAAGATATTTAGTAAGGCTGAATACCTATTTTATTGGTTGTACTACTATTAAGTACCATTGTTGTTTGGTAATGTATTGATCGAAGTTTAGAACCCAAGAGTCATATGTTTTATGTTTGGCTACGTGTTTTTGAGTGGGGAATTTATTCGTTTTAAAATTGTCTTGTTTATCATCGTGGTTCTGGCATTATTCCAGTTGTATCACCTTTCAACTTCTAGCCGGGGGCCTCGAAGTCCTCTTTCTAGTTGAACGTAATAGTCGGTGCGTTATCTTTTACATAACGTGACTGACGTTGTCTAGCGGACTCAACACAAAGAGATAGTCGAATTCGATGGTTTAGACTAGTGATAGAATATTTGAGGGTAACTGGTTAGATGGTAAAACTGTCATAGATCATTTTCATAGATTAAGTGACATATTAAGCCTGGAACAGTGATCCATCTATAAACATGACGGTGACGAAAGCGCTTAAGCTGGTGAATCGATAAATTCGTGTAGCCCTTACTTTGCTACGTTAGTAAGACAGTATTGTCACAGAATAGATAGTACTAACGTACAGAAGGATCACTTCGCAAACCAATTTATAGAAATGGTGACTCTTGCTACTAAGCAACAAAGTGCAATTCATCTCGCATAAGCACTCAGTGCCTAACGCGATATTCACCTAACCGTTCCCGCTCTTTTCTAACAGATACCTAACGCTGTCGCTGTCTGGCGCGAAGCGGTGCGCTAGCTGTCGCGCTAGGGTTGTCGACTTGCCGCTGCTACTATAATATTTATTCATCGTCTATCTACCTACTTGACCACGTAATAATAAATTATTATCCTATAAGTATCCTATCCCACTATTTGAGCTCGTAGAACAAAAACCACAAAAATTCTCGTCATTTTCACTATACTGATTCTTAGTTATTTCCTAAACGCGTAGACCGATTTACATGATTCAAACAGATAAAATGGTTTTTGAATTAGATCTTTAATTTGACACTATAATCGTTGAGATATCTCAATAAACAAAAAATAATATTTTCAAGTTGCTCTCGTAAAATAAATAAAATCAAATTTTCAAGTTGCTTTCGACACCCATCCGTTAAATGAGCAATACTTTGCACCAGACTTGAGATGATACATTTTTGTTATTCACCATTAAAATTCACGTTATTAGCAAGCCCTGCGCGCGACCTGTGACGACGCGGCGTGGAAGCCGCTCGAAAGTGTAGGCCTGCACTTATCCCTGTAGGTACAGTGAAGGCCGAGTGAAGGAGGCCTGGTATTGTTTTCTTTAATGTCACTATCACGTATAATACGTTGTACCACCCAGTACAACATAAGTTACGGGGTGACAGAAACAGAAGTTACGTGGGTACGATTTATCCTTAATCAGATAGAGAGAGAGAGAGGTGTATATTAAGTGAGACAGGACATTTTCATCTACTTGACGCACATTTCCAAATTCCTAATGAACTGTGGATTGACCCGCATTAGCAGTTTATGGACCCACTAAAACGGGATCTCAGAATTCTCGAACTTAAACCGTGACAAACTTTAGGCACTTAATGTAAGGTCTACATTTTATTATGATACATAAAGCCTACCCATCCATAATTCGCGGTGAAACCTCGAACACTTGCGCGTGTGGCAATTGTGCCTATTGAGTATTAAAATTATTCCAACTAAGCAACTGCTCAAATTACTTAGGTATTTCATTTGGCTGTCAGACTTAGCCCAGAAGCTCCTCGTGGCACAACATTATTCAAAATTTAGTTGCTGTCGTATTCAAGAAATTTTTTTTTTTTTTTCTATATTCCCGGTTGAAATAGTATGTAATGGCCATGAGGACAACCGATAAGATACTCATGCCGCTGTTTAAAACTGTATTTCTGAACAATGCCATGATTAAGTTTGATCTTTTGCATTAAAAAAATAATAGTACTTACCTTTTATTCCAGTAATGACGTTTTAATTGATACTTGCCAACTTCAAAATGCTGACACTTCCCGGTACAACTCAGCATAGCTATTCATTAACGCAATTAAATTTTGGACTCGCGACTTGGGAGAGTCGAAAAATTAACGTAAGGGAAAGTGAGTCCCTTGCAATCAATTTAAATGCTTTAATTATGAGTGCTTGGGCTCGTCTTTTTTCCTAATAATTAATGACGATGTGGGAATTCGTCATTAATTATTAAATATTAAAAAAAACAAGTTTGTGTCCCATGGTTGAATGAATGTTGGGACTTTAATATACAATAGAACAGTCACAACTTTAAAGTAAAGATAATATTTGTATATGCGTAACACATTTTATTTCATTATGTATTTTCTATGTTTTTTTTTTTTTCTAAAGCATCCTTATATTCTAACGACAGTTGAAAAGCGTGTTCTGTCATCCATAAAATAAAAATAAAAAGATACCTACATATACAAAAAAAAATACATTAGGAATATTAAACATCTCTGAACATGTTGAGGTAAAGGGAATCGTTCCCAGTGGATTTGATCACTAGCCGTTTATTAATGAGTAAAGAGCTGTTATCAGACAGTACAATCAATCAGTTGGTTGTGCTATAGATACTAATATCTCGCAGTATGCTTGTCGATCAGCCTCCATCGAGAATACGTCGAGAGCTCGACAATGATGTCGATCCGTAATTAAAAATGGCGGAGCATTTTATTAAAGCCGACCTCAGCGCCACGGTAGATCGTTAAAACTTTGTTTTGCTTAACGATTACAAAAAATCGGGCAATTAGGTGTTAAAATGCGTAATATGCAGATTAAATAGATTTTAAGAAGCATACAATTAAATATTATAGTCATTTGTATCATTACGTAATAATCAAGCGTCAGCTCGAAACACAGGTATAACCTAGTTCAAGCGGGTAGCCGATGTATTATAAGTATTATAACGCAATCTTAGTTTTTTTGCCAATGGTGCAAATAGTTATTTTTTAGCCTTATGTACACTATTGTTTATATGCCATATAATTATGATATTATGTAAAACTAAATATAAGACTTTAGGCTAGTTATACCAATTAATGTAATTTAAGGCTAATTGTAGTGTACCTTTTTGTATTTCTGAGGATAAATAAATAATTATTATTATATTTGCATGAAACTCCGATAGGCATGGATGTTTATTATTTTAATCTAAACTTTAATAACATATGTATTACGTACTTAATAACGTATTTAACACGCTTCGTTGGAGCGTCTTTAGACAGAATAAAACATTGAAATGTTGCTTTTGATAATAACATGACGCGCCACACCTACCTACATAAATAATACCTAAATATCCATTATTATAATGAGACAGACAAGCTCATTAACCACAGTATATTTGAAACAAAAACACACAAAAGGGTTTAAGTTTAAACATGTGACGAGCGAACTTGCGTGGTGAAGGTAATCGTCAGTACACGTATACATGTACATAAAATGCGTTTGCACGTAAAAAGAAGTACATTATTCGCACCCAAAATTAGACACGTGTCGGTCGAGTTGAGCATTTATTTAAAAAGTACGTATTTTGTGTGTGAAAATAAATTATTTTTTGTATAAAATATTCAAGGACTGAGTATTGCGGTCCCTTTGCGTCGGAAACTTTCGAAACGATAATCAAATGCTAGTACGTTTTGCTAGGGAGTTAAGCTTTTGTATTGTTCGCCTGTCACCTAGATCATTGGCTACTTTTCTAGATTTCCAGGAATGTAAGAACTGGATTGCTTGTGCTATAATACCTGTTGAGGAAAAAAGGATCTTGGTTAGGCCTACGTAGTTTCCTAGTAGAAAATATATTACAGTGATTCAGCATTTTAAAGACTCAAAAGAAGTATTTGGCAATGCTGCTCCAAGAAAGAGACGGTAAGACTACTCGTTTTTGACTGAAATTCAAAATATATGGGACAAGAAACATTAGACATCCAAATTGCTATTGCGTTACGGTTTATGTTTAGTTAAATGACTAAATGGTTTGAAAGAATTGCTTTTTCTTAACCAAACGACTGAATTATAATGAAGATGAGTTATTAAATGGCTCTGGTGTTTCCCTATCTTAATATATAAGCAGTTTTATGTCTAATGCGACGGATTCGTATCCAGCAAGTAACGAACCGAAAAGATTGCCATGCTTTAAGTACGTGTCGAGTAACCCATCCAGAAAATTAGCGTCGTTGGATAAACCGTTTTATCTATCTTCTTATGGCTTTTATAATCTACAACCGGTATCTAATATAGGCATAATACAGTATACGTATAGTTCTGTGTCATCTGAATAACTGGCAAACTTATGAATGTATTCTTTGGTATAATCTAGAACAGTGTTTAATGTTCTCTATTGTGTTAGTGGACGATTTTAAAACTTTTTATTGCTTCGACAATAAGCTTTTCATCAAAACTTGCCTTGTTCTTAAAAAAATTTAATAAAAAACATCTACGTTCTACTTTCATAATCCCAGGACTGATACGAACGTTGCTGTAGGCTTGCACAATTTATAGGCATAGTAATACTTGTTTCTGCCCCAACTTCGCCCGCATTGAATTTGGTCAAAATGTAGCCCATGTGCTATTCTGATGTACAAGCTATATAACTGTTTTGACTCATACAAATATATTCTGTGTGTAGGTATTGTTATCAATACATCCTCTCACGGTTATAATAGTGGCATAAATAAATAGGTATGTTGGTATGTATACTTAGGCAAACAGCGGCTACGAGTGTTATTACCATTCATTCTCGTGGTTATACGCCCTTCGTTGAGTACGTGGAACTAAATGTAAATCATTAAGTATCTAACTTATAAAACTGACGCTCATAAGCGTCACATTCTGATATAATTGAATAAATTTATTTAAATGTTGACTGTATAGCAATAGCTTATTTAAAATCAATCACCTCATCTCAGTGCATTTCCCTGCATAAAAAAAAACCAAATTCAAAACATCTAATATTTTACGAGGCGTATAGCTTCAACTAGCGATATTTTTTCACCTCAATAGAGAGCAGGGGAAACGAAAATATAGTTTTATTTTGTTATCCACTCGAGTAGCCAGTGAAGGGATAAGCTTTATAGCGGTTTTATGTGATATGTTAACAACATAAGGGCTTAAGGAGATATACGACAGCTATGCAGAAGATTTCGGACTTAATCTCACGATGCACAGCACAAACTTTTCAAAGTTACGTGCTTAATAAATTGTTAATTATCGCTTGCCCCGTGACTGGGAGAGCACGTTGATCCCTCGGTCTTGATTGTCACGAAGATCTTTCTTAGTTGCAGCAGAGAGTCAGTACTTCTAAATAAACTGACACCACTCCAAACCATAAATCTAAACCATAGGATATCGATAACACGATGTAAATACCATCTTTGCGTAGAGACGGAAAACTCGACATCAAACCCTATACGACTGCCTCGTTGGTCTCGCGGCATGGATGTGCGCGTGGGGTCGGGAGGTCCCGGGTTCGATTCCTGGGTAGGGCAGTGTTATTGGGTTTTTCTGTCACGAAATTCTCGGTAGCAGCACGGAGTCTGGAAATGTGCCCGGTACGCCAATAGGCTCGCCCCTTATTACGTGGGACTAAAGTATATCTGGCGAAAAGTCGGTGTAGAAATACACCTCTGCCTACCCCTTCGGGGATAAAAGGCGTGACGATATGTATATGTATGTATGTAATAATGATGATGACTGCCTCCGTGGTCCAGTAGATAGCGTATGCGACTGCTGATCGGAGGTCCCGGGGTCGATTCCCGGGTCGGGCAAAAGTGTTACTGGGTTTTTCTGAATTCTCAGTAGCAGCACGGGGTCTGGTCATGTGCCCGGTAACGGCAATAGGCTCGCCTCCTGTTACGTGGGACCTAAAAATTCATGGTGAAATGTGGGTGTAATATTACACCTCTACCTACACATCGAGGATATAGGCGTGAGCCTATAAATAAATAAATAATGATGATGCCATCACTATATAGACTTCATAGCGGTAAGCTGAATGGTGTCGTGGTGGCTTACCTACGCGTTAAGTTTGTCAAGCTTGATCGTGCATTAAACATTTGTATGTACAGAGAATTGGTGTAAGATGTTTGCGTACGTATTTGTGTTTGTGTACGCTCATGGCATAGGTAATAGGTGGAACAAAGCCGATATTTCGTGGAAATACAGTGCATTAAACGGGACTATTATAGTCATCATCAACATGATATCAGCCGAAAGACGTCCACTGCTGGACCTCCGCCAAGTCTCTCCACACTGATCCACTGTATTAACATAGATTTCATTTCAGAAACGATTAAAATACATTAGGTTAATGTTAATGTTACTATTTATTTGGAAGTCACGGCAGCATGACAATATTATCGATGATTCTTGAATTTTTATACGTGTATAATTGTATGTGTAACCCCCAATTTCTAACAAAATAATTATCCATTTACCAGCGATTGTATGACACAGCTCACACAGCAGTAGAAAGCTTTGATATCGCAAGTAATTTAATGTAGCTATCTTACTTACCTCTTTTACTTTCATACACTCTAGTGTAAACTGTAACTACCCAATACTTATGTAGGAAGTATTTAATTTTGTATCGCAGCTATTTCATCGTAAACCTATTTTGTATAGCATCAGCAGGGAGGTACTTAGTCCTTTGATTGTCCATTGAAACCTGTATGAAACCGTTCCGAGTAAAACCTTACTCTCACTCAAGAGTCTAATAAACAAAATCACAATATATAACATTCACTAGAAGCAGCTATAAAAGAAATTTTCGCTTTTATTACCACAATTTGATCGAACCTACGTTTTCTGTCTCTTTTCCTCTTATAGGTGTGAGTGAGTTGGATTATCGTGCATCAACTAACGAGCCATTAAATTCGCCATTCGAATCTCGCTGTTATTTCAAGATCACAATGGGAGGTAGACTAATATAATAAATTAATTGGTAAAATGGGTGTGGCTATTGAGAACGAGATAAAGTTTAGAGCCGCAGATAGGAAAATACCCATTTTTATTACGAACGTACACAAGGAGACGAGTGAAGTAGATATCACTGACTATATCACAAGAAAAACCCAAGTTGTAATACAATTGGAGAAAATGCAAATAAAGAATAAAAACCATTGTGCATATAACTTTTTGTACCAGAATCTAAGGAACATATGTTTCTAAATGAGAAAATATGACCTCAGGGCATTATTTTCAGAAAGTTTGCGCATTTCAAACCGAAATACCAGGCTATGCCTACGGGTATTAGACGCGGCCTTAATGTTCAAGAATAAATGGACAAAACGCGGCCTTAATGTTCAAGAAAAAAACACTCATAAATTGATCAGTTTTAATTGTAAAAGCGTCAAACGTTCTGTTGAAAGTGTACGGGAGTTATGTCTTAACTCGAATATAATTGCGCTTCAGGAAACGTGGCTGTTACCACATGACCTGCCTTACCTACATACTATTAGCGACGACTTCGCCTGCACAGGCACGACGGCGGTGGATACAGCTGCGGGTATTATGCACGGCAGGCCGTATGGTGGCTTGGCCTTGCTTTGGAGAAAAAGTGCGTTCAATAATGTGTCCGTTATAAAGTGCGATAATCCGCGTGTGTGCGCTATCAAAGTAGCCCTAGAGCTTCGGTCTATCTTAGTGTTCAGTGTGTATATGCCAACTGACTCGGGGCCAAATCTAGTGGAATTCACGGGCTGTCTTAGCTTGGTGAGTGCAATTATAGATAGTTCTGACGTAGAAAGCTGTTATGTACTAGGTGACTTTAATGCCCACCCGACTGAACGTTTCTATACAGAACTATTAGATTTCTGTACAGAGCTTGAGTGGAGTTGTATAGATACTGAACGGTTAGGAATAAACTCGGACACCTACACTTCTGTGAGTGAGGCGCACGGCTCGAGGAGGTGGCTAGACCATTGCGTGGTTACTAAGGCCGCTCATGACTCGGTAGTTCAAGCCTACGTAGAATATGATACGCTATGGTCTGACCACTTCCCTCTTGTTATTGAGTGTATGTTCGATTCTATTTGTGCGAAACAATATACCGTACAGTGTTTAGAAAATAAAGTTGTCTGGGGAGAAAGAAGTCCAGAACAAATACAGTCTTTTTATATGGCTTGTCATGAAAGGCTCAGACTAATTGATTTCCCAGAAGACTTCAGAAGTTGTTGTAATAAACATTGTAAAGACCACCGACATCACAGTGTTATAGACAAGCTGTATGACGATATTGTAACCGCCATAAGCGAGTCCGCCGCGATAGGTAGAAGAAGCAATAAGCGTAGGAAAAATAAAGTGGTGGTGGGCTGGAATAAGCATGTTGTCCGGGAGCACAAGGTGGCTAGGCAGAATTTTAACCTGTGGCTAGAAGCGGGTAAACAGGTTGTTCAGGTCCTACGTATCAGAATATGTGTGAAACCAGGAAAATCTTTAGATCACGTGTGAAGTGGTGTCAAGACCACGAAGAACAAATTAAGATGGATATACTGGCTTCGCAATATTCAAATGGTAACTTTCGTTCATTTTGGAAACATACGAACAGGTTAAATAGTAAGCCTGGCCTCCCTGTTTCTGTCGATGGCGTCATTGATCCGGCACATATTGCTCATTTATTTAGGGATCAGTTTAGAGTGACATCACCACAAGGACCGTCTATGTTACAATATGTTGATGCTCAAGAGCATGGTGATCAGGAAGTCATATTCTCAGCCAAAGAAATTAAATGCTTAATAAGAGCAATGTCAAGGGGCAAGTCTCCTGGTCACGATCGTCTGAGCATAGAGCATCTTAAGTTTGCCGGACCCCATTTACCGAGAGTGTTGGCTATGTTGTATAACTTCTGTGTAAGTCATGCGTACTAGCCTAGTCAGATGACGAAAACTATTGTCGTACCTGTCATTAAAAATAAAACGGGAGACGTCGCTGACGAAACTAACTACAGACCTATCTCTCTAGCCACGGTGATTTCAAAAGTGCTTGACGGCCTACTTAATACACGGGCATGGGGTCTCATTCCTTAGAACGTTTTCCGTCATTCTTAACTCTCTCAACAGATGGCTTTACTAGTATCGATTGTTATTGATGACGTTCATACATAAATGATAAATAAGAAAATAAAGTTCTAAAATATGATATTTATTAATTAAAAAATCCCTTTATTACGACTAAATAAAAAAATGAAACATTTAATTGAATATGAATATTTTTGAAAAATATGATGTGCACTTCGTTGCTCTGGTGGCCAAAATCCGTACTAGCTTGTAGTAAAACGTTACAATGAGTTAACTTTCACTCGGCATTCATAGATGGCGCTTTTACGTATGTATATATTTATTTTTATTTAATTTGGTATTAATCTGTAGATGGTAAAATAAATAAATATTTATTAAATAAACATCAAATATTTGAAAAAGTAAGATATTATTTTAACCAATGAACGGCCATGAGCATTTATTTTAAAAAGTACCTGTATAGGTACCTAGTCGAGCGATTGCGTTTTGTTTTTACATTTAAGTACGTAAAAGTAGTGTAATTTAAATTTTATACATAATAACAACTTACTGTGTTTGTAGTAGTATTATATAATAAATTTTCATAAATTATGTTAATCAATATGCGTTTTACATTTATAGGTACCTACCTATAGTCTGTTCAAGATACGAAAAAATAAAATGTAAACAAACCATAAAATGATTCTTTTAATTTCGCCTTCGCAACAAAAGTAGATTTAAGTTAAATACTCCAAGCGAAATATGCAGTTAGTTTTACAAAAATACGCCTGTCCCTTCAATTCATAAATGATACGTTATATTTTTTACCTTTTATTTTTTTCGTAGGTATCTTGAACAGACAATAACAACTAATAAACAGTTGATGTTGAGTATGTTGTAAATCAAGCTAATGAAAAAAACAAAACGCATTTTTAAACTTTGATAGCCGACTTCTCTAGAAGTCTAGAACTCATTCGCTTGGTTCCCGATAGGTATAGTATTAAATTTATCTATGCCGATAGTCATGACTTCATGAGTCGCACAATTGCAAAATCGCGTACCAAGTACACCAAGTGCATCAACATCACTCTATAAAAATACCAGGGTCGAAAACCAGGTATCAATATACTTGCAAGTTTTTGGGCACTCGAGTATAGAAAACTTCGTGTGACGCCCTGGTAATGCAAGTTTGTATTGAAAAATAAACCTTATCTTAATATGAGTAAGGATGTTTATCGCAAAATTTGGTAATGGACTTTTCTAAATACTTTCATGAAAATTTATTCCTTACTACCATATATTTAAGGAACTTTGTCGCGCAAAACCTTGCAATTTTTATATTCCTGAGTACTCAAAATACTTTCAAGTATTTTAGTGTTTTGTGCGATAAAGTTCCGTAAATGTATGGCAGTAAGGAATATTATTTCATAAAAGTATCTGTAGGGTAAATACGCCATACGTCGGCCCCTCCCCAAAATTCGGCCGCCTGCACATTTTCGGCTTGCGTTCATTTAAAACGTATTGAAGTTACAAATTTGCCACTCGAATTACAATCTTAGTTCATAATCTATATGTACAACCGTTACTTTCCGATTACGTTACACACTCTTCGCACACTGAGCGTCAGTAGCGATTGCGCCGTCGAAGCGTCAATTTCATATTTAAAGTACCTTACTTGCTGTGAATACCCACACTTCGGGGATTGATATTAGAACGGTCAGACATTCCTTTTTTATTGTTTTAAGCATTATTATTAGTAATTAGTGATTTTTACTATATTTTGAGATAGATTTTTCAATGTTTAACGTATTGTTTTAAGGGAAAATAGTAGGCCGCCAATAGAATACCAATTTTGAATTAAAACCGGATTCTCGGCCGTGGCCGACTAAAAGTAAATGCAGTCTGTTTTATAATTTCCAATTGTACTAATTCCATTGCCTTAATAAGAGAATTTGCAACGCATATAGGCAAATAAATCTATTTTACGTTTAATCGCCAAATACCGGCCGGGGTGATATTAGTTGAATCTCGAGAAATAATGTACACAAAATAGAGGCTGGCTTTAGAAACATTAAAGATCGTAATGTCGACCAGCCTCGAATTCGAGCCCAACTATACAGGCTGATTACTTTTCTTATTTTCTCAAAATTAAATATTTATTATACGTTTATTTATTTATAATATAAAGAGTTAAGTTTAAATGTAGGAGTTGATATTATTGAAAACATTTATATTAGCTAATTATGGTATGGAAATATAAGATATAAATTGCTCTTTGGAACTTGCTACCTTAACCCATGTTAATTACGTAGCTTAAAAATATAAATATATTCAATAATGATACTCTGGGCCAAAAATGGTATGAATTATTTTTGAAAAGATATCCAGAACTAATTATAATTATTTTGATGTTTACTTTGTTATAAATTGTAATACTTACCTAACGTTATTTAAGTGCAAATAAAAAAATACTTTACCTACTATTAAACAAATACGATTAATAACGTATACTTAGTGAGACTCCTGCCAAAATAAATCATATTAATAATATTTATCCGTCTTAATTTAAAACATCCTATACCCGGCCGATATTTGGGAAAAACGCGACCGACCATGGCCCGTGAATGGCCGACTTTAGGGATTTTTCGTTCTCGACGCATATAAACCTTAGTACTTTTTCCTTGTAGTAGAAATGTCAACCTTATGCCCATAAACATGAAAAAGATTTATCAAACTATCCAAAACCGCATCGGAAGCTATCCTTTCGTTGCAAATTGATGGTGCCAGACCGATTCCAAAACAAAAACCGTAAGGATGCCGACATTTAGCGTATTTACCCTACTACGTTACGGTCGGGAGTCGGTAATACGCGAAACGTGTTCGCGTACATTCAAGTAAAAAATACTTTGAAAGTGTTGCAAATATTTTAGTGTTTTGCGCGACAAAGTTCCGTAAATGTATGGCGGTAAGGAATAATATCCCATGAAAGTAAAAGTACTCCGTTACGATCGTGGATCGGCAAAACGCGAGACGCGATCGCGTACGTTTAATTCAAGTAAGAAATACTTTGAAAGTGTTGCAAGTATTTAAAAAAAAATCGTTACAATCAGCTTCAAAATTACGAATCCTACAAAATAAATGATTTTATAATAGTTCAATTTAGTTTTTTATCTAATTCTGTTTATCCACTTTAATGGAGGAATAAAAAACGACCTAATTTATCAATTTTAAAATATTAATTTGCCAACATCTGGATTTGAGTTATTTATCTAAATAACTAACTTGCACGTTTGCATAACTTGCTTGTAAGGCCGAATTAATAAACCAATTGTAATAACTAGCTTTTGCGCGCGACTTCGTTCCCGTGAAAGTTGAAGAGAAAAAAATCCAACGTTTTTGCAAGATTTTTTGTTAGTTGACGAGGTACCTATCATGGTTTCATAAATAAAAAAATAAAATGAGCTGTTGTTTCATTTCTATATTTTAATAGTTACCTACCTATTCCCCTTTTGCAATCTCGACGTTCGCTTCGCCAGGGGTTCGCCATTTAGGTTACATTAATTTCGCCTGAATACCAATTTAATTAAGAATATAATAATACAAATAAAGAATAACAATTTTCACGAAGCAGAACTCAAAGGAAAGCACCACCTAGTATAGTAATGTACCTATTATATTATCTGTAGCATGCACCACAGACCCTGGGACCACCGACCATCAGACCAAGGCAACCTCACAAGGTCATAGGTTTTGTCAAATCTATTCAAACGAGCCCAAACACTAATGGTTTATCATGTGTAGTTTAGGAGTTTCTGTGACCACCTGCCGGCTTCATCATCAGACCAAGGCAACCTCGCAAGGTCATAGGTTTTGTCGGTTTTATCAAGTCTTGTCAAACGAGCCCAAACACGACTAGTTTATCATGTGTAGTTTAGGAGTTCCTGTGACCACCTTCCGGCTTCATCATCAGACCAAGGCAGCCTCACAAGGTCATAGGTTTTGTCAAATCTATTCAAACGAGCCCAAACACTACTAGTTTATCATGTGTAGTTTAGGAGTTCCTGTGACCACCTTCCGGCTTCATCATTAGACCAAGGCAACCACTCAAGGTCATAGGTTTTGTCGGTTTTATCAAGTCTTGTCAAACGAGCCCAAACACGACTAGTTTATCATGTGTAGTTTAGGAGTTCCTGTGACCACCTTCCGGCTTCATCATCAGACCAAGGCAATCTCACAAGGTCATAGGTTTTGTCAAGTCTTGTCAAACGAGCCCAAACACGACTAGTTTATCATGTGTAGTTTAGGAGTTCCTGTGACCACCTTCCGGCTTCATCATCAGACCAAGGCAACCTCACAAGGTCATAGGTTTTGTCAAGTCTTATCAAACGAGCCCAAACACGACTAGTTTATCATGTGTAGTTTAGGAGTTCCTGTGACCACCTTCCGGCTTCATCATCAGACCAAGGCAACCTCACAAGGTCATAGGTTTTGTCAAGTCTATTCAAACGAGCCCAAACACGAGTAGTTTATCATGTGTAGTTTAGGAGTTCCTGTGACCACCTTCTGTCTTCATCATTAGGCCAAGGCAACCACACAAGGTCATAGGTTTTGTCAAGTCTTGTCAAACGAGCCCAAACACTACTAGTTTATCATGTGTAGTTTAGGAGTTCCTGTGACCACCTTCCCGGCTTCATCATCAGACCAAGGTGCATTCACAAGGTCATTCATCACTGCACCATTTCAATGTTACCGTAACATAGCCACCAAACTTACGTAAGTATGTCAAATATCAGCTTTATGGAACAGTGTACAAAGTGCATTCCAAATTTTGAACGGAAAGACACGAAGTCATAAAAATATCGCTAGATGTTTTAACGCCACCGGTACATACGTAAAATAGGTACCTACTAGATCGGTTGATCGTGTTATAACCTTGAAATGAGGCACACTTGGGTGACAAGGTGAAATATCATAATATTTCTACATTTTAGACAGAATGCTTTTTTATTATAGCGCCATCTCTTCTTTTTAATTTAAAATCACATTGCTTACAAAATGAGACGTAAGATGTCGCTACCATCGACTCCCATTTTTTTCGTCGCTAGCGCCATCTGTTGTATTATTTACGGTATTAACAAGTACTTATAAAAATAAAGGTCTAATATTAAGGATCTAACGTGGCCAATTTTTATGGACGACTTGCGGCATCTGTACTGTAAAGTATTATATTTATCTATGACACGGGTTAATAAATATGTCAACTTACACCCTAATCAGTTTGGTTTTCGAACGGGTCTGTCTACAGATAGTGCTATCCTGTGTTTAAAGTGGGCTGTCAAGTACTACACAGATAGGAAAACACCCGTATACGCTTGCTTCCTCGACCTTTCCCGAGTCTTTGATCTGGTTTCCTATAATATTCTCTGGAAAAAACTAGAACAAACTGGAATGCCCAAGGAATTAATAACCACATTTAAATATTGGTATGGAAATCAGATCAATCAGGTGCAGTGGGCTGGCGTTTTGTCGGAGCCGTATGGTTTGGAAAGTGGGGTCAGACAGGGCGGTTTAAGTTCGCCCACGCTCTTCAACTTATACGTCAACGAGCTGATCGAGGCGCTCAGCAGGGAGCACGCTGGTTGTCATATCGATGGAGTATGTGTTAATAATATTAGTTATTGCGATGATATGGCCTTGCTGAGCGCCTCGGTGTGTGGTCTAAGGCGATTGTTATCCATCTGTGAAGAAAACGCAGGTCTGCACGGATTGGTTTACAATACGAAGAAAACCGAAGTCATGATTTTTGAAGCGGGTGGTAAATGTCCTGAAACTGTGCCCCCAATCAAGTTGAATGGTAAAACATTAAGGCGGGTTTTTAGTTTCAAATACCTCGGACATTGTTTGACAGTGGACCTCAAAGATAATGAGGATATAAAAAGGGAACGAAGATCACTGTCGGTAAGAGCTAACATGATTGCCCGCAGGTTTGCACGTTGTTCGCGAACCGTTAAAATAGCGTTATTTCGTGCATACTGTACATCTGTTAACACGTGCAGCCTGTGGGTAAATTATACTCAAAAAGCCTACAGTGATCTTCGAATCCAATACAATAACGCGTTCCGGGTATTGATGGGGCTGCCCCGGTTTTGCAGTGCCTCAGGGATGTTTGCTGACGCTCGCGTAGATTGTTTTTACACAACTATGCGAAAGCGATGCGGCTCCCGGGTGCGCCGTGTGCGGGCCAGCCCCAATATCATACTAAGCTGTGTAGCGTCCAGACTCGACTGTGTGTATGTGAGTCACTGCTGTAAGCTTTCCACCTCAGTGATGAGCTTGCAGTGGTGACTCACACGCATAACAGCGCGTTTAGTTTTAATTTATTATATTGTATTGTTACTAACATAGATATAAGTAAAATTGTTACTAACCTAATGAGTCCGTGTTACTTGTGAATAAAGATTTAATAATAATAAATAATAATTAGTTTGGTGTTGTAAACAATACGTAAATTGTCGGATACGTACGCCAGTATAAATTACGGTACACCTTTATACCGGTATACCTTTATGGTTTGGGTATTGTATTAAAATAACACAAGCTTGTATGGAATAACGGTTAAGGTAGATTGAACAAATTGCGTGGAACTTTATCCAATATGAACTAATTGTAAGGTTAGGTTAAAGAGGTTATCTGAAACCCCTCGAGCTTTGTTTTCATAAACCTCGAATCAACTACGTTAATTTGGACAGTGTAGCGTATGATTTATGAAATACTGACCTCGTCCCTTTCAAGAGAAAATACGAAAATGATTTATAGCCTCATAGTTTTATAGGTTGGTAGACGTAGGTATTTGATTGCTCATATTGTGCTTTGTTTCTTTCCAATAGAAAGTGAGCATTCTATGTAGCCTTTACAGTAACCTTTCTCGCCAGCGCATAACCACCGGCAGTCTCATGTTGTCAAATATTTACGCAAACTGGTAATCGAACCGGGATCATACGCACACACTTTCACATAAGAAACACGCACACAGTACATGGAAATGTAACAAACAGACAAACAAGAAGAGTATATATAGGTAGATACATAGGTAGCGACGATTTCTTTGCCAATATTTTCAAGAAATCACTTCAGGTAAAAGGATTACCTGCTTACCGTTATTGATAAGATATTATTGCAATCTCTTAAATCCAATACGATTTTGTATAGTTTAGCACAATTGAGCTTGAGGTATAAATCGGACGACGCCTTAGGATTTATTTCATTCCATTTTCTTGAAGACGCTTCGATGCCAAATATAGTTGAAAGACAGGTGCATTTAAATATTGGATTTAGGATTATAAGATTGAGGCTAAATCTCGTTTAAAATTTCTCAACATTTTGATTAACTGTGAACGCCTTCATTCATCTTTTTTTTGTAAATCTGGATACGCGCTGATAGGCATTAAATCTCTGCTATAATGAAAGTCACTTATCTGATTACATAGGTTCTCGTACATGTAAATAATCTAAGAATAACTGATAAATATAATCAAACTTAATATTAAGTTACTATTAATAAAAACTGCAGATTCAGTAAAACAATAAATTATTTATTGTATTTTTTATTACTTATCTGATTGATGACAAAACAAGAAAATTTTCACCAAAGTCTTAGTCAAATATGTGAGCAAGCTTGACAAATTAAAGTGTAAGTTAATAAAATCCACATCTAATAAAAATTAACTTTGTAATATCATATCAAAAATCGATCAGCAACATTAGTAATTACGGCTTTTTAAAAACTTTTTTGAATTCGACACGAAAACGCTGTAAACCATCATGATGGTTGCATCAAAGTGCAAACAAAACAAACCTGGAGAGAAGTCTGGGCTGATGCACCCACTTTTATTTTGTTATATTTACTACTAAAACGTCAAACACATGAATGGCGGACGCACTGTTAGACGTAATGCTCTCTGATTAGTGTTCACTGTCACAAGAAAAATACATTATTTTTAGTTTTAGAATCCTAAAATCATAATGAATCTATAGATACTACAATCAAACCGATTTATTCTTAGTGGACACAAGTCACTCTCCTTGACAAAAACCTTGATCAGATAGAGAGAGAGAGAAGTGTATATTAAGTGAAACAGGACATTTTCATCTACTTGAGGCACATTTCCAAATTCCTAATGAACTGTGGATTGACCCGCATTAGCAGTTTATGGACTCACTAAAACGGGATCTCAGAATTCTCGAACTTAAACCTTGACGAACTTTAGGCAGTTAATTGCTCTTTTGTATTAAAAAAATAATAGTACTTACCTTTTATTCCAGTAATGACGTTTTAATTGATACTTGCCAACATCAAAATGCTGACACTTCCCGGTACAACTCAGCATAGCTATTCATTAACGCAATTAAATTTTTGGACTCGCGACTTGGGAGAGTCGAAAAATTAACGTAAGGGAAAGCGATTCCCTTGCAATCAATTTGAATGCTTTGATTATGAGTGCCTGGGCTCGCTTTTTTTTATAATAATTAATGACGATGTGGAAATTCCTTAAATACAAAAAAAATGGTTGAATGAATGTTGGTTCTTTTTTGGCAAAATTAAAGATCGTTCAGGGAAAACTTTAATATACAATAGAAATGTCACAACTTTAATGTAAAGATAATATTTTTATATGTTTTTTTTATTTAACCTATGTTGTCCCACTGCTGGGCAAAGGTCTCCCTTACACTCCTCCAAGCGTCCCTATTTTCTGCCAAATTGGGCCAGTCTATATGCTTAACACACTTTATTTCGTTATGTATTTCTATGTTATTTTTTTTTAAAGCAACCTTATATTCTATCATCAGTTGAAAAGCGTGTTCTGTCATCCGTAAAATAATAATAAAAAGATACCTTCATATATAAAAAAAACACATTAGGAATATTAAACATCTCTGAACATGTTGAGGTAAACGGAATAGGTCCCAGTGGATTTGATCACTAGCCGTTTATTAAAGAGTAAAGAGCTGTTATCAGACAGTGCAATCAATCAGTCGGTGGTACTATAGCTATTAATATCTATGCAGTATGCTTGTCGATCAGCCTCCATCGAGAATACATCGAGAGCTCGACAATGATGTCGATCCGTAATTAAAAATGGCGGAGCATTTTTATTAAAGCCGACCTTAACGCCACTGTAGATCGTTAAAACTTTATTTTGCTTAACGATTACAAAAAAACGGGCGATTAGGTGTTGTAAAATGAAATGCGTAATATGCAGATTAAATTGATTTGCATGAAACACTAATAGGCATAGACATTTATTTATCGTTTTAATCTAAACTTTAATATACATACGTACTTAATATATGTACATACTATTTAACAGGCTTTGTTGCAGCATCTTTAGTCAAAATAAAACATTGAAATGTTACTTTTGATAATAACATGACGCGCCACACTAGCTATATAAATAATAATAACTAAATCTTCATTATTCTAATTAGACAGACAAGCTCATTAACCACAGTATATTTGAAACAAAAAACACAAAAGGGTTTAAGTTTAAACATATGACGAGCGAACGTGCGTGGTGAAGGTAATCGTCAGTACACGTATCCATACATGTACATAAAATGCGTTTGCACGTAAAAAGTAGTCCATTATTCGCACCCAAAATTAGACACGTGTCGGTCGAGTTGCGCATTTATTTAAAAAGTGCGTATTTCGTGTGTGATTTTTTTTTTTGTATTAAATATTCAGGGACTGAGTTTTGCGGTCCCTTTGCGGCGGAAACTTTCGTAACGATAATCAAATGCCAGTACGTTTTGCTAGGGAATGAATCTTTTGTATTGTTCGCCTGTCGCCTAGATCATTGGCTACTTTTCTAGGTTTTCAGGAATGTAAGAACTGGACTTCTTTGTGCTAAAATACCAGTTGAGGAAAAAAGGATCTTTTAGGCCTACTTAGTTTCCTAGTAGAAAATATAATACAGTGATTCAGCATTTTAAAGACTCAAAAGAAGTATTTGGCAATGCTACTCTAAAACAGAAACGGTAAGCCTACTCGTTTTTGACTGAAATTCAAAATATATGGGACAAGAAACATTAGACATCCAAATTGCCATTTCGTTGCGGTTTATGTTTAGTTAAATGACTAAATGGTCTGAAACAATTGCTTTTTCTTAACCCAACGACTGAATTATAATGAAGATGAGTTATTAAATGGCTCTGGTGTTTCCCTATCATAATATATAAGCAGTTCTATGTCTAATCCGACGGATTCGTATCTAGCAAGTAACGAACCGAAAGATTACCATGCTATAAGTACCTGTCGAGTAACCCATCCAGAAAATTAGCGTCGTTGGATAAACCGTTTTGTCTATCTTCTTATGGCTTTTATAACCTACAACCGGTATCTAATATAGGCATAATACAGTATAGGTATAGTTCTGTGTCATCTGAATAACTGGCAAACTTATGAATGTATTCTTTAGATAATCTAGAACATTATTTAATTTTCTCTATTGTGTTAGTGGATGATTTTAAAACTTTTTATTGCTTCGACAATAAGCTTTCAATCAAAACTTGCCTTGTTCTTAAAAAGTTTTAATGTAAAAATCTACGTTCTACTTTCAGTTTTCTGCTGTTTATGGTCACAATATTTCTTTTAATCTCAGTTCTGATACGAACGTTGTCGTAGGCTTGCACAATTTATAGGCATAGTAATACTAGTTTCTGCCCCAACTTCACCCGCATCGAGTTTGGTCAAAAAGTAGCCCATGAGCTATTCTGAAGTACCTACAAGCTAAATTACTGTTCTGACTCATACATATCTATATCTCATATAATAACTTTTCGGAGTTAAGTGCGTATTAAATTGTTAATAATCGCTTGCTAAACGGTGAAGGAATACATCGTGAGGAAACCTTCATGTCTGAGAGTTCTCCGTAATGTTCGCGACAGACATGTGAAGTCTGCCAACCCGCACTTGGCCAGCTTGGCCTTACCCTTCTCATAGTGAGAAGAGGTCCATACCCAGCAGTGGGACAGTATAAAGAGCTGATTATGATGATGATGATAATAGTGGCATAAATAAATAGGTATGTTGGTATGTATACTTAGGCAAACAGCGGCTACGAGTGTTATTACCATTCTTTCTCGTGGTTATACACCCTTCTTTGAGTACGTGGAACTAAATGTAAATCATTAAGTATCTAACTTATAAAACTGACGCTCATAAGCGTCACATTCTGATCTAATTGAATAAATTTATTTAAATTTTGACTATACAGCAATAGCTTAGGTATTTAAAATCAACCACCACATCTCAGTGCATCTCCCTACACAAAAAAGATACCAAATGCAAAACATCTCATATTTTAGAAGGCGTATAGCTTTAACTAGCGATATTTTTTCACCTCAATAGAGAGCAGGCAAACTGAAACAAGAGAGTAGAAAGAAAAATATAGTTTTATTTTGTTATCCACTCGAGTAGCCAGTGAAGGGATAAGCTTTATAGCGGTTTTATGTGATATGTTAACAACATAAGGGCTTAAGGAGATATACGACTGCTATGCAAAAGATTTCGGACTTAAACTCACGATGCACAGCACAAACTTTTCAAAGTTACGTGCTTAATGAATTGTTAAACCATAGGATATCGCTATCCCTTTGGTCTGTGGAAGTCGCTCTGTCTGTGACAAATCCAGTCCAACTGGTAACCTGAGAAGACGAAAAGTCTTGGAAGCGACTGGGATAAAGCTAGGACAATAATGATGATGACTGCCTCCGTGGTTCAGTGGATAGCGTATCCGAATGCTGAACGGAGGTTCCGGGTTCGATTCCCGGGTCGGGCAAAAGTGTTACTGGGTTTTCCCGAATTCTCAGTAGCACGGAGTCTGGTCATGTGCCCGGTAACGGCAATAGACTCGCCCCCTATTACGTGGGACCTAAAAATTCATGGCGAAATGTGGGTGTAATATTACACCTCTTTCTATCCCTTCGAGGATACAGGCGTGAGCCTATAAATAAATAAAAAATAATGATGACGCCATCACTATATAGACTTCATAGCGGTAAGCTGAATGGTATTGTGGTGGCTTACCTTTGCGTTAAGTTTGTCAAGCTTGATGGTGCATCGAACATTTGTATGTACAGAGAATTGGGGTAAGATGTTTGCGTACGTATTTGTGTTTGTGTACGCTCATGGCATAGGTAATAGGTGGAACAAAGCCGATATTTCGTGGAAATACAGTGCATTATATGGGACTATTATAGTCATCATCAACATGATATGAGCTGAAAGACTCCACTGTTGGACATAGGCCTCCGCCAAGTCTCTCCACACTGATCCACTGTATTTACATAGATTTCAGAAACGATTAAAATACATTGGGTTAATGTTACCTACTATTTATTTTCAACCCACGGCACCATGACAATATTATCGATGATTTTTGAATTGTTATAGGTGTATAATTGTATATGTAACACCCAGTTTCCAACAAAATAATTATCCATTTACCAGCGATTGTATGACACAGCTCACACAGCAGTCGAAAGCTTTGATATCGCAAGTAATTTAAATGTGATAACTTACTTACCTCTTTTACCTTCCTACACGCTAGTGTAAACTGAAACAACCCAATACTTATGTAGGAAGTATTTAATATTGTATCGCAGCTATTTCGTCGTAAACTTATTTTGTATAGCCTCAGCAGGGAGCTACTTAGTCCTTTGATTGTCCATTGAAACGTGTATGAAACCGTTTCGAATAAAACCTTACTCTCACTCAAGAGTCTAATAAACAAGATCACAATATGTTGATAGCATTCACTAGAAGCAGCTATAAAAGAAATTTTCGCTTTTATTACCGCAATTTGGTCGTAGCTATGTTTTCTGTCTCTTTTCCTCTTATAGGTGTGAGTGAGTTGGAATACCGTGCATCAACTAACGAGCCATTAAATTCGCCATTCGAATCTCGCTGGTATTTCAAGATCACAATGGGAGGTAGACTAATTAGTTTGGTGTTATAAACAATACGTAGATTGTCGGATACGTACGCCAGTATAAATTACGGTACACCTTTATACCAGTATACCTTTATGGTTTGGGTTTTGTATTAAAATAACACAAGCTTGTATGGAATAACGGTTAAGATAGATTGAACAAATTGCGTGGAACTTTATCCACTATGAACTAATTGTTAGGTTAGGTTAAAGAAATTATCTGAAACTCCTCGAGCTTTGTTTTTATAAACCTCGAACTCAACTACGTTAATTTGGACAATGTAGCGTATGATTTATGAAATACTGACCTCGTCCCTTTCAAGAGAAAATACGAAAATGATTTATAGCCTCATAGTTTTATAGGTTGGTAGACGTAGGTATTTGATTGCTCATATTGTGCTTTGTTTCTTTCCAATAGAAAGTGAGCATTCTATGTAGCCTTTACAGTAACCTTTCTCGCCAGCGCATAACCACCGGCAGTCTCATGTTGTCAAATATTTACGCAACCTATAATAGTATTCAAATCTGAATCATACGCACACACCTTCACATAAGAAACACACACACAGCACATGGAAATATAAGAAACAGACAAACAAGAAGAGTATATATTACATACAAAGGTAGCGGACAATTTATTTACCAATATTTTCAAGAACCCACTTCAGGTAAAAGGATTACCTGCTTACCGTTATTGATAAGGTATTACTGCAATCTCTTAAATCCAATACGATTTTGTACAGTTTAGCACAATTGAGCTTGAGGTATAAATCGAACGACGCCTCAGGATTTATTCCATTTTCTTTAAGACGCTTCGATGCCAAATATAGTCTGATTTTGAAAGACCGGTGCATTTAAATATTGGATTTAGGATTATAAGATTTAGGCTAAATCTCGTTAAAAATTTCTCAAAATTTTGATTAACTGTGAATGCTTTCATTCATCTTTTTAGATCTGGATACGCGCTGATAGGCATTAAATCTCTGCTATAATGAAGGTCACTTATCTGATTACATAGGTCCTCGTACATTTGAATAGCTATCCAAGAATAATTGATAAATATAATCAAACTTAATATTACGTTACAATTAATAAAAACTGCAGATTTTGTAAAACAATTAATTATTTTTTAATGAATTTTGTACAAAATATTTTGTTTATTGCCTATTATTTATCACAAAACAAGAAAATTTGGTTCAAATATTTTATTTTTTATAGACATTAAAGTGACTGACAAATACGTGAGCAGACTTGACAAATTATAGTCTAAGTTAATAAAATCCACATCAAAATGAAAATTAACTTTGTAATAGTCCAACCAGAAAACTAACCAATGACGTCTCCGTTTTTTCTAAACCTTTAAACTTAATGAAATATGGATTAATGAAACTTAATCCACTTTATGTTTAGTTTATACAAAACGCGAGTTATATTGCGACGGCCGCTGCTGCCGTCTCTCAAAATTTTACGACATTCTAACATGCCTTCATTTAGCTATAAAGCCTTACAAAATAAAGTGAAAAAGTCTAATATTAATTCAGAATGAAGCAAATATAATATTCTCCGAGATTAACGCGCACATTTTACTTAAGTCTCCATATATTTCTGCACTGTACTGCCAGGAATAGTATTTATTGTCCACGCACCCGTATTAACATAAGTGATAAGTTAGTTTCCTTATCAAACACCGCGCAGATCTTTATGGCTAATAAAACAGTAATTCCTCACCGTAGTCTATTTATATGTAAAACGCGGCGTAATAAAATGTCGTTTTGAACAGCAAAGTGAGACTTAGTACGGTGCCCGTAGCGCCGTACGTCAGGGATTTGCCAAATATTTTTGCCAGAGACCCTGAGAGCCCGGACAGCTATCCACCGCCAATGAATTAGCCAATAAAACCAAATTGAACACAATAAATTTGCCATTATGCCTGTTTTTCTATCTGCCTTGAGTTTGAGCGGAGCTCCATTGTCTTATTGTTTTCGATGTTAAAGTTCGAATGGTTTAACAGAATTAAGGTCTTATTTGTAACTCAAACGGACATGGTTAAACGGAACGGTGAAGGAGGAACCAAGTTATAATTTCCAACGAAATAAACCAGGCTACGCTGTGTTTCACAAACAGTTTCTTAAATTCATTAAGAAGAGGAAATGTTTAGCCGACGAGTCGTAAAGCGTAGTTGCCGAAGTTTGTCGGTAGAACTGATAGCGTTACTATATCTTCTGTTTGCTCCTTGATTGTTACAACTTTTCCACTTTGTTTGGTTAAATTAATAATTTAAGGCACATGAGTTTTCTTAATGTCGAATCGCTTGCTCTTAGGTCGAGGAAATAAGTTAAAACTTTTATAAAGTTGGTTATATTAACCGTTAGTGCGTAACGGTATTTAAACGGCTCATTTGTGGTTCTGGCTTTCCTTTTGTAGAAATTAACTTATTTTGTTTTCAAGTTCGTAACTTTTTATTCTTTGTATCGCTCGTTTTAATATTGTAGTCGAAGATAATATCGCCGTTAAAACATTTTACGAAAATTTTAAAGAGCGTAAAATCCGTTATAAATATTTATCGTTCGAAATTAATTAAGCTCATCCCCAGAAAACGGTTCCGGCGCCAGGATTAATGAAACATATTTCAGTTAAAAATTGCTCTATGAAATATAGGTGATAAGGTGTGGTTATGAATTTGAGATAAATTGCCATCAGTTTGAAAAGGTCTTGATGTGAATTTATCGTGTTTACCTGTTCAGCATTCAATTAAAAAGAGGGACGGTAGTGGCAAGCTGTGAATTTTTACGTTCGGGCAGACTATAGATCTCTAGTGTTCCGTCTGTCTGCAAAAATTGAACAACATGCTCCAGTTCTGTCTAGGATTGTACATTCGGAGACAGCAGCATTTCAGATATCCGCGCTAAATAAAAATGGCTACGAAATGAACCATTACTATTAACTGGCCGCTGTTGGCCTGCTAAGCTAGATAAGTAAATTATGGTTTTCTTTCTATTTGTGCAGTGGTTTAACTCTTCACTTCTAGTATATGGTTTTCGATTTTATACTTGTACTATGAGCGGGTAACTGAACTGCTTGATAAGTGAAAATTAGGCGTGAAGGGAGAACGTTGTAACTTGTTGTCAACATGTAAGCCCCAAAAGATCAAGGCTCTCTCCACTATCATTTTGGAGATACTTATTATTTTATAAAAATAGCTATCTGCCATACACGCAAATGCATACGTGGTGTATTACCTCGAAATCTCTAGAAATGTCTGCTAAAATGTATGTTCTGTTAAACATTTCGAACAGTATTATTAATTTATTATTCTATGTCAACAGTATCTTACGAGATCGAAAATTATCTAAAAATCATCCTAGCCAAGTAGTTTTAAATGTTAATAATCAATGCGAAATACGATGGAACCCAGAACCCATTTAGCGTAGTCCGACAAACACTTGACCAGTTGGCTTTTTTGATAAAGTCGTCATTATAAAACTATAGTTAAAACAACGGTTAACCGTGTCTACACTGTTTTGTATTTGTTTGATACCATGGAGTAGTCATGCAAATGTGTTTCTGTCCAACAATGTTTATGTATGATGGCGGATTGCTTGATTCTTGGCCGGTATCAACACTTCACATCACAGTTCGTTATAAGTTCACACCAAATCAAATTTAACAAACCTTTTACTGAACACGAAACGAGTGACAGTTTCTAGGTACTTGTTGCCCGCCCGGAGTCTCCAAGAGAAACGATTGTTGTCGTTGCTCCGTTGAACGTCAACCGTCATCCCCCCTCTTCAACTCTAGCGAACGTCACTAGACTCTGTCGAAGCGCGCTACCTTCGCACTTCCGTTTCGTAGTCAATCGACGTCCTGTACTGATGACCATTCCGTTATGTATAAGTTATTTGAAAGACAAATGTCATGCTATCCCGCTCTTTTTGGGCTCTCGAAGCACAGTAAGGAATCCTTAAATTCAACTTACGGAAACGGTTTGTTGTGGGTTCGATTCCCACGTGAGACAACATTTTATTTGACTCCAGCGCGTCACAGCATTTATTCATAGTATTCTTTTTTAAATAATAATTATTTTTAAAGTCATCTATCTCCTTCTGCGAATTCTTTTGATCCGTGTCACCAGTGTAAATATACGAGGCCCTGCTGTCTTTTTACTAATCATTTTATATTATTGTATACTAACTGACCCGCAAAGTTCTTTTTAGAAGCACTTTTGATACCAAGGAACAAAATAATCTGGAGTAACCCACGCTAATCACATAGGGGAGTAAATATAGACGTCTCAGACCTAACATATATTAAAATACCTAACATTATAAAAAATCGGCAACCTGTTTCGAAGTAGGTCGATAACAAACACACGACATTCTAGACGTTAGATGTCAAGATATAAGATACAATACAGGCGCCATATCAAAGAGCTCAGATTTAATATAGGTACCAGGTATTTTTTTTAAATAGCTCACGGTGACATAATATTACCTATGAATGAAAAGATATGCGAGCTAAATCAGGCATCCTTACATCACGAGTCACGTCAAAGCCTTCGCAATCTTAGAACAACCGCCCTAAGCTACAAACAGAACATGTGTTTCTATGTATAACCAAACACCTGCACAATACATTTTGTGTTTCGGTTTCGATAGAGTTTTCTTGTGTTTACGTGAGCGATATGCGTGCAAAAGATGTATGCTAAGTACGTTGTTTAATTGTTGTCATAATACTCGCTTTGAAGAATACGTTTTAAGGCAAAGGTATTTTGTCGTCTTCCTGTAATGCTATTTTATCGAAGTTACTACGCTGATATAATTGATAGCACGGAGGAAGTCAAGAATTTTACTAAAGGATTTTTTTAATGTTTATATTTATTTTTTATATATATTTACAGTCTCACGCCTGTATCCCCGAAGGGGTAGGCACAGGTGTAAATATAACACCCACATTTCGCCATGAATTTTTAGGTGCCACGTAATAGAGGGCGAGCCTATTGCCGTTACCGGGCACATCACCAGACTCCGGGCTGCTACTGAGTATTCGAAAAACCCTAGTAACACTTTCGCCCGACCCGGGAATCGAATCCGGGACCTCCGATCAGCAGTCGCATACGCTATCCACTTGGCCACGGAGGCAGTCACTGTGCCACGGAGGCAGTCGTTATTTATTTATCATTATTAGTAATGATAAATTAGTAACTAAACTAGCTGTGCCCGCGGCTTCGCCCGCGCGGAACTCGGTATCCTTTAAATATCCCTTTCTGTGACTTTGATAATGTAAAATAACATAATGATCGGTTGATGAAACTTACACTCATATTTAAGTTTCTTACTTACTGTATTAGAAAAGTAGTAACCTGTACCTACCTGCCACCTAAATTATATTCTTAGCACTTTCTTTTAATAAATACTATCTGGCCGGATTACATAATTATTAGTTAATTTGAATCTTTGCACTCAAAAAGTAACACTCGAATAGTATGTCTACGATGCTCTACTATGTAATATAAGCTGTAATGGTTACTTTAGTACGTTTATTAATCTATGGTTCTATGATAATGGTGTGCAAAATAATAATTTTAAGTAATACCCCTAGATGGCAAAATTAAAAGTCGGTGCTAAGATCCAGCGCTGACAATATAAATATTAGAACAAAAGTCTAGACAGCTTTGCCCAAATTGAGTCCAAATCACTTGATAACCAATGTGAATATATGTATATTTTAAATTTAAATTGCGATAACTTTTGATAGAATAAACGGATTCTGATAAACTAAAGATTAATGTTAACCAAAGACACAAACTATGCGTTTGTCCCTATCTCGATACAAACAATTTAGTGTGTTGTGAGCAAGTCGGCAAAAGTACCGCTAAAATAATAATTTTAAATAATACCCCTAGATGGCACCAGTGGCAAAATTAAAAGTCGGTGTTAAGATCCCGCGCTGACTATATAAATATTAGAAAAGAAGTTACAATAAACTTTTGCCCCAATTGAGTCCGAATCACTTGAAAGCCATTGCGGATATATGTATATTGTATAATTATTTAAAATTGCGATAACTTTTGATAGAATAAACGAATTCTGATAAAATAAAGACTAAATGTTAACCAAAGACACAAACGATGCGTTTGTCGCTATCTCGATACAAAAAAAATGGTGTGTTGCTTGAATTCAAGTCTATTAAATTTATTGAATGACACTGCTAGGCTCCCATAGGTGATAGCGTAATGATTGTTGTCCTAGATTGTAATCGAGTCTTCAGACAATATATTGGTGAAAACCTCATCAAAATCCAGTCACTGGTTATTGCGTGATGATTTAACAAACATACAGACAGACAGACAGACAATAATTCCAAAAAAAAATGTTTGGTGTTCTATGTCGATAACATGTCACAATCCAATTGAAATTTGGCAAAAATATTCAATGTACAGACAAAGTGCTCTTTGAGTTTTATTATAGTAGGTATAGATACTTCTGATAACAAAACGCACAGCATAGTGTGGCCCGCGCTTTTTTGTTTAAACAAAAACAAAATTCAACTTAAAATAAATTTTGTTCAAGTCAATTCACAACACTCTATCAAAAGACACAAGAACACTCAGACTTGAAACAATAATTTGTGATCACTTAAACCGGCTGGGTTTAAGTGATCACAAATACTTCACAACTAATTTTCCATTCGAGTACTAGGTTCATGTATCACATTTCTGAGCCTGATTACTTAAATTGGATGAAATTCAGTTTTGTAACGCTTTATTTTAACCTTACAGCTTTGGGCCTGAATATTCTCACACTAAAACTACGAAACTACAGATTCCCAAATTGACTTCTCAAATCGATAAATGATAATACAACCGCCATGTCCCCAACATTGTTTCTGCCAACGGTATCCCTTTACGTTTCGTTTAACAAATGTTATGTTTTTATATCAACTTTATTGAGGATACTTTTGTATTTTCACGTTACATAACACGTTTCTTTATCTTCTGACGGGTTTATTGCTTGTTTATAAGGCAGCGATAGCCTAGTGGAGATACCAACAGACTGCCATGCAGAGAGTATCGGGTTCGAATCCACAAAATTGATATTGTGGTAGAACAATCTAGATGTCACCATATTCGTACTTTGCTGTGTCGGTAGCAACAGGCATATTTCGTATTATTTAAGTTACTTTAAGTGGAACAAAGGTCATTCAGTGAATATGTCTACTACTCGAACCACTACATATAGCTTATCTAAATTAACATTTTTATCTAATTTCCTGGACGCAGTAACGTCAACACAAAAAATATACATCACAAACATGTCCACAATATAAATCCTTACGAGCCGAACAACGCAAACAAAATCTCATACAGCCTTCCTTAATTACATTCCGAAACCAAACCAGCATTCTAAAGCAGGCAAAACAACATCGCAGAATCGATCCACGTGAAATGACGCGAAGTAGCTAGTTAAATACATTAATTACAAATGAGTTCTTGCTTCTAATTACATACAATTATTCTCATCGAGAGGTCGCTCCATGTTCCAAGTTAAATTGTGTTTTGTATTTATAATGCCGACGCCTATACAATATTCAACGGCCAAAACTTTTCTTATAAACGCACCCCTTGTTGTGTAAGTACGCAGAAAAACGTTGGCCTTTCCGTAAGCTCCAGTTTTTGTGTTTACCACAAGATCAATATTGATTTGTGCCGGACTTTCATTCAGGAAGTAACGTTTTGATAAACGGAACAGTTTAAATACGGATGCACGGATTAAATACGGATGTAGTGAGTGAATGAATGATTCATCTTGTGTGTATGTTGTACGTTTGCGGTACATTTCTATCTCTGGCTATTTCAACGAACAGTCATGCATTGAGCAAATTAATCACAGTATTAATTACTTTTTGCAAAAATACATTAATGCGAAAAGCGGTTGTAACCTTATTTGTTGTAACAATTTAAACTGCCATGGGTCGAAAACTGATAAATTTTCCAGAATAATTTAGAATATAAATATATAAACAGGGCTTGCATCTGATAACCCTGCAGTAATTTAAGACCGTAAATATACTTCGCCATAGCCAAGCTTAAATTTTTGAGCGTCCCAAGTCGAGGTTTCATAATATAATTCAGAACAGAACCCGAATAAAATAGGCAATTTTGCTCACATTATTCTATTACTGGCTGCGAAATGCCACCTTTAGGAGGATGGGTAGGTATATATTTTGACATTTTTTCGTCCCTTCATCACAGGTGAGGTCGGCATGACAAAGGTTCGTCATTTGTATCGCAAATTAATGCGGTGACTCGGTGAACACACGCGCGTTTGACCGCGTACAGAACTGCCGCACATACATGTTTCATAAATCAAATGTTAATCTAATCGTAGAAATGGAATCTGCATAAATACCTGTGAAATAAATTGGTATGGCCAGTGAAGGGCTTCGTTTAATACCTTTTGGAAAAATTGATTCACGCGATAAAGTTGTAATATTATTTATTTACTGTGAATATTTATGTAGCGATTTTTTTTACAACTTTTTAAAGTGACGTGGTATTTAAAGTAGATAATTTTACTGTTTTTTTTGTTATTGCCTTTCCTCTTGTGTTCCATTATGAGTGTTTTAATCCTAGTTTTGAATAGTTAAGTTGTATAGATATATAGTTAAATTTAAAATAAGCAGCCATACCATTTTATAAAAACAACACCACTGTACTTTAAAAACATAGCTAAGATTAAACCTTAAAGCCAAGAGTACGCCATAATTGAATGGGACTAAACCACTTACAACAATGCTCTACGGGGAAAATCAAAAGACAGGCAATCTGTAAGTTTCCCCATAGGCTTACGTAGTCTACAATATAATCAAACTGTCGCTAAAATAATTTTTAAAAGCCCTCTAGAGATTCCTTATAGAAACAAGGTCAAATACAATTTAAACAGATCTAAGACTGCACGTACGGCGTAGTAGTTTAGGCGGCTGCCTTGCCGTTTAGAACTGCATAGAGAGTTTCATCTCAACACTTTCTGCGATCCACAAATTGTCGTTCCGATTCGTGGTGTATTTTGAGTCCGTTGATTGAAAGTTTGATCGTCCGTGATCATTAACATCCGAGAGTACGAGAGCTTTTTTCCTAAAATAAAAACGTTTATCTCTTCAACTATCAAAATAGTAACATAATTTGCCTACAAGCAACATGTTCGAGTTCGATACAATTTTCTTTTCTTAGGAATGTATGCAATTTTAGTAATGCACCATTCAGTGAAATTGCGAGTACATCTCTATGCAATTTCTAGTTTATGCGACTCAAGAGATTTTATCTAGGCACTAGTGTCACATGTATAACAATGAATGTTCGCGTTGGAGTTACAAATATCTATTTGTAGACATCTGAATACATAATTTTATCTTTTCTGTTATGCTGCATAAAGCAAGTGAGTACCATTTATAGATTAAAGATGCGTTTTCATGCCATATATGATAGTAGAAGTGTAATGGCGCACTTTGTCTAATCCGTATTAACATTTATTTCAGTTTCGTAGAGCTCTATTATACATTAGTTTTTTATACCCTTCATAGACCATATTATTTAAACATTTCCAAAACTATGTCGATTAAATTGCGCATTCTGATTTTTAATCAAATTTTTGAAATTGGAAGGCATTTTTAATTACTGCAATATTTAATTGAAAGTCTCATTCAACAAAAAGGTACGACGATAAAAACGTAAAATTTAAGAGTTTGACCTCATTTGAGTTATCGGCTGGAAATGTTCCAATCTTCGTCCATTGTCTTAGCGCGCGCTCAAAGTGGACATGTCCATATATTTATTATGTCTTTAGATAGCTTACGTTTGAAATGGCGCCAATTTGCGTCGGCTTATACGTACATGTGCCACGTGCTAGGTATAACCTCAAACATATTTAAGTGAAACGAAGCCAACTCCAACTTTCAACTTATCTTAATCGAGATGGAAATTTTGAAGAAGAAAGCTTATAAAATTGAATGTGTAGCATGAGCTTTATCACGAATACGAAGGTATGAATTGGACAGCGTGCCAAAATGTTAATAAGCAAATCAATGTATGACTAGCGCAGCCGATATGTTTTAGTAGCACAAGCTTGAAGCTTCCATCGAACAATTACTTAAGAGCTTGTTGACCCATTTCACTTGGGCTGGGTTATTTCAATCTCGACCGCAGTCGAACGGTTTTTATTCGCTGCGGTGCGAATGACACGAACGAGAGATTCGCGGATATTAGAATTTTGATTGCCTCTTTATTTTAACGGGTTAACCACTAATCTTATAACGATATTGAAAGAGGGCATGATATTAGAGTGGCGAATAAATAGCTTGGCTTTTAGCATGTTTCGCAATTCATGGTAAAACAAAACAAATGATTAGGTTATAGCGATATTTATAGGGCAGTACCAACGCTATGCACATTATTTGCATAGAGTTGGTACTGCCCTATAAATATCCATTTAAAGTATGTAGTGACAGTATGGCAGTAGCTAGACACAAACAGCCAAAGTCGAGCTCAGTAGCGTGCGATCGGGCAGGCCTATATCCGGCAGTGGACTACGGAAGGCTGATGATGATGCACAAATTGCACAAAAGTAAAATAAAAACGTCGACACATTAGCAACAGTAGAGTAGTAGTAGACAAACATAAAAACATAGGAACATTCATTACATCCTGAATAGAACTGAAATTAGGCTTATTCCGGGTATGTAGAATAATTTAAACATGTAATTATCATACGAGGTTATTATTCTGTACCAGATTCAGTTACTTTGAGCCCAGGAATTACAATTCGGGACTTCATGACGCATAAAATAATTTTGAAAATGTACCGTTGAGGATAATGTCAATTCTGAAATATTATATAGACGTTGTGGTTATGCTCGTTCGAAATCTGTCAAAACGTTTCGAATTAAGGTTTCCATGGCAGCGCCCTTTGCGATTCCGGGTTAGAAGGGCCACCGGCAAGGCCCCAGATGTATTAGATTTACATTAATGAAAGGTAAAAAGCCGTCGACGGACAACCGAATGTAATGGCTTACTTGAGCGACGTTAATGTCATGAAGTTGTAATAAATTTCAGTCAGTAACTGGTTAAGTGAAGGTTTCGTAAATATTGTAATACAAAAAATAAAGGTAAAAAACTTACATGTTGTTTACATTGTGAAAAAAAGATATGTTCGCGCCCATGTATCAACAAGTTTTGTAGATAGACAACCTGCACTATGTATCGTCGCGGTGAACTTCACTAACATTCAATCAATGCATACAAAGACACCCAGACCAGAAATAACAACTTGTGGATCAGACAAAGTGACGTCGCGTATGGGGATCGAACCCACTTGGCGTAGTTGCTGAATGGCGAGACAACCACTTCTACGACTACGCCACCCACGCAGTTTTTGTAAAGTTATGCCAGAATTTTGACCTGCCAACCAACGCATAAGCTTTGAATATGCTAGGAACATTTTATTACTCCTAAATATTGTAATGTCTATTCTTTCTCTGTCCTTTACAGATCCATCCACCCAAAAGAGTTCAAAATCAGACGTTCTCATGCCGAAATTAGCAATATGAACTCCATATAAAAACGATCCATAACCAAAAAAGAAGCCTTCGACAATAACCACAACAGTTACATTCCAATCAGACCTTCAAGTTCGATATCATAACATATTAAATTCCTGTCACAAACAAGGTACTGGTAGTCCGCCAGATGTTCTTTGGCCTTGTACCTTCAATAAAGTAGTCCCAGGGCACTAGCAGTAAACAAGCGGGTTCGACAGCGCGGCCCATTAGCTCCACCCGTTCGATTTACTTATTTACAACTAACTCAACAACTTTGTTTTCGTTTACACTGGACGTCTTGAGCACCGCTTTGATTTTTATGTTCTACAAGGAATCTATAAAACTGGAACAGTAAACTTACGGTACTGTTGATTTCTCTTTGAGGTTTGTTTTGCCGTTGATTGTAAACGGTTGCGGTAAGGCTTCGCGGATCGGTGGGACTATTAATGGATACAGTGGATTTGATACACGCAGGGTTTTGTTGTGTTTAATAAGTCAATACCGGGTTCATTCATTTGGTGTACGTCATATCAGTCGTATTAACGATATTTGAAGAACAAAATAAAATGATGTGTGATAACTTATAAGTCAACTAAAAAATGATGTATCAATGCGTTTTACAGGTTTATTCCTAATAGTTCTATTCAACAGTTCTATGATAGAACCTAAACTAGATATCTATCAGTTATTCAGAGGCTTGGTTTGAAAACCATCCTGGTATCATTGACTTAAGGAAAGGTCCTTTATGACTTATGTTACGAGAAATGTAAAATAAAGCCAATCATCATCATCATCATCAGCCTTTAAAAGTCCACTGCTGGACTAGGCCTCTCCTTTGAAAGGAGGAATTGGCCTACTATACCACGCTGGCCAAACGGGTTGGTATAGGGTTTGTATCAAGTTTTCCTTCTCTTACAGTGCTGTTCTCCGCATAGTATGCTCCCTCTGTCGGCTCTTACGACACCCATGGGATGATATGAATAAAGCCAATACTAATGATATTTTTTTATATTATTTAATTGTGTATCATGTCCAATCAAATATATTTTTTTTTATTTGTTTCAGGTAATGGACCATTGGAGTTTGCTTATCTTACTTATAAGTAGGTACACAAACCTTCCATTATGATCTCTTCCTCTACGAAATGCTGTATCAGCAATTTTATTTTGAGAAACTATCCTTCGTACACAAAAAAAATTCAGATCTCACTGTGCAATGGTTAAGTTTTTCTTACATTTTCATAAACTCTTAGACCAAGACATGTGTCAATACCAATTTAATACGCAATATTATTTTTTACCGAATGGAAGTAGGCGGCTCAAGATCAGTCTATGTGGAGAGTCTTGGGGTAGCCTTATGTCCAACAATCTTCCTCTTCTTCTTGTTGTGTCAATGGGGATTTATATTATATGCGACCAGTAAGCTGCCACAGCTACTTAGCTGGATAGGACGTCTATTGGTTAATATGATGACTTTTTTCTACCAAACGAGATAGGTATGGTAGAAAATAGTCATCATATTAGCCAGTCGTATTTTTTAACCAGAATGAGATCAGAGTGAACAGACACCTTTTATTATGCACTGATCTCAAACTGTCGGAGGTGCATTAAACCGCCTAGACGGCTTATCAAAACACCATTTGCGCTTACGAGCGTTTGATAAGCGTTCAAATAGCGTTATGTCGTTCACCGATCTGTCCTAAAGTGAATGACAGGTGAATGTTTCCTCGCGACGTTCCACTTGAAGCTTTGTTATCTAAATGAGTTGTGATAAACCTATCGGGGGCTTCGTGCGCTGCCTGGCTGACAAAGCAGTTATAGACGAGCGTGTAATGACTTATTATGTACGGGTAAACAACCTACAGCCTATAATATAATTATGGCTACAGATGGTAGATTCCGCGTCGATTTCTATAGCTGAGAACTGTAGATGCGACTGAAATCTGGATCTGATAATTCATAAGGTACGGTATCTTGCAACGATAATAAAGAAATAACTATGGGCGGTTACTCATGTAGTAGTATTGGTAAGATTCCTGAAAGTGACAAAATGTTTGTGGGACTCAGGCATATTATTTATCGTACTTGGGTACTGAAAACTTATCTAGTAGGTATTGACATATAAAATAAGGTCTTAAGGATAATTGTCACAGTTAATTAGGCTATATTTGAGGGCCGTGGAATAAATATTAAAATTGAATCCCTGTGAAGCACAAACGCGGCCCAATTTTTTCGTGACTATGGATCATTTGATCAATTAAAATAAAATAACTGTAATCCCCAGATTTAGTAATTAGGATTACTATAAAGTAATAAAAATCTTCATTTTAATACCCATCGACACATTTTGTCTACTGTAGATGTACTCGAGGAAACTAAGAAGCTCTTCTAATTACAAAAAAAAACTCCAATTACCTAACAGGAAGGGTTAGTTATAATCCTTGCGGTCACCGAACAACCGCCTCCAACATAAAGAACATAGGCTTACTGCATACGAACGATACAATTTTAATAATAGAAAGTTTGAGTAATGTACATGCTTAGTAGAGTAAAAAACAGTATTCCATTGCGTAATATATAGCAGGTTGGTAGAAATGTCATTTCACCAAAATAGTAAACGGTACAAAATCGTTTCCAATATTTTTTTATCAGGCTAGGAATTTTATTATGTGATATATTAAAATACAGAGTTCTATTACCGCAGCATGAAATCCGATATTTCATTTAATACTGCAGTATGTTTTTTGTTGGGTTAATCTTTCCCACTATAACTGTATAACTATATGCATGAGGAAAAAGAGTTTTGACACTCGTGAAGTTGCGAAGAAAGTTAAACTGTCATGGGGTGCCATGACAGTTGACATGACAACGAATTTAATCAGAACTATATTGGAAGAGTTGGATATTTTGCTAAGTACATACGTTACAGATATTGTAGATAATAGCATATCAAGTAAGAAATTATAGACTATATGTTCACCGTATTATTGTGGCGCGAGTCCAACAAAGCTACGGAAGGCTTCTAATGGAGTTGGTCGCGAGAAGTTTAGGACTCCTTGCTTTGTGAGCTCAAGAGTGCCAGTGAGCCACGAAAGTTTGGCAATTCGTGACATACGTTCGTTGCTTTGGATAGATTTTCATCGATACAGTATACGATATTAAACTTCGCCCGCGGTTCCGTCATTATTTAACGTCCTTAGGGTAGAAATGTCCAAAAAAATCTCTCTTAATCCCTGCACACCCCAAGCAACATACATCACAAGTTTCAGCTTCTTGCGCACATTTGTAGTTTTTATATATTTAATCATTTTATTGTGCTTATAACTTCGATAACTCCGTGGTGTGCGTTGTAGGTTTAAACCCATGGAAGTCTGTTGGCATCGCCAGTAAGCTATCGCGGTTAACTACAATAGGACGTAGTAAAAGTGTCGGCACATTCATACTAGACTGTTTTGCTGTACTGCTGCTGCACGGCACTGGTTGTAGTGTTATCTGGCGCGTGGACGGTTATAGTTTTCTACAAGCTGTTGTGCGAGAGCAGTGGGAGGCACAATTTTGTTCTCTAATTTTAAAGAACAGTGAATATAATTATAATCCTACGTTATGCCAATTGCTAGCATAATTCAAAAGGTTTCTCAAAAAAACAAGAGTCAGTCTGGGTTCTAGTCTAACCAGATCTGGCAGATACTTTAAAGTCGATACTGATTTAAAGATTTTTGAACAATCTCTTCATCATACATATCAAGGTATGAAAACAAGGTACTTATGTAGTGGCTCTTAGCTCCGTGATCAATAAGCAGCCGAAATCTACGCAAAGTGGATCAACTAGAAGCAGAGATCCTTCAAGAAGCATCACATGTCAGTTGGTTTATTCCGTACACACGATGATAAATATAACAGGAAATGGATGCCACAAAGTGCGTCAGAAATATGTTGCTTAAGGCTGCTTTCCGCCACAGCTTCATTTTGGCGTTCTAAAAGTTGTCTCAAAAGTCACATATTATTATTATTACGTGTCTGCGTCGTAAGTTATTCGAGGTCAAAGGTCACGAAAATCGTTTTTTTGCAACTATCTCCGTTTCTATGGTTCCAATCACTTCAACACCTATTATGAAAATTGAAGATAAAAAAAATTGCCACAACTTTTGTCTCAACTCTTTTTCTGTACGCTCAAACCTTTTCGAGATAGAGAGCGGAGAGCACCCAGCGCTCAGGCATATATACTGTTATACCAGCTGCTGCGTGGATAGCCTCATTATCTATTTGACAGATTATTAAAAGCTATCTCTGTATTTTTAGACTGAAAATATTGCGGCAGACTTCGTTTGAATTTGAGTCATTCGTGTCAACACAACTGTCAAGTCAGAGGTACCACAAAGGAGGTATTTTTAATGGATCAAACGAAAAAACTGCCTACAAAATAATAATTGTCTCAAAGTTATCTACTGACCGTGTGTATCCTACTACGAGCCAGGAAGAAGACATTAAATACACGCATGCCACTCGTTACCTCTTTAGCTGTATCAGTGCGGGAAGTAATTGGATTCTGTCCAATTCAAAGTTAATGTGCGAAAATATCGATTTTTACAAAACGTGACTTTCCTATGAACATACACATACATACATATTGTCACGCCTTTTATCCCCGAAGGGGTAGGCAGAGGTGTATTTCTACACCCACTTTTCGCCAGATATACTTTAGTCCCACGTAATAAGGGGCGAGCCTATTGCCGTATCGGGCACATTTCCAGACTCCGTGCTGCTACTGAGAATTTCGTGACAGAAAAACCCAATAACACTGCCCGACCCAGGAATTGAACCCGGGACCTCCCGATCCCACGCGCACATTAATGCCGCGAGACCAAAGAGGCAATCGTATAGGGTTTGATGTTGAGTTTTCCGTCTCAACGCAAAGATGGTATTTGCATCGTGTTATCCCTTAGTCGCCTCTTACGACACCCACGGGAAGATAGGGGGTGGTGACACTTGTATTCTATGCCGTCAACCACACGGCATTCCTATGAACACTTTTTTTATTTTAACGTGTATTTAAATGTAAAACTATTGACATAATTTTTGTTAGTATCACAAAGATACGCAACCACATAATTATATTATAACGTTGAATGTTCAGAGACGCTTTACAGCAGCGAAAAAATTGTCTGCCCTCCATTAAACTACCACTCTCGAGGACAAAACCGTAGCATATTCAACCGTAGCATATTCAGTTTTATAGTGAAAACCGTACATTTTAATAAAACACTAATAATAAATCACTAATAACTTGAAAATTTTAATATTTTGTAAAAAGCCTGTTTCTAACCAAATATCTAATTATTCAACTCATTTAAGTAATAATATATAATAACTTTCACAAAAATAACAAACGAGTAAAACTTTTACTCGTTTGTTATTTTTGAAATTATTTTGATAAATTTAATTTCCCTTCCAGCAAAGCTAAAATTACTGTCGTTCAATATTTAACAAGTTTTTGTTGAAGAAGTTTATGACTTAAATGAGTTGAATAATTAGATATTTGGTTAGAAACAGGCTTTTTACAAAATATTAAAATTTTCAAGTTATTAGTGATTTATTATTAGTGTTTTATTAAAATGTACGGTTTTCACTATAAAACTGAATATGCTACGGTTGATTATGCTACGGTTTTATCCTCGAGAGTGGTAGTTTAATGGAGGGCAGACAATTTTTTCGCTGCTGTAAGGCGTCTCTGAACATTCAACTTTATAATATAATTATGTGGTTGCGTATCTTTGTGATACTAACAAAAATTATGTCAATAGTTTTACATTTAACTACACGTTAAAATAAAAAAAGTGTTCATAGGAATGCCGTGTGGTTGACGGCATAGAATACAAGTGTCACCACCCCCTATCTTCCCGTGGGTGTCGTAAGAGGCGACTAAGGGATAACATCGTTGCGTAGAGACGAAAAACTCGACATCAAACCCTATACGACTGCCTCGTTGGTCTCACGGCATAAATGTGCGCGTGGGATCGGGAGGTCCCGGGTTCGATTCCTGGGTCGGGCAGTGTTATTGGGTTTTTCTGTCACGAAATTCTCAGTAGCAGCACGGAGTCTGGAAATGTGCCTGGTACGGCAATAGGCTCGCCCCTTATTACGTGGGACTAAAGTATATCTGGCGAAAAGTGGGTGTAGAAATACACCTCTGCCTACCCCTTCGGGGATAAAAGGCGTGACGATATGTATGTATGTATGTATGTAACAATAATACCACCACCTACACAAATCACCATCTAGTCCCAAGCTAAGCAGAGCTTGTGTTATGGGTACCAGATAATGGATAAACATACATATATACTTTTTGTTTTGTAAATACATACTTATTATACATAGAAACACCCAGACCAAGACAAACATCCATGTTCATGCACACAAATGTTTGACTTGAGCGGGCATCGAACCCGCGACCTTCGGCGTAGCAGTCGCTTACACTCCCACTGCGCCAACCGATCGTCTCTCTCTCAATTATACACTGGGCGCAGGTATGGCGTGGTTATAGCGAGTATATAGCGGGCCTATAGCGGCCAAATTTAGAAGTTGTTTAAGAACGACACTTTTGACATCCTTCAATGCAACTTTACTTCGAGGTTATGGTGATAATTTTATTGAGAGCTGTCAAAAGTGTCAAAGGTAGTAGTGATCTATGAAAGTGTCATTCTTAGACAACTTCTAAATTTCGCCGCTAGAGCCGCTAGTTAGAATCTTAGCATCGCCAATACTATATATAGCTGTGTATGTAAAACGGGGATGACGGATAATCGTGTTCCATTACACTTCACCAACAGAACTCCCTACAATAGCTTCTTGAGTAGATGAACGCCCAATTTCATGAAGATTCTTAAAATCTCGCTTACTCAGCCACTCGATTATAAAAACATACTTCGCTCGGTATATAATTGCAATATATTCGCGTGTTACACGAAAAACGTGTTCTGGGGTTTTTAGTAAGGGTAGAAAATATTATGTAATTAGATATTTGTTTCAATAAAGTATTTTGTTCGGAATACCTTCTCTAAGGAGTATGTTACAGGTACAATACATTTTGCATGTCGTACACTGTGATTCTTTTGTATTTGTACTGAAATTTACACACAAGTTTACCAGTGAATACTAATAAATCCTTTTGTATCATAACAATTTCTTTCACACATGCATAATTTAATTGTTTATCTTTGAATGAATGTCGAAAGACATGTCAAAAGTTGTATTTGCAAATATAATAAAACTTAAAACAGTCTTAAATTTGGGTCATCTTTTTAGGAGCTACGATGCCTCATACAGACACATAGATACTCACGTCAAAATCTTATTACCTCACTAAATCTTGAATCAATAAAAATACATATAAGGCTGGTTTCAGAGTCACGCGTTTGACCCGCGCCGGCCACACGCGCGCGCTTCCAATTACACTAGATTAGTAGTAGCGTTTCATAGTCACGCAGTTCAAACGCGCCGCGTGTGAGACGCGCGCCGGCGGCCAGCGCTGTCGAAACTTCATACATTGCAATGAGAAACGCGAACTCGTTTCACAGTGGTCCGCGCGCCAAACGCGCTGTTTGAGACGCGCTGGCCAACGGCGCGTGCCGCGCGCGTCACTCTGAAACCAGCCTAAAACGTTAACAAACAATTTAAACGTTATGATATCTTTGATTAATATATAGAAAGTCTAAATGTGCTACGCTTCTACAGTAGCGTAGCAGGTCTACACGGCTATGCATATCGCGTAGCTCTGCGCGGTAAAGTATTAAACAACTACAAACCTTGTAGCAATTGTGTTTATGTAAGTGCTATCAATTTAGGTTCTCGCCGTTTTATTACGAATCAGATTTATTTGGGAAGCCAGCTTTAAAGCGTTAAAGAGTATAGTTGTAGAGTAATATGTCCGAGATTTAAGCGGCATTAAGGCCAATACCAATGTTAGGAATGCAACATTATCAAACAAATTTCACTTAGTTATTACATTTAAACCAAATGATCTAGAAACTAAATTATTTATTTATTACTGATTATCAAAAACAGCCTATATTTGTTATTCTAAAACAAGACAATTGCGCTATTGTATATTTATAACTTGTGTAAGATTGAATTACAGATTTCTTGTGACTTTGTCCTTCTTGGGTTTCATTAGCCTGATAACAGGGTCCCAAGCTGGAGGAACATTCCAACCATCTTCCCTATTGAAATTAGGATGTTTTTTAATTTCAATAGCTTCACGTATCATTCTTGGAACAAAGCGGTGTTCTTTTGCGAGTATCTGTGGTTTATCAAATCGCAGGCAAAAGTTGGTTCCTTGTTCTACATGTTCACACACAGCAGACTTCGTCGAGCGTTTGTGTTTAATGTCAGCTATATGTTCCTTTAGTCGAATGCCAATGCTTCTCTTGGTTTGTCCAATATATGAGAGCCCACACTCACAGCCTATAATAGTAATATCTATATACTTTGTCTACGTCTACAATTCTAGCTATATGATTGTTGTACCTGTTAATATTGTAAAAAATCATGTCCTTTTTAAGGTTCAATTGCTTTAAAGCAATCATGACCAAGATTATAACTAAATTTGGACTAACGCCGCAGCCGTAACTGTGTCACTCACGTTTAAGCCTCTAGTCTGCGCGATGGCCATTTATTCAATAGAAATTTCTAGGAACGAATCCTGAAAGAAAGTGTTATTACCAACCACCGTGACATAAAGGCCTGGCCTTTCATTAATGCTTTACTGAAACACATTGAAGATTCACAATCAACGCACGGTTTGATAGTTCCACTCAAAATATTGATTCCGCGAGCCGACAACTCGCAACTAACCCGTGGCAGTTTAAATCACTGGAGCTTGTAATAGAGTGATCTGTTATCTGTGCCACAGTTACAAAGGCTTGTAAACCGCCTAAATCTGTTTACTTTGAACTCTGTTTACACAAATAAACTGTGATTAAACCTACCTGAACATTTTGTTTTTCTTTCAAAACGATTTTCCGTCGTACGGCAAGTCTTGTAGGGATTGCGTAATTAACTTCGTCAATTAAGCAAATCCTGCTCGAGTTATTTTTATGTGGGTAATTATTATAAAATAAAACCGTGCAACGGATAAATTAGTCTAAGATTTTTGTGAAATCTTAGGCCAAAATATATGTGGCAAGGGAGCAATATCAATATAATACGCGATATTATTTTCTACCGGATTGATGCGAATGGCTCAAGATTGGTCTATGTGGAGGGCCTTGCGCCAGGCCTATGTCCAACAGTAGACGTCTGTTGGCTAATATGATGACTATTTTCTATCATATCTATTTCTCCAGTCGTATTTTATTACCAGAAAGAACTAGTAATCAGAGTGAACAGACACCTTTTATTATGCACTGATCACAAACGTGGAGGTGCATTAAACCGGCTAGACCGGCTTATCAAAACGCCATTTGCGATTACGAGCGTTTGATAAGCGTTCAAATAGCGTTATGTCGTTCACCGATCTGTCGTAAAGTGAATGACAGATGAATGTTTCCTCGCGACGTTCCACGTGAAGCTTTGTTATCTAAATGAGTTGTGATAAACCTATTGGAGGCTTCGTGCGCTGTCTGGCTGACAAGGTATATACAGACGGGCGTGTAATGACTTATTATGTACTGGTAAACAATCTACAGCCTATAATATAATTATGGTTACAGATGGTAGATTCCTAGTATCGATTTCTAGTAATCTCTAGACTTAGTAATTAGGATTACTATAAAGTATTAAAAAATTTGGACATATACTCTTCATTTTAATATCCATCGTTACATTTTATCTGCATACTCGAGAGAACTAAGAAGCTCTTTTAATTACACAAAAACTCCAAATAACAGGAAGGGCTGGGTCCTTGCGGTCACCGAACAACCGCCTCCGACATAAAGAACTTAGGCTTACTGCATACGAATAATACAATTTTAATAGAAGAATGTTTTAGTAATGTACGTGCCTAGTAAGGTAAAAAATCTGTATACCATTGCGTGTAGCAACTTGATAAAGACGATATTTTACCTACAAAGTAAACGGTAAAATTTCGCTACACTATCTCCATAGTTCAACCTTTTATCAGGCTAAGGAATTTAGTATACTTTGGTATACATTATATACTGTAATAAATCATAATGTTGACAAACTGAGTTCTATCCCCGAAGTCGTAAAAAACCTAAGGTAAAAGGAGTTACTAACGCGAATATTTCATTTGATACTTTACTTAGTCTTTCTTTGGTTTCTTTTCTTTGGTTTAGTTATTCCCACTATTGTATGATAATTGAGGAGTTTTGACACTCGTGAAGTTGCAGCGAAAGTTAAACTGTCATGGCAACCGCAACGAATTTAATCAGAACGAACCAAGGAGCAAATATACTACTCAAAACAAAATAAGGACCACTAGTTTATTTACATTTAAGTGCACTTTAGTAAACTGAAAGTAACTGATAAGTAGCATTATATTGATATTACGAACTCTTTGGTGTTTGATCTCTTTTATGCTTGTGGTCGTGTTCCTAATTTAAAAAGTATTGGCCATCATTTTAAGAAAAAGAATAATTGGATGTTATTCTTATGTTTTTCTTCGATTGTCTTCTTAACTTATTTCGGTTATTTTAGGAAAAATGTTTTACTTTTTCAATTTAATTAGCGCGAGATGATAAATGAAACATTTATCATCTCGCGCTAATCATGCCACCAGTACGAAGGCACATGGATACAATAACAGCAACCAGAGCCATAACTATGATTCAAGAAGGACGTTCTCAGCGTTACGTGGGTTTGCAGTTGGGGTTTTCTCGAAGAGCTGTCCAAAATGTATGGAATCGCTTCCAAGAGACCTGCAGTGTTGCCAGGAGACCCGGTTCAGGTAGAGTTCGTGTAACAACGGCGCACGAGGATCGGTACGTCCAACTAAGTGCTCGTCGTGATCGTACAGTAACGGCCCGTAAGTTACAACACCACCTACGGCTGACAACGGGTACCCATGTCAGTGATCAAACTATACGAAATCGATTGCACGAAGACCAGCAAATGTCAAGACGACGAGTTGTTCGAATTCCTCTGACCAGGGTTCAACGTGCAAACCGATTAAGATTCACCCGTCAGTATTTGAACTGGGGGATTAATCAGTGGGGCAAGGTGCTTTTTACAGACGAGTGGAAAGTATTTTTTTTTTAATGATGATCGGCATGTTAGGGTGTGGAGACAACGCGGCGAGCGGTTTTCGGAGTCCTGCATCCACGAAGTTGACCGTTTCGGTGGTCCCAACGTAATGGTTTGGGGTGGGATTAGTTTACACGGTAAAACCGAGCTCACCATTTTAAATGCGGATACCGTAACTGCAGAACGTTACATCGAGGACGTCATCAGGCCTCAAGTGATCCCATTTGCACAGCGAGTGGGGCCTGGATTCATCCTGATGCAAGACAATGCCCGTGCACACACAGCTCGATCGACCCAACCTGTCCTAGAAGGGTCTCATATTGAGGTATTACCATGGCCAGCTAACAGTCCAGATTTAAATCCAATCGAGCAATACCTTCTCTCTAACCATTCGTTTCAATTGGTCCCACCAATTGAAACGAATGGTTAGAGAGAATGAGCAAGGGGTCTACAACCAACAGCAGCCGATTGACGCTTTAAAACGTGCCTGGGAGGAGATTCCAGATGAAAACGTGAGGAATTTGATCCAGAGTATGCATACGAGGCTTCAGGATTGTATTGCTAAGAGAGGAGGACATACATGTTACTAAAAAGAAGAAACAAAAGTGGCAAGAACAGTATTTTGTCTTTTTCCGGTGATTTCTTTTATTCATGATTTTCATTCAAAATTTCATTAAAAAAAAACAAGTTATGATCATTATTTTAAACAATTGTTAGCCTATATTATAACTAATAACGTTATTTTGTAGTTACATAAGTTAAACAATTTAATGTCTTTATTGTTTTCATGATACAGCAAAAAATCTTAGTGGCCCTTATTTTGTTTTGAGTAGTATATAATCAGAACTATATTAGAAGAGTTGGGTATATTGCTAAGTGTGTTTTAGATACTGTAGCTAATATCCCATCAAGTAAGAAATTGTAGACCATATGTTTACCATATTATTGTGGCGCTAGTCCAACAAAGCTAGGGAAGGCTTCTAATGGAGTTGGTCGCGAGAAGTTGCTTTGTGAGCTCAAGAGTGCCAGTGAGACGCGAAAGTTTGGCAATTGGTGACATACGTTCGTTGCTTTGGATAGTTCTGCGTCGATACAGTATATGATATTAAATTTCGTCCGCGGCTCCGCCCGCGAGGGACTATTTTATCACCTTAGGATAGGACAATGGCAGAATTTTGTCTGGGTTTGTTGTGGCGATCTTAAACTTCATATGAACAAAACAAATTGTTATTTTTTTCTACGATTTCTAATATTTTCAGTTTGTCTCGTTAAAGCCGGAGTATTTTATGATGATAAAAAGCATTCCAATTGATTTCAAACTAGGTACCTACTTTATTATTTATTAGTTGCCATAGACAATGGTGTGACAGGAATAGACGTTTGACATTGATCCGTATCGATTATTAAATAAGTAATCGATACGATCGACCTTTATAAGGTGGAATAATTAAAATGCAATTATTTAATCTTTAATCAACATTATACTTATCAATAAGCTAATATTTTTTAAGCAAAACAACTTTTAAATCAAATAAAAACGTCACAGCATCGTTTTAATGTTGTATCGATTTCACATAAAATCGATTTAAAATGTGCAGTTCTGCTTTTGTCTTTGGCTGTGACAGTTAGATGCTACAGAATACTTCTGCGTTTTGATGTCAATCTGACATATGTCATTTGATAATTCAAACGTACCTACATCATTCATTCTTAACTAAAATGAAAAACACCGAGTTCTTCTTTTTCCAGGTTTCTCGAGTGAAAATAGAATCATTTATAGACTCTGTTACTTACGCCGATTTTTTGATATTTTTTTAAACTGTTCGTTTCAATTTAAATTCAGACATTTTGATGTATGGAGATCTGCCATTGTCCTAAACAAAAATCCTCTTTTAGTGGTCCTTTACCCACTCTAAGGAATTTTGTATAAACATATTTATATACCTATTTCGGAGATGTCATATCTCCGCAACTGTTCACCGCTGTGCTGGAAGACGTCTTCAAGCTTCTGGACTGGGAAGGACTCGGCATTAACATAAACGGCGAGTACATCACTCACCCTTGATTCGCTGACGATATCGTAGTCATGGCTGAGACCATGGAAGACCTCGGCACAATGCTCGGTGGCCTGTCTAGTGTCTCCCAACAAGTAGGTCTTAAGATGAACATGGACAAGACGAAGATCATGTCTTACGTCCATTTTGTACCTGCTCCTATTCAGGTTGGAAACTCGAAGTTGTCGACAAGTACGTTTACCTGGGACAAATTATCCAATTGGGTAGGTCCGACTTCGAGAAAGAGGTCGAATCCAACTCGGTTGGGCGGCGTTCGGGAAGTTACGACATATCTTCACGTCCGATATCCCGCAGTGTCTCAAGTCGAAAGTCTTTGACCAGTGTGTGTTGCCAGTGATGATCTACGGAGCCGAGACGTGGTCGCTAACTGTGGGCCCTATCCGGAAGCTCAGAGTCACTCAGAGGGCGATGGAGAGAGCTATGCTCGGAGTTTCCCTGCGAGATCGGATCAGAAATGAGGAGATCCGTAGGCGAACCAAAGTCACCGACATCGCTTCCCAAATAGTCAGGCTGAAGTGGCAGTAGGCAGGGCACATAGCCAGAGGAACCGATGGCCGTTGGAGCAGAAAGCTTCTGGAGTGGCGGCCATGCAAAGGACGTCGTCGCAGAGGTAGGCCTCCGGCAACGTGGACTGACGATCATGTTGGGGTCGCGGGCAGCGGATGGATGCGGATGGCTCAGGATCGGTCAATGTGGAGAGCCTTGGGGAGGCCTATGTCCAGCAGTGGACGTCTTTCGGCTGATATGATGATGATGATGATACCTATTTCTGTAAGAGGCATCAATTTGCTAGTTTTATCCTCTTTGCATGTAAGACTTTTGCCTTAGACTCCGCAGTCGAGGCTATCGCAACCCAGTGGGATGGTACGTATGTCACATAATGTCGGTTCATAATTAAAGATCTTTTAACAATCTCTTCATCATATATATCAAGGCATAAAAATTTGCTACTTATGTAGTGGCTCTTAGCTCCGTAATCAATAGCAGCCGAAATCTAGGAAAAAGTGGGTCAACTAGTAGCAGAGATCCTTCAGCAAGCATGTCAGTTGGTTTATTCCGTACACACGATCATAAATATAACAGGAAACTGGATGCCACAAAATGCGTCAGAAATATGTTGCTTAAGGCTTCTTTCCGCCACACGCCTAAGCTGCTAATCTTGTTTTATTGAACATATTTCTTCTTATTCATGTTCATATAAAACGTACCCCGTAATGACTTTGAGGAATTATTGGAAGAGCTCGGTATAACGCAGCTAAATTAATGTAGATATTTTTTTTATTAAAATTGTCATTCATGCACAAAGTCAAATACTGTTAGATATTTTTGATCAGTAAATCAGTTATGTTGCAGATATTCGTAAATAATTTAATATTATCCGGACTAAAATTTTATTACTTCGCCGTTTTATTACTTTGGCATGCACGCTTTCAGATGAAACAGAGTAACTTTATGATGTAAATTTTGCACTGATTTAATTAATTTTACGGCACTGTCTTTATTGTTTAAATAGTTGAAATAACTTATAATAATGTATATGGGCCAATGAATATGTATATAATGATTATGATTATGGGTGTCGTAAGAGGCGACTAAGAGATAACACGATGCAAATACCATCTTTGCGTAGAGACGGAAAACTCGACATCAAACCCTATACGACTGCCTTGTTGGTCTCGCGGCATAAATGTGCGCGTGGGATCCCGGGTTCGATTCGTGGGTCGGGCAGTGTTATTAGGTTTTTCTGTCACGAAATTCTCAGTAGCAGCACGGAGTCTCGAAATGTGCCCGGTACGGCAATAGGCTCGCCCCTTATTACGTGGGACTATAGTGGGTGTAGAAATACACCTCTGCCTACCTATTCGGGGTTATAGGCTTGAGACTATGTATGTATGTATGTATGATTATATTAACCTTCGTATAATAAATGTATACCTGTTGGCTAAAGCTGTCAGCAGCCGCGGTTATTTCGCATAAAACATGGTCGTGGGTATCTATAGCACTGGCCCGGTCTACCCACAGCTTACTGATGGTTCACTATTATTGGGTCACAGTTATCTGATAGCTTTCGTAGGGTATTTAGGAAAGTGTTGTTGAAATTGGGTTAGAAGTGGATCAGGGCGTTTTGTGATATAATATAAGCGGTAACCTATTCGTTTTGAACGACACCACGTATTGTAGATTCAATTTCAACACAGGAATATAGTGTAGTGTGAGAGCTGTCCGTAAAATATTATACAGTACCGGAACAGTTCCAAAGTAAACAAGTTATATTGTACAACTGCACGTGAGACTGACACATACACTCACATATATGTACATCACTCTATACAAACTAAATTCAAAGCGCTCAGGTCCCACATACAAACTTGGTCCCCTAAACTCCTGTTGATAATAATTAATCTTCGATTACAGCAATTTGGCTGCAGGTTAACATAGATATAGAGTGTTTTAAATACAGACACTTAGCTGTATTATGAAGGGAAATTATTGTAAGCAAATTGATATATCCTCTGAATGGTGTTTCGATGGAACTGTGGGAAAACAAATGGTGTCCATTTGTGTGGAGAGAGGAATAATTTAGAAGGCTTAAAGTGACTACCAGTGTAATTATAAGTGATTATGTCTGGGAGGCTCGCAGAAATATGATTAATGATGAACGTTTCGCTAAACAGAGGGCACTGGGAAGCTCTCGGTATTAGGGCTGTTATCGCGTGTTATTTTTAGGCCAGTTTTCCCATTATCTTAGGTACCAGCCGCTGAGTGGACAGCCTCATTATCTATTTGACAGATTATTAAAAGCTATCTCTGTATTTTTAGACTGAAAATATTGCAGCAGATTTCGTTTGAATCTTTTAATTTGAGTCATTCGTGTCTACACAGCTGTCAACTCAGGGGTACGACAAAGAAAGGTATTCTTCATAGATCAAATGGCAAAACTGGCAACAATATAATAATTGCTTCAAAATAATCTACTGACGGTGTGTGTCCTGCTACGAGCCAGAAAGAAGACACGCATGCCACTCGTTACCTCTTTAGCTGTATCAGTGCGGGAAGTAATTGTCAAATTAAATGTAAATGTGAGAAAATATCGATTTTTACAAAACGTGACTTTCCTATCAAAACTATTTTCATTTTAAAGTGCTTTAAAATGAAAGATAATTGTCATAATTGTTTTCTTAGTATCATACATAATAATATGTGGTTGTGGAGATTTAATACGTTGAATGTTCAGATACACCTTACAGCAGTGAAAAAAAATGTCTGCCCTCTATTTAACTACCACCCTCAAGGATAAAACCGTAGCATATTCAACGTTTTGTAGTGAAAACCGTACATTTTAATAAAGCATTGTAATATTTGGTAAAAAACCTGTTTCTTACCAAATATTTAATTATTCAACTCATTTAAGTAATAAACATTTCCAATAAAAACTTGTTAAATATTGAATGACAGTAATTTTAGCTTTGCTAGAAAGGAAATTAAATGTATCATAATAATTGCGAAAATAATAAAGAAATAAAACTAAAGGTTTTGATTTTTTTTCAAAAGGCAACTTTTCAAAGAACTAGTGTTAATTATCTTGAAATATTTTATTTCTCTAGAGAATAACAAACCTTACTCAGTAGTTAAACATTATTTTCTTTAGTATTTCTATAGACCTGTATCCCCGAAGGGGTAGGCAGAGGTTTACACCTCTGTCTAAATGTGCGTGTAATATTACTATTACACCCACATTTAGCCATGAATTTTAGGTCAAACAACATATTGTGCTTAAACAAAATCCCATTAAAAAATATATTTCTTAAATTATAAATGTATAGACTGTTTATGAAGCAGTTTCCAAAAAAAAAAATTATCGGACACAAAGAGCACCCAGACTCTAAACAGCAATACAGGTAAGTATGGATCACCCTTTGGGGATCAAACTCAACACTCGGCACAGTATGAAGTGGCGAGGCAGCCGCTTAACTCACTACGCTAATGTGAATTAATATTATAACAATTACAATCCTCTATTTTGCTAATGACATTCCAAATATATTTTTTATTATCCAATATTTATCAGCAATGGATAACGTGGTTAGAATAAAAGCCGCAACTAAAATCCACCGTGTACAATTGTACAATATATTCAACTTGTATTACATCTCTTAAGCTTGACAGTGACAAAGTTTTCTGTGCGGCCACAAAAGAATATCCGCACCAGTTCTCTTGGCTGTCCTCTGAAACTCAGGGAGTTGTAAATTTCAGTCGTACTTTCCCGTAACATCTGGACAGTTATTTACCTATATATGCATGTGGAATGTAGATATATATATGGTTACATACGTATGTGGATATATAAAGCCTGCAACGTACTCGCCACTTTCAGCCTCGATGGAAACACGACTACGGTATTGCACTATTTGTGAGATTTTCCACGCTCGAAAGCTATGCTTAAAATAATGGAGTGCAGACTCAGATCATTTTGTGTTCGGTTACTAAATAGTTCTCTTTCTTTTCATTTGAATGTGTGGCCAACTCTGTAATCGGAGTTTATAGAAAACATTAAAACTTTACGTCATCGAATCAACCTCAGAACAAAAAATAAGAAGAACCGCGCTGACGCTAAATGTTCCCTTTGAAGCACGGTTAATGGTAATCAAATAGCGGTCGCCGATCCAAGTAGCGATTCCTTCAAACGTGTATTAACTTTATCGATCTGTTACGAATGTAATTAATTCACTGAATTGACATAGAAATATTCTTATCAAAAATGTCATGTGCGCCGCGTCTCCGGTTCGAATGCAGGCGGTAAATATCTACCAGCTGACGTCGCTTACAGTAGTGTGTATGCTGTAGCCCTTAGCGCGCAGATGTTTCGTACCAGCCTCGTATTCACATAAGCACAACTTTTTTAAAATTTCGTTTGTTTACCAGATATACTAAAAAACGAATGTAGAGCTTTAATGCTAGTGGAACTGTGGAAATTAGTAAAATGATATACATATAATGAAGCATCTGCATGTGTTACACATGACATGTTGTATATTATCATGATCTTTATTAGCAATAAATAAGTGATAAGTACCCTAGAACAAAAGACTGATCTACTACAACTTAGGTAGATATTATAAACATCACAACCAGATCACCCTTACACAGACATTCTGTAAGCTACGTATCACACGCACATGGAAGACTTGTTCAAAACAAGCTGGCGTAGCACACATTACATTTTACGCTTTAAAAAAGTATCAACGCCATAAAGACGAATAATGGGGGTACTTGTATTAACAATGGTGCATAACATTTAACTCTGTGAAAAATACTGCAATAAAAAACCCGAGGTTAATGTATTTAATCTATGAATAACATGGGGGTCTACGTTATTCACGGGTACAAATATAAGTGCCAAATACGAATTTGTTCGATCGTTGTACTAGATTTTTTTTCTTATAGCTCCTTTTCGCGAAGCGCCCATAAGTATACTTTGCTTGACCATGTCAAGTTTAAGCGACGTTTGAGAGATAATCACTTGCACAGGTGACCATGCGTTCTTGCGGTTAAATCACAGTGATATCGAGGTCAGAAATCTGTCGCTCTCAGTTCTTAAATAATATACTCTCATGAGGCCATATCATATCCCTCACACTCGCACGAAAAGAAGAAAATGTTTGTAGATAGAACATAACGTAGTTTTTGATGTATGAGATTTAATTCGTTCACGAGTAATTTACCAAGCTTATAATAGTGCTGCAATAGATATATTTGAATCAAGAGTATGCTGCACGTACCGTGAAGGTAAGGTTATTTGTACCATAAAAAATTTAATTGCTATACAATATTTGGGATTCTATGCTTTGACCAACGCAAATGTACAGAATGTCCGGTGCATAAAGAAATCTCACCATATAATTTTGACGCAGCGTTGTTGCCAAAGGCTGTAATGTCATATGCACCACTATGATCTTCATTTGCATAGCGTGTTGGCCCCAGTTGGAAGACATTCAAAGTGAAATTGGGCTGAAGAAGAAATGCATGCTGGAATTACGACTGGGAGAGGAAAGTGAGTAACTAATTGTGCATTATGAAGTAAAGTAGATATTGCTATTTAGCATCGCCTGTCACAGCGTCATATGGTTGATCGTCATCAACACTTACATAATCATTTTCCTTGGAGCTCATGGAATGAGCTGTTATCCATCTGCGAGTGTCCACTCCAATTTATTTTTTTCTAAAATATATTGGTGTAGTTATCACGCAACCTGAAACCTGATTGGACTTCCAGATTTATTCTAACATAGATTTTATGAACAGATTAAATTTATCGTCATAAATAATACTTCACTAATCTAGCTCAGCTAATTATTTATCACAATAACACTACCAATTATCGTCACACAATAAATTTGATCAAACGCGTAATTTATTATAAGAAAGCGCCAATGTAAACAATATTTAATATCCTAATATAAGATAGTAATTATCGATAAAGGTTAACTATTTTCTGAAAATCATTATTTATTTGTAGGTGCTTATGAAATATGATACTAATAGTAAATCTTAAAATACCAACATTTACTATTGGCAAATTGCTTAGAGTATTTTAAACATAATTATGATAAAGATATTTATACTTTGTCCAGAGTCTTTAAACTTTATTTAGGTATAATAAAACTTAATTTGGGATGATCTCATACTCACGGTTAGGCAAGTTTATTTAGGCCAATTAATAAAATATAAAGCTCTAATTCATTGTTGTTGAAGAAAAACCTATGGAGATCATAACAGACTACCATGTTTGGGTATTAGTTAAATAAAAACCCACGACGCGCACCACTGACTTCTCAAAGATATATGCGTATTTAATTATTTGTGCTAATTATCGCATGCTCCGTGCCTTGATGAGCTGGGTAAGCCGTTGGTCGACCAGGACTATACCATAAAGATCTTTGACAGTCTAAGGCACGAATTGCGAAGGTCAGACGGCTGTTATTCTGAGGCAAAGCTAATATTCTTTTATATCAAAGAAGACTACAAGTCGGACCCCAGCCTGCTAAGCGAAAACCTTAGAGAACCACCGGGACAACGCTAGGATGATGTGATAAGTATGATTTCTTATTTAACATGTTTCAAAGGAAACTATTTACGTCACATAACTATAATTACAGCACAAGTTTACTATAACTATATTCAAAACGATTTCACTTTACTTGCATATATTTGTTTCCAAGTCTAGTTTTAAGCCGAGCTTAAGCGGATATACAACGAACCTTATGCAACTGTATAACAAAGTGACACTATAGATTACTGACGCTTTTGGTTTCGAAGGCATATATCCGTAGCAGAGGCGGCTCGTGAAAGATTATATTGGGTGTTCACTAAAAAAGAAGATGAAACTGCTTACAATTTATTTTGTGAATGCTTTTACAATTAACAGTAAGATATCAGACAGTGCTATATCACCGATACCTACCTGAACCGTCCACGCAGTATCAACTCCAGCGCCACTAAACAAAATACCTACACGGAAAAGAAAACGGCTTCTTACTTCCTTCGCATTTTCGCAACCACATAACCAAAGCGTTTTATCATATTGGTCTTTTTTTTAAGTTTTTTCACAGTTTTTTATAAAGTTCTAACTATCTATCTATATCGTCATGCCTGTCTGTCCCATTGGGTAGGCAGAGACTATGGAACGCCACATGCTTCGGTTCAAACATACCTCTTTCGCTTCCTCGACATTCATTAACCTAATCATGCATGCGCGTCGGTTATGGGTACTTTTAATTTGGCCCATTTTTAGTACGTCACCTATTTGATCGGCGTACGTCTGCCTAGGGCGTCCCTAGGTTATATTTCTTTGGGCGTCCCCTACCGACATTTGCATTCATTCTCGCACAATACACTCCTTTCGTATTTCTTCTTTCATCCATCCGTTTATAAAGTTTACGCTGTTATATTCCATATTAGTTACACATTTAACTGTCTTTCTTAAACATATACACACAATCACATACAATTAACAATATTTTAAACACCAATTCTTTTCTAATTACCAACGCACTTGCAGAGAAATGTTTTGCTTTTGTTTACATTCAAATGATACCGGCAAAACACTATTAAAAAAAAACGGCGCATACGTTTTAATTTTTCTTCGTGACAAATGGTCATATTAGTCGGGTAATATATTCGCGCATGCGCACCTCGTCAAGCTAGCCAGGAGCGGCGCTCCGTATTGTAACGGAATCCTATGGACCCCAGGCTGATTAAAATTTTAGTTTTCTTAATAACTGGGTTTAAAAGGCCAGCCCCGCCAAGTAATTTGTGGCCAGGGTTCCCGCGCACCACCCCGCGCAGGACCATGGAATTCGACCTTACTTTATATTCCTCTGCTGACAGCATTTACCAAACGTAAATGCTTATAATTGAATGAAAGTGGACATCAAAATACTAAAGACAGCGATACATTAGTATTGGTTTGTCATCACAAAATCACTCTCCATATATTCATGCTTCACATATTGGTACTTGTGTACAAGGCAGCGTATCTCAGAGACGGCAGCTCCAGGGAGACGGAGACATTGATCCAGGTATATTAGTCATATAGTATTATCGGCGCCGAGTATTTCAGCGATATCCAGTGTATAGTATTGAGCGTACAGTAACAGTCTCAGAACTGATGTCACAAAACGCCTCCTTGCCGCAAGTCACAACATTGAAGCCCATACAAACATAGTCAATTAAAACGTATTAAGCCATCGCGCATAGATTGCAGAGGAGCTCTCGTTACAATCGCCGCTAGGTTAGCCGCATTAGGTCTTACTGCTACCGCGTGACCGACAGGTGGCTCTTCTTTCGCTCTTTAAAACCTTGTCAGCTGCTATGTACTGGCCTGTACGCAGGTTTAGACAGCGATTGTGAAAGTCCTGCATTCTACCACCTGATCGCAAATACGGAGACTCCCATCATACATCGCTCGTCTTTACATCCATCATCAACAAGGTACGAACCACTACTAATGGTACACGTGGTTATTGATAATATAACTATGTACAATATCTCATAGAGAACTTTATATTTTAGTCAGCCTGGTATATATATATATATATATATGGTGTGATATAGACATAGATACACAACAGAGTTATTAATGTTATACAGTTCATGCAATAAATTACAGTAGAGTGAATAACAGACACTCACCGGACTATTAGCTGCGTCACTGCCAAACTTACCCCTTGCCCTGTGCTGATCACCTTCTCTTGAAGCCGCTCGCCTTGTTCTTCGATATCACTAAGCACTAATTATCGACCAACACCGAACCTCTTACGCGCTAGGCCAGGTCCGATCTCTCTCGCGCCAAAAGACCAACTGTCTGAAACACCACGCTAGAGCGTTCCCGTGAACTGGCCTCTTCCGCGTCCTAAGACTGACTGTCCGAGATCCGCTCGGTTCCGCGTCCCAACATTCACTGTCTAAACCACCACGCTAGAGCGTTCCCGTGCTCTGCTCTCTTTCGTGTCCCAAGACTGACTGTCCGAGATCCGCTCGGTTCCGCGTCCCAACATTGACTCCCTCATCCAACACCACCACTACCACGTCACGCTGTCCTGGGACCCGACTGGCCACGCCTCCTAAGATCGACTGTCCAGTCAAACACAATCAACGCAACGCCTCTCGAATCCTTACTACCTGACAAGGTCCTTTTCTTATCGTAGATCCCCTTTTTTTTATGATCCTCAACTATACCGCATGTGAACACTACAGTGCCAATATTTTCTCATATTTCATGGCTATTTCTTTACTCATATGCCTGTCACATAATTCTTATAAACTTGTCAACCTCTTAGAATTTATGAGTTTACTAATTGCATAACGTTGGCGCCATCGTAGCGATAAGACAAACACATGTGGAAACAAGTATGCAACCTAAGAACTATATATTATTAATTAATTTGGTGTAGCGAGCAACACCATTACATTCCCCCCTCTGAAAATCAGACGCGTAGACTAAGTCATAGCGTATGAGCTTTCACTAAAGATACAATAGCATATGTAGTAGAGTACGCCAGTTAAAACTGCATCTTATTTTCCACCATTTAACTGTCGGCAAATATCATACAACTTCCAATAAGTATCCATTGCTTCATACCACTTATCCTAACTTATAGTTGATTGATAATAATAACCCTACTTTACCCTTGCTAAGGCCGTACCGTACGATGCACTAACTAACTATACTCCGCCCATCCCTATACTATGACAACATTGACACTTATAGGAATCTAATTGCAATTGTTGCCTCAACCTCGTTTACCATCTAAAGTTTATGAAAAATAATTGAAAAGCTTATTCTAATCCGTCTATGTACTACTTCTCCTACCAGACCTAACCTTCTTATTAGAACTAGCGCACATAACCAAGATCACCAGTTGCCCGTAACCTATGTTTTCCAATAAGCCAAATGGCGAATTAGCAATAAATTCTCAAAATAGTAGTACAATCTATAAGACATCCTATCCATGCTTAGAATGGAAGTGTACATACCAGATGTCTTCTTGATAAACAGGCAGCGTGGTATGATCAGGGTACCTGATTCGCCATTGTCACTCGTCGAAATCGGGTTCAGTAGCGGGTGTACATAGCGTCAGGTAGCAGTGGCTGGAATAGTTCGCACACACTCGTATAAGAGACTAGTTTTATCAAAAGTTACAGACAAATAGTTGCAATAGTTTTATATAATGAGCTAAATAGTCGTAAGCAATAGTATAGTGCAGCAGTCGTTTTCCCCAGTTGATAGCTCGACAGTCCCTACAACTAAACAATTCTTAACTCGGTCTCATACTAGGAATTATTCCCATTTAGCTAGAAATTGTACGCGCGGGGATCGAACCCACAATGTTCGGCGAGATGGCCGCCAATCAGTTCTTCATTCGGATCATCAAGCGTATCGACATGATATCTGCTTCATTATTAAGGCTCTGATTACAGTTAACGTAAATAACAATTACGATTATTACTCGTGCAGTTGGACGCAGCTGCCAAATATATTATGCCATAAAATAAAGGTTCTATATAACGAACGACACACATAAGGCCCTATGTAACTTAAACCTTCATTTAATATTGTATGTATATCTGAGAGTTCGGATCAGAGGGAGTCCACTTGCTTGAAGTTAGTCAATGTGCGCGTTTATAGTTAGTACAGATAATGAAAACTTAGCTCTGTGTAAGATGATCCAATGCGAGATATGTCCTTCGACGCATACTGCAGCTGCCTTTCACGTTACCGGAACGCCGCTACTTTGTAGTCACAGCCGACGGACGCAACAACACGTACGGTAGTTGAAGTAAAAGGTGACGTAGGGTCCTGGAATTTTAAATGAAATGCCACGAGTATCAAACTTCCAAGATTAGTCATATAATATACGACTTCTATTTGAGTACTAAACCCGGATACAAACTAACAAATGATTAGAGATGTGATGCGGATCACCAATTAATATTTTTCAGTACGGATGCGTAATCAGTATTTTTGCATGAGTCTAGCAACAAAATATTATTTTTATTTGAACTTCAGAATCAAGTTAGCTGTTTACGGATATCACACGATAGGGCTAAACTATGTCTATGAGTCTAGTATGTATCAAGACGTTCTTAGCATACTGCTTACACACCTCTCAAATCTCATGAGGAATAGGAACTCAATGTCAAGCTCTAAGCAAACCTGGGGCTCGAACCCTGGTACATTGAGCGCTCTTAAAAGTTATGTGTACAATATACCAGGCATAACATATGCATACATCATTGCCACTGGCTATCACATTGTAACGCAGATGAGTAAGTATTGTAAATACTCAGCTAAACTAAAATTTGAGATAGCCTAAACTGTAACAGTTAGGTAGAATACTGATGCTTAGAATTAACACGTGTAGAATATCTATTTCATATGACGCACGGCGGGAATCGAACCCATACCAAAGACGGCAGAAATGACTTACAAAAGCCATTCAGTTTTTCAAAAGAATGCAGCACATGTGCAGTCATATCTTAACAAAGTAGCCGATCTTGGCCCTTGGACAAAGCACGTCAATAATACAAAAGAACTATGGCTTCCTTCACGATGGGAATCGAACCCATCCTAAAAAACGGCGTAAATGACTTTCTAAAGCCATTCAGTTCCTTAAAACAATGCGCCACATGCGCAATCATATCTTAACAAAGTAGCCCATCCTGTCCTTTTCACGTGCGCGTTGGCGCGTTCGGACAAAGCACATCAATAATACAAAAGAACAATAGTTCCTTTCTAGCCTTCTTTCTTTTAAGTAATAAACATCTAAAATGTGTTTCCCTTTTTTGTTTTATCCCTTATTTTTTCACACGCTGGCATCTGGAAACAAAACGTGCTAGATGTCGGCTTATTGCATTGCCTTTTTAGTTTGGGAAACAATTTTAAAACAAAACATTTTAAAATAATGGTCACTAAACCCAGCTCCAGACAATAATAACAACAATTAACAAAATAGTTTCGTGTTCAACAATAGTGTGCATTCTTTTTATGTTTGGGAATCGAACCCAAAATATTTAAAATCACATTGTGCGACTTCTATAAAGCCGACGCCGATCATTAGGTACATGAGTATAATATCCGCCGACTTTCACCAATGCTCAGGAATCGAACCTAGAGCTTTTATAAAGTATACCAAAATGCTGCAGTGGGCTAATATTACCCTAATCTACTTGCTAACACGTTAGGAAACTAAATTTACTGATATATGACCTAAGAATAATCCTTTTCTCAATTACAGCTCGTGTACACTTCATCATTAAAACCCCTATGCATTCTGTAAGAATCTCAACTCAACCAATGTAATAAACTAATAGATGCTTGTCCAAAGAACGCGTATGCATAAGATAGATATTATTACTAGATTTCGTAATTTAATACGTTTGTTGACACCATTTTGAAATATCGTAGCAACAGGAATTGAACCCGCTATTTCAGTAAGTTTTTAGAAACCATTTTAATATTTCGTAACAACAGGAATCGAACCCGCTATCTCAGTAAGTTTGTTGAAAACATTTTAAAACATCGTAGCAACAGGAATCGAACCCGCTATCTCAGTAAGTTTGTTGAAAACATTTTAAAACATCGTAGCAACAGGAATTGAACCCGCTATCTCAGTAAGCTTGTAGAAACCATGTTAATATATCGTAACAACAGGAATCGAACCCGCCATCTCAGTAAGTTTGTTGAAAACATTTTCATAATATCGTAGCAACAGGAGTCGAACCCGCTATCTCAGTAAGTTTGTTGAAAACATTTTAAAACATCGTAGCAACAGGAATTGAACCCGCTATTTCAGTAAGTTTGTTGAAAACATTTCAAAATATCATAGCAACAGGAGTCGAACCTGCTATTTCAGTACGTTAGTGTAATAAATTCCTGTCCCGCAACTCCAACAAAATATTATTCATTATTTATCCTTAAATAATTCCCTCTTATTATATACAGTTATCGAACACGCTATTAATAATACGGCGTCTAGTTTGTTGACGTTGCACAACAATATAGTTATAGTCACAGACATTGCTCAGGAGTCTAACCTGATTTAACTACATCTAGATGTTCCACGGAATATTCTGGTGTGCATTATACATTAATCTCAAGACATGTTAATGTTCTACACCAGATTTTCTATAAAAATAATCTTTATAATATAAAATCCTTCTCTTTCCTTATCTAAAATTAGTTCTAACCATCGCTAGTCCGCATCGCGTATCGGACTCAAACAGCGAACCTGATACGCAAGTGCTTGTAACCCATAATATGCTTATTATCGAGAGTCGAACTCGAGATATTAAAATGTAAAGCATTTTCTGTAGCCAATAATATAACCACTGTCGAGACTCGAACTCGACATCCAGTATAAATGACACGCATGAGCTTTATGTAAAGCGGTGGATCTATGTAGCCAATTATATGATTACTTTCGAATTGCAGCGATGTTATAAGAGGAACCAAAGTGCTATTAAAATAAATAACACGTGTGAGAGAGCCCTCCTCCGATTATTAAATATTAAGATGATTGCCGCGCTTTATCAAAAGCATTTCTATGTACCCAATAATATAACCACTGTCGAGACTCGAACTCGACATACAGTATAAATGCCACGCATGAGCAGCATTTATGTAAAGCGTTTCAACATAATTATGTAGTCAGTTATATGTTTACTTTCAAGATACAGCGATATTATAAGATGAACCACAGTGCCATAAGAATAAATAACACATGTGCAAAAGTGTGGCACTTAGGCGCAATATCGCCCCCCTCGGACTATTACATATTGTGATAATTGCCGTGACTTAAATTATTTCGTCTTGCTAAAATGAACATGATCGTCTATCGATTATCGAATAACAAGTTGTGCTTAATTAGATCGATATTTTCCTACGTTGTGTTTGTATTTTTCTACGTTGTGTTTGTATTTTTCTACGTTGTGTTTGTGTAGTAACCCTTTAGTTCTTCCTCGTTGTTCTGAAGTGAATTAGAACATTTTATGACGAGGATCCTGGTCACGGCACCAAATGTAACGGAATCCTATGGACCCCAGGCTGATTAAAATTTTAGTTTTCTTAATAACTGGGTTTAAAAGGCCAGCCCCGCCAAGTAATTTGTGGCCAGGGTTCCCGCGCACCACCCCGCGCAGGACCATGGAATTCGACCTTACTTTATATTCCTCTGCTGACAGCATTTACCAAACGTAAATGCTTATAATTGAATGAAAGTGGACATCAAAATACTAAAGACAGCGATACATTAGTATTGGTTTGTCATCACAAAATCACTCTCCATATATTCATGCTTCACATATTGGTACTTGTGTACAAGGCAGCGTATCTCAGAGACGGCAGCTCCAGGGAGACGGAGACATTGATCCAGGTATATTAGTCATATAGTATTATCGGCGCCGAGTATTTCAGCGATATCCAGTGTATAGTATTGAGCGTACAGTAACAGTCTCAGAACTGATGTCACAAAACGCCTCCTTGCCGCAAGTCACAACATTGAAGCCCATACAAACATAGTCAATTAAAACGTATTAAGCCATCGCGTATAGATTGCAGAGGAGCTCTCGTTACAATCGCCGCTAGGTTAGCCGCATTAGGTCTTACTGCTACCGCGTGACCGACAGGTGGCTCTTCTTTCGCTCTTTAAAACCTTGTCAGCTGCTATGTACTGGCCTGTACGCAGGTTTAGACAGCGATTGTGAAAGTCCTGCATTCTACCACCTGATCGCAAATACGGAGACTCCCATCATACATCGCTCGTCTTTACATCCATCATCAACAAGGTACGAACCACTACTAATGGTACACGTGGTTATTGATAATATAACTATGTACAATATCTCATAGAGAACTTTATATTTTAGTCAGCCTGGTATATATATATATATATATATGGTGTGATATAGACATAGATACACAACAGAGTTATTAATGTTATACAGTTCATGCAATAAATTACAGTAGAGTGAATAACAGACACTCACCGGACTATTAGCTGCGTCACTGCCAAACTTACCCCTTGCCCTGTGCTGATCACCTTCTCTTGAAGCCGCTCGCCTTGTTCTTCGATATCACTAAGCACTAATTATCGACCAACACCGAACCTCTTACGCGCTAGGCCAGGTCCGATCTCTCTCGCGCCAAAAGACCAACTGTCTGAAACACCACGCTAGAGCGTTCCCGTGAACTGGCCTCTTCCGCGTCCTAAGACTGACTGTCCGAGATCCGCTCGGTTCCGCGTCCCAACATTCACTGTCTAAACCACCACGCTAGAGCGTTCCCGTGCTCTGCTCTCTTTCGTGTCCCAAGACTGACTGTCCGAGATCCGCTCGGTTCCGCGTCCCAACATTGACTCCCTCATCCAACACCACCACTACCACGTCACGCTGTCCTGGGACCCGACTGGCCACGCCTCCTAAGATCGACTGTCCAGTCAAACACAATCAACGCAACGCCTCTCGAATCCTTACTACCTGACAAGGTCCTTTTCTTATCGTAGATCCCCTTTTTTTTATGATCCTCAACTATACCGCATGTGAACACTACAGTGCCAATATTTTCTCATATTTCATGGCTATTTCTTTACTCATATGCCTGTCACATAATTCTTATAAACTTGTCAACCTCTTAGAATTTATGAGTTTACTAATTGCATAACGTTGGCGCCATCGTAGCGATAAGACAAACACATGTGGAAACAAGTATGCAACCTAAGAACTATATATTATTAATTAATTTGGTGTAGCGAGCAACACCATTACAGTATTTGCCTTATTTCTCATACAAATCTTTTGTCTCACGCGCCCAGCGCATAGAACGCTCTCTCTTTCGCACTCATTACATTTCAGTATTAAGCGTTGTACTAAGCTTTCGTCAACGAGGAGCGCTGTTATGAGCGCTCCACTCAACAAAAATACCCATGTATGTTTCAAGAGTGTTGACAAAATTATGATAAACAGTTTTGTAGTCAAATACTTATTTGTAGATATGCATTATAGAAAAGAGACTAGGTGTGTATTAAAATATTGAGCATGTTTATAGAAAAAGTTTATATACATATATTTTATAATTTTGGGAGTTCACTGCTCCAGCGCTCCTTTGAACGAGCCGCCACTGATCCGTAGTATTTCGGGCACATTTATCTGGCAATGATTATACCAATTGTGAGATAACAATCTTTGTCCCGATAGTGAAACGGTTAAGATCTGTGTTTGTTTGCTCTGTGCTAGAATTGCAATTATTCATAGTAATTCGATTCGAAACTGCGTGAAACTGTGTTATAACTATCAAATAACATCAGTGAAGTGTGTTACACTAATAATAATATAGATAAAGTGCATTTTCGGAACAATAATACGTGCTGATAATTTAATGTTTTAAATGTTAAGCGATCAGCTGGTGGGTAAGTGACAAATCACTTCACGCCCAGTACACGGCATTCGCGCGGTTAAGCAGTGCGCAGAAGCATGCTTGCGCTATTGCGTAGCGACACGTACGACGGCTCGCGCCAAAGATTAATCGTCACAGACGTGTCAACAGTTTATGCCTACATTGAGTTACCTCTGTGAGGCGTAACGTATCTCAAACGTTTTCGGCGATCGCACTTATTTTGTTTTATAAAATGGTTCGGTGTGCAAGATGCGGCGAAGAAGCTTCCGATGTTATACAATGTAATGGTTGCAAGAAGCATTTTGACTTTCCGTGTTCTGGGGTCACTGAGGTCGGTTACCGAAAATTAGGTGCCGAGAGACAAGCCGCATGGAAGTGTCCGAGTTGCAAATCGTCGCCAGCTGCTTCTAACATGGATGTGGGGTCCCCTAAGCCTATAACCCTGAACCAAATAATGCAGGAAATCTCTAATATCAAGTTAACGCTTAACCCATTGTTGGATGTCGTAGCTGACATCAAGGACATCAAAAATGATATTGGTCTTCTCAAAAGTTCCAACCAACCGGATTTACATAAATGACCACCTTACTGTCCAAAACAAAGTGCTATTAACCAAGGCAAAAAAGTTAGCAAAAGAAAACGATTTCCAATTTGTTTGGGTCAAAAACTCAAAAATTTTTGTAAGAAAAGACCAGACCTCAAAGTCCTTTGCTATAAAAAACGAGAAAGATTTGTCCAAAATATACTAATGTATGTTCTATTAGGTTTATATCCAAACTGTTTATTGTATCCCAACATAAACACTTTGAGCTTTGCTTGTTGTATACTAGTATTCGTTTCTGTGATACTTGGGCTTGGCCCGATGTCTTTATCAATAGAATCAGCCTTTTGTTTGTTAACTATTCAACATATTAATTTTTTAACGACTGTTATGTTTAATATTGCATCTAATGTCATCGTTTATGTGCAGATTGCTATTTGCCTGTTGCTTTTGACTCTTGATTTGAAAATGACGCTTTGTTTACATTTAATATACATTTTAACTTGTTTGCATGTACATATACGGATTGTATTATCGGTTATAAATGCTTAATCTTTACTATCAGAATTGTAGGGGGCTCCGCACTAAGACGTCTACTTTCTTTCGTAACCTCTGCACTAGTAATTACGATATTATTTTACTGACTGAGACTTGGCTAGTTGAGAGTATCAGCGATAGCGAACTCTTTGATCATCGATACCTGGTGTTCCGTCGCGATCGAGACTACGCCCGCACAGACCAGTCTAAAGGGGGTGGGGTACTAATAGCTGTCCTCCGTCATCTTCATGTTGTGCATAACTTGGATTGGCGGTCAAGTGCTGAAGATATCTGGATAACACTAAAAGCCCGCAACACGCATAACGATTTAATAAGTATTCATATTTGTACGCTTTATTTATGTCAACAGAATAAGGGTAATCCGTTTTATTTGCAACTTAACAATTTTCTTAATACACTTACGACTCTAATGGAAAATAATGCGTCCGACTATTTTTTGATACTTGGTGATTTTAATTTAAGTGACATTCATTGGGTATTGCACAATGACGGTCTCCAAGCTACGCGATCGAATAACGTGCATCACAACAATTTTATTAGCAAGTTGAATGAATGTTGTCTTGTTCAATATAACTCACATAAAAATCATATTGGTGGACTATTAGACTTAGTACTATGCAATGACGTTGTTTCCGTGTCAGCCTGTTCCGACCCACTAGTCAGAGAGGACCCGTATCATAAAAGCTTAGTGATCCAACCTTCATTTCTTCGCTCAATTACACTTAAAGAACGATCTCGTAGAATATTCTGTTATCACATTGGGGACTACGATAGAATTCGCAAGGAACTTGCTGATATCAATTGGAAGGCATTGCTTAGTGCTGAGTCCATAGATGACGCTGTGAGTGCTTTTTATGATATTTTATACCGTCTTAGGGACAAATACATTCCTTCGCGTCAAACCAAAAATAGCCATTACCCTCCGTGGTACAACAGTGCGCTCATAACATGTATCAAAGAGAAATTCAAGTATTTCAAAAAGTATAAAACATACAACAATAGGTCTGATGGACTCACTTTTAACCTACTTCGTGAAAGAGTAAAGAAAATGGAAGACGTATGCTATAAAAATTATATTAGGAGTATTGAGAATTCTATAACTGATAACCCTAAGCGTTTTTGGTCTTATATAAAGACTAAACGAGGTAACAGTAATTACCCAGCATTAATGACTTATGCAGACGCGCACAGTGACACTGGCCCAGGCATAAGTGAGTTATTCTCCGACTATTTTGCATCTAACTTCCTTATTAACGACAATGCCTCCGTGCTATCACATAATATCTCGTCAATTAGTAGCCAAATCTGTGACATCTCCTTGGTTCAGATCAAAATAGAACAAGTACATGAGCTATTAAAAGCCCTTGATCCCTGTAAGTCCGCTGGTCCCGATTCAATACCTTCCTCTTTTTTGATACCATGTGCCAAGGAACTATCCACACCTATCTCTTTGCTCTTCCAACGATCACTGAATGAAGGTGTCATGCCAACTGTGTGGAAATCAGCCTTTGTTACGCCTATTCATAAAAGTGGGTCTAAGAGTGCAGTTACAAACTATAGGCCAATATCGAAATTGTGCTTAATTGCGAAAGTTCTCGAGCGTTTGGTATTTAATCAACTTTATGACGCAATTAAATCAGTGTTCATCCCAGAACAGCCCGGTTTTCTGAAGGGTAGGTCGACTACTTCCAATCTTTTGGTATTCAATGAATACTTAACCAGTAATATGGATTGTGGTAATCAGGTTGATGTGGTCTATACTGATTATAGCAAAGCTTTTGATCGTATAGACCACAAAATCCTGCTTGCCAAGCTTCTGGATCTCGGTATTCACGGTAAACTCCATAGCTGGTTCTCGTCTTATCTCCTAGACAGGTCTCAGGCAGTAGTGTTGAGTGGTTATGCCTCATCATGGGTCAAAATCCCCTCTGGGGTCCCACAGGGCTCCTTGTTGGGTCCCCTACTCTTCGTTATTTTCATCAATGACATTGGCTCCTGCTTCAAACATTCAAATTTTTTGTTATTTGCCGATGATATGAAAATATTCCGTACGGTTAATAATTCAAAGGAAGCCCAACTAATGCAGGAGGACCTCCAGCGTCTTGATCTGTATTGTCGTAGTAATAAACTGGATTTAAATGCTTCGAAATGTTACTGTATAAGTTTTACACGTAAGCGTCAAGTATTCACATTTGATTATGCAATAAAAAGCCATAACTTAGAGAGGAAAACTGTCACTAAAGACTTGGGTGTGGTACATGATAGCAAGCTTTTATTTGATCAGCATGTTAGCCAAACAATCAACAAAGCGTTTAGGGCTTTAGGCTTTTTGATTCGCTGTTCCAATGAATTCAAAAATATGAAAACCATTAAAGTACTTTATTGTTCCTACGTCCGAAGTCATTTGGAATACGCTTGTCAGATTTGGAACCCACGCTATGCTTGCTATTCCAAAGAGATCGAGATGATTCAAAGAAAATTCATTCGATATTTAGGTTTTAAATTTAAATTGTTCCACCTAGCCGATCTTACCTACGAGCAGTGTTGTGTTAAATTGCATATTCTACCTCTGTACGAAAGACAAAACATTTTAGACATAACTTTTCTTCTCGGTATTGCTCAGGGTAAGATCGACTGCTCTGAACTTCTTTCCAAAATAAAGTTAAGAACTCCAGTGAGAAATTTACGTAAAAATCTCCTATTACAAAGACCTCTGTGCCACACCAATCTTAGAGCAAATAGCTTTCTGCCTAGAGTATTCACGGAATTTAATGGGTTGAATGTCGACAGTCATTTTGATCTATTTACTATGAGTAAAAATTCTGCCAGATCCTGTTTAACCAAAAAAATTGTTGACAATGTATAAATGTTAGTTACTATTATTGGCTCAATATTGTGAAACCATTTGTTACTAATTAATAAGTTAAGTTTAATCTGTTAAAAATAGTATCATATTATTACCTAATTGTGGAAGCTTGTTATTGGCATTTATTAATCTATTTGTATAACAATTTGTATGTAGCTGTAAGCTCCCCTAATAAAAGAAAATAAAATAAAATAAAATAAGTCTAAAAACAGAAGTAAATTTAATATACCTAAAACAAGATAAATAGAATTAAATATTACTTCAGTTGAAATTGTTTTAAAAGAACCTATTTGTCTGTAAAATTAATTTTACCTAAGCCTCCAAGACGCGATAAGAAAATGTTCATCACTATCAAAGGCAACGTCACGTCTTTAGCACTAATATATTCTTTGTGTATACAACTGAGGCTGGTAAGGTAGAGCAAAACACAGTAATCTTGTAGCCTCGAGTCTAGAGATTAATTTTCCTCAGAATGTTGTTTAGATTGAAGTGAACGTGAGATGTCAGAGGAGAATTGAAGTCAAAACCACGATCTGTGTCTCGTGTCTTGAGTTTTGAGGCGCTCGGGGCACTTAAAATGTCACTTTTTGCTATGCTAATGTCTATTGCGAGATTTATTTAGATTAAAGTTGCGTGTTCAGTAGAGATGAAGAGACAGCTAAACGGTATGTGAGAAATACATCCACCTAGCTGAGCGAGCTAAGAAAAATAAGATTATTTTTTCAGCTCCGCTTAGCTCAACTGGCTCTATTGGAGAAAGATCTCACACATCTTGTACGCAAATTTAGACGTTACCCGTTATATCAAGTTTAGTAAGGATAAAGAGTGAAAACACTCGTGTATTAGTGTCATGTCACTGAAGTGCGTGTTTTGATATTGTTTACTTACGAATTATGTCACACATCACACGGAGAGGTACAAACACTGAATTTGAAATTACATATGTCAGTTGTGGCAAAACATTAGTGGATTATCCTAGATGGCAGATAAAAAGTTACTTGATATACTACTTTGAAAATAAATTCTTGTATTTAAATGATTTTGCAAGTAAGTTGAATGTTTTATCGTCGATGTTTAACATTAGACCACCCGAAATCTGTAATTCAATCTTACACAAGTTATACATATCAGCAGGCCAATTCTCGTATTTTATATGAGATTGACTCAGAAGCGGTATTCTGCTAACCAAATGTCGTATAATTTGAAATAAACAGTTCGTCGTCAACACATATTTTGACATTTGTTTCAATTTACGATCTCGTTACAACTTCATTCAGATATCAGTTAATTTAAAAGAATACGTTTTGGTGACGTCAGATGACGCTGACATTATATCGCAACTGTATTTTGAAAAACAATATTTAGGAGAATTGGGCCTCTGATAGCAGCACAGATTGACAGCACAGACAAAGAATAGACTGTGTTTGACAATGCCTCATTCAATACATTTGTAAAGGCCTTAATGCTGCTTAAATCTTGGACATTTTACTCTACAACTGTGCTATTAAACGCTTTAAAGCTAGCTTCGCAAATAAATCTGATTCGTAATAAAACGGCGAGAAACTAAATCGATAGCACTTACATAAACACAATTGCTACAAAGTTTGTAGTTGCTTAATGCTTTACCACGTAGACTTGCTACGCGATCTGCATAGCGACTGCTACGCTGCTGTAAAAGCGTAGCATATCTAGATGTTTTATAAAACCTACAAGTAGAATGATCGATAACGAAACCTTTTAAATTGTAGTTTTAAGGTACTTTTATTGGTTCAAGTTTTTGTGAATAGCGGGTTACAGATAAAGACATCTGTAGGGGAGACCGGGTATGGTTGTCACACTGGTTGGTTGTCACAGAGGCCATCACAGACAATTAAACGGCGTGGTAGGAGCGATGGAGTAGCACATCCATTTGTCGGCAACGCCATGTCAGCGTACTCCGACATACAGTTTAATGGACTTATTCGACCACTCCATATTCTATTATGATCTCTGTGACAACCAACCCGTGTGACAATCATACCCGGTCTCCCATTCGAGGCATCATTACTCCTAAAAAGATGACTCAAATTGAAGACCTTTTTATTTTGGGTTTCATTTTATTTTTAAGTACTTATCTTGACATGTCATTTGTGGTAAAGACAAACAAATAGATTAAATCCGGGTAAAAGAAGTAGTTCAGACAACTCAAAATCTCAGTATTCTCTGGTAGACTTCCTTTCGAATAATATCAATGCATATACAAGAGACTTACAATATAGGTATAACTTACAAAATTTGCCTGAAACATACTCTTTAGAGTAGGTATTTCGAACAAAAATACTTTATTTAAACTAATATCTACTTACAGAATATTTGTCCACACTTACTAAAAACCCCAGAATATGTTTTTCGTGTAACACCCGAATACATTGATTATATACCGAGCGAAGTATGTTTTTATAATCGAGTGGCTGAGTAAGCGAGATTTTAAGAATCTTCACGAAATTGGGCGTTCATCTACTCAAGAAGCTTTTGTAGGGAGTTCTGTTGGTGAAGTGTAATGGAACACGATTATCCGTCATCCCCGTTTTACATACTCAGCTATATATAGTATTGGCGGTGCTAAGATTCTAACTAGCGACTCTAGCGGCGAAATTTAGAAGTTGTCTAAGAATGACCCTTTCACAGATCACTACTACTTTTAACACTTTTGACAGCTCTCAAAAAGATTACCACCATAACCTCGAAGTAAAGTTGCATTGAAGGATGTCAAAAGTGTTTTCTTAAACAACTTCTAAATTTTGCCGCTATAGGCCCGCTATATACTCGCTTTAACCAAGACATACCTGCGCCGAGTGTCTAATTAAATCTTGTGAAATTTCGCGACAGAATCTTTATAATAAGCCCTCGGTATTCGCTATTTATGACGTTCTAGATATGATGGGAAAGGGTTGTTTAACGAGGTAAACGATTATATAAGTTACGGAAATTAAAATGAGGAGATTATAATATTTTTTTATTTTATTAATTAGTGATCAGAGGCCCAATTCTCTATATCCGCTCGCTTGCTTTCGATTTCAACAAACAACGAACTTTGCTCACATAATTTGCCACTGTACGCTCGGCGCGGACGCCCTCATTCTAACTTGATTTACAATCGATCAGAGTGACCTAGCTTAATTTTATTTTCTGTTTCGTATAGACAACAAGATAAGGAATAATGTAACGTTTGTTATTTTAACAAAAGTTGTGTGTATAATATTTTATATAAGACTAAAGTTAAGGTCGAGCATATTTTGCCGGTTTCAGACGAATAGCGTGAAATTGTGAAAAAAAATTAAAAAATGCGCGATTGGCGTATAGTTTTTTTTTCATTTTTACAAAGTAGAATAGTTATTTGTTGTATTTAATAAGAAACAATATTGATTGGGGAAGAATATCTTCATAAAAAAGTAAAAGAATCTACATGCAGTTGCACACAGAAAATCCCAAAATGGCTACTTCAAACTTCACTCTAATTTTTTCAATAAAATTTGCTTTAGTGATGTTGCAATCTTGCGTTCGGATGCTAGATATATAATCTGCCATTGGTTTAAAATCGATTTGGATGGACTTTAGATGCTTTAAAATAGAGTTTAAAGTCGTTTAATGGAAATTTACTTTTGGCAACGATTGTTTCCAAGTGCAAAGTTCGCGGTGTTAGTATTGGAAACGATCGTTGCCAGAAGCAAGCGAGCGGATATAAATTTGATCAAAATACAGATTCGACATAATGTCAGTGTCAACTTCACAAGAACCGTATTCTTCAAAATTACCTGATATTTGAATGAAGTCGTAAAGAGATCGTAAATTGAAACAAATGTCAAAATATGTTTCAACGACTAACTGTTTATTTCAAATTATACGATCATGACATTTGGTTACCAGAATACCGCATCTGACTCAAGTCAAAATAAGTAAAATTTCAATGTCATATAAGATATATTATGTGCTGCTATGGACATTTATAAGGCCAAATCCAGCACAAGGAATGAATCACGTGTCATAGGGGACTTCACAAAGTACACCTAGACTTAAAACAATAGTGTGGGGATCGAACCAACAACACTCGGCGTAGTGTTAAACGGCGAGTTGATTGCTTGAAGCACTAGGCCATACGTGCAATCAAATGTGATTAAGTATAGTGCGAAAAGATATTGTTTAAGCCTGAGAAAAAAGGCATTTTCCAGTTTCAATTAGGTACAGTTGTGCACAAATAATGTCGTTACACCCCTGTTATATGCGCTGCAAGGCAATGAGCACATACAGCATTTTCCGCAAACGACGTCAATCTATTAAGGTTATCACGTAGAAGAATGATGATGTGAAAGCATTTTACGAAATGTAGTGAAGTGAAAGCTAGCGAGTCACGGTTGATTGGACGCGCACCGCGCCGCCGCGCGGCAAACCGCGACATCGCGCGATCCGAGCGGTTGCTGCACCGATTGTTCATTTCAGGACTGGTAAACATGGTAACGCTTTACAAACGCGTTGGTTATACTTTACTGAGAAATTATAGATGTTATAAACGAAATTGCGTTATTTGTAAAGTCGATTCAATAATTTAAAAAATACCTACCTACATAATCTATTTTAAAGTCTATTTTCTGATCATTTTAAATTGCGTACAGCTGATTTTAAAACAATACAATGCCATTAATTTGAAAGTAATAAATACTATTTTAAACTTAATCAATGTCAAATACACCTGGCTAGGCGTAGTAACGACAGGTGAAGTAGAGCCGTAATAGAATGGCGGACACGGCCGGAGAACAGAAATGTCGACCGTTCTTTAGCAAGGTGGGCCGCAATTTCGATCGCGGGTCGAACCTGGACTAGAATACCTCAATATCCAGGGAAATGGCAAGAACAAAGAGAGGAATATGTTCGGCGGTGCACACAGTCGGGCTGTGGATGATGATGATGATGATGATGTCAAATAATAAGTGTTTAACTTAAAAAATTGTGTTGTTATATTGTATAAGAGGAAAATCACAAGTTTTCCTTGTATATAATATTCCTATCTCGGTTTATACCTTGGTAGCCATCACGTTCGCTGCATGGCACTCTTCCAATAGATAGCGCAATCACAACGCTTGAGAGACAAATCACTAAATGGTGTACGCTGAGTCGGCGACACAGCATTTTTGAGATAATTTCTTGATCGCTTGCGGAAAGTTCCAGAAGTAAAATATCGTTCTGATATTTACACTCACAACAATGATGTAGGGTCTGTGAGAAAACAACGTAACGCTAAGAAATTGTATGGTGGCTAACAAACAGGGCAAGTGCTCCAATTTAAAAAAAAAGAAGTTATAAATGTAATCACGTACTTGTTGTGTATCCAAATACATTTAGGTAATAACAGCAAAACTAACAAGTTATTATGAAAATATAACCATGTCAAAATTTAAGAAAAATAGGCTGATTGAACCATAAGTCATGCAGAAGTAATCAAATATTATAATGTCGAAGAATTAGCAATAGTACACAGAAAGTTAGATAAGGAACACAATGACTTCTTAATCCACAGAGATAAATTACATACATATATATATATATATATATATATATATATATATATACTCACGCCTATATCCCCGAAGAGGTAGGCAGAGGTATATTGCTACACCCTCTTTTCGCCAGCATAGGGGGCGAGCCTAATGCCGTACTGAGCACATTACAAGACTCCGTGCTGCTACTGAGAATTTTCTTACGGAAAAACCCAATAACACTTTGCCCGACCCGGGGATCGAACTCGAGACCTCTCAATCCCACGCTCACATTTATGCCGCAAGACCAACGAGGCAGTCACAGATAAATTAACTCACGCAATAACAGTTAACACAAAAAAATGGCTTCTCTATTGGCTATTGTAAGCGCGTCGATGTCTAAAAATATTTCGTTGATTTTATTGAATAATAGGCACTGGTACTAGTGTTGTCGACACTGGAACACAGTGACTTGTTAGAAACCTTCTTGGGGACACACTCAACGTGATCTACTCGTCAAAGAAAACGTCCGTATAAAAAGATTTTAATACTTATGAGACATACATTTTTGTTCCAAGTGTGAGTGCTCTTTGTGCTCGTTGAATATATGTTCATAGAGTGTCCTACAATACAACATTTGTACAAAGTGTTATAATTTTCAAACAAAAATGAATGTTCTAAACACTATGGATTTAAGTTAGAATTTAAAGTTGAAGTGAACGTTAAGTAAAACACAAATAAAACTTTTATAGCACGGTCAAAAGTTTGTCACATAGTGAGGAAATTTTTAAACTTCGGGAGGCCACGCGCCCTCTCTTGTTTAGTACTTACTTAGATGATTTAGTTTTTAGATTGGTATGGTACTACCAACAAGCTGTGTAGTTTGCCATAATACACTCTACAACGTTTATAAATTAGACCAAGTTTCTTTCTGGTAAGATTGCTTATTACTTATACCTCTTAAAAGGCATTTTTGGTTTTTATTTCGTCTATGATCATCATTTTGAAATAATAGTCTTAAACAGATATATTGACCTTCTCTGGCTGAAATTTCAATGGGAACCTTCCTATAACTTCCTTTCAACTAGGCGGTAAAAACTCATTATTATCAAGATCATGATTATAATTGTAGACATACTTTTAAACCCTAGAAACAACCACGGTCTCGAACTGACCCGACACCCGAGACTTTCTAAGTAATAGCCTATTGGATCTCCTTAATGAGCTTTTCTTCTCTCTTCCTCTCTCTTTCCATTATAAAATATTCTTGAAAATAACTATGACATTAAAGTAAGATAAGGCTCGATAAATCTTGTAACAACACTTAGGTCTTTAAGCCAAAGCAATTCATTTTGTTGAAATGATCGAAGTTTGACACAGAATGAGCTCTTTTAGAAACTAAAATCTTTCAGAATTTATTTCTGGGTACTTTGGAAAGTGCTTACGAGCTGCCTCGTTCTGAAATATTGTTTCTTTGTTTTAAAGACACAAAGTTATAAAGCCTGTAATTTTTTTAAGAAAATCGCCTTAGTAGGTATAAAGCCTAAATAGTGAGCGACATTACAAGCAATTTAAACAACGGACACAAAGGGACACGTTTGGGCATCGAACCAATAACACTCGGTACCGCACTAAACATCAAGGCAGTGGCTTAAACCAATTTTCAATCCCAGTAGTCGAGCATATTTTGAAGTGTAACATACCTTTGTGAAAACTGAAAGTAAGTTTTTATTAGGTCCAAATTCTTTTTCGTCTATGTCGAAATTTTCCGGTCAATATATATAAACCAGATTGTGTGAACATAAATATGACAGTGACAAAAGTAATCGAGCGAGGAGTTTTATACATTCGTTTATTAAAATACGTTATAAACATTATAATACAGAAATTAACATATAGATGTAACCGTGTGCATGTTTTGGAGAAGGAACCTTATACTAATATATAAAGCTGAAGAGTATGTTTGTTTGTTTGGTTGAACGCGCTAATCTCAAGAACGACTGGTCCAATTTGAAAAAATTTTCAGTGTTAGATAGCTCATTTATGGAGGAAGGCTATAGGATATATAACATCATGCTACGAGCGACGGGAGCAGAGCAGTAGCCTTAAATAACGCGGGTGTAACCGCGGGCATTCTCTAGTATTCACATAAAAGTAAAGGAACTAAAGTATTTTTGTGTTGAATGGAGATAAGTTGAGTTGAAACGAAACAAGGGATCCCACATCTTAACCCTATACAATCAATGTGACGTAGGCAGCTACGTTACTTGGTGCGAGTATTGAAAAGTGTTTTAATTTTGATCTGAGCAGCATGCACATCTTTGTAGAGACAGACGATCGGAAGTACAATTATTTTAATATCTATATACTTTGTCTACTTCTACAATTCCAGCTATATGATTGTAGTACCTATTAAAATTGAAAAAAAATCATGTCTTATTTAAGGTTTCATTGCTTCAAAGCAATCATTACCAAGGTTATAACTAAATTTGGACTAACGCCGCAGCCGTAATTGTGTCACTCACGCTTAAATCTCTAGTCTGAGCGGTGGCCATTTATTCAATAGAAATTTCTAGGAACTAATCCTGAAAGAAAGTGTTATTCCCAACCATCGTGTCATAAAGCGTGGCCTTCCATTAAAGTTTTACTGACACACATTGATGATTCACAATCATCGCACGGTTTGATAGTTCCACTCAAAATATTGATTCCGCGAGCAAAAAACTCGCAACTAACCCGCGGCAGTTTAATTCACTGGAGCTTATAATAGAGTGGTCTGTTATCTGTGTCACAGTTACAAAGGCTTGTAAATCGCCTAAATCTGTTTACTTTGAACTCTGTTTACACAAATACTGTAATTAAACCTATCTGAACGTTTTGTTTTTCTTTCAAAACGATTTTCCGTCTTACGGCAAGTGTTGTAGGGGTTGCGTAATTAACTTCGTCAATTAAGCAAATTCTGCTCGAGTTTTTTTATGTGGGTATTTATTTGCAATTCCACCATTCTCCCTGAAAATACAAATGGTTGATTACGTATACCGCTGCTAATTAACCATTAGGGAAGCAATTTTAAAACGAAGCGGCCTAGGGTTAAATCAACAGGAGAACGGAAAAAATTAAGTCAATAAAATTGCCAATTTGGCAACTGTTTTATATACAATACTAAAAGAGAAATACTTTGATGTATAATTTCATAAAATAACGTTTATGATTCTGTGAATTAATTTACCTACAAGTTTAATTAATGTTTTTTTCATTTCGCTAAGTTATTTTTATTCAAATTAATGTACATTCCTTTGTCACACAAATAGCATAAAATAATGTTGCTATACCTATTATATTATATACCAATATATATTCAAGGAATATATACTGGTTAGTATATATTCCTTGAATATATACTAAAGCAGTTGACCAACATCTTTGCTATCTTTATGTGCAAGCTACATACGTCCCCATACGTGTTTATAAAAATAATGAATATTAAATATAGGTTATCGGAAAAATGTGGAGGCGACGGAACGCGCTGCGGTGACGCAATATACTGCTGATGACATTCCTCTCGTACCTGACTGCTGACCTCTTTGCTGTAATAGCAATAGCGCAAATAGCATTGTTATTGACTGAGCTATTACGTAAGGGATGTGACTCATATTGGATGTACTATTTCCGAGTTTAAACAGCAAAGAATAAAGACATTTTTGTTTATAGATACTTCGTTTTTTATAGACTAACGCCTGTATTCCGGAGGGGTAGGCAGAGGCGTAATAGGTATTACACCCACATTTCGCCATGAATTTTTAGGTCCCACGTAATAGGGGCGAGCCTATTGCCGTTACCAGGTACATCACCAGACTCCGTGCTGCTACTGTGAATTCAGAAAAACCCAGTAACACTTTTGCCCGACCCGGAAATCTTAATACTTTGTAACTTTAAATAAATGTGACGGAAACACGACACCATTTTAATATAACAAATTAAATCATGATTCCATATACCTGCATATTATAAATTTCAATATAGGTAATAGTTTTAGTAGGCGTGTTAGATTAGTAACGAATTATTTTATGGGAATTTAAACCAATGTTTTGTTTAGTGTTTGAAGCAATCACTTATAGTTATTCCTTACTATTCAGAGTAGAAATACTTTTTTTACATTACACTTGTTTGTGAAACCGATATACAGGGTTATTTGTAAAACACCGTTAACCTCTCAGGACTATGTTACTAACAGCATAATCAACAACTTTTGTTCTATGACTATTAAAAATTCATCATATTTTAGTTCATCCGATTTTCATTTAAATTAGAGCGTTCAATTTAAATACATTTAAATTGAACGCTCTAAATGTTGCGAAGTCTATGCGATAGAACAATAGCGAGGGGTGCGGGTAGCGTGTGGCGGGGGCGCGCAGGCGTAGGTAGGTACAGCAAAATACACTAGTTGAAATGTGTTAGATAGAACAACGAAATCTTGAAGGTTTGTTTTTGGTAAATGTATTATGTTTTGTAAAAAGTCATAGAACAAAAGTTGTTGATTATGATGTTAGTAACGTAGTCCGGAGAGATTAACGGTGTTTTACAAATAACCCTGTATAATACTTAATAAGCTTTTTTAAAACAAATCAAAATGCATTTAGTATTCCAATGAAACGACTGTTACAGACCAAGTTTAAGTACTGACATTGACGTTTCAAAGAAACCACAATGACCCGAGTAACAAGCTTACTAAAACATCGAGGCATTACAACATGATAGTGATGATCTTGAAATTAATTCATATTATATGACAAGTAATGCTTCATAACTTTTAGAGATTTTTCGAGTAGGAGACAAAAATATATGTAGATGAAGCTATTCAATGTTTTATTGTTGTTGTCAATTTGAAAAGTAGTCTCGTGTGCTAGAGTATTAGGCACATTAAAAAGCTATCGTGTCCAATGATCCGGCAAAAGACCCGTATTAAACTTAAATAACCGTTTTTTCATATTATTGTCTTCCTCGCTTAAAGTGAATAATGTATTACGGAGATATGTAAAAATACGTAATTAACATCCACACTTGAAATTATAACTTGTCGATTTCTTAAAGTGTTCACAACAAACAGAAGTCGGCTGCTCAAGCCATTATGCTACTCTAGCAGTGAAACATATCATAACACTATTTAATTAATTAAATTAATAATGGAGCCCACCACATCCAAGTAGGTAATTAATTTTCACATATTGCACCACCGTCGCTCGGTGTACTCAAGCTCAAGTACACTAGTAATTTGTAAGTCTAATAAACTAAAACACTTACAAAGGGCATATTCCCTATCCCTTAAAGGGTATATTAAAATTACCAATAAATTGAAGTAGGTACCAAATTTTCATAAAATAAATTTTAACTCAACTGCCTCGTTGGTCTCGCGGCATAATTGTGCGAGTGGGATTGGGAGGTCTCGGGTTCGATTCCCGGGTCGGGCAAAGTGCTATTGGTAGGAAATTCTCAGTAGCAGCACGGAGTCTGGTAATGTGCCCGGTACGGCAATAGGCTCGCCCCCTATTACGTAGGACCTAAAAATTCATGGCGAAATGTGGGTGTAATATTACACCTCTGCCTACCCCTTCGGGGATACAGGCGTGAGTCTATAAAAGAAAAAAAAATTAAAACTAAATATATTAAAAGTTCTACCTTTTAATATATTTAGTCGTACAATCAAAACAGTTTAATTTTACTCACACCTGTTTACGGCACAAACATAAAAACACACTAAAAGCTGGATTACCGTTCTTCTCACTTCAAAGGTCAAATATAAATTACCTAGCAATGTCTAGACATGACGTAACATTTTAACAAGCGAACTGAAATGCTAGATATATTATTTGGAGAAATAATATATCTAGCATTTCAGTTCAAGTATGGAGATACTTGACTTATGAAGCTAGATAAATGGACGCTTAAAAGCACATCTATCATGTAACTAAAGTCTAACGCAACAGGTGGCCATCATATGCCAAGAATACTTAGACTAGAAATAATATTTGTTACTGTTACTCTATAAAATAATTATGTATATCATTCATCCCTGTATATATACTGTCCCACTGCTGGACACGGGCCTCTTCTCACTGTAAGAAGGGTAATGCCATTTGTTGCCAGTTGGTAGACTTCACAAATGTCATTCGAGAACTCTCAGACATGGTCATGACACATGACATGCACTTAACTTCGAAAAATCACTCTGTCGGCCTCTCCACACGACTCATTATCCTCCTAGAGTTATCCCAGTTTCAACCCGGGGTCCGCTAGTCTAACCGGATTTGGCTGAATATTAGCTTTTCCACGGAGCGTCTGCCTGTCTGACCTCCGCAACCCGAAGGGATAGCGATATTCCATTGTTTAGACTAGTGTCAGTTTATTTAGAAGGAACTGACGCCCTATAACAACTGTCAAAGATCTTCATGACAGTCGGGCTCTACGGTTTAACGTGCTCTCTGAGGCACCGGGCAAGTGATAATTAACAATTTAATACGCACTTAACTTCGAAAAGTCATCGGTGCGCGCCGTGGATTCGAACCCGATGCCATCTGCATGGCAGTCTGTTGGTACCTCCGCTAGGCTATCGCTATTAAATTATAATTTACGAGTATATAATTGTAACGTATGTTCCTTAATATTGTCGATATGGCTTAAAGGCTTACCTTCTTACGGCCATTTTCAATATTCGAACTATAGATAGATCTGTAGATTTTAGATTCGTGTTTGACGTATTTTGTATGGAGCTTATGTCAAAAACTGTCAAAAATTAATCTAAAATCTACAGATCTATCTGTATCAGAATATTGAAAATGGCCGTTAGTTACGCGTTGGTTATTCCGTGATAGATAGGTACAGGTTATGGTTTATATCACTTGGTCGACAAAGAGTGTCATACTCCCATTAGTTTCACGTAATTTGATACCGTGTAGTAGTTCTACACGGTATCAATCCAATATCCAATTTACCTATTTAATACGATTTTCAATATTAATAACAAGGTAACTTGTCTGACGCCTTCGTTTTAATAATATCTGCTAGTGTATTTACCGGAAACATACAAAAAGGTTTCCATTAACTTATGTTAGACGTTATTGGAATTGTGTTGAAGGAAGGTAACTAAATATTTGCCAGATAATGATTATTATCTGTAGGTAAATAATATAATATATTTCGTAGAGTGTGAATAATTATATACAAATTACCAACAATAAATCAATCTTAATTTGTTTTATGTGTATGTGTACGGTACAATTATTGTACTTACTAATGGTTGCGTTATGCGTTGGCACCCATCCATTACCCTGGTATCTGCTTACCTCCCACCATCGTCTAGCACTTCACACACCTAAGAGGCTCCTGAAAGAAGACCTCCAGGCCCTCCTGGGGCTAGGCAACTCGGTTATCGTGGCGGGCGATCTGAACGCCAAGAACACCCGCTGGGGCTGTCAAGTGACTAACCCACGCGGCACGATACTCGAGCTCTCTGAGTCACTTAACTATGACATTATAACGCCGCTCGAGGCGACACATTATCCTGATAACGTGACGCACAGACCTGACATACTAGACGTAGCCCTTTTAAAGAACATAAGTTTACGCTTGTGTTCGGTAGAAGTGTTACACGAGTTAGACTCCGACCATAGACCGGTCCTGTTAGACTTTGCACCCAGACTAGGGCCCATAGACACAGCGCACAGGCTGACTAAACTGGTCACTGACTGGGCACGACTCGGGAAAGAACTCGCGTCGTCCTCGCCAGTGCTCAGAGCAGATACCACTCAAATGGGGGTCAATGACACACTACAAGCGGTGGATAGCTTCACGAGCCACGTGCAATCGTTAATTAACGATTGTTCACGGCAGGTACCCGAGACGGGCGACCGTCGATGGAGCCTGCCCGCTGACGTACGTGACTTGTTGCGGCGTAAGAACGCGGCGATTCGTACCCACGACCGATACCCAACTGAGTCCAATCGCTTCACTATGCGCTCTCTACAGCGTGACGTCAAGTCGCGTATTAAAGAGATGCGTAACTCTCGATGGGAAACTACACTTAGCGAGCTAGAACCCACTCACCTCGCCTTCTGGCAGCTATCTCGTTCGCTCTCTAAAGATGTCACCAAGACCTGTCTACCACCTCTGAACAGGCCCAATGGTCCACCGGCTTTCGAGGACGGGGACAAGACAGAATGCCTGGCAGACAGCCTGGAGCAACAATGTACGCCGAGCACGTCACACTTAGACACAGACCACCTACTAGAGGTAGATAGCGAGGTGGAGCGTCGAGCCTCTCTCACGTCGCCACCTCGTCCCCTGACTGACAGACATGACGTAATAGGAGACGACGATGACGAGCAACACGTACCCCTAGCCACCCCCGATGAGGTTAGGACGATCATTAAGGGTTTACACCCCCGTAAAGCTCCCGGCTCGGACGGCATAACAAACAGGGTCATTAAAATGTTCCCCTTAGCTTTCATAGTCATTTTGACTACTATATATAACGCCGCAATTAACAACAATATATTTCCACATCAGTGGAAAGAAGCCGTGGTAATAGGAATCCACAAACCCGGCAAGCCTAGGTCCGAGCCTAGTAGTTATCGTCCTATCAGTCTGCTTAAAGGTTTAGGGAAGGTTTACGAGCGGCTTTTGTATGTTAGGCTGAAAGCATACGCTGATGCATCGCTCTTGGTCCCCCACGAACAGTTTGGGTTCCGCCACTCGTGCGTACAACAGGTTCACCGTATTGTTGAGTATATCAACGTGCGGTTGCAGCGTAATTTTTTCACCGGCGTAGTTTTCTTCGACGTAGCGAAAGCTTTCGACAAAGTGTGGCACAACGGCTTGATTTACAAGCTTTTCACAATCGGAGTGCTTCACAAGCTCGTGCTCATCATACGAGACTATCTGTCGGATGGAAGCTTTCGGTACCGCGTTGAAGGCACGCTCTCTTCGAGTCACGCCATCCGCGCCGGTGTCCCTCAGGGGTCAGTGCTCTCGCCTCTCTTGTATTCATTGTTTACCGCTGATATACCGATGCATAGACTAGTGCAGACAGCACTTTTTGCAGACGACACAGCCATCTATATCTCAGGCGCAGACCCTGGCGCAGTCAGTAGGAAGCTCCAAGCCGCAGCCAACGCCCTAGGCGCGTGGTTCCGGAAATGGCGGATAGAGGTCAATCCCGAGAAGAGTCAGGCGGTGCTTTTCCACCGGAGAGCTCCTCACCTGTACCCTCCGGGTGCGACCCCACAAATAAGGATGTTTGGGTCCCCTATTCCATGGACTAGGGAAGCCAAATATCTAGGTGTGATTCTTGATGATCGACTATCGTTCCGCTCACACATTACGAAGGCTCGCAATAGAGCCTCCTTTGTGCTTGGGCGCTTACATAGCTTAGTCAACGCTAGATCTAAACTATCGCTTAGGAACAAGACTAGGTTATACACATCGTGTTAGGCCTATAATGACATACGCTAGTGTAGTATTCGCACACACTAGGCCACACAGGATCCATAGGCTACAAACACTTCAGAATAAGTTCATGCGGCGAGCTACGGGCGCACCGTGGTACGTACGTAACGAGGAGTTATACTTACAACTGCCGACCATCAGGCAATTCATGAAACAGTGCTCCCGTAGTTACTTTGAGTCTGCTTCGACACACCCCAACCCACTATTGGTTGCGGCGATAAATTATACACCATCTAGGAATTCTAAGATTAGGAGACCTAGGCACGTATTAGACGAACCAGACGACGAAACTACACTCGCTCAAATCAGAGCACACACGGCTCGCGAAGCCACACAAATTCTGCGTGGATTTCCTGTTTTCAAGATCGCGTTCGACTCACATCATCTTGGAGATTTACTTAGTCATTTAAAGCGGTGCAAATCGTACAATATAGTTTTTGTTGATTAGTTGTCTTCATTTACTGACTCGGATCTCATACACTGACAGAAACTCATATATTTTTTATAAAATACCGACATCTGTATATCGACATACAAGATATCCAAAAAAAATAGGCGCAGGAAGCTGAAATTTTCTGCAATCTGAAATGGCGTATATGTTTCTTGGGGGTCGTTGGGGTGCACTTAGAAGGGATTTCCTCAAGACCCCATGCGATCGGCCAGAAATACCTAAATGAAAAGAAATGTGCGAGCGTAGCTGCAGACATTCTTTTATTTATACAGGTTGTTGATTTGTATTTGCAAAATATTTTAAAGGGTGAATATACCACTATAACTGAATACAGATACATGAAAAAATAAGTCATTAAAAATTTTAAAAAAAATTTCGTCATCATACACTTTGAAAATTAACTCGGTGTATTGATCGCCGCCACTCAGCTGATCGCCATTGCACACGTACCTACAGTGGCTGCATGATTCTGTCTTATTTTGCACAATTTATCAGTTTATTCTGATTTACTAACTAAGTAACATTTAATCAAAATAGGGTCTTATATATCATCGAACACTGTTAAAAATAATTTTAGGTGAATAATTATAGTCTCTATATTGAGTTATTAAAATGTTTTGTATATCAACACCTTGTATATATAATCACTATAATTTTGCTCAAAGTACTGTTAGCTCTTTACACAAGAGAACCCTGCTACCCACCCAGAAAACATAATCCTAATTGCCTTCACAGTACAAACGAATAATAACCCAACCTGACGCCAATACGGTACCCATAATTGTTGATAAATATTATTTCAAGACCCTCAACCCTCATACGCTATTTCATACTTCAACTGCTACCTTAAATGGGATGAACTCACTCAGGTGTCATAATAACATTTGATATACGATACAAAGTTTCTTTACCTTGACTTTAGGCTTAGGCGATTGAATGAAATATTGGTGGTGATTATCCTATAAACGCCTTTACTAAATAGAATCTTTATTTTAAATACAATTCCTATTTATTCACGATTGAGCAGCGCTTAAAGATTAAGTAGTGCTTACCGCTACTGCAACGTTTTTCGAAACAGCCAGCGCCCAACTGCAGCTGTATTGTTACGGTGCCGATTTACTGAGCCATGACCTTATAGTAACTAGAAAAAAAAGATAGATAATTTTTATTTTATTTTATTTTATTCTATTTTATTCTATTCTATTCTATTCTATTCTATTCTATTCTATTCTATTCTATTCTATTCTATTCTATTCTATTCTATTCTATTCTATTCTATTCTATTCTATTCTATTCTATTCTATTCTATTCTATTCTATTCTATTCTATTCTATTCTATTCTATTCTATTCTATTCTATTCTATTCTATTCTATTCTATTCTATTCTATTCTATTCTATTCTATTCTATTCTATTCTATTCTATTCTATTCTATTCTATTCTATTCTATTCTATTCTATTCTATTCTATTCTATTCTATTCTATTCTATTCTATTCTATTCTATTCTATTCTATTCTATTCTATTCTATTCTATTCTATTCTATTCTATTCTATTCTATTCTATTCTATTCTATTCTATTCTATTCTATTCTATTCTATTCTATTCTATTCTATTCTATTCTATTCTATTCTATTCTATTTTATTTTATTTTATTAGATTCTATTTTATTTTATTTTGTTTTATTTTATTTTATTTTATTTTATTTTATTTTATTTTATTTTATTTTATTTTATTTTATTTTATTTTATTTTATTTTATTTTATTTTATTTATTTTATTTTATTTTATTTTATTTTATTTTATTTTATTTTATTTTATTTTATTTTATTTTATTTTATTTTATTTTATTTTATTTTATTTTATTTTATTTTATTTTATTTTATTTTATTTTATTTTATTTTATTTTATTTTATTTTATTTTATTTTATTTTATTTTATTTTATTTTATTTTATTTTATTTTATTTTATTTTATTTTATTTTATTTTATTTTATTTTATTTTATTTTATTTTATTAGATAAACCGCAATAACCGCCGAATAGGTACAAAATTCAGTTTAGAGTCTATAAAATGTACGCATCCGTAAAATGTAGCCGACTAATTTTAGTTTAGTCTCCCAACTTTGGGTTCTCGTCTTTCACTTAGTATTCATGTAGATGAATGCGCAGATTTGTCCCTAACTGTAGAGCAAGGGACACATATGTGCGCTTCGAATTTATTAAAACAATGTTGTTATTATTACAAAGATATCTTGTCACTAGTTTTTCTGGCCCGATCGCCTTCAATTGTATCTGATTTACTTCATTTTTATAATGTTTGTTGTACTTACCTGACGCTCATACTCTTCTATTACGTATTAGGTATACGTAGTCTCAAGCGTACAAGTTTTCAGGTATGTTGGTAGGATCAATAAGATAAGATAAGATAAGCTTTATTTGCATAAATATGTGTGTGTTGTACATACAAAGAAATTGCATACATACAAGATGACAAAATAAATTAAGTGCAGACATGTTTGTCACAGCATGACGTGCAAAAATAATTTGATTATAAAATTATACAAAAAAAAAAAATTGGTTGCCTGTAAAGTCGGTATACGGGCGAAAGTTTTACGTGACAACGACTTTGAGTGGTAAAATAATTTTAATGTGAATATTCATTCGTATAGTAGGAAGAAGGATGAAAGACGCGTGCCTTTCACTTTTTATGTCTGTCTCGCTCGCTCTTAGGCGGGACGCGTGCCTCTCACTCGCTCTCATTGTGAGCGCATAACGTGAGCGGAGGAGCGTAACGCAGTTTCTTGAAGTGTCACCCGGCAAACCAATTTATAAGACGTTGTCACGTCAAAAATATATATCTAACAATATATGTATTAATTTCTTGTCCAATTTATTAAAATTTTATTAATTCATATTTAAATTATAAGATTAATCAGCATTATTATACAGATCTATATAAATTTAATTATGTCAATGCACATTCTTTTTCATTAAGGAACTCAGTCACGCTATAATATGCTCTGGTGGTCAAGAAAGTACGAAGTTTATTTTTAAACTTTGATTGAGGCACTTTCTTCCAAATTTTTGGTAATTTGTTATAAATAATTGGTGCCATGCATGCAGTACACACTTTTGCGCATCAGGGTCGTCTAACAGCCATTTTCAATATTCGAACTATAGATAGATCTGTAGATTTTAGATTCGTGTTTGACATATTTTGTATGGAGCTTATGTCAAAAACGAATCTAAAATCTACAGATCTATCTATATTTCGAATATTGAATTCCGTAGTTAGCTAATTGGAGACAAAGTTGACTATTATCAATTAAAGATATAATTAGATTAACATCTGTCCATGACCACTACTCTAATTAAATTACATTAGTAGTAGACATTGTCTACACGTGTGTATTAAAGTGCTAAGAATAGGGTTTAAAATTGTGCATCATTTTAGAGATCTTACATAAAGACTAGAATACAATGAGCAACTTTATCGTTTAAAGCGATTTCTATTCTTAGCACTTTAACACTACTATACTAACTCTGCGCTCTAACAATATAAAATATAAATTGATTATTTTTCATTCATAGCCATAAAATCCTGAACCATTAGTTGCTTTTGAACCTATATTTAACAATTAAACGCTCGGCACACACACTATTCACAGCGCTTTACTAAAACTCGTTTCATTGATTGGACACTTGAAGCCGCGTAGAGAATGGTGAATACGCGACTCAGAGTAGGTACAATTGAAAAATCACCAAGTATTGACACTAGAAGAGACAAATAGAAAAAAATCGGCAAAATAGTTGTTTGTTCGTTTTTTTGAGCCTATAAATATTCTACATCTAAATATATTTGACTAGCGACACCCGCATTATTTAGGGCTACTGTTGACGTTTTTGGCTCTTAACGTGATGTAATATAGTCTGCCTCGATAAATGGGCTATCCGTCACATAAGGAATTATTACAATCGGACCTTTAATACCTGAAATAAGCACATTAATCCAAGCAAACCAATATGAACATCTATATCAATATTATAGACCGGGGTCTATAATATTGATATAGATGTTCATACTATTTAGTCTAATAAACTAATTTAATTGTCGCTATAAGACACTATGGCGTTTAATAAATATATCTACTGAAGCCGAAAATGTCTTCTTACAAACCTCAATGGGGCTATTTCAAAACAATTACTATATAGTCTGTCGACTGCCTCGTTGGTCTCGCGGCATAAATATGCGTGTGGGATTGGGAGGTCTCGGTTTCAATTCCCGGGTCGGGTAAAGTGTTATGGGGTTTTTCCGTTAGGTAATTCTCAGTAGCAGCACGGAGTCTGGTAATGTGCCCGGTACGGCAACAGGCTCGCCCCCTATTACGTGGGACCTAAAAAATCATGGCGAAATGTGGGTGTAATATTACACCTCTGTCTACCCCTTCGGGGATACAGGCGTGAGTCTATACTATATAGTCCAAAGCTTAATTCACGCGTTAGCTATAAGTAAAAGTTATTTTAATATGCCTACTGATGCCAAATTGATGTAAGGCATCGTCCTCAATTTATAGCAAAAAATACAAATTGCAATAAATTACCTTTTCCTTCGAAATAATTAAAAAAGACCAGTATTTCTTAATCTAGGAAAAAGTCTTTATTTAAAAATAATATCAAATAAATTAAGGTATTTCATTACTCAAGTAAAAGTTAGATAGTGTTCCAAGTTGACTAAATTTGACCATAAAACAGCACAATATAACCCCAAAATTCTTCTAATTTCCGTTATATTTAACCGTTGCATCTAGTAGCGTCCTTTAATTCGCCAGTATTATCGGGCACTAAAAGCGTCCACTGGCTTGCTCCAAAAGGGGTTCATTTATAAGGCGTATTTATGTATACTTAGAGAGCTATTGTGGTTCCATCTTTTGTACTACTAATGAGCAATCACCGCGATTCTCTTCACGCAACTCACTGTTCTATAGCTACGTTGAAAAGATGTTTTGTACAACATTCTGTAGTAGGCTCCCAATGTGGATTGTCGGTATTCAAACTCTATTTATACAAATATTATTTTGCTTATATAGCTCAACAGTTAATTGTTACTACAAATTAACATAATTAACTCTTCAGTATGTTTAAAATCACAATTCATTGCTCAAGGTTGTCATTGGCAATGCAGTTTCAATTAATTGAATAGAATTGTGTAATTTATGCGTTGCGGCATTAGTAGTTCTATTAAACATTTTATTGCCGACATTTAGATAAATAATCATTATAATTCATTTGTTACATGACGTTTGTATTAATGTGGATGTAGGTATTTCAAATGATAATAATTCAAACATGCTAATATATCTTAGAGATATAAAGCCTGTTTGATATTAGTGCAGTTTTATGCTATAATTTCATTTCAATGTTATAGTAATATCAATATTTATTTTGAATAATGTTAAATACGGTTATCAGAATAAAACTTCTGTCACTAAATGCTGTTAAAAAGGGAATTTCAAGTCTTCTCACGTATTTCATGATTACCAAATTAAAAAAAAAATTGACTCACGCCTGTATCCCCGAAAGGGTAGGCAGAGGAGTAATATTACACCCACATTTCGCCAGGAATTTTTAGGTCCCACGTAATAGGGGGCGAGCCTACCGGGCACATCACCAGACTCCGTGCTGCTACTGACAATTCGGAAAACCCAGTTACACTTTTGCTCGATCCAGGATTCGAACCCGGGACCTCCGATCAGCAGTCGCTTACGCTATCCACTGGACCACGGAGGCAGTATGCCATCTTAAAATTATAAAACCACTGCAGGAGCACTATTCATTACGTTTCAAGAGCCATTATTATCAGAAGAAAATATTGGATACTAAAAAAAAATAATTAATAAACAATACTACCAAAAGCGCTGAAGTCGCGCATTCCGATTTTTAATAGTAAAATGCAATCTAATCTCATTGGTATATATGGATCAGTTAAAGCTTTTCCCCAAATGAACACCCAACACAGTTTATCTACGAACGCGATATATTGTTGTAATAAATCTATAAAACATAGCAGTATTACACAATTAAGTAAACGGCAGTATGTATACATGATACGATGTCGTAATTTTCGTAAGCTTTATCCTCAATCAAATGATTGTATTGTGTAACAGGCAATCAGCAAATCCATCTATAAATAAATCCGATCGAACATGTTGCTACTAGCGTTATAAATGTTTATAAGGCATTATTTTATATCGAACTAAGAACCTCTAGGGAAAATGTTCGCGTTGATTTATTATTTATTTAGATATATATATTCTATCTGGGTGTTAGCTGTTTGGTATGTAGAATGGAGCATCTATTTCTATTCACAAGATCGTTTTATAATACCTAGGTAATTTTATCATTGAATTAAAGCTATGCTTTCTACAGTCAGATATCTAAATCATATATGTAATCAAAGATCTTGAAGTATGTATAAAGATCAGAGCCAACTTTATCTCATTAAACAGACAGTGTAAGTGCATGGAATATGTTTTTTTGCCATTTTTAAAACGTTTATTCGACAACTAAAATGGTTCTGGCCAATGACGTTACAAGTAATAATCAATGGTTGTGGCAAACTTTTCGCGACTTGAGCAAAACTTTAATAATGGTTTAGGCACCTATTTATTTTTAAACTAGTTGCTTGTGCGCTACATAGCGCATCATAGCGTGTCTTGACTTGCTCTTCGTAATCGGTCGGTAAAGTTAAGCAACGCTTGCACAGGTCATTACTTGGATGGGTGAACGATTTACGTAAAGGTCGGTCCTGGTTCTAGTCCAAGGATAAGAATAGCTATGCCATGTCAGAGGCCTTGAGACGGTCTGAAAACTCCGGCACCACAGTTGAACACACACTCACAGGAAACAAACAACGAGAAGTACTTCAAGTTGTTTTTTATTTTCCCGTGTACGCCTCCGGCAACAGTCATGGGTACCTTTAAGTTTGTTATTTCAAATCACTTACTCCGCAACTAAGCCGGAGATATCGCTCGATCAAGCCGCTCCCTCCATTGTGTGAGCAACGTTTTGGGGAACTTGGAAAGCGAGAGTAAGAGTATAGAATGTAAGGAACCCTTGCAACAAAAGCAAGTGTATATGTTCCTTAGGGAGAAGAGAGGATTTTTGGAAATTACCATCCTCAAAGGGTAAGATACTCTGTCATCGCCCCTGTATATAAACCGTGCCACTGCTGGGCACGGGCCTCTTCTCACTATAGGAAGGGTAAGGCCAAAGTCCACCACGCTGGCCAAGTGCGGGTTGGCAGACTTCACATGTCTTTCGAGAACATTATGGAAAACTTTCAAACATGCAGGTTCATCACGTGGATTCGGACCCAAGACCCTCTGCGTAGTAGTCCGTCGGTTTCGAGTCATACGTAATTACTATCTCAGAGCCATACATCGCACTGAGGCACCAAAGCTTTCGAAATCTTTGGAAAAGTTCAGAATAACCCATTTACAATCTAGTTAGATAGGTATTATTTTTAAAAGCAAAAATTCACGATATTGAATCACCCACAAACATTTTAGTTACTGTCAAAAAAAGAGGATTATATGAGATTAACGTAACAGCGGCCCAGTGAAATGCTGAATGGATGCAATCAGTCCGCCAACTAGAGGGATGATGTATGCACTCTCTGAGGCTCATACAATACATATATTTACTTACTTGGGAGATATACAAATTTATATGTTGCTAGGTTTCAAGTATAGTTGCTTACGTGTAACAATTTTGAATGGACCGCCTAAGTGAGCGCTCTTTTGGCGTCTTTAACGTTCAGTGCTCCCTCTTAAAATGTACTTTAACAAAATTTTGAAGGAATGAAGATCGTTCGTATACGTTTTAGTGTGTATTCTTTATATCTATAATTAAGTTTCCTTCTTATATGAGCGTAAGTGTACTTTAGCTGTCATGAGAAAGTAAATGTTTAGTTGTTGAGTTAAGGTCATTGGACTTGTCTGATACAAACTTTAGTAGTAAAGTATATCTTATATAAGTGCGCTCGACCTTCGCGGTGACCTACCGTTTCGATAAGTATAAAATATATAATGATATGGGCCGTGTGGTTGACGGCATAGAATACAAGTGTCACCACCCCCTATCTTCCCGTGGGTGTCGTAAGAGGCGACTAAGGAATAACACGATGCAAATACCATATTTGCGTAGAGACGGAAAACTCGACATCAAACCCTATACGACTGCCTCGTTGGTCTCGCAGCATAAATGTGCGCGTGGGATCGGGCGGTCCCGGGTTCGATTCCTGGGTCGGGCAGTGTTATTGGGTTTTTCTGTCACGAAATTCTCAGTAGCCGCACGGAGTCTGGAAATGTGCCCGGTACGGCAAAAGGCTCGCCCCTTATTACGTGGGACTAAAGTATATCTGGCGAAAAGTTGGTGTAGAAATACACCTCTGCCTACCCCTTCGGGGATAAAAGGCGTAACGTTATGTGTTATATAATGATACCTAATAATAATAATATTCTACCACATTCACACAACACCATCTATTCCTAAACTACGCAGAGCTTGTACTATGGGTACTAGATAATGGATAAACATACATACATATATACTTCTTTTTTGTAAATACATACATATTATACATAGAAAATATATAATATCCTATGATATTCGGACAAAAATATAGAATGTTGGCATAGTTTACAAAGAAGAATAGAACTACCTTCAGCTGACACATGCGTTTGACATTTTTTTATGTGTATCAAACTAACGTAACTAGTCATTGGAAAAACCAAATGGTGGCTTTAGAATTATATTTTAAGTATACTTATTTGACCTAAGTATTGGCTTAAGATTATAAAGCTCCGTTTGTTTAAAGCGTGTTTCTGATTTAGATAAACACGATTCTTGGTGAAGAGATAAATCTGTGAGCGTCAAACATGATACAATTTGGAGTTCACTTTATGTTACATTAGCCCGCGGCTCTCTCGCGCCCGTATTGACATGCCATGTACATACGTATACGTATGTGTATGCATGTGTAGCTTTCCATATTTGGGTGAATTTCAACAGGTCCAATAAAATCTTCATTTCCGTGGATTTTTTATTCTTCAACTTTAGAACAAGAAAAAATTGTGTTTACTGAAGTTTTTGATAATATATGTAATCTTGATTAATATCAAGCAGATAGTTAAAAAAACTAACGAGATATAATAGATTGAAAATTTCGTGCCACGGCGATGAAACATGTATGCACGGCAATGAAACATGCGTCCACGGCAATGAAAGAACTGTGCCACAGGAATAATAGAATCAATCCACGGTAATGAAAAAATCCAACAACACATGATATTTTTTATATAATATACTTACCTGAAATAGCCCTATAATAATCCCTGGCTCTGAGAGAGAAAGGCATACACATCTGTTACATATCTTTTTGTACGGTGTTTTAAAATGCGTGCCACTTGGTGCGAATGCGGTCTTGTATAGGGGGTTGGTATAGGGTTTGTATCAAGTTTCCTTCTCTTACAGTGCTGTTCTCTGCATAATATGCTCCCTCTGTCGGCTCTTACGATGATATGGGGTGGTGACATTCCGTATTCTTAATCCGTGACCACACGGACAGCGTATAAAAAGGTATAATAGACATGACTGACATTATTATCGGCGTAGAAACGGTCATCAATCAGTTTTTCAAGAAAACGTAAAAAAAAAATTGTGTAAATAGCATTATAAACCCCTTACAACTGTTAAAATATTGTAGAAAGAAAATATTTATTATTGGTCATAGAACTATTTCTAGGGCGTGTTAAACACAAATTACGCTCTCCTGTAAACCTCGATTTTTGACTTGACCTTATGTACGTAGGGACCGTCGATATACGCTCTTTTTACCCTCTTCTCAATAACCTTCTCGCATCGAAGTAAAATTAAACAAAAAGTTAATCAAAGCAACACAATCATTTAAGTTTCTTCACACAAAAATTTACAGAATAAAAATTAACAACTAATAAGATACTTTTCTAAAGTATGGAATAGCTATTGCTAACAAAATATACTTAACTATATATAACAGGGTCGCTTCTTAATTTTTCGTCACTTTTGTTCGGCCAATCTTTTCTTTCCTTTCTTTCATCTTCTGATAGTTTCGGTTTAGGCATCTTGGCTTTCTAAAAATAAACAATCCATTATTATGTTTATAATTAGACTGTAGTATATGTAAGCGAGTGAGTGAGTGCGTGTGATTGTGTTGTGTGTGTATGTGCGTGTGTGTGTGAGTCTGTGTGTGTGTGTGTGTGTGTGTGTGTGTGTGTGTGTGTGTGTGTGTGTGTGTGTGTGTGTGTGTGTGTGTGTGTGTATGTGGTGGGTGTGTGTGTGCGTATGTTTGCATGTTTATCGTGTGATGGAATAATGTTTTTTTCTTAATCATGCCTTGGCGATGAAAACATAAGTCACGGCAGTGAAACAACTAGTCATGGCAATGAAACTAAATTGTTTCAAAAGGCATGGCAATGAAATTTTGTTTCATCGCCGCCCGTTTTTTTCATTGCCATAGCAAATTTTGCCCACGGAAACCACGGCAATGAGAGCACGGCGGTGAAAATCAAGGCAAAAACATCAAGTAACCAAAAATCTATTAATAATTCACAGTAATTAACACGTCACTAATGAACATAAGATAAATGGCGTTCTACCGAATGCTTAATCAAAAGGACAAACTTATTCAAATAGAAGTTAGACTTATCCACGGCGATGAAAGAAAAAATGTCCAGTAATATAAAAATTGAATACTTACATTTATGGCGCAAAAACGCAGGCACGTATACACGTCGTTCCACGTCGAGCACCAAGCGACACCATTATGCAACGTTTAGCGCACAGGGGTGGGGGATGCAAGTCCTTAGATAAAACAATATTCTTAAATATATTTGGGACACGGCGGTGAAAGTAGTGATACAGATCGTGCTGGCTCCCTCAATTAAGGTTGAGCCGTACGATTGCTGTTGAATGCGGCCATCAGTGGGCCGAGTCAGTCAAAAGCGTCAGATAATTTCCTGCATTGTACTTGCATACTAAACCCTTTTTTGTCTGGACTTTAAAAGATGAAGAAAAGACTAAAGAAATTGAAGTGACAAAAAAAACAATGACTCTGAGTTTGTTTCGGCCTTTCTTCTCAAGAAGTCATTTAGCTAGGAAAAGCCGGCATCATCTAGAATAGGGTTTTGACATGTATAAGTGTTGTAAACAACCAAAATGCAGAAATAAATATGTCTTTATGTCTTTATGTCTTTAAAGGTAGTTCTAGTACAAATGCATTTTTATTAACCATTCGTTGTATTGTTTAAATATATGAATAAATGTATTCCGTAAAAATACTTCAACTATTCACGTATAAAAAAGAACTAGGTTTTTATATAAATAACCAATACATTTTTATCAACAACGTATAATACACATCAAGGTGATGTGTGGACAAACACGGCAATGAAAGATTTCGAGGTTTAACATTTTTTTTTGGAAAATCTTTTTATCCTATTTAATTAAATACTTAGTGCTACACGTAGATTACTATTTCACCTAACCAGAAAAAAATGTATGTATACATTTTAACTATGTTTTATAGTACCGATTTCATTGATGCCACGTAATTTTTGTTCCCGGGAAATTCACCCATTTCCTTATTTATGCGGTGTAGTTACAATTCAAGTTATGTTACATTTACTTATTTTTTTAAGTTACAAATGCTGTAAAACTAAATTGAGACTTTATATTTGTACTAAGTAGACACAAAGTTAGTGTGAAGCTTCTTTAATTGTACGTAATAATTAGTAATTTGTTTGAACTAGTCATTTAGAATTCTTATATTTTTATTATGATTATTTTGATTCAATTTCTATTCAGATGAATTTAAAAAGCGCAGGCAACCGGATTGACATGTTAATTCAAAGACAAAGAATATTTTAACAAAGTATTGTATAAGATGTTTCCATCTGTTTTTCGCCGTAGCCCACATTATCATCTTGAACAAGAGAGTCACGTATATATGACTGCACCTGCAAAATCCCCTACGTAACCCGCCCTAAACGTACAAAATACCTAGTGCATATGTACTACTGTTAGGCAGAATAATATTCACATAAGTACCTACATTAGGCTTTACAACTCCAACCTAAAACACGCGAGTTAAACAAGACTACATACTCCCTCATGTCTATTTCTCGTGCGTTACAGTAAAACTTTACCCCAATCGACTTTTACAACTTTGCGTGGAGATAAGCATTCACAGCACTCATAACCTAGGGTTCGTACACATTAATTGTACCTCGAGTCAGTCGTGGACGTGACGCTGTAATGTTATGCCTGCTATGCATACACGCAGAGCCTTTTGCTTTGTTATAAAACCATTACTTGGTTATAGTCTTCATTATACGTCATATGTATGGTGTTTGTTTGAAGATGCCTCTTGTATGTGTGTTTTAAGTGAAATGTCTCGTTTAAACCACGTAAGCAATACATACATATAGATTCTATTAATATCATTTCAGAAACAGACTCATAGAGTAGCTGAAAAAATTTCCATGCCTTTACTGCAATTAAAACTATTCAATGATATTATGAAAAAAACGAAGCAATTAATTTGTCATTATATTATGTGAGTCTAATTTCATCATCATCAACCTCCATAACAATTTTGCTCACTGCTGGGCACAGGCCTCCTCTGATTACGAGAAGGCCATCCACCACGCTCGCTAAGTGCAGATTAGCAGACAAGTCTAATAATTATATTGCATCGGAATTCAGAAGAAATGCTGAAAGTGTACTAATATTATATTACTATGTAACAACGCGTACAAAGATAACGTCATTGCTGCTTTTATATATTTTTTTGTTTTATATAAACAATATTAGCAGAAACCTAAAATTATATTTGCACAAACAATAGTTGTCCATAACACATTATTAATAAAAAAATATCTTCAGTTTCTATTAGGTACTACTAGCGTAGTAAAAGCTATGCTATTATTTTATGATTTGAAAGTGTAAGATAGCCAGTCGAACCCTGACGCCAACGTTCCATTTCGTTTTAAAGCATTCTTCACTTCTATAAAAAAGGTCGGTCATAAAGAATCGCCATTAGTAGTTGAATAAAGTTATTCAACTGTGACCGAGGCACTAAACAACGTAGTTTCCTATAGGTATTGTATGAAACAAGCCACTGTTTGTGCTAAAGGCACCTACAGCGGGTAGTTTTATTATCGTACAAGTTTCCACCAGCGTTTTATTTGCCTGTTTGGGACACCGACTGAAGTTTACGCTTAAGTTTGCAGCGATCAAGACTCACAGTGAGCAAATATGTACGACTGGCTGTCTTTATTTGCTGTCGGAGGCAAAGGCTCAAAGCATGATACTATAAGGTAACACAATCCTAGTCTATTGACTGCCTGTCCTGCCCTAATAGTCTAAATTCTGTGCCGATTAAAATATATACATTCAGACTTTCTACCGTGAGGAATGATGGATACTTTTTGACTACATGTATGGCGTAGTAGTAAGATGGTCGCCTGTTAATTGTGTGTTCACAACGGTGTACCTTTGGTCCGTTGTTGTAATGTTTATAAGGTCCTCACATACACGTATTCCCCGAATGCGTCAGTCGTCTTTAATAAAGAGAAAGGGGGAAAAGGTACAATTTGGTGACTAAGGACATTTCAGAACTGGACATTTTATAATCTAATGACGTCATTTTGCGAGCAGGATAGTTCGAGTCAGCCCTTATCAATTGCGTTCAAAATTGAAGTCCCTAAGGTGCCTTAACTAGAGATATTGCCGCTAACTTGTCTATTAATATTCGATGTAGCTGTTCCGAGAGGTGTCAACACAAAATCAGTACTTGGAAGCATTGGAAGCATTGTATTGATCCGAATATGTGTGGCAATATTATCAATCTTCGATTTCATATAGTTAGTCATATTTTAAATTAAATGTTACGGCGCATATTACGCAAATAAACTGAATTGAATTACCTTGACATGAATTGTCAATTTGATAAATTACGTGGCCCGAAATCAATACACGATAGAATTTATTTTAGCAGGTCTTGGTACAAATATGATGTACTATATTGTGGTGAAGTTTATGAACATTGCAAGATACGAACTCTGTCCGGAGTGTGCCAATATATTCTCATAACATAATATCATAATCCTTACGCAGTGTATCGATAACGGTTGAGATACTTACTCAGACAAAATCTAAGCACAACAAACTATATTTAAGAATTGGCCTTGTGTAGTATTGACAGTAAAGTTAATTAATAATTATACAATTATACTGAGCAATACGTAAGTGCCTTTACCAGATTTGGTTTATTAAAATATTAAAAGATTCATTTACAGCATGCTTGTAATAACTCCAAGGACTGAAGATGCAAACTGAACAAACAAATACCTGCCAGATTCTGCATATACTTGGCTAAGAATCCAAATGTTCTCGGATGCAATAAACATGTTCATACTAGGGTTAAGAACTTTTTTCAATATCATATCGACACACGCACTCTGACATATTGAAGAAAATACTTATATGTAATCTAGTGAATGGATAGACAATGCATAGCCTTAAATAAATTGAGAAATTCAATACACATTAAATCCAAAAACCTTACCTAACATTCCCTTTAAAATTTTCTATCCACATACCAACAACAAAATAAAAATCACAAATACAACGTACTAATGAGGCAACATAATCTGCCATCATGCACTCTTTACTCTATGTGCAAAACTAGTAATGAACGTTATTGCAATCTCTCAATATACACTGCACTAATTAGCGTGTCCGTTTCAAGCTCTTTGTGACTGTGTCCGATATTATAACCGGCTTTTATTGAAAGCCATATTTATTTACTATGTGTCGTAAATATTTATGATGCATATTTAATATTTGAGTCGGAAATTCTCGAAATATTTATTACATCACGATCGTAAAATATTAAGTAGGAAGGGGTTCAACAGGAGTCAACAATTTTCTGGGGTTCTATAATATTGTAAAATATGCATAGGCTGTGGCAAAAAAGCAAACTGAATAAGTAAAGATTTGCTGGTTTTTAAATAACTGACTACAATCTATGAAAACCAACATGTACTTTTTGTTGTATTTCAATACGAATCGTTATTGCTAGCGATATAGATCCAATTCTCACATTTGCCTCTCGTCAATGATGTCTATTTTTTGTAAGGAAGGGTACTATTACCATTACAGGAAGCGATTTATACTTGAACCGGAGTATATTATTGTTGTTTTACGGTATACTATCGATTACAACTAATTTTCATTATTTTTTTTTTATTTCTTTTTTCGTTTTTGATTGATATTGTTTTCGATAAACTAAGTCTTTTCTTCTTCTTCATTGTTTCAGTGGTTCAGATTTTCTGTTTCCAAAACTTGGCTACGGTGACGGCAATACAGACCACTTAACCAAGTCTTTAAGTTCGCACAATTGAAAATTTGAATATCTATTTCCAAAACGATCATTTCCCAAATGTATCATTTTCACATATTCATAGTTTGTCAGTTTTTAATATTGCACTCTTAAAGTTCTAGTGTAAAGCTGATGAATATGAATTAGAGCTTAACATCAAATTAAGGTACGGCCATATTACAGCTCCTCGCATCCAGAAGATTTAGCTGAGCATCGTCTGTCAGTTAGTATCGCAAGAATTTTAAATATACAGATTTCGTGTAGCTTAATAGTAAATTTTTATCCGTTTCCCGATTGAATAACAACGCTGCATGAGCCTACGTATTCGCTTTATCATAATTTCTCTAAAATTATTTGTTAAGACTTACATTACAAAGCTTAGCAACTGAAGTAGAAACATGAAATTTAGTCAGACAGTTACTTTTATAACGTACGCATCCACTAAGGATTAACAGACCAGTGAAAATACATGTACATTAAATAGACATGACCGAATTTATGGCGTCCTCGCCTTGGAGGCCGAGATATGTTTTCTAGTCTTAGTCATAATAATGACAGAATATTAGCCGTTTGACCTCCATAACCCAAAGCTAAAGCGATATTTCATACAATTTTAAAAGATTCTATTATTTTACTTAAAGGATGTTAAATACATTAACAACCTTTAAGCCTTTGGAGTATAACATTAATACGAGACAACGAGATGTACGGTAGAGTTATAGGTACATATATGTATCCGCTGCAACAACGGCTGGCGACCACCGCAGACAAATAGCATGGAAGAATTCAACAAATATACCCTGTCCCTTTGACAGCGTGCACTATAAAGCTCTGTCACATTTACACTGAGGATGTAGCAAATAGGTACACCGTGTATTTTGAGCCAGTATTTTCCCGAATAGTGTTTACTCAGCCCATGACAATTGTTATAGAAGCTTCTTGTAGCTTTATAAGCTATTACTAATTCTTTTCGGGAAAACACTGACTAAAAATATGCGGTGTTTATACACCGCATATTTCTAGTCAGTGTTTTCCCTCAAACTTTGACTGGCAGATACCGCTCCAGATATTAAGATGCCATCGCGCATCGTATTCAAACCTCTGTGCTAATAAGGTTGAACAAATAAATAAATACAAACATAATTAAATGCATATTAATGAACTATACAAGTTAATAACGTTATACATTATTTATGTTGCCAAAACAATTGGTTTTCAAATGAATATCAAAGTAGCGACTAAGTACTTTATATACTAAAGATATTAAATTAAAATAAGTAACTTTTAAGTCTTATTAAGACTTAGAGACTGAGAATGGAAATAAGTTTTGTTTTGGACTATCACTGAAGGCATCTTAGAGCTGTCTAACACAGTTAATATAACATCAGACGAGTGACGAAAATTAACTTTAACTCTGTTACTTCATATTCTAATATTGTCTTGCAGAGAAAAAAAATCAATATGCATAAATAAGTCCTTATATACTTGTACGTATCTTCTATAACATATTATAGCTCTAGTATCATTCAGTGCATCAGATACTGCACTTGTTTTTGAATAGAACAGAGAATACGTTCTACTTATACAGTTACTTTTTTGCGAGGGTCAACTATCGTACCTACTCGCAAGAAATTCTGCGTGTACGTTAGTTGTAGTTTGCATCATACAACTAACGCACTAAAATGGCACACATTAATAGTTGTATGTTTGCGAATCGGACCCACAACATTTGGCACGGTGTCGAGCGGCAAGTACCGCTCTAAGCACATATCGGCATGCAGCGGCATGCATGCAAGCATAAAGCTTATCACTAGCGACCCAGTTATTGCCAACGAGTTGTCAAATAGTTTTACAAAAGAATATTTTATTGTGCTTTTAATTAGTACTTTTAAAAGTATTTCATTAATTTCATTTCATAAGCGATTGCGACCGTTTGGTAATTTCATCTACTAGAGGATGCCCGCAGCTACGCCCACTATTTTTTTACTTAATCGTAACGCCGATCCCAAGTTTCGGAAAATCTATTCTTAGAGCACCATTGCGGGCCCCGAGGCACATACAGGACAAATTTCTGCTTCTCGCGCCTGATAATTTTGGCTGTAGCTTGTCTGTTAGTCAGTCAGGTTACTGTCTGACTGACAGAGACAGAGAGACAAGCTATTTTGCAAAAATTACAATTAAAAAACACTCGAAGAAACTAAGAATCATGATGAATCATGCCAAAGGAGCTACACTACTACCAGCTAAAAACGGTAGAAAGCTTATATAAGTGGCAGTTTCCTTGTCATATATTACATTGGTAACTTAATATTGTGCACAGAATTGTTTTTACCAAATTGCGAGGCTTGTGACTAAATACTAATAATGTAGTCTGAGCCTTCAGATTAGAGAGATTACCTTAGAATATCTAATATTTTATTCACCTGGAGTACCCAGAGTACTCCAGGTTAGGAAGTTTTCGTACCATTGATGCTGTACAAAATGTCATAGTCGTCTATGCCATTGGTGGACCGTTTCTTTTTCATATAAAATTATGCTCTAGTTATATATTCTACATACATAGTCTCACGCCTATATCCCCGAAGAGGTAGGCAGAGGTATATTGCTACACCCACTTTTCGCCAGATTTATTTTAGTCGAGCCTATTGCCGTCCCGGGCACATTACCAGATTCTGTGCTGCTACTGAGAATTACCTAGCGAAAAAACTCTTATATATTCTAAGATAAAATAAATACATTTTTTTAAACTACCCTCAGAGAATACATTCCTTTGCTTTAAAGACATTGAAATGACAGGCGTGAAAATATACAGTGGTCAAACTTGCAATAACAATTTCTGGAAGAAATCGAAAGCAAGAATTGTCTCACGAGGAAATCGAATCCTCTACTTAAACTATGACAACATACGTGCAGTCCAAGCTTTGTTTGTTTCATTTATCTTCAAGTTAAAAAAATAGAATTCACACGCGGCTCCTCCCGCGTAGGAAGCTTTTACCCTCTTAGAAGCGGAAACATACATGCGGAGAATGACCAAAACTGGGCTATTTTGTGGCACGTTTGTTTCTTAACCATTCATATATGGAAAATGTTCTTTTATTTTATAATTTTATACATATTAATTTTATGTTAAAGCGTAGTGGGGATTTTTAGTTCTAAAATAAAAGTATCTGCGTTGTTCCGGTCGTGACATTGCCATTTCATATTCAAAATTTATTAAGCATATTTCGACAAATGTTTACAGTTTCTTGCAAACTCCTTTTAATAGGGAATAATGACATTCACAGTGTGACATAGCAAAAGTTCTAATAAGCCAAATAACACCAAAATCTTATGATATTTTGAAACATGTATTGTGGTGAAATATTTTTTATAAATAACATGTTTATCCTTTTTGCACGAAATAATGTAGGTATAGTACATGTTTTGTATTTATCGAAAATATGGGAACATATTTTTATGACACTGGCATCCATAATGTCTAACATCAGTTATTTTGACATGAACACAGTCAAAATAACTGACAATGAAAGTCAATTTGCCTTTTCTCGTATGAACGTTACGTTTGTGTTTCGATGATATTGTGGAAAATAAGTAATTTATCTACTGTGATTTACACTGAGCAATAATCCTTTGTAGGCTTAACAAGTTTACAGCGTGACTAGTATGTTTACTCGATTTTGTTACAGGACTCTATTGGTAACATAAGTACCTATGTCGCCTAGACGTAGAACAACTAACCGTGGTGAGGACCGCTGTCTTATTAACTGTTCCTTTGCGGTACCTCGGCAGCACGGCACGTCCATTCTTTGGACGAGCTATTACATTCGGTGCTCAATATTTTAAAATCATGGATAGCGCCAGTCTATGTAAGTGTTGTTTACTTCTGTTCACAGTTCTTACAATTATCTCCAGACGGACTTTAATTTCTTTGTTTCAGGAATTGAATGGAGTCTTATGTTTAGAATGAATTAATTGAAGCTGTTGCAACTTCTGAGGCCACCCCTGAACCACATTAAGGTATACGATATACAAGATCCTGCTTCATTGGTATATGATTCATTTGAAGAAGATTTATAATAACGAATAAAATGAAAAATAACGTAATAACTGTGTTTCATTTGCCTATTCAGCATTAAACAGTTCAGTTTTAAAGCCAACTTTATAATATAAAGTCCAAAAGAATGAGATTATATTTTGCCAACTAGCGTCATTGAATTCTCATTAATTGTACCACATGGTATTGAGAATTCTCAGTAAGAAATATAATATATGAGACTTTAAATACTCCAAACTTATATAATGTACAGGCTTTCAAATGTAGGTATGTAGCTTTGCTTCGTAGCTCTACTTCTTGTTACAACTATAATCTATATGTATCAAATATATATTAGAATGAAGAAAGAATGACGAATCAGATTTATAAGGCAAATATGTGTGGGCAAGTTGGTCGCGGCAGACCTCGTCGGACATTCCTCGATCAAATTGGGGACGTCCTAAAAAACGGCAAGATCCGAAGTACCCGAAACCGGCGAGCATGTATAAAGTAAAAAGAGTAATGAGTGTAGAGGAAGCGCGTGTGGTTTGTAAGGTAGACGAAGATAGAAGAAATAGAATAACATAGAAGCAAGTGGCGTTCTGTTGTCTCTGCCTACCCCGACGGGAAAAAGGGGGGGTATATGTATGTGTGTATATATATATATATATATTTACAGACTTAAAATAACATACATACAAAGGCGTGAGTATACATACATATACTCACGCCTTTTTCCCGTCGGGGTATACATAAAATAAATGCCGATAATATGATTAAATCATATCGTCATAATCCTAGCGTTATCTCAGTTGCATCCAGTACTTAAACGCCTAGGAGCCCGCTTACAAGACTAACCAGATATGACACAATATCAGCTTTTCGACAAAGCCACTGCCGTCTAACCTCCGTAACTCAATGAGATAGCGATTTGCCATGGTTTAGACCAGTATCAGTTAATTTGAGGGTACTGACTCCCCGTAACGACTGTCAAAGTCAAAGTCAAAGTCAAAAATCATTTATTCATCTAGGTCACAACGTGACGCTTATGAACGTCAAATTTTTAAAGTAAATTAATAATGCTTCTACATTTACATTTACTGCCCATTCGCAAAGCAATAGGTAGAACCACGAGAAAGAACGGGCAATAGAACTCGTGGCCACTCTTTTTAATCGCCAGTGTTATGGTACATATTTTGTTTTTGTAAGGAGCTGCAACTGTTTCACATTGTAATTAATTACTTGTAAATAGTAAATAAGAACATACATATTATATACAAAATATGTAGTTATTAAATTAAGTGCTGTAGTAGTGTTCAAATGTGAATCTTGTGTAACAGGAGCATCCACTTACGCTTTATAATGTAGGCAACTCGCGATCATGTTCAGAACTATGGTGGAAAAGTATGTTACAGAAAGTGACGGTATATGAATACACGAAAATTACAAAAACGTTAGTATCCAGCCCATGATAACGAGTTACCTTCATCTAACACTGTAGCAAATTTTAATAAAATTCGTGGAACAACAATGAAAATGTAAATGTAGTAAGTTGAATGACCTAATAATGCATGAATATTAAATTAATAGAACTAGAGATTTTATATAAAAAAAAACTGAAAAGTAAGGTATCTATATAAATTAAAAAAATCAAGAGTTGGCTAGTGTAAGTGACCACCTATCCTCATCACTGAAATAATCATTAATGGTATAATAACCTTTCCTAATAAGACAGTCTTTTATTTTACTTTTGAACGTACTAAATGGCAATTCTAAAAGACTAATTGGTATTTTATTGTATATACGAATACCTAGCCCTACAAAAGAATTATTAACTTTATGTAAACGATGATAAGGGGCATATAACTTATGCCTGTTTCGAGTATTTATGTTATGTACATCACTTTTTGTAGTAAATAAACCTATATTTTGCCTAATATACAATATATTAGCAAATAAAAATTGCGAGGCTACTGTAAGAATCCCTATAGACTTAAAGCGTTCCCTAAGAGTATCTTTTGCCCCTAACATGTATATTGCTCGTACCGCTCGTTTCTGTAGAACGAAGATATTCTGAATATCCGCAGCTTTGCCCCATAACAAAATACCGTAGGACATGACACTATGAAAATAGCTAAAATAAACTAGACGAGCTGTGTCAACATCAGTAAGTTGTCTAACTTTTTTGACAGCATACGCAGCAGAACTGAGCTTACCTGCAAGTCATGCTATATGTGCACCCCATTGTAACTTATTATCTAGTGTAATGCCTAGAAACACTGTCGAGTCAACTGTGTCAAGTTCCTCCCTATCTAGCCTTATATTAGGTCCCAGTTGTCTAACGTTAGGTAAAGCAAATTTAACGCATTTAGTCTTTTTAGAATTAAGCACTAGGTTGTTTGCTGTAAACCATTGTATAACCTGTATAAGTGCATTATTTACATCATCAAATTGATTCCTATTCCTATCTACTTTAAAAATAAGTGACGTATCATCTGCAAAAAGTACGACATCACAGATATTTTTTAAATAAAAAGGTAAGTCATTGATATATACAAGGAATAGAAAAGGACCTAAAATAGAGCCTTGTGGAACGCCTAACTGTATAGGTAATTTAGAGGATGTAGTCCCATTTACATCGACGCACTGAAATCTTTGCCGCAGGTACGACTCGACAACACAAAGTGCGGTTTCCTCTACGCCGTAGTGGCGGAGCTTACGCAATAGTGTGTCGTGATGAACGCAATCAAATGCTTTTGAGAGGTCACAGAATACTCCGATAGCATTTTTAGATGACTCCCAAGCATTATAAACGTGTTTTATGAGAGCAACACCCGCATCAGTAGTGGATCTACCTTTAGTAAATCCGTATTGATCTTTATGAAGCAGACTATTTAAATTAAAGTGTCTTAGTAGCTGCTTTAATAAAATCTTTTCAAATATTTTACTAAATGCCGGCAAGATAGAGATGGGCCTGAAGTTATTTACGTCATTTTTACTGCCAGATTTGAATAAAGGTATGATTTTACTTAATTTCATCAAATCCGGAAATACGCCTAACAATGCGCAACCAAAACAATGGTTAAAAATTATAGAGAGGTAAGGCGCAAGAGTCTCAACTATAGTACCTAAAATTTTAATTGAAATGCCCCAAAAGTCGCCGGTATTTTTAATATTAATTGAATTATATGCGATCAATATATCTCGCGGGGTAATGTGCTCGAATCTAAACACGCTCTTGCATTCAGGTACACTGCTAAGCAAAAAATTTCCAGCGTCTAAGGATGATGATTGTAAAGAGCTAGTAGTTGTTAAAGGTATGCTCGCAAAGAAACTATTGAACATATGCGCTACTTGAGTTTGATTGGTGACTAATAAATTGTTTTCTTTTAGTTCAAATTGGTTTTCCCGTGGTCGTGCTCTTCCTGTTTCATTATTTATAATTCTCCAAGTTTCTTTAATTACATTTGTTGAATGCTTAATTTTGCTACTAATAAATTTAGATTTTGCCATAACACAAACTTGTTTAAAAATTTTTGAGTAGTTTTTTACATAATTTAGAAAAGGTGTGTCAAATCTATGTTGTTTCATACCATATAATTCAAACAATTTGGCTCTACTTCTGTATATACCTATAGTGGCCCACTGGTTAAAAGATCCGGTAGTACCCTTTAATGTGACAGTTTTACTCTTGAAAGTAACTTGAAACTCATTATTTACTATTCCAAAAAGTGAATTATAAATTGTGTTTGGATTTTCTGAGTTCAAAATTGAGGGATTGAGTTTAGCGATAATATTGTTTTTAAAACGTAAAAGACGATTGGTAGTTTGAGGCCTACATTCTACTGTATGTGATTTATCATATGTTGTACATGAAAAACTAGCTATCTGTCCACGGTGATCAGAAGGAAGAGAACTAATAACTACTGGGTTTTTAGCAACACAAGAACTAAATATGTTATCCAAACAAGTAGAAGATGTTTCAGAGACTCTAGTAGGTTCACAGAATAAATTACTTAAATTAAATGACTTAAAAAGATTCAGAAATCTAGTACACTGTGAAGAATTCTCTAAAATATTAATATTAAAATCACCACATACTATAATATTCTTATGACTACCTATAATTTTATTAAGAGCATCTTCCATAACAGTCTCAAATAGATTATAATCACCAGAAGGGGGTCGATATACACAAATTATAATATATAAGTCTAGTTCCACACAGGACAACTCAATAGTGCGCTCAATAGATAAATTTACAATATCCTTACGTTCTTTGCATTTTAATAAATTTGAAGTCATTATGAGAGAACCGCCTCTAATAGCCTGCTTTCTTATATACGAACTCTGCACTGTGTAATATTCATTTATAACAATAATCTCATGGGTGCTTAACCAATGTTCAGTTAAGCACAAAACCTTAACGTCATATTTTTCTAGAAATAAACTTAACTCTAACTCTTTGCCAGATAGGCCCTGCATGTTTTGATGTACTATATTCAAATACTGCAGCCTAACTGTTGTCCTATCTTGGAGTTTAAATCACAAGATGTGTCAATAAAAACGTTGTTAGTACATGTACTAACCCTATCAAATAAATTGTCAACACAAGGCTCACTGCCTTGCTGTAAATTGTATGCTAATAACTTAGCAATTTGTCGCTTAATATAAAATGGCAGATACATTGTATCTTTAGTTAAAATAAATTTACTAATAAATTTATTAGCGTCAAAAAACAATATTGCGTCACTATGACGACAAGTTATGTTATACAATAACATGTTTAATGAGTGTATGTGCATATTTTGTGTGTGTGTTAAGTTGTTTGAGTAAGGTAAAGCACCTAAAATAAATTTACAACTAAATTTAGAATTAAGTTCTATCAACAATTCAACACATTCTATGATATCCTGTCTCTTTACAGTTAAACTGTTACCAAACAATAATATTGCAGTACTACTCTCATCTAAGGGGTGTAACTTAATCTGATTAACTAAACTACAGTAACTATCCCCTGGCCTACAATAATTTATAACACACTGATTTGTATATTCACTGAGAAGACTACCAAAATTGTGACCTAGCCTATCAGAAAAAATAAAAGTTTTATTAATAGGTGTTGGAAGCCTAGATTTATTTAAATTTGATTGCAATAAGTGTGAGTTTTGTGGATTGTTAGAAAAATTCTCAGGTAGTACGGTACTCAATGGCTCTGCTGGTACAAGAGCATGAGTACAAGAACACGAGAGCTTATTGGTCAGAGACTCATACATTTCTGCATTACACCTCACCAAGTCTACGAGCTCACCTGCCTCCACTATACGCTTGCTCAGTTCTTGTTGAGAAGCTTGGTATTTGTTGAAGATCTCATTTAAGGTTCTTTCCCTAAGTAATATCTCTTCCCTTAAGCAATGAGTTCTTTGTTCCTTAAGAAAAGATCTTCATGACAGCCGGGATCGACGGCTTAACGTACCTACTCTCCAAAGCACGGGCGTTAATTAACTAATTTACTACAACTAATATGATTAAATCATAAGACTATTACAAAACTTAACCTCATAATATTTGGAATCTTAAATGTCCGATATCTAAGAACTGCCACCGAATTTCGTATTTATTTTTTCCTGATTTAATAACAACTATATTTTCTACATATTACTGGTCAAACCATCGAGAAGCAAACATAGCCCAACTTCCATACAAAAATGGTCATTCTCATTTCAGCTTCTTGCGCCAAGTAGTTTTGGCTGCACATTGTTTGTCAGTCAGTCAATAATGAAATAATTTTATATAATATATACAGACAGATAAAATGATTGACGGTGACATTATTATTATTTTCAATCTCATTTAAATGATTGAAAAGAGGCAAACATTTTGTACAAAGGATATAACATCTTACATAGTCCTTGTAACATGACATAAATATAAGATGATAACATAATCACAAAACCATCTATCACCGTCTTTCAAAAGTGGGTCCCTTCTGGACAAATAATTAGATGTTAGATTCAATATTTCAGATAGCGTACCATGAATAGAGGCCCAATGATTTTAATCTTCGCACAGCCTCTAATAAGTTATATTCTATCTATTTTATGAAGATATTTTATAGTATGCTTACATTAAGGCCTCGGTTGTATGTAAGTCTGTCACGTACATTCGGCTCTAAATGTCGCAACGCCAAGTAAAATTATCTTCAAAATGTCTGACAACTTTGTCTGTGAGAGAGAGGCTTTATGTAAAACATTTTATACCGAAAATCTACTCGTACATTTAAAGCTTTGATACTTTAGTGCGTAGGTAGAAAGATAGTAGACTGAATATGCGTTAATACAAAGATAGAAACTATTACTATTATAGTTAGTACTTGACTGCCTCCGTGGTCCAGTGGATAGCCCGACGGAGATACAGGCGTGAGTCCATAAATAAAAGAATTTTTATACCGAAAATCTACTCGTACTTTGCATTTAAAGTGTAACGTATGTCCGGTACTTACCGTGTTGCGTCACAGTACCGCCCATACGCTCGGCCAATCAGAGAAAGCCATCGTCCGCGCTCGTAAGTTTTGCCCTTATTTGGTAATGCGCCGACACCAACGCTGATGGAGGGCCGGTATATAAAGGGGCCGACAGAGAGGCCGTCACCGCTACTCTACACTAACCTACTACCGCTACTCTATTCTATATCGCTATATCCATATACATTCTACGTGTATCCTGGTTCCAGCTGTGGGTGAGTTACTACATTTACTGCGTTAGCGTACTGCCCATCTCTCTACCTGCTAGCTGAGGCCGGCTGACGCCGCCTGCCTGACTCTATTGGTTGTGGCTTTCCTAATGCTGTTTCCCTTCAGGTTCCAGGTTTACCTTAAGCTCCGGGCTACACTACCTAGACCGCTACACCTGCTGCATCGCCTTCGGCGTCACCTCTGCCGAAGAGTCTGGCCTGCCCCGCTCATCGCACACACACCGCCGGCACCTGCCAGCTGAGCCAACGGCCTGCGAGGATCTGCCGCTACGCGCAGCCCTTCGAACAACCTGCCCTGCACACTACCGGCGGGAACAGCGTGGGAGACTGCAGCCCTTAGTGTTCAGGCCAGTGTCGTATTGTTGGTCGGTCATACTCGGCATAGGAAGCGAGGCAATACTCAGCAAATAAACGCATCTAGATCCTCTACTGCGTTTTACTACCAGAACCCGTTACAAAAGCTTTAATACTTTAGTGCTTAAGTACTAAGATACGAGTAGTAGACTGATTGTGCGTAAATACAAAGATAGAAACTATTACTATTTTCGTCGTACACGATATTGTAACGTTATACCAGGTGCGACCAATACTTTTGCTGTGGAGCCTAAGATTTGATTGATTAGCCCGGGCATGATATGAGATTAAATTAACATTAAATCTGTGTATCTTCAAGAAGTTAAGTAATTATATCAGATATTTATGTTGCGGTCATAGCAAATGCTTACTAGATAGTGGCGTTTCGAAACATTTTCTTTAAAAGTATAAATAGCACTTGACAAAATCCAGGACTGAAAGATATTTTTTCCCTTGGGGCATAATTATTTTTATACTGTTCTGGTTAATGGACCTTTGAACATCACTGAACATATGTGTTCAGTACTGCGCAACTTTGATATTTCAAAGTTTCTTAATTTCGATAGTATATCAAGTGAGGCTGCTAATAATTAAAAGACAACAATTCATGGACCTTTCTCAGATGTTGCACTTCAGTCTCAGTCACTGTATAAAAATAACAAATAAGAAAGTTGTAGTAGTAGAAACAACACTTGTAACGTTAGACTTATTATACTAACTACATATTTTGTAAAATAAAGAATGATAGTTAAGTTTTCTGTTCCTAAAGCCTTGGGAAAGAGCATGTGTTTCAATCTTGCTTGCCAACAATTCTTAAATTATTAACTTTGCAATACATTCTTCATATCTTCTCCAGACAAATATTCTCTAACAGAACAGCAGCTGCGTCCAAAGCCATTTCGTACCACAGATGCCTTTTTGTAAATGAAAGACTGCAGATTGTTGTGTTGTATTAATAGTTCATTGATCCGTACTTACGTGGGCGTTCTGTCGGAAATGCACGTGCAGTTGCTACATACATACATACATAGACTCACGCCTGTTTCCCATAGGGGTAGGCAGAGACTACGGAACGCCATTTGCAACGATCCTGACATACCTCTCTTGCTTCACTCACTCCCATCAAGTTTCTCATGCATTCTCTTCTGTTAAGGGTACTTCTGACTTGTCCCTTTTTCAGGATGTCTCCAATCTGGACGTTCTCTGACGTGCCGTTGCTCTGAGATGGAATAGGCTCGGATGTGATACGGGCTGTCTGTAAAGCTTCCGTGCGTTCTCTGTTTACGTACCGGTGTGTGTTTGTGTTGTAAATGCATGTTTATTTACGTGGCGTACTGCGTACTCATAACTGCGTATAACTGATAGCTAAAGTTTGAATTACTGATGATATTGTAGTTGGAAATTATAAATTTAAAGGTTTCTGTTATACTAAACCTATGCTGTATTAAAAGTATCAGACATTTTTGAACATTTTAATGTCATATTCGTATTTTAGTATATTCTGATAATATTCATAAATAAAATGTTGAATATTATTGTAAGTCTGTAGCACTGTAAGAGTTCGCAATGGTTTTAATAATAACTATATCAAAGATACTAAGACCCTTCTGCAGTAAAAAATGTGTTAATAAAAGCAAAACAATATTCATAAATACATATTAATGAAAGCAATGATAAAAACTGATATAAAATACACAGAATTCTGCCTGCTATCATAGTATAAACACAATGATAGTAAACAGAAAATTCTTTAAAAATACACTTTATGAAAGATGTCTTGTATCTTTTTCGCAGCGAGTTAGAATTTTCGGCTACACGCAGCGAAAAAGATAGAATACCTACAGTATTCTATCTTTTTCGCTGCGTGTTAGAATTTTCTGTATGGCTAGGAAAAATGCATACACTAAATTAATATATCTATCTATGTCGCAGCAAGCTATGGGCTATATATAGGGCTTTTCCTGTAAAAAAATTCTCGCGTTTTATGCACATAGCTTCCGTATTTTAGATGCTCTATAATTTCATCTTTGATATTATTTTCCGTTTCACTATAGGTGAACTGCTATAAACTTCTTCTCAATAGTTTTTGGGACCCTGAGCGGGTGATGGTTTCGGCTACATACGACAAGGTGTACCTACTGACAATACAATCTTGAGAGTTATTTGCTCAACATTAGGCTGCAATAGTGACAATTTAATAAACACTTAATTCAGATATTAGAAATGTTTATGAAATGACAATTGGTACCTAATTAAATAAAAGTTTGAATATGTATAATAATATGTAATAACAAGGAAACAAAGTTATGATGTCCATTGGGACAGCCAGATTGTGGAGTGGTAGCCACACACTACATAAAGTAGCAGTGGTAGACTGCCGCAAGGTAGACCGACAATCTTGCTAAGATCATAGGAAATAGGTTGGATACGATCTATGAATTGGTAATTGCCTATATTCAGCAGTGGGCGTGTCTTGGCTGGAATTATAAAACATAATAATTAAGGAAATGTCAATTGAAAAAGTAGAATTCATTTGAACTTTCTACATTAGTTTCAGCTGTATAACAGAAATTGACAGTGTTTGCCACCAAACAGTAACGCAAGAACTGCAACCGCCACTGGTCTCACTACCCATCAAGAAGACCAATTTTACGACGATCCAACTATTTTTGTATATTACGGTCTAGTATTTCTACTAACTAAAAAATACTTTGCAATACGCCTGGCAATTTAGCAATATAAAAAAGACCACCAACAGAAATATTCATAAAAACTTTATATCTATTTCCCCTATCCTTTCTAAGTTATCTCATATATGCTACAGCATATCTTACTATCGAAAAAGTAAAATTATAATGCAATTCACATGTTTAAAAAGCATTGCAGTGTATAAAACACATAATTGAGTACATTACCCATTCTACACGTCTAAGAAATGTGACGCTACGATCGTAGCGTCGCATTTCGCAACGCGATGCGATGCCACATAAAGACATTGTCAAATTACGACAACATACGATAAATACAGGAACCATTGCTATTTGATATTCCCGTAACCTGTCAAATTTCATGACGTCACTTCCCATTTGTCGCTTACATAGGATATTACACGCACACATACTAACCCCGCTTGTGTGAGAAACGATACAAAACCATAGAAACAATACGAAGCAGGTTACACGCACACATACTCGTACTAACCCCGCTTGTGTGAGAAACGATACAAAACCGCAGAGACAATACGCTCACCTGTTTTCGCACACAATGATCCATCGGCATACCGCTTCGATTCATTTATTATAACACGATTAGTCAATGATGGTACAGATGAATGCCTATACGAAGACTGGCAGTGCGAGCGCGGTTGTCGTGAAATTAAGAGCGTTTATTCCGTCGGAGGCGATTTTGCGGGTTTTTATTGTTCTGTTACGTTACGGATAAATAACAATTAATGGTTAAGATATAGAATATATGAAAGTTCAGTTCTTTAGGAAAAATATATGGTTTACTATACTAAATATTTGAAAACGGATGAATAAAAAAAACTCATTTTCGTCATTTCTGTAGTTGAGGCCAACATTTATGGTCGCTAGTGCTATGAAAACTTATCGTTCTATAATTCTGTAAATGTCAACTGTACAAGCAGAAGTTATACAAGCGAGTCCTTAAAATAAAAATTGTACTTTCATTCATAATTTTCAATAAAATCGGAGATCAAAACAGTGCATTTTGCTTAATTTTAGCCCGCAAATTTGCATTTATTTCTAAAAAGCTACGGTGATTATTAAAAAGATATATACATATTTAGAAACCTTAAGATTAATTTTAAGTCATGTAAAAAAATTGGAATCTTAACTTTTTGTTTTTAATTAATATGATTTTTTTAAAAAGACCTATAAAGCTCGAAGCGCGATGTTATGTTCGCCATTCAGCGCTGAGCGCTCTCAGAGGGCGGACCTGTCGCTCGCGTCCGAGTCCGCCATTTTACGTAAATATTGTATTCCAAAACGTTTATAGCGCGGCTAAAGGCTCTTGATCCGTATTTTTTTTCTCAACGTATTTGTTTATAAATATGTAAAGTTGATGTAACTTTATTTACATACATAACGTCACGCCTTTTAACCCCGAAGGGGTAGGCAGAGGTGTATTTCTACACCCACTTTTTGCCAGATATACTTTAGTCTCACGTAATAAGGGGCGAGCCTATTGCCGTACCGGGCACATTTCCAGACTCCGTGCTGCTACTGAGAATTTCGTGACAGAAAAACCCAATAACACTGCCCGACCCAAGAATCGAACCCTCCCGATCCCACGCGCACATTAATTTATGCTGCGAGACCAACGAGGCAGTCGTATAGGGTTTGATGTCGAGTTTTCCGTCACTACGCAAAGATGGTATTTGCATCGTGTTATCCCTTAGTCGCCTCTTACGACCCCCACGGGAAGATAGGGGGTGGTGACACTTGTATTCTATGCCATCAACCACACGGCATTTATGTATTAGGTACGTACATATTAAACTAACGTGTTGGTCAAGACATCTGGACTTTAGTGGTTACTGGTTAGTATAGTAGCGCGGTCAAATAGGGGCTGGGTGACACTGACGGAAACGGACCGCTTTATAATTTACCTAATATGGCGCCATGAAACATATAATAAAACAGTAAAAAAAGTATTTTGGTACATTGAATATATTTACAAAAAATAAATTCAGGAAGACTAATAACTATACAGTAATGAAGCAAGGATCTAAAAAAAATCTGTCTGTATGTATATTTATATAGGTTGTCTGTTTATACACGCTAATCTCCGAAGTTACTGGACGTATTTAAAATAACCTTTTTTGTTATATTGCTATTAGGTCTAGGCAACATATAGGCTATAACTATCACACTATCACATGTACAGACTTGACGTCTTAGCAAAAGTTGTTCAGTCTGATGAGCATTTTCTGTTGTCTTATAAAAATCGAAGATCTGATACATCTGATGAGGAACTATAAGAGCCCATCTGCACTATACCATATACATTCTTAACGGTTAAGCAGTAGTTGTCCAGTATGATGTTGATTTTGATGCAGGTTTTCTGTTAGGAGATCAATTATTATAACAAATTATTCGATCAGTCAAAAACCCGAGGAAAGACAGAATAGTTTTTTTCGCGATAACCAACATCCACGCGGGCGACAGCTAGTATAAGAATAAAACACTAAAAGTTCCTACATATTATATCTGTATATATTTGATACCATCCAACCGAAGTATTTGGTTAAAAAGGCTATAACGTGCAGTTGGTTTTAGAACAACAAATAAAACCATTTTTCTTTTTCTTTTATAGCATAGTAGCACACACCAGATATCCGCTAGAATTGAATAGAAAACGTTCCACGTATGTGTCCTGTTCATCAGGCAAATATCATAATATGTTAATACATATTTTTTATGGGTTTAAGGAATCTAAGAAAACAAGAATATATATTTATCTGTTTTACTTAGAGATAGGGAGACATGAGTTCGAGGATACGTCATAAGCTGTATCCACGAACTTCCGAGTCTCTCGATAGATATAATATCTTGCTGCAAAAATAAAGTGGCAATATTACAGTATAAACAGGTACAGTAGTTAGACGCATTTGATCTTGGATGGGTGATTTAATGGATGGGTGACCATGGGATTGGCTTGCAGAGCCTATTTTGCAGGTTTATTTTCGTACAAACTACATAAGTTAAGTTAAAGTTATTGACATCACGGTCATTGTATGGATGGCCGGGTGACCGACCGATGAATTTACAGAGCCCATATATGAGGTTCTTAAGGGGGACAAAATTATGGTTATTTTTGAGCTAGAACGCGCCGTTAGCATGATGCCAAAGTAATAGGTATTTACTAATACGTATTATGCAGTGGAATTAAAAGCACACTTGAATGGAATATTACAACGCACATTTTTTACGTCTGCCATTTTGTTTACGTACAGTTACTTTAGTATGTGATTTATCCACGCATGAGATATTGTGTACGTTAAATGTTTATACATTGTAAAATAATATAGATCATCATCATCCTCTTAGCGTTATCCCAGTTTCAATCTGGGGTCCGCTTTCTAGTCTAACCGGATTTGGCTGAATATTAGCTTTTCCACAGAGCGACTGCCTGTCTGACCTCCGCAACCCGAAGGGATAGCGATATTCAATGGTTTAGACTAGTGTCAGTTTATTTAGAAGGTACTGACACCCTGTAACGACTGTCAAAGATCTTCATGACAACCGGGACCGACGGCTTAAGGTGCTCTCCGAGGCACGGGACAAGCGATAATTAATAATTCAATACGCACATAACTCCGAAAAGTCATTGGTGCGCGCCGTGGATTCGAACCCGATACCCTCTGCATGGCAGTCTGTTGATATCTTCACTCGGCTATCGCTGCCTTCAATGCACATGCATTTAAAATAATAATGTAAAATAATATAGATAATTAATAAAATTTTCTTGTTGGGTATGCGGAAAATGAAGAGATCGCGTATCCTTATTTATGCAAGATAAAAATTTGCAATGTCTCACAGCACACGTCGCATACGTTTTTATGTATATATAAAGCTAATAAAAAGGTAACAAACAAAAAATAACCACGCGCCAGCCCCCAAAAATATGTCTAGAATAACTGAACACGGCGACACGATTATTCGGGCTCGCTCTTCCCCTACGATAGACCTGTCTAGATACGTTCGTCTAAGGACTATGGATTATTAGACCGTGATAATTATAAAGCTGAAGACTTTATAAGTTTGGTTGAATACAATAATCCCTGGAACTACCAGTCCGATTGCCATCATTAGTTTTGCACTGTACATCATTATAGTATTTGTATTCATCGTGTTAGGCTGTGAAACATTATGAGATATGACCTACAGGACCAGCGCACTAACTGTGATGGTGTGTTATTTGAATTCAGAATATGACAGCAAAATTAATATTGTAGATCCCCATAGGCGCGGTCAATGCCTCTAAGAGACACAGTTTATTGAGCGTGTTTAGCGCTTGAGACTTTACAGATATTTATAATTATATTTTAGTACACAATCAGACTCTAAAAGCTATTTTTGTATAACAAAGAAGTGTTGTATCGTGTTGGGGTCGCACCATTCGCATCCACAATTTTCAGGGTGTTGAAATGCATTTGCAAAATATTTTCAGGGGTGAATATACTACTATAACTGAATACAAATACATGAAAACATAACTCACCAAATCGTAATTATTTTCGTAATCATAACTTTAAAAATCAGCTCGGTGTACTGACCGCCGCAGCTCAGCTGATCCCCACGAGCTTGCATTGCAGGTACCTAACACACACAAGCACACGTACCTACCGTGCAGTCTTATTCTGCACCAGTTAACAGTTTATTTTGAGACTCAATTGTTCTAACTATATTTGTTCAAAATGCAGTTTCGATCTAATGTCAGTGTCATACTCATGTCACAAATGGTATTCTCCTAAATAAACTGATATTGGAATGTTATCGTGACTAGATCGTTAATTGAAGAATATCATCATCATCATCATCGTTCTAGCATACCGTGGATTCGAACCCGATACCCTCTGAATAGCAGTCCGTTGGTATCTCCAGTAGGCTATCGCTGCCTGTTGTTAATTAAACAATAGAAGTCAAATTAGATGATAATGACATTTAAATTAGAAGAATACCAGTTCTGAGTCAATTTAAAATCTAATCTCATTTCGATCAAAATATAATTTCAATGTCATATAAAATACAAGAATTTTGGCCTTCTTATTTACTATCTAAGTAACATTTTATAAAAAGAGGGATTTATATCATCGCACACTGTGTGAAATAATTTTAGGTGAATATACATTGTATAATTACAATATTTTGTAAATGCTAATCAACATATTGTATATTTTTTTCTTTCTTTTAATTAATTAAGTATTTTCTTTTACCAGACTCTTTTGGTTTTGTATTTAGTGTTAATTGTGGGTTTTCATGCATTAATAACGAAATAGATGTATATTTGAAATGTGACAAATTATGTAGATGACAATTATAAATTATTTCTATCATATAATAAAACTGCGCCAAATTATTATAAATAGTCGTTGTTATCCTGAGGAACATCATCCTACTAAACAAATATGTAATATCTATCATTATTTGATACCTTTAAATGCATGTGCATTGAAAATAATTAATTTGAATAAGTACTTTCATATCATAATCGACGTATTACATAAACGAATACTGTTCATGTATGGCAATAAGGATCAAGATTATTATTCCACGCGATACCGTCATAGTGCGCACGGGTCTCGCATGCGCGGTGCGCGGGCGACCGCGGTACTATAAAAACCTAAACTCGAGCCGCCGCTCGAGGCGTATACGCTCTTAGGCTGGTTTCAGGGTGACGCGCGCGGCACGCGCCGTCGGCCAGCGCGTCTCAACAGCGCGTTTGGTGCGCGGACCACGGTGAAACGAGTTCGCGTTTCTCATTGCAATGTATGCGCGCTTCAGCAGCGCGGCCGGCGCGCGCGTCTCACACGCGGCGCGTTTGAACTGCGTGACTATGAAACGCTACTACTAATCTAGTGTAATTGTAAGCGTGCGCGTGTGGCCGGCGCCGGTCAAACGCGTGACTCTGAAACCAGCCTTAAACGGAAACGAGCGCTGCGGCTTGTGGTTGTGACTGCACAGTCGTATATACGTGCGCTATAGTGAACGAATACCTCAATGTGTCTCCGCCGGATTTGCGGCAGGTCATTCACATCAGATTTTTCGTTTGAAGGCAGAATAGTTTAGGTTGGCTTTGAATCAAATGTTTTTTTTGTGTGGTTTTATTTGTAGATCCAAATGTAGGCAAATAGGTAACAAATTATTCATAGATGTTGTAAAGTTGTCCAGTTTGACCACCCTCTAATAAGCTAAAGAGCTATGGCAGATTTTTAGTTCAGTGCACTAAAAGCATCTTAAAAACTCATTACAACCAAAATTCATCAAAAAAATTAATACGATTTTCTATATTTTAGTCTAATTTAGATAAGGCTAGGTAAAAAAGTATAAAATTAAAAATAGCTATTATGTTAATTGACTGCCGGCTTTTCGTAATGGCCATTTCTTTGGTTTGTCAGAAAGGCACAAGGTTGCCAGAGTAAATAGGTAATTATTTTTCTAAGATAGAATCATGAATGTTTTTTTTATAGATTAAGAGATTTAAATAGTTATTAATATTAATAATACTATTTTTTTGCTTGTTACGTTTATTTCTATGCGGATTTTAAATCAAGTACAGTATTAATAACTTCTTTCGACATTTAAAGTAAAACTGGGCGCTGGCTAAAAGATGGCCATTCAGAGCTATAAAAAAATGCAACATGACATTTGACATTTCGATTTTTTTCATCTCGCTGTCGCCCGCGCTTGTTTGTTTGTGTTCTGAGTGTTTTCGCTGCTTTTCCCCTGTTTTCAGTATTATTTTTGACCCGGATTGCCCAAGGACTCTGTTTTCGCTTCTTGTTATATGACTCAAACTGTTTATGGACTCTGATATTGCCTCTTTGTGACTTGTGCGTGCTTAAGGATTCCGATACTGCCCTGTTTCTTGGATATTGTTTTGTACCCGGTTTCTACAGCCAAAACGAGTGTTCGTGGTCGTGGCCACGGCAGTTGAAGCCCGTAGGGAACATAATATAGAAACAACTGAATATAATCTCAGAGGCAGTGATGACGCTATTTTAATAAGAGGTAGAATAAAATGAAGACACATAAGTCGGAAACAATATTATGTTTATGTTTTGATTGAAAATATATACCTGAACGAATAGGAATCACTGAATATTGCTGTAGTTGCCTCGTTGGTCGGCGTACGCTAGGATGTTGCGCTCATGTAATGGTCATCGTTTGGTATTTGGGATGGGCTAGACATCAACAAAATATCTTTGCACCAGCTGCCATTTTAGATAATGTGCTAGTTATAGAGGATGATGAATAATAAAATATTGTAAAATGAAATCTTGTGTTTTTACTATTCACCAAACCTTTGTCATACATTAGGGAACCTGAAACATCTTTTTATCCTTGGTAATCTTATGTAAGTAACACGTTAAGAAACCGTCGTCGGCTCACTATTTTACACGACTGCCTAAAAAAGTAGTGTAAGTATTGCTTTTTTTAAAATCATAAATCATATTTAATTTATTCATGATCATGCACCATGAAATAAAAATATACATACGGTTATCCGCACTAGGCTTCGTCAAAATGTCACAGAGAATTGCAATGTGAAATGTATGTGAGTTTCTTTATTCCGCCGTAACTTCTAAATGGCTGAACCGATTTCGGTGAGTGGGCTATTGTTGGAATCCTCACGTGACATAGGCTATATATTTTTTGGGAAATCAGTCGTGTTTTATTTTTCTTTGAAAAAAACGGTCAGTATGTAAATAAATAGTCAATATTGATAACATATGTTTAAAGCTGCATAAGAGCATCTGACTTTAACGACTGATATCTATGTATGTCATGATAACAGACTGGTCTCTCTATGCACAGAGGAGCTTAAGACAAATCCAAGTGGTGCCCACACCTGGGGTTGCTTAACTTGCGTAATCGTTAATAATGTTTACTATTGGGCATAAATATTATTATGCTATCGAGCTCCTTCTGTTTTATATACCAATAAATTATTATTTGATGCAGCAATATACTAAATAGATGGTTATTAATGACATAACCTATAAAACTTCTAAGCATAATAACTCAAAAACCTGGCCTCCTACAGTTACGATTTTTTTACCTTTAGAATCAGCAAAATATATTCTATCAAACAAGGTATATTTCATTTGTAGATGCTAAATTTGGTGATTAACTAAAATGATGTATGGAAAGCTGCCATAGCTCTTTGTTTCTCGGAAAATAAAATCACGAATATTGTTCTGTTTATTTTTCCTGAATCATAAAACCCGACAACAGTACCCTGTTGTCGGGTTTTATATACACAAATAAAGAGTACTTTGACTTACCAGTCAAAGTGTTCTTTATTTGTGTTTCAATATTTGTCTACTTTTGAAACCAAAGTAAAACTACATTTCGTTAAAACTAGTTTTTTTTTTTTATTGATTGCCGAAACTACTAGGTTCTACAAGCATATATTATAATAATTTATTGAAATCTAAGTAGTAGCTCCGCTTGACGTACAAATTAATTAAAAAACGAAGGAACTGTTTATTTACATAGGTACATAAAAAAGAAATAAGTACAAAAAGGGGGCAAAATACAAAGTACAGACAGGTTTAGGCATCGTAGAATTCCTCCGCATCGCTGTCTATTGGTAACGTGCCTAAAAGGCTGGCAGCATTGCCACGCTGGATGGCAATGCTGATACGCTGGCCGAAATACAGCCCAGCCTTCTGGTCACGTGAAGCGTCGATTAATCGTTTGGCGATTTCTCTGTACAAAGTACGAGCGCTCGGACCCCATGGACCAAGCGTCTCCACCCCAAACGGCTCAAATACGTAATTACCCATTAAATTACCGTATTTTCGCCGCTTGAGGGATTCTGCGCTTGCAGCAGCAGCGCCGGCACAGCTGGCTGTAAATAAACAGTTCCTTCGTTTTTTAATTAATTTGTACGTCAAGCGGAGCTACTACTTAGATTTCAATAAACTAGCTTAATTTAAAGAGCATCTGTCATTTTTCTCCAAAAAAATATTAAAATGCATACACCGCGGCCATTAATAAAACAAAGACATGCCAGGTCATCCAAAGGTTTGCAGAGTAGAGCGACAGCTACCTCGTATTCGCGATGTCATGCACACTGTTCGCTGCCAAGTGCCAACTCAGTAACACGACACATTATTTTTTACTCCGAAAAAGGCCGAGTAAAATTTTTGCTGATTTTTAGTTTAAAATACGAATTTTAAATTATATTTTTGACGGTGTCTCTTGACGTGTGGACGTTGGATTTTGCGTTTAAATGTTACTTAATGCAGAATTAAAATAAATTCGCAGTAAAGTATTGTATAATTTTAACTCTAGCAATGGTTTCACGTTGTATAATTATGTCGGAAATGAAATATTCACCAAAAATATCACTTTATTCCCAAAATAATTTACTGAGGCTTGAATTTTCAATCGTCAGAAAGCTTTTACTCGAAAATCAAATGTTACCCTGCTAATTGTGAAAGTAAATCAGTTGTTATTCTTTATTAAAAACTGAAAAATCGTATTCGTAATTGTAGGATTGTTGCCTAGCTCAGATGCAAGATAACAAGACTAATTTGAGGTTGTGCATGCTTTGACATTGAAATTTGGTTTGACATTGCAACCACGCTCTGCTATCAGAAAATATGTTCTAGAGTTACTCTAGACAGGTGGGAATTGTTGCAGAAGGCAGTGGAAGCTAATTTACACCCACTTGACCAGGGCTGACATATATTGACTGATTTACTCAGCGCTTAAAATCAAATACAATATGTACAGTTACCTTGATCCTCACTGGTGTCAGCCCTGGAGCCAAGCTAGATAAACACACAAAACCAATGTGGCCACAATAAATTGAATTATATGTCTACTTAGCTGCCATACTCCCAACGTCATGTCTTCAAGACACGAGGCACGATCTCACATAATTCACAATCTTACAAAATGTCAATAGTTCCAATATAATATCACAAAGTTATCATCAAGGGCTGACAACATTCACAGCACATAGCGGCAATTTTACAAAGATTCTAGCAACATTAACAGGTTTCAAAAAAAATACAATGACTTGTCAGTTCTTACAAATATGACCAGTGTCAAATTCTCGTTCTATACTAATTATCATAGACAATATATCTATTTCAAACAATAGTTATATAGTCTTGCGGTAGTACTTTGTTACGCCAAAACGATAAATAAACGCCAATTTCCACATCCACAGTTAAATATAACTCAAGCTCAATATTGTACACGTATGGTCGTGTAGCTAAATTGGGTGAGTATCAATGAAACTGCAGATGTCCAAAGTACGTGCGTTTATTGTAGTGCACCAATTGATACTAATTATATTCATTACACACATTGTTTATATAGGTAAAGATACGATACAAGGTAGGCACAGTACACTCCCCTTTATAAAAAAAAGTTATATAAAATAAAAGTAATTATTCGTCTACGCAATACATAAAAATAAAAACAGTTACATAAAATAAAAATCATTAAATCTAAACCTAGCTCGGTTACACAGGTTACCTACATTGTTATTATAGGGTGTTCGGTAACATAATAATACACGGTCTGTATTGTAAACATACAGCTAAGTACTACCACTATAAACGCTATTCATATTCCGATAAACTATTCGATACCGTATAGTAACCGTTATCACTTTATCACTCTTTGTTTGTTTTTACACTATCACTAAACTATCACTACACTATGACGCGCTGTGGTGGGCGGCTGTCAGAGCCCGGCTCACCAGCCCGCGGTTCGTTTCTCGGAAACTCCAGCAGTTCCCGACGCAGGTATCGCGCGTACCCGGTCTTACAATAACGCCACATAACGTATAATATAGCCATCAGGATACATGCTATTATAATTAGCAGGTATGTCTCGTGTCGCATATATACGAATGCTTGCAACTCTGTTTGCGCAGTCACACCAAGTTAGTTACTTCAGTTAAGTTACCCATTAGACTTACCCGTGTTAAACGATTTTAAACTTTCACAAATTGTCTTATCGTCACGATTAGCACCACGTCACAGTACTTGCAACTGCCCCTGCCTACGTTTGACCGGCTTACATTGACCCCGGCTATGTACATCCGTACATTAGGGTAGTTTCCAGGGTCAAAATAATTTTATTTACTCCGTATTTTAGAATATAAAAAAATATTGGTCACATATTTTTTCCTTTTTCGCTTAAATAAAAAATAACAAAGATATAGCCCATTAAAGTTACGTGTGACGTCATCTAGTGCGAAAAAATGCAGCACGGCGTGACTTTAGACGTAACTTTAATGAGCTATATCTTGGTCATTTTTGGCTTAATTTACAAATAAAAAAATACGTATCGCTTATTTTTGAATAATCTAAAGGACGGACTTATATTTTTTTTTTGTCAACTAGCCTGTAAGTAGGTACCTACATTAGGCTTTACAACTCCCACCTAAAACACGCGAGTTAAACAAGACTATAATTGTACCTCGAGTCAGTCGTTAATGTTATGCCTGTTATGCATACACGTAGAGCCTTTTGCTTTGATATAAAACAATTGCTTGGTTATATTCCTTATATGACGTCATATGTATGAATGGGTTTGTTTCAAGATGCGTCTTATATACCTGTAGCTAGAATGTCTCGTTTGCCACGCAAGCACTTTATACAGTCATGTAGATCATTAATACCATTCCAGAAACGGACTCAACGCGTAGCCAACAAAATCCATGCGCCTATTGATTGCAATTAAACCTTTTTGATGATATTATTATTATTTGTAAAGTTCCCCGCGACACATTTATTTAATCCTAGTGCAGGAGGTATATTAAAAACAAATACTGTGCTATCGAGCAATCTGTATACATAAATTGAGTCAAATTTCATCTTCATCAACTTCCCCTATAATTTGTCTCACTGCTGGGCACAGGCCTCTTTTCATTACGAGAAGATTAAGGCCATAGTCCACGACGCTGGCTAAGTGCAAGTTGGCAGACTAACTAATTTATTGCATCATAATTCAGCAGCCTATGCTTCAAATGTACAATGTAAGACGAGTACAAAAAATTGCTGCTTTTACATTAATATTATTTGTCGAAACCTAATTATAATTGCATCCACAAACAATAGTTGACCATAACACATTACGTATAAAAAATATCTTCACTTACTATAAGGCACTCCTAGAGTAGTAAAAGTTGTGCTATTGTGTTATTATTTTAAAGTGTAAGATAGTCAGTCGAACCCTGACGCCAGCGTTCCATTCACGTTTTAAGGCATTCTTCACTTCTATAGAAACGGTCGTTCATAAAGAACCGCCATTAGTAGTTGAATAAAGTTATTCAGCTGTGACCGAGGCACTAAACTACGTAGCTTCCTATAGGTATTGTATGAAACAAGCCACTGTTTGTGCTAAAGGCACCTACAACGGGTAGTTTTATTATCGTACAAGTTTCCACCAGCGTTTTATTTGCCTGTTTGGGACACCGACTGAATTTTAAACTTTCCCGATTTGTATACATCATTCAAAATAAATTAGCGGGTCTTAATCGCGTACAATTAATTTATTTAAGGTATAAATACCTATTTGTTTGGACCAAACCACTGGAAAGAACTGCATCAACCACAAGTCTTATCCACCGATCGTCACTATTACTCCAGGATAGTACGTGAAGCGGTAGAAATCAAGAAATATAACAATTTCAACCGGGTGGATGGATATAGATTATCGGCTACTTGGAATCCAGTCATCAACAAATGTAAACACCGCCGCAGTGATAAATCTCAACAGTGTGTAGACGTCATTAGTCTAGTGTGTCGGAGTACCGACAGTGCGAACTTAAATAAAGACCAATTGAGGGTAGGTGCCGAAACCCACATTTCCACAAGACGGCGCTGAGCTCTCATCAGTCTCTCCGCGACCACGGTTGGTGCAAGACGAGCGAAACGTCGGAAACAAATAGGTATTTATACCTTAAATAAATTAATTGTACGCGATTAAGACCCGCTAATTTATTTTGTACACCGACTGAAGTTTACGCTTAAGTTTGCAGCTATCAAGACTCACAGTGAGCAAATATGTACGCCTGGCAGTCTTTATTTGCTGTCGGAGGCAAAGGCTCAAAGCATGATACTCTAAGGCTACCTGTGAAGATAACACAATTCTAGTCTATTGGCTGTCTTGCCCTAATAGTCTAAATTCTGTGCCGATGAAATACATTCAAACTTTCTACCGTGAGGAATGATGGATACTTTTTGACTACATGTATGGCGTAGTAATTACATGGTCGCCTTTTTACTGTGTGTTCACAACGCTGTACTTTTAGTCCGTTGATGGGATGTTTATAAGATACTTCACACTCAGGTATTTCTACAAATGCGTGAGTCGTCTTTCTTAAAAAGAAAGGGGGGAAAAGGTACAATTTGGTGACTAAGGACATTTTAGAATTGGACATTTTATAATCTAATGACGGCATTTTGCGAGCAGGATACTTCGAGTCAGCCCTTATCAATTGCGTTCAAAATTGAAGTCCCTAAGGTGCCTTAACTAGAGATATTGCCGCTAACTTGTCTATTAATATTCGATGTAGCTGTTCCGAGAGGTGTCAACACAAAATCAGTACTTGGAAGCATTGTATTGATCCGAATATTTATGGCAATATTATCAATCTTCGATATCATATAGTTAGTCATATTGTAAATTAAATTTTACGGTGCATTTTACGCAAATAAGCTGAATTGAATTGCATCGACATGAATTGTCAATTTGATAAATTACGTGGCCCGAAATCAATAAACTATAGAGTTTATTTTAACAGGTCTCGGTACAATTATAATGCACTATGTTGCGGTTAAGTTTATGAACATTGCCAGATACGAACTAAGTCCGGAGCGTGCCTTTATTTTCTCATAACATAATATCATAAACTTAACGCAGTGTATCGATAACGGTTGAGATATTACTCAGGCAAAATCTGAGCAAAACCAACTATACCTATTTTTTAGAATTGGCCTTGTGTAGTATTTGCAGTAAAGTTAATTAATAATTATACTCAATAATAATTAAATGCCTTTAACAGATTTGGTTTATTAAAATAATAAAAGATTAATTTACAACATGCTTGTAGTAACTCCAAGGACTGAAGATGCAAAATGAACAAACAAATACCTGCCAGATTCTGCAATACTAGGCTAAGAACCCAAAGCACGAATGCAATAAACATGTTCATACAAGGGTTAAGGATTTTTTTAATATCATATCGACCCACGCACTCTGACATATTAAAGAATATAATTAAGTGTAATCTAGTGAATGGCTAGACAATGCATAGCCTTAAATAAATTGAGAAATTTAATAAGTATTAAAACCTTACCTAACATTCCCTTTAATATTTGCTATCCACATACCGACAACGAAATAAAAATCACAAATACTACGTACTAATAAGGCAACATAATCTGCCATCATGCACTCTTTACTCTATGTGCAAAACTAGTAATGAACGTTATTGCAATCTTTCTATACACACTGCTCTAACTAGAGGGTCCGTTTCAAGTTCTTTGTAACTGTGTCCAATATTATAACCGGCTTTTATTGAAAGCCATATTTATTCACTATATTTCGTAAATATTTATGATGCATAATTATTTAATATTTGGGTCGGACATTCTCGAAGTATTTATTGCGTCACGATAGTAAAATATTAAGTGGGAAGGGGTTATCGACTGGTGAATTATAATACCTCCAGTCAACAATTTTCTGGGGTTCTAAAATATTGTAAAATATGCATAGGCTGTGGTAAAAAGGTAATCTGAATAAGTAAAGATTTGCTGGTTTTTAAATAACTGAGTACAATCTTTGAAAACCAACATGTTTGTTGTATTTCATTACGAATCGTTATTGTTAGCGATAGAGATCCAATTCTCATATTTGCCTCTCGTCAATGATGTCTATTTCTTCTAAGGAAGGGTACTTTAACCATTACAGGAAGCGATTTATACTTGAACCGGAGTATATTATTGTTGTTTTACGGTATACTATCGATTACAACTAATTTTCATTTACATTTACAGTTTTTGATTGATGTTGTTTTCGATAAACCAAGCCTTTTCTTCTTCTTCATTGTGTCAGTGGTTCAGATTTTCTGTTGCCAAAAGTTGGCTACGGTGACGGCAATACAGACGACTTAACCAAGTCCTTAAGTTCGCACAATTGAAAGTTTGAATATCTATTTCCAAAATGATAATTTCCAAAATGTATCATTTTCACATATTCATAGTTTGCCCGTTTTTGATATTTCAGATTTAAACTTCTAGTTTAAAGCTGATGAATATGAATTAGAGCTTAATATCAAATTAAGATACGGCAGGAGACAGCTCGCTTGACGCCTTTCTCATAAAAAATACAAGGTGTACTCGAAGTTAAATGCAACTTTAGGTACATGATTGCTTGCAATGTAACTAAGAACTATTATTATGCATGTCAAATGAAGAAAATCATAACCAATGTTAAACTAATGCGCCTTTGTGGCACAGACAAATATACTCCTTTGACATCTAGATCAGAACAAATGAACAATGGTAAATGCAGTTAGTCGATGATTGAGTTGTCTAGAAGGACTCTTACTTTATGTTTATTTTAAACTACAAGTTGCCCGTAGCTATGCCGGCACAATTCGTTTTTTATTTAAAAGTTTCATCGAAATTGCCCGATCTGGTGAAAATTTTGAACAATCCCTTCTTAATGCACCCCTTCGATCCCCAAGGAATATTCATCCCATACTACAGCTCTTTGCATCTAGAAGTTTTAGCTGAGCATCGTCTGTCAGTTAGTATCGCAAGAATTTTTTTTTGAGCCAGTATTTGCCCGAATAGTGTTTACTCAGACCTTGATAATTGTTATAGAAGCTTCTTGTAGCTTTATTTTACTAATTCTTTTCGGGAAAACACTGACTAAAAATATGCGGTGTACAATATATAATGTATGTGAATGCAATGTTGGTCCTGTGACGATAAGACTTTTCTAAAAAGACAGAAAATACTTACTTAAATTGAATGTAAATCATTTAATTCAGAGCCTTACCATCTAAAGCCTTTTAATCAGTATGAAAGTATTTTTAATAGGTACTAGCAGGCGACGCAGACGAGTTAATTATCGCTTGCTCAGTGCCACGTAAAACACGCTAAAACGTCGATTCTGGCTATCATAAAGATTTAACAAAAGTCAAAGAACTTCAAAATAAAATGACACTACTCTAATCCACGGAAAATAGCTATCCTTTTGGGTTGTGGCGGTCAGACATACACATTCGGGTTGCAAATAGAATAGCGCTAGGAGGTTGATGACTAGCAGACGACGTTATACATTAATTTTGTATAATATATGTGCAATAGGTTACATTTAATTAAAATATAAAAATCTTTTTAATTTAGGTACTGTGAACTGACATGTTATTTGGGATTTAATTTTGATTTATATAGACTACCACTCTAGAGAATTAATAATTTACAAATAAACAATAATTTTCAGTTGTTATCTACTTTATATATTATGTATGTATAAAGAATTAAGATAGTTTGACTTCCTTACAGTCTATCAATCACTGAATTCCATTCACATTTAGTAGCAGTTTTTCATACACTTGGCCCCTGTCGAAAACCTGGCTGGAAATATGGTTAGCCGTGATATATGGTAATTAGGCTACCGGCTGAAAGTCAGTTATATGACTTACTTGGCCTTAGGCATCGGGTGAAAATGGTTAATCTATTTACTTAGACTTTGACTGGCAGATGCCGCTCCAGGTATTAAAAGCTTGAACAAATTAATAAATACAAACATAATTAAATGCATATTAATCAACTATACAATGTTATAAATTATTTATGTTGCCAAAACAATTGGTTTTCAAATTAATATCAAATTAGCGACTAAGTACTTTATATACTAAAGATATTAAATTAAAATAAGTAACTTTCAAGTCTTATTAAGACTTAGAGACTTTGAGAATGGAAATAAGTTTTATTTTGGTTTACTATCACTGAAGGCATCTTAGAGCTGTCTAACAAAGTTAATATAACATCAGACGAGTGACGAAAATTAACTTTAACTCTGTTACTTCATATTCTAATATTGTCTTGTAGAGAAAAAAAAAACAATGTGCATAAATTGTCCTTATATACTTGTACGTATCTTCTATAACATATTTTAGCTCTAGTATCACTCAGTGTGGATACTGCACTGGTTTTTGAACAGAACAGAGAATAAGTTCTACTTAAAGAGTTACTTTTAGGCTTCCGTACCTGACAAGGTCAAAAAAGGAACCCTTATAAGATCACTTTCTTGTCCGTCTGTCTGTCTGTCCGTGTGTCACCACCGATTTTCTCAGGAACGGGTGGACCTAGCAAATTGAAATTTATACCAGATACTGAGGTCTATGGTTCCTATTAGGTGTATAAAAATCAGGCTCCTGGGTCAACCCGATAAAAAGATATGGTCAAAATTAGATTTTTGCGAAAACATGTAAGTATCAAAATTAACCTTAATTTTCAACATTTTTTAATTTTCGGAATTTGTGCTGTAAGACCTTGGTTTTAACCAAAATTGACAATTCTAGGTCAACCGTAAGTACCCTATAGGTCTTGGGTCGAAAACCTATATGGTAGTTCCCGTTGAATCACGAAATTTGGCCAAAAGCAGGGTGTTACAGCACAAATAAAGGAAAAATTACAAAAAAAATAAAAAAGTGGAAAATTTAAGGGTGTCCCCATACATACATAGTAGACTCCATTTAAGATAGTCCTCTAAGTTGTATGGGCGCTCATACTGATTTAGAGGACTAGCGTAATTAGCACCAACCTCAAATAAGTTAAAATGCGTACGGAACACTCGGTGCGCGGGTCAGACTCGCACTTGCCCGATTTTTTTTGCGAGGGTCAACTATCGTACTCGCAAGAAATTTTGCGTGCCCGTTGGGCAATAGGCTGGCCCCTATTACGTGGGACTTACAAATTCATGGCGAGATGTGGGTGTAATGTTACACGTCTGCCTACCCATACGGGGATACAGGCGTGAATCTATAAAAAAAAATACTTTCTTAAAACGTTCATTTTCGTAGTAAACAATATTGTAACGTTATACCAGTCGCGACCAATACTTTTGCTGTGGAGCCTAAGATTTGATTGATTAGGACCCGGGTCCTATGCCCAGGGGCATGATATTTGATTAAATTAACATTAAAATCTGTGTATCATCAAGAGGTTATGTAATTATATCAGACTAGTGGACGCCAGCAGCTACGCCTGCATATTTTTTAATTTACCCGTTTTGGCGGATCCCGTGGGAATTTCGGAAAATCCCTTTTTAGTGCACCTCTACGGTCCCCAAGGAACATACATGCCAAATTTCAGCTTCCTGCGCCCAATAGCTTCGGCTGTAGCGTGTCTGTCAGGCAGTCAGTAACGCAAGGATTTTATATATTAAGATATTTATGTTGCGGTCATAGCAAATGCTTACCAGATAGTGGCGATTCGAAACATTTGCTTTAAAAGTACCTAATAAATAGCACTTGACAAAATCCAGGACTGAAAGATAATTTTTCCCTTGGAGCATAATTTTTTTTATACTGTACTGGTTTATGGACCTTTGAACATCACTGAACATATGGTGTTCAGTGCTGCGCAATTTTGATATATCAAAGTTGCATAATTTCGATAGTATAACAAGTTAGGCTGCTAATTAAATAAAAGACGACAAATTCAAGGACCTTTCTCAGATTTTGCGCATCAGTCTCAGTTACTGTATAAAAAAAACAAATAAGAAAATAGTAGTAGTAAAAACAACACTTGTAACGTTAGACTTATTATACTAACTACCTATATCTTTTGTAAAATAAAGAATGATAGTTAAGTTTTCTGTTCCTATGGCCTTGGGTAAGAGCATGTGTTTCAATCTTGGTTGCCAACAATTCTTAAATTATTAACTTTGCAATACATTCTTCATATCTTCTCCAGACAAATATTCTCTAACATAACAGCAGCTGCGTCCAAAGCCATTTCGTAACACAGATGCCTTTTTGTAAATGAAAGACTGCAGACTGTTGTGTTGTATTAATAGTTCATTGATCCGTACTTACGTCGGCGTTCTGTCGGAAATGCATGTGCAGTTGCTCTGAGATGGAATAGGCTCGGATGTGATACGGGCTGTCTGTAAAGCTTCCGTGCGTTCTCTGTTTACGTCCCGGTGTGGGTTTGTGTTGTAAATGCATGTTTATTTACGTGATGCACTCATAACTGCATATAACTAATAGCTATAGTTTGAATTACTGATGATATTTGTAATTGGACATTATAAATTGAAAGATTTCTGTTATACTATACTTATGCTTTATTAAAAGTATCAGACATTTTTGCACATTTTAATGTCGTATTCATATTTTAGTATATTCTGATAATATTCATAAATAATATGTTGAATATTATAATAAGTCTGTAGCAGTGTAAGAGTTCGCAATGGTTTTAATAATAACTATATCAAAGACACTAAGACCCTTCTACAGTATAAAATGTGTTAATAAATGCAAAGCAATATGCATAAATACATATTAATGAAAGAACTGATAAAAACTGATATAAAATATACAGAGAATCTTGTCTTCTATCATAGTATAAACACAATGATAGTAAACAGAAAATTCTATAAAAATACACTTTATGAAAGATGTCTTGTATCTTTTTCGCAGCGAGTTAGAATTTTCGGCTAGGAAAAATGCATACAATAAATTTATATATCTATCTATATCGCAGCAAGCTATGTTTAGTTATATCGGGCTTTGCCTATATAAAATTTCTCGCACATAAGTTCCGTATTTTAGATGCTCTATAATTTCATCTTTGATATTATTTTTCGTTTCACTATAGGTGAATTGCTATAAACTTCTTCTCGATAGTTTTTGGGACGCTGAGTGGGTGATGGTTTCGGCTACATACGACACGGTGTACTGACAATATCTTGAGAGTTATTTGCTCAACATTAGGCTGCAATGATAACAATTTAATAAACAATTAATTCAGATAGTAAAAATGTTTATGAAACGTCAATTGGTACCTAGTTAAATAAAAGTTTGAAATGTATAAGAATATGTAATTACAAGGACAAGGAATCAAAGTTATGATGTCCATTGGGCCAGCCAGATTGTGGAGTGGTAGCCACACACCACATAACGCAGCAGTGGTAGACTTCCGCAAGGTAGACCGACAATCTTGTTAAGATCATGGGAACAGGGTTGGATACGATCTATGAATTGGTGATTGCCTATATTCAGCAGTGGGCAGGCCTTGACTGGTGTACAAGTTAGGACCTAACCTTCGATAGCTCTTAAGTATAGCCCTAAGCTTGCCCTTACCTAAACCTAGACTTATCCTAATTTAAGCCTACTGGTTCCTATATCTAGCCTAACCTACCTACGATAAACCTATCCCTATTTTAGCTCTAATCTAACGCCTATCCTACGTATTATGTAGTAAACCTAGGTGTCCTATGAACTATTCCTACAACCTATCTAATTCCTACAAAGGCGTCGTTGTTGTGGTCCCTAAACCCTAATGTCCCTATCCCCCTAGCCCTACTATATCGTATTTTATAAATACTTATATATAATAGTCCAGGATATCTGCCACCGGGAGACCTAAGACGACAGACGGAATTGGGTAGGATTTAGGGGTGGTGGAAATGGTTTTCTCACTGCCGGTCGAGCAGACTCACAAGACCGATCAGGGTGACGGCTAAAGGTGTCTTGGCCGCAGTGAGAGGTTTGGGAAGGGTAATGAGTCAAAGTCAGGAGTGAACAAATGACTGATTTATTTCTTAAAATTATTGTCTTATATACTAAACTTATTCTATATACACATACACACGTATTTAGTTGTGTGCCGTCGGTGTATTGCGCCGATGCAGCATCTTTGAGCCGACCGCCGTACGTGATAAGTTAGTTGATCTTAAAATATCACGCATCTTCCTCGGTGATAAGTTGGATGTGTGTTGGAATGCCAATGTCATGTTCATGTTTGAACAACTGGAATGATAAAACATAATAATTAAGGAAATTTCAGTTGAAAAAGTAGAATTTGTTTGAACTTTCTTCATTAGTTTCAGCCGTATTACAGAAATTGACAGTGTTTGCCATCAAACAGTAACGTAAGAACCGCTACCGCCACGGGTCTCGCTACCCATCAAGAGGACCAAGTTTACGACAACCCAACTATACCGTTTTTTCACATAGTCCTTCTAAAATATTTTTGTATATTACGGTCTAGTATTTCTACTAAAATACTTTGCAATACGTCTAGCAATTTAGCAACATAAAAAAGACCACCAATAGAAATATTCATAAAAACTTTATATCTATTTCCCCTATCCTTTCTATGTTATCTCATATATGCTACAGCATATCTTACTATAGAAAAAGTAAAATATGATGCAACTTACATATATAAAAAGCATTTCAGTGTATAAAAAACATAATTGAGTACATTACCTATTCTACACGCCTACGAAATGTGATGCTACGAACGTAGCGTCGCATTTCGCAACGCTATGCGATGCCCCATAAAAACATTGTCAAACTGCGACAACATACGATAAATACAGGAACTGTTGCTATTTTATATTCCCGTAACCTGTCATTATTATACATAATTTCATCACGTCACTTCTCATTCTCACATTTGTCGCTTACATAGGAGATTACACGTACACATACTAACCCCTCTTGTGTGAGAAACGATACAAAACCACAGAGACAATACGGTCACCCGTTTTCGCACATAATGATCCATCGGCATTCCGCTCCGATTCATTTATTATAACACGATTAGTCAACGACGGTACGATGCGAAGACTGGCAGTGCGAGCGCGGTTGTCATGAAATTAAACGGAAATCGACCGCTGCGGCTTGTGGTTGTGACTGCACAGTCGTATATACGAGCGCTATAGTGAACGAATACCTCAATGTGTCTCCGCCGGATTTGCGGCAGGTCATTCACATCAGATTTTTCGTTTGAACGAAGAATAGTGTAGGATGGCTTTGAATCAAATGTTTTTGTGTGTTATTATTAATTTGTTGTTTCAAATATGGGCAAATAGGTAACAAAATATTTATAGATGTTGTAAAGTCTTAGTTTGCTTTTACATTTTATGAGGTCTAGATTGACCACCCTCTGATAAGCTAAATTTATGTTAGTCGGAAAATAAAATCACGAATATTGTTCTGTTTCTTTAGCATATAGGTACACCGTGAGTGTTTACTCAGCCCATAATTGATATAGAAACTTCCTTTCGACTTTTCTTTTACTACTAATACTTTCCGGTAAAACACTGACTTAAAATACGCGATGTTGGTTTTGTGAGGAAACTGTGATTTCTAATACATTGCAGACAGTTAATACTTAGGTACTTACATGGAATGTAAATAATTTGATTCATTAAAGTGGGCTTGGAGCCCACGCGGAGCGACCCCTCCTGGATCCCTCTTAGCTTCACCGCGGGTGACCAATCCACGGTTACTGAGCCCCCCCACCACGACAAGGTGGAGATCCCACGGGGGGGGGGGAGATTTTGACCCTAGAGAATTAATAATTAAATGATAATTTTGATTGGTTACCTATCTATTTTATATGTCGAGGAATAACAATATATAATTATTTGACTGCATGACTATCTATCGGATATAAATTAGAATTCACATTTTTTACTAACAATTTTTCATAGACTTGCCCGCTGTCGAAAATCTGGCTGAAAATACGGCTAGCCGTGATATATGGTCATTAAGCTACCGGCTGCGGGAGCAACTAGCTTTTAACGATTTTCTGAATCATGAGTAACACATAATGCACGCTGCGGTTTTGACTGATGACCTGTCTTCTCAAATATCTAGTGCGGAAAATTTAAGGTTAGTAGGGAAATAGCCGACTGCAATGGGTAAAACTAACCATACAGGTTTTATTTGAGCAGGTAGTATTTTGCCGCCGTTTCTACATGAACCGTAGTTTTAAGTTACTTTATTAATGTATTGTACTTTGGTGTGCAATAAAGTATATATTTATCTATCTATCTATTTTTAAATTCTAATGCATTACCAATAAGTATAACAAATTTTTAAAGAGAGGACAATAGAAATAAGCAATAATTTGGCTGACTATGGCCTCCGGTAAAAATGGTTAATCTATTTACTCAGACTTTGACTGGCAGATGACGCTCCAGGTATTAAACCGCCATCGTATTCAAACCTCTGTCCTAATAAGCTTGAACAAATAAATAAATACAAACATAATCAAATGCATAATCATGAACTATACAATTTAATAACGTTCTAAATTATTTATGTTGCCAAAACAATTGGTTTTCAAATTAATATCAAAGTACTTTGTGTACTAAAGATATTAAATTAAAATAAGTAACTTTCAAGTCTTATTAGGAGTACTTAAAGACTTTGAGAATGGAAATAAGTTTTGTTTTGGACTATCACTGAAGGCATCTTAGAGCTGTCTAACAAAGTTAATATAACATCAGACAAGTGACGAAAATTAACTTTAACTCTGTTACTTCATATTCTAATATTGTCTTGCAGAGAAAAAAATAAATGTGCATAAATAAGTCCTTATATACTTGTACGTATCTTCTATTACATATTTAAGCTCTAGTATCATACAGTGCAGATACTGCACTGGTTTTCGAACAGAACAGAGAAGAAGTTCTACTTAAAGAGATACTTTTTTTGCGAGGGTCTATCTAACTATCGTACTCGCAAGAAACTTTGCGTGTACCTACGTTAGCTGTAGTTTGCAAGATACAACTAACGCACTCAAATGGAAGACAGAAATTATATAAAAATTGTGAATGTGTCATAGTGTTGTATTGTTTGCGGATCGGACCCACAACATTTGGCAAAGTGTTGAGCGGCGAGAGTCACTCTAAGCACATATCGACATGCAGCGGCATGCATGCAAGCATAAAGCTTATCAATAGCGACACAGTTGTTGCCAACGAGTTCTCAAACGGTTTTGTAAAAGAAAATTGTATTGTGTTTTTAATTGGTACTTTTAAAAGTATTTTCATTCATTTCATTTCATAAGCGAGTGCGACTGTTTGGTAATTTCATCTGCTAGAGGATGCCCGCAGCTACGCCCACCATTTTTTTACTTAATCGTAACGCCGATCCCAAGTTTCGGGAAATCCATTCTAACAGCACCATTGCGGGCCCCGAGGCACATACTGGCCAAATTTCTGCTTCTTGCACCTGATAATTTTGGCTGTAGCTTGTCTGTCAGTTATTTTGCATTAGCAAAAAATGTATACAATTAAAAACAGGATCACGACCTCGAACAAACTAAGAATCATGATGGATCATGCCAAAAGAGCTACAGTGCTACTGGCTAACAACTGTAGAAAGCTTATAGAAGTGGCATTTCCCTTGCCATATATTACATTGGTAACCTAATATTGTGCACATAATTGTATTTACCAAATTGCGAGGCTTGTGACTAAATACTAATAATGTAATCTGAGCCTTCAGATAAGAGAGATTAGCTTTACTGTAGTTTGCAATAACTGAGCTGATTATTGGTTGACTATTCTGATTATTGACCTGGAGTACACCTCTGGGTTTTAGTACCATTGATGCTGTACACAATGTCATAGTCGTCTATGCCATTGGTGGACCCTTTTTTATATAAACTTATGCTCTAGTTATATATTGTACATACATACATACACAGTCTCACGTCTATAGCCCCGAAGAGGTAGGCAGAGGTATATTGCTACACCCAATTTTCACCAGATTTATTTTAGTCCACGTAATAGGGGGCGAGCCTATTGATAATTACCTAACGGAAAAACGCTTATATATTCTAAGATAAAATAAATACATTTTTTAAACTACCATGACCACAGAGAATACATTCCTTTGTTTTAAAGACATCGAAATGACAGGCGTGAAAATATACATCGGCCAGACTTGCAATAACAATTTCTGGAACAAATCGAAACAAAAATTATCTCACGAGGAAATCGAATCCTCTACTTAAACTATGACAACATACGTGCAGCTTTGTTTGTTTTATTTATCTTCAAGTTCAAAAAATAGAATTCACATGCGGCTCCTCCTGCGAAGGCATTTTTTACCCCCTTAGAAGAGGAAACATACATCACATATTTCAGCTTCTTGCGCCAAGTAGTTACGGCTGTGCATTGTTTGTCAGTCAGTCAGTAACGAAATAATTTTATATATTATATACAGACAGATAAGATTATTTACGATAATGTTATTACTATTTTCAATTTCATATAAATGATTGGAAAGAGGCAAACTTTTTTTACAAAGGATATAACATCTTACATAGTCCTTGTAACATGACATAAATATAGGATGATAACATAATCACAAAACCATCTATCACCGTATTTCAAAAGTGGGTCCCTTCTGGACAATTAATAGATGTTAGATTCAATGTCCCAGTTAGCGTACTATGAATAGAGGCCCAATCATTTTAATCTTCGCACAGCCTCTAATAAATTATATTCTATCTATTTTATGAAGATGTTTTATAGTATGCTTACATTAAGGCTTCGGTTGTATGTAAGTCTGTCACGTACATTTGGCTCTTAATGTCTCAACGCCAAGTAAAATTAGCTTCAAAATGTCTGACAACTTAGTCTGTGCGAGAGAGGCTTTATGTAAAACATTTTATACCGAAAATCTACTCGTACTTTGCATTTAAAGCTTTGATACTTTAATGCGTAAGTACAAAGATAGTAGACTGATTATGCGTAAATACAAAGATAGAAACTACTACTATTATAGTTAGTACTTACTTAAAACGTTCATTTTCGTCGTAAACAATATTCTAACGTTTTCCCAGTTGCGACCAATATTTTGCCTTGGAGCTTTCGTTGATTAGGTTCTGTGGTAGGATTCTGTATATGTGATTAAATGAACATTACATTCGATCGATTTATCGATCTGCGACCATCACTGAACTTGACTGAACACATATCCAAGTTGTAAATTTTCGATAGTATAAGAAGTTAGGCTGCTAATTAAACAAGCCACAAGGAATTCAACGACCTTTCTCAGATTTTGCACTTCATTCTCAGTACGGAATTAAAAAAATCAAATAAGAATAATAGATACAACACTTGCAACGACTTGTTGGACTTATTATACTAACATTCACATCATATATATCATATTTCGAAGTTTTCTGTTCCTAAAAACGTTAGTTAAACTCATGTTTCAATCCTTCTTTCCATATTTTCTTCAATTATTAACTTTGCAATAATTCTAGTATACATTCTTCATATCTTCTCCAGACAAATATTCTCTAACAGAACAGCAGCTGCGTTCAAAGCCATTTCGTACCACAGATGCCTTTTTGTAAATGAAAGACTGCAGATTGTTGTGTTGTATTAATAGTTCATTGATCCGTACTTACGTCGGCGTTCTGTCGGAAATGCACGTGCAGTTGCTCTGAGATGGAATAGGCTCGGATGTGATACGATCTGTCTGTAAAGCTTCCGTGCGTTCTCTGTTTACGTACCGGTGTGTGTTTGTGTTGTAAATGTATGTTTATTTGCGTGGCGTACTCATAACTGCATATAATAGATAGTTTTAGTTTGAATTGCTGGTATTATTGAAATTGGACGATATAAAAGAGGCTTCTAATAAACCTATACTTACCTGTAAGAAAAATCAGATATTTTTATCATTTCAATAACGTGTTTACGTTTTGGAATAGTCCGTGACTATAAACACACACCGGTGTTTGTGTTGTAAATGCATGTTTATTTACGTGGCGTACTCATAACTGCATATAACTGATAGCTATAGTTTGAATTACTGATGACATTATAATTGGAGGTTATAAATTTAAAGGTTTCTGTTATACTATTCTTATGCTATATTAAAAGTATCAGACATTTTTGAAAATTCTAATGTCGTATTCATATTTTAGTATATTTTGATAATATTCATAAATAAAATGTTGAATATTATTGTAAGTCTGTAGCAGTGTAAGAGTTCGCAATGGTTTTAATAATAACTATATCAAAGACACTAACACCCTTCTACAGTATAAAATGTGTTAATAAAAGCAAAGCAATCTTCATAAATACATATTGATGAAAGCAACGTTAAAAACTGATATTAAATACACAGAATTCTGCCTAATATCATAGTAGAAACACAATGATAGTAAACAGAAAATTCTTTTAAAATACACTTTATGCAACATGTATTGTGTCTATTTCGCTGCGTGTTAGAATTTTCTGTATGGCTAGGAAAAATGCATACAATAAATTATGATATCTATCTATGTCGCAACAAGCTATGTTTAGTTATATTGGGCTTTTCCTGTGCAAAATTTCTCACATTTTATGCACATAAGTTCGGTATTTTAGACGCTCTACAATTTCATCTTTGATATTATTTTCCGTTTCCCTATAGGTGAACTGCCATAAACTGTTGCTCGATAGTTTTTGGGACGCTGAGTGGGTGATGGTTTCGGCTACATACGACACGATGTACTGACAATATCTTGAGAGTTATTTGCTCAACATTAGGCTGCAACAATTACAATTTAATAAACAATTAATTCACATATTAGAAATGTGTATGAAATGTCAATTGGTACCTAGTTAAATAAAAGTTTGAAATGAATAATAATATGTAATTACAAGGAACCAAAGTTATGATGTCCATTGGGACAGCCAGATTGTGGAGTGGTAGCCACACACCACATAACGCAGCAGTGGTAGACTGCCGCAAGGTAGACCGACAATCTTGTTAAGATCATGAGAAAAGGGTTGGATACGATGTATGAATTGGAGATTGCCTATATTCAGCATATGTCTTGGCTGGAATCATAAAACATAATAATTAAGGCAATGTCAATTGAAAAAGTAATATTAATTTGAACTTTCTTCATTAGTTTCAGCCGTATAACAGAAATTGACAGTGTTTGCCACCAAACAGTAACGCAAGAACCGCAACCGCCACGGGTCTCGCTACTCATCAAGGGGACCAAGTTTACGACGACGGTCCAACTATACCTTTTTTTCACATAGTCCTTCTGAAATATTTTTGTATATTACAGTCTATTATTTCTACTAAAACACTTTGCAACACGCCTGGCAATTTAGAAATATAAAAAACACCGCCAACAGAAATATTCATAAAAACTTTATATCTATTTCCCCTATCCTTTCCATGTTATCTCTTATATGCTAGAGCATATCTTACTGTAGAAAAAGTAAAATATAATGCAACTCACATGTATAAAAAGCATTGCAGTTGACGAATCATTTTTGTATATTGTAACATTTAAGATGCAGGTTGTAGGGTAAAATCATATTCTTATTAAATTTATTAACCTTTTCCTCACCTAATTCCGATCTACCCTCAACCTTCGCTTGATCGCACGTCAAAAGTGCAAATGGGCACCTCGCTCCTGTTCCGTGCCGACCTCCGAACGTGAAAGACATTATCCTCCTACGGTCGATGCCTACACATCCCGTACCGGACGGTATCATCTCGCGAGTGCTCGGTGTGACCGGCAACCATCAGAAAATCAACCTATGGTGGGCAAGGAAGACGAGAGGAAACAAAACTTCAGCGACAAGCAAGGTACCTCAGCTTTCCTCTTATTTTCCCCATCATATTCCTTGGTCCTTCAAAGTCCGGATCCATATATCCTATCATTCTCAATATCATCAAACATCATTTTCCATGGTTTTATTCCATATCGTATTATATATCAAATTTTTCACCTTTAAAAATTTTTACCCTCGTTTAGAAATAGTAATCGTACTTTTCGATCACGTTTTTTCTAAAGTTTGTACTAAATTCCAATATAATCTGTTGCATTTTCTCTATAATAGCACAGATTTACAAATAATACTACGCATTTTAGTAACTTTTTTATCTGTGTCTCTGTGACAGTTCTTACTTGACTGATTGAACCATAGAGATATAAAGGATAGAGTGGCAGAATAGTACCTAACTCAATACTGTGTCGTGTCCGCCGGTGGGAGAGAGAACGCAACAGTTAAAGGCCCCCTGCATCTCTCTCTAACAGTACATGCACAACATCAACATTGCGCAATGGCGTACTACCTGTAACTATTATTTATATCAGTTTATCAGTAATCAATAGTTTAAAAATATATAAACTTTTTTGTCACTTCAAACTATCTTCGTGTATCAATAAAAACAACATTTAAACTATTGATTACTAATAAACTGATATAAATAATAGTTACAGGTAGCACGCCATTGCGTTGTTTAAATTTATATGGGTTAAAGACCTGAAATAAATGAATTATTATTATTATTTAACTGTTGCGTTCTCTCTCTCACCGGCGGACACGAATTGGCCCCACTCTGCCACTCTATTCTTATATCTCTATGGATTGAACGCTTATTTACTTTTGAGGTTAATTTTCTTAAGTATAACCTTCAATATGAGCAAAACAAACCAGTATATTGTAAAATTTAACACGATTCATAAAAACATCAGTAAATTGTATGAAATTGGTACGAATCTATCCCTAAAGGGTGAAGACCAAGCCTTAACTAAGCAGTTTTTAGTTCGTTTTAGGGATATCGAAAAGTATCGCGAACAAATGGATGAACTGTATTCAATTCTTATGTCTGAGTCTACAAACCTTGATGAAAAGAAACGTCAAGAGCTAGACCGTGGTTATGATGAGTTCCAGGAGCTGTTTTACTCTATTCAAGTCATACACTCATCCATAGATTCACAGCAATTTACATCATCTAACAACATTTCCAATAGTGTTCACAAGTCTAGTGAAATTCGCCTTCCCAAGCTGTCACTCAATAAGTTTAATGGAATTTATGTGGAGTGGCCAAACTTCATTTCAATGTTTAATAGTTCAATGCACAACAATGATCAGCTTAGTGATGTGGAAAAAATGCATTATTTACTTAGTGTACTTGATAAGGAACCCCTATCATTAGTGAAACATTTAACTTTAACACCTGAGAACTATACAATGGCATATAGTTTACTAACTGATCGTTATGAAAAGAAAAGAGTTATTGCAGACAAATATATAGAAACAATTCTAAGTTTGCCAAATATTTCTCAAACAAACATTAAAACTTTAAACCGATTTGTTTCCACTATCAAGGAAAGCACTCAAGCCCTTAAAGGGTTGAAGTTTGATGTAGATTCTTGGTGTTTTTTGCTACTCCACATAATTCTTAAGAAGTTACTTATAGAACTATGCACTAAATTTGAATCAAAGATAGATAATATTAAAATTCCAATATTTAAGGAATTACTTGGGTTCTTGGAAAATCAGCTGCGAATTCTAGAAAACATTTCTAATTCCACAATTACTAAATCAACACCCAGTAACTCATTTAATGTTGTCGAATCAAATGTTAACACATTAAGTTGTCCATGTTGTAGTCAAAAGCATTCCTTATACAAATGTAATAAATTTGAGTCCATGATGCCTTCTGAACGGAAATCTTTTGTTACACAAAGCAAATTATGCTTTAATTGTCTGCGTAATCATCATGTGTCTAAGTGTTTATCCCATAGTGTTTGCCAATTATGCAAAGGTCGCCATCATACTAAATTACATTCAGGTGATAGAACAAATACTTCACCCACATCTCTCTCATAGAGTGATAGCAACACCTTAGCTCATACTGCTCAATCTCAAGTTTTATATAGTGAAGATGGTGTCTCAACTATGGTGTTAGGTACCGCAATCATTTAAGTGCAGGATATCAATGGACATTATCATTTAGCTCGGGCGCTTATTGATTGTGGATCACAAGTGTCTATCATCACTGAGGATCTGGCACAGCGTCTGCAGTTACCTCGCAGCCAGTCTAACCTTATAATTGGCTTGGGTGGTGTAGTTAACCAACATACTGGGGGGCGAGTAAAATGCAAGATTAAATCTGTTCACCAGTCCGATAAATCCTTTTATGAACAGTTCATTATTATGAAGCGCATAACCGAAGTTCTACCTTCCATGAATGTTAATAAGTCTGTTCAACAGAAATGTAGGCATTTAGTTTTAGCGGATAAACATTTTGATACCCCAGGTCATATTGACTTGCTTCTGGGTGTTGGTATTTATGACATAATTTTTTATGGGTTGCGGTTCAGCCTAGGTGAACTAATGCCTACTGCCTACTCATCAATGTTTGGGTGGATCATCATGGGCAAAGCTCCTGCAGCATTGAGTCACATTGCCACCAATGTCTCAATGGCCTGCACTGTAGATTTGAATCTTGCTATGAGTCGGTTCTGGGAAAGCGAAGAGCTTCCTAAGCGGCCCATACAGGATCCTGAAAACATTCAATGTGAAAAACATTTTGTGGAGACACATGCTAGGGATGAGACAGGTCGTTTTATTGTATCCATGCCATTCAAGGTACACCCCAAGGCATAAGTTGACACATATGTCACAGCCTTGAAGCGGTTCCACAATCTTGAGCGCAGACTTCTCAAGGATGACAGGTTGCGAGAGCTGTATGTCGAGTTCATGTAAGACTACCATGCAGCTGGACATATGCGCGAGGTCACATGTATCCTCTGAGCGTTACTACATTCCCCATCATGGAGTTCTCAAGGAACACAGCAGTACTACCAAGTTGCGCGTTGTTTTTGACGCCTCTTCGGCTAGTTCCTCTGGTGTATCTCTAAACCAAATACTTATGTCTGGCCCTAAGCTACAGAAAAACATAGAGGATATTATTTTACGCTTCCGGGTTCACCACATAGTGTTCACTGCTGATATACAACAGATGTACAGGCAGATCAAATTGGCTGATGAAGACTGTACGCTGCAAACTATCTTCTGGCGTGAATCCCCTGATCATCAGCTTAAGCAGTACGAGTTGACCACCGTCACTTATGGTGTCTCCAGATCGGCTTATCAAGCTATTCGTGTGATTCATGAACTTGCTAACTTAAATTCAGACAAGTATCCTCAAGCTGCTCAAGTGCTCCTGGAGGAGACCTTCGTCGATGATATCGTGACGGGATCTTCTTCGCTAGGTTCTGCGCGGCAGCTCCAGCGTAAGATAGTTACTATCCTCGAGCAAGGAGGTTTCACGCTCCGCAAGTGGTCCAGTAATTCCCAGGAATTGTTGTCACTACTTCCTGCTGATCACTGCGAGTCTCCTTATCGTTTCGATGGCGAGGATAACATACTTAAAATTCTCGGCATCGAGTGGAACTCAAAAAATGATAGCTTCATCGAACATGTGTCAGAGATGAACAACACCATGACTAAGCGTGGTGTGCTCTCTAACATCGCCAGACTGTACGACCCTTGTGGTTTCTTGACGCCAACAATATTTAAGGCCAAACTTTTTATGCAAACGCTTTGGTGTCTTGATTCAGGCTAGGATGATCCACTTCCCTCAGATTTTCTCGAATCCTGGAAAACATTTCTGGCCGATTTTCACAACCTAAATAAGGTTTCACTTCAGCGATGCGTTCTGCCTGACAACCGGTTGCGATTCAAATCCACGGTTTTAGCGATGCATCCGAGCGTGGGTATGCATCTTGTGTATACCTCCACGCTGAGAGCTTCGATGGCAGCGTTTTGCTTCGCATTCTAGGCGCCAAATCACGCGTAGCTCCTTTGAAGCAGAAGCTAACAATACCCAAGCTGGAACTCAACGGCGCTCTCTTGCTAGCTCATCTGATCGAGCACATAGTTTTAAATTTACGAGGTAAAATTCCTATTCAATCCATTCACGCCTACACGGATTCTACCATTGTTTTATCATGGTTAAAGATGTCACCACACAGATTACAAACATTTGAAGGTAATACAGTGTCACAAGTCCAAGCCTTGTGTCCAAACATTGTCTGGAAGCATGTTCACCTTGGCTTGCAGAAAATCCTGCGACATGGCCTGGGGACTTGCCTTCAGCATGCGAGGTGAATTTGCCTGGAGTCAAATCAACTTCCCTTGCTTCCACTTCTGCTCAAGTTCTGCCTTCTCCATTACTTCTGGACAATTTTAGCTCGCTTACCAAGCTACAGGCTGTTATAGGTTGGTGCAAGCGATTCCTGTTTAAAAGTCGCAATGCCATTCAACGGCGCTCCGGACCTCTATCGGTTTCAGAATTAAACGATAGCTTGAATTGTATAATCAAGTTGGTCCAGTCCGCAACGCTGTCCGAGGAAATTGAATCGCTGCGCAGTAGAAGTCGGTTAAGGGGAGCCTTGATGCGACTGAATCCGTTCATCGATGAAGAAGGGCTTCTGCGAGTTGGCGGTAGTATCAGTAAATCCGAGCTGAATTTTGCTGCTAAGCACCCAGTAATATTAGCGAAAAATCATCATGTAACAAATCTGATTGTTGAACACTACCACAAATTATATCTTCATCCTGGCTTGGCCACCCTGCAGGCCCTACTCCAGCACAAATTCTGGATCATATCGGCTCGGCGACTGATTAAGCAGGTGATATTTCGCTGTCACCGTTGCTATCGATTGCGTCCCAGGTCTACTGAGCCATTCATGGGAGACTTGCCGTCCAGTCGAATCACCTCAGCTCGACCCTTTCAACGCGTTGGAGTGAATTTGCCGGTCCCTTTTGGCTAAAGGTTTCTAAGATTCGAAACGCCAAGGCATTGCGATGTTACCTTTGCATTTATATTTGTTTCACTACAAAATGTGTTTATTTGGAGATCGTATCTGAGCTTTCCACCGAAGCTTTCATCGCTTGCTTGGTTCGTTTCATCTCCCGCCGAGGTCTTCCCTCAAATATTTACAGCGACTGCGGCACGAATTTTGTAGGTGCTCGTAGCCACTTAAAGGAAATTTATAAATTAATCTTGAGTTCATCAGACGATATTCATAATTCTTTATCTAACAAACAGATTGCTTGGCACCTGAACCCGCCTGCAAGTCCCCATATGGGTGGATTGTGGGAAAGCGCTGTCAGGTCCGCCAAATTAATTCTCAACTGCGTCCTAGGCGACCGCTCTTTATTTTTCGAGGAATTGGCAACAATTTTCACAAAGGTAGAAGCTGTCTTGAATTCTAGACCCCTGTGCCCTCTTTCAAGCGATCCCAGCGATTTGGAAGTTCTAACTCCTGGTCATTTTATCATAGGGCAACCGCTGTTGGCGTTGCCGGAACGGAACGTAGAGGATAGCTTCATTAGCCCGCTGAAGCGCTGGCAGCAGCTCCGACAAATCACTCAACATTTTTGGAGACGTTGGCACTCTGAATACTTGCACTCTTTATCTCAGCGCCATAAATGGCTAGTAAAAACCGCGAATATTCATGTAGGTGCTTTGGTCCTCATAAAGAATAGCTCTCCACCGCTTCAGTGGCGTAAGGCTCGCGTTACTCGACTCTATCCCGGCAAGGACAACATCGTTAGGGTAGTGGAATTGAACTGGAACAATGCTCAGGCCGGTTGTCAAAATTTGTCCTTTGATACCTAGGACGAACTAAAAACCTTTACCTCAACTTATTAAAATTCAATTAAGTATTATTTATCATTGAAAATCACCATATTTTTATAGACTAATTGAAAATCAGCATGTCTTTCACCACTTAGTAAATAAGCATTCAATTAGGTATTTATAGCAATTTTTACTATTTTTCTTGTTTTTTACCCAACTTAAAGAGCTGACTCGCTCTTTGGGGGGCGGTATGACGAATCAATTTTGTAAATTGTAACATTTAAGATGCAGGTTGTAGGGTAAAATCATATTCTTATTAAATTTATTAACCTTTTTCTCACCTAATTCCGATCTACCCTCAACCTTCGCTTGATCGCACGTCAAAAGTGCAAATGCACCTCGCCCCTGTTCCGTGCCGACCTCCAAACGTGAAAGACATTATCCTCCTACGGTCGATGCCTACACATCCCGTACCGGACGGTATCATCTCGCGAGTGCTCGGTGTGACCGGCAACCATCAGAAAATCAACCTATGGTGGGCAAGGAAGACGAGAGGAAACAAAACTCCAGCGACAAGCAAGGTACCTCAGCTTTCCTCTTATTTTCCCCATCAGCAGTGTATATAATACATAATTCAGTACATTACCTATTCTACACGTCTACGAAATGTGATGCTACGATCGTAGCGTCGCATTTCGTAGACGTGTAGAATAGGCAAGGAAGACGAGAGGAAACAAAACTCCAGCGACAAGCAAGGTACCTCAGCTTTCCTCTTATTTTCCCCATCAGCAGTGTATATAATACATAATTCAGTACATTACCTATTCTACACGTCTACGAAATGTGATGCTACGATCGTAGCGTCGCATTTCGCAACGCGATGCGACGGGACACAAAGACATTGTCAAACTGCGACAACATACGATAAATACAGGCACCATTGCTATTTGATATTCCCGTAACCTGTCAAATTTCATCACGTCACTTCCCATTCTCATATTTGTCGCTTACATAGGATATTACACGCACACATACTAACTCCGCTTGTGTGAGAAACGATACAAAACCATAGATATAATACGGAGGAGGTTACACGCACACATACTCTTACTAACCCCGCTAGTGTGAGAAACGATACATGTTGTTAAATAAAACATAATTTATGAACGAACAATTTTGTACTTCATCCTTGTTAACTTGTCAAATTGGCGTCACTGTCCTTTTGTCTCTGATGTGCTCTAACGTAATAACGCTTGTACAAATATTGTAAATAAATCACTTTTAATCACGCATATTCGGGAGTTTATTATTTACAACAATACAAAACCACAGAGACAATACGGAGCTCACCTGTTTTCGCACGTAATGATCCATCGGCATACCACGCCGATTCATTTATTATAACACGATTAGTCAACAATGGTACAGATGAATGCCTATACGAAGACTGGCAGTGCGAGCGCGGTTGTCGTGAAATTAAACGGAAATCGAACGATGTGGCTTGTGGTTGTGACTGCACATTCGTATATACATGCGCTATAGTGAACGAATACCTCAATGTGTCTCCGCCGGATTTGCGGCAGGTCATTCACATCAGATTTTTCGTTTAAGGCAGAATAGTGTAGGTTGGCTTTGAATCAAATGTTTCTTTTTGTGTGATGTTATTTGTAGATCCAAATGTGGGCAAATAGGTAACAAATTAAATATATGTTGTAAAGTCTGAGTTTGCTCATACGTTTCATGAGTTCCCGTTTGACCACCTTCTGATAAGCTTAGTTGATGTTATTCGGAAAATAAAATCACCAATATTGTCCTGTTTCTTTTTTTTTAAGTTTTCAGTCAAAGTGTGTCTATTTGTGTTTCAATATTTGTCTACTTTTGAAACCAAAGTAAAATTACATTTCGTTAAAACTAGCTTAATTATTTAAAAAGCATCTGTCATTTCTCTCCAGAAAAATATTAAAACTGCATAAACCGCGGCCAATAATAAAACAATGACATGCCAGGTCATCCAATGGTTTGCAGAGTAGAGCGATAGCTACCTCGTATTCACGATATCATGCACACTGTTCGCTGCCAAGTGCCAACTCAGTAACACGACACATTCTTTTTTACTTCGGAAATGGCCGAGTAAAATTTTTGCTGATTTTTAGCTCAAGATACAAATTTTAAATTATTTTTTTTGACGTTGTCTCCTGTCGTGTAGACGTTGGATTTTGCGTTTAAATGTTACTTTAATGCAGAATTAATATAAATTCGCACAAGTATTGTATAATGTTAATTCTAGCAATGGTCTCACGTTGTATAATTATGTCGGAAATTAAATATTCACCGAAAATCTCACTTAATTCCCAAAATAATTTGAGGCTGATTTTCAATCGTCAGAAAGCTTTTACTCGACAATCAAACGTTACCCTGTTAATTGTGAAAGTAACATTTGTTCTTCTTTATTTCAAATTGAAAAATCGTTTTGGTAATCTTATAGTCTCTGCCTACCCCTCTGGGAAACAGGCGTGAGTCTATGTATGTATGTATGTATGTTTTGGTAATTGTAGGTTTGTTCCAGAATAACCTGTATTGGATGACTGAAAAATTACCCGCGAGCTAGTTTCGAATTTCTCATGGCGTGACTCAATTTACCGTTCGTGACAGTTCGGAAAAGTTAAGTAACGCTTACTGAGGTTAGCTTTTAGATGGGTGACCGCTTGTTTGATAGATCATCAGAGCACTATCGTGGTTCCCTGGCACTTAAAACCGTTATCATATCATGAAAAAGAATGTCATTACTACATTGCATTTCTGCGGTGACTTAGAGGTCTAAGACTTTTCTAAAACCCTTGTGGTATCGTGTTATATATTAACAATTTCTTCTTCGTTGACCACGTGTCATAATAACATCGCAAGCATATTATGTCAGTTCCATACATTTTTGAATTTAGCGATTAGCAATATCGTTAATCGAATGCCATTTGGGTGAGGAGGCAGTTTCTGTTTAATAAACGACATCCTTGTAAATACATGGCAATAAAATTAAAATTATTCAAACCTCAGATTCATGGTTTGAATCTAAGCCCAATTTGCTGCGCAGACCGCAACTCCGAACCAAGGATAAAGTTTGACGTGACCCCTCTCATTATTCGTACGTAAGTCAACAAAACATTCACCTCCTCGGCTCAAGGGCCTGTCAAGTTGATCTGTCTGTCCCCCGACGTCCATTCAGTCCGACCCAAATTACTGATAACAGAATAGTGAGAGAATTCCGCTCGCCTTAATATGATCTTAAGGTCTTTATTCTATTAGGGTGGAGACTCCGCCCCCAAACGTGACGTCACGGACGCTTGAAGGCTTCGTTTCGAACAGAGAGTTGCATGGCAGATGAGATGTGTTTGAAGAAAAGATCTTCCAATCTTAGAGCGAGGCTAAAATTAATAAATATCTACTTTATAGGCACGCTTTTATCAGCATTATTAATATATTAACGCAAATCTAATGAGCCCAAACTGAGAGTTAACTAGTAGGCTTTTCAGATTTCAATCAAGGCATTCCTTACTTTCTGCCTTAGGTCCTTAGGTCCTCATTAACAAATAAATAAAACTAGTAAATACAAAACTAATATCTCGAAGGGTTTACACTTGTAAACCATTCGAGTTAGGGAGAACAAATTTAGGAGACGTAATCCTAGAACAAACTTTTATTCTAGGATTTCGTCTCCTACTTTAGACCTCCATTATCATAACAGCCCAGTACTACCATATTGTATTGTTCCTAATCTGCGTACAAGTCAAGTTTCATTAAGATACAAGAACTAATAAGTGGCGTGAAAGAAAAAGTAATATCTACTATTAGTAATAATAATAATATTCTACCACATTCACACAACACCATCTAGTCCCAAACTAAACAGAGGTTGTACTATGGGTACTAGATAATTGATAAACATACATAAATATTAGTTTTTTTTGTAAATACATACATATTAGACATAGAAACAACCAGACCAAGACAAAATGTTTGACTTTAGCGGGAAACGAACCCGCGACCTTCGGCGTAGCAGTCGCTTACACTCCCGCTACACCAACCGGTCGTCAGTGAACGTTTGCCTCGGCAACACAGCTCAGCACAGCTACGCCACACATCTCTAAGGTACTAGCCTAACCATTGTATGAGCTAAAGAAGTAAGGAGCTAGTTAAACTTTGCATAGATAAAATCAATATCAGAGTGCATGTGAAGTCGTTTTATCACGCGTCAGTTGTTTAAGCCGGTATTATAATCTTACTAATGTGCTCCAAGATAGCTCCGTTAAACTTCTAGGGATAATTCAAAGAAGAAACACCAATCCCATTCGTAGTTAGTTAGCTGTTAATGTATGGGGGTGGTTTGCAGTTCAGATAAATGTTATGAACTCTATGTACTCGTAACTCTACGTGTGTCTTCACGTTGTACTTCAAAGTAATTTGCTAGTCATTATTTTCATCAAATTAACCACTTGAAGGAGGTGTTAAGAAGTCGTTCCTAGAATGTGCTGTTCGCATATTGACAGTAGAAAAAGCAGAATATTTTCCCAAGCTATGAATGTTGTGGTTACTTTTTAGAAAGTTCCAGTTTCACGCTAACACATATAATTATCCACTTATTTTTTATTTTATTTTTTATTTTAAGGCGGCAAACGAGCAGACGGATTGCCTGATGGTAAGCAATTACCGCCGCCCATGGACACAAGCAACACCACAGGACTCACAAGTGCGTTGCCGCCCCTGGGGTAGGTAAAAGGAATAGGATAAGGAGTGGGATGAGGGAGAAGGAATAGGGGATAGGGCCTCCGGCAATCTCAATCACCGAACGAAACGCAACAGTTTAGATTCTGTTACTTTACGTCGATTTTCTGTGAGAGGGTAGTACTTCCCCGGTCGAGCTGACCCATTCATGCTGAAATCAGCAAGGCTCTACTACCTACAAAACTTATTAGCAATGTTTCAAAGTAATAATTACTATGAAGAATGTGCCGCTCACTTGGGAATAGAATACAAAAGAAATGGTGAATATTTTTAACGTGACTGCATTTATATTTTAATACGCATTTAGTATTACAGGCTCAAGAACTAAAATATCCATTGATCAACAGTATTTCAATGTGTATAAATTTTTTTAACCTTCATAAACTGCCTCCGTGGTCCAGTGGATAGCGTATGCGACTGCTGATCGGAGGATTCCCGGGTCGGGCAAAAGTGTTACTGGGTTTTTCCGAATACTCAGCAGTCCGGAGTCTGGTGATGTGCCCGGTAACGGCAATAGGCTCGCCCCCTATTACGTGGGACCTAAAAATTCATGGCGAAATGTGGGTGTAATAATTACACCTCTGCCTACCCCTTCGGGGATACAGGCGTGAGACTATAGATAATGAAAAATAAAGAATATGCCTAGGTTTATTAAGTGTACAAGCGAGTTTCTATTACCTGCATACCACATAACGTTGTATGTATTGTTGCAGCACTGCGCGCGTCCCCCGAGCCGCGGCGTGCGCCCTCTATCCTCGAGCCGCCACACCACGTGGAGTTCACGAACGACACCGGCGCCGTGCTCAGTTGCGCCACCAGGGGCGACTACCAGGTACCGCACGACACTTTATAAATACCTGCATGTTTCTGGCAGCATATATTCTACCGACTTAAGCACCAGGGATGCTGAAGACCGTGCGAACTGGAGAAGATACAGCTGGAAAGCTGCCCCGGGCTCCAAGGCGTAGGTTTTCGATCGCAACTGGGATAGCGCTAGGATATTGATGATGATAATGATAATTACATACCAGGGCCTGAAGCATGGCATTCGACTCGCGATATCGCTAATTGCTTAATGCAAAGATGTATGGAACTGACATAGGCTTTCTATATATCACGAGGTCAACGAAGAAGGTATGCTTTGTATTGCCATGGCAACCAAGCGTTAGCGAAAGTAGAAATCATAGCGTTTGCCATTTGACTACTAAGACGAAGGACCTGAGATGACCGAGGGCCTGGTCATCTTAGGCCCGTCGTCCACAAAGACGGTTTTAGTCTCCGTTGACTGCCACAATACAGATTCATAGAGGTTCGTAAATAGGCACACATCGTTGGAGATTAAAATTGTCAGGTATCGACGACTTGCATCGCACTCATCACCCACATGTGTGCCCAACAACCATGCTTCTAGTAGCAACTAGTTTGCAATTATAAATATAATGTATAAGTCAACACTAAAAAGGTCTAGCTATATACGAAAGTGTAGCAATTCGAATACGCAGAAAAATTGTATAACATGCAATTTATTACTTTAACCAATAACACTCCAGACTAAACAGTGCAGTGGTGATACTACCACATCTTGCACTTGGAATTGATCTACTGGAACTTTACTAATATTCGAACAATAAACATAAAAATACTCAGGCTCGTGACCAAAATTTCTGGATCACGATCAATCAGTTATGTCCCGCGTGGTAATCAAATCCAAAACATTCTAATACTAAATGATGATTTGTGAATCATACCATAATCATCCTCCATTCTTTCAAAATTTCAATATTTGGCTCCCAATATCACTCAAGTTGAAAAAAGTTCTCTTCGCCTCCTGGGGTCGCCAATTTTAGACGACGGTTTTGATTCTTTTATACAGGAAAAAATTCAAAATTTTAGTGAAATTTCTGACAGGCTACTCAAAATTAATATACATTCGGCTTTCACTATTATTCGATATTGTCTTTTTGTCCTTAAATTTACGCACGCATTACGGTGCTCACCTTTTTGGAAAAATCCAACTCCACTCATTCAAATTGACAAAATTATACAGAATACCCTGAGTATAATTTTGAATGTGGCCCTGAACGACCGGGTGTGGCTACAAGCGTCCTTACCTGTGTCTTGGGCGGCCTCGGCGTTCGCAAAATTACCGACGTAAGCCTGCCAGCGTTCTTGTCATCGGTCCACAGCACTGCAGAATTGACTAGGAAAATTTTAGCTCCCACACTGGTTGATTCTGAAGTGCCGTGTAAGACCGATGCCTTGAACGCTTGGAGAAATGCTTGTCCAGGAACTGAGTTACCCCGAAACTTATCCTCCCAGAGACAATGGGATGGGCCACTTTGCAGCGTGGTACGAGAAAACCTTCTCAATACATCGTCCAACGCTGCGGAGCGTGCTCGCCTGCTGGCTGAATGATGGGAGAATGGGAATCGGGCCTCTGGCTTCAGGCGCTGCCATCGTCCAATATAGGTACCATGTTGGACGATACGACCTTCCGCTTCGCTACTTGCCTCCGTTTAGGTGCGTCATGTGTCTCTCCGCATCGTTGTCACTGTGGAGAGGCTGTCGATAGCCTTGGTCACCAAGGCCTGTCATGCAGCAGGAGCGCGGGTCGTCTTTCTCGACACGCCTACCTCAATGACATACTGCGCCGTGCTCTTGCCACCGCTGGCCTTCCAGCCCAACTTGAACCTCAAGGCTTGGCACGCGACGATGGCAAAAGACCAGACGGGATGTCGTTACTGCCGTGGAAACTGGGTAGGCCTTTGGTATGGAACGCAACATGTGTCGATACCCTTGCGCCATCTCATCTTCCCAGCTCAGCAGGTTATGCGGGCGCTGCTGCTGCTACAGCGGAGACACTCAAACGGCGCAAATATGTAAATCTAATAGGAGATTATGTATTTGAGCCGTTTGGGGTCGAAACATTAGGCCCATGGGGTCCAAGTGCGCGATCACTTTTTAGAGATCTCGCAAAGACACTCATAGACGCCTCGCGTGACCAGAGGGCTGGCACGTATTTGGCTCAAAAAATAAGTATAGCCATCCAACGAGGCAATGCTGCCAGTCTTCTGGGCACGCTTCCAATTGACTGCGATGCGGATGAGTTTCATGACGCCTTCTAAATTCTAATTTTAGTTTTTTTGAATTTTCTCTTGTATATATTAATTAGTCTTTTTTATTATTTTAAGACTTAATTTAATTATATTGTTAATCATTTAAATAATTATTGGATAATTGTAAAGGAAAGTTAGTATTTTTAGGGATTTAAACGCAGGAATCAACTGTCAGTTATTTTTAGACCTACCATAAACCTAAATAAAATCTATTGTCCGGCCTGATATTTAATCGCATAACCTAATCTACCGAAGCTTGAAACCAGTTTTTTTTACTATTTTCTGGGTATAGCGGGCAGAAATTTACTCTGAAAATCCATCGGTTTTGAGAATAGCACTACGAAAATATGGGCAACAGCCAATGCAGACAGATCCTAGATACTCGTATGCCGATTAACAACAAACTTTCATAATTGCATGTCAACGACGCGAAAGTGTCGACTAATTTTCTTTCACTGTTTCAAAATTATTCGACTGTTCAGGTACACTTAACTTTGATAACTGCTAATACGGACCGATTTACGTTCAAATGGTATTGGCGAATGAGAAGAAAACGAGACAACTTTAAATAGACGTTTAAGGTAGGATTGAAAATACAGTTCGGTGCCAGCAACTGAGCTTCCAAAATTAGTAAAAAGCCTTTGTAAGTTTCAAATTTACAGATCGTTCCGATATTGCTGGTTCTTTATAAATAACTACCAACCATATTATTTTATATTAAATTTCTGTTTTAGTTTTTGCAAAATATTTGTTAAATTAAAATTCAATTTAAATTCAGTCAACGAAATCAAAGAGTGATGAATATCTTTTTTACTTTAATAAACTCATCTAAAAAACAAGAATGGTTTGCATCTCTGTTATGCAGCCGCTTTTTACTTTTAATGTGATTATAAAATTAAAACGACGAAATTCCCTTATAAAGAAAGGGAAATCTTTTTTCCGTCGACAAAAAGCAAAGTATAATGATATTAAATAGCACACTTAATATTATTACCATTAAAGCGGACCTCCGTAAAAAGATAGAGGCTTTTGAAATGTCCTATCGTCGTATGCTTCGCATAAGTTGGAGTGATAAAGTCACCAATGTTGAAGTTCTGAGGCTTATGTCCAAGGGAACAGAGTTGCTGCGCACCATCAAGCAAAGGAAAGGGGCTTATCTAGGTCATGTTCTCAGGCATGAAAGATACAGGCTTTTGCAAACCATCATGATGGGCAAGATTGCAGGCAAAAGAAAAGTTGGTAGAAGAAAAATGTCTTGGCTCGGGAACATTAGAGAGTGGACTGGCATCAAGTCTGTGGAAGAACAGTTCCGACTTGCAATGAACAGAGAAAAGTAAAAAAAATTGACCGCCGACCTTCAGTAATGGAGAGGCACATCAAGAAGAAGAAGATATAATTGTATGAACGACACTCTCATTCTGATTCATATTCTTTTTAAAATTAAATATGAAAGTATGCTGTCTATCAATCGGTCCGATTCGCTTTCATGATTATACACTGTTATTTAGCGGGTAATATAAATACCGCCCGCCGCGACCAATGCTAAAGCAAGTCAGCCAAAACGTTGGCAAATACCGAGGTATTTATACCTTAAATATAGTATTTATAGCGAGTAAGACGCGCTCAATAGCCGTATATAATGTATACTAACCGCGAAAGTTTAATATATTAGTTGACAGAAAATTTAAGGACAAAATCTACATTTAATTAATTCATTCTTTGAAAAAATATAATTCTACGAGTACCAAACTAATGGTAAGCATAATAAAGTATCCATCGATTTTAAACTTGCGCAATTTGTATAGGTACATCATACTAAATAACTTAGCGGGTCTTAATCGCGTTAACTTAACTTATTTAAGGTATAAAAACCTATTCGTTTGCGACGTTTCACAGAGCGTGGTCGCGGAGAGAATAGCGCGGAGAAACAAATAGGTATTTATACCTTAAATAAGTTAAGTTAACGCGATTAAAACCCTCTAAATTATTTTGTATAAAGTATCCATCGGCAAACTTTGTCTACATAGAAAAAAAAACATCGTCATAAAAATTATTACCATCAATGATTCTCAATGGCAAACAAAAATATCGGAAGTCATTCGTACTAGACATAACTTTATTTTGCGTGATGTCTTTTGTAGTCGGAATCAACCGTACAGCGTGTAACTAATGGAGTGAGACGTAATAACGAATTGGAGACAGTGGGCGGACTAAATGGAATATTTCCCAATTTGTTCCCTCTCTCGTAATTCTTTCGCAAAAGAATAAACAGAATCCATTTAGGCATAGGCTGGATTCTATTCGCCGCCGCGGTGATATTCCTGTCAACTTGACCCACTTACTTATTATTTGTTTTTATTTTATGTACCTATCGCCGTCCCCGGAGAATAAAATGATAACTGCCATTATCTTAGTTTTAGTGTTATGTCATTTTTGGGATCTGTGGGTGCTAATACATCTGCTCAATTTTTTTCCTAATTTTTATACAGTTATTTACGAAGTTACAAAATATTACAATAGTATTCTTCAAAGATTTAAAACTAGTTTTAAATTACGAGAATAAAGTGTTAATAAAGTATTATCAAAAATTCCCACTTGTTAGTATGATAAACAGTCATAGAATTATGTTCTCATGAAAAAAATATGCGACTAGATAATGATAAATGCATTTATTATTTTATTTTCGTTCAAAACCATCCAGTCGCTCTGTATAAGACGTGTTTGTAATATGACTGTTGTGGATTTGAAAAATGATAAGTGAAGAGTACAATATTTGGTTCTGGTCAGGCTGTACGGAGAATAAAATGATAATCGCCGTTAAACAACTTAGATGATGGCTATTTTTGACTAACCTTTTATTTTTGAAATAATATCTCTATTTTGATACTAAGGCGTATTTCACTAAAACATTTAGAAAAAACAAAAAATAACCTTCTTTAAAAGCTTACAATCATCCGTCGTCGTCCAGTGTTTAAGGAGCAATCGACAAAAACATGTTTTTTTATTTTTCCTGTAAAGTTGTATTTTTGTAGTTATTATTTTATTCTCCGGGGACGGCGCTATGAATATTTTCTCGCCTACTTATTTTATATCCTTTTTTGTTTTGTCGTCGCTGAGGAGTAATCCATTTCTCGGACGTTCGATGACACATAAATTATTGAAAATCGGCCAGATTTTCATACCTTTTCTTGTTTGATGCTTTTACTTAAAATCATAAAAATTACCATGGGTTTAAGAAAGCCATTCGATATACCTATATGTACCTGTATTACCAGGACAACGCACTTAAATAATTCTTATTCATTATTACCTATAAAATAAGTGATGGCCGACCAGAAACAACAGATACCATCTGTTGCTTCTTCAGAGGTCAAGTACTTACACGTGCAGAAAACATGTGTAAGTAAGATATACCAGTACGATGTTTTATTCTACACAAGCTCAACTTAACTGCTATAAGTCTATAACTAATCAGCCGTGTAGCAAAGTAATTAATCGCTAGTCTAGCCCACAGAGTTCTAGTTACAAACTAAGAAAACTTCTATCAATTTTTCTTAATCAAAGTATCTTTACCGGTCTTTAGTTATACGAATTAAGCCAAAAACTCGTCGATTGGTACCCAGAATTTCCCGCAAAGTTTTCACATTCAGACGGAGTTTGGAGGAATTTGGCTGCGAACGCTCCCTCGGATTCAACTACCTGTTTAATACGGAGCCAGCCGGAATTCTACAATTAATTTGCTAACTTTCCATTGTAAATATTATTTGGTTCTTGGCTATACGAGTAATGGCGCACACGAAAACATTTAATGAGCGATAAACTAGAAGCTTTTGATAAGATATTTAAATTTGGTATTTGAATTTCATCATCTTAAATATTTGGTTGAAATTTATTGTAATCAACTTTTTGCGCAATGTATATATAAAAAGTAATCTAGTAGGATCAATCGTACGTATTTTAAAGAATGCTAGGCGTCGCTCACACATTTTCTGCATCTCGACAAGCTCGGGTCAACCGAAACCGGTCTACCGAAAAAATGGTTGCAAGTCGTAAAGTATAATACATAACTCTAGATGGTTAGGGTGTCCTTAGTCAGAATTCTTTTTTGTATTCTTCCCGACACATTATTTTTCATTTAACTACCAATATCTTCACTAGATCTAATGTATTTAGCAGAAAAGCGTTTGCCGAGTCTAATACTTTCTATAGAGGTATAAATATTTATTAGGTAATGTACTAAGTTCAAATGTTTATAAAATACTTCAGCTCCAATGTTTGAGTGTTCCGAAAATAAAAACAAACCTGTGATTGTCATTGATACTATTAAATCAATACAATTTTATAACGTCATAAAAATTGTGTTACCTAAGAGAAAGTGACATAAAAGTTGTAAATAAAAGCGTTTACGCGTTATTTTATTTTATATTCTAGAACAAAGAGATTTTATTTTGGTTTATGAAAGGAGGCCGTAATATCAGGGTGTAGAGCTTTATTAATGAAGAAGGTGTAAACGCATCGGGCAATGCAGGGCGAGTCGCAGTCAAACAATCGTTGAATGCGGGTCACAGATGCCAGAGGAAAACTAATGAACGTACCTACCGCTATAGAGCTTTTAAGAAATTGAACGTTACCATTGAAAATCGAATAGAAACGAACGCGAAACATTAGTGAAATGGCAATTGTTTTGAAACAGAAGCTAATGAATTGAAGAATTTGTATATTTGGGTAGCGTGTTTACAAGAGACGGAAGATGTGAAGAAGATATTGAAAGGAGAGTGACTGCGGGCAATCGTGTAAATGGAGCACTGTATGCCTTTATGAACGGCCAGACTGTGCCAAAAGAGGCGCGATTGGTGGTTCATAATGGAGTGCTTGTCCCCACGTTGATGTATGGAAGTGAGAGTTGGGTATGGCAGAAAAGGCATGAAAGTAGAATTAACGCAGTTGAGATGCGATCACTGCGTAGTATGTGTGGGGTGTGACTGATCGATAGAATTTCGAATGTAACTATACGAGAGAACAGTGGTCTGAAAGAAGATGTCGTGACTAGGATTGAGAAAGGAATGCTGAAGTGGTTTGGACACGTGGAGCGAATGCGTGAAGAACGAATGACGAATCAGATTTATAAGGCAAATGTGTGTGGGCAAGTCGGTTGCGGCAGACCTCAGCGGACATTCTTCGATCAAAGGTCCGAAGTACCCGAAACCGGCGAGCGTGTATGAAAACAGTAATGAGTGTAGAGGAAGCGCGTGAGGTTTGTAAGGATAGAAGCTAGTGGCGTTCTGTTGTCTCTGCCTACCCCGACGGGAAAAGGCGTGAGTATATGTATGTATGCAGAAGCTAAAGTTTTTTTAGCGTGAGTGCGTTTGGAAATCAAACACCGTTCGGAAATGTATCTCTGGTATCGGGTGGTAAGAGTAATGGGAGTAGGTGCTTAAATTCGTGAGCGTCTGTTAGATACCGTTCGATTTGTATAAGGATTAATTAATTGTTTAATGGCTATGAACGTGATATTCCGAGGTAAATTCTGAGATCGGATTTGGCTTCTTAATCTTTGCTGTCAATTTCACACCAAAATTTCGTAGCTGTTTTCTTTACCAATAGCATTAACCAAACATACCGATTACCATCGTGAGCAATCAAAAAACTTCACACGGAGCACTGACTCTCAGAAAGAAGTCTAACTTATAACTTATTACGACTAGAATTTTTGAATAAGTAGGGGTTGGCGAATCTAACTGCTCAGAGGTCGTAAGTTTGCGATCCACGCAATAGGAATATTATCAAAACAGGGTTATTTGTAATGTGTCTGCATGTAATTTATATTTTAAGTATATAGAAAGAATATGTATGTGTATAGTTATCTGGTTACTATTGTACGGGCTCTAGCTAGTTTGGAATTAGTTGAATATAATATGTGAGTTGTTGTATTATGTTGATGTATGATGTTAACTGCTAACATAACAATTCGAAATCTACCACCAAAACATAATTATTTTTTCATAAACCGACACCTTCAACATGGTATCACGCATCGTTGGAGTAAAATCGTCAGGTTTCGACGTGTTGCATCGCCTTGTGGACGAAGGGGCTTACTATGACATATGTGTGCTCAAAAAAAGCTTTTATTACCAACTAGTTTGAAATTATAAAATGTGATGAATATGTAAATAATATGACAGCCCAGTGGTATACGTAACGGACTTCCGAGGCGATGGTCTCGGGTTCGATCCCCAGTACCTACACCAGGCACACCCCTCTGACTTTTCGAAGTTATGTGTCCATTAAAAATGATAATATCGCTCCCTTAATAATGTGCGCGGTAGATGGCAATAGTCGCGCCCCCTATTACATAAGGACCGAAACATAACTGGCGAAGTGTGGGTATGTAATACACCTCTGCCTAAGTACCCCTCCGATGATAAAGGCGTGAAGTTATGTTATGTGATGTAAACACTTAACAGGTCTATCTCAATACAAAAGTGTAGCAATATGAACATGCATTATAATTTTATAACACGTGATTTATTGACTTCAACCAAAAACACTCAAGACTAAACAGTGCAATGGTGACACTATCACATCTTGCACTTGGAATTGATCTCCTGGAACTTACTTAACTTACTATTACTAATATTCAAACAATGAACACAAAGATACTCAGGCTGGAAACCAAACTTTCTGGATCACGATCAATGAGTTATGTCCCGCGTGGAAACCAAATCCAAAATAGTTTTCATAATACTTAATGATGATTTGTGAATCAGTATCGTCAACCAATACAATATATGTATACTGTCTAGAGTGATATTTCATCGCCAAACCAAATCTACTGAAGCTTGAAACCAGTTTGTTTACAAGGTTCTGGGTATAACGGGCAGAAATTTACTCTGAAAATCCATCGATGTTTGAGACTAGCACTACGAAAATATGGCCAACAGCCAATGTAGACAGAACTTAGATACTCGTATGCCGATTAACAACAAACTTTCATGATTCCATGTCAACGACGCGAAAGTGTCGACTAATTTTCTTTCACTGTTTCAAAAGTGTTCGACTGTTCAGGTACACTTAACTTTGATAACTGCTAATACGGACCGATTTACGTTCAAATTGTATTGGCGAATGAGAAGAAAACGAGACAACTTTAAATAGAGGTTTAAGGAAGAATCGAAAATACAAGCCGTTGCCAGCAACGGAGCTTCCAAAAATAGTAAAAAGCCTTTATAAGTTTCTAATGACCGATCGATACGATATCTTTTAACATAAGCTAAGCTGAAAATTGGTTCTTTATATACATATGTTTTTATTTTATATAAAATAACATGATTAGAAATAGTATATTACTAACCACGTTATTTTATCTAAAATTTCTCTTTTACTTTTAACAGTGATAAATATCTTTACTTTAGTAAACTCATTTAAAAATGAACGAAAGGTTTTCATCTCTGTCAGGTAGCCGCTTATTAGTTTTGATGTGATTATAAAATTAAAAGGACAACAAAATTCCCTTATAAAGAAACCTATTTTCCGTCGACAAAAAAGCAAAGTATAATGATATTAAATAGCACATTTAATAGAATTACCTAAGTGATATTCCATTAAAGTGAGATGTAAGTGAGATAACAGGGAAGTGGGAAAGATGTTAGGAGTCTCGTCGCGAGGCCGTAATCACTTATCGTCAGGTACGACCATTTGTCATCTCAAGCGCTGTCAATAAAGATAAACGAGGTTCCATATAATTGTATAAATGACACTCTCTTTCTGATTCGTCTTCTTTATAAAATTAAATATGAATGTATGCTGCCTACATTAATAAGTGCGACGGAAAGAATGCGTAAGAGTAGGACGGAAAGTAAGTACTATCAATGAAGTAGTGAATGGATTTTAAAATATGTCTATGATTAGGTGAGATTTTCTACAAAAAACAAATGATTGTAACTTGGCTATTTATTGATATTATGAAATTCTTATGTCTAATATATGATTATAACGTCTTCGCTAATATGTCCTTAAAGTTTTTGTACTAATTAAAAAATAGTGGTGTATATAATACGGGCTTTACCTAGTTTGGGCTCAGTTGAATATGTGTGAGTTGTTATAATAATTATGGTGTTATACTGCAGCTGATGATATTAACAGCTTTTAAATTAAAAAAATTGGCATGAGCTAAAAAAGCAATTTTAGTAATTAGGTACCACAAAGGAAGGAAATTGTCCCATGCAGGCAAGGCTGTGAACAAAGTCTAGTAAAATATAAATGTCTTTCGTTGTTGATAGACAACGTACATCCGAAGCTACTAGATGCAAAGTTTTAAAATTTGGCATGTATGTTTCTTGGGAGCATACATGCCAAATTTCAAGACGACCGGAGAAGCAAGCAAGTCTAGTCATTACTAAAACATTGTATCAACATTTCATGTTTGATAATATAAAACAGGTTTCCATTAGAAATATGCAAATGTAACAAAACACCATACCTTGTCGCTCCATAAATCTTTATTAATCCATAAACACAGCCACATGAAGCTGTTTACCGCAGCAAGCATTTCATATTTCTTCGCTTCATTACGCAAATTAGAGTTTCGACAAAGACGACGTATGCAGATATTATTACGCGAACTCTCAACGAGCCTTGTCAGACATGCACATCCAATGTGCCACGTTATTGTGTGTTTGGGTGAACGAATTTCTACCTGTAAATCTTGGCAATTTTACGCAAATACGGGCATGAGACTCTTTTGTATTGTGGAACTGTCTCGTTGAGCACGATTTGATATCATGACGTTTACCTTTATAGTTTATGTGTGTGGTGAATATGATGTCTACGCAGACGTAGATGCGTAGACATTCGTAGACACTTTAGTCTATGAACCTTTATAATTTAAACTTAAAGCTTTAGCGATTTTATGTAACGAGTCTTAATTAATGTAAGAATAAAACGTGAACTAAAAAAGTATTTGTCTATGAGTCGTTGAGGCAAAGAAAAGGTATTTTACTTTTATTATTAAATAATTATGCGATTATGCCTATTTATATAAAAACTGCCGTGTGGTTGACGGCATAGAATACAAGTGTCACCACCCCTATCTTCTCGTGGGTGTCGTAAGAGGCGACTAAGGGATAACACGATGACAAATACCATCTTTGCGTAGAGACGGAAAACTCGACATCAAACCCTATACGACTGCCTCGTTGGTCTCGCGGCATAAATGTGCGTGTGGGATCGGGAGGTCCCGGGTTCGATTCCTGGGTCGGGCGGTTATTATTGGGTTTTTCTGTCACGAAATTCTCAGTAGCAGCACGGAGTCTGGAAATGTGCCCGGTACGGCAATAGGCTCGCCCCTTATTACGTGGGACTAAAGTATATCTGGCGAAAAGTGGGTGTAGAAATACACCTCTGCCTACCCCTTCGGGGATAAAAGGCGAAACGATATGTATGTATGTATGTATAAAAACTTACCAAAGTTGTTGGCTTTTTTGAGAAGCTGGGTAGTATGTATGCAGATTCTTCCCTCAATATTTATGTTCAGAAATCATCATACACACGAACCCAGATTGAAAGCCACGCCATATTATAAATACAGGCAGCTGTTTTTAGTATGTGAGGTTAAAATATAAAAAAACCTTATAATAATTTTACAGGCACCAACATTTGTCGATTTAGTTTATACCACATCAAAAAAGTACCATGAAAAATTCACTGAAATCCTTCTGTTACACCTTTTGGTAAAGCGAGAAGTAAGTAAGTAAAACAAGTGTAAGTAGTAACTTCTCAATTCTGCGAATGTACGGGTCCAATTTACATTTACACTTAAGATCGTGTTTCAGCGCTCGGCGTTTCCTCGAACTATCTACCAACTTTGCTTATTTGTTTACAACTCCGCGCCGCTTGCAGAATAAGTACTGTTAATATACATTTCTAAAGTCTCACGCGTAATTAAAAAGCTTTCAGCTGCTTGTGTTTTTAATAAATATGTATTTTAATTTGAATTAGACTTTATTATCTAATTTCTAAGTAAACACGAAACTTTGTACATATTATATTCAAAGCAAATTCACATAACATTTTATTCGCGTAAAACAACATTTTAAAGCATATTTGGATCCTAATACATAATCTACCGTTACATGATACTTGTACTTACTGAGAGACGTCATGTAACATGTCACGTTTTTGTTTCATTTTATACTAGACGTCGCCAGAGGCTTCGCCTGCCAATTATACATATAAACCATCCTCTTAAATCATTCTATCTTTTAAAAAAAACCGCATTAAAATCCGTTGCGTAGTTTTAAGATTTAAGCATACATGGGGTCAGGCAGAAAGAAGACAGACTTTGTTTTATACTATTTAATAATTATTCTCATTTAAGCTGATTTATAAGCTCTTAAAATTTACCTTTGCCAAATGACAATGTTCTCGATAATCTTAATGACGATGTCGACGTTTTATAAGATTTAATGCAACAGACTCTATTTAAAAATCTGCTGTATTTCAAAATAAATTACTTACCATCTCTATAACATAGAATCAACGGACACAAGTAATGCGTGACAAACATTTAAGTATATTAAAAATAATAACAAAAGAATAACGGAACGTGACTGTCAACAAGTAAATTTAATATTTAAAATGTATATTATGTAATAAAAATTTAAAATATTTGAAAGTGTTGGCCTTTTGTGAAGAAAATTATAATTATTTACTGCATATCACCAATTACTATAAGTTGCAGATCTACCAAAAAAAGACACACTAAGCTACTAACTAACAAAAATGGCGAGCGATTTTCGAAGAAATTCATGCGAATAAATTATAAAAAGGATACCAAGAATACTACAGCATAATACCTAACCCAAAATAGCAACAATACATTTCTGTAAGCAAGAATGATGCGGGTGAAGACGTGAAGTCCTAAACTGTGCAAGACTGCTTTTTGTGTTTTTATAATAAATTTTATAATAGACAATTTTAGAAGTAATAGAAAAATAAATAAGAAGACGGCGACGGCCTGTCATCAAAATAAACATAAACATGTCAAAACAAACTACATATAATAATATCAAATTTATTGTGTCGTTTTAATTTTAAGGTTTCATAATATCTTCGAAACACTATATATAAATATATATGCTATCAACAAGTGATGGCATTAGTGATGCGGAAGGAGGTGCCTCAAATCAATCTGCCACATCGCTGACTAACCTGGTGCGCTGCCCAGTTTGTTCCCAGGCTCGGTTTTTTAAAGGTAAGCGGGGCTTGAGAGTACATTTTGGTAAAGTGCACAAAAATCAAAATGTACTTCCTGGCCCTGATACTACTCCACAATCTAGCTCTTCCCAAATTCCATTTTGGCAACATCTAGGTACATTAAAAAATTCCATTCCAGTATTAAAGCGAGTTCCACGTGGCGCAAGACCAGCTGTCGCTCAGAGTTTAGCTGATTGTATTGGTCTCGTCATCCGTGAGAACTCCAAAACAGCCTGGGAACAGTTGCTTACCTTTCCTTACAGGATTTTACACGTTGATAGCAATAGAATAACACAAAAATCTTTGACAAGCCAAATTAAGGAGAAATGTTGTAATTCTGACACGAATTTTGACCCAAAATTTACCACCAATAGATTTAATAAAACAATTTATCAACGTGTAGAATCAAAACTAAGGGATGGTGACATTCGGGGAGCGTCTAGGTTATTATTTAGTAGCGATGTGGTGGCGCCTTGCTCTGCAGACACACTTGCAGGTTTGCAGAGCAAGCACCCAGCGCCATCTAATGACCTCTCTTTCCCCGACATGCCCGACGAAGGTTCTGATTGTCTTAATGTTTCAGCCAAGGACGTACTCGAAGCCGTATGTTCCTTCCAAAGTGGATCTGCTGGCGGCACTGATGGCTTGACACCTCAACACCTGAAAGACCTCGTATGTGCAAGTGCTGGGGACGCCGGTGATGCACTTTTGAGGGAACTAACGGCTTTAATGAATGTTATGCTCTCCGGCAATGTGGTCAACTTGTGCGCCCTGCGCAAGAAAGATGGTGGCATCCGGCCCATTGCCGTAGGGTGTACTTACAGACGTATGGCAGCCAAATTATGTTGCAAATATTACAGCGCCACTTTGGTCCATAAATTTCAGCCCATTCAACTGGGCTTTGGCTCAAAAGGAGGCTGTGAGGCTGCCATACATGCGCTGTCTACGTTCCTTGGCTGCGGCGAAAGTGAGGTCATTTTAAAGATTGATTTGAAGAATGCCTTCAACTCAGTGAATACGGACACCTTGCTGTCACAAGCCAAACTAGAAACACCCAAAATTTTCAAATATCTTTGGCAATGCTATAGGCATCCATCCAAATTAATTTATAGGGACAATTTATTAGAATCTGCAGTTGGTTGTCAGCAAGGTGACCCTCTCGGGCCAGTCATATTTAGTTTAGCCATTCATCCCATTATAACACAAATAAATTCGAAATTAAACATGTGGTACTTGGATGACGGGACTCTTGGAGGCGATGTAGCCACGGTTCTACAAGATTTAGAATTTTTTTAAAATCAGTTTAGCACTATCGGCTTAGAACTAAATTCCAATAAATGTGATTTTTTTATAAATGACTCATTAGAACTCTCATCGGTACTTTCAAAATTTAATTCTTTGACGCCAAATATAAAAGTAATCACTAAATCTTCCTTTCGCCTACTCGGGTCCCCCATTTTTGAAGAAGCTTTTGAAACTTTTGTAAATGAGAAAATTCAAAATTTCTGTGAATCTTCAGAACGGCTATGCAAAATCAATTTACATTCGGCTTACACAACTATTCGGCATTGCCTCTTCACTCCAAAATTCACAGATTTTCTGCGGTCGTCTCCCTTTTGGAAACATTCATCTCTTTTGGAAACCATAGATAATGTGATTCGAAACACTTAGAGCAAAATTCTAAATCCTAACATGAACGACCGAGTGTGGCTTCAAGCAACTTTACCAGTTCGTTTGGGCGGCCTCGGCGTTCGCAAAATTACCGATGTCAGTTTGCCAGCGTTTTTGTCCTCGGTCCATGGCACTGAGGAATTGACCAGGAAAATTTTAGAACCCACACTGGTTAATTCCGAGGTGCCGTGTAAGACTGATGCCATAAACGCTTGGAAATTGGCTTGCCCGAGCTCTGACGTGCCCCGAAATCTTTTCTCTCAGAGACAATGGGATGGGCCGCTCTGCAGCAAGATTAGAGATAATCTATTAACTTCTGCTTCTGGTGTTGCAGAGCGCGCCCGTTTGTTGGCTGTGGGAGAGTGGGAATCGGGGCTATGGCTTCAAGCGCTTCCATCGTCCAATATAGGAACTATGTTGGACGATACTACATTCCGCACCTCTTGCCTTCGCTTGGGTGCTGTTTGTGTTTCTCCGCATCGTTGTAACTGTGGGGAAGCCGTCGACAGCCTTGGCCACCTTGGCCTATCATGCAGCAGAAGTGCAGGGCGTATTTCCAGACACGCCCATATTAATGACATAATGAAGAATGCTTATAGCATTAAGTCCGCCATTGTACCTATGAGTTGTACATAAAGTTTAAAATAAATAAATAAATAATCCGTCGTGCTCTTTCCACCGCTGGTGTACCAGCTCATCTTGAACCTAATGGTCTGGTACGTGACGATGGGAAGAGACCAGACGGTATGTCATTATTACCTTGGAAGATGGGTAGGCCTCTGGTGTGGGACGCAACCTGCGTCGATACCCTTGCGCCATCACATCTTCTAAGTACAGCTCGGCAGCTTCTAAGTACGGCGGAGACCCTCAAACGGCACAAATATCAAAATCTAATTGGGAATTACGTTTTTGAGCCGTTTGGGGTCGAAACGCTTGGGCCATGGGGCCCGAGTGCTCGTGCTCTATACAGAGCAATAGCAAAAAGGCTGATCGATGCCTCCCATGACCAGAAGGCTGGCCTATTTTTCGCAGAGAGAATAAGCATTGCCATCCAGCGTGACAATGCTGCCAGTCTTCTGGGCACGCTACCAGTAGACAGCGTTGCGGAAGAATTCTTGGACGCAGTATAGCATATATATTATTATATATTTTTTCGTTTTCGTTTGTTTTCCTTTTGTTCTTTTTTTTTTCTTTATTTTAGATTAGTTTTAGGTTTAGCTTTAAATTTAATTATAATAATGTATACCTATGTTCAGTAACATAAATAAAGTGATACTTATGTTAGATATTAGTATATTAATCCTCGTTACAATCACTGCGTAATTTTTGAACCGAACATATTATATCTTCTTTCTGTTTTTTTTACATATGAGTGCGTAATAAGTCTTAGTTTCACAGTATATAGGCCTCCAAGAAGACAAGAATTGTTAAGGTATCTAACGATTCTTTTTCTGCCACAAACTAGGACCGACGACTTTACGTAGCCACCAAAGCAAGTAGCACTCTGTTGTTAATGCCATTACAAGCGGTCACCCATCCAAGTGATGACCTGTGCATGTGTTACTTAACTTTGACGATATGATAAGAACGGCAAGTCAAGCTACGTCCTACAACCACATCTGTGCACAAACATTTCCTATTTCTAAGGCTTGTAAGTAATACCACGAAATACTTTTGAAGACGACTTACATTGTATTTCCTATATGTATGCTTCAGAATGTCAATTTATCAATGTTACATGTATCAGCAAAGACAGCAAAAGCCTATTTATTTATTATGGTGTCATACGAAAGAATTTGGATATATTGTTTCGTCTTTTCTTCGTAACTAAACAGTGAAATATTGCTTGTTCACGTAAATACGCAGTCAGGGACAGAATATTCTTTCATAGAGAAAATATAGGTACATAACATGGTAACAGTTCGTCTGAAGCTTTCGTTCATAAATCAGCAGATATTCAATTTTCCGTCAGTATTTGAAACCTAGTTTCACACCAATAAACATCTAAGTACATGCCAAGCGCTGTCTAGTTGATAACTCAATTGGAATTGTTAACACTATTCTTGGATTAACACCACTGAAGCTGATAGAGTCGGTGAAAGTCGTATCAGACCATTGTCACGTATGCACTAACTTATTGACTAAAAACACCCACGCTGTACTACTATAACTGAACTATCTCTTAGCTGCGAAATCGATGGTAGACCTCGTGCCCCAAGATGAAAAGTTTTGGATGTAATCGAGAAATGAAGTTATTTCACTAACTCAGAATGCAAATCTCTTCCAATAATTTGGTCACACAATCTTCAAAATGTTTTATATTTCTGCAAAATGGCTTAACCGAATTTTATTCATTTTTATTTTAGCTAACTAATACAAAGATTGGATGATGCAGATGGCCATACGAAGGACTATCTTATCTTAAGCTATTAAAAAAAATAGAGTGGAAGTGGCTACTGGAATTTATCGTTACTTCTTTGAAATTACCTCGTCTCTGCGAGCGTAGCCATGAAAAGTTTAGTAATGTTGAACTGAGAAAATTTGGTTACACTAAAGAATAAATATTGTGACAGGCAAACACAATTGTCACGTTACAACATAATAACATGGTGTCATTCGATAACAAACCAAACTCTATCTGTATCCAATTCCTCTATCTTTGTCGCACTTAAATAAAATTACAACCAAAGCTATAAAAATATGCTTATGTGCTAAATTACTTCATAAAATAGGGCAATACAAACTCAGGCGTGCCAAAATATAGCCGGCAACTTGATTTTAATGGCAAGAAAAAGTTGAAATTTTAAGAGCCTTGATTTATTTTCCAAATAAATTTAGCGGGGTGAAACTGGGTAAAAGAATTAGGAGGAATAATTTATGAGGTCGTATTATTTCTACCTATTAACTGCATTCAACATCATTAACTAGGTCAAAAGAAAATATTGGCTGTAAAGTATTGTAAGGTCTTGTTCACAAGCATTTTTATAGATAGAAAAGCAAGCTATGCTTTTGTGATTGTGAAGTGAACAGGTAATAAATTGCTTGTAGCTCGGTCATAGTGACCTGGAAAGTGTATGCTATGATATTACGTAAATTATGACAAATATCTGAATCTATATTAATAAGAGGCGGTAGAATGTAGTTGGAAGTCCTCTTTAATTATTTATTTGTATTTGGTTTTTACTTAAGTGAATACTACATACAATTTGATCATCCCATGTGCAATCAATAAAATCAAACAAAAAATACATCTAGTATTTTAGAAAATCTTAATCTTTAAAAGTATAATATGCGACAAACTTTAAATGTTTGGTATATACTGAATATAAAGTTTTTGATAAATATGTGGTTTACAGTATATAAAGCTATTATTAGTAATGTAGTGATTATTTATCATACAGTTTTCATCTTCGAGCAATTTTTATTACTTATTTTTATATATAAACTCACGCCTTTATCCACGAAGGGGTAGGCAGAGGTGTAATATTACACCCACATTTCGCCACGAATTTTTGGTGCCACGAAATAGGGGGCGAATCTATTGCCTACCGGGCACATCACCAGACTCCGTGCTGCTACTGAGAATTTCGAAAAACCCAGTAACACTTCGAGTAATTGAAAAATAACAATGTAATTTGTACGAAATTATTCTTTTTTACGTTTATTTGTTATTCAGATATGTTCGAAACCGAATGGTCCCAATACCCTCATTTGATAAAAGCGTATTTCAAAGGAGGTCCAATAATCCCAGCGATCCACTTGTTTATGTTTATACAAGTCGGCTAGAAACAACTTTGAAGTATTACAAGACTTAAGTGCGTACTCGTATGTATGAATAGTATGAATAAGTCTTCTTGCAATAAGACCTGATGTAAGAGAGGTCGCGTCTTGAGGCTATCCAACAATAAAGCACACACTGAGAGCGCTGCGCGCTGGCGTGATGGGTACATGCCCAATTGATGGATATTACCTTGTAGGGTAAATAGTCCTATCATTATAAATATAAGTTGCGTCCTTCTATTTTTGAGAATGAACAAAATGTATTGGATATCTTGGTGATCTTATTATTTAGTTGAAAATTATTTCTTCCGGTTCTAGTATAAACACCCATTTAAACTAGCATCTTAAGAATACTCTAAAAGCATTACATTTCATGAAAGTGTTTTATTAACTTAAAAATCGAATCATTCTTATTTCTAGTACGACTATTGGTAGTTGAGTATTGTTGTTATACTTATTATATAAATAAGTTAATGATAATGAAAGTCGAATTGTTACATAAACGAATCCAAAAATAAACAAAAGACGTATGTCACATCTGACATACGTTTTCTGTTTTTTTTTAATGAATGTCAAGTATTTTTCTGCTTCCTAAATTAAATAAAAAACATTATAATATGATTTTAAGCTTTCGTGGTAATTAACATTAGTTCTGCATTGTCTTGCATAGCACGTACCATGTATCTATGTTTCGAGAACCAGATATTTTATCTCTGTTGAAAGCATCAGGAGTGGCTGGATTGCAACATTGCCATAATCATGGATGACTGGTTTGCTACTGCAAATTATTGGATACAAAATTTAAACCTATAGTTAATACTATTTATACACATAACTTTTACCTGATGCGTCGTTTCAACAAACATCTTCGTGTCGAGGCAAATATAAGGTATTTCGCCTTTATCGAGACTCGTTTTATAAATATTAGTAGTAAAACTATTCACTGACCCGCTGCCGATGCCTGTGTGTTCTGCGCTTAAGGCCCGATATAAGAGAGGTCGCTTATTGAGGACATCAGCGGTCGAGTAGTCTTGACTCGTATTTGCTTTTCGTACGTCGCAATACCCTAATACAAATAAAGAACTCATTTCAATTTTTCTACGTCAAATCGCCGAAGAATTTCTCAGTAAGCCTATATTATAAGATCCTTATTACTTTTCATGGATATAATGTCTGGCGAAAATTCCTTTTCATGGATATAATGTCTGGCGAAAATTCTAATTCTCTAGACGAATTTGGCAATGGAACAATAAGGAGTTGGATATTTTATTTTTGGGATAAGTGAGGTTTATTTTTAGGTTAGGAAGCTGGGTATTTTCGTAAACTGAAGCTGACTATCATGTTTGCAATTCCTACAAGAATCGTTGTGTCTCATTTTAATTTATCATACCTATGTGTAATACGGTATAAAACTGAAAGTCTGTAAGTAGATGCTATCAATATTTTTTACGTGAAATCTTTTGCGATACCCAAAATACACATTGGGTTTTTTTGCGTTATAAACGAATATTAAATATTAGATCGTGAAAAATGATCCAAAATTAATCCAATTTGGTAGGCGACCCTTAGTTCAGTCATGCAAAGTAATTTGATATTTACCAATATATTTTACCCAATGTAATGTACCTCATAGTATAATTTCATTTCATATTATAAAATTGAAGAAATGAATATAAATTTGATTAAATTTGTATTAGTTGTGCTTTATATTTTTATTCGTACCAGGGATATAGATACTATAGCTATTAACATAATTATGTCTTTGTAACGTGTTTATAAATATTTTTCGCAGGTTTTCTTTATGTTACATTCGGTACATATAAATAATGTTCTATACGAGGGTCAAACTGAAAGTTCTTAGAAAATCAAAAACTGATTACATTAGCCAGTTATTAGTTTTATTATATCTTTTCAAAATATTGTCCATTGACGTCAATACACCGCTGCATGCGATGGAACCACTGGGAAAAGCACTTTGCCCACTCGTCCTTAGGGGTCTCTTCAATGGCATCGCGATACGCAGCCACCGCTTCTTCAGCATTCATAAACCGCTTTCCTTTAAGTTTTTCTTTAATTTTTGGAAATAAATAAAAATCACAAGGCGCGAGGTCGGGGCTATACGGCGGGTGACCCAGTAATTCAACGTTTGATGTCGCCAAATAGTCGATCGTTCGCTTAGCGGTGTGCGACGAGGCGTTGTCGTGGTTAAGGAGGATCCTACTGCGAGGTCGTTTCTCTCGAACTTTTTCCAAGACAAGTGGCAAACAATTGGTAGTGTACCATTCTGCAGAAACTGTTTTTTGATCCTCTAACACAATTGTTGCGAAATGACCTATCCTTCCAAAGAACGAGGCCACCATTTTTTTCCCGCACTTCGATCTCTCTTCACTTTAGTTGGCAACTCCTCGAAAGGAAACACCCACTGAGCAGATTGTCTTTTGGTTTCAGGATCATAACAGTAAATCCAGCTTTCGTCACCTGTTAGTATGTCGAACACAGCATTTGAGTCACCTCCGTTAAATCTTTCAATCATTTTACGGCACCAATCCACACGATGGAGTTTTTGAGCCTTAGTCAAATTATGAGGTATCCACCGGGCGCAAAGCTTCCTGACCGCTAAATGTTCGTGGAGGATTTTGTGCACTTGACTCATACCGATGCCTAAGCTTGTCCGAATCTGCTGATAGGTCACTCTTTTGTCAGTCTCTATCATACGCCGCACAACACAGATGTTATTTTCAGTCGTCGCCGTAGAAGGCCGTCCCTCACGTACATCATCAGTGAGATTAGTGCTACCACGTTTAAACTCATTAAACCAGTTGTAAACAGTCGCACGAGATGGGGCTTCATCGTGAAAGGCCAATCGTAGTCTATCATAACTTTCTTGTTGACTTAAATGACATCGAAAGTCATAAAAAATCATTGCACGAAAATTTTCTCGTGTTAAATTCATGTTGACGTGACACAGACAATTTTCAATTTGCCGCCAAATCGTAAAACAAATGACAAATGAATGAAATATATACTCAGTAATATTGGCAAAGAGTTCTATTTTCAAATTTTAGAATATTTTTTTTATTATATTGTTTATAAGTGGCCAGTTCTAAGAACTTTCAGTTTGACCCTCGTATCCGTCACAGACGTCTGCGACACAAAATACAATGCCCGGAGTGGTTTTATCCATCTACTTTAAGTACGTAGCAGTCACTGGCTACGCTCGTAGCCTATCGATCAATCTCGTAGCAATTCAACCACAACACCTACGTTAGGCAATGAAAATTACGCGTAGCTCTTACACGGCACGTGCAAAGAGTAAACAAAATAAATGGATTGAACAACATTTATTTGTTATCCAGTTTTAAGGGTTCTGTAGTAAACTACAAAGAACCCTTATAGTTTCGCCATGTCCATCCATCTGTCCCTCTGTACATCCGCGGCTTTGAGTAGAAACTATAAGCACTAGAGATACACATCGTAACTACACGGACAAAACTGTACGATACAATTTTGAAAAATATTATGTATACTGTGCCTCTAATCTATCTTCCAGACCGTAGTAATTAGTTATGTGTAAACTACGCTAAATAGTGACATATGCAATGAACTTTCAATGAAAATTATAACTGCTCTTTAGACTTTAAGTACTAATTAACGAGTTATAATCGAGTAACTTAAACTTCTAATTGCGAAAGATAATTAATAATGCTTGAGTCCTACAGTACTATGGTTAGGTAACTGGATAAGGGCTACTACGGAACCCTACATTGTGCATACCTCGACATGCACTTGGCTGGTTTTATATGTCATATAATTTTATTTTACTGATTTTAGCGCCCATTTATTTTAACATAATATAAATTTTTGAGCAAATATAATATGTATATTCTGGTTTTCGTACACTCATGCTTATTGTCAAGATTGTAACATACAAATAATTATAAACAACTGTCACACGATCCCTTCCCATAGAAAAGATTCCTATCATCAATAATGCTGTGATCCTTTACGTATTCCGTTGAATTTTAGTCTGGTAACAAGATATTGTGAAGGGTAATAAGTTCCTGCCCCATTGATAACAGAAGTCATTGAGCGAGCAGGCCCAGTTGTTTTGTTATTGAGCGAGTTCCATAGAAGTGAGGAGCCCTTCGCCCGCCCCACTAATGCCGAGGACGGGTTTCTTCAACTCTTTACGGCCGGCCAGTCCCTCCAAACAAAGCCCAACTTCCATCAAAGCTGAAAGTACAAAGAAAAATATAAAACTTGTAAGTTTAAAAGGGATCATCCTTTTATATTTCGCTTTTTGTTCACAAATGGAATACCCATGATGAATTGTGTTGGAAGCGTTGAAAGAAACAAATCCTATTAACCAGATTTACATTTACATATAACTAAACACGGTTTATGTGTAGATTTTCGTCATGTTCGTTGATATATCATAAATTATCTCATCTATGATTATGAATAATGTATGTGCTTCACCGACCATAAACTGTTCCTCTCCCACACAGGATGCTGTATTGTTATGGAATCACATTATTTTTCGTACATTATAATTTCTGTTTTTTCATATTTATTACACCAGAAATGCTTAGGGAGGTGGTAGCCTCTTGTAATAAACGATTATTTTTATATTACTTGAAATCAACCATCAAAGTAGATTTATTTTTTATCGTTAAAGAACTGCCTTGATCATTATTCAATTTATAACAGCACATTGAAATTAAGTTTTACTCATTTCTAAAGTTGATACTTCGGGAATGGGCTGTAGCCCATTCCCTAAGCAAAGTAGTAAAGAAATGCGAGGCTACATTGTAATGTAGCCTCGCATTTCTTTACTACTTTGCTTCTCAAGGAAGAATAAAACATAAAGTAAATAAGTTACATCAATATAACGAGTTCCAGACAGTGTGGTTGAACGTGAATGCCTCTTACCTGAACATTGCGGTTTGAGGGGGCCAATTATTCACAGACTCTGTTCTGTAGTTCTTCTGGCTTAGGCTGCGTATCGAGCGAGATGAGCGGTATATTATGAGAAATAAATCTACCTACCATGTACGTACCACCGCTCGCGCTCTTTATTAAATCAAACCAGCTACACTGCTGTAAGAAGGATTCTCTGGAGCCTGCCTTAAGACGTATACATTTTCTTTTGTTAAATAGACGACTCTGACACTAAAAACAAATTCTGCGTCGCGGTGGAATTTACAAACATTCAATCAACGAGTCACAAAGAACATCTATGGCCCAATTCTTGTATTTTTATATGACATTGATATTATATTTTGAATGGACTCAAAAGCGGTATTCTGATAACCTAATGTCATTATCGTATGGGTAATTTGGAATAAACAGTTCGTCGTTGACAAATATTTTGACACTTGTTTCAATTTACCATCTCGTTACGATTTCATTAAATTATAGAAGAATACGATTTTTGTGACGTAAGTATGACACCGATATTATATCGAAACTGTATTTATTGAGGAGAATTGGGCCCACAACAATTTGGGGTTTAGACAAAGTGTTGTGGTTCAGCAACGTTCTTTTATGTACGAGACGACTGCATAAATGCAGTTTAGACAACGTTAATATATACGAAGTAGTCGTAATATTTCACGTGAAGCGTTACGCGGCCGAAATTTAGTCGCTGCGGTTGCATACTGCCGACTGTTCAGTGCATTTGGATATTACGACTAATGTTTCAGTCGCTGAAGTATCGGCGTACTTTCAGCAGTTGTGTCCCTACTCTATAATGTTACACGTTTTGTAAAAAGTTGTTAGCTAATTACCAAAATCTGAAGGGAATACTAAAAACAATATATTTCGATAAAGATCACATAAATTTATGTTATTTTAATGTAACCTGGTAATAGTAGGCAGTAAGTTTAATATGCCTCAAATTGTATTAACAACATACAAGTTTCTTAAACAGTTCTTCGTTGCGTGGGGTTACTAATTTAAAAGTATAAATACCTCTACCGGCGGGGTGCGACGTCGACGGTGGAAGTGTCACATAGAGTCATACTTACCTTCTCTGCCTGCCTAAATAAGCAAAGGATGAACTTGTTATAAAGGACCGTGAAGAAAAATTGGTATAAATACCTCTAGATTTCGCCGTCGTTTCTTAACTCGTTTATTAACAAGTAACAAATTGCGAGTATAACACAATTCAAAATCCGCCATAAATAAACTTCTAAATCAGAGCTACCGATTTTGCTTAAAACCGAATAATGATATCTAATTTAATTAACTAAGCTTATTAAACAGTAATTAGGTTCAATTCATTTTATGTTTACTAAATTATTGCAAGGCCAGCTAAACGTTCTAGTTAATTATGAACTAGATAATAGCATTTGCGCCCACGTATCATTGTTATGTGAATTGGAAATAAGCATTATTTGATCAATTTTGCATTACAGCAATTATTTCTGATATTGGACTCTTAATTACCATAAATATTTCACGCGAATCTAATGAATGAAATGTGGGAGAGTGGGAATCGGGGTTATGGCTTCAAGCACTTCCATCGTCCAACATAGGAACTATGTTGAACGATACAACTTTTCGCATCGCTTCTTGCCTGCGCTTGGGAGCTGTTTGCGTATCTCCGCATCGCTGTCACTGCGGCGAAGCCGTCGACAATCTTGGCCAACATGGCCTATCGTGCAGTATATAATACAGCAAAGTGCAGGGCGTATTTCCCGACATGCCCACATTAACGACATACTCGGTCGAGCTCTTGTCACCGCCGCAGTACCAGCTCATCTCGAACCTAATGGTTTGGTACGCGACGATGGGAAGACACCAGACGGTATGACGTTATTACCTTGGAAGATGGGTAGGCCTCTGGTGTAGGACACGACATGCGTCGATACCCTTGCGCCATCACATCTTTCAAGTGCAGCTGGCTCAGCTGGCGCTGCTGCTGCATCGGCGGAAACCCTCAAACGGCGCAAATACGGAAACCTGGCAGGTAATTACGTTTTGCAATTTGCCATTCAACGTGGCAATGCTGCCAGCCTTCTGGGCACGCTACCGCTCGACAGAATTTTTAGTAGGTATATTTTATTTACTTTTCTTTTCATACTTATTATTTCCTATTTTGCTTTTTTATAGTTTAGGATAGTTTAGTTATATTATTAGTTTTATTATATTGTACATAATTATATTACTTCTACTTATAAAATGAATAAAATTTGTGTTGTAACTTAAAAAAAAAAATTATATGTCTTAAGTGATGATGATGAAATGCAGATTTTATCACAAATACATATGATAATATTCTTGATTATATGTATGCCAGAAATACGTCTTAATTTTTACCCAACATTGACAAAGGGAACGCAATGTATTTGTAAATAAAATTTCGTGCATACCTAGCTATGAACGGTTCTCATTTCTAAAACACTTGTAGATTGAACGTTTCTGTTGATTATGATTCACGTATTGTTTGACTAAACTATTGAATAGATAGGGTTTTATTGAAACAGCACTTTAGAATATTGTTCACAACTTTTCACAAAAAGCGGGAGGTATGTTCTCACATCGAAATGTAAAAATGTACAAAAAATAAAAATAACGTTGTAGATGTTTTTATAGACTCATACCTGTATCCCCGAAGAGTAGGTAGAGGTCCATACACATTTCGCCTTATGAAATTTAGGTGCCAAGTAATAGGGTGCGAGCCTATTGCCATTTCCGGGCACATTGCTGGACTCCGTGCCGCTACTGAGAAATCTGAAAACTCAGTAATACTTTTAACCGGCCCGGTCATCAAAACCAAGACCTTTAATCAGCAGACGCATACGTTATCCACTGGAGGCAGCTTAGACCTTCCTTTTTTTTGTTTTACGAGGTGGAAAGTCCCTACTGATCTCCGACTCTTGGGGAAATGAGAGCTGGAGTATGTGGTGTTACCACTAAAACCACCTCGACTTTCTCATGTACCCGTGTGTCGGAGGGTAGGGTATCGCCGAAGCATTAGTCGCTACCACCCGACGGGTATTGGCCCGCCAGATGGTCAGGAGGGCCCCGAACAAAACCTCCTTGGCGGCGGTTTAAGGTGTTGGGCTCCGCCGCCAAAACACCCAGCGCCGGAGAGGCTAGGGAGGACGGCAACGCAACACCGCATCGCCTCTTCCTCTGCGGCCCCACCGCGACGCATCGAATGGTGCGGCCCCACCGCGACGCATCGAATGGTGCGCCCCCTTTTGGTCGTGGGAGATAGGGCGCGCGGCTATGCAACACCGACACGCCTCTCCTCCCGCGACCGCGCCCGACTGCGCGGGACAGAACTGTCCCCCGCACCTGCACTGTTGGACGCATCCTGCGCAGGCCCCTCTAAGCCCACGCGGAGCGTCCACTCCAGGGACCTCACTTAGCTTCACCGCGGGTGTCCAATCCACGGCTACTGAGCCCCCCCACCACGACAAGGTGGAGATCCCTCGGGGGGAGGAGACCTCCTAGAACTAGTGGAGTGGTCCAACTAGACTATATAAGTGTTATAACTTTAGTTATCTTCTAATACTTACGCGATATTTTCTAAAAAAATATGAATACGCAGCGATGTGTTGCGTGTTACCGATTTCCATGAGCCGCTAGGAGAATCGCCATATAAACGAACCACCGGCTCGCTTTTTACAAACTATAAAAACATGTCATCTAAACATATATCAGCAAAGTTCATTTTCCTTAGGCACTTCGCTATAAATATATTCAGAATGATTGTGTTCTGCCAATGAAAAAATAAAATACCCACTTATTGAAATAGGATGGTAATCTCTTGCACGTTTTAAATACACTGTATATAAAATTACTTCAATATAAACCAGGTATTCGCTTGTATATGGACGAAGAATAAGAACAGTTGGTAAATGCATCACCGTGTTTTAGACACCATGTTTGGTTCAAGTAAGACGTTAAGCTTATGCTTCTTATTTACATGCGCTTTGAATATTTGCTCATTTTGAACACATCGCTTATCACATTTTAGTATGTTTAAGACATAGCCTTTATCCAGAAATTAAATAATAATATTGGAAGTACTTGTATTACTATGTTGAAATAGATTACTTTTGTTTATTTATTTTATACTTTACTGTATACTAGTACAATTGTTTTGAGGAATCTAATATTAAACAAGACTTTGATCGCTACTTCGCGCCTGAATGTCACTTAAGTCCGGTCCCGATATATTATCTATACGTGGATTCGGAGATAAGAGATACATATTTCGACATGATTATTTTGTATGGAGCTTATAACAAACTAGATGAGCCCGCGGTTACACCCGCGTTATTTAAGGCTACTGCTCCGCTCCCGTGGTTAATAGCGTGATTTTATTACAGACTATAGCCTTCCTCGATAAATGGGCTATCTAACACTGAAAGAATTTTTGAAATCGGTCCAGTAATACCTGAGATTAGCGTATTCAACCAAATAAACAAACAAACAAACTCTTCAGCTTTATATATTAGCATAAGATGTGCATCTCTAATCGCCAAATCCATACATATATCGGATATTGAATTTAGCGGTTATTATTATCAGTCACGGGTAAGTAGTCAAATTAAACTCTCGATAGTATCTTAATGCTTCCGACTTTTACTACTTATTCTAATAAATATTAAGTAATGCAAAAGAAAACGGAACTTAAAATTTAACCTGAATTAATAAAACGCACAAGATCTTTGTGTCAATAGATATTACATAAAATTCAAGAAAACCTCGCATCTAAACCCTTTTAAGCCCGCCGTAAAAACAAACATAAAAATTAAACAGAGAAATATGGGACAAGTTCAGGGAATCGTAAAATGCCCTTATATCTTCGCAATAAAATTGTCAAAGATAACTCGACGTCAACATATCAAATATCTCTTGTAAAGTCGTCACAAGGTAAGGTTTTTATTAAAAAGAAACTCGCAGGCCTAATTTCTTTTAACATGATCTATTTATCGATTATTTTTTGTAGGAATTTAATCGGAATTGAAAAGCTACGATAGCCTAGTGGTGTACGTAACAGACTGCTGAGAAGATGGTCTCGGGTTCGATTCCCAGTTACCCCGGGCACACACCTCTGACTTTTCGAAGTTAGGTGTGTGTTAAAAAATGTTAATTATCGCTCGCTTAACAATGTGCTCGGTAGACGGCAATATGCTCGCCCCCTATTACATTGGGACTGAAACATAACTAGCGAAGTGTGACTGTGTAATACACCTCTGCCTACACCTTCGGGGATAAAAGGCGTGAAGTAATGTTAAGAAGTTATGAATTTAATCTAAACTAAGCGATAAATAAAAAATACCAGACCAAATCATGTGTAAATGGCTGGACAAGATAAACATAATTTGATGTTGTTAACTAGAATAATTTTATTTCATAGTTACGTTATAAGAACACTTTCAGACTAGCGTTTCATATGCGCGTATGAGTTAGTTCTTGGATACGCATATAGGCGTGTGTTATGTCACAAACAAAAACATAATAATAGCGCGTCCTGCTTGTTGAATCACGTTATGTAGCGCGCGTTTAAGCGCGTATGCCAAAAGACCGTGCAGAAAATTACGCTTGTTCAAATCTCTTTAAGTGAATCAAAACCAGTCATTAATTTCTAAGTGTTTTTTTATACTTGCGATAGAAAGCTTTTTGTGAACTTTTTACCCTGGTTTGGAACTGGTGGAGTTGGTGTGGCGGTTTACCCTAAGGTCGTTCGGGGCCTAATTACTAATACCACCGCGGTATCTTCGCAGTCCCGAAGCGATTATGACACGCGAAACGCGGTTACCATACTTGGCCGCCACCTCATGGACATGGTTTATATCCTATAAAAAATTATCTGCTTACTATGCATAGCCAATACGAGTGCATCGCATTTTTATTTATTAGTAAAACTGCAGGCAGACACGAGACTCCAAATGAAACATATATGTACACACGATTTCATGTGTCAGTTAGCAAATGTTAGCCTTTTAAAATATTCAGAGGTCGCACTGGTTGCCTAGATGATCCAACAAAACATCATTAGGACCGAAAACTCGAAAAAAATTAAGGAATTTAGAAGAATTTGTCTTTTACTTTGTAAACGTGCCTCGGATAAAATCTTCAGTTTTAATTAGATGTACTTATTCTATAACAGATTTTCTTACCTTTCTTCCTATCTCCTTTAACGTAAATAGTTATATGTTACTATGTGAGTCTTTGATTTGAGTCTTAGTCATTATTAGGAGCACGGATAGGTACTTACGTTATTCCAATAGAAGCAACACAAATGCTTCCTTTAGTCCTGACAGGCTCTTTGATTCAAACTCATTACCAATATTCGCTGAATTGGGGAATCCAATTTGTAATATTAAAGGCCAGTGTCACAACGATCCAATAAGTGCCCGTTACATTACTTGGAGGATGAAATCGTACGTATTTCATTTTCAGCATAGATGCAACCATTTTTTTATATCCCACAACAACAAGCGAAGTGTATAAAATCATGAATTCATTAAAATCCACAAACTCCTGTGGTTACGATGGTTTCCCCACCAATGTATTAAAAGCAAGTGCCATATTTATTGCGGATATTTTGTCATATCTTATAAACTTATCTTTTACCAGTGGAACTTTCCCGGAACTATTGAAAGTATCTGTAATCAAGCCTATTTTTAAAAAAGGTGATCCGGCACTCGTGAGTAATTATAGACCCATTGGGTTGATACCTATCTTGGCAAAAGTGTTTGAAAAGATAATGCACACAAGACTAGTTTCGTTTTTGAATAAATTTAGTATTCTTAAAAATGAACAACATGGTTTCCAAAAGGGCAAATCCACCAGCTTAGCTGCATTTAAATTAATAAAAAGAATAACGGAATGTATTGACCGAAAAATGCGCGCGGTCACCGTATTTTTCGATATGAGTAAAGCGTTTGACTTCGTCCCTCATGATAGATTGCTTACAAAATGTGAAAAATATGGTATTAGAGGTGCTGCAAACAAATGGCTTGATAGCTATCTCAAAAAGAGAAGACAGTATGTTGACCTATTAAACATAAACGAAAGAAAAGAAGAGTGTCACTTTGTATCTAAGTATCTACCAAATCATATAGGTGTATCTCAGGGCAGCATTTTGGGTCCCTTGTTGTTTTTGATCTATATTAATGATCTTCCAGACGCGACGTCACATAAATGCACGCTTTTTGCTGACGATATATCTGTCATCATAACAGAATCTAAAGACATTATACACAATGAGGAGATAAATAAATGCATCGATGATATTACCAAATGGCTAGATGAAAATAATTTACAAGTTAACCCAGAAAAGACTAAATACATGCAGTTTTATAACAGAAAGCAAGACTCCAATAAACTACACATTTTATGTAAAGGTCAGCCAATAAATATGACGAACGAAGCTACATTCCTAGGTCTTGTCTTAGATGAACAATGTCGATGGGGCTCTCATATTAAGAAAGTATGTAGCAAAATTGATAGATTTGCATATGCTCTCTGGCGTTTAACCAAAATTGCTAACCAAAAGGTCGCCCTCCAAGCATATCATGGCTACGTTGCATCCAACATTAGGTATGGTATCATACTATGGGGAAACTCGGTTGAAGTGGGCAGATTATTTATTTCCCAGAAGCAATGTATCCGAGCTTTGACTGGAGTATCACCTCTTACCACCTGTAGAGATTTGTTTCCAAAATTGAAACTACTCACTGTTGCCTCTATTTATATACTGGAATGTTGTAATTTTGTGAAGGCATATCCAGACTTATTCGATAAGTGGAGCGATCAATGTAATTTTAATACTAGATATCCTGACCGCTTAGTATTACCTAATATAAGAACAGAATTATATCGACGGAACTGCTATCCCATGGTAATTAGGATTTACAACAAGTTACCTGAAAGCTACAAAATTCTACCCAAAAAGATATTTACAGTTAGGTTAAAAAACTGGTTGTTGGAAAAAGCTTTTTATACGGTAAGCGAATATATGGATGCCAAATTTTAAATTATTATTATTTATTTTCTATTTTATTAGACAGTAAGTTACTATGTGCCTTACTTACTCACTTTGCATGCTGCTAAACGGCCAGATATGTGATTCATATAAATTATAATATTGTAACATATGATTTTATAACCATATTTGATGCAATAAATATTTCATTTCATTTCATTTCTAGGTTAAAATTTTATATGGATTATAATGTGTACCCAGTGGTAACAGTAGCCCTAAATAATGTTTATACTTACCTACTAACTTTTTCACTAACCAACTTGAACGAAGTTGACAACCCTCAACTCTCCAACGGTGAATTACCTAATTCGGCTTCCGGGTTTGGTAAAATTCAATATTAGTTTGTTAGCAGTAAAAAAGCTGTCAAAAATATGTTCAGTCGATGACAATTGCTAACATGTGGTAGACATAATTTAATAACACGGTTTATGACACTAAACTTACAATTAATATCTTGCCGACATTTCAAAATGTTGCGTAGGTATATTATTCCACTATACGTGAAAGAAGTAAAAATATTGTATTCTACCTATTGTACAATTTCGTATATCCTGAAGCAAATTTACGTTATTCTAAATGCCTGTATCGTCCTCACACATGTAATGTCTTATTTTTGCACCCACACCACCGCAGGCAAAGCTCCCCTTGAACCAATATTATGTTTGTTTCCGCGACGAACGAAGATAGAAAAGCTGCCGTGTTGAGAATGTCAGCAAAACGTTGATAGTATCGACTAGCATCTTACTCGTTCACGAACCGAAGACTCGGCGAAACAGCTTAGCTGCATCTCGATTATTTTGTGCATGTAACACTGAACAATTTAACCACACAGCAGCACTTGCATAGTAAGATGTAGCAAGCTGTATAAAATACCAAAGTGTTTGTGAAAATATATGTTACTGATGAAAATAACATTAAAAACGTTTATGTGAAAATATCTGTTAACGTAAAAACTACGTAGTCTTTACGTATGTGACGGTAGAATGGCCTTTTTTATTTCTAACTCAGTTGTTTATACTCATAATCGTAATGCGTGCCTCTAAAATATTTCAGCGAAAGCGTTCATATCCAAATCTTAACATTCAAGAAGCGCTGTCTATAAATACAAAGGCTAGTAAACTTCATGGTTCTCATGGGAAAATATCACGTCTATGAGTGAAAACATAGTTACCTTATAGAGAAGGCTATTCATTCTGCATGTTTCAAGTTCACCGTACAAGTGAGTTTCATCTTCATCGGCATAAATATTTTTCATACTTAATACGAGTGTCAAGGTGTGTAGGCCTCAATGGTAACGGCATTCCTCTAAGTAGGAGGGATGACTGGCCCTAAATTTGATACTAATCAATAACACTGTAGCGCTATGTGACAAGGAATATTGAATTTACCGCCCAAGAGGCTTTTCGTAGAAAAGAACTTGCAAAATACACCCCAATAGGTATATTTCTCAGGACGAGCCACTCAAACCTTACTTACACCACTATCACACCAACGCAATATTCATCACTTTCTTAATTAAAATCAGTGTTCACTTCAGTATGAAATCAGTGAATTATATTTACCTAAATAACCGTGAATTAAGGATGGGTAGCGTCGAGGGTGCGGGCATTCGGCAGAAAAATGCAAATTTGAACACAACTCGGCCGCGTCGTGAACTATCATTCCCGCCAACCACCTGCTTATGTTTGTACACAGTGTTCAAACTTTATATATAATAGATTAAATTATTCGTGGATAGCTTTTACTGATTTTTTAAAACGCCCATGCGGTACGCGCGGTTTAGTAGTTTTTTTGTGCGGGGAATCAACTTTTATCAATATAAAACGTAAAAAAATCGGAACATCTTTGAAAAATAATGTATAGAAATAGCGCTTATATCCTATGTGTGCTTGGCAACATCTGTATATATAAAATCCTTGCGTTACTGACTGACTGACAGACAAGTTACAGCCAAAACTACTAGGCGCAAGAAGCTGAAATTTAGTATGTATGTTCCTTGGGGACCGTAGGGGTGCACTAAGACGGGACTTCCCGAAATTTCCACGGGATCGGATAAAACGGGCAATTCGAAAATCTGTGCGTGCGAAGCCGCTGGCGTCGACTAGTTATTAATAAGATTTCCAATCTAATAAGTTGATACGTGTAATCATGTTTAACAAATTTCTATTTTATAGCAGGTCTGTTGATAAAACCTCTAAGGTATTTAGGTACATAATGTTGAGATATTTTTCATTTTTGTCATTAATCCTCGGTACTTAAGGATTAATCACTAGCTTACTGAGTAATTATAAAACTTTATTTGTTTCAAACTTTTAGAAGAAACTTAATGAGATACGCTTTTAATTAATCTGTTGCCAAAGTAAAGTAAAAAAGTTATTTATTTTTGAAAAATTTGCTTCACATAAAGCTAGTTATAAGCATTTTAATTAATATTACTAACTAGATTTGACCGCGGTTTCGTCTTTGTGGGAGGTCAGTAATCAGGACAAAATGTAGCCCATGAACTATGTTGATGTATAAGTTATATACTTGACTGCAATTTTATCGAAATCTGTTCAATACTTGCTTGATGAAAGATAACTTCTTCAATTGTGTGTTTTTACTCCTTTAATATTTGGATTTACTTAAACTTACATTTCATAGAGAAACAATACAATTACTTGTTTTGACAGATTTATCATCGCAGAGCCCAAACTACTAACAAGAAGCATAAAGTTTGGACAGCAGGTTGCGTTTATGACGTAGGCTTACCAAGAAAAGATTTTAACGTGGTGCCTAAAGGGGTTACATTTAGGTTGAAAGTTTAGGACAGGCGTAGCTCACGACTCCTAGTAATTTATTCTGACACGTAGTATATGATACCTACAATTCTTAAGGTGAAATGTGGATGTATCATTCCTCCTCTGTCTACCCCGCGGGAGATACAGACGTGCGTCTATAAAAAATATATAGGTATGAGAAAAACGTAGTATGATACTGTATTTCCATACCACTGCAATTTTCGACGGCCACTTAATATTATTGCGTTTACATACATACATATATACATAGACTCACGCCTGTTTCCCGGAGGGGTAGGCAGAGACTACGGAACGCCATTTGCAACGATCCTGACATCATATATCAACGATCATATATTGCGTTTATACGTCCCAATATATTTATTTATTCATTCCTAGCTTTCTATAGCATCTTCATTCTATGAAATCTGTTTGGAATATCTTCGATATGAAAGTCAGTAGTTATTCCGAAACCCACAGAAGAATATCACTATGTTGATCAAAATACCGTCTGCAGAAGATTGCGAACGTAAGAAACACGTACAATCTATTTACGGCGGGCGGTATTTTGTTGATAGTACTACGGCTTTGTAGATTCAACGGTTATTACGGTATTGTGGTTTCAACTATTGCTTTGCCACGTCTAGTGTGCTTATTGTTTTATGAGATATGCCAGAATATTTTACAAATAATTCCGATTTTTGGTTTCAGGCCCTAAGTTTCCTATTATTATCACATTGTTTGCCATAATATTCCATTCCATTTTCATTCTGCCAATATGTCTTAATCTACTAAGTTATAACTTCATCCTCCTAGCGTTATCCCAGTTTCATTCTGGGGTACGCTTACTAGTCTAACCGGATTTGAATATTAGCATTTCCACAGGGCGACTGCGTGTCTGACCTCCGCAACCGGAAAGGATAGCCATATTCCATGGTTTAGACCAGTGTCCGTTTAATTAGAGAAACTGACGCCCTATAACGACTGTCAAAGATCTTCATGACAGCCGGGACCGACGGCTTAATGCGCTCTCCGAGGCACGGGGCAGGCGATAATTAACAATCCAATACGCACATAACTCCGAAAAGTCATTGGTGTGCGCTGTGGATTTGAACCCGATACCCTCTGCATGGCAGTCCGTTGGTATCCCCACTACCTAGGCTATCGCTGCCTTTTTTTAAATAAAGTCCTAAGTAATACGTCCAGACCGAAATTCAGCCACGGCGTAACGGCTTGACGTGCTTTCCGAGACACGGGGTTGTAAGTCACTTGTAACACCACCAACTCCCTTACTCCGAACTTCAATTGAATATTTCTTAACAGATAAACCCAATATCAGTCAAAGTATCATGACTAGAATGTGGTGCCTTGGTGGCATTGTTGTGGCACATGTCCGATAGTAAATTGGTAGGTACTATTAAATACATTAATTTACGGTTATAACATACTTCAATAACGTAAATCTGCATAAAAATCTTGTTCAAATATGTCAGCAATATAAAAATCACGCAAGGTGCTACACATCATTAACCTATATACCTATCGATATTTTATGTTCTTTTATGACTAACTCAGTACTAAAATTTGCAAAGGCGACGGCGTCTCTATGGCATGTTATTGTAAGCTCATTATGACGATGATTATAATAACTGACTCCCACTAATGTCAACGCCACCTTGACGCCACCAATGATGTCAGTGTTCGACTATTATGACGTCATCAGGACACAGCTGTTGCAATATGGTTGTAATAGCAGACTCCTGTCGCTCATAGTAAGCGTTCGTCCTGTCTGTTACATTGCGCCGAGTGTTCGATGTACTCATGGTTCGATTCTCTCACGAGACAAAAGTGTTGTATCGTCTATCGGTATAATACATAAATTGTTGTTTCGAGTTTGGATGTTAATGTGGTTTGTTGTATGTACCTATATCTGTTGTCCCAGTGCGAGTGTTGTCTTTAAAAGATAAAAGTTCCTTTGGAGTAAGGCCCAATCCCATGTCTTTTTTGAGTAAGAAAGTAACTCCAGGAAGCAGAATGCGACTCACAAATACCGAAAAAACAGAACATAACATAATAATGGTACTGCATATTGTATTTCGTAGAACATTACCGTGCAAAGTGTGCATAGTTTCTCGGTAAAGGTTCTAATGCTCTCTAGGTGTTCCCCGAATAGCCACTCCAAGTTCAAATATCCTTGGCCACTTGTACGTAACGTTCTAAGAATAATGACTTACGTAAAAATCACAGTAACTGAAAACACTTGACCATTTTGTAACGATTTGTCTACTCATATTTAAATCTCTGCAACTACCAGTACAGCGAAATACTCTATATACGAGTAATACTAGTAGGTACCCATGTAAATAAAGTTTGAGTGGCTGTGATAGAGCAGTTTGTATATCGAATACTATAGAATTTACTCATCTAAACCAATGAGTAGCACCTGCATACTGTGAGAAACAGCTAGTTACAAATAAAACATTCAGCATAGCGCCTACAAAGAATATTTATTTCCTGCAAAATATTTATCAACGGAACGTATTTACTTCAAAAACAGAACTGGCAATGTAAAAAGTGCGAGATAGGAGAAAGACACTCAAGGGATGTAAATACGTAACTTTTAGCGATCGTGAACATGCCCTGGAGTAATATAAATATCTCGTAGTATCGCATTAAATGTCACAAAAACCACCGTCTCTCAACGCGAGCGTTTTTTGCTCTAAAGTTATGCAATCCGCCACCGAATGCAACTTTATTATAGCACAGCGTAATTTCAAGAACTTTATTATACGCAAAATGGCATTTTGTTCTATATTTCTAGAGCGTTTTTTGGTACTCTTTTCATGTTTTACATCTGTGTGAAAATTAACATAACAATTTTGAACAGGATTATTTTTAAAAGGCTGATTTCACTGCTGTCTGATAAGTTGCGCTATAATTAGTTAGATAAATTATAGAAATTTCATTCCCATTTGGAATTTAGCTGTAACGTAGGGCTTATTTAGAGGCGATAAAACTGGGCCTGTGACAAACATTCATCTATCGATGTATTTGGCCACTAGATATTTGACTCCATACAAAACATGTCAAATATATTTTTCTAATTAGGTATAGCCAAATCCATCGAATCGCCATTAATGTGTATTTTTAAACAATGGATAACAATCTGTTATTTTTGCCTAGACGTCATAATGTTAGGGAGTCCAAAAAAATAATGGCATTCTAGTAGATCGTATTGCTGTGCTATTTAAAGTACGTTTTCACCACAAACATTTTCACAACACAAACACAACTTATTACTGCGAAGGATAATATCCAGCTTTACAAGGAAACGGGTTGTTATTATTACCGTCAACGAGAACTCACTTTTCATTGGTCTCATGTATTTCCATGCTCCGTTATTGGACTTATTTATAGCATTTCAGAGGAAATTATGAAACGCCTCTGAATATGCAGTTATTAAGGTAGAGAGATACGCCGTCGGGACTTGTTTTTTTTTTTATGGAATAGGGGGCAAACGAGCAGACGGATCGCCTGATGTTAAGCGATTACCGCCGCCCATGGACACCCGCAACACCAGAGGAGTCACTAGTGCGTTGCCGGCCTTTTAAAAAGGAATACGCTCTTTTTTTGAAGGTTTGAAGGTCGTATTGGTTCGGAAAAACCGCAGGTGACAGATCATTCCACAGTTTAGAGGTGCGAGGCAGAAAGTTTCTAGAGAAACGCACCGTTGTGGATTGCCAACCATCTAAATGATGGGGATGGAAATGCTGTCGCGTAGAACGATGGCGGAAAGAGGCGGCAGGGATTAATCCGAACAATTCCTCGGAGCACTCCCCATAGTAGAAGCGATAGAAGATGCATAGCGAGGCTACATCTCTACGCAGCGCCAAGGGGTCTAACCGATTGCAAATATCTTGGCAGTCGACAATTCGAGCGGCTCTCCGTTGGATGCGGTCTAGAGGGAGAAGCTGGTACTGGGGTGCCCCTGCCCAAAGATGAGAACAGTATTCCATATGCGGCCGGACCTGCGCCTTATAAAGGAGCAAGCGGTGGGCCGGAGTGAAATACCGTCTCGATCTATTTAGCACGCCAAGCTTCTTCGAGGCTAACTTAGCCTTACCCTCTAAGTGACCGCGGAACTGGACTTCGCTCGATATGTCGACACCAAGTATTCCAATACTGGAGGAGGCAGTCAAGGGGGTGCTCTCAAAACGAGGACATACGACCATCGGCAGTTTTTTTGCGGTGAAAACGCAGACTTGTGTCTTTGTGGGGTTAAATTGGACCAAATTAAGTCTTCCCCAATCTGAGACCATCTCCAAGGAGGTCTCAATTTCAGACACAAGTTTATGTCGGCTCTCGATGACTTTTTCCCGAGAAATGTTGGCGTGGCCGGTATATAAAGCATCACCTGTGCTGTCATCTGCATAACAATGAATGCCGCTATCTAGCAACATATCATTGATATGCAGGTGGAACAGAGTAGGCGATAGCACGCAGCCTTGAGGAACACCAGCATTTACAGACAAGGCGTCAGAGCATTCACCGTCAACTACGACCTTTATGCTTCTGTCTGTAAGAAAGCTGGTGACCCATTCGCATAATTTCTCGGGCAGCCCATAGGAAGGGAGCTTCGAAAGAAGCGCTTTGTGCCAGACCCGATCGAAGGCCTTCGCTATGTCCAAACTGACCGCCAAAGCCTCCCCCTTTGTCTCGATCGCCTGTGCCCAACGATGTGTCAGGTAAACTAGAAGATCACCAGCCGACCGACCCTTACGAAAGCCGTATTGCTGGTCACTAAGCAACTGATTATCCTCTAGAAACCGAAGGAGCTGGCAGTTAATAATGAACTCCATTATCTTCGAGAAGAGGGAGGTTATGGCTATGGGTCTGTAGTTGGAAGGATTAGAGCGATCGCCTTTTTTAGGGATCGGGTGGACCAATGCTGTCTTCCACGATGTTGGGACTACGCCAAATGAGTAGGAGAGACGAAAAAGGCGTGTCAAAACTGGTGCCAACTCTGGAGCGCAGATCTTCAACACAATAGGGGGAATTCCATCAGGCCCACTCGACTTATGGATATCGAGGGACAGAAGTGCCATACGGACTGCGCGTTAGTGGAACTGAATATCCGGCATACAGCCCTTCAACAGCGGTATAGTAGGCGGTTCCTGTCCCCCGTCATGCAAGGTCGAGTTGGACGCAAAGAGTTTGCCCAGAAGATCGGCTTTCTGCTTTGCGTCGTGGGCCAAGGAGTCATTTCCCATGTGTAGCGGTGGAAAGGATGGCTTACAGAAGTTCCCTTCGATAGCTTTGGCAAGAGACCAGAATGCACGAGTTCCCGATGGAAGGCGCTCAAGCCTCTCGCCAATTCTACCGATGTGCTTCGTCTTCGCACTAGCAATGTCTCTTTTGAAGGACCTGGAGGCAAAGTTATACTCCTTTTTTAATGCGCTGGTATTTTCATCCCCCGCCGCCACCGCAACAGCCCAGGCTTGGTAAGCTTCCTGCTTCCTGCGAGAAGCCTTTTTGGAAGATGAACCAAACCAAGGTTGAAATTTGCCACCAATGGGGACCACAGAGGATGGAATGAAAAGTTCCATACCCTGTAGCACCACATCAGCAACAGAATCAGCAGCGGCGTTGGGATCATCCGGCGAGAAGCATATTTGTCCCCAAGGATAGGACGCAAAGAAGTTCCGCATCCCATCCCAATCTGCTGACTTGTAGTGCCACACACGGCGACTGCGTGTAGCCCGCGATCGCAGCGAGCACGTGAGAGGCACCACACTCTGTACAAGGCAGTGGTCCAGTGGACCAGTTGTGTCAGGCCATAAGCCAGTGCGAAGTCGTGAACTGATCTCCCCGCATGATCAGTTTTACTGGAACTGAGCCAGTTGGCGTGATGGGCGTTAAATCGCCAAGCAAGATGATCTCTGCTGACGGGATCTGCTGCTGCACAAAGTCTGAAGCCATTTGGATGTGCTCAATGAGTCGGTCAGTTTCGGTATCACCGCTATGGGACCTATAAAGGCAAGCATAGACGCGAGGGTGGTCGTCGTTATCTATACGTAGCCATAAGGTGGAAAGGTCCCTACCTTCAAGATTTCTAAGTCGACGAGAACTGATATCGTCTCTAACATACAAGCACACTCCGGCCTTGGACAGAAAGGAGTGTTCAAGTCCATACCCAGGGTAAGTAAGGTAGGAAGTGTCTGCTGGAGGCGATATCTGCGTCTCAGTTAAGAAGAGCAAGGCTGGCTTTGTTGTCTCGAGGTGGTGGTGGACAGCATTAAGGTTGGTGTGTAATCCCCTGATATTGCAGAAGTCCACGGCCAGTGTGGCAGGGGGTGCCAGGATATTTTTGCTCCTTTTTAGGGACTTTTCGAGCGCAGTTTTGCCCCCCCCCCCCCGTACTCTGTACGAGGGGCGGCATGCGTTGTGTCCTGAACGCGGACGTCCAGAGAGGGATTCTCCATCGCTAGCGCAGTTGGTACCCTCCTGGGGTAGCAAAAAGTTTTTCAACTGCACCATCATAGGGGGGGGTTGGGGGATTGGGCCTCCGGTATCCTCACTCACTCGGCGAAACACAACGCAAGCGTTGTTTCACGCCGGTATTCTGTGAGGCCGTGGTATCACTCCGGTCGAGCCTGACCCATTCGTGCCGAAGCATGGCTCTCCCACGGTTGTGTTGGTAGCGTTGTGAAAACATTATTAATATACGCTATTTGTGCCTGAGGGCTGGTATGCGATTCCTTATTAATGTAATTTTACGTTATTAACTATAGAAGTATATAAAGGGCATAAAATTACTTCAGAAAACCTTGAAGGCTCAGCTAAAGTCGGTATATAAAAGGTTTAATAAATTGCAAACCAGCTATAAGTATTATATTTCCTATTGTACAAATAATATAAGAAGTTCTATCATTATTGTATACTTGTGCATAGTTGGTGCTTTCTTCAATTTCGTACCATTTTCACCCACTATCCATATATGTGTGAAAATCGGTTCAAGCTCCCACAGCTGTTCATTGAACAACTAAGCGTTTCATTGTATTCTGGCATTCAACGTCGATTATGCCTTCGTGAGTTGAAACCTATGTATAAAGACTACTACTAAATGTCACGTAAATTCTGATTCCGTAACTTTTAGACCATGTGACAATCAGTTTCATAGTTGCGCTTATCAAAATTGTCACTGGTTGTGGATGTCCGCTGACTCTTCGGAGTTATGTGTGTATTGAATTATTAATAATCGCTTGCCCCGTGCTTCGGCAAAGCACGTTAAGCCATCGGTCCCGGTTGTCATGAAGAACTTTGACATTCGTTACTGGGAGTCACTACCTGTGAATAAACTGACACTAATAACTAGTCTAAACCATAGCATATTGCTATCCCTTTTGGTTGTGGAGGTCAGGCAGGCAGTCGAACTGTGTAAAAGCTTATATTCAGTCAAAGCTTAAGCATAAGTCAGGAAACCATTCATACTACAGAGCTGGTCTGTCCGTCACTAAAGGCAAAAAAGCCAACGTAAACTTATTGTGCATTTACTTCAGAGCGTTATCGTGCTTTGGAGAGCACGTAAAGGGTCCAGTTCCAGTTCTAGCCACAGGACTAGAGACATTAAGCCATACCAGACGCCTTCGGGCGGTCTATAAACTCCAACACTAGAGTACCCACTCACATACTTACATAGAAAAGAAAGAAAATAAAGATCTGAACATGAAATTAGCCAGTACATTTCCTCTATTCTCTCTCCTCATGAACGTTATTTCATTGTTGCAGCTATCGTGGCTGTTATCAGACAACACGGCGGTGACCTCTCTCGCGGGTATTCGTCGCGTGCTGACCAACGGCTCGCTGGAACTGCCTCCGTTCTCCTCAGAGCACTACAGAAGAGACGTACACGCTGCGACGTATCGGTGCAGAGTGCGGCTCAGCAGCGGGTTTGCCGTGCTGTCCAAGAATATTCATGTACATGCGGGTAAGTTGATATAGAGTAGGAGCTTAACCTGGGTTTCATATACCTCTTAAAGGTGCAAGCAAAGGGATGTTAAAAATTTTGCTCAAGATCACCAATTTAACAATCGTGCTGGTAACTTGAGAAGATACACCTGTCACTGTATTTTACCTAATAACAAACACAAAAAAAAAGTACGCCTTACCTCACTATGTAAGGTGTCTGTATGACAATAAAACATTTACAAGAGTTTCATGATCATAAAAAGTATTAGAAACCCTGATACAGTGATAATAGCGACATTGTATGAAGTGCCTTGAAACGTAAGCGTTCGTATCAATAGAAAGCTCCTGACTTGTTATAATAATAGCTGCCGAGATAACACATTTTATGATTCATATTTTATGTTGGGATAGATTCCATCATAAAATCATGAATAAAAATTCAATGTCGATTTAACCTACGTTATCCTACGAAAAAGAAAATGTCGATATAGTTAGTTATATTACGATGTGTAGAGAGACGAGTGAGTTTGATAACAAGACGAAAGGACAAAAAAATTTTGAGACCCAATAAGTCATGTTCTAAACATATTTATTGTAGACTATCTTAAGGCGAGGTTGCAGTACAGTGCGTAGCTCGACCTCACCCCCCGCAAAAACAAAAACACGGCGGTGGCGTCAGCGAGTGAGCGGGGGGAGGGGGGCCGGGGGTTTCGTGTGTGCGTGTGCCACAGCGCAGCGTAAAAAGAACCGTAGATGAGTTATGCGAACTTCAAAAGTGGCACATTAAATCAGGCTAAATGTCTCATTTGGCTTTAGTCGCGTACGCGCTGCGGTCGGAAGCGCTCGCTCTTTTACTCGCGTGTGTGTACGATACATTTGAATTTTTAAATTGTTATTTTGAATTGCCGTCGTGTGTAATGAGATTTTGCACAAACTATAGTAGGAAAATGACTAAAAGTTATGGAATCACTTCTCATTCATGAGTATTACAATATTACAACGTTTTATTTACAATTTATAATAAATTCAGTATCACAAATAATAGAGTGAATTAAAAACTTGGCATTTAGCGAGTGTAAAAGAGAAGCAGTATTGTGCGTGTTCAAAGACTAAAAAACAAAGTATCCAGATGGGACATTCGTAATAATAAATACTGATGTGTGTTTTTGTCAAGTAATAAAAGTGATTTGAGGCTGAATCAACACAATATATCATTATTATAGAAATACAAAATCATACGTAAGTTACAAACATTGACGGATGATCAAAGTCCATTCACTTGTTCTTGTTTTTCTCCTTTTAGTATTAAACAACTAAGTAGATTGTACTGCACAGTTTTCGCTGCCGAGCCACCGTACCCCTGGCAGTACCCCTGGGCGTATGGTGGGTCTTTCAAAGCTTAACCGTACTTCCAGATAATATTGTTGTGTAATAAGTTTATTAATTTCAGTTCGTTAATTTCAAGTTCTACTATTTTGTGGGATCATTCCCAGTAGCCCTATTGAACAGTTCCATGATAAAACTGTCCTAATTCTATTAGCACAACTTGATGAGGAGAATAGAGCTAATGGGATAAGTAATAGGAAATGTCCCAGTCTAGTTCTATGTAGGTATGTTTTTACAAGGGTATTCAATAGAACTACTGGGAATGATCCGTAGTGTCACGACATCGCGCTCATATATCCGTATGAATGTTTTGTAGACGTTCATTTGTTTGTAAAACAAATGAACGTCTACAAAACAAATGAACGCCTACAAAACAAATGAACGTCTACAAAACAAATTAGGTACTTACAGAAAGTGATCAGCTATCGATAGTGATTGCAGAAAACAGGTGCATGCGATTTTCAACCTAATTGACATTAGTCAGAATTTATAATTTTATTACCGTAATAATGCCAGAAAGCGAGAAAAAACAAAAAAAAGGTTTGTTATGAATTGTCAATAAGGTCGAAAATCGCATGCACCTGTTTTTTGCAATCACTATCGATAGCTGATCACTTTCTGGTAGTCATTTGATTTGTAGACGTTCATTTGTTTTGTAGACGTTCATTCGTTTAACACATTTTTATACATACATTCATTTGTTTTGTAGACGTTCATTTGTTTTGTATACGTTCAATTGTTTTGTAGACGTTCATTTGTTTAACACATTTTTATACATACATTTATTCGGATATGTGAGCGCGATGTTGTGACACTACCCTTGTAAAACATACATAGAACTAGTGGGAAAGGAGAAGGTCCAAAATGTATGGACCAAAAACCCAAAAATCAATGTCAATCGATACGAACAAGCTATATGCCAATCGATTACTTAGAATCAAAGAACTAACCCTACATAATAATAGGTAACAAAGACCGGATGTGTTGCTTAACGTGCAGTCATTAATGTGTCTAGCTAATATAATCGACAGAATCACTGACTTCGAAACTAAAGTTAAGAAAATCCTACGTAAATAATGATTTTTCATACATACTTTGTCAGGCTATAGCTCGCATACCCCATGGATTTGGGAACTGCGGCTTATGTAGAGTTAGTTCTTTGATACTAAGTAATCGATTGGCATAAAGCTTGTTCGTATCGATTACTGGGTCAAAAGTGGACCATCTCCTTTCCTATAACTGTTTCCCATTAGTTATATTCTTCTCATCAAGTTGTGCTAATAGAACTAGTGGTAAAAAAGTATCACTAGTTCTATCATAGAACTGTTCAATAGAACTAGTGGGAATGATCCGACAGCGCTAGGATGATGATGATGACGGGTCTTCAACAGTACCACAGATTATACCTATAATATATAAAGCATTATAACCATTAGCAGTAATACCTAAACGCACTTCTTATCTAATTCTTAGTGTGTCGTTTTGACATATTTATATTAGTGTGCGTACGCTTTTTGCGATGCGTGCCACTCGTAAGCGCCTGGTTATCTTGTCAGTAGCCTGTCTACGATTTCTTACTAGTATGTCTATGGTTTGAACGATTGAGTTTGGAATACGAATTACTTTGTACTTTTGCGAAAACGTAAATGCGGGGGTGGAGGGGGATTTTGCGGAGCAACGACGTACGTCCGCCCTCAATCACGCCTAGACAGGCACTGATGAGCGGCCGGCAAGCGATATAATGCCAACATTTTGACTATTTTTTTTTCTTGGAGAAAAATGATAACGAAATTACAAAATCTGTTTTTACCATTTATTTTAAAATAAACAGCTGTTTCTATTGATAATACTTTCATATAAATTCATTATGGAATCTCTAAGCAGTACACGTTTAAAATTGTGATTTAGTGCCATGTTTGACATTTTTTTTTATCGAGCCAAACATTCCAAATCGTGTTTCTATCTTTACGATTTACTAGAAGATATGTTCAACTTTTATACTTTAATTTTTATTCATTAAAAATATCGTAGTTCATGAGACTTTCAGACGTTCAAAAATCTTAAAAAGTGCTGCAACCTCGCCTTAAAAATCAACGTTCTGACTGTCAGTTAAAGTACTCATATTTGTGAAAGTGTTAGTAACTAATGCTGTTGCAGTTTATACTGAAGCATTCGGAACACATGTACTATATGTAGTAATACATAAATTCAAATTATTTATTTCAGAAAATAAACCTATTACAATACGAGAGAGGGAAACTTACACTAAATTATATTATGCTTAAAACTAAAGTGTTTTCGCTAACATAAAAACTGTAGTAATTAAGTTATAACTATAGATTATTCTTGCCTTAGAGTTCCGTACCTTCTGAACTAGTGTAGACTCTGAAGGTAGCTAAATAAACTAGCACAACATTCATAGCAAGTAGTTTGCATCTGTGACAGAGCATTTGGAGCATTTAAACTGGGCAGTAAGTGTCTCAAAATATCATCTCATTATGGATCATATGCTTTCAATAATATGAAAATGATATAGCAGAAGAAAATCCTTTAACACTAAAATAAAACGTAACTGATACAGCGCAATAATACAAAAGTATTCTCCTTTATGCTGCACTTGACCAGAAAATAGCCTTCAGACCGAGATATGATTCAATAAGAGTAAGCTTGCCAAGATAACACGATACTCAGTCGCGTTGGTATTTTCTCTTTAAAATCGTACTTAGGTGAACAATCTAAAGTAGAGCTAATTGTATGTTTGCCGCATCAGTTTACCACAACTCGAGAGCCAGTACGAACGCTCTAATCTCAAAAGCGGAATCTCTAACCAAAACTGTTGGATGTACGAACTAATTAATAGTACGACGCGCACCCAAATTACGTACTAAATATATGTGCAGGCAAACTCTTCAAAAAATATACGTGCATTCGTTGTGTGTTGCCAGTCCAACTTGGTGATGCAGTTGTTTTTCATGTTGCTTCGACTGTCGTCTTTTATGAACTCTCACAAAATAAGACGTACAACTTAATAAACTTGGACAAAACTATACAAGACATGTATTATTAGGTACATAAGTAAGTTTTATAGCGTGAATCGCTTTTTTGAAATATTTTCGCAATGTTTTTTGTTACGCAAATCTTTTAATACAACTGCAATATTGACAAATTCACTGGAACTCTACTGTAACAGACTGGAAATCTACTATACGTTTTCATTAAAATGTTCGTATTTGAGTGAGTTGCAATCATATTTACAAAGCAGTACTTCACAGAAACTGGGTTATTGCTAGTACCTAATGTCAAAACAACATTATTTTCATTGAAATGTACAGACTATTGAAACTTTGAACAGCAGAGCTCGTGTTTTTAAGTCGTTCATTAAAACTTTAGCGGCCCACCTGCAAGTAATAATGTTACTAGCGTAAAGTTAATTGCGGATTTTCCTCTGTATAAATTTATAAAATGTACCGCGCCCTCGGTTACAATTCATGGGAAATAAACTAAATGAACCGTAGATGAAAGCGATTTGAAATCCGCAATTAGGGCTCGGTGAAGAAATTCACCGTTTGTGTAAAAGGGGATTACAAAGATAATACGTAGTCAGCAGTCTTTTAATTGTGTGCCCTACTCGAGCTGACCTAAAATAATTAAGTGGATAGTAATGGTCTTTGAGGGCGATTTGCTTCAATTTTAAGAGTGTGGCAGTTTTGAGGATAAACTTTATCGCCGATATTTTCTTTCTGATTTGTGGTGAACATGAAAATATGGCATATAAATTACTTTTGGAATTTACATTGAATTTAGTAGTACAAGTAGTACATATGTTAAAGTAGTTTTAGATTTCAAGTACAAAATTTAAATGAACGGTAGTTTTAGATTTATACTTTGAACTACAAATTCCTCAAACAACAAAGCATTTTAGTTTATTCAGTTAGACGATATCATATTTACCTTCTTGGAAATTCTTAGATAATATTATTAAGAAAAGTATTCAGTTTGTTTTATTGTAAACTTTATAGTGCTTAGAGGAATAAATGTTATGTCATAAAACACTTTTTTCTTTAAAGAACAAATTGGCAGGCATATTGTGGACCAAGATCTTTTAGTAACTAAAAGCTTTTTGAGAAAATGATGGTGGGTATGTTCCTCTGACACGAGGGAGAATGCTCTGATCAGGCTAGGTGATCTGATCGTACTTGGAATTTGTTGAATACTTGTGTATATAGTAATCGCGTAGGATGCTTTTTATAGCGCAATTCAGAACCTTTGCATATTTGTAGTTCTTTCGATGACTATCACATGTCCCCAGTACGTGTCTTCGCCTCTGTATGATAGTTGATAAATGATTAATATCAGTTGCATGTAACAACTGCTTCACTTTACCTGCGCCATGCAGTAATAATATTAGTAAACAACTTATTCAAATCAATTCAATTCACTTTATTTCAGATAAAATCCATAGATTACAAATATAACTAACATTGCACACATCTATAAAAAAGTAAAATATAAAAACAGATTAAAAGTTAATGTCAATACTATATTATATAAAATTAATAAAATACAGTTAAAAGTTCAATTGAAAATAATAAATAAATAATGCGAATTCAATGTAATGTCAAAATCAAATTAAAATTAATAGAATTTAAAAGTAAGAAATTCAACATCAATAAAATCAAAGCTAGTTATTGTAGGCAAAAAAACCTATGAAATTGCAAAACTTATAGACTATTATGTACACAAATATATTTATGCTACTATTACGTAACTGAAAACTATTTGTGTTACCTATATGTATTTAGAGTTTTCTGGTCATTAACAATAACATAATGCTGCTGTGAAGCCGACTATGAGAAACTTATTTCCATCAGTAGACTTCGATAGGCTGTAAAGAATGTTGGTTTGAAATTGTCTCTTCATACCTATACTACGTGACTTTATTTTTTTCAAGGATCCTTACAGTGGCAAGCGCCATAATCATGGATGTACTTGTCCAGTTGCGCCGACAACAGTGTCAAAATATCTGCAGTATCCAAAATTTTACTCCTCCTTCTCGCATTTCTTTCCCTGGCAAGTGAAAGAAGGCCTGGAAGTCCTACTTTGTGGGAAGGTGTCAATCCTTAATGATGATGTGATACTTTGTCCACAGCACTAAACATACCATGGGAGGTTCACGTGCCAGATGAGTACGTGATGGCGGGCAACGCGGCGGTGCTCCGGTGCGTCGTGCCGCCTCACTGCGCCGATAGAGTCAGCGCCACGGATTGGTTCACCGACGACCAACTTACTGTACCACATTATTTAGGTAAGTGAACAATATTGTTATGTTTTCCTGTATGACTGTTATATGATTATCTTTTTATCATGCCAAACACTTGATTGTTATATATTTTAACCCGGCGTAAATAAACCAGGGTTTTTAAGACCCTCTAGTGTGTAAAATTATGCGCACAAGTCTTAGTCCGCACTACCTCGCCTCCTCCGCCTCAGTAGCTGGATTCTAGGAATTAGTGTGTCGTTTGGTTTATGCAAATCAGTGCCACATGCGACGTTGTCAGGGACAGGTGAGTTCGAAGTGCGCGCGGGCGTTTTATACCCGGGTTCATAGTTAACGTTTCAATATTTTTGATCCTTACGGCTTATCCTTTTTTTTTTTTTTTTGGATTTTGGATACATTACAATAATCTTGCACTTGTATTGTATACATTATGGATAACGAATGGATTAGGGCAATTTTGGTGGAATATTCTTCTGATGAAAGCTGTCCATCAGTATCGGACATTGACGAAGAGGAGTTAATCAGCCAACGTAGTAACGAAAACGGCACAGAAGAGGAATTGAGTCAGCTGTTAGAGCCAGAAACGACATCTAGTTCAGCACCAGTCACATGTGAGGAAGAAAACAATAGCTCCCTTGATCGATTTTATGCAAGGTATGTTTATGGCAAAGATCATACTAAATAGAGTAGAGATTGTTACCGAACTAACGTGAGAACTCGTTCTGAAAATATAATTACTGTCATTCCTGGTGTCAAAGGCCAAAAGACAAAGAAAATTGCTCACTACCGAATCTAAAACGACGAGAGTTTCTTCGGGTTTTGGGCTTGAAATTGTTAGAAAATCATTTACGCACACAAAGAGATGCTACTGGTCTGCATACTAGTCTACGAAAGCGAATAAGTTATTTTTTGGGTGAACCATCCCCTGCTCTGCCACGTAAAATAGCAGGTATTACTAGAAGATGTCAAGATGGTGCCTATACAAAAGATAGAAAGACCAAACATACTTGCTGCAAGTGCAATAAATTCATTTGCATGGAACATACTGAGACAATTTGTAAAAATTGTGCAACATATTCACAAGACTCAAAATGATTATTTTTACTAGGTAGCCTACTGTGATTTCTCGTTTTTTGTTTAGTAATATCCTCCTTATTAACACACAAGGCATGTGATTTCAGAAAAAAATAATTTTCACCTTTTTTTAGCATAACGAAAAGTACATATTTTTTATGTTCGAGTTTTTTGATAATTTCCTAAACTTTAATAAATAAATTAATTATTTGAATATTACATAAGTTGGGTCAGTTATTTTACCCCTCGTATGATTCACAATTAGGTTATCACTCAAAAAGATAACAAAAACCTGTTAAAATTTAAATACAACGATATTTCAAACAGGGTAAAATTCACCCTGGTTCATTGATGATATGATTGAAAATAGGTTCATTCACGCCGGGTTAAGCTATTCTGAATTAGACCGCACTGACCATTGGCGGATCAAGGAGTTTGTTTGGGGGAGGGGTGTTCTTATTTTTATTTGGCATCGTAGTAATTCGTGATGGAGTTTGGTGATATGTTATTCATTAAAACACAACAAAGTCTTTGGAAGGAAATGGTGATGGAATTTGGTGATATGTTATTCAATAAAACACAAGGAAGTCATTAGTCTATGGAAGGAAATTGATTATGTAACGGGGAGCTACAGCCCTCTCTCAAATCTTACAACGAGTAGCTATAGTACATGCAATACATATTCGTTACTAGGTACTTTGAGCGCCCTTAATTTCAAATACGCCGGTGGTAAGTACATAATACTTAAAGATTAAATATAATTAATTGTTATATATACATTATAAGTAAATCTGTTAAGTATTTATAAGGAAAATCTTTAAACCTATAGATGATAGATTTAAAATCCTTCCATGCTGATCTGTGTGCCTAACATCCGTTTAGAACCGTACCGTACCACATCAAGAGTCAGTGAAGTGCCTAAAGACTATGTGAATATCTTTTAAAATGTTTTAATCTTGAACTTGAAAACAAGTATGATCGATCGCACATTAAACTATCTATCTGCAACTCATGAAAAAAATTGAACTAAAAGATGTATGGTATATAACGGGTGGTGCAAAAGTAATGACCCTATTGAGTTCAGCTACAACTTCGTTTCTAAATTAGAAAACTAGAATTAGTTTTTTAAATATATATATTTTTGCCATGAAATTTAGTTGCATTATGATTTAAATAATTATGATATCTATTAAATGTTGACCTCCAGAGTTGAAGCACATTTGAGCCCTATTTATAACATTTTCCATAACTAGCCGTAACACTACCTGCGATATGTTTCTTATTTCTTGGTGTATGTTTTCTTTTAAACCTGCGAGAGTCTGTGGTTTGTTCACATACACACGAGATTTGAAATAACTCCAAAGAAAGAAGACTTCTTTCTTTCTTTGGAGGTGAGATCGGGTGTTCTAGCAGGCCAAATCATCTTCAATTCTTTGACCAATATACGCTGCAGTGTCCGCCTGGAAATCCCCAATTGAGTGGCACGTTGCCACGTTGATGTTTCGGGACACTCTGCCACATTTTTGCGCACAGCTTCAATATTTTCATTCAATATTTTTACAATGACACGATTATTCCACGTTTTTGGGGAGTAAAGCGGTCCATAATTATTTTTAGTGAATTTTAAATTTGATTACTACAAAATTTTCAATATCAGAATGACAGGAGATGTCATAAAAAATATAAGGAATGTCTATAGGGTCATTACTTTTGCACCACCTTGTATTATATGCCGCACACCTTTTAGTTCATTTTTTTAACAGAAAGTGAAAAACAGATAGTGTCTATTCTACCTATATTATATCTTAATATATAAAATCCTTGCGTTACTGACTGACTGACAGACACGCTACAGCCGAAACTATAGGGCGCAGGAAGCTGAAATTTGGCATGTATGTTCATTGGGGACCGTAGGGGTGCACTAAGAAGGGATTTCCCGAAATTCCCACGAGATCCGCCAAAACGGGTAAATTTAAAAAAAATGCATGCGTAGCTGCTGGCGTCCTCTAGTACTATATAATATAGAATAGACACTATCTGTTCCAGATCACTATTGGCAAATATTGTTTGAGCAGTAATTATCTCACTGAATCATGTGATAATTGAGAACAATAGTACCTATTTACTATAATTGTAGATACCTAAGTATAATTGTAAGGGACCGGCTGCCGTTTCGGATATAATTATCGCCTCAAGGTCTCATTAGCACCATTTATAACCATTATTTTAATAAGGCAGTGATTGAGTTACTTATATTATGCTAACACACAAGATATTCCCAATTACTATTTCTTACAATACGCATATATTTTAGTTCAGTCATATTAAAAAAAATATTTCAAACGCTGTTGGTCAACTATTACGTTTTTGTTAAGCAATCAGTGACTTATTTTAATATTTGTTAAATAGAACCACGCCAAAAGTGCAAGCGGATAATTTTGAAACAAGCTCTATTAGGCTCTTGTAATGAGCATGTACATATACGAATATCTAGGCAAGCATCTACATATATCCCCGAAGAGGTAGGCAAAGGTATATTGCTACACCCACTTTTCACCAAATTTATTTTAGTCCCACGTAATAGGGGGCGAGCCTTTTGCCGTACCGAGAGTACGAGAGTACGTGCGAGAATTTCTTAACGGAAAAACCCAATATCACTTTGCCCGACCCAGGGATCGAACCCGAGACCTCCCAATCCCACGCGCACATTTATGCCGCGAGACCAACGAGGCATCTATAAAATTTTATGTCTTATACGCTACCTTACTATTTTCTATCCTGACCCAAAGTACTTCTACTTAATTAAACTATTCTATCGAAACTTTCTAGATTAAGACAATAGGGCAGTTTCCTGCAAGTGAAATAAATTATACAAGTATTTTTATCTAGTGAAACATGTCAAAATAATGGTAGTTTCATTCATCAATTAATATTAAAACTTTATTTAACATTTTTTATCGACAGAAAAAAACTATGACGTCACTATGTCCTATTTCATACAAACCGTACAGAAGGTCGTTTTTGACATTTCATTAAAAGTGTTTGATTTGACTAGTTGGAAACAAACCTATTTGATACTTACACTTTCTTTGCTACAATAACAATAAAATAATACATACATACACATACATATCGTCAAGCCTTTTATCCCCGAAGGGGTAGGCAGAGGTGTATTTCTACACCCACTTTTCGCCAGATATACTTTAGTCCCACGTAATAAGGGGCGAGCCTATTGCCGTACCGGGCACATTTCCAGACTCGGTGTTGCTACTGAGAATTTCGTGACAGAAAGACCCAATAACACTGCCCGACCCAGGAATCGAACCCGGGTCCTCCCGATCCCACGCGCACATTTATGCCGCGAGACGAACGAGGCAGTCGTATAGGGTTTGATGTCGAGGTTTCCGTCTCAACGCTATTTGCATCGTGTTATCCCTTAGTCGCCTCTTACGACACCCACGGGAAGATAGGGGGTGGTGACACTTGTATTCTATACCGTCAACCACACGGCAATAAAATTATAATCCATGACTAAACCTGGCGAAGTAACAAAGAATTCACAGGCTCTCTTCAAGCTAGGCGTTAAAACGTTATCAACCCTTACAATTTATCAGTGACGTCGCACACACTTAAGCTTCCTCGCACGTACTCTTTACGTATTTCATCCACCTCCCTTACCGGGTATGAGTATTACGGAGCTCATAATCTGTTCTCACTGGCAGAGTTGATCCTGCCTTGAAACAGTATACCGATTAAAGTTCTAGAGAACAATGATTGCAGTTTCAGTACCAGATCAGAGTAGGCTATAAAGCGATCGTAAATCTATTGACTTCCCACTTGAACTATCCGCGATAAGTACTTGAATGCCCCGATCTGAATAATCGTTAACAGTTTGAATATAATTGTCCGTATTTATGCAAAAAGGAACCACACAATAAATTTCGATTTTTGCTCTTTTTGAAGAATACTTATTTAAAAGTGGTTTATTTTCTTATTCAAAAAAGATCCACATGATTTTTCCCTTGGAAACAAGTTATACAAAAAGTAGAAAGGAACCAACAGCAAAAACACTCATTATACATATTGCAAAACCGAACAATAGCACCATGGGACTCGTTTCATCAAACAAATAAACCATATAAATTCCATGTCATTTTATACAAAATAGATCCACAGATACTTGGTACTATTATAGATTAAAAATATTTATATTATTAAAAATTATTATTACACCAAATGGAACCAAGTTTCTGTGGTACCATTATGCGTAAAATAAATTCATATTTTAATGACAAATTTTTTTTTGCAAAATAGAACCACAAGCATTCGGTTCTACCATTTATAAATAAATATTTTAAACAGCAGAACCACAAGTACGTGATTTTATTGTACTGCGGAAGGCGTAAACTTAAAGTTCGAAATTCCAGCTGAAATTGAGAGTTTCTACAAAGACCTATACGCATCATGGAAGTCTAAACTCTTGAAACCAGGCAATGATGACTGTAGAGCCCAACTCCCGCGCCAATATATGGAGAACATCCCTGATGTCAACCAAGGCGAGGTACGAGAAGGTCTCGAGCAACTTAAGAACAACAAGTCTTTATAAGATGTCAAAATCACCACAGAGCTCTTAAAAGCAGGCTTATGTTTGTATGATATCGCCACTAAGACCATCCAACTCCAGCCCCGTCGACGCGATTTCGACGAGGTGCGAGGAAGGGAGACTTAATATTTTAATCATGCTCATAGACATCTTTAAGATGCTGGACTGGCTTGGACTGGGCATAAACATTAACTGCGAATGCCTTGCTGACGATATCGTCATCGTTGCGGAGTCCCTGGAAAAGTTGAGCGCGATGCTCCACAGCCTAAACGAAGCCTCTCGACGTGAACTTGTCTCGGCATGAACTGAACAAAACCAAGATTATGTTAGATGAACTCATCATGTCGGGATCGGTTTATGGCCACGGATGGATGCTTGAATGTGTTCAAAAGTATGTCTACCATGAGCAACAGCTTGTTGTCCGGCTTGGTAGCAATGACTTCGAGAAAGAAATCGACCGTAGTGCCCAGTTGGGTTGGGCAAACTACGTCAAGTTTTCACTTCGCCCCTACCACAATGCCTGAAGACCAAAGTCTACAACCAATGCGTCCTACCTGTTATAACGTACGGTGCCGAGACGTGGATACTCACTGTGGGACTAGTCCCCAAACTTAAAGTCACGCAGTGAGTATAAAATCCGCAACGAAGTTATCCGACAAAGGACCAGAATTACTGACATAGCTCACAGAATAAGTAAGCTTATGAGGCAGTGAACTGGTCATATCTGCATATGTACTGATGGCCGATAGACCAAGCTTGTCCTAGAGTGGAGACCACGACTCGGTAAACGTAAGGTAGGGTGGCACCCGGTTAGGTGGACTGCCGACCTGAAATCTAGGCTGGGACGAAATCGATGCGAAAGGCTAAGAACCATGTACTGTGGCGCGTGTCGGGAGAGGCCTATGTCCAGCAGTGGATTGCTATAGGCTGCATATCAAAGGTTTATTACGATAATACTTAGTTTCATGTATATTGGTAAATCCATGGCTTTACCGATATACATGAAACCCGTGGGTTGTGGTTCTTTTTTGCATATGAGGAAAGCTATTAATTAGTAAATATTGAAAAGAACCACATGCACATTTTCTTAATTATCTAGAAAAATTACGAGTATCCAGAGTAAATTTATATACACATACTTAAATGAGTAATTTATCAATACAATTATATAAAATAAATGTAATATTTTACTTAATCTAACAGAGCTGCACATGTTTTTGTAAATCCATTGATATCTCAGAAGTGTGTTTTTGCTGGGTGGTTCCTTTTGCATAAATACGGACATATAACCGGCACACGATGGTTCTACATTATTCAGTTGAGTGGACAATGTAATAAAACAGCCTAATAAATTCTGATTGTCGTTTTGATTTATACATCTCGAAGCATAACTCAAGATAACGAGTTGTGATTTACTAGAACTAAGCGATGCCTATCGAAGCTAATTTATTTGATACTAACTGAGTTCGATGTTTGCTATTGAATTTTCTATCAGATGCTGTTTCTTGAGAGTCGTCCTTGCCAATTTTTTCTTAAAGAAAATGGGTTAGCGGTTTGCGATGATACAGATAAAATAGGATTGTATAGAACACAGAATTGCCCACCTTTGGTGGTTATCTTACCATTACACCTTGTATAGTATTGAGTAATCGCCAAATAATTATGCAATGTTTGGTCTTCAATATCTTTTTCGTTTTGTATTTCTTATGAAAAGCTCTGTCAAGCTAAAGTGATAGTGAGGTAGACAGTCATATTTTTTAAATTAGTTTTTGTAATGTAATATTTATTATGTAGAAATGTAAACCACGCTTTAATGATTTATCAATCGTCAAATTACCGGATCATATAGTACATTAACACATGCTTAAATAAGTTAAGGAAAAGCCCAGGGAAAATAAATTGTACGATAATCTCAGAATTTCGCGCCGAAAGGAAATTGTTGCTTTTCTCATCAAAACACTTGTCAACTGATGACACAAGCAATTACATTTTCATCCGGAATCTTATATCCACGAAGAATAAATTGAGGTGTTAAAATGAAAATTGAAGGCTTGATATAAAACAATTTCACTCGTGTTATTTCTGAATATAATAATTAAGAAGCATGTTTACGAAAGTAAATTAGAATGTATTAATGGTAAATATTGAGAACTTTCCTCAAGTTTACCTTAGGTATATCATAGAAATTAATTTTATAAATCTGAACAATTTTTTCGGTCATTTCGCGAATCAGTTTTCTAATTTCTGATATTTTGTCAAGATTTCGTGATTTAATAAAGTTTAAAAAAAAATTCAAAGTTACTCATGATTTGACCCGCATGAAATGACTACAATACAAAATGCTAAGCACAGCATTCTTTCGAGCTGGAATGTTAAATGTACCTACCTATGAATAAAGCTTTTCTTCACCTGCCTTAGTAAATAAATTATCGTATGAAGATATTGTTTGTCATTTTAACAAGCATGTCTAGATTACCGCGATACTGTGCTTGTTGGTAAAATAAATATCAATAACGCAAGCACAAGTAAAAAAGAAGGTGAAATGTTACTTGAAATAGACTTAATAGATTTTAATATCTAGGTATAAATACAGCCGTGTCCGTATGTCCGTGTGGTGACGGATTAAGAATACGAAATGTCACCACCCCATATCATCCCATGGGTTCCGTAAGAGCCGACAGAGGGAGCATATTATGCAGAGAACAACACTGTAAGAGAAGGAAAACTTGGTACAAACCTGATACCAACCCGTTTGGCCAGCGTGGTATAGTAGGCCAATTCCTCCTTTCAAAGGAGAGGCCTAGTCCAGCAGTGGACTGTTAAAGGCTGATGATGATGATAAATACAGCATTTCACTTTAGTTGTGTTGTTAAGCACCTTAACTTCAAGTTATAAAAATCTCTTTGCGAGAGGATATTTCCACTAGTTAATTAACAGTCATGACCGTATATGAATTCTACTTCATTAAAATATTTTATCAATTTATGCATAAAAAACATGTTTATTTTTTGTTTGGTAGCGATGTAATCTGCCTACTATTTCGTATAAAAATATATCTGTAATTTAAAGAACTAATTTACACTAAGAGTACCTTTATTTTCAGACTGTGTAATACAAATTGCGAAAGTTTAAAATCGATTACAACATGTGAACTTAGAACCAGACAATAACGACCACTACAATCTTATAGACAATATTTCCAATACAGTGAAACTTTTTTAATAAACAAAATAAACTACTAGAACTTAGTAGGTACATACTCGAAAATTAACTTTTGATTTCTGGCAAATCTTTACGGATTCTATCTCCTAGTGATACAAAAACAATTTCTTTTCTTTCAGTCTTGTGTAAGTCATAGCTTCTGCGCCTTTAATGTTGAAGAGCAGAACAGAAAAAATATTCGGTTATGATCTGAATGCTAATATGATCTCAAACATAACTTTAGTATGATTCGTACGTTTTATTTCAATTTAAAGCAGCGCCTGTTTTAACGCTGTATTTTAAAGAAAAAGAAAATAAACGAAATATTAATTTACTACCAATTTATTTAATTTGCAGCAGTCATATCCGTAACCTTCAAATAGTCCTACATTCTGTGATTCTTTTGCAGTCACACAGTTCCAGCTTGATAAAGCAGTAGAATCTTGTTTTATCAAGGTATATTTCTTGTCCAGGGTCGAAGTACCAGCGGCTGGACGACGGCTCGCTATACATAAGCGCGGTGAGCACGAGGGACCGGCACGGCGCGTTCCGGTGCCGGGTGCACGACCGGATCACCGGCCTCATGTACACTAGCCAGTATTTTGGTGAGTTGTTACTATATTTCCTTTCATTTAAATGTAGAAAATAGGATAAAATATATCTGGCCTTTTGAATGATTCTTCTACCATCCTAAAGAAGCCTAGAAATATTACTTTTACATTTACCTACAACATGGACATTGCGCTTGCAACAGTGCCGAAATGTCGGTTACTCAAAACAAAGGTACCTACGTGGTATTAATACCTATTTGCCGTATGAAAGTTTAAAAGTCTAGAAATAATACTCATGAAGACACAAAACAATGCTATTTCTGGATGCAACTAGATCAATTTATTATGTGAACTCTGATCATTGAACTGAAACTCTGTGGCCAAACGTCGTAAAAATCACGCATGTCCCTTTTGAACGGCCCTAATGATTATGTTGGACGCAATATACATCAGCTTCATTATACACTAAACTACATGTCATCGAATGTACTGGTATTTTATAAAGCTTTTTTCCACAGGTCACATAATAGTGACAGAGCCCAAGGGCGGCGTGCGGCCCCGAGTGGTGCTAGAGCCGCGCACACGACGCATACAAGTCGGACAGGACGTCCGGCTGCCGTGCGCAGCGCATGCGTGGCCCGTGCCTAGCTATAGGTAAGCAAATATGTAAAGGATCATCAGTCAACTATACAAAAAATATTGTGACAAGCCGAAGAGTATTTTATGGTCCCTGAGTAGCAATCTAGAGTCAAGGTAGTCGGAGGTGCCGACTACCGCGGTCACAAAAGCCTGTCCCGTACCTAGTCACAGGTAAGCAGATTTTTTGGATACCGGTGAAGTTGCATCTCGTCTCTTAAACTTACCAGAAAATAGTATAAGGCCGCCCTCACATTGGGCGCCAGCGTCAACGTAGCGGCACCTCGGCGTCGACGCCGTGTAGACACCGCATCTACGTCGCGTTCTTTGAGAACGGTTTCGTCTTTTGAAGAACGCTCGGCTGACGCGACGTAGACAAGGCGGCACCGCAGTGTCTACGCGACGTTGACGCCGCGTCGACCTCGGCGTCGAGGCTGACGTCCAATGTGAGGATGGGCTTAGTGGACTTGGTCGAACGGTTTCTGTCATTTTGCTAAGTACCTAAACAAATTGGTACCTAATTTTTATATTCATCACTATTTTATATTTTTAGAGACTTACTATCACTGATTTAAAAAATTTGTAGAAACCCATGGGATCTCTACCTTGTCGTGGTGGAGGGGCTTAGTAACCGTGGCTCGGACACCCGCGGTGAAGCTAAAGCCTCGTATTCATTAGGGGAAATTTGTCCCGCGACCTTGTCGCCCGACACGAATTCTACGTGTTGAGCGACGTCGCGGGGGACATCGCCCGACATCGCAGGCGACATCTACGTGTCGGGGAACAAGTCGCTTGTCGACGCTCCGATAGCGTCGACCTTGCGCGACGTCGTGTCCCTCGACAGTTTCCGACGGCATTTGACTTGTGAGGACGTGTGTTGCTATTTGTTCCGCGACTACCCGCGATTATAGCACACTTCGTTGGTCCACACTACCAACGAAACTGTGTTAACACTTAGGCGACATCTCGATCACAATGCCGTAATGTGGACGAGCGAAATGCCCGTCGACATTGTCGCGGGACAGTCGCACGTAAATGTCCTGCGACTGTTCGCGATAAGTCCAGCGACTTTGTCCCCTAGTGAATACATGGCTGAAGAGAGATCCCGGGAGTGGACGCTCCGCGTGGGCTTGGAAGGGGCCTGCGCTGAATGCGTACAAAGGTGCGGGTGCGGGGAACAGTTCTGTCTGTCCCTCGCAGTCGGGCGCAGTCGCGGGAGGAGAGGCGTGTCGGTGTTGCGTTGCCACGCGCCCTATATCTCGCGACCAAATGGGGGCGCACCATTGTTGTGTCACGGTGGGGCCGCAGAGGAAGAGGGAGTCCTCCCTATCCTCTGCGGCTAGTAGTGGGCGTTTCAAACGAAAAGCTGTAAACACAATCTGCTTATCAACACAAGCATAAGCGTTCGTTTATAAGTACAGGCCGATTTCGTTTAAACGGAAAGCAACATCACAAACTGTAACGCTGCCGCTGGACGCTGCTGGCGGCTGGCGCGTTGAACGACAACTATTCGCGAACGTTAGGTTGGCCGCACTGCTCACTGCTTTTTAAAAGTAATATTGAAAATGAACTCAATGCATGTAAACATAGAGACTAATATACAAACAAACACGTCAACATTAGGATTAAGCTACTAAATTACGAGTTGTTTGTTTACGTTATAATATTTAAAGTAAAAAGTATTTTGTTTTTAGTTGCATAAACTTTCGTTTAAACGATTTGTTTTTTCTTCAGTGTATTGTTAGTATACTTTTCGCGGCCATTACGTGAGTGCATACGTACGTAAATAATATAAATTGGAACTTTTACGTGCGAAAATTAAACCTGTGACTGTCAATAGTTAAATTTTTTTATATATTAAATTAATTTAGTTCACAAGCGGGAAGCAGCAGCATGTCCGTTTCACAGCGAATAGCAAAAAGCGTTTTAAGTGAAAAGCGTTTTCAAAAGCGCGCTTTTCAATATAAGTACAACGTTGTAAGCGTTGTTGAAATTAAGCCGTTTATCACACTCCTATCTGCGGCCGCTGGGCGTTTTGGCGGCGGAGCCCAACACCTTCATCCGCCGCCAAGGTTGTGGCCTTCGGGCTATCCGCCGGGGTGTCAGGGTAGAAAGCTAACGCGACCCCCTGTCGCCCCCAAAATGGCGTTGAAATATGTGCTGTGGTTTTAGTGGGTATTACGGCCTTGCACTCCAGCCGTCGAGTCCCACATACGTGCGTAAATGCATTTCCACAGCGAAAAAAAAAGAAAAACTACTGGGCGCAAGTAGCTGAAATGTATCATATATTTGGGACCGTAGGGGTGCACTATAATAAAGGGATTTGCCGAAATTCCAACGGGTTCGGGTAAAGAAGGTTAAATTAAAAAAAAAGCCGCGGGCGTCCTCTACTTTAAATAAACCACTAGTTTATACAACGTGAAATTATCGATACCGATCAAAATTGTACCAACATCTGAAGACGAACAAACAGAAGAACGCAATTGGTTACACGTACAATATTTTTGGGAAGACACCACATTCAGTTTAACAGTTCTAACAATAAAGTGTTATATGGTTTAAGCAAACCAATGACATCGTAATACCATAAACTGATATGTTTTAGAACTACGGATTAGTTAAGCAGAAATTAACAGTAGTACCTATTCGCCTGAAATACTTAGTTCTGCAAAAAGATTGCTATAGTTTCATATATATAACTATCTCTTAATACGGTACCATTAACTGATTTGCACCACTCATTTAATGTTAGAACCTCTAAAGCCATCAGTAATTCTACGAATCTATATGTTGTTCTAGCGTCAGATATAGATAGTTATGCAAATATTTGAACCGTCGCTACTGCTACGAATTCCCTCTAAATTCAATACTGCTATCATGTAAACACCAATTGCAACGGTCGCTGGAAGTTAGATGTAAGTAGTTGAATATATTATATATATATATATATATTACTAGAATTCGCCCGCGGCTCCATAATTATATGTATATGTGTGAATTGTACATCTAAACTTTTCTGAGGAATCACATTGCATATTAGTGCAAATCGTACAAAAATACTCTTGATAGTTTGTGAGACAGGACAACCAGTGTACTTAATTTTAAAATATGTATAGATAGCCAATATATAAAACAATTAAGTTTACCCTAGATTGCACCATATGATAGCCAAGCTATGTATTCAATCCTATACAATAAAAAGGTGCCACAACCTTTACTCATATAAGATCCTCAAAATTAGAAAGTAGCAAATCTTAATATATAAAATCTTTGCGTTACTGACTGACTGACAGACACGCTACAGCCGAAACTACTGGTCGCAATGAGATGAAATTTAGCATGTATGTTTCTTGGGCACCGTAGGGGTGCACTAAGACGGGATTTCCCGAAATTCCCACGGGATCGGGCAAAACGGGAAATTCGAAAATATGTGCGTGCGAAGCCGCTGGCGTCGACTAGTAACTTAATAAAGATTGCATTACTTATTATATGAATAATCTGCTATTATTCATTTTGTATTATCATACTACCTATCGATTGGTAAAGTTGGTACCAAGTCCAAGTATAGTAGACAAGTACACACGCCGCTTCATAAATGTGTAGTGTTAATTTAAACTGTCTAAATCATGAAGTTACATGTTTTGAGCTCTTGTCTAACATACTGTAAAATTTGCTTAGACCAGAAAAACCCACTGTAACTAGGCAGATACATAAACACTTACTTTTTACGATACTAATAACGGCGCTTAAACTTTGCTATTCTTTACCAACACCATAGTTCGTCCCTCTAATAGCAGCAAAATTAAAAGAGCTCGGCAACATTTTCTTACGTTGTAGGTATCTACCAGCTAAAAGGTGTCGCTCCTGTAAGCAAACAACGGTGGCAGTCCGCCCGCCTCACGGCGGAAAGAGGCTAAAGTAAGGCGCAACACACACAAATATTACCTCAGCACTGGTGTTTTGCTATCCATAAGTTTACGTACAGAATATAGGGTTTTAAAGTATGATTAGAAAATCGATATATCGTGTCATGTATTTCAGTCACAGAGTAAAACACAAAATGCTTTTTTGCGCCGTCCTTTAAATGTGTTTTTTAAATATTAGTAGGTAAGCAATGGCAAATAAATCGCTATCATATTTTGAGTAAATTGACATAGTCTATGCCTGTTTCAAAGTACAAGCTACATATAATTAAATAAGGTGTCCAGCGCAAGTATTTTACTGCTCCTTTTTAAACAATAGTTAAGCAACATGCATTAACACGCCAACGGCCTGGCCACGGACAATTCGCTGCAGCGAAAATTCGCGCGACGCGACCGGTGACGCGACTTGCGACTGAATAAAATGTATAGAAATGTTCTTAACATGCCACGCACAGCGGCGACCGGCGACGCGACTGGCGAATTGCACCGAGCGGTGCTGCGGCGAGTCGCGCGTCTAAATCAAATTGATAAGACGTATAAACTGACGTACGATACACCTATTTCTTGTATCTAATATATTCTTTTTACTAGACGTACAAGAGATTTCTGGTCCCTTCCTCATTTCGTCCAAAACATCGCACGGGAGTAAAGTGTCCTTTATTTGGCGTTGTAAGCTGCCAACCATACATTGGGTTTGTTATGCGTTTTCACGTCATAATATAGACAATAATTAAGTCATATGCGTACCCTACCCTAGTACCTATAGTACCCGTATAGTTTACGCCTAAGGCTAAAGCTCCACTTCCACCTCAGAAATAGGTCTTGTGTACCAAACGACGCGTAATAGCAATCGGCTGCTGATTCGTTTAAAAGGTTTCAGGTATAAAGCCTTCCTTAGTGCAACGCTTAACCAAGCATACAAATAATAGTCCTACTACTATTTATCTAGGCAGCAATGGTTTTTCTGTCGTGTCTGTCGTGAAAATGCTGTTTATAATCGCAACTATAAGCAACTTATTAAATAAAACACCAATCTTAATATATAAAACCCTTGCGTTACTGACTGACTGACAGACACGCTACAGCCAAAACTATTGGGCGCAGGAAGTTGAAATTTGGCATGTATGTTCCTTGGGAACCGTAGGGGTGCACTAAGAAGGGATTTCCCGAAATTCCTACGGGATCGGCCAAAACGGGTAATTAAAAAAAATGCAAGCGTAGCTGCTGGCGTCCTCTAGTATAAATATAATTTTCGAGCTTTTACCCATACTTTATAGTGCAAGTTTCAAAAGCTGCGCATTTTTACAGACTCTAACTCCTATTTTGCCCCTTAAGGGTAAATTCGTAAAAGAATACCGTTACTCATTTATATATTTGGTAAGATAAAAAAAAATGGTTAAACATTGTATTTACCTTTTGCACCAGACGTCACTTGTAACCTAGAACCTGCAAAAGGTAGCTTGTGTGTTATTCGGATGTATAAGTTATAATACAGCAAAGTTTCATAAATATCCCTTAATTTGTTTTTGCGTGAAAAATACTCATAATAGTAGTAAAATTGCAAGCTAACATTGTTTACCAATAATACCTACAACACAAAAAATATGTGTGTGTGTGTGTGTGTGTGTGTTTCCCGAATTTACGTAATTTCGTGTATATTTCGCTATTCTTTATACCATGAAAATACATCGCTTGCGTATCCGACATATAAAGCTTATATACTGGAAAAATAGGAATGAGAGTTTCACGATACCCGTTTGTTGCGACAACAAAGTGCTAAAATTCACAGTTTAAATCTCTTAAATCTGCCAATACGCTGGGCGGTCAAACACGGCGTTTTATTTCGTCGTGAAAGCGTTTTGATCTCGCGTCGAGATTTTACCACAATTTTATAATCCCTATGCGACGTGATTCGTTTTAACTGGCAAGGAGCAATTTAGCTCGCAGAACCCGGCAAATTGCATTATATCCTTGGAAATGTAACTACATAGCTACAAGTTAGCAGCCACTGGGTGCGAAAGTGGCATATTATTTAAATAGATTTTCATAATGTGAACGTTTAGACCCTGCGCTGTGACGCAGACATTTAGATTGGATTATGGCAGTCAATACTAAGTGCTGATAATTACGAAACTGCGAGTGAAATAAAAGGAAACTGAGAGTAGTTATGACTGCATTTATTGCAGCGGTTTGCTGTGTTCCTTGTGTAACAAAGGGTTGCTGAATTATTTTAACTTTTGGATGCATGGTACAGTTTTCGCGATGTTTAAAATACTCGGGTGGAAATATACTAATGTTTTCTTGTTGGGACGCTCTTCAATGAATATATAACCCAGAATATAAAAATATTCTTATTTTATAAAGATCAACCATCTAACAACGATTCATTTGGAATTATTTTATTTTATTGGAATAAAACAATTTTGTTTAAAATACTATTAAAGCATCAGTTCTTTTTTGCACTCAGATTACCTACGTTAAACTAAAAAATATTTGTCTAAGACTTATTATTTTGACGATTATGATTTAACTATACAAGATGTAAAAAGACCCTTAACGAACACTGAAATCCCATGTTGTACCAATCATTATGAAATTTTTTTACTTCGGCACCATACCTGGGAAATTACTGGTTTAGCAGATATTGAGCCTCAAAGTCACTATACAATTTTTCTAATTAGGTAGGTATAAATTCGAAGTTTAATTTACGCTGCCAAAGTGTTCTATAGATTTCCTATGCACACATGGATAAGTAGGTATTTCGAGCCTTGCACAAAAAATGGGTCAACTTTAAAAAAAGTTCGTTTCCTAGGTATTATTTTTGACTTCGTTTTGCTGATGGGTCTTGTGATACCATGTATTTAAGAGAAATTGGAGAGGATCTAATATCATAATAATATCTTTATCTTTACATATACCAAAAAATTATATAGTTTAAACTACATAGATTTAAGGCGCTGTACCTAGTCAAAATAGGCTTCACAAAACAGTTTTTTAGCTAAATGTATACATTTTAGAGCAGCTAAAAAAATATATGTTAATCTTGATCATATTTATGGGGCGACCATTGTGTTCAAAACACGTTTTCGGTAAATTTTCTCGATAAAAAAAAACCATAAAATAACCATTTTATGGTTTTTGAATTGAAATTGTTTTTCAATTGAAATTGTAGCAATTGTAACTGTATTATTTATAAACAAATCTTGATAATATTAATAACAGTGATGTAATATATAATAATAAAGGGAACTGTTGTTTTTATTTATCGATTGGAATAAGATATTTGTAAGGATTAATGTATTAAATGATAAATAACTCGTTCTGAACGTCCCGTCGTCGTCGCGCTTCTCTTTCTTATGTATACAATCCGACAGTGACAGCAACAGCTGAACTCAGTAGCTGTACACGGCGCCTTAAGTCTTGACATTGATAGTCGTTACCAAAACAAATAAACTCTAAAGTTTGTTCAACACAACATACTAATACCTACATAATCAGTGAGCCTGAATTTAAGTTACCTGAGCAAGATGTATTATCATCATCAGCCCTTTATACTGTCCCACTGCTGGGCACGGGCCTCTTCTCATTATGAGAAGGGTAAGGCCATAGTCCACCACGCTGGCCAAGTGCGGGTTGCCAGACTTCACATGTCTTTCGAGAACATTATGGAAAACTCTCAGACATGCAGGTTTCCTCACGATGTTTTCCTTCATCTTTCAGCAAGCGATAATTGTCAATTTAATACGCACATAACTTCGAAAAGTCAGTGGTGCGCGCCGTGGATTCGAACCCGAGACCCTCTGCGTGGCAGTCCGTCGGTCTCTCCACTCATGCAGCAACATGTATACATACGGAGAAAATGTTGCCAAGTTTCGGTGGCCAAACTTACTCATGTTTAGTCAAATAACCGCACGAACTGAGCTCACGGGGCGTTCGTTGGCTAGCGCATGGAACTTGCGTCTTCTCGTACCTATTTGTCTTTAATACTTACTCGCAACTGACATACCAAAGAAAACTAGAACCGATTTAAGTAAAATTCAAAGCTAAATTACCTTCTACGAATATACTTGTAATAATTTAATTTCTTTCAGAACTTTTCAAGTTTCTACTTATCGTAAAGAAGGGCCTTCCGTGCCGTCAGACTGAGAACAAAATCCTAATAAAATCTCCCTTGTGATTCTAAAACGTCTGAGAGTTACGAACTGTATAAAAGTTCACTAACTTCTTCACCGAACTGATAACATTTTATGTTTTCAAAGAATTACGGTGGCGAGAGCTTCTGAATACGCCATAAACTTTCATATCCAGCCATAGTTCGGGGGAAACCTTTTAGAATGCAAATGTCTCGGTGCATTTCAACTCCTTTCAAAACTATTTCTAAAAGGAAACTTAACTTGGAGAACATTGAAGATTTCGCCCCACATAGTCATTTCATTTCCGCGAAATTTCGCATAGGATATTAGACCGTATTCACAAAGCTTTTGCCGTCATGTAATAGTCTTCTTGAACAAGTTGAAAGCTTCAACTATGCGACACATATTGTGCCTCGCATTAGACGGACGGCAGAGAAATAAGTTGTTTCAATTTAACCCTCAGTAATTCAATCCCAAACAAATTTCTCTCGTCGGAAACTAAGTATGTGAAGGGTTTTTAAATACTTGAAACGGTATTACGTGCATTTGCCATCAAGTATTCGTTATAAAACATAAAATATTTCGCAATTATTTTAATGTGTAGATTTATCTTTTCAAATTGGAGTGGTGCTTGTTGAATAGGACTAGAAAACTCTTTAGTACAAATATATTTGCAATCACGATTGACTGCTAATAGAAAATATTATAATATTTATTTTATAAGTATAACGAGACAAACTAAACTTGAGACGCTTGCTGAAAACAACGAATATAAATACATCGTGGTAATTATGAGGCATAATAGCGAGAATCTAACATATTTTCTTAAAACAATTTCCCAGTCGCCGTCGCTTTACGAACGCACATACATTATCCAAGCGATCAAATATACATACTAACTCAGCGTCGGCAATTTTGAGATGTCAGACTAATGTTTGAACATTAGTCTGCATTACATTATCTTGAAAAGTGCTCAAGGATAAGCTGAGAAAATATTAAATGTAATATTTTAGGTGATAATATTGCAATCATAATTTTAAAATACCTAATATTCCATAGATGTTTTATAATACCTAAAATTTTTATGCAACTCATTTCAATCGATACCAACATATTCAAAATAAAAATAACTACCTTAAAAAAATCGACTTCAAAAACTAAAAAATAATAAAGATTTAATATTTATTAAATACTAACTATTATTTATATGTGCTATTTACTAATAGGTTTACAGTCGGTGCCAAGCCATAATAAGATTTAATTGCCCTTTATTAGGATTATTTACGTATCTTTACGTATTATTTAAGAATGGGTGAATCAGTGTTTAAAACCCTGCTATACGCTGACGATCAGGTACTCTTTACGTCGTCAGCGTCTGATTTACAGCAGATGGTCACCGTAATGAATGAGGCGTATAAGAAGAAGGGCATGAAAGTGAATGTAAGCAAGACTAAGGTCATGGTCATAGAGAGGGAAGATAGTATAACTGAATGTAACATAATGATAGGAGATGAAAAAGTGGAACAAGTGAATGACTTTGTCTACTTAGGGTCATTGTTCACGAGAGATGGTAAATATGAGGGAGATGTTGAAAGGAGAGTGAAAGCAGGAAATTGTGTGAATGGCGCCTTACAGGCCATTTTTAGCAGTAAAATTATACCGAGTAAGGCTCGCCTTGCTATACTGCAGGGAGTTTTGGCGCCAACACTGATGAATGGGAGTGAATCGTGGGTATGCCAGAAAAAGCATGAAAGTAGAATTAATGCTGTGGATATGAGAGCTTTAAGAAGTATGTGCGGTAAGAATGACAGATAAAGTAAGAAATAGTGTTATTCGAGAAAGGCGTGGTTTGAAAGAAGATGTAGTGACAAAGATCGAGAAAGGTATGGTGCGATGGTTTGGACACTTGGAACGGATGGATGAAAGAAGATTTACGAAAGAAGTGTATCGAGTAAGAATGAATGGATATGTCGGTAGAGGACGCCCAAGACGGACTTACGCCGACCAAATTGGTGACGTACTGCGGAAGGGCCAAATCAAAATTAGGTACCCATAACCGACGAGCATGCATGACGAGGTTAATGAATGTCGAGGAAGCGAAAGAGGTATGTTCAAACCGGAGCATTTGGCGTTCCATAGTCTCTGCCTACCCCAATGGGAGACAGGCGTAACGTTTAGATAGATAGATAGATAGATTTACGTATCTTAATCTTTAAAGTAGGTAGGCATTTCATTGTATTAATTTGCTCGTATTCATTTAAGCGAATATAATATTATTATTTGTTTAAGGCTTGGCACCGACTTCAAACCTATTAGTAAATAGCACATATAAATAATAGGTAGTAAGTTTAATTAATATTAAATATGTATTATTTTTTTATTTTTGAAGTCGGTTTTTTTTAACGTAGTTATATTTATTTGATACTTTTTAGTGTATTGTTGTATTTTCAACTGGGTACAATTTTATGATAGGCTTACAATGGGTAGACCTAAAAAAAGGTGCTGGGCGCCTTCAAAAATATAGATCTCAAAAAACGGGAACGGATAAAAGTAGTCATCTCCGTAAAAATGCTCTTCGTAACACAATTTCACGTTCTTGTGAGACTATTAAAGATCGTGAAAAACGTTTGTTGGTCATGAAAGCTTATATGAAATCCCGTTTACGTCAAGAAAATCTTGAACAGTATAATTCTGGGCTTGGTAAGATCCAAGAGCGTCTAGCGAATGAGTCTATTGCGCAGAGAGCTAATACACTTGTGCAAGTCAAATTGATTTTTGTAATTACTGAGTTCGTATCGCCACCTCCTGGCTCCTTCATCGGACCCTAGAGGATAGGAGGAGTTACCAGCCGCACCAAAGTACTCGTCAAGACGAATCAAACGAGTCCAAACTCGATAGAGTTTTGTCATTTAATTACTGAGTTCCTATGGTTCCATCCTCAGATCAGCTCTATGTCATAATAATTTTTCATTGTCATTCAATTTATATACGTATACTAAATTTCAGCTCAATCGGTAACCGGGAAGTGGATAAAAATTTACTTGCGAGTTTTGATTTCAGACATCGGGATAGGTGAAAGTAAATATATAATGCTCATAAAATAAAAACTACTGGGCCTACCTGAATCAAGTTTTTATGGAACCAATTCGAAACTATCCCGCATCAAACAAAGAAAGAATCACGTAAATCGGTTCAGAAACCTCGGCGAAATCGGTGTACATACATCTAAAAAAATATACCAGCCGAATTGAGAACCTCCTCCTTTATTGAAGTCGGTAAAAAAATATTTTGTTATGCCCTTTTTATGAAATTTGAAATAATCGCAGACAATAAACAATAATTATACATATGTGTAAAAGTTTCCACTTTAAGATTTTCCAATCCCAACACCCAACTCAATAATGGTTGATTGATTATAGCTTTATGATTCAGTTTTTGATTACGCAGCGGTAGATCATATGCTTGAGTAGGCATTGCCAGTAGGTACACGACATATCGTTGGTTCGCTTCCTACAAGCGACAGCACTTTGTATAATTACAAATCTGGATATTCTTTAATCGAATTCCGTTCTTTGAATACCTTCGATCCAGGAATTATAGCCATCTTGGAAATCGCCTTAAAAATGAAAACGAATAAGAACTATTTACAAACCGTGTAACAAAGTTTCAAAGCTCTCAAACTCAAAGCTTGGCTATCTAACACTAGTGTTAAACTAGTCCCTGCGTCACGTGATACCTCTGGCCGAATCGAGGCATTAGTTTGTAGCGTTAGATGGATGATAAGGATAAGGGATTTTCGGCAGTCGTAACCCAACGAGGATCCATCAATAATAATGTTTGATTTATATCAAGTTCGTCCTCGAGGCTCTGTCGCTTGCGTCCCAACATACTAGTAGCCGCTTTCAGATTTGTGCGAATTTGTTTCAACTCTATTAGGTACTAGACGTAAGTTCACCTGCGTTTTTTAACGCTAAAAGTTTGGAATTTTTAATAAATAGGTAATATATCACTACAAACGGTTCTTAAATGACAAGATTGTAAAACTTTCATACATATTTTACTTAGTATTTATTACTCTTAACGAATTCAATTGCTGAGTTTATTACATACGTAAATCTTGGCAATGTTCCGAACCTCTCAACAGCAAACGTTATCGATAGTTAATATTTAGACTATAATAATATAATACCTAGTTCCTAAGAACCTTATTTGAATACAATCCTATATTGAAATTTAATTGACTTCCTGTGATAAGCTTACAATAATGCTAGTTAGTAAGTGTCTAGTCTTAGACAGAGTAAGCAATTGCCTAATCCACTCTCGTACAATACTAATATTTTTGTATGAAAATCTGTCTGTCTGCCTGATACTCTTTTACGCCAAAATCGCTGAACCGAGTATTATGAAAATTAGAATGGATAGAATTAAGGATGTGTAATGGTTTGGACTCTTTTTGAATCAACCTTGATGGGGCAGAAAAGGCCACGAGCTCAGGGTACGTTGTATGAAATTTGACACATACTGTTTTGGTTTTTATTTAATATCTGATTTTACACATATTTTTAATCAATGACTTTTAACGACATACTTCGTCAAGCTGCGAAAAAATGATATACTACAATCTTCGTTGAGCTGATACAAAATATAGAAAATACAATAGCGGATATATTTATGGTACCTACAATAAGTTACGGTTCATATTTTCTTGTAAACTTTAATTTGAAAACTGTTACGAAGAGCATGAACTATGGACAAAGTAGTTTGTAGCCGCATCTCTTTACTTTTTTCAAACAGAATTTAAAGTCACAATGCTGAAACGTGTTTCTGTTTATCGTATAGTATAGTTTTCTGAAAAAGAAATTAGGCACAGATTATACATTATTGAAGCATAGTATTATATAGGTAATAAAAAGCATGGGGTGTCAATAGATGAAGTGGAAAGGAGCCCACGCTTATTTTACATTGCAATAAATAATCTTAATATATAAAATCCTTGCGTTACTGACTGACTGACAGACACGCTACAGCCGAAACTATTGGGCGCAGGAAGCTGAAATTTGGCATGTATGTTCCTTAGGGACCATAGGGGTGCACTAAGAAGGGATTTCCCGAAATTCCCACGGGATTGGCCAAAACTGGTTAATTAAAAAAAAATGCAGTCGTAGTTGCTGGCGTCCTCTAGTAACCAATATAATTTAAATTTATTTTTATTTTTTTAGTTTGCATTTCTTAAAAGCGTGATTTTAGTTTTTAAACTGTTATTTAATTTTCATTTTAGTTCATATTTGTTATTTCATATTTTTTAGTTCGTTTTTTCTTTACTTTCATATTATTGCATTGTCATCGGCCACTGATAAATATGCAAAGTTTGAAACTAATCCGACGTTTTAAAGACGGTCAAAACCGCGTTCCAAGTTTCCGTTACATAGATACATACATGCCTACAACCGAAGCTAATAAAAGCGTGTTAAAAAGAAAAAAGGTCAGGCGAGATCATGACTAAGCGATGAACAATCGGCAATAAAAATATTTCTTAAGTTAATCGGCATTCCCTTCTTGTTACTAAGAACGCCACAGCTTCCAAATTCTAATTGCTCTGTTTTCCTTTCACCAGGTGGTTTCGCGAGCACCATGAAGAGCTGATTCCCATAGAGAAGACGTCCCTATGGACTCGGACGAGACTCCTTGGTGGCGGTCTCCTGAGCCTGCAGTCTGTGCGGAGAGAGGACGCCGGCCGCTTCGTGTGCTGGCTCAACAACACTGAGGGGGGAGAGTCCGTGCACTTCACAATTATTGTTACAGGTGAGAATCTTACTGAGAGCTGTAGTTGCTTCCTACTTTTTTGTTGGCCGACATTCGAAATCAGCGACATTTCAAACAAACTTTCAACCTATTTTTAACATTTATGGGTAGACTATTAAAAATCGTTACATAATAAGTGCCTTCGTCATAAAACGAATCTTTTGTCCAAATTGCGTGTTTTTAGTTTCTGAAGTTTGCACTCTGTGATGATATTACAGTCAGAACAAGTAATTTTGTATAATATATCATTATGTATGACTAGATTTTCCCGGATTTTCGTAGAGCCTTCCAAATCAGCGGCTTTCAAACAATGACGATCGGTTGGCACCGCGGGAGTGTAAGCGACTGCTACGCCGAAGCTCGCGGGTTCGATTCCCGCTCAAGTCAAACATTTGTGTGCGTGAACATGGATGCTTGTCTTGGTCTGGGTGTTTCTATGTATAATATGTATGTATTTACAAAAAAAAGTATAAGTTTATCCATTATCTAGTACCCATGGAACAAGCTTCTGCCTAGTTTGGGACTAGATGGTGTTGTGTGAATGTGGTAGAATATAAAAATAAAAAACAAAAAACTTTGAAACACTTTTTTATGAGAATAGAATATTAATAAAATGTCCTTGTTAGTAGGCGCCTACTTCATAAAAGGAACTTACCGTCCAAATTCCATGTTTCTGGCTTCACATGTTTAGGCTCTGCGATGAAATGATGTAATTCATGTCTGTCTGTACAAAAGATTTTGTGTATAAACATACGAGTAGGTACATGTAACGGTAGAACCTTGTTAGTAACAACATAAATGGGCTGGGGGGCTTGACTAGAGAAGTATTACTCTTACACACAATATTGACGTAGCGTCAACATATCTACGTAATTGTTTCTTCAGAACATTTTCCTACCTTAGGTATTTTGTCGACTGGGACTTTTTGACGGTCACAAACGAAACCTCTGTTGTTTGTAAGTGTTAGATTTTCAAGAATTGTATAATAAACAGCTGGACTACGTGACCACTACGATGTCTTCGCATTTGTATAATGTGACATGGCATTATATTTACGTACCTATTCCTTCGTTATTTGGAGACATTTCTGCTTTACATGCATGCATGCATGCATCGTAAATGCTAATATAGCAGCTTTTAACTCGTAGATGATAAAAAAATTGTTACTCTCGAATTACTCCGACTACATAAAATCACGGGTCTACCAGGGTTATTAATTAAATTAAGAAACGTTATCCTATATATTGCCCAAATAATGTAAAACACCATAAAACCTAATAACAATAAACACGTACCTATATAATTACAAAGGGAAAATACGCGGAAAAAAGGAACGAATATAGACGCCCTTCGAATACGTGAAGAACATCCGCTTAATTTATGTTAAGAGTTTCCTTATTCCGAGTACACGATTTACTTCCATATTACGGCCCTAATTGGGCTAATCGTAAAATTTTATTACTGACAGCAATGAACAAATAACACATTACGCTTTTTTATCGAAGATATTCTTCCTCTTGTTACAGAGCCCATCTCCGTCCGAATAAAACCCGAAGTCTTGCGAACAAAGCCGAATGCAGACGTCACATTCGAATGCAAAGTGTCGGGCCATCCAATAGAGCTTGTCTACTGGGTACACGACGCGAGAGTTATGAAGCCAAATGAAAGAGTCAAGATATCTGACGACGGCCTAAGACTACATATCAAAAATTCTCAGAAAGACGACCAAGGAGTATATCAGTGCTTCGTCAGTAATACCAAAGATCAGGCATACGGAGTGTCTGAATATTTAATAGACGGTGAGTAAAAGTAATACAGCAATAGAAATAATAAATCAGAAAATATGTCAAATTCTTAGAAGGCTTTTAAAAAAAAGTTTCACCTCTGTTTATAATAAAATATAGAAGGTAATAAAATTCCGTTCACTCTCATAATTTTAAAGAGACGCAATTAAAAAAATTATTGGATAACTTTTCTTATACAAAAATGTCTCGATGTTTCGAAATTGTTCCCAAGAAGCCTACCAAGGAAACTTTTTAAAGGCGGAACAGAGTGCGACTTTTTACTTATTCCAAGTTCTTAAGAAAGATTTTTAAAGGCTTTGGTTTGGTTTGTAAGGAGGTTTTATTTGTGTGTTTGTGTAGTGTCGGAGGGTCGGATGAAGGTAGCGGGCAACCGCTCGCGGCGCGCGCCCTACGCCCGGAGTACTCACACACACGACTCCGACTGGAACTTCACCGGCACTAGAGGTATGCTCCATGAATAATATACACGCGTCTTAACGTTCCTAGCTTTGCTGACCAACTGGACGCGGAGAAAAACGATGTGCATTGCTGCAAGTACTTATGTTGTGCATGCACCAACTGAATTATATATGCGCTTCACAGACACGTAAACTCTCTGATCCGATTGCGACTCGTTCCAGGAATTCTAGATACGATATATCTATAGTTACATAACAAACATAACCGAATATCGAGTTTCTCAATTAAACCCTTTGTAAATTATTCACAAAGTGAACCATACCGTGCTTCTGCATAATAAACCTTAAGTTTCCATAATAAGTGTACACGAGAAGATTATAAGTTAAGATAGTTGCTCTCTTTTGCCGGCTCTCTCAAACGTAGTTGTTATTTTGCTTCCAAACAATATAATTAATTAAAAAATTTGTGAGTTACACCGCGTATTTTATTAAACGAACGAGTATCTATCCGAGGTGGTAATTTGCTAAACAAATTATCCAGTTTTGGTGGCTACAACTATCTGAAATAAACAAGGGTTCCATATAACTTTTCCATTTAGGTACTGCCGGTGTCACAACGGGTCCCAACTTTATCATAAACAAAAGGTAGCAAAGTTTTGACGTTGAGCTACGATACTAAACCGGGCTTTTGCTCGAATGTTTGGATAGCACGCATTTATAATCTTACGGAGCAGAAAAATAAAACAAATATTTACTGCGAAACTTCCAAACAAGTTGGCTAACTGGCCAGGTTAAACATTTGAGAGATGAGACTGAATTTTAAGTTTAGCTGCCAGCCATTCGTGTAAAATGCAGATTTATTTTCTGGGATGCTCGCAATTTATAACTCGAACGTTCCGCTAATATCTTTAAAAGCATTGCTTGAGCAGGTTATCTGTCCAGATTGGGAAACTATGCTAATAAAATGTTAACAAAAGATTTGTTGTATTGACAAGTGGCATTAAACACTACAGCAAGTTCATTCATTAAATTTTATTCAGATATTATAAGAGACTTATTATATAGAACAAACTTACTACTATTAAACTTCAATGTAAATAAGGATGGATGGTATTAATTAAATACACCCGCGCTAACCGTCACTCACACGAGCGGAGTCTCGGCCAAAAGTTAGGATGCCTTTAAATTCAAAGGAAATATTCTAAAACAGTAGGAGCAATACTCGAATTTTCATACGACACCTTTGCCAGTTAGGAAAGTTTCGGCGCGCCGCTACAATCCACGCTACATGGAATAATTTATTTACACGTAATAAACACAAAAACTTTGGTCCATACATACGTTTACGTGTGCATACGGTAGATATGTAAATTTAAAATTTTTATCCATCCGCCCGACTTCTTCATAAAATATTTAAAAGTCCATTTTTAAGCGCGGATCCGGTGCAAGCTATTAGAGTCAACTCTTCAGCTGAAACAAAGAGCTTCAGTGGCGCAGGCAGGCTGCCGCGGGCGCATCCACAGCCGCACTAAATACTAACCACGCTACCACCAATTAAGATCGTATCTCGCAGCTCATAAGGTCGATTTTACCCACCCACACCGCGAAATATAAGCCGCTTTGTTTCATTATTAATTCGTTCCCCTATTTGGTGTCGCTGCTCTTCAGGGGTTCAGTATAAGTAGAGCTGTGTGATGTACGCCCAACCACTTATTTCTATGCCGATTTTTTTCATTATTTTGTTTTCCTTATGTGGACGAAATCCCCTTCTAAGAACGCGGCACGTAAGGCTGGCTATGAATTTAGTAACCTTTATGTATAGGGTTATGTTCACGCAATTCATTTAATATAAGGAAAGTATGAGCCCGGCTTTTATTCGGAGTACAATGTAAGAATAAGCAGATATGAAAAAGATTACTTACATAGGGTCAAATATTTAATTTCGTAACTTTACGAAATTTAGGTGTCTTCAGCAATCCCTTTGCTGAAGACACCTAAATTTCGTAAACCACGTCGTGAGTATTTTGTTTGCATAGTATGACTTTTTCAATGGTAAAATATATTTTTTGATAAGCGTCATTGTAAATATTAATTGTTGTCGTCATTGTAAATGTCATTTGCAAGCCGTGTAAATAATGTTGTCATATTGCTACTGAGAATTGTATAGATCCATAAGTTTACAGATAAGTTTAAGGAAACTATTTCATTAAAACATAAGTCGGGCGTTGAACGTTAAGGCAAGAATTTAAGTAGCCAAGGGGTTTCCTAGGTGGTCATCCTATTAAGTACTCCTTGCGAAACCCGAAAAGCAGGAATGTTTTACTTGCACAAAATAATCTTCTTAACTAATAAATAAGAACGGGAAAGCGGAAATTGCAATAGCCTAACGAAAAAGTGTTTTCTTACTTACAATTTTTTATTGCAAAGGTTTAAAATATTGTTTTACGCTGTCTTTTAGTTAACACGAGACACCATTCTGTTTTTAAGGCTCAAAACTCAGTAAATAGAAGTGGAACAGTGGCTTTTTTAAACCTCGAAAACCATAGATAAATGAATAAATAGGAAACCCAGATCTAACTAAATACATAAATTAATCAACATAATCGTTAAATGCCAGGGCCGTAATCGCGTAAAAAATAATTGAACCCTTTTCAGCCAGCCTATTTACACAAAGGCATTATTTCCCAAACTAAGTTCTTTGATCTCATTTAACGAATTTAGAAATAAATAAATTCCTCAAGAGGGTCTTCAGAAATTTCGGCTAAGAGTACCTATCCTCCTTTCAATACTATTATTACAATCGTAACTCAGTTACGTAACGAGGTCATTCCAGAAAAAGTTTATATAAATCTGTCGTGCGAACTAGATAAATGAAGCTTTAAAGAATATTTCAGTTATATTTTACACTGGTTATACCCGCAGCTTTGCTTGAAATAGGACATGTTACGGTACCTTATTGCTCTAAAGTACTGCTTCGCAAAGAGCAAATAGATTGCTGACAAGTTTTGATAAAATAAGATTACATTTGAATTGCCGCTCATAATATTATAATCCCTCCATAATATTTTTATTAATGTATGCCTTAGTGTCCGTCCGTGTCCGTGTCCTTGTTCTGACGGATTAAAATACGGAATGTCACCACCCCATATCATCCCATGGGTGTCGTAAAATCCGACAGAGGGAGCATATTATGCAGAGAATAGCACTGTAAGAGAAGGAAAACTTGATACAAACCCTATACCAACCCGTTTGGCCAGCGTGGTATAGTAGGCCAATTCCTCTGATGAAGAAGATGCCTTAGTGGCGCAATGTAATTTGAAAAGCTTTAATTAGAATAGCTAGTTAATGGCATTGTATGAAAAAGAACGATAGCCTAGATACCAATAACCTTCCGTGCAGAATATATCGATTTAATCACACGTCGGTCTCAGTTGTAATAAAGTTCTTTGACAGTCGTTATGGGGAGTAGTGACCCTTGAATATTGACACTGGGCTGAGCCATAGATTATCACTATCTCTTTGGTTTGCAGAGGTAAGACCATACTCTCTTTGTGGAAAGGCTAATATTCTGTGAAATCTGATTAAACTAGTGCGCGAGCTATGCATTAAGTTGCCTATTAAATGACAATAAAGAAAACAGATATCGAGACTCCTTGAAAAGATAGATACTTGCTTTAAACATTCAGTAGGTACACTGAATATTCGACTCTGTTACCAAATAAATATGATACAAATACATTCAGATACAAAAAACTGTCTACGAAATTTTCGACGTGAACAAAATGTCTGGCCTTAACCTAAGACTTAGTAAAACAAGTGGATGGATGGTACTAGGTCCTAATAAATAACCTGAAGCAACTTCTATTAACGAGTCGCATTTGTAACTGTCAGAGAAACAGCATCGTCCCGACATTGAGCTGGTATTCCTAACAGTCCACTGCAATATTAATAAACTGGTGCATGTTTATAGTTGAACGGCAATATCCGTCCATTTTGCTAGAAAATAAATACTGTAGTAGGGGAGCCCACGATGATAAATTGGGATTTACTCGAGCGTCATAGAGACCTATTGGGTTGCAAAGCTTAGATGATAAAAACATAAATAAAATGTATATTTTTTTATCGGTGGAGGGCGCGGCTATAGATTTTCAAAAATTTTAAACTGAGCTGTTGCCTTAATCCCTCCAGATAATCGTCAGATTATGAGAAAGCACGTCTATAACGTTAGGATAAAGCATATTATATATCTGATGCGCTTGACTATTTCAAAATGGCGAATTCACTCATTCAAGATTTGCACTTTCTAATAATGCCCGCGAGTTTGCGTGCCCCCTTTTTTTTGTTCACTAAAGACAAAAGGACATAAAGACATATTTATTTCTGCATTTTGGTGGTTTACAACACTTATACATGTCAAAACCATATTCTAGATGATGCCGGCTTTTCCTAGCTAAATGACTTCTCGAGAAGAAAGGCCAAAACAAACTCAGAGTCATTGCTTTTTTTGTCAATTCAATTTCTTTAGTCTTTTCTTGATCTTTTAAAGTCCAGACAAAAAAGGGTTTAGTATGCAAGTACAATGCAGGAAATCATCTGACGCTTTTGACTGACTCGGCCCACTGACTACGGTGGGAACTCTCCTTATGAGCCATCTCAACTCGACGCCAACCCGACCAGAGTGTGTTCGACCGGGCTTGGGACTGGCGGAGGAGGTGTGTGGAGGCTCTCGCCTATAACGGGGCATACCCACTAAAGCCACCGCGGTGTCCCTACGGATCCCGTGTAGTGGCGGGGTCACGCGATTCGCGGATAGCATACTTTGCCGTGACCCCGCCCGGGATTGGCCCGCCAGTTTTGGCGAGGTGTTGGCGAGCCTCGTCTCGTTATGACTTGGGAGGCGGCGCGGACACAGCGCCGCCTCCTCGCCTTTTGACGGACGGGGAGCAGCCCCAGCGCTCACCGTCCGCAGGCACTAAAACGGCCGCAGAGGATAGGGAGGACGGCAACCTGACAAAACCGCATCTCCTCTTACTCAGCGGCCCCACCGCGACTCAACAAATGGTGCATACCCATTTGGTCGCGAGAGATAGGGCGCGCTGCAACGCAACACCGACACGCCTTTCCTCCCGCGACCGCACCCGACTGCGAGGGACAGAAAGAACTGTCCCCTGCACCCGCACCTCTAGACGCATCCTGCGCAGGCCTCCATCAAGCCCACGTAGAGCGTCCACTCCTGGGATCTCGCTTAGTTTCACCATGGGTGCCCTAACCACGGTTACTGAGCCCCTCCCCCCTCTCCCAACAACAAGACAAGGTGGAGATCCCACAGGGGGGACGAGTTTGCGTGAAACCTAAATCGTCAGATTATTCAATGGGAGCCTATTTTTAGGTTTACTTAACATCCCCTTAGAATATGTGACACGCTCGATTAATTGTTCGATTTTTCATTTGAAAATCTTACTTCCACTATGCAAACGATCAGATTAACATTACTGTTCAGAGATTACTCTAGACAGACTGAGAATTGTTTGCAGACGGCAGTGGAAGCTAAATTACATTCATCCAACTGTTCAGGACCAGCAAATGTCTAACATATGTTTCTTGGCGCTAAGAATTAAACAAATTAATTACCTGGAGATCTTCTCTGGTGGCCTGGAGGCAACCTAGATAAACACACACAAATTTTGGCCAAAACAGAGGTGAATTATCGTTAGTTTACCAGACTCCATCGCACCGTCTTCAAGACACGATGCACGTGGTAGTGGAATTCACAAATGTCAATGTTCAATATATATAATATCGCAAAGAACAATGCCCATTTCTGGCCCAGTTTGAAACTCATGAACAGCAGAATAAAGTTTGAATTAGTTGTTGAATAATCCTTTTTATTTATAACTTAATTTATAGGCCTTACTAAATGTGTGCCGAGAAACTTATTCAATAAATAGGTTTAAAAAGATGTGTTAACGTTTAAATAGCCAACACGTAATAGATCAGAAATTGCCAGTAAAGAAATCATAATATTAAATCGATTATCACTTCTTCTTTATCGATTTTACGTTTTCTCTACTCAAAATGATTTGAGTTAATAGCAAATCTCTACTTGGTTCTTAAACATTTAAAATGTGTGTATTTTTAAGGTATATATGCGATTAACTACAAATAAGTTCGATTTTGAACCAAATATATAGATAACTTATGTCCGAAATCCATATCGATTAATCAATATCATTTAAAACTGTAAAATGGCAACACTTTTTTGACTCTTAAGTAAATGTCAATAACGTCATATTCAGTTTATTTTGTTTGTTATCTTTTTGATTTGCTCGTGCACATTGTGAATGCTTTTTATGTTTTTGGATCTTTTACGACTTCTGGCTTTGTCTTTCGGATTTCTACCCTTACCAAATGATTAACTCATTCCTTTCTAAGCAAAACTACGAAATACTTTAACTATCCTCATAAAAGTGGGTACACACCTAATGTTTTGTGAGCATATAAAAGTACTTCTTGTAATAAAACTATGAATGTGATGGACCTCTAATCAATCTCAAAATTCTAGTTTAACACTCTTTTATCGAATGCAATAACAACTACTACGATTTTTGACTGTCCACAGCTGGGCCGACGTCTCTAAGAAAAATGGGCATTGTTCTTTATCAACACTGCGGACTGATTAATGCCGGACAAATCAAAAGCGGCAATTAGAAGTTTTCACTCAAGTTAATTCAATTATACAAATCACACGAAAAACAAACGGTGTGTTCACAAACAAGTCTTTTCAGGAAAGGGGATGAGATAGATTTGTTCGTTCATAATGTGATCAGAGTAAAAAAATAATTACCATTCATAAAAAATGTTTCTCAACTGATATTCTCGTTTAATTATAGACAATATATCTATTTCAAACAATTACTACTTTATTAAAAAATTACGTAGGACATAGATGCTATCAAAATCTAACGCGCTCGAGTAAATCCCGAAATCTAGTTTAATATGAGATGACTCTAATTTAACTACATATTTCGGGAAAGTAACGATACCTATCACCGTTACACTTATGTGTCTTTGTCTGTTTATTTGTTTTAAGTATTTTAATACATATACAAATGTATCATTTTATTATCTGTCTGTCTTGCCTTTGTCGGCAAAAATATTACCTATTTTCTGTTTATTTCTTACCGTGGTTATGTTATAAACCGTTGCAAGATTTGCGCTTTTAAAATCGGGATAGCCGAAGTTGGATGCTGGGTTACTGGCCCAAGTTGAATTGGAGTTATTTGTACATTGTACACGCAATGGCCCGGAGTATGACAATTAACATAGCACATCGCGATAGGAACGTCCTCTATTACACAAGTTCTAAAATATAAAAATAGTGGCGTTCTGCCAACCAAAAAAATGTGATATCCTAACCACGTAGAAAACGTAAAAACTATTCTCATTCCTAGTATTTACAGAAAAAAAAAATTACAGAAAATACAAGTTAGTTCTCACATGGATTCTACGTAGTGCCTCTAAACTTGCCTCAACACATTCGCATGTGCTTTACGGTAAGCTAAATGTTTACGGTGCTGTTAAATGCTTTACGTTGGTAGCAAATCTGGAATAAACAAATACCAGTCCACATTAGCCTAAAGCCAATTGGTAAGTAACTAATTAATTTGAATTTCGGTATTGCTGTTTCAAGGGCAATATATAATTTGAACATTATTATGTACATACTAGAAACTCTGAAGTAATAATTTAGTATAAGAACATCGCTGGTATAACTACATTCACAATTTGTGTTGTTTTCATATTAATGTAAGGTATTTACTTCTGGGCAAGTGTCCACGGCTCCGCCCACCTACTACAGCCTCAGCTACAGCGACAAAAAGTGACCTGTGTGTAATTTGATGTTGATCTATATCAATGCAAATTTCCATCAAAATCGTTTAGATAGTTTCGTTAAGAAAGAGCAACAAACAATCATCCATAAAAAGATCCTTACAAACTTTCGCCGTTTATAATTTGCCTCGACGTTACAACCGGCTTAAATAAGTTCAAGTCATGGAGTTTTCTCGTAACCAAGGTCGATGTAAGACGGCTCCAAGTTATATAATTCTGATAATATCGTATAATACCTACGTATAAACTAAATGTGACGTTGTTGGCTAAGTCGTCCCTTATGGACAGAAAAGCGGATTGTACAGCTCATACATTCGCAACCACTTAGTCGCTGACAAGTACATATATTACTCCCATTTTGTTATTTCAAGTCCTCGACCAATTTATCGAAACAAAAAACCCAATTTGTACCAACCCGAGTTCTCCTGTCCTAGGCTTAAATTGGGCGGCTTAATCTAATCTCTACATGCCGTAGACAGAACACGTGGAGGACTATCTCAAAGACCTAGAGGAAAAGGCTCTTGCAAACACGATCTTCAGTAATGATGTAAGGAATAAAAAAGCTAATCTCTAGGTCTACTAAGAATTAATGTTGATTATGACAGCGTACCTATTCAAAATATCGTGGCAATTGGTTGCGTAATTAAAACACTAATTGTAACACATGAACATACACATATATCTTAACTAGCTTTACACATTTTTTATTCGCGGATAAATCCATGCAATAAATTATCGCTCCCAAAGCATTTCAAAATCCATCCGTACGGTTGAACGTGATGGAGTAACATTATGGTCTTACCCTTCTCAAAATAAGATGACGGCCGTGCTCAGCAGTAGGGCAGTTTATATACATGGCTGATAATGAGTAACATGTACCAAATGACTTTCAAATCTGACTATGCGATTTGGTGTAATTGAGAAACAAATATGCAACCTTTCTCATTTATATAATTAGTAGCTTATTAGTACGATTACTGCCAAGTAAATAACAAAGTTAGATGAAGTAATAAACAGTAGTTCTGAAACAATCGTCTGGTATTGACTGCGTCGTCTAGCCGGCAAGTTCAGTACTACAGGTTTACTATTGTGGGCGAACAATTACTGCCGTGTCGTGTTTGTCTGGCCCTTTATGTGCTTATCGTAATAGAATTATGTGCAGACGCCTTTGTGTAATTGACCGTTTGAACGCCGCTTTCGATGTGCAGCGATGGGAGTTTTTGTGGTTTGGACGTTGTGGTTGTATCGGAAAGTACGTTAAGCAATTTATATTATTAATTTATTATTATAATAATTAATGTACTAGATTATTATTTATTAAATAGCTATCATGTTATTCTTTAGTAAAAGAGCAACCGTAATCGAGAAATAATAACTAGGTACCAAAATGCTTACTTAGTACTACAAGTAAGAATATTCATTGTCTTAATATCACATTTCAAAATGTTAGTAGTTTTTATCAATATTTATCATAAGGTAAAATGGGATCACAAGGACAGATATATTATAGTTTTCTTTTACATAAGCACAGGTTACAAGTTTATATCTTTTCTTACAACAATAGTCCAAGATACTAACAGTACCACAAAGGAACAACAAGATCCGTTCCAATTTTGTGGGTAAGAGCTTGTGGACCATTACTTCAAAGGTGGGTCGGTTAGCTGTGCTGACTTCGTAAGGGATACACATTTACTACCGCACCCTTTTTGTACGAGAGCGATGAATTTTCGTCCTGAAACAATGCAGAAACTAACCGAATTCCGCACGGGTGAAACCGCATGCAAAACTAGGGATAATAATAAACCGAAAACGATAAATAACATGTCGTCCCTATATAAAATCGATGTAGCTTTAAAACTAACCATTAAGGCTGAGCCCAAAGCTTGTAGCTAACAGTTACCAAATAAATGTCGCAATTTAATGTGGTCTCTAATGAAAGGACGGGCCCTTCTGCATTATTACATTTAGCCGGAACTCGGGCCACTAGGTGCGGGTTCTCGCGAACTACACATAATTTTAATCCACAGTTTATTGGGCCATTCATGAAGGTGCCGCGTCGAAACAATGGGGATTTGTATCGTAATGGCTATAGTTTAAGTATTTATTTGTCATATAAATATTTAGAGTGAAATGCGCGACGAACGTTGGTTCGTCTGCTAATGGTGTTAGTTTTGTTATAAAAGCAATTTTGTTTTGGGGGTGCGGCGTTTAACATGAGTTTATGTAAATTGCTCCATACCATAACTGTTATATATTGTAACTTGTGATATTACAAGCGATTATGTCACACGCCATTTCATATATCCTCACACATTCTTTGCTTTATACCTATGTCTTATGTTTATGCGCACTTCATATCACAGAGACGATGAATTTGATAAAGTGTGTTTACATGCTTTGCTCGGCAACTTGAAAATTTTCGAGCCAGATTTTATGTATTTTATTTAGCAGGCCTATTATAGAATAGGTTTCTAACTTTTCTAAAATGAAACTCGTCCAAATATGTCTCCACTGTTTATCCTCATTAATGACTGCCTTCAAACATCAAATCAGGGACTGCGAAAATTAAACTACATAATGAAATAAAAGCAGTTGCTTTGTTTTTAACACGACAGAATAAAATACAATGTCATTACATAACTTTGGAGGCACTGAATTGCCAGTTTAAATTCCGGAACTCAGTAGACACTTCTGTATTAGAATAGTAATGAAATCTGCTTTTCTCTACAGCAAAGTTATTCAAAGAGGTTTTATGCATATTTTGAAATTTTCGTAAAAAAGGACGCTTAGGAACTACTACTATTTTCGACTCTACCCGATTGGAAGTCGACTAATAGCTGGTCCCAATATTTGACCTGTCTATGGATTTGACGACCGGTTGGCGCAGCGCTAGTGTAAGCGACTGCCACGCCGAAGGTCGCGGGTTCGATTCCCGCTCAAGTCAAACATTTGTGTGCGTGAACATGGATATTTGTCTTGGTCTGGGTGTTTCTATGTTTAATATGTATGTATTTACAAAAAAAAGTATATATGTATGTTTATCCATTGTGTAGTACCCATAGTACAAGCTCTGCTTAGTTTGGGACTCGATGGTGTTGTGTGAATGTGGTAGAATATTATTATTATTTGGCAACTAGAGATACACATTTAACGTTAGATCCTCAAAAAATATGTGTATATCTCTAGTAGCCAAAACTATGGATAGATCAAATATTAGGACCGGCAGTAAAACTATAGATAACTGCTCCAATCACAGACACTTCAGTTTTGCAGGATAATAGGTACGTATCATGAATTTGCCACTAAAACTAAATAGGTACGTGTCTTAAAAATGTAGCGTAGGCCATATTTTCATGTCATGTCATGTCGGTTATAAAAATTCACATCGGTTCCTAAGCTCACACGGTTACTATGGAATTATATGGAATGGAATTTATAATATTATGTAGCCTATAGCCAAATTTAATTAATATCCGTTCGGTGGGGCTGCAAACAAGGAAACCCGATCACTTTTATAAAACACAGGACGTTAATGTCAGAATTACGCACGCTTTACTCACTCCCATTTTTTCACCAAAGAACGAACGGATTAAAGAGTTTGTGTTCTCCGTTTAATTATGAATCTACAATTTACCATTAACAGGAGGCATGTGTTAGAAAGCGTGCATTTCAGGAATAAAGGTCGAAGAGTAATCCGTTGGATTCGCTCGAGAAAAGTCCAATTCATTTGGGATATTCACCTTATTGTTGGAACGATATTGTACCTACGTTTACTTTGTTGTTATTTTGTATTTTTGTACGGCGTTTTCGTCTTACATGTAATTAGAATTTCTGTTTGATCCGTATTCGTATTGTGCGGTTCTGGAGTGGGAATCCTGTTTATGATTTGATATATTTATTTGGTAAGGTCGTGAATGTTCTTTTATGTCTTTACATATGTTTAACATTTGGTAAGTAACAGGCATGTATGTATAAAATAGATACTTGTTTTAAAAATATAATGACCACCATAAAATGCTTTGATACCCTTAGTTTTTTAACCAAAAATATATACTTAACACCTGAAAAATAAAGTCTAAAATTACAATATTACTAGCTATTTTAGTCACGTCTACACTTCAAATGGTATTCGAACACCAAATGTAGTTAATGATCACCAAATAAATAGGTTATGTTAGGTTCTCTTGTGACCCTTAATTCAAAATGAATTTCAAAATGAAAATTAATATTATAGGTATTAAGTATAATATCTACGTATACACTAAATGTGTCGTAGTTGGCTGTCGTCCCTGATGGACACAAAACGGATTATAGAGCTCATACATTCACAGCCACTTAATCGCTGACAAGTATATTATCCTCGTTTTGCTATTTTAAGTCCTCGAAAAATCATTGAAACAAAAAACCCAATTTGTAACCCGAGTTCTTCTGTCCTAGGCTTAAATAAATTGGCCGGCTTAATCTAATCTCTACATGCCGTAGACAGAACACGCGGAGAACTATCTCAAACACCTAGAGGAAAAGGCCCTTGCAAACACGATCTTCAGTAATAATGTAAGGAATAAAAAAAGCTAATCTGTAGGTCTACTAAGAATGAATTTTGATTATGATAAAAGTAAACAGAGACTTAGACGAGACTTAGACTTACGACTTAGGTAATTTTTACCCCAAAAAGCGTACCTATTCAAAATATCGTGGCAATTTATTGCGTAGTTAAAACATGAATTGTAACAAATTAACATACACATACATACTTATATCTTAACTACCTTTATACATTTTTTATTCGTGGATAAATCCATGCAATAAATTATCGCTCCCAATTCATTTCAAAATCCATCCTTACGGCTTAACGTGATGGAGTAACAAGTCTTACCCTTCTCAAAATAAGATGACGGCCGTGCCCAGCAGTAGGGCAGTTTATATACATGGCTGATAATGAGTAACATGTACCAAATGACTTCCAAATCTGACTATGCGATTTGGTGTAATTGAGAAACAAATATGCAACCTTTCTCATTTATATAATTAGTAGCTTATTAGTACGATTACTGCCAAGTAAATAACAAAGATAGATGAAGTAATAAACAGAAGTTCTGAAACAATCGTCTGGTATTGACTGCGTCGTCTAGCCCGCAAGTTCAGTACTACAGGTTTACTATTGTGGGCGAACAATTACTGCCGTGTCGTGTATGTCTGGCCCTTTATGTGCTTATCGTAATAGAATTATGTGCAGACGCCTTTGTGTAATTGACCGTTTGAACGCCGCTTTCGATGTGCAGCGATGGGAGTTTTTGTGGTTTGGACGTTGTGGTTGTATCGGAAAGTACGTTAAGCAATTTATATTATTAATTTATTATTATAATAATTAATGTACTAGATTATTATTTATTAAATAGCTATCATGTTATTCTTTAGTAAAAGAGCAACCGTAATCGAGAAATAATAACTAGGTACCAAAATGCTTACTTAGTACTACAAATAATAATATTCATTGTCTTAATATCACAATTCAAAATGTTAGTAGTTTTTATCACACATTTGACATTAATGTCAGAATTACGCACGCTTTATTCCCTCCCATTTTTTCACCAAAGAACCAACGGATTAAAGCGTTTGTGATCTCCGTTTAATTATGAATCTACAATCAAAAGCATTAACAGGAGGCATGTGTTAAAAAGCGTGAATTTCAGGAATAAAGGTCGAAGAGTAATCCGATGGATTCCCTCGTGAAAAGTCCAATTCATTTGGGATATTCACCTTATTGTTGGAACGATATTGTACATATACTTCGTTGTTTTGTTGTATTTTTGTACGGCGTTTTCGTCTTACATATAATTAGAATTTCTATTTGATCCGTAATCGTATTGTGCGGTTCTGGAGTGGGTATCCTGTTAATGATTTGATATATTTATTGTATATCATAGATATTATTAGCGCTAGTAACACAGACACGTCTGGTTTTGCAAGCTGTATTAAATTTAAATCACATTGAAGACTTTATTTTATAAGTTATTTAATACCGTCGTAACTTTTCTGATTTACTACTATATACACTGTATGTAAAATACTTACTGTCTAACATTATGAATAATCAAAAGTAATGCCAAAAACTCAAGATCCCAAAAAGCCTTCAATAAGTACCTAAGTCCTTAAAACAGGCCAAGAACCTTTAAATCTTTACCCGCTTAAACCACCAAGCAATAAAAATAAATAAAACACCTACAGAGCCAAAACGTTAACACCAACACAGCCAAATTTTACCTTCAATAATCTAATCCAATCACAAAAGTTTTATACACCGCTGCTAAGCTGTCTGCTTTATCATTTGAGGTGGAAAAATTATACACACCGAGGCGTGCCTAACAGTCCGCCGGATGGATTTGGCCATCCCGTTCTCCTTACTAAGGCTACTTGTCCAAGAGAGATGAGCGAAGTAGCTGAGCGGTGTGAAAGGAAATCGTCGACCACTGATGGCACTTCGTTTGGCTAGTATCGCCCACAGATTTTTATAGTCCTTCTCTCTAAATCTACATACCCAAGATAGATGGGCAAGGTAACTGAATGGTATGAAAACTTTAGGGAAAACTTTCACCAACAGAATAACTTTATTTTCCTTACATCGCTCAGCTCTCATGTTTGAAATGTAGATACAGCTCACCCAATATTGCGAGTGACGTTAAAACAGAGGAATGTCTGAAGTAAATACAGATAACTCGCTGTAAATAAATAGTGGAGCCATCTAAATTATTTTATGTGTACGAGTATGAAATTGGCATGCAGTTCCGTATCGTGCCATGTTAATAATTATGTGTATTAAATAAAGAACTTCTTATTTTAAGCGTCAGTCGCAATTCAGGGGACTATTCATCTCCTTTCTGAATATTGAATTGTGATTTTCTCCCTCACAACTAAATACCTCGCCCATCTCTGCTACATACACAGTACAATACAGAGCGTACAATTCTACTACCTATATTTTATACTACACGATATGGAAACAAGCTGAGAACGTATTTAATTAAGTAGCTGCTTGTTGCAGCTGAAACTGCTGCAAATTATATTGTTTAATAGTCTAGTTAATCTTTGTGAATAATGTTATAATAGAAAGTTCTTCTATAGTTTATAGATGTATGCGGATACAAGGATTTATGTTTAACCGTACCTACTATTTCCTAGTAAGTTTACGAAATTCATCTAACAAAAGTATTAGATATTTCCATTGTTAATTACTAGAAAACCAAGAGATGGAACTAGAAGATCAGTCTTTATTTTGAATGTAAATAAAAACGCAAAACACAGACGAAAAGCACATCGCCAATTCGTATAAATTTTGAACAAAAATATAACATACATACATACATACATACATACATATCGTCACGCCTTTTATCCCCGAAGGGGTAGGCAGAGGTGTATTTCTACACCCACTTTTCGCCAGATATACTTTAGTCCCACGTAATAAGGGGCGAGCCTATTGCCGTACCGGGCACATTTCCAGACTCCGTGCTGCTACTGAGAATTTCGTGACAGAAAAACCCAATAACACTGCCCGACCCAGGAATCGAACCTGGGACCTCCCGATCCCACGCGCACATTTATGCCGCGAGACCAACGAGGCAGTCGTATAGGGTTTGATGTCGAGTTTTCCGTCTCTACACAAAGATGGTATTTGCATCGTGTTATCCCTTAGTCGCCTCTTACGACACCCACGGGAAGATAGGGGGTGGTTATACAAAAATATAAATCTGGTTATATTCCATTTAATAATTACGGTCGAACTTAAACAATAACGTGAACCTGCAAAAAGCAATACCGAAATTTTTTTATTACTCATGCAATTCATTTTGTATTCTGCCTCCTGCCTGCCTCCTTCTGACTACCTCCGTGGTCCAGTGGATAGCGTATGCGACTGCTGATCGGAGGTCCCAGGTTCGATTCCCGGGTCGGGAAAAAGTGTTACTGGGTTTTTCCGAATTCTCAGTAGCAGCATGGAGTCTGGTGATGTGCCCGGTAACGGCAATAGGCTCGCCCCCTATTACGTGGGACCTAAAAATTCATGACGAAATGTGGGTGTAATATAACACCTCTGCCTACCCCTTCGGGGATACAGGCGTGAGTCTATAAATAAAAAAAAATAAAAAAACTGTATTCCGTTCTCCACGGAACAGAGACTAGTGTATTCATCTGTGGTATTTATTATGTAGCTATTGCAAAGATTTTGAACAGCCTTTCAAAATACGGGTATATTGTTCTGAAAGTTAAGATGTACAACGAGATTCGCTGTTAAAGCATACAAATTCGAATATCTGTTTACAAAATAATGCTGCGCAAACTCGCAGTACATACAACAGTGTTTACGGTTAAAATTAAGTTTCATTGCAGTGTATAACTTGCCAGTAGAGCTAGATAACAGAATTTCTAGATTTCTCTGAAGCGTCTGAAGAATGAATATTAATCAGACGGAACCAGTGCAGTGTATAGAGAACTCTTGGGGAGACACCGAGAGGGTTATTATTCTTTCCCCTCCCACCCCGAGATAATAAGCTTAGCCTTTGTTTTTAATACTCGCCAGTTAATAGGCTCGTTTGTGAGAGTGAAAAAGGAAAATTTCTGACAAATGCAAAATGTGAAATGAAGTTCCCTTTGAAATTGTACTGCGGTATTGTGGTGTGTTTTAATAAGAAATTATTCGTCTATAAGTACCAAGTATACAGTTTAATAAAACTGAACTTTGCTTTGTCTTCACGCTCTGCTCTTCACTTTTTCATTACAATATTTTACACACTACACATTCTGTTTTAATCTTATAGACTTCATATTGTACAATACCAAGTCATGAGACCTGTAATGCAATGAGTAAAAGTGTATTATGGAATGATCGTGAAGTTTATTTATGTGATCACAAAATCTGTCTATACACCCAAAGATAAAACTCCCCGACCTCAACTTGGTAAAACATAGACTAACGAATCCTCTTGTCTGGCAAACGAAACAAAAACGCCGGCGTAGCCACAGCGACATCGATTCTTTGAACCCTTCAATTTCATAGCGACATCGCAAGTAAACCAAAGATCATTCACAGCTTCACCACAGATCAGTTTCTCGTCTAGCTACAAGCGGATACACCGATATCCAATCTTTAGTCACACAAAATTTCCTTTGAAGTATAATATGTACTCAAAATATGACGAAACGCTTCAACAAGTTGGACTGGTGGAATAACTTCGCTCTTGTTTACTTTATCCAATTTCCGAACGTTTCACTCGACAGATTAAACGATGAGACGGCATATATTGGCTCAATGTGTTGTTTCAGAATCGAAACCAGAGTTGGTGTACTGGTTTTCGGAGCAGACGTTGCAGCCTGGGCCGAGTGTGTCGCTGAAATGTGTCGCCATGGGACACCCGCCACCGCAGTTCACGTGGCTGCTTGATGGGTTTCCAATACCTACGAATTCAAGGTAAGAATAATTTAAAACGCGATCAGAAAACTGGCTTTTGGGTTTTAGCTCATAGTGGGTTTAACATAATTATAAAAACTTTAAGTAAACAAGTATTCGAAGCCCAAATTACGGTAGTTTTGACCCCTGTCAAGAAGTAATTATAACAAGGAGAAAACAAATTTAATTTATTCTGAAGAAGTACTGAATTTCTCAAAAGCTGTAAAGAAATGGTTTATTGTTACAAATACCTATTACTCATACAACAAAACTATTTAATCTTAATCTCATGCGAAAGAATAAACGTAGGAAGTCCAAAGCACATAAAGTAACTTACTTAATGACCTGCGAAGTTCCACAATCCACACTGCCGACTTACAATAGCGCAGTACTTGTTGAAGTCAATTTAATAATAGTGCTGTTAAATGTACTATCTTGCTTTTGAAAACCATACGAGGAAGTGAAAATGTTTTGATTTTGAGTAAGTATTAAAAGAACACCATATTATGTTCAATAATTTGGATAATTATAGGTACAGTTAACCATTCATTAAACACAAGGACTTGATTCGTCATTTTACAAGACCTTCTAAAAATCGACGAAAACAACACTTTTCTAGAACTACAATGAAGAATTATGGGCGGGATTATGTATTAGAAATAGAGGATCATGTGCGTGTGACTATTCAGACAGAAACCTATTATTTGTTTTATCTTTTTCATAACTGACTTTTCTGTTTTATAAGAATAGGCCTATTACCCACCAGGGTGTGGTTAATACTTTTCATCTGTATAAATACAGTAACGGCTCGTATCGAAACTGATGCCCCGTGGAACTTTTATTAACTGACGAACTTTTGTAATCTGCGATGTCTATACTCGTGTCATAAAAGTTTTTAACGGCTTTTGATCGATTTGCTGCGAGTGATCCACTGTTATAGAACAAAATCGTGTTTCATGGCTGTAACCGGCGATAGTCGCAAGGAGATATATTTTTTATGTTAATAGAAAAGTTGTGAAATAGTTTCTCGTACCTGAATTTTGTATGATTTTGAATTGAGTTTTCTAAGCGATATTGACAAAAAGTTGGAAATAAGACTTTAGAAATAAGGATTAGGTTACATTACCAAAGATATATGGTCGAATTAAAAGTCGAAGATAAAAGTAAGAGGGATATTATTTCTCACTTTATAAAGGAAAACTTTAAAATTTTGTTATTTAGTAATTGTCTCAGTGTCGCATTTTTCTAAAACAACATTTCAATCACATCTATTACCAGGTTCGCAGTTGGCCAACGTGTCACTCTCCAAGACGACGTCGTCAGCCATCTTAACATCAGCCGAGTGACAGAACAAGATGGCGGTGAATACGCTTGCGTCGCGTCCAACACCGCGGGAAAAGCGATCCACGCCGCCAGAGTCAACGTCTACGGATTACCGTACATCCGCGAAATGCCCAAAGTCACAGCAGTCGCCGGCAGCGACTTGAATATCAAGTGTCCCGTCGCTGGGTACCCCATTGAGTCAATCACGTGGGAAAGAGGTAAGCTCCTTAACTTATTCAAAAGTCGTTTACCGAACAAGGGGACTTATGAAAAGATTTTGCCTGGATAATGGGTGGGTGCATTTTAAAGTTACTCAATATTCATTCGTTAACAAGTTTTTATGGTCCCCTTGGAAATATCCAAGGGGACCATTTTTTTTTTATTTAGCATGTCGTCAAAGATCAATACATTCCAATTAGGGAGTACATTTTTTGAAAAATGCACGTTAATAAAATTGAATGTTCGTATTTCTAACAAAAAAAAGTAATATTATTGTCAATCCAAATTATACTTTTATAATATAATACTTATTGGCAACAGTCACTTACGACAAACAATCGCGTAATGCTTATTCACAGTTTGGCAACTGCAGTTATAGTTACCTGGCAATCACTAAAATATTAGTACAAAGCATAGTGTTCGGTATATAAACTTCTTTTAATTTCATAAAAGAGCCATTCAAACTTTTTATGCCCCGAAATAGCTATTCTAACATATCTACGATTAAACAATAATACGTTCAATATATCCAGAAACTCTTGCCTAATAGACTTGATATGACTATTTATTAGGTTATTCATGCTGAGCGTTACACGGTTCGCGTCAAGTCTTTGCCAAATATCCAGATGATTTACCGGGCATCCTGGCACCTCTCCCGCCCTAGTTTCGGCAAAAAGACTATGTTGTGCCGGTGACGCTTATGGGACACTTTATAAATTGAAAGATTTTTCTTCAGGCTAAAGCAAAGATATGCTTACTAGATTTAGCACCGTTGCTTGGCGATATAGTCTTTTTTTTTAAGTTTAGTTTAGTTTGCTTCTGCACACAGCCGCAAGACAAAAAGCGCAAAACCTGAGTCACTTTTTCGACTATTGAATTTGATTAAACCGTCAAGCATAGTGCTGAAACATGTATTGATACACTAAACAAATTAGGATCTGTGATTGAAAGCGGTATGACGCCAAAGCGCTGTCAATCCTGTCACTAAAACAAAGGTCACCGAAGCTAAAAGCAAAAATAGCGTGTGTAAGTTGGCTTTTACTTGATATATTGTATATGTCACCGGAAAATAACAAGAATCGGTTATTGCTTACGTATTATTTTACGAATGAATTCGGTAAGTTTATAAATTTATGAAAGTATGGGCGTAAAATCATTCAATAAATCTCTCGTTTAAAATCCTACGAAAGTTTATAAATTGCCTAGGATTTACGGTTCTTATTCTTTTTCTGTGACATATACAGTAAGTATACAAAGACTGGCATTGCCAATTTTGTATACCTACCTTAATGTAAACATAAACGTACGAATATCTTTAAATTTTGCCACGAAACATAAAAATCCAATTACATTGTCTCGAGGGAGAGTATGGATAAATATTTTGACGGTTCATGAAATAAAAATATTTCTATCATTACGTTTATTTATTTTACGTAAAATAATAACACGCCTGTATTTTTACTGAATTGAATTGGCATATTGCGTTCTGTATTTCGTCAATAAAATTGTTAGTTCTTCACTAGGGACTTAAAAAGAAAATGGGATACTAACAGATGGGCGACACTTATCCAATCTTGCGTCAAATGTCGTAGTATAACAGGCTTAAAAGTAACTGCCGTGGCATGTATTGATAGGTCTGACACGTATGCGAACAGTTCAACAGCAGCACAAATACTGCGCAGTGGGCAGTTAGTAAAGTTCGCGTCATGAGGAATGAGCTCGCATTAAAAGCACACAAGAGTCCGGTCGACAGGTGTTAAAGTCTTGTTACTCTTCATGTGAAATAACTTAAGATGCAAACTATTATATCGAAATTTTAAATTGAGTTGCTTACCTGGTTTTCTCATTATTTCACTATTGCTTCGAATTTTGTTTCAAGTTATCTGTATATATATTTGTTTTGCATTACCGACTGACTGACTGACAACGCTCAGCCAAAACTTTTGGGTGCAAGAAGCTGAAATATCGCATGAATGTTACTTGGATCCCATGTATTAAGAAGGGATTTTTCGTGCTACATTGAAAAGTGCTACATTGAAAAGTGTACTCTAGTATCTAATAAGAGCGATGGAGTGCTAAGCGATATTTAGTAATCAAATTTATCTCGCACTTCAGCTCAGTGCTGTGACCGTGTGTAAAAGACTTAAGACGTGAAACTGTTACAAGACAGTGACACAAAATATATTTAAAGATAAACATATTAAGGTGTATCCTCGAAATAATTCGTGTACTTTAACTTGAACAATAAAGTAAGGACATAAAACAAACTATCAAACTAATGAATCTTTTCACAAATTTTAATGCCAAGTAAAATATTAACATAGCAATTACCATATTTAAGATAATAACAGCATTAATACATAATTATTATTAATGAGCAGAGTTTTATCTCTAACAGAAGATTTAGTACATAAAATAGCTGAAACAGAGACACTGAAATAATAGGTCCTACTTTACCATCGTGAGGTTAAGATCCCTTATACCTTAGAACAAGGAGCGGAGGTAAATGTAACTTTAAATAACGTGTTCGTTGAAAAAGTATTTTAAATTTCTTGTGGATCTGTGTACTTACACATATAACGTGTAATAAAACATAAGAGAACATTGTTTTTAATTTGACTTGGAGCGTTTACTTCATAATTCTGAGAACTTTAATATTCCTGTTTCTTTCTTAGATTTTTCTGTTAGAAATGCACACAAAGGTATTCAGAATACCTGCTACATATCACATATAATATTCGAGAAAACGTTTGTCGTTTATCGTTTATGAATTCGAGCCTTTGGCTACAAGAGGCTCGTATATCAGCTGGAGCAATACCAATTTTCAAGAGATATTGCATAATGCCTGCCTACTGATAGTAAGACTAAATAAATATAATCGTATATTGAATACTAGTGGACGCCCGCAGCTACACCTGCACATTTTTCCCGTTTTGCCCGATTTGCCCGATTCCGTGGGAATTTCGGGAAATCCCTTCTTAGTGCACCCCTACGGTCCCTAAGGAACATACATGCCAAATTTCAGCTTCCTGCGTCTAATAGTTTAAGCTGTAGCTTGTCTGTCAGTCAGTCAGTAACGCATGGATTTTATATATACAGATTATAGATTTTTGTTGTTTTAAGTAACTTTACAAATGTACTGCATACTATTTAGGTGTGCAATAAAGGAATATCCACAACGTTCACACTAGATTTCTATGAACCTTTAAGTGTGAGATTTTCAGAGTAAAACCACTTGTGTGTACTTCCTTGCTATGTCACGTTTGCACTGGATGTAAAATGTAATGTCGCTGTTAGGATGTCGATGTCGTTGCCATATCTTTTGGCCGGTGCACATACGACACTTTAAACATTGACAACCGGTGATTATGCATCTTTAGTGATACTTAATAGTCTTTCTGATTTTCCGTCTTAGCGCATTACGTTATTTGAAATGGAGAATAAACCTTCTATATTAATATTGCATGGGGTTTTGTAGACATTTTGAATAATCACTTATCTATACTAGATATGTATTTACCGCTAAACAGAGACTTTATATATAATTGAAAGATTTAGACGCGTTGAAAAGCTAATCTTCGTTGCTAAAACAACGTAACATCACACGTATCTACATTTTGTTTATAAAATCTTATTTACAGTAACCACACGTCTAGTTCATAATTACATTCGTACATTAATACAGACGTGTAATACAGATGTCTAGATTCTAGAAGTACAGTCAGTGTTATAAATATCTGTACACCGCCAAAAGTTCATAATACATTATATACTAACAAGTATGGTAGCGCCATCTATCTTTTCTATTGATAGTGTCAAACGAGCGAATTTTTATCCCTTTCCTTCCCAAAGGCACGCCTCGCTCTAATTGGTCGCGGAATCAATGACACTGCTATCGAGTCGAAGATCAATCGTGACGCTGACCGGTTGCGTCCTGACGCAGTCCTCGCGCCGCGCCGAACGCGTGCAATACCGTAATATTTACCGCTTTTTATACTATAAACGAGAACTAAACCGCCCGCGGGTGTAGTGGAGTGATCTGTGCAGCTCTGGGCTGGATCCAGATGGAGTGATCAGTTGGTGGCCCGACTCTGGAAGACGCCGGCGGCCGCCATCTTGTCAAGCAGAGAAAAATAAGGTAAAGCATGCCTCCTATAAATCCCAATAGCCATAAGATCACCTCCTTCCCCCTCCTCTAGGCGATTTACCAGCCATTCCTTATACAGTCCACAATATTAATATTTTTCCATATCACGAAATCGCCTAGTACATATTTCGGTGCAACGCCGATCCATTTTTTGATCCGTACGAGTCGGATTCATTTGCGTTTATACGTAACCTCTCGTTTATCTCGCGTAGGTATCTTCTAGAAGTACCTACGTAGGTAGTTATAGCACCTAGCTATACTCCTAGTCCATTTACATACCCATTACGTGGTTACTTCCGCCCGCTTCCGTAGGTAATACTTTTATGTAGCTACCTACTAATCTGATTTATCTACCCAATTATTATTACTGGAACTATCATAGTTGTCTTGTAAATTCCATATTTCAAGCACCTCTTAGTCCCACCGCCTTAAAGTCGTTGCCTACTTACGAATAACTACCGCATAAACACCTACTTAGGTAAAATAATAGGTACTTTAGGTATTCTTATTTTGATTCGGTGTCATTAGCTTATACTTACGTAAACATGGCGCACCAAAAGAAGCCATGCATGTCGGAAGAAAAAGAGCTGACAATCTTGGAAGCTAAACGTAATATTTTATTTGAGCGTGTTCAAAACATTTACGAGCGCTCAAAAACTGCCGCTACTTCCGATATTAATAGGGAATCATTTCTTAGTTATTGTATGACAGTAGATAGTATTCGAACAGATTTTCATAAGTTGTTAGACGATTATAACGCAAGATTGCTTTCTATTAATCCTGATGAACAGCCGAATTATCAGCCGTACACCTCATTCGAAGATCTTTATTGTATCATCAAGCGCACACAATCACAATTGGAGGGTAGATGTTCCGCACAGCCCGTTTCTGCCGGACCGGCAGTTCTAGTGCCGAGATTACCGCCAATTGAGCTTATGTCGTTTGATGGAGATATACGAAATTGGCCGTTATTCTTTGCGAGTTTTAAGTCTACAGTGCACGATAATGGTTCTCTGACAGATGCTGACAGGTTGTACTATTTAATAGGTAAGCTGTCACCGAAGGCCCAGTCCGTATTTGCAGGTGTCACACCCAGTGCTGAGAACTATCAGGTCATATTCCAGTCACTACTTGATAGGTATCAAGATACTCGTGTTCTAGCGTCTACTTACTTTGATCAAGCTTTAAATCTTAAACTGTCCGGTGCCGCGTCTGTTTCGAATTTCCAGCTGTTTATAGACAACTTTGTTACCGCAGTTAGTTCCCTTAAAAACTTAAAATTAAAAGATCTTTCCGACTTTATGTTTCTTCAACTCGCTTTAAAAAAGTTTGACATTGAAACAATTCGTGCCTTCGAGATGACTGAACGTAATCATAAAATACCTACACTAGATAGTTTTATTTCTTTCATCAAAGATCAGTGTCGAATATTTCATAATACGCAGTCTAGTTCATCTAGCTCGTCTAATAATAATAGCAAACAAAACTCGAATAAATCGCGAAATAGCAATAATAACTCGGTCCCTAATCCGCAATCTTACGTAGCATGCTCGGAATCTAATAATAATAATTCACAGAAGTGTCTGTGCAGTAAAATAGTACACGACCATTTCTATAAATGTCCCGCTTTTAATAATTTAAATCCGACTGCTCGTTTCAAATGTGTAAAAGAAAACAAAACTTGCGTTAATTGTTTCAGTATAAAACATAAAACGAGTGATTGTTCTAGTAAGATGAAGTGTCGTTCATGTAATCAACGACATCACTCATTATTACATTTTGATAAAAGTTATCCGTTGTCGGGCCAATCCGGTAACATTGACACAATTTCTAGCCCACTTACGTCGCAGGTGCAAGCCGCCTGTGTGGCTTCCCCCTCCGCGTCTCAGTGTAAAGCATCGTTGTGTACGACGTCCATTGCACTGGCGGCGCACACACGCGGACAACCCTCGCGCGCTTGTCATGCTCAGCGTGATGCTAAGCCGCAGTGTACGGCGTCCAAAACGGTTCTATTAGCAACAGCGCAAGTTATCGTTTATGATATTAATAACGCACCGCACATAGTTCGTTGTTTACTCGATAGCGCATCACAGAGTAATTTTATTACTTCTGATTGTTTCAAACGCCTCGGACTGTGGGATAACTTAAAAAATACTAACTTAGTAGTCAAGGGGATCGATGGGTCAGAAGAACATTGCAAGGGTTCCGTAGATATAAAAATACATTCGCGTTTTGATAGGGATATTAATTTTAACATTTCTTCGCTTATCGTGGAGCGTATTACGGACACATTGCCGAACGCTAATGTGGACGTATCGCTACTCACACATCTCGAGACATTGCCGCGAGCAGACGCGGAATTTGCGAATCTGACAGACATTGATGTTTTGATCGGAGCTTCAATATTTCCGCACTTGTTACTACCTAAAGTTGTACGTAGTGAGCAACATAATTTACCGCCCGCTATTGAGACGGTATTTGGGTATGTGATTATGGGTACCGTACCTACGTTACATACTTCTCATTATATTACGTCTTGTTGTTGTTCTGTTCTTCAAGAAAATAATATTGATTCTCTTCTCAAGCGATTTTGGGAGCGCGTAGAGATAACCGCACCGCCCTCGATGAGCCGTAACGATCTGTGAAGTGTGAAGAACATTTCCGCGCTACCACTGTTCGTGACGACAGTGGCAGATACGTTGTGGCATTGCCATTCTATGGTGACCCTTATTCGTTAGGCGACTCGTACGCTGCTGCGCTTAGACGTTTCCATTGTTTAGAACGTAAACTTGATGCTTCACTTAAGTTACGCGGCGCCTATAATATACGTCATTCGTGACTACCTAAATAAAGGTTTTTTGAGTGTAGTTGTAAACAACGAGGGCAATTCTCTTCCCTCATATTATATCCCGCATCACGGCGTAGTTCGCGAAGATAAAACCTCTACTAAACTTCGTGTGGTTTTAGATGCTAGTTGTAGGACTACATCGGGTCAGTCGATTAATGACATTTTGCATGCCGGCCCTAATCTACAGGGTGATTTATTTAACATCATAATAAAGTTTCGTCTTTTCAAAATCGCTCTGTCAGCTGATTGCCGCCAAATGTTTCTCAGTATCGGCGTTCGCGAATCTGACCGTAGATTTCAACGGATTTTTTATCGTTTTAACAATAAGGAACCTGTATCCGTGTATCAGTTCAATCGTGTTTGTTTTGGACTCAAGTCTAGCCCATATCACGCGTTACGAGTTGTTCGCCAGTTGATCGCTGATGAAGGCGATCACTTTCCCGCCGCAGCAGCTGTTGCTGCTTCCGCTTTGTATATGGATGACATCGCCTGTAGTGTCATATCCGTTCCGCTAGCAATTTCGCTTTGTGAAGAGCTTATTCAGCTTTTCAAGCGAGGCCAGTTTGATCTTGTCAAATGGACAAGCAATTCTAAGGAGGTTCTCGCACGCATACCTGATTCTCATAAAGGTTCTCCAGACATTGAGTTTGAGAAGTCTGTACCGCATAAAGTTCTCGGTTTACGCTGCACTGTGGTTCGTCTAGAACATGCTAGCTGGACAAAATTATTTATTGAGGTTTTTTAGTTCGTACGGCTTTATTATGATATTCTAATGGGGTATTAGCGCATATAGCACCAAAAACAGGAGGTAGGGTCACGTGTGCCAACAAAAAAAAAATAATAGCGATTAATCTTTTATTGTCAGAAAGGTAAAAAATAACAATGAAAAAAAATAACAATAGTCATAAAATATTGTGCTACTAAGGACTTGGCTTCTAATTACATAATAGGGCATTATTACTACCTACTCAATAACAATACTTTTTACTTAAAAAATATGCAGTTAAAAAACAATATGTTGACAACTAATAATAAAGTTAGATAAGGTACACAGCTTAAAAAAACATTAGTAAAATATTATTTACAACTTCTATTTATTCTGCATCACTAAATTCTTCTTCTGAAGAATCATCTACCATATAATGTGACATATTTTGATGAGAACTACAATGACTAACACTAGACCTTACATTTACAGGAGGGGGTATAATTAATTCTAAAACCTCAGAAGGAAGTTTACTCGTCGGTTTTTTCGGCACTTCCCTAAGGCCATTTATTACAGGATCAGATGTAATTAGCAACATATTAAGTAAATCCCTATTCGTGGCAATACGTGAATATTTTCGAGTATTGTGCTCCCGGAACCTCCTATAATCCTTATTACGCGCTTCCTGAGCTTCTTCAGAAAGCTGCCCAATAGGTAAAAGAGCCGATCTCACAATTTCTACACTGTGCACAAGAATTTTGTGCACAGTAACAGGCATTTTCTACCACGAATAGAGACTAAGATACAATTTTTTTGTGTCCTGTGTAAAAGAATTAAATTTAACAACATCAATATCGTAACCCGAAGCTAAAGTTCTAAGGATAGTGCCAAAGTTCTTAATTAGTGTCACATCTACACCTGTAATATCTGAAGCCTGTTCAGGATTCTCAAAAAACCGACGAGCAGTATTCCCATCATTCGTATTACCAAATCCTGGTTTTGGTTTATCTACAATTAAACCCATTTCAACCTTAAACCTTTCTTGGATACGAGCCGAACGTTGCTTCACATTTTCTTTGTCACTTTGACCTCGAAGTTGCCATTTCTTAACTTCAAGACGATAGATTATGAGAAGCAAACATTCAAAAGACCGGATCCAAGCGTGAAGGGGAGATATACCAAAACCAAGAGTTTCCTTATTTACAACAAATTCCCTAGACTCATCATTCATAAATTTAGGAGTAGCTCCACAAATGTAACATTTAAGTGCTGACGAAATTTCAGTCATAGCGTTGCACACTTTACCATCAATCATCGTGAACAGTAATTCGTGTTTGACCGATATCTCTTTACCATCTATATTACCTATTGTTGGCACCAATTGGTTTATTTCCTCCAAAATCTTATTGGTTTCTATTACAGTAAAATCTGTTGTTTCTTTGGAGAAAATAAACTTAATCGGTCGACAATACATGGTAGAAGATGGTCGAGGATTCTGCCAAGCAACTCTACCACTATTGTCACGTAACTGAAGAGGCACGAATGAGAACATAAACAAAACCTCATCTGTGTCTTCACTGTTTGAGAATTTTTGTTTGTAAGTGCTATGACTGGAACTTCCATCACACCCCCACTTGCTAACAAGGGAGAGTGATGAGCCAGAATCTACAGATTTTAAAACTTCACGCTGTGCACAAATTAGACGTTCAGCTGTTTTATTTAAAACCGCCTGAAGTTTAATTTCTGCACGCGTTTCGCTTATAAAAATCTGTTCCTCGGGAGGGTAGCATTCAATTTTTGCCTGCCTAACACTATAAAATGATGGGAATACCTGGTGTCCTGCCTTGATGCTCCATTTCCTCGTTTGTTTATAAGAGTGGTTCGTGGATTTGGCATCCACATAATATGCCAAAGCCTCCTCTTTGGACAAACATCTTGGTTGTTCGCGTACCTTTTCACCCACATATCTTTTCATTTCTTGGCACTTTTCCGGACTATGGCTTGCTTCTTTAATCACAGTAGCCAAATTCCGATGTCCGGATAATCGTGCCGATATTTCAGCAGCGGCTACTAGCTGGTTTACATCTCGCGTGTGTAGTAGGTCCTCCACCCGTCTCCTTTTCGTTTTTTCACTTGCTTCAGGAAAGTCTATTGATGGACGTCCACGAATCGAACTCTTACTTGATAATGATGGTGTTGAGAGGTGGACAGATGCTTTGAATGTAAAATCCCCAGACAACCACTCAGAATTCTTAGTCAGGAAGCGATTACGGCATTTCCCACATTTTTCCCATTTTTCTGTGTATTTGGATGACAATCTTCCAATTGTCATTTTAATTTCCCGCTCAGATGCTTCCGTGATATTAATAAGATCATGTTTCATCACTATAAACTCATACAGTCTACTGTTGCGGTTCTCTTTAGCATGTTTCTGCCATTCATCAAAAAACTCCATTTTCGAGACTGAGAATTCGTATTCTAGAAAACAGACAAAATGACAAAGTTGTACTCAAGTGTGCAGGCTAAGATGACTAAAATTTAAAAGCTAACAGATATGGCTATGCTATATATAAAATCTAGCTCGGGTACAAGAGGGTACAAGTAGTTTCTAGTCCAATGAATTCAGAAAATCATCAAAATTTTACAACCTTCTTTAAACTCGAGCTATTTAAAAAAATGGGGAAATGTAAACCTATTTTCTTATTAGAAATAAAAAGAACATACCTTTAACTTGAAGATCCATCACTAACACTTTTGAAAAAACTTAAACTCACTGACATAGGATGTTACTTCCGTACACGCAAAAATGCAATTAATAAGTGGTTTTCTTACCCTTTCCTTATATACTAACCTCATTACCTTATCAGTAGTTGACACGTGTCCAAAACAATTCTCAGAATTGGGGCACCTGGGTATCTGGTAAAAGGCTCAGTTAATAAATTTCAGGTAATTAGACAATGACTTTTGTCCAGCTAGCATGTTCTAGACGAAACACTGTGCGCTGGGACAAATCCTGTGATAGTTTTCGGTTTGACGGCTCACCACCAGATGATAAGTGCACCAAACGCACTATGCTGTCCACAGTGGCTCGACTATGGGACATAATGGGTTTTGTGGCTCCCACAATTTTGTACGCCAAGCTTTTACTAAAGTTAAAGAACTTTGGTTATCAAAGTGTGAGTGGGATGAAACACCCCCTGACCATATTGTCGCCGCTTGGAGCCAGTTTTGTATTGAGCTTACCGCGCTCAATCAAACTACTATTCCGCGTCATTTTGGGTTGGTAGATGGATGTACCATCAACTTAATAGGTTTCGCTGACGCCAGCGAGCGTGTTTACGGCGGAGTCGTATACCTGCAAGTCCGCATTGCTTCTAAGTACTCCGTGCAGTTAGTTTGTGCCAAGTCCAAGGTCTCGCCTATTAAAACCATTTCGGTTGCGAGACTGGAGTTGTGCGCGGCCCTTCTGCTGTCTCAGTTGCTCTGCAAGGTTCAAGACACAGTTTTGCCCCACTACCCTATCAATAAAATATACGCGTTTTCTAACTCCAAAATAGTGCTCGCTTGGATTTATTCTTCTCCTCACCGCTGTCAGACTTTTGTCGCCAACCGCGCTAGTAAATTAATTGAACTTGTTCCTGCTACTTGTTTCAATCACGTCGCGGGTATTGAGAACCCCGCTGATTGCCTGTCTCGTGGTGTTACTCCACTTAATCTTCTGCATCATCCATTGTGGCATCGTGGAATTTCTTGGATTTCCCATGATCCGTCAGAGTGGCCCATGCAACCCTTTGACCACAGTGCAGAGGACGAGGATGTACCCGAACGGAAGTCTGTTTCTCATCCCGTGATTGTTGAGGTTGCTGAATCTCCGATCTATGCACTCGCACTACGCATGTCATCGTGGTCTAAGTTACTCCGCGCCATCGTTTATGTATGTATGTTTCTTAGGCACCTACCTAATGGAACTTTTGTTTCAAGTACTGACCTTGAATTTGCAGAATATAAGTTACTACAAGCTGTACAGGCTGTTCATTTAAGTAACGACATTCAAAATTTGAAAAATAATGTCCCTTGTTCTCCGGCTATTCTTAGGCTCAAGCCGTTTCTCGATGAGCACGGCGTCATACGCGTTGGTGGTCGTCTGTCAAATTCGGATGAACCTTATAACTACAAGCATCCTTGCATTCTACCGCGTCATGATTATGTTGTCGACCTTCTTGTTGATTTTTATCACAAGAAGCATCTCCATGCTGGTCCAGAGTTGCTTATGTCCTTTGCTCGACGAATAATTCGTCACAGAATACATAAAGGAGATGTACCATTTGGCCATACATTATGGGCCTGGCACGGCCAAACACGACACCATGTGTGTTTTGAAGATAAATGACTACTCTATTAACCTGTATAATTTCTTTTTAAATAACTTTTCGTGGAAATAAGATACGAGATATTTGAAATGGAAATTATTCCGCAACTATATATACCTCAAAATTGAATTTTAACATAAATATAATACCTAGATGTAAATAAAGGTATGTCTTTGCGTCATAAAGAACAAAAACTACATAAAGAGTGGCCAATAATAATGAATAATCACCTGTGTACTAGGGAACCTCGTACTATGTATACTCGTCCAAAAAAGCTAACCACAATCACAAACACCGCTGCATATTCTTAGCATGGGTAGAAGGTACTGATCATTATTATTGAATTTATATTCAATTACATTACATGAAATCCGTACGAAAACACCAATAAATCAGAGCAAAATATTTACGATACACAGTAGCAACACGAATAACATAACAGAAAAAAATAAGTGTTGCAAATGGTTTGAAAAATATTTCTACTATCGATTAAAAAACAAAACGATTTTTACCGATTAATAATTATGGTATGTATAGTAAATTATATATTTCTTGATTCTTTTTACAAATATACTTATAAAGTAAATAAAATATATTGTTTTCTAATATAATAATAAAAATATTATTTCCTTAAAACAATTTCTGCCTACCATACTTCATTTTATTTTTAATGCTGGCAACATAAGACATTCATCCGCTATTACCATAGCCTATTCAAAATAATTAATCTTTAAAAACTAAATTCTTTCACCGATACTCTATCAAGAAACGAAAACGATGTAAAAATTTTAAAAATTATATGTTTAATTTCAACGATTCACAACTTTCTGGCCGCTACAGGCCGTATTTGGTATTTCTCCTTTAACGTCTGTTTCAAATTTCGTCCGATTTTCCTTCCCATGGCAGATCTTCCTAGCCAGCGCGTCAATTAGGTTGATAAAGCGTTTACACATACCGGTTGTGATTACGCAGGACCACTGCAGTATACGCAAGTGCGTGGTCGAGGTGTTAAAAGCCGTAAAGCTTGGCTATGTATTTTTACATGCTTAACGACGCACGCTACGCACATTGAAGTTGCGATGGATTTAAGCACGGTGTCATTTCTGGCAGCCCTTAAACGATTTCTTTGGGTGCATAGGGTTCCCGCCAAGAACTTAGGGTCCCAAACCAACCTCACCTGCAAGTGGTGCACCTGCCGATCAACGGACGAGGCTCTGGCAAACAAAATATCCCGATAAGCGGCAATAGGCTCGCCACCTATTACGTGGGATCAAAGCACTGGCGAAAAGTGGGCGTTTAATATGCCTCTGCCTACCCCTTCGGGGAAGCAGGCGTGAGTCTATGTATGTATGTATGTAATATCGTACTCGTCTTCAGGAAGAACTTTCCATAAATCATATTGACTGGAAGTTCAGCATCACCACATTTCGATGGATGTTGGGAAAGCATGGTTAAAGTAATTTAAACGCATCTCTTTAAAGTTATAGGTCAACAGATCCTCTCTTACGAAGAGCTTTTAACTATCCTTGCACAAGTCGAGGCGCTGATCAACTCGCGTCCTCTCACGGCATTGAGTAGTGACCCTGCAGAACCATCCGCGTTAATCCCTGCACATTTTCTGAACACAGTGCCATTATCGTCATTTCCGGCTCCTGAAGCAGACTCTTCAAGCTTGCTCCAGAGACATACTCTGCTGGATAAACTCGTGCAGTCGTTCTGGCGGTGCTGGCGTGCGGAATATCCCCACCAGCTTCAGGCTAGATCCAAGTGGAATAGTCCTGCATCCACTATACAGGAGGGTACGTTGGTCGTCATAATACATGATAATGCGCCGCCGCTTTCATGGCCGTTAGCCATCGTGGAGAAACTGCATACTTCCAAAGACGGTACAACCCGCGTTGTTACCGTGAAAACCGCGAAGGGGAGCTACGTGCGCCCTGTTGTAAGTCTCTGTCCGCTTCCAACTCAGTGAGATCTAGCCTGAAGTTAGATCTACCTCCTAGTTTAAGTATTTAGTTTGTAGTTTTCGTTATAATTGTTTCGCTAAAGTTATTTAGGTTAATTTTAATATCATATCGCTGTCTTAGCCTATTGATGGGTTATGCGGTAGTACATCCAACATAGCTAAGTTCAATTTTATTTTTTTTGAAGGCAACCCTTTAGGGCCGGGGGGATATTGTAGCGCCATCTATCTTTTCTATTGATAGTGTCAAACGAGCGAATTTTTATCCCTTCCCTCCCCAAAGGCACGCCTCACTCTAATTGGTCGCGGAATCAATGACACTGCGATCGAGTCGAAGATCAATCGTGACGCTGACCGGTTGCATCCTGACACAGTCGCCGCGCCGAACGCGTGCAATCCCGCAACATTTACCGCTTTTTATACTATAAACGAGAACTAAACCGCCCGCGGGTGTAGTGGAGTGATCTGTGCAGCACTGGGCTGGATCCAGATGGAGTGATCAGTTGGTGGCCCGACTCTAGAAGACGCCGGCGGTCGCCATCTTGTCAACCAGAGAACAATAAGGTAAGGCGTGTCTCCCATAAATCCCAATAGCCATAAGATCACCTCCTTCCCCCTCCTCTAGGCAATTTACCAGCCATTCCTTAAACAGTCCACAATATTAATATTTTTCCATATCACGAAATCGCCTAGTACATATTTCGGTGCAACGCCGATTCAAACTATATAATGTATTATGTCTCGCTGTGGTTCCAGACCTAACGGCATTTGTAGGCTGGGATCCACTTTCAAGTCTAACATGATTTGAGGGACTATGTCATTTTCTACAGCCTTCTAATATAGCAACCCAAAGAGGAACCTAATAAGATTTATCCTTATTTTTTATACCGCTACCAAACTGGAGAGGATAAGAATTTTGGATAATAATACTTACCTACTAATCAACGTTGGTATAATACGTACATATAAAATTGAACCCAAAACAAATTGTCGTCCAAGGTCTCTAGTCAAAGAATAAATTGCTGACAAATAATACTGTAATAATTATAACACAAATCTTAATACAATTAATATACACAGATAACGACACTTATCATTCTGGCTGTACAAAGGTTTCACGTCAAGGACTTTGTGAAGGTATAAACTGTACCTCTAATAAAAGTAGAGTCCCTAGCCTCGCTAATGATACGAAACTGACATAATTTCGTCGAGGCCTCACGTACAGAAATTGAATTGTCGCCCGAAGGCTTCTGTAAAAATGATTTTACGCTCCATACCAGAACACTTATTACTTTTTTTTGTAAATATTTATTAATAAAACTTTATGTAACACTTATTAAAGGCACGTTGTACTTTTGCGTGGGTAAATTAAACGTACTTACCTAAATATATCAAAAAATATTTTCGTGTAAAAGTTGTAAGATCTAAAAATAAACTGAGATAAAATCAGTTTTGAAATAAAAGAACGCTTCAGCTTGATCGTTCTGGCTCCAAGTTGAGTACAAAATGAGAGAGTTTACTACAATAATGAAAATATAATATAAATCTCTAAGCACCTGCGGTTTTCTGTCTTCGTTTCGTTATTTACAGCAATGTCTTCATGATAATTTCCCCGGTGAACAATTGCTTGATTTGTTTGTTTTAATCAAATGTTAACTTTTGTTGCAAAGTGCTTTTGCACCGTCTATCAAGTTGAATACAGGTGGCTTTTCAGTTCAGTGTAATTATTTGATAATCATAACAGATCTTTTTGTAAGTATTCTCCTATATTTTTACCTGATACCTTCCAGGAAACTTTTACCAAATAGTAAAAAAAATTATACATTATTATAAATTAAAGAACCCGTCGCGTACTGTCCGCCTGAGTGAACGCCATAAACTCAAAAACGACCAAACAGAGACTTGTACAATAGGGATTTTTCCAACAAGTCAAATCAAGCACTATTAATGAAATGTCAAAAACGATCTCTGCCAAGAGTTTTGTATTGTATGAAATATTACGTAGTGACGTCATAGTGCTTTGCTGTCAAGTAGAATACTTATTATCAATAAATTGACAATAAAAAATGTTAAATAAAGTTTTAACATTAATTGATGAATGAAAATACTATTATTTTGACATGTAAAAATACTTATATAATTTATTTCACTTGCAAATTTCCCTATTTCCACCAAATAATAAAGATTTACGTTGTACACCTAAATCTTCAATTCACGCAGGCGGAGCCGCGGGAGAAATCTAGTTAAAATATTAAAGATTTCATGTGGTCACAAACATACACATATATTTAGAACTAAATATGCCCGTAACGCACAAATCAAACAACGGATCAATGCGGGCACTATAATTCAAATTTTAACAAGCACATATTGACTCAACAAATATTTATTAATGTATAATGATATCGATAGGCAGTATTTCATGTCGAAATGGGCTATTCTGCGTTCAGCGGATTAGATACATCACCAATTGTTGTGTTTATATCGATAGCAAAATAGTGTATACTTTAACGTGATATTATAGCTCTCTTGTTGATCCCACTGCTCAACATTGCGGTTAAATTCAAAATCCTTCGTAAGCTCGTAGATTGTTTACCCAGGCTGGGTATATTATTCAGTCTTTTGTTAGGTGATTCTCAATTAAAGCATGGAAAATGTGCCTATCAGTAAGGACACAAAAATCGCTCTCCAAATGACAAAGGATAGTCTGTGCTGATATCAGAATATATTCATCTTATCCTTCTAATTTACTTTTCTCAAAGAATGCAAATTCGCTCAAAAATAGAAAGAGAAAGTCAATACGGATACATTTCGTGAGGATCAACTAAGTGTGGACAAAAAAAACATTCGATGTCTTCTAAATAAAACAGGAAATACTCGAAGAAACGAACGACACTTTAGTCAAACAGTATCGAATTAAAGCCCCCAGGGAGGGCGAGTAACTATGTCCTTTAGCAACAGGTCCTTAGCGAAACTAGGGCGAAGGTGAAGCGAATAACTATAACTTTCAGATTATCTTCGTGTCTGTTGCGAATACGGCCCTGACTTATTTAGCTAAAGAGATCGAACTTTTTAGGGTTCCGTACCTAAAAGGTAAAAAACGGAACCCTATTACTAAGCCTCCGCTGTCTGTCTGTCTGTCTGTCCGTCTGTCCGTCTGTCCGTCTGTCCGTCTGTCCGTCTGTCCGTCTGTCCGTCTGTCCGTCTGTCTGTCACCAGGCTGTATCTCATAAACCATAATAGCTAGAAAGCTGAAATTTTCACAAATTATGTATTTCGGTTGCCGCTATAACAACAAATACTAATAATAAAAAAAATGAAAATATTAAGGGGGGTCCCATACAAAAAACGTGTTTTTATTCGTATTTTTTGCTCAAAATTACTAACTGTAACAGGTAGACGCTTTAAATTTTCACAGAATATGTAGTTGTATATAACCTTTCAAAATAAATAATTAAATTTAAAAAAGTAAATAATAAAGGGGGGCTCCCATACAACAAACGTAATTTTTAAGCAATTTGTTACTCGATCTTAATAAACAGGTAGAAACTTATAAAGTATTTAAGTATACATACAACGAACGTGATTTTCTTTTATAGATGATGGTACGGAACCTTTCGTGCGCGAGTCCGACTCGCACTTGCCCAATTTTTTAATAATAGTAATAATAGTTTATTTCATCTTCAAAATACCTACAATTAAACATATTCCCTTGTACTCCCTTTTAAGGAAATGAACTAAAAGGTAATAAATGTTTGCGTGTTTTAAGAGGAAGTCCTACAATGTAATAATAATATTATGGTAAATCAGCATAACGACTTCATATATATTCCCACCATAATGCAGCCTATTAAGCATTAATTAATGAGTTTAAAAGTTGCTTAAACAAGCAACGTTATTTGAATTATAATTCGTTGAATATTGTACGAGAAAGCAGTGGTGAAATACACCAAACAACCAACCTCATATTTTAATGATTCACTTCACGTATTCCTTCAACACTTTTCACAGATATGAGCCGTATATAAAAATGTAAAAATACGCCCCGTCCAATATATTCTGTCGTTGTTTATTTGTAACATTGGCTTGAAAATATATTCGTTATATCCACCGCCTTAGTAATATCCCGGCCGCAGAGAAATTGCGTCTCACAATCTAATAAACTTCGCAACATCCAATTAAGGACAAATCTAAGTAATTCATTTTTTTGTTTTTCCTAAGCTACTGCCCTCTGACAATGTCGGCCAATATATGTCGCAAAATTAGCTGGAAATACCAAGACAATGTTACGTTTGTGCTATTTATTCATTTATGCGTTTTACAGGGGTGATTTCAAAATATCTACATGTGCAAGAGTTAAGGTAATTTCTCTTTTTAATTTGATAACTTTTATAGACTTATGAACCACGCCGATACATCGAAAATTACAGAAAACTACGTCTCGGCCTCGTATTCAACAACAAATCGTTATTGTATATTGTATACAAGTCGCAAAAGTTTAAAGTCACCTTTCAGAATCATTTTCCACACGATGAGCACGCAAATGTTTAGCTAAATAATATTTGCTTAAGTCCTCAAATATATGCGAAAACTAATACATAATATTATAATATATTGAAATCCTTCTGAGCATTCTTCGAGTCACTACAATGTATACGGCATTTTAATTTGCAGAAACTTCCCTTGAGTCAGTAATAAAAGTGAAGATTCAGAATATTATTAGAATACCTATTGGATGTTGTCAACTTATCTGAACCTATTTTAGTATATTGGATATAATAAAAATTCCTGAGCCTATTTGAAATTCACTCTTTATACATTATTATAAAAAACGCTAGGTTAATAAAATTGCGTAGAGCTCTATTTCAAATTACAAAAATGATGGCGAGAAAATACATGAACACCGTGCATTATGTACCAAGAGACATAATATTAATGATCAATGTCAATTGTCTTGTGCAATCACAAAAATTATTATGATAAATCATTTTTCGTGAGTTTGTTTCTATATCTAATGAAAAAAATTCATACAAATATATAATAATATTGTATTCAAATATCTTAAAGGGCTCTTAAACGAAGCAATTTGAAATTAATGAAATCATTTAAATTGAATGTACACAAAAAAATCGAATAAATTTAATTACCGCTTCGCGTGATCTACTTATTCAATGAATTTAGGTTAACATGAGTTTTACTTGAAATAAAATCATTAAGATCGTAAAACCCGCCTCTCGTTTGCCAGTAATACTGCGAAAGATCAAATTAAGGCTCTCCGGTCACTCCCTCGTAATTTTCCTGTTCGTATCGGACCCTTGTCAACAAGGAACCTTATCTTCTTCATAGAGTGCCCACTCTCATTAAACTGACCTACCGTTTTTGATACCTGCATTGATACAGCCGTTCTTGTGAACGAAAAGACTATACAGTGTAATTAATCTTTCATTATATTATGAAAAAGCATGTTTGCCAAATTAGCTTGTGACAGAATTACGTGTTTATAATTAATGCATGCGTTCCTAATTATATCATTTTAATATATTTGGATCAAGACAATTTAGATTCCAAATTTTTCTAACTAAAAACTTACAATAAAGTAAAGATTGTCAGAAATAGAAAAAATGTAGATGACACGTGACGGGATTACTTATATCTACTGAGTTATAATTATCACGAAAGTTGTCGCTTAAGCTCGCTGTACTCTTATGTCGCACTTTGTACTCATCATCATCATCAGCCCTTTTTATACTGTCCCACTGCTGGGCACGGGCCTCTTCCCATTATGAGAAGGGTAAGGCCATAGTCCACCACGCTGGCCAAGTGCGGGTTGGCAGACTTCACATGTCTTTCGAAAACATTATGGAGAACTCTCAGACATGCAGGTTTCCTCACGATAGTCACGATGTTTTCCTTCAACGTTTAGCAAGCGATAATTAACAATTTAATACGCACATAACTCCGAAAAGTCATCGGTGCGCGCCGTGGATTCGAACCCGGGCCCTCTACGTAGCAGTCTGTCGGTCTCTCCACTAGGCTATCGCTGCTTACGCACTTTGTTTTTTTTTTCTTTTTTTTATGGTAATAAGCGGAAAACGAGCAGACGGATTGCCTGATGGTAAGGAATTACCGCCGCCCATGGACACAAGCAACACCACAGGAGTCACAAGTGCGTTGTCGCCCCTTGGGGTTGGGAAAAGGGAAAGGATGAGGAGTGGGATGAGGGAAAAGGAATAGGGAATAGGGCCTCCGGCACTCTCACTCACCGAACGAAACGCAACGGTTTAGGTACTGTTACTTTACGTCGATTTTCTGTGAGAGGGTAGTACTTCACCGGTCAAGCCGACCCATTCATGCTGAAATCAGCAAGGCTCTACTACCTTGTCCTGTTAAGTCGAAAACTCCATACCGGACATATTTTTATTGGAAAATTATATTCTGTGCGAAAATTTTATTTTCGTTTTTCTTTTCGTAATTTTTGGCAGGTTTGGTGTTTAGCTGAACATCTAAATTAATATAATATGTTAGATCAAGACGATACTATTGCTATTTGGACCCAAAATAATTTATATCAATATCCTAAGATTCATGTCTTTATCATTTTACATAGCCTTAAAAAAAATTTGCAGAAAATTGAACCAAAACATTCTATATTATTAACTTTACGTACCGTACAAAATATTTTGGTCGTCGCTAATATAATATCCAATATTTCAAATGGGAACTATATCTAAAATATTTTTTCAAATTCAAATTCTTATATCCAGTTTAACCTACGACCATGAGACCCTTTAGCACAGTCCTCTGTATTATACACCTAGATATGTATATTCTTATACACGTTTCTACCGCCATGTCGAAGCATCTGAACCACTCAAGACACTGCCGGCTACGCCTAAAGCATGTCTACGATATCACGTAGTCCACTTGTACTCGTTAGGTGGCGCCTCCATTTTTGAGACACAAAGCTGTAGCCACGTGCCTTCTGTACGTCTATTTCACTATCGACTGTCCGTTTCAACTAGTACAATGCAGTGCAATGTCGACTCTGTTTGTAAATTGTGTTGCTACTAAACGGGCATGCTTTAAAGTGTACCTAATATCGTAGACGTTTTTCTTAGCTAGTCACATCTTCAAGATCATTATGTGTATAGGATAGGTTGCACAGCAACAAAATCATTAGCAACAACATCATCATCGTCCTAGCATCATCCTCCATCATAAAAGACAAAGTCGTGAGATACCACTTTTGGTCTTGGAGCCATGGTACTGCTTAGTGGTCTTACCAACTTTGACAGAATATCAGTTTGGACCGAAACTGAAAAAACAAAGTGTAAACTCATTAATATAATTACTTTACCTCTTAAACCCTTTACTATGTGCTACTATTTCTATGAGGATATACGAGATTATCAGTTCATAAGTACTACATAAAGGTATAATTTGGGTAAGTAAATAAATTAGGCAAAAATAAAAACTCCGTTTCAAAACAGCACTTACATTAAAAGGAACTAAATTACAAGGGTATATAAGTAGGTATTGTATGAAACATATTTAGAGTATTGTCACGTCACAACCTCCATATTATAACGGTCAGTTAATTTACGAACAGCAGTTTGAATAGGCGGCAAAACAACATTTTTAGCCACAAGAATATGACGTAAATTAAATTCTCAACCGTCATCCCGTTTAGGGGTGAAGAGGACGAAATTGTTCAACCGTGCAGATCGATTAAACTACCCATTAATCATTACCTACTCCCTCGTGCAAACCCCGTTTGTGTATGCCATAACGAAGTCAGATTACGCCATTTACATTTCAGCAGCACTATGTATGAAATCGAGTACTAAATATTATACAACATGCATCACTAAGCCGTGACGTTGACCTACTTCGAGAATTTCGATATTTGAATTTAAAATTCGACATATCCGAAGGCAGTGCTCATTTCGGAAAACTTACTTCTCTGCAAGTTACTGTTGAAATATTTTGTTCACCGCCAAACTTTCGACACCGTTTGCCAGAACTCGGTTTTTAAACGATCATTTTGGAATTAGAACGTCAAAACATATTTTATGTTAAAGACTTAAAAATACAAAATCTCAGAAAATATTTTATCTACTACGGCTTTCTTTAGCCTTGCTATCACGGTGCATAATCGGGACCATAAGAAACGTATACTTTTTATGTTGTACGAACTTTGTAGAATCTATAGCCACAAACTATGTAAAATATTCATTATTAAAGATAACAATCTTTATATTTGCAGATAAAAAATGTTTCAAAAGTTTTCATATATTTTTCCCATTTTCAATTGCAGTCGTAATAACGACTGCAATTGAAAATGGGAAAAATATATGAAAATACATTTCTGAAACTCTACGATTGCAATAAATAAATACTTCTTTCGATGGTTACACAAGGAAATGTATTCTTGTCTAAGCCATTCTGTATCTTCGTTGAATTTAAATTCCCTAAAGCAATGTTTACAGACGTCTCGAGCAGACTTCCAACAGGTGCCAATACGACTTGCTTTAATATCGTTGCAAGCTTCGCAATCTAAACATTTGGGTTTATTGAATACACATCTCAAGTATATGTAGAGTATTGGGTGGAATGGCAATGTTGCTAGTGCACTTTTACAAATGCCATCCTTTCGTTTCTCTTATTAACCATTGAGTAACAGAATGAAACGATTCTTTTATTTATGCTTCGTAATGTTTATGTCATAGGCTGACTTCTCATTGGGGGTGCGCATTCCTCGAGCGGACGCCTGGCGTGTGGCTAGCGGGCGCTCGGCGTTCACTCTGAAGTCCAAACTTTGGGGTCCAAAGTAAACGCTGGCCGCTCGCCGAATGCACGCAGAGCGCACGCTTGACAAATACCCATACCTAATGTGAGGCCATACTGGTCTCCATGATGTCGTCTACAATATAACATTTCGAGAGTATGTCTTTCTCATGTTCGTCTTATTCTTTTCTTTAATTATCTTAAACGGAGTGCCACAAAATCACATGTACCTACATCTGATTTTGTGGTATTCCATTTAGGAACATTAAAGAAACGTATGTTACATCTCATTAAATCACAATATTCTCGCGTGTTTAAATAGGAGAGTTGGTTAAGATGACCTACCAAAAATAAAACGAAACGGAGGAGTATTCCGTTGGCACAAAAATTTATAAGTCGCTGGTCTAGATTATTCCAGGCAATTAACCCCCAAAAATGGCTGATCTATTGCTAGTGCTAATTACTCTTTAATGTTTCAAAAGGATTTCGTTAGGAACAATATTCTAATATACAGGATGTCACAAGACCCATCACCAAGCCGAAGTCTACTCGTTGTGGACATCATGCCAAGTCATACTAACCAAAAATAATACCTAGGAAACGATTTTTTTTTAAGTTTTCAGATGTTTTAAACCGCAATTAAAAGCGCGCGCGTGCAATGCTCGAAATACCTACTTATCCATGGGGTCATAGGACATCTAAAGAACATATTGGCGGGGTAAATGCATCGATTTTGTATTAGAAAAATTTCAGGTAAAAGTTTCGAAATACGTCGCCGTTTTTAGGGGTAGATCTCGGAGCAAAGGAATGGGACGCACAAATTTGACATTAGCTGTCAATATCATTGGGGTTGCGTTTCGTTTCACGTTTTTCACATAAAACCTAAAAAGTACATTTGTAAAACTGTACTAAAGTGTGGGAGTGATTGGGGGAGGAGGGAGATCTCGGAGCAAAGGAATGGGACGCACAAATTTGACATTAGCTGTCAATATCTTTTAGGTTGCGTTTCGTTTCATGGTTTTCACATAAAACCTCAAAGTTACATTTGTAAAACTGTACTAAAGTATAATAATTACGTTCCGTTTTGCATAATTGCCGAAGTATTTAAGAATTTTTGGAAATTGTTTAAAAATATTTAGATGCAACTCCGGCAGCCAAAATTACTTTTAGGGGATTAGAACTAACTCCCCTAAGCCCCCTACACCACCAATACCCTCAAGTTAAGGCGACTCGTTTCGAAACCCAACCCAAATCCATACTAACTTTGAGCCTCAATATCTCCTGAACAAGTAATTTCCCAGGTATGGTGCCGAAGTAAAAAATGTTTGTAGTGATTGGTATAACATAGGATTTCAGTTTTCGTTATGGGTCTTTTTACACCCTGTATAATAATTTTCTGCCTATTTTCATGCACATATATTTTTCGTAATATTATGCAAGAATATCCACTGATTTTCAAAAATCTGAAAAACATTTCACCAGACTACCAACATCGCTCTAGTAACAAGTTTTACTCAGTCTAGTAGAAAATAAATTCGTCATATTTGAAAGTAAATACTAATGCTCTCGCCGTATATAGAATGCGTCAACATCCTACTAATATGCGGTTTACGCGCGACGCTCTCGCACCTCTCTGGTGCCAAGCACTTGCAGTTACTAACAACTGAAATGCGCATACCTTACATAATGTTCCACATTATGGAAGGATAGTGCAGTGATTTGGACGCACCATAATAAAATGTTATTGCATCATTTAGATTGTCTTTACCTACTTTCACTTTTTATTCAACAGATGGTCAAACTTTACCACTGAATCGACGGCAGAAAGTATTCCCGAACGGCACGCTAATAGTGGAGCAGACACAGCGAGGCGAAGACGCCGGCACTTACACTTGCCAAGCAGCCAATAGACAACGACACGCCGCCAGGAGAGACGTCGAAGTTCAGATATTGGGTTAGTGCACTTACGCATAGCCTTTATTTTTATTTAACTACTTCCAGATAGGCATAAACTTTCAGATAAATTAAAAATAAGATCGATTGTATGACTGTATCTGAAATGAAATAAAATCATTCTTTATTTCGTGTAAACTTTTTTTAAAGTGCTTACGAAACGTCAGTTTCAAATTTATCAGTTTGTATAGGTATATATTTTTGTGTTGAATAAAAGCAGCTCAATGCCAAGCATTTTTGTCGTCTATATAATCCGACATTTTATAATATGCTTTCAAACACAATTTAGTTTAAACAATAATTTTAAATTTAATTATCTTTAAATTTCTTATATTAAGAGGGAGCTTGTTATAAAAGCGTATACACTGTCCCATAATGCTCTTTTCTGCAGAACAAGGTCTGCAGCATTCCCCCAGAGAAAAATCCCATAAGACATAATACTATGAAAGTAACTGAAATAAACCATTGTAGCTAAATCTATATCAGTAAGGCGTCGAATTGCCTTAACTGCATAAGCCACAGAACTAAGTTTGCCTGAAAGTCTTTCTATATCCGGACCCCGTTGAAGTTTGGTATCAAGCATAATAAGACCCGACGGGTTACGGTAACATAGTTGTCCCGACGGGCTCGATTCTGGATTCCTTTAGTTGTACATTGGTTTCCATATGTTTAACATTGGGTATTGAGAATTTTAATAGTTTAGTTTTCTTATCATTAAGTAATAAATTATTTATATTAAACCAATTAACAACTTTAGATAGTGCATTGCTTACTTAGTCAAAATTGCTCAGTTGTCGTTTAATATTCAAAATCTGCTAGTTAATTTATCCGGAATTGATCGGACGGGGGTGAGTCTGGCACTATTATTATATTATATAGAGTATGCTGCTATTAACAATTCTCGCCTGTAAGACAAGAACAGGATACGACAATTTCCTCTTTGCAGCACAATTTTGCTCAGCTAGTAATGCCATAACAACCGGCAACCATCGTTTACCGCTAACGTTTCTTTTTTTTCCGACCAGTTACACTATGCCACAAAATATTGCTGAATGTTTTATAGCCCACAATGTGTCAAAACCGTCGCACGCTGCTACGAGACATGGCCTGTTTTACCACCTTGCGATAGGCGTTCTCATCAGGATGAACTCAATACTTAAAAGGAATTTGTATGAATTTCTGCTAAGTAATTTAACTGCAACTTATCAGGGACCAGTGGAACTGGTCCTTATTTTTTGTAGTGTTCGTAATATAATATATCTCTGCATTGATTATGAATTTCGTTTAATGTTGGTTATTGTTAGTTCTACTAAAGAAAGTAAATTTGAGCAAATATTGTGCTATTTTACGGTACCTGCCCAAACACATAAGTATATATCAAGAAACCTTGACACGTATCACAAAGCTAAGTTCGAAAACCAAAGATCACGATACAACGTGTAAAACCAAGTGTTCGGCAGAATCACAAAAAATATAAAGTTTGAACGAGAATGACAGTTTTGATGATATGGATCAAACGTTTGTTACATATTAAAGCTACAAACGATTTCTATTATACATTCAAAAGGCATCTGAAGCTTTTCCTGTAAGACAGCTACAGGAAAAGCTTCTACTAACTGAGACTACACTGGTTTCGACCGACGAATTCCATGAATTTTGAGCACTAATCCCGAATACCCTGCCGCCCTTTACGAAAAAGACCTTACCTTTAAGTAGAGAAATTAGAGCAAAAACTTTCTCATTTTCTGTACTAAGATTTAATGCGCTATAAAATCACGAATTCAAGAGGGGTGGAGTTACTCATCCGTAATTCATTAAAGTTAGCACGTTTACCATTACCGCGGCATCCAGCGAGCGTTCAACTTCCAGCTTTCCTTGGTTAATAGGGCAATAAAATAAAAATATTAAAAAATGAATGGAAACTTCACAAAGCAACCCTCCGAAATGAGGTTTGCGAAATCAAGGCATGAACGCGACTTAAGATTTCACTTTAATTAACAGTTAGCTAGCTAAAAAATAAATAAGGAAATTAAGTGTGTCTACGAGGCGAAATTGCGCATAAACTTTTAAATCTCTACGTGAATAATTCCTCGCATAATACACCGGCCGGCAGAGCTGCTACATGCACTTATACAGTTTTATCCCGCTAAAATTTGAGATTTAGCTACCGGTAAAAATGTGTTTAAAAACATCGCAGTTGTAGTCCAGTGTATTTAGTTTGCACACAATTTCCTTTTGGTAGAATAAAATGAGACAGATCCTAAAATAAATGGCAGTGTAGATACAGCGCAAATGAGACTTGCTCACACAATATCCTACCTGGTAAATCGTCCGCACAAAAATTAAACAAGACGTTTCTTTTTGCAGTTCAGCCAAAAATCCTACCCATACCGGCACTAACAAATTTATTACGGGAAGGTATGAGAGCAGCCATATCTTGTCAGATCTTAGAGGGTGATTTGCCGGTCGCGTTTCGGTGGGAGAAAAACGGGCAGCCTGTGACGTCATCGCCTTACGCGCCGAGCGGGATCATAACGAGAAGAATGGATGAGTACAGCGCATCGTTGGTTATTGAGCAAGTGACATCCCTTCACAGCGGAAATTACACATGCATCGCTTCAAACGTGGCGGGCTCTGAGCGGTATACTATACCGCTTACTGTCAATGGTAATTCTTCTTGTGACTTTATAATTCAACGGGTTTGATTTGTTTCTGTGGATGGATTGACATGTAAGATGTTTGCAGTACCTCCACGATGGAGATTGGAGCCTAATGATGTGGCAGTAGCAGCAGGGCAAGACGTTACTTTGCAATGTCAAGCAGACGGCTACCCTAAACCTGCTATCACGTGGAAAAAAGCTGTTGGTAAGTCGTACACTGATTAGGTTAGTAGTGAGACTAGATTGATTTCAAGATCTTATTCAATTTAAAACCTTTTTCCAGAAAATAGATAAGGACTAGAAAATTGAATATAGAAAGGGTTACCTTATAAACTTCAATATATACAATTTTGTTATCTCAGACATTTTCTCACAAATAAATACAATAATCTTCAATAATCTTAGCGTTTGTAATCTTAAGACATAACAACGGCGTGATTAAATGAAATTTTGAGCAGGTAACACTCCGGGGGAATACAAAGACTTCATGTTTGAAGGGAGCTCAAGGGTCCTGGAAAATGGCTCGCTTGTGTTCGAGCGAGTAGCGAAAGACAGCGAAGGGCATTATCTTTGCGAAGCTAGAAACGACATAGGAGCCGGGCTGAGCAAGCTCATCTTCTTAAAAGTAAACGGTAAGCAACAATTTTATCTTTCTGTAATTAATATAAATAGAATAAAAGCTCCAGACACTTTTATATTAAACCTAGATTCCATAATAGTAAATTTGCGTGATCCAAAGAGCTCCGATGCCTATCTTTTCAAATTCGGCCAGTCAATTTGGCGAAGGAAATAGAATTTTACCACGCTAGCTATATCTTCGTCGTATATACTCGTAAAGAAAGGAAGCATCTTTTTGTCGAAGGTCTGTGAAAAGTTGTGGAATGTCTTGATGGAGGATCCGTCGCCGCGATGAGTTTCTCCGAGGACAAGCGCGGCCCGTACTCAAATGAAAATTCTTTTGCGTCATTATTGTTTTGTTACGGAGGAGTGGAGCCCTCCTTAGCATAATAAATGTTAAAAAAGCTTTGTTCCCTCTCTATTACGTTTTATTTTTAATATGTTGTCATTGACAATATTCATTTTGAATTGTCTTCTGGGATAAACAGTGTGTGAATTGTCTTTCGGAACGTGTACAGTATCATTGTTCTGAGTCATAGGCCATGTGTTTCGAGTAGGTATACGCGTGGTTGAATAAACTGTACAAAACCGAAGAACTTCTCTTCAGCACACTGTTTAACAAGCATAACATGGTTACTGTCGAGTCATTAGAAGATTTTGCCCATATCTACATCGACATGAAGTGTAATTTATCTACCAACGATGTTTTTTACGACCCGAATTGTAAAATCCATGTCTTGCTCACAGATTTTACACGGAGTCAGAACAATCAGGCCAATGAAGAAAAACATATAGTTTAACAACAAAATAAATAGTTGAGCCCAATAAGACAGCCAAAAATATTAAATATCATATCTACAGTCATCGTCTTGTTACTTTTCATTTAACAGCCTTATTTTGTAACACCATTGACATAACAATGCGACGCAATATAATATTTCTACATTATTATTATAACAAGTTATCCACTACATTCACCTTCACCGTCGTTTAATTGTGCACTTCTCGCTCTATTGTTGTGAAAACGTAAAATTTTACAGCACAATATGGAATTCTCCAATAACTTTAACGTCCCCCGTACCTCTGTCGCACTTTATTTAATTCTATAGAATTCTCCGCCGCTCACCGATAACTCGCTCAAATTGCTGAACTGGCACAGTTCTATTGTACCTACGTACCTATATAAAATTAAAGGAAGTCCATTTTCTCACCACTTTGCTAAGTCCTGCTGTCGAAAGTTTTAAACTTAATTTAGATCGTTCAGAGGTTGGACTTACATTCTATTAGTAACTTATAAAAACTGTAACTACCCAAGCAACTTTCTCAATTAGCGATTTCTCCAATGAAATATAACTGTTTGCTTCGCTTCCGTATTCCATTTTCTGTTGTAAAAGGTATACAGTCACAGTTGTGTTGCCGTAAAGAATCATAATTAAAAACGTCTCTGGTTCGCTGAGTGGACACAATAAAGGCCACGATGTATTTGTAGTTTATTCGATTGTCGGCGTGCGGCGGCACGCGAGCCGAGCGCGTCTGAGCAGAAAACTCAATGACCGTACGTCGCAATACGTCTCCTCTTTATTGGAAAACGAGACAGTTGGCTTCCACTAGAATAAGTCCGCGGTGTACGTGTTTGTCGACGATATTGTGCGGCGTTAACAAGCAACCGTCACGAAATATCGGAACGTCATGACGTTTACGAAGCTGCTCTTATTTATGATACTTTAAATCAAACCTTTTCAAGAGGCTAACTCAGGAGGCCAGCCGGACGTATTATTTATGTTACCGTTAACAAATCGTGGATCGCGCAAACACCAGTAAAAGTTTGTTCGATTGTGGCCGGCAGCGAAGGCTCCTAAACCCGTCACGTCCGCGAACAGTTTGTAAACAGTTCCGCTTCTAGCCGTAATCGTATTTCCCGCTTGTTTATTTCGGTTTGACACAAGGTTCACCAGGATTTACACATGAACAAAGTTTGTAGGCGTTCACTTGAACCTAAATAAATAAATTCAAAGTCTTTCTTTGTAAAAATAGAGCATATTTTGAGAATTACGTCGCAAATGGGTCGTAATATTTTAAACTGGCGGTAAATCATAAGAATATGAGGGTTTCGTAAACAAGGTGCTCGCCAATAAATAACATTGGGCCTACACAGGCCCGGCATAACGAGCCTGCCTTTATGGAAATAATTTTTCCTCACTTCTACCGCACTCAGAGGGAATAATATTGCGTCAAGTGGGGTTTTCGGTAATGTTAATAAGCCAAACTCTACGTTTCTTGTCATTATAATGTTATGCAATTGTTATGCAAAAATGTCATTATATTATTATTATTATTATTATTATTATTATTATTATACTGGTATTTAAATTTTTAATGAGCAGGATACACATTTTTTTAATAACGTGAATGCCTATTTACGTTTCAAGATAGGTAGGATTATTTATTAATTATTTATTTTCAGCCTGTAGTGTCCCACTGCAGGGCAAAGGCCTCCCTCTCCTTTTTCCACAGGTCTCTATATTGTGCTAGCACAGGCCAGTCCTTCCTAAATAAGCCGGTCATGACAACATTATGTGTGTGGCGGCCAGCTTACAGCTTATTTCACATGTTTTGAAATAAGGACATAATGGACTCGAAGCGGTAACATTTATTTTTAAATACAGCAAGAGAATTATAGAGGGCTTCTTCAGCTAAAACCGTGAAGGCAATGTTTGGCATCTCGTCATATTATGTGAAGCATCGTATTATGAGCAAGGATAGTAAATAGCAGCTCCAGCCAGTACTGAGCTGTGACTGCACTAGGCCAGAATAGTGAAATTAAAGCGTTACTAACGCGGCCATATTTGATTAACAGCAATCACGATAACAATCGATGAAGCACAGACATTGACGCGTTTAACCACCATGCCCGTGATAACAGCTTTTGTTATCGAATAGTAAATTAAGTAGTGGGACATATTATATGGGATTAAATTTATGAAGTTATTAACAGGCTATGGATTCAGGATTTTGTTTTGGGGAGGCTTATTTTAGTTTGGGAGGGACTTAAACCTGGACTTTCTTTTTTCGTGTCAGTGTGTGGCCAACTCTGGTGTCGGAGTTTTCTGAGCGCTCGTACGATTCTTGTCTTGAGATAAGAACCGAGACTGACGCTTTACGTAGCAGGGCAGCTTCATCATCATCATCGGCCCTGTATATAAACTGTCCCACTGCTGGGCACGGGCCTCTTCTCACTATGAGAAGGGTAAGGCCATAGTCCACCACGCTGGCCAAGTGCGGGTTGGCAGACTTCACATGTCTTTCGAGAACATTATGGCGAACTCTCAGACATGCAGTTTTCCTCATGTTTTCCTTCGCCGTTAAGCAATCGATAATTAACAATTTAATACGCACAAAACTTCAAAAAGTCATTGGTGTCCGCAGTGGATTCGAACCCGAGACCCTCTGCGTTGCAGGCCGTCGGTCTCTCCACTAGGCCCGTAGCAGGCTCCTAGCGGCTCGTAGTAGCAGCGTAGCGCTCTGCTGTAAATGCCACGCGCGGTCACCTAGCAACGCTTGGCCATCCAAACGGCGAACTGGGCAAGCTGTGCTTAGCTTTGTACACCCTTATGAACGGCAAGCCAAGTCACACTATATAAGAATGTTTCAAGAAGCGAAACACTAAAAAGTCATTTGTCTTCAGAAGATAACAGATGCTTTTGGATACGCCCCTAAGCGGGTATATTAAAGCAGTCCTTACTTTATAAACTTTTAGTCTAGATTCAGGTGTACATAGAATAAAGGCAAAAACCAAATTGGATTTACGACGAGTCTACAAATCATATTTGTAAAAAACAGGGGCTTTAAGTAAAGCCGAGTTGTGTAGCTAAAGATATTTTATTATTTAGTTGTAACAAGGTTTATCCACAGCTTATGTATAGGTACAATTTATCTAAGGTAGTAAGTATATGTAAAAAATAGCATTGGGCTTATAAATTCACCAACTTCGTACGGGCTAACAAAAACTTATTAAAGAATATAAAAATCAAGATAACAATTGAATCAGGACAACTGCCGATTACCAAATATATATTTCTTGTGTGCGTGTGTATGTTACTGAACTCCTCCTAAACGACTGGACCGATTTATTTTGATGAAATTTTTTGTGTGTGTTCAAGGGGACTTGAGAATAGATTAAATTTACAAAAAAATGCGATTATTAAAAAAAATATGGCGGTACGAAGTTCGCAGGTTCAGCTAGTTACCAAATAAATTTACTCTATATAATAAAAGTGTGAAAATTCGATCTAACGAACAAGATTAGACAGATAAATAGGTACAAATTTACACAAAACATAACTAAATACCTAAGTACCATAATACACAACAAATATGTTTTTCAGAAAGATACAGAATAAAATTCTTAGAATATTAACCTTCTATGTACATAAACTTATCTCAATTCTGATCATTGATAATATACGAATAACACCCATAATCCTAGTCTTGAAAATCCGGCATTTTAGATACCGAACCGTAGCACGATCCAGGTCGATTAGTTTACTTGATTGTGTACCTGTCTTGCGTCTCTAATACTGAGATAAAGGATATTTACTTTCCAGCCTAACGGCCCGTGTACCAACAGTAGTGTCGAGCAGTGGCGGTAGCGATTTCAGTGTACATGTCGCGTTCTATTCCGTCGCGGCTTGTAGCGTTAGAGAAGAACTCGACATGTAGGGGAGATTCGGGTAGCCCCGGCCGGCGGGTAGCCTCGGCCACTGTCCTTTCTAGGCAATCACGCATACATAGATAAATAGTGCACACGTCAAAATATTTGCATTGCCCCGTAGTTGAATATTTGCCACAGCAGTGAGGTAATCAGCGAGCGGATAACAATTGATTGATAATAGTTTTATTAGTTAGTATTTTTTCGTGCGCCGATTACTTTTCAAATACAGTTAACGGACATTAAATGTAAGTACTTTGTTATCATTTATAAATTATTCTAATCAGTAATTGCTATAGTAAAATGTTTAGGTTATTTTGTGTCGATAGCATTGATGATTTTTTATTGAATAAATTGAAGGTTGGAACGAGGTGGTCGGGAAAAAACGGACACAATTTTGTCGGGTACCTTCGGACACTTTTTGAATGGAGAGAAAATCTTTATTTAAATACTTCTACCGTGTTTTTTGTTTTAAATATATTTTTTATGATACGAAAAGTAAATATAGTGTATTTGATTTTTGCAGACATACTGAACAATGCCATAATTTAAGGAACGAATGACTAAACGAGGAATTCGGGACGCAGATGGAATGATTAAGGCTACACAAAGTGAAAGAAAATAAGTTTTCGCTTAGAAAAGCAACTGACAGGTATTAGGTGCCGAGTAGTACTCTTTAGGATCGATATCTTAGTACCATAATTTGGGAGACTTTGAACTTCAGATTTAGAATTGGAGCTTTGGTGGAGTAAAATTCTTATAATTGCAACTAACAAAGCTAAAGCGTCAGAGACTAAAAAGAACGATGCAAGAGCCACCAAGAAAAAGAAAAAGAAAACCAAACAGAACATCCAAAAATTGCCAAGAGATCAGAGAACAGAGTGCATTATTTGCAGAGAAATATTTTAAGAAAATTGGATATAATGCTATCAATGTTAAGACATTTATAATATATTCGATTGCTGGGCGCATTAGGCGTGCGTAGATGTTGATCCCACACAGCTTTGCCATTTTTGCGACGTCTGCAAAGCCAAAGAACGACTTGATCATCGCTAATATGTATGTCCGGAGCTACCCGCCAAAAAAATAATTGTCCAAAATTGAGGACTGTTTGTAAGACTTCATCAGAGCTAAAATAAAAAAAATATATCTTATTGTTACTTGTACTAGAATACCTGATACATATTTTATTTAATGTTTGATACTAAATAAATATCTAATCATGGCCATTTACAAAATAATTGAGTTTTTCTTATATGTCCGTGGCTACCCGACTCTCCTCTACTTCGAAATTGCTGTCGCCGTCGCTCGCCGTTGTGATCGGGCTGTAACATCAATACCTACTTAGTATTCAGTGCAAAGACCAATATTCCAGGTAATAATCAGGATTGAATTGTTCCCTGTTCGCTTTTCTTACGAATTATTGGGCAGGGCTCGTCTTTATGTACTTTATGATGAATGGTTATAGCTGTGACATAGAGGGTACAGTTAACTAGTAAACTATTGCCGTATAAATTCCGCACCGACATGGGTTCAATTTAGGTGGGATGGTTTTCCTGTTATAATTTGAGAGGAATTTAGGAGGGACACGTGGTAAAGTACAACTGGATGAATTTATCCATGCACAAGGTTAAGCGCGTTGCTTGCCGTATGATGTATTGATGGGTGACCTGTCACAAAAAGTTACACTCTCTATGTCTTCTATCCGCCAGTTCATTATGAGATTTATGATCTAAAAGAAAGAATAATATATCATTTCTTTCATTTGCGCCAGACAAAAGCTCTATGAAAAAGTTAATAATCAATAAAATCTGTTACGACTAGATAGCGAACTTGAACTCCTAATCGAACATTTTGGATATAACTTTTAAAAATAATAAAATAGATGGTGTAATAATGCTAGATGATGATGATATGCAATTAATTTCTAAACTAAATTTTCAGCCCCTATCTCATCCATCCAGCTGCTGTTATATATCTACTTAGAGTAAATATAAGTGGCTGAACCTGTTATGTAGTGTTCAAACCGTGCGACCAGACCGCGAAAAACAAGCCTGTGAATGGCATTCTGTTTGCAATTTATTACCGCCATCGATTTTGTGGGCATTAGCCGATAATCCACGAAAATACCAAACCTGACCACATCTATCCCTGGTCAATCACGCGGCATAAAACGTGTATATCTATGTACGATTTATCACTCTCAAGTAAATATGCAGTTCCTGAAGTGAGAGTTTTATTTTGTTCTAATATATTCTACCAACATAAGACGTGTGATATAGATTTATGCGGGATACTGTGAGCTCTCTAGTATTCCTAGGAATACCAAGAGAATTAATCCAACAACAAAACGTGGAACGCCGTATGTATAGTGTCATCATGCCGAAGAAATTGTGACTATAAGGAGTAAAAAGGACCCCAGTTCTCGACGTATCCCATACTAGACATCGACATTAATCATCAAAATTCAGGGATGTATCATTTCTCGTCGGCAGGTGATCGACCAGTTGAATTTCTATGTCCAGTACCGGAATGGTTCTTGACCGACACAATATACATACCTACTTCTGATACCTACTGTTTGTGAAACGTCTTATATTTCTGTTATACTCATAGTTCTGTTAGCCTAAATTTCTAATGTTAATCTTGTAATTCAGCGCCGGCGAGGTTTCCTATGAAGAGCAAGACAGTGCAAGTGACGGCGGGAGAGGCGGCACACTTGCAGTGTGCTGCATCAGGAGATGCGCCTTTGGAAGTTAGCTGGAGGAGCCCTCATCATCACACTATCGCACATCACTTGGACCAGAGGTATGAGTAAGCTAAGCTGGGATCAGTGAGCTACCTACTTATTTTCGATGTGTGAGTTCATACTTTCATGCCTAATCATCGTCTTATGTTACGGCTCGATAAAAAGTAGTAGCTTCTAATCGGTCGAGTCTCTTTTCAAATCACGCTATATTTATTATTAGTTTATCAAAGCAATTTCTATGAACGTCAAGTTCTTCGTTTACTAGCATAAAAGACAGTACAGCAGCGATACCATTTTAAATCATTGGAAAATCTTTTTACAAAGTACAAGAAATATGTTCTAACACTTTTCCACTTTTCTCACAGCTGTTCAATCGAGTCATTCATAAGTCAGCACTCACTTAGCATTTGAGCTTTTGTCGTTTTAATTAATCTTAAACTAAGCAAAAATGCTTAGAAGTTTTCTAAAGAATTTTCGTTGAGTGAAAAAAATATTGTGCCAACTAATTTATTAGAGAGAATTCGGACTATTCTTCAATTTATTTGAAGAGGTTCCAATTAATTGTTCTTCCAGATATACGATCCGAGAGCAAGTATTGGACGACGGGCTTGTTTCTGAGTTGAGTATACTACAGACGTACCGACAAGATACCGGCGCGTTGACGTGTAGAGCCTCTAATGCTTACGGACAGGATGAAATGCTTATTCATCTGGTTGTTCAAGAGGTAAGGTATACATGTATACCTACACGTCATAAAACATAATACAATCTAATTGTTGCAGTTTAAACGACAAGATAATAGAAAGCAGTAGGTATACTGCTTTGACTTTATAACAGTATAAAAATAATTAACTAAACAAGGTTTGCCTATCGGAATATCGGAATATCATCATCCCACCTAATCTATCTTCAGAAAACTAATCGCAAATTATTTTCTTCATTTTATTAGAAAAGCTTTCTAGTTCATCATCATTTACAAAATACTGGGGTTTCAGGTGCCAGAAATGCCAAAGAACATAAGAATCATAGACCAGCAATCGCGGTCTATACAAATATCATGGACGCAACCATACGCCGGTAACAGTCCCATCATCAACTACATCGTCCAATATAAAGAAGCTCCAGGTAAATACATTCTTTAAAAGTATTTACTAATTTTCTAACTTGCATCTTCAATGTAAATAATTGCAAAAGCTTTTGCTCGAGACAATCTTTAGTAAAAAATGTGTTACCCTAGTTTTAATTGCTTTTACTCTCTTCAATAACGTATACTTTATTTTCTAGAACATTCTTGATAGTCTTTCGTGGCCCACAGATGGACTTTAGCCTCCCCTAATTTGCTTCACAGTAGCAATGTGTGTCAATAGCATTAATTTGGCCTATTATATCATGCTAGCCAGATGTGTTGGTGTAGTGTTTGATGTTGAGTTTTCCGTCACTTCAAAAGGATGCTATTTGCTTCATGTTTTTCCTTAGCTGCCTCTTACGACACCCACAGAATGAAAAGGGATAGCGACATTTTGTATTAAATAAATACAAAATCCGTTCATCCGTATCCGTCACCATACGGATTTTATGTCTATTATTTTTTATTCTTTGTAGACTCCTGGCCTACAACACCTCAGAAAGTGATAGTGCCTGGAAGTGTGACGTCAGCCAGTGTGCAGAACCTTCAACCAGCGACGTCATATCACTTGAGAATTATTGCCGAAAACAGACTGGGACAGAGCGAGCCCAGCCAACTGATACAGGTCACTACTACGGAAGAAGGTACCTACGTAATATTTATACCTATTGAATCAGTTATTTTTCGCCTTTTATACTAGCTGTGTCTTAAGATTTAAAAGAACGCCTAATAAAAAAATTAATTCTTTATCTTTTTGCCCGGTTCCTAGGTATCTTACCGTGATGTTAACTATCTTATGACCTTCATTTATTACGGGCTTTTGTAGCAGCTACTTATTTTTTAAGCCAGTTGGTAGTGTTAAGATTAAACACGTATAATCAAACAAACCAACTGTTTAGCATTTTAATATTAGTATGGACATTATAGAGATTAGGTCATAACATCTGCCAAAACAATTATCTATTAGTTGCTTTAACATAAACAAGTCATTAGCACTTGAATACAGCAGATTTCAGTTAATAATTTTATTCGTAAACTAACTAAGTCTTAAAAGTACTAAGTCTTATAGCACACTACGTACGTTTTGTTCGTATATAAAAACACTGTTTTTTATGCCCACCCAGTACCAAGCGGTCCACCACTGGACGTAAGAGTAGAAGCGAAAAGTTCCACAGAACTGATGGTAAGCTGGGAACCCCCACAAAGAGACCTGTGGAATGGCAACATTCTCGGCTATTACGTCGGATTCCAAGAGGTGAGTGTACATTTTATTTATCGCACGGAATGTTCGTCCGAGGTCTCGAGACGGTACAATTAAAGACACAAGTCTTATATTTGAGACAAAGCGTGAAATTTCTTTTGTTTACTAGGTACGAATTCATTTTTACCACACGCCTTGTATTGTACTTTTTTTTTTAATCATTTATGCACAAACAAGGTGTACATCGGTGGACATAATGCCATATGGCATTCTCTACCTGTCAACCTTAAGGTGGTGAAGAGATGAAAGTGGTAGGTGCATTTTACTATTTAGAAGTAACTAATGTAAAATAATATACCTACATACATAATAGGGATAGAATACATACAAGATATATAGTTCTACAAATACATACTTATACATATTTATACATAAATATACTTACATATACATAAAAATACAATATACTTACATAAATACTTATAATATTGGATTTTATACAATACATTTCTAAATCTTTCTTTTTTAAATCTTAATATATAAAATCCTTGCGTTACTGACTGACTGACAGACACGCTACAGCCGATACTATTGGGCGCAGGAAGCTAAAATTTGGCATGTATGTTCCTTGGAGATCGTAGGGGTGCACTAATAAGGGATTGGCCGAAATTCCCACGGGATCGGTCAAAACGGGGAAATTTAAAAAAATGCAGGCGTAGCTGCTGGCGTCCTCTATTATTCTATATTCATATTGATATTACTTTCGGATATCGTGGGTTATGCTTTATGAGCAATTATTGGCCCCTATTGCTGGATCATCATAAGATCTTTTTTCGCCGTCACATGCCGACGTCCCATATGCTTTCAGTTCCAAGACTGCGTGATAGTGTTGACTTGAAGTTGAATGGACAAGTGATGATGATTTACAAATAAAATGGTTGCCTACAGCTAAACAGCAACAGCACAGTGCTGAGCGCTAGTGGTCCGGGCGGTGCGTCGTATACCGTGCGTACTGTCGAAGGTGCTGGCAGCGCGCGAGCTCGCACTACGCTCTCTGGTCTTCAGAAGCACGCTGCGTATGCCGTCGTAGTGCAAGCTTATAATAGCAGAGGCGCCGGGCCAGCGTCACCACCTACCACTGCTACTACTATGGAAGATGGTAAGTTTTAAGCCAAAGTACCTTTAGTGTAGAGGCTTAAAAAGCTAGTGCTACCAATTTCATTCATGACAACTCGTATCGTAAAGTGACTATTCATCATAACTTAGCTCAACCCATGAGACTATTGATTACCTAATCAACATTTTGAGTCAAACAAACTAGAAAAATACGCACAAGCATAGCACATAAACCTAGTTGGCACGAGAAGTGCACCTATCCATCATCTTTCAATAAGTGACAGCCTTAGATTTTATGCAATAGGTAATCTTATAATGAGCTTTCAGATTAATCATGTAGGTACGTCTTAAGCTCGCAAAATAAAAAGTTCAGTAATCCTCGGTTGAACTTATCCAATAAATGGTGAACGCCCATCATTAATCAATCCAAATGCTTCTTAATCAAATAAATCCCACAGCAAAAACTAATTTCTCTTATGCTTTCAGTCCCAAGTCTACCTCCCGGAGCCCTACAGTGCACAGCTCTTAGTTCTCAATCAGTTCGCGTAGCCTGGGAACCGCCACCACTTAGAGGAAGGAATGGAGTACTACAAGGATACAGAGTTACTTATGCACCTGTCACGGATTGGTTTGGTAAGTTGCTTTGCGAAGTATCCTGCTATATTCAACAATTTTAGTCGGATACTAACCACCGGGGTGGACGTCGTAGCAGAGGTAGACCTCCCGCAAAGTGGGACGACGATCTTGTTGGGATCGCGGGCAGCGGATGGATGTGATTAGCCCAATATCGGTCTACGTGGATAGTCTTGCGGAGGCCTATGTCCAGCAGTGGAAGTCTTTCGGCTGATATGTTGATGATCCTACCCACCGTCACATACGAATACATACTTATAGTAATTCTTGAACCGATCGCATCAGATACACAATTTATAACTTGGTTATGGATGATTCGCTGACGATGGTTAAAATTAGCGTAATCTAGACTTCAGATCGTTATTTATTTACTAATTAAACATCATCATACCCAGAAACCTGTAATGGCAATTACAGGTTTCTACCCAATACGACAAAGTAGTTACATCAAACATAAATACTCTAGTGTCACTCTCTGAAATTCGGCCATTGTACACATAAAAACCTACCCATCAAAATATTAATTGTTTTACACAGTTAATAACTTCTATCTCTTACAAAAAAAAATCGAAGGTTTAAATATGTATATAGAATATTGACGCATTCTTGGTTTGCAGGTAACGAAGACGCAGTGACGAAACAAATATCAGGTCTACATACGACATTATCTGGTCTGCGACGGTACACCAACTATTCGGTCACCGTGTGCGCTTTCACTGCAGCTGGGGACGGAGTTAGAGCAGCACCTGTTTATTGCCATACTGAAGAAGATGGTAAGAAATGTTAACTAAACATGGGATTATAAATATTTATGTATATGACTGCCTCTATGGTCCAGCGATTGCTTAAGCTGACGACGGATCATAAGGTTTTGGATTCAATTTCCATATTGAGCAAAAAGTGTATCTTCATTTATGTATTCGCTTATGTTTTTTGTTCCAGTCGACCTATAGATAAACCTCTGTTAAGCCCGGGTCCGTATTCCAATTTGTTCCCTCAAATGTGATTGATTAGATACACAAAGGGCCAGATTGATGATATTTACCTACCTGCTTTGACATATTACCTTCTTTGTTATGTACAGTGCCTTCAGCCCCAGCGGACATCAAAGCTGTTGTATCTTCTCGAAACAAAATCCTGGTGTCATGGCTGCCACCGTCGTCTCCAAACGGTGTCCTCGTGGGGTATACGCTCTACATGAGTGTCATAGAAGACGGCAGAGAGGTTTGATATATTTTCTGATTAATTACTCAAATCGCAATTCAGCTTAATGTCAGTAAGTTGACAATGTTTTACTCCTGTTTCTCGGAATCTGTGCGTTTTAAGCTGTTTGTAATGCACCTAATCTCTCTTCAGTCACAACTAGTTGGAACATCGTAACCTTGAACTATGTATGAGAATACGGCAATGAATAGTGGCTTGTGTTTGCGCTTACATTTGTGCACAACTATATGTACCAGGCAATGACCAGGCAGATGGGTAGCTAGTCGCCATTAAAACTGGTACCATGACCAAAACCCAAAAAAATACAATTTCAGTAAAGGACACTAGTCTTTCCTTAAAAGATAAAATGCATAGTATCCTTTTATAACTGACGTAAGTACATATTATAACTGATGTTTTGCCTTTAGGAAGGTACTCACAAACGGATGCTGTCACCGAGCACACTGTCACACGAGACGTCGCGGTCACCTCCTCGTGCTACACATCAATTCTGGGTGTCCGCCTCGACGAGACTCGGCGAAGGAGAGGCGACGCGGGTCGTCACTGTACTGCCCTCCGAATCAGGTTTGTTTTAAAGCAGTTTGCAGTCTCATACACAGTGCTTACATTTTGCGTCTAGGGTTAGGATTTTGGTGATTTGTTCCAGTTTATAAAGTTACCACGTATCACACAACGATGATCAAGCTTTGTCCCAATTCGTTATCGAAGCTAACTTCCACCTTACATAAGATCAAGCTTCGTCAAAATTCGTCGTCGAAGTTACACTCAGCCTATCTATATGAGGTGTCCGCTAGAATAATAAAAGCACGGTGCTATTTCACTTCCATTTATGTTAATTTATTACTGCCATTTATGTAGAAAACATATAAAACTCATATAGACTTTACCAATGCCACTGTAAATGGTTATAAAATACCAGTAATTTTTAAACGCATACCTACTTTACATTACACCAATTATCACTAACAAATACAACTCCAGCCCAATACCTCTACACCTGGTTACTGATATTCAATATTTTCTATTCAAAAAAAGCCCGTTTCCTTGCAGTGCCAGCACGGATCACATCATTTAGCCGGAGCATAGTGACGCCTTGGAAAGAGAACATATCGTTACCTTGCAATAAGGTGGGAGTACCTACTCCTTCCACTACTTGGAGTATGAACGGAGTCGCCTTGGAGTCTACGCTGAGGAAAAATGTTACGAATGATGGGTCGCTAATTATAAGGTATAATATGATATTAGTTTTTGGATACTCAGATATCCACTCTAGAACACGACTACTCCAACGGTTATCGGTTCTTCGACAAATGTGGCCGGCCCACTGCCACTTCAGCTTGCTAATTCTTTGAGCTATGTCGATAACCTTGGTTCTCTGTCGGATCACTTCATTACAAATTCGATCCTTCAGAGAAACTCCGAGCAAAGTGGCTGGCAGCGGCTGGACACGAAAAGCCGAAAATCAGGCTCAGTGGCGTGCCATTGGAGAGGCCTATATCCAGCAGTGGACTCTTGCAGGCTGATGATGATGTTGACTCAGATATCTCGTCTTCAGAAGTAAAATTCCACGGTTTTTAATATTATTCAAAATGAAACATACTATTACATAATGGACGACCAAAAAGCGATCAAAGTTGCTTATTTATTTCCCAACTCCTCAAGGCAGTTTAATATCCCTGGAAAATCACGATTGTTAAAACTCAACATCATTCAAAGATACTGCTGATCTTGTCTACATAGAAGGTACATAAGTAGGAATGCGGATGAGAGTAGTCTCAAAAAATATGCCTAGGTACCAATCCAATAACAAAATCATCGTATGTGTATGTATGTGTATGTTCACGTTGCTATATTTCCTGCCAGTATGACGCAATACCTAGACAGCGGTAACTACACGTGTGCGGTGGAGAACGTGCACGGTCGCGACGAGGTCACGTACAGCGTGGAGGTGAAGGTGCCGCCGCAACCACCAGTGCTGGCCGTCGTGGACTCGTACGCGGACTCCTTACATCTGCAGTGGAGCGACCAGGGGGATGGAGGCAGCCCTATACTAGGTAAGTACCTTGTTTCTACCAGTATGACGCTAGACAGTGGTAACTACACGTGTGCGGTGGAGAACGTGCACGGTCGCGACGAGGTCACGTACAGCGTGTAGGTGAAGGTGCCGCCGCAACCACCAGTGCTGGCCGTCGTGGACTCGTACGCGGACTCCTTACATCTACAGTGGAGCGACCAGGGGGATGGAGGCAGCCCTATACTAGGTAAGTACCTTGTTTCTACCAGTATGACGCTAGACAGTGGTAACTACACGTGTGCGGTGGAGAACGTGCACGGTCGCGACGAGGTCACGTACAGCGTGTAGGTGAAGGTGCCGCCGCAACCACCAGTGCTGGCCGTCGTGGACTCGTACGCGGACTCCTTACATTTATAGTGGAGCGACCAGGGGGATGGAGGCAGCCCTATACTAGGTAAGTACCTTGTTTCTACCAGTATGACGCTAGACAGCGGTAACTACACGTGTGCGGTGGAGAACGTGCACGGTCGCGACGAGGTCACGTATAGCGTGGAGGTGAAGGTGCCGCCGCAACCACCAGTGCTGGCCGTCGTGGACTCGTACGCGGACTCCTTACATCTGCAGTGGAGGGACCAGGGAGATGGAGGCAACCCTATACTAGGTAAATACTAATACCGATGAGTAGGTAGGACATTTTTAACAATGGGGGATGAAGGAAGTATATTCTGGCAAAATACCAATTGAACGAAACTTACTGGCTGGGATTCCTTGGCTCGATATAAATTGGCTCTCGACATTGATACAGGTTCCATTGTTGTATCTTTTTCTAGGGCCCATTTGTGCCAGATATTGCAAAAGACCTACTTAAAACCATTTAAGAAGATATCCACTTGATCTTAGCTACAACACTTACCAAGAAGAAACATAACGTCAACGTACTACGAACGTAACAAATATAACAGTTTATAATTGTGTAGTACCTAGCAGTAATGCAACTTTACTCACCAATTATCGTATTACCCAGGTTACGTGATAAACTACAAGCGCGAACACGGCGACTGGGAAGAGCTGCAGGTAGAGGCGGGCACCTCAGAGCACGTGCTGCCGAACCTGTGGTGCGGCACCCGCTACCAGCTGTACATCACCGCCTTCAACCGTATCGGCACTGGACTGCCTTGTGATATTGTTCATGCATATACGAAGGGCACAGGTAAGCATATAAACGTTATGCAGTTTTATTCCTTGTACTCTTATCATCATCCTCTGGACTTACTAGTGTAGAACCAGATTTGACAGAATTTCGGCTTTTCTATATCTGATCTTCGCAACCCCAAGGGATAGCCATATACCTACTATGGTTTAGACCAGCAGCAACTTTTATTAATTCTACTCTCAGGAATAAAGTGTGTGTCGCAATGTCGCACTGTTATATCCCTTAAATGTATGGCTTTGTGCTTACCCTATGCAGACCAAACGCTTGGTCAGCAATCCGCGTTCTAATCTGTAGTATGATGCCCACTTTCGAACAGTCGGTCTCTAATCCCCAAACGTTCAAGACGTCTACCGAACTCGTCTATTTTTATAAATAATAATAATAATAATAATAATAATAATTTATTTTCCAACAAATAAGATGTACTTACATAATATGCAACTTACACATTTATCTTAAATATATATTAGTACACAGAAAAATGATCAATGACCCCTATGCTAGGAGAATCCTGTGTTACAGGGGTCATCCTGCCGTCCATTAGACAATTTTAAGTAAATAACAGTTTCAGTTATGTCATATGTGAAATGAAGTGTACGGTATTATCCTGGCGGAAAATAAACAAGTAGTAGTGTGTGTGTGAGTGTGAATGTCAGTGCATGTATGATTAGGTGTGTGTGTGTGTGTGGTGTGTGTGTGGTGTGTGTGTGTGTGGTGTGTGTGTGTGTGTGTGTGTGTGTGTGTGTGTGTGTGTGTGTGTGTGTGTCTGTGTGTGTGTTGTGTGTGAGAGAATGGGAGAGGGAGATGAATATGGGGAGGTGCATATGCGTGTGTGCAATTATGTTGTAGTGCTTATATAATGTAGTATGTATTGGTCACAGTAATAAAACAATATTCTGTTACCCGTAGGGCGGTTTTAGTAGGTCTTCTGTATCATTGTAATCTAGACCTAAAAGATATTTTTTGATTAAAATAATCCTTAACATTAAACTAAACGAAATAAATCTTTTTTTTTTAAAGTCTATCGTTTAAATCCGGATAACATTTGGTGGCAGCGGTGGGATTCCGAAGGAGTCCCCTATACGTCTCTGAAAAGTCCAAAATATACGCGAGTGTGTGTGTTGAGTGTACTTGCCGATTCCAACTACGTATATACTTACCGTGCTGTTGTTCCGGTGATTCTTTGTACGTCGCGACCGTGTTCTCGAAAGGCCCATTGCTGCGCACTGTTCGTGCTGCAGCCGGTCTCTAACCTTGAACCTGCAAAGTATACCCTCTGTCACGCGTAGTCTAACGCTGTGACCGGTGTACCATTCCCGACGAGAAAATACCAACCAGACGGCGATATTTTCGCGGCATCATCCTTACATCCGGTCCAGGAATTCAGGACTTACCAGGGAGTGACGAGAATGAGGCGTGGTGATCTATTGCTGTAAGTGAAACTATTCCTTAACTTTGATCCTGAGACTGCGGTGAAATCGTCGAAATATCCTGAAATCAAAGTGTTCATTTGTCCACTCCGTGTAACATTCGTGTTTTCAGTGTTCCAGTGTAGAATTTATATTACGTTAAATAAGTTTTTTTCATTATAACGTTCTTATAATTATAAAACCAAATAAGTTGCATCGAAGTGGCTCTTATCTAAGTCACAGTTCTACTCAGACCGTTCCCAGTAACGCCTACGCACATCATACCTTTGTTATCGGCTCTGTTCAGAATACTATACAAGCGTTTGCGTTCGGGTTTGGTTTCGATTTATTTTAATTTAGTTATATCATATTCTTTTCTTTTAAATTAAAATGGCAAAATCAGATTCTAAGAAAGATGTTAAAGAATTAAGATCTGAAGAGGAAATTTCTTTAAACGTTGTGTTGAAATTCATTAAACCTTTTAACGGTGACAGAGAGAAATTAACTGCTTTCCTGAGGAATTGCGACAGCTCAATTTCCTTAGCGTCTTCATCCCAGGAAGATGTAGTTTTTAAATATTTTAAGCCAACTAGAAGGAAAAGCCGAAACAGCCTGGTCAATTAAAGATTTTGAGACGTGGTCATTACTTATAGAATTTTTAAAAAATCAATTTGGAGAGCGCAAGCATTACGCTCATTTACTTACCGACTTGCAAAACTGTAGACAAAGCGCTCAGGAAACCGTCAGCCCATTTTCTCTACGTGTAGAGAACTGTTTACAAAAACTTTTAACAGAAGTAACCGTTTCAAATTCCAAAAAGAGCGAACTTGTTGGCAGATTAGCCGCTATGGAGGATCTAGTCCTCCATACTTTCACTTTAGGATTGCATCCTAGAATAGCGAACCTGGTCAGAAGTAGAGATCCAAAGAGCCTGAATGACGCAATAAACTGCGCCATATCAGAGGAGAAAATTCAACAGTTTTCTTACCGTAACACCTCCCTAAACTTTAACAAAACAAAAACTACTGAACCTTTTAATAAAAGAAATGACTCTTATAACCGCGTCCCACAAACACATAAACCTAATAATAAGTACCAAAACACATCTTCTTCTCGCGATTCAATGTTTTGCAGATATTGCAAGAAGCAGGGTCACCTTCTTGACAACTGCAAATTACGTGAATATAATAATAAAAGATTCTCTAATGGCCCTCAACCGTTTACCCCAATGCAACCTTCTACCTCTAAACCTTATCCTCGTGTGAACTTTGCTGAAAATGATGAAGAAGATGGTAAAGATGAAGTGGATGAATGCGTTATAATAATTTAAACTAATAAATGTCCCGTCTAGGTATCGCGCGGGGCAAATCCCTATTACCCAAGTCGATACTTTTTTTTTTTTTTTTGAGACATCTCCCGCACTAGGAATAAATCCTGTGTCGCGGGGGACTTTACAAACATACAACTAACGGACACAATGAACACCCAGACTCGAAACAACAATTTGTGGATCACACAAAGTCATACTCAACTACAACTATTCCCAACTATTTCCAACGGATTGACCAATGGACTAGGTAACCAGCCCCAAACTCAAGGTCATCCAGTCAAATCGACCAATGGATAGGGTAACCAGCTCCAAGCTCAAGGTCATCCAACCAAATCGACCAATGGACAGGGTAACCAGCCCCAAACTCACGGTCATCAAATCAAATCGGCCAATGGACAGGGTAACCAGCCCCAAACTCAAGGTCATCCAACCAAATCGACTAATGGACAGGGTAACCAGCCCCAAACTCACGGTCATCCAATTAAATCGACCAATGGACAGGGTAACCAGTCCCAAATTCACGGTCATCCAATCAAATCGACCAATGGACAGGGTAACCAGCCCCAAACTCAAGGTCACCCTAACCCATTGAAATCTGCACAGATCTATGAAATTGTTACTCACAACAGATACTTACCCTATGTCAAAATTCAAACACCTATAAATCAAAACCCACTTACCTTTCTCATTGACTCCGGTGCATCCATCTGTATCCTGAAAAATAAATGCATTAGTAACAAAATAACGCTAAATGAAAACGATATTAAAATTAAAGGAATAGATTCAAAAAATGATCCTTTGAAAAGTATACGCAGCCTAGTGTTACAATTACAATTTAACCCACAAGTAAAACTACTACATACCTTCCATGTTTTTGACAACATTAATTTACCTTATGATGGCATAATAGGTAACGACCTATTCATGCAACATGGATGCCGAATTAATTATAATTTAGAATCTCTTGAAATAAATGATACCAATATGATTATCATTTGAAGAACCTTCCTATAAGGTCGAACCTCGCACTGAAAAGGTAATTGAGTGCTCGGTTAAAAATCCCGAACTAAAGGAAGGAATAATATTTGATCAACACATATCAAATTCTATTTTAATATCCAACTGTCTGGTTAAAGTAAAAACTAACAACAGAGTTAACCTTACAGTACTTAACACCTCTGACGAACCAGTTCAAACAAATTCTAATTTGTTACTTACCTTACATCATATTGATTATAATCAACAATTTAATGCTAATGCCAATCCAAATAACAACGACGTTAATAAAAGTATCGAAAGAACACAAAAGTTATTTGACCTCTTACGTATGTCTCACCTCAATGAAGAAGAATCAGAACTTCTGAAAGATATATGTAGTCAGTATGCAGATGTATTTCATTTACCAGGAGATCAATTGACCTGCACAGATATTATCAAACACGAAATTAAAACAATGAAACATTAAAAATAATAAATATCAATGAAGCCCGTTTAAATGACGCTATTGATTCATTGGTCATAAGTTTTAAAAACGCATCTGAAATAAATTCAAAATTGTATTCCGAAATTAAACTTAATGAAATATATAATGAATTATCATCCTCTTAACTTACCTTGTCATTCAGAATCGAAAATGTTGTTAATGCTACAATGTTTACAAAAAGTCATTCTATACATCCATCTGTGTTAACACCTAAACAACTGTATGATGAACTAGTAGACAATATTAGACACTTAGATAAACATAAAGAACTACCTATCAGCTTAAGTCTTAATAATATACATACTGGAATTGATGTAGCCAAACTGTCATGTATCTTTGTAAACAATAAAATAGTATACATTATAAAAATACCCTTAGTCAATAGAATAGAATATAATTTATTTAAACCGATACCTATACCAATTCCACATGACAACCAGCAACCAAACTCTTATGCAATGGTGTTACCTAATTGTAAATATGTAGCTATAAGTAGTGATAAGAATACATATATATGTTTTAGTGATTTAAGAAAATGTATTATAGCGGGTAACCAAATATTCATATGCAACGATATTGATATACATTCAATTCAAAATTATCCGATTTGTGAAACAGAAATGCTATGTAAAATACCTACTAAATTGCCACTTCAATGTAAAACCAAATTAATTTTCGGACAAATTGATATCTGGCAAGAATTGAAAGGTAACAGATGGCTATTCGTTGAAACTGAACCTCTTAAACTAATAGTCGAGTGTCAGATAATAACATCAGAGTACAAACTTTTGGGTACAGGAATATTGAACCTAAAATCAAATTGCAAGGCTTACAGTAATAATAAAGAATTTATAACTAAATCTAACATTACGATAACAATAAAACCAATATTATCAGACTTTAATTTAATTGATGACCCTTGTTGTGATAAAGATAAATTTAATTTACTTAAACCAAAATTAGAGCCTGTAAAGCTTTTAAATGCAAACTTAGATAAAATCACAAGTATTACAAACAATCAGTTCATGACAGATATCAATGAAATTATAAATAAACTTTAGTTAATAGAATATAAGTCTTACTATCCTATAATGACTATCTTTGTGACTATTATAATTATAATCATTGTATTGTATAAGTTCTTAAACGGATTCGGTAAATGTCCCAAACGTAAACAAATTAATATAACAGATTCCGGCATAGCAACAGACGATAATCAGGAATTGGAACAAATACCAATTCCGCGAATTAGAAGGGATTCCTAAAACTTAGCACTAAAATGTGTAAGTTTCCTCTTGTTGGGGGGGTTGTTATATCCCTAAAATGTATGGCTTTGTGCTTACCCTATGCAGACCAAACGCTTGGTCAGCAATCCGCGTTTTAATCTGTAGTATGATGCCCACTTTCGAACAGTCGGTCTCTAATCCTCAAACGTTCAAGACGTCTACCGAACTCGTCTATTTTTATAAATAACCCTTAACATTAAACTAAACGAAATAAATCTTTTTTTTAAAAAGTCTATCGTTTAAATCCGGATAACAGCACGCACTTAAAATTAGTACTTAGTAATTTGAATTTCGAACACCCTCGTCTCTACATGCCACATAATCCAGAAACATGAATGCTCTGAAATTACAAGCAATTGGATACTTTGATCCTTTTCTTAAGTACTGTTATTGATGCTTCAAAGTACCAGTCAAGCCGAAGCACTCTCAGATGATAACGCTGAACACGACGACGGTGACGGTGTGGCTGGACTCGTGGGGCGACGGCGGCTGCGGCATTCTCTACTTCGTCATAGAGTACCGGGAGATCAGCCAGTCACAGGTAACGTAAAAACAATTTAATTATTTTAGATCATATAAGACAAGGTCTATCTATCTAATGCCATATCTAGAGATGGACTGGAATGCAGACCCTGGAAGAGCGCAGAAGTGGCCCAATTATCACATGTTAATGTTTTTCTATTGCCCAGTTATTGAAGCTCGCAACGGGTGCATAAGATGCTAGTTAAGGCACTGCATGAAACTGAAATAGAATATGTTTAATGATTCAGGTTATCATCGGGCACTTATACAAATTCTGAGTCCGCTTACGAGTCTAACCAGATATGACAGCATATAAGCTTTTCTTTTAGGTACATAATTATGTAGTAAAATTATTCTTCTGTTTAAATTTTGTAAGTAGGTATCGGATTAAATTTGCAGCGACCGTTAACTTTAAGCAGAATCCAAAATTGCCTGAACATTAAAGCAGAACTTGACAAACTCCATCTTGTCCATGCACAGTGGCGCCTAGTATCAAACAGCGTGCAAGCCACGGAGCGCGTGTTCAGCGTGTCGGGGCTCACGCCCGCGGCGCACTACCAGCTGCGCATCACGGCGCACAACAACGCGGGACACGCCGTCGCGCTGTACAACTTCACCACGCACTCGCTCAGCGGCAGTAAGCAATGTACACCGAGCTTTTGTTATTTATGTCATACTTTTTTCAAAAAGAATGCAATAACACACATACCTACTCGTATGTATATAGCAGGAGGGCCGGCTGGGTTCTGTACCCATCCCAGTATTCTCTGGTTAATGCCCACGCATTTTTGTTATGCATTCGAAATTCTAGGCTGCATGCCTAATAAACTTCACACCATCTTAATATATAAAATCCTTGCGTTACTGACTGACTGACAGACACGCTACAGCCGAAACTATTGGGCGCAGGAAGCTGAAATTAGGCATGTATGTTCCTTGGGGACAGTAGTGTCCACTAAGAAGGGATTTCCCGAAATTTCCACGGGTTCGGCCAAAACGGGTAAATTTAAAAAAAAATGCAGGCGTAGCTGCTGGCGTCCTCTAGTTGTTTTAGAAAGTCAAAGGTTAAAATAATCCTAGACACTAATAACAACAACTGAGAGTGGCATTCGAATAGCGATATAAAAATTGCTTGGACTTGGCATACCTACGTCTTTGTGACATGTATACAATCAAAGGTCTTCGTTAGACCATGTGGTCAACGAAGAACTAATAGCTTATGTTACTGGAAATCATACGATAGCAATATTCGAAATGTCACTTGTCTCGCACTTAGTTTCTCTTCAGCACTAATATATAAAATTTAACGCATGTAACTCCATAAGACAATTGTAGGTATACGTACTTCACCGACTAACTTTTTGGGATAATCCATTAGATAAGTACATTATTATTTTCGAATAGCTTCATTAGTTCTTGTAGACAAAGGAAGACGGATCTACTGAAGTTTATGGTTCGGTACAGTGGAGGTATTTATGGAGAGGGCTAAGCTCCTTCCCTCATGAAAATTAACTTTTAAGCTCCCTTAAAAAAGACTGCGTTCATCAGAGTCAAATGTCATATTAACCAGTATAAGCCTAGCCTTTCCAAATCAAATCCTGAATCCGTCTCAAGTTCAATTGCTCGCTATCCTAACTCACCGTAGGTATAGAGCTCATACTTTATAATAGTAACGTGTAGTGCGTGACACAGTGGTAGAGGGCGAGGTGTCCCCTGTGGCGCCGGGCGGCGGGCGCGGCCTGGGAGGCGCGCGCGTGCTGCTGCCGGCCGCGCTGTCACTGCTCGTGCTCGGCGCGCTGCTCGCCATCGTGCTGCTCGTGCGCCGGAACAGTACGTACCACACCGCACCTACTGCCACTTGTTAGGAACCAACTGCTATTGCTTTTCTTCGTGTCGCGCTGAAAACTCTTCTAGACGGCTTGACGCCGTCCAAATCGAAGCTCGCAGAGTTCGGACATTGGGAAAACCACCTAACTGCCTTGATGGCGGACTCACACGAATGGCACTTAGCATACTTTACCGTGAGCCAACTAGGCTTCCGCCTGTTGTTAACAGTCATCACTTATGGAGACGTACGAGGATACGGCGCCACCCTCTCGGCTTTATGACGAACGACGAACAGATTCTGGACTCGCCACTTCCTACGGTGGGCATTCTTACTTTCAGGTAGATCGACAAATTCGCTAATTTGCCTGCCACCGATAGTAAAAGAGGGCACGAAATATCTACAGAATCCATTTAAAACCCAACAAACAATATACTTAAAGCTCAATTGTATTTAGAAGCTGGTGGCACCGAGACGGCGGCCACTGAGAGCGGCGTGGGCGAATCACCGTCGGTCGCTCAGCTGCAGAACAAAGTGAACCGCGACCAGCAGTACCTCGCCGCCAGGGCGCAGCATCCCGCGCCGCAGCATCATTACAAACATGCTTCTAACGGTAACTATTTATAAAAAAATATGGAAGACAGTGGCACTAAAATGTGACAGAACGCTACCCGACAACGACACAGGATTTATTTCTAGTGCAGACGTTATCTTATAAAAAAGGCTGTGCCTAATAAACCTCAGCAGTCGATTGTGCAATTATAATAGGATCTGCATCTTGCGTCTTTATAGATCAGCGATCTTCCAACAGTCGGTCTTCACTGCACATACTTTTAGGTAGTGCTTCTTAAATAAGTCAAGTATTTGCTTCTTCGTGCCTTTCTTAAAGCGATAACTCTTTTCCTAAAGGGATGTCAAATACGAAAAGCCTTGTGATCGACCACAAATTCTTAGTCAATGCTTAATACTCTTGAGAAGCAGAACCAGGTAAACGGTCATAAATACGTGATATATTATCCTGCAGAATACATAGAAGACATCTGTCCATACGCGACGTTCCAACTGACGAAACCGACGGCGTACAGCGAGAGCAGCTACAGTGGCAACGTGTACAGCGGGCCGTACCACTCCGTGCGCGGCTCCTTCGTCTACCACGACCTCAAGCAGAACGACAAGTATAAGGTACCTATGGTAACTGACATTATAACTTAGTAGAAACGCTTCGTCTTGGTGAGAAGAATATTAGAGTAAAGCAGTGGAAACGCGCAGTGGTAACGAGCTGTGGAAACGAACAGTGCAAACAGTATTATAGCAGTTTTTGCACGTTTGTCATGGTGAGAAGAGTGGGAAAGTAGTGTCTAAACTGCGTATTCCAGTGAGGTCATCCCAACCAAATCCACGTGGAGACTGCAGGAGATCCTCGATAACCCACATGGGGAATCGCGGGGATTATGTTTGCATGAGACGCAATCCAGACAATGTATGTTACTTGGACCATCGCTATGCTAGGATAGATCGATATCTATGGGAGAAAATTTTCACCAATTCCAAATTGAATGACTATATGATAGCACGTTAATTAGTTCCTTTAGATGGATTATACAGGCCATCTGGTCACCCAGAGAAGTACCTACTGATACATTCTGTACTGCCATATTCTAGAAGTCGGGCTTTGGTCCCTTAGCGATGCAAAAAAAGTCTTGCCGAGAAGTAAAGGAAGAAAACAAACATAAACATCTGCCCTTAAATCTAAATACAAATATGATAATTTGCATTCGAACTAACTGTTTTCACCGATTTGACGTTCAGCAATGTTGACATCAATAGCTAAGAAAACTGAGGACCGCAGTAGTCACATTTTCACCTTACGCATATTGTATCATAAAGAATGACTTAACATTGTTGTAGAGATTATTCTGCTTTTTTCATGTGATCGCATAAATAAACCGAATTCATGTAGTGAGTTAATCGCTACGCTTGTAACGTAACACATACATATTTATATTTAGATGCTACACATATTTTTTTCAAAATAAAATAAGTACATATTCCATACCTAGTATTAACCATAATTTTCAAACGCAGGGCAAAGAACCAGAATACACGAAAGTAAGAAGAAAAGGGAACAGACTCCGGGACCCGCACTCTGAGAGCCAAGGTAATATAACTGCATACATGAATCAGATACAAGTACCTACACAGTCTAAACAGAAGCTTATCTATAAGTAGTTAGTACATATAGTTTTATTTTATGTAGATTGCACCTTCTATGAATTAATTTTACTTTGTCCCGTTTAAGTTTAAGTAATTGAATTCAAATTTGACATAATGATCGCCTTTTATGCAACCTATGGGAGCGTAAATGGTGTTGTAATTTATAAAGGTAAGCATGCACACAGTATGTATTGTGACATACCTCTTATAATGTTTTATTTTATGTGTGTAGCACCTGTTCATTCATTGTCATGTATTGTCTAGTGTATACGTACCCGCTTACAGATGTTTGCCGTCGTCCTACTAGTGGTCATTGTACGCAATCCCTTCTCATTCTACACTTCAACCATGATTTTATTCATTTACTTACTTACATGTCATGTGCTTTGCCGTTGAATACGTCACGAAATAAATAAAAAAACATAAATTTACAGCATTGCCGTACATTTGCCCCAAAGTGCCCCAAATGCTGTAACCCTCAACCAAAATGTTGTATTTTGTAAAATGTTTGCAATCCATGAAACGCACTTTTGTGGCGCTATTTCGTGACGTATAGACGGCGTAATTTTGACAAGCCAGTAGGGTGACAATGCTTGTGATGTTGCAGAGTCGGACAACTTGGGGTCAACGGACTCGGAGGTGAAGAAGATACTAACGCTGCACCTGCCAATTACAGAGTACGAGGACGATGCGAGCGACGACGCCAGTGCGCCGCACTCGGATAGCGAGCCCGCCGCCCGCCTGCGACCTGCGCACCCTACTTCATGTTAGTTGTATAAACATACTGCTTATTATATCAGAGCGAATGGATTATAAAGCCGGATATCATATATTATAACTAGAGCCAGCCTCGGGTCAAGCATCTGCCTCGGCCCGCGGCTGCTCAAAAGGAGACGCTGCCGCAGCCTCATTATGCGTCAAGGCAACCTCGGCTCGAGACGAGACTGCCTCAAATGGATACACAGCTTAAAAATACGCCGATTAAAATTATTAGCTAACTTATCCTTTACAATTACATAAGGATAATGAACCAGGTACGGATATTTTAATATCAAATATAAACCGTGACTATTTCATATGGTATGGTGCTTTTATGGTACAGATCCGAGTGTAGAGCGCGAAGAATCATCATCATCATCAGAGAACTCAGTGGGCGGTGTGGTCCGCAAGGCGTTCCCGTCGCGCAAGGGCAAAGCCGGGGCGCTTGGCAAGCGACACGTGCGCTCCTCGTCCGGTTATAGCAGCCACAACGATGAGACCACCTTCAGGTAAACAAGTGTGTAACACTCTTTGTTATTTAATTCGTACTGGAGCAATCGATACGCGTCACGTGCATTTTTCATCTGGCTACAGCAGTCGCAACGATAAAATCACTTTTAGGTAAGCAAGTTTTTAACAGGCATCGCTGACTTGTTAGTCGCGCTCTGCACGTGAATTGATTGATCGGCAAGCGACAAGTGATCAGCACTGAGTAATGTCATTGTGGGCTCCTAGCAAATTCATCCTCCTCCCACTTTAAGCTTCTAGCGAGGACCCGAGCGCTTGAAGTCGAGCGAAGGGAACGAGCTTTCGGTTTGCAAAGTGGAGGGCCTTTTCCAGCCAGACGTTATTGGCATGCTTCAATCTTACTACTACATATTATTACTACTACTCCACTAGTTCCCGTGATCCAAGAGCAAATGTCATGGGTGCTCTGCAAGCGTCGCCCCATCTTCCAGCTACAGCAGCCAAAAGAAACAGGATGCGGAATGTAGCGATGAGGTAATATTAAATGTTCATAAGATTCTAAATCAGAATTCCCTGGTAACTGATATTTTTGTTGTGAATACTTTTATAGCTTTGTGAATAAAATCTAATTTTAAATGCTGTGAGACCAAATATAATCACTATTTTGAACTAAGATAATTTTGATAAGATAAATTACATTCAAATCTCAAATCAGTACCTACCTACTTATTAGACCTACAAGAGTAAACATCTGCTCAAAGCAACAAAAAGAACAGTGTCACCAACGGTGTTTCTCTTTCAGTATATCAAACTACCCGTCATTCAACGAGCACATCCACCCTCCGTCCCGGTTCTCCGACGACACCGAGTGCGAGGGGCACCACAGACGCAAGCGGGTCCCACACCCCCACCCCGCACACCCACCACATCACGGACACGAGAAACAAGTCACGAGGGAAGCCTTCCAAATCAACGTCTGAGACACACTCAACACATGTATGGAGGAATAAGTGTAACGTACCTATTGAACAATCAAACCTTAACACCTTCTAAGTGCTACTTCAGTGTTCGAATATCTTCTGAGAATGAAATGTTGGACTCTTCTAGAACTTTCGTCTGTTTCGTCACTATCACTTGAAGCCTGTTTATGGTGTTGTCAAACAACGGTACTACACTGCCATACATGTATCATCTACTTATCATGACATTAGCTGCTTTGAACACGTTAATTCATCGTGATTCCCTAGAGATATGTATCTACTTTGGACGGCAATACGACAGCGAATAATTTTTATTCATCAGGACTCATGTCCTAAAAATGTTCCAAGCACATTTGAGACAATCTTCTCTGAGCTCAAAATACATTGTTGCCGTATTTCGCGTACAAATCGACTAGCACAAGTCTTAATTCCTACAGCGCGTGCACACGCTGCATCTTCCATTTTCTAACAATACGACTGTACCTACTGTTTTGGTTTTTGGGATATTCATGTCTATTACATGTTATATATCACATTTTACAAAATGTTGCCAAATTCCGTGAAACTTCCATATTGCTAGACGTGTAAATAATAATGTAGATAGGTAGGTTTAGCCAATGTAATTATGTATATGTATATTCTTTAGTGCCACGTATATTATAGACATATTAATCCTTTTTGTACTCCGAAATCGAGTATTTTAAACAGACGGCTTGAGCGCCGTTAAAAAGTTGTAGGTTCTAAAACCACTCGTCGTTATGTAAATATTAATGTAACTAATAATAAGTACACGTTAATAACTATCGAATATAAAAAATAAGGAGAACAATAATTAAAATAAAAATATATATATTTTAAACTTAATGCCTTATTGACCAAAGTCTTAAAACTAGTTACGGATGTAATTGTGTAATTATATCCCATATTTAATTAAATATGAATTGTTTGATTGTTGTAAAGTTTATGGGAACGATAATGTTTTCATCGACAAATCTTATCATTGTCTATAACATTAAGGTTTTGAAGTGTGTAAATTGATGAATTTTCAACTAACTATTTATATCTTAGGGTTATGATAAGCAGTTGTTGAAGTGCCAACAGTGAACCATTACTCGTTAAAATATATCTTTAATCAATAACCGTTTGCTAACGTTCGAACATATTACGCACAAAAGTAATGATGTGTGATTATTACGGGTTTAATCGAATGCATGGAATAATATTAATTGCTCTTCATTGATGTGAACAAGACGCCATCTAACACATGTTTATCATACTAGTGAGTCGAAAACTGATCTTATGATTTTCAAACCACCATATAATTTTGTAATTTGTTACTTTAATAAACCATTTTTAATTTATTAAACCATTTAATAAACCATTTTATTATTGTTATTATATGCCAGATTACTAGATGTTACTTTATGTTTTAGTTAATTTTTATATCTAGTTACCCTTTTTCGCCACTTTCTGGTTTGTATAATGCATGCTGTGAAACTCTGTAATGGGCTTTAGAATCCCATGTCACATCGCATCGTTACCATATAATGTACCTACCTACTTTGTAAACAAGCTGTTGAGTTTCCTATCAATAAATAAATAAAAAATTACTATCGTACCTACTGTCGATAGGACAGCAAATATTTTTCGATTATTCGAATAAGAATATGGGATTTAAAGGCCCTATTAAACACCTTTTCCGACACAATCACACATCGCTGCTTAAAATAATAATTGTACTGAATCTTAACTGGACATTTTCACTTAGATTAAAACTGTTCATTTTATTTCCAAGACTGCTTAATACTGTGAAAGCTATTTGTACTTCGGAAATAAGCTTCTTATACTGTTGACAATTATGTGGAACTTATGGATACACACCTATTGTAATATAGTGAACAGGCCCTCGCTTTGATATCGCACTTACTTTGTGTCTAAACTAAGCGACAAAAGACGCGATGCGAAGCGATGCTTTGCGATCAGAAGCGATGATTTATAACCCGCAGCAAAGCTTTGTTATTGAAGCGACACGTACTTTGAGCTCCGAAGCGATGCATTAAGACTTCTAGGCACGGCTAGTCTTTTATACAATGAGTAATTCAAAGACTAGCTGTTTCTATAATAGCTTATCGTTGTGGCTAAGGTAGATAATTCTGGAACAGAACGTGGCGTTATGAAAATATATAGTAATTTTAACGAGAAACATTGCGTCGTGCCGTATCGTGTCACATGTCGCATTGCTTCGGGTCGCAACGAGACGCGTCGCATCGCTTCGTTTTCGTCGCTCACCTAAAACAGCGGTTTACTAACTCTACCGGGTGCGTTCTCAAAGCGATCAGCATTCCTCAATTCGTGCATTATACTCGATATAAAGTAAACGTTAGTAATATACAATCCTCAGTAAACAGAAACACGTGACAATACACTTACCCATAGTTTGGTGAATACGGCAGAAAGTTACAATTTGTATGTACATTATGAATTTATGAACTGTATCGTAGAATATGAGTGTTGGACACATAATGTTTTGTATTTTAACGTTTTAAGTGACTTGTGTGGTTTATAATAATTTTACAATCGTTTACGTTGACATTCTTTAGAAATTCCAACGAAGACTGCCCTATATTTAATTGAGATCTATTTTATATAATCTAGACACAATTACCTAATGCTAGTCAATAACAAACGTAGATATTTTTAGCGAACGCGACGTAATGATTTTGAGTGTTGGTGTTTGGTTATGGGATATTTCTTTGACGAAATATCATTTTAAAAACATGTGGACTTAGTACTGGTTTTTATGGGTGTTGATTACGATTAAAGTAGACTTTTCCCTTTTTTATTACACTAAAGTTGTAGGTAGAGGCATTTCGAAGTAATAAGTATGGCAAATTCAGTATGGCTACGTTCCTCAAAATCTAAATCTTGGAAATCCCAATTTAGTCTGTTTCCATCATTCAAAGTCGAGTTTACCTCAAAGTTGAATTAGAGCCTTATGAAAGGCGTATATACAACTCTCGAAACAACTTTAGCCTTGCCGTTGAAAACCAGCGCGGTGTCCTCGCTCCCCTTAGTGGCCCTGTGACGCGAAAAGCTACGAAACTCGTGCTAAGTTCACTGTATCGACATTCAACAATTCTATTCTTCTTTCTTGGCACTGGTTATATACTTACGACAACGCAAATTCAGCATTACGCCTATTCCTTTAGAACAAATTTTTCAACTTCGGTTCAACCTCACGTTGAATCAATCATTATCTATAATCATTCTGAATTCTAGTCAATGTACCATATCATTTTTAAACATTTTGTTAATATAAATAATTACACAAGAACTAAGTATAAGGGTTAGTTAACAATGTTGTTACAGATATGTTTTTATAATGCAAACAAATGAGTTATTAGGACAGTACGATGTGAACGAAAATAAAAATTCATTTACTTGAAAATTGAATATTTTATTGATTTTATCAAATTACCTACATTTGTACAACGTCCATCTTATAAGTACATAATAAAACTCTAGCTTAAATATTAAGCTATTTCTCTAAATATTTACACTAGAATTCTGTATTCAATGGAATTGTGGTGGGGGAAGGGATAACTGACTTATAAAACATTTAGATCTTCATAGTTCTCGACCGACTACTATGTAAAGATATCAAACATCAGCTCGAAGACATCACTACAAAATAATACTAATGAAACGAAGTTTAAGAAAGGCTATATCAACTAAATACTTATCAAGAGCTATGAAAAGTAAATACACAGGTAAGGTTATTCTCATGTCATTTAATACATTTACAGATCTCCATACAATCGATGGTAGTTGTCGACATGTCGATAAACTATTGAACTAAAACAGCCGTACACGGGCAAGAGGAGAAGACAACAGTCTACTGAAATTATATTGGTTGGTAGGGTATTTGACGAAACACTACCCACAATCTCTTGTCCATTTTGCATTTAAGAGCAGTATAAAAAGCTAACATATTTAACAATGCTAGACCATAAAAAAAAATTTTAAACCTGTTACCATTTCGTAGGGGTAGTTTCCATGTACGACCGCGTAAGTTACCTAAAGCCTTGTATCCACTTGAGCAATCTCAGGCGAATGAGCGGCTCATTTGGCTGAGCTGCTCAAGTGGAGACGCCTGAGCACGCTCGGCCTGAGGAAGTACGAGCACGCTCAGGGCGAGCTCGCACCTCGGCTTTTGTCCGTGCTCAAAGGCGCTCAGTATTCGCTCGGCGCTCAGTGTGAACGGTGTTTTTATGTTTGAATGGCTCGGCGAATGACGAGCGCGTCGAGTTCTCCGAGGTTGATATAGTTTTATAATCACTACATTGTATAAAACAAAGTCTGATTCCTGTCTGTCTGTACCTATGTATGCGTAAATCTTTAAAACTAAGCAACAAATTTCAATGCTGATTATTTTAATAGGTAGAGTGATTTGAGAGGAAGGTTTAAGGGCGGAAGCCCGTGCAGGTCTACTTATCTTTAGCATCACTGAGCTGGACTGACTTCTACTCTCTACACCTGAGTCCGGTGCAGGGAGTGGCGAATGGTCTCAGGGGTAGCGCAGGTCGTGAAGATCCCTAAGGCAAGCCTGGTGGACTATCCTTTTCGAGGTTGCCGCCCGTTTTTGGTCCAGTTCCTTCAGAAATGGATGCAACCAAAACATCCAGCCGAAACACAATAACAGGCACTTCACACACGCACACATACACACATCTCTTCACCGCGCCCCCTCGTGGTCGGGTGGGCGCGGGCTCGTAGTAAAAAGTCACGAGTAAGAGTAGCTGACCACCTGCGCTAGGACTTGCGCAGTTGAGCACCGTACGCGGGGATGATGGAGTCCTGGGGGGTTGAGCCGAGCGGCGCTGGCGGTAATGTGACCGTGAGGCAACACGCCCTCTGTGGTCCCGATTTCACGCTAAACGGTAGCCCCCGCTGTGAGCCTCAACAGGGGAAATGGCCATCGTGTCCTGTCAGAGGGCCACAGGCTAGGGACGTGGAGTCCGCATCAGCAGTTGAAATTTATTTCGGCTGTTGATGTGGTGGGTGAAGGCTATACTGAAGGCGCAAGCGAGGGAAGACGGATGGAGTTGGTAACTCGGCTTCGACCGTTGACCCGAGCGGGCGCCCGATGTCGTGCTGTAAACCAGCCTTGCGTTCCTATATCCCTCTAGTAATCCTAACGTCCGGTATGACGTTCCCTGTTGCGGGCTCCATGGAGGGTAGGAAGCCAGAGGGATGAAGTCTTTAAGTAAACGCATGGATACCGAAATCCCTTTTATTACCCCAACCGCGACGGGGACGGCGAAAGCTGTTCCTGCCGCCACAACCAAAACTATACAGATGGTCGATGCCGTGGCCCCGGCTGCAGGTGTCAAACCATCCCCCAAGGACGTGACTTCAGCGCTGGCTAACGCTAGTACTGGTCCCGTCCTTACAATTGTAGTAAAACTCCAGTTGTATTCCAATACAATTTATATTTCGGACACACCTTTACACTGTACAGATATTATAATATTTCCTAAGAGCCACCGTCCGTTCAGTACCGTCGCCCGGAATAGAATGCCCGCTCTCGCCAACCGCTATTTTGAATTATTTCGATAGTGATGTGACTCGGACGAGTCAATCGACTACGAATTATTAAATTCCAATCGATATTAATTTTAATAAAAATGGGGACCTTACACTCGTCCATCCTGACCTCGTGTATATCCCCATACACGCAATCAAGCAAACTTAACATAAACCTTACACTCGGCGAGAGGGGGCACTTACAATCACATTAAAGAATCCTGTAAACCCATCCAATTCTCACCAATACATTTTATAAACCGCTTATAAAAGCTTACAATCCTGGTCAACCCATCCAATTCTGACCAATACATTTTATAAATCGCTTATAAAAGCTTACAATCCTGATCAACCCATCAATTCTGACCAATACATTTTATAAATCGCTTATAAAAGCTTACAATCCTGGTCAACCCATCAATTCTGACCAATACATTTTATAAATCGCTTATAAAAGCTTACAATCCTGGTCAACCCATTAATTCTGACCAATACATTTTATAAATCGCTTATAAAAGCTTACAATCCTGGTCAACCCATCCAATTCTGACCAATACATTTTATAAATCGCTTGTAAAAGCTTACAATCCTGGTCAACCCATCCAATTCTGACCAACACATTTTATAAATCGCTTATAAAAGCTTAGACATGTTATAAATGCAATGCTTGCTAACCCATCCAATTCTAGCAAGATTGACATTTACCAACAATACCTACGTGTTATAAATGCAATGCTTGCGAACCCATCCAATTCTAGCAAGATTGACATTTACCAACAATACCTACGTGTTATAAATGCAATGCTTGCTAACCCATCCAATTCTAGCAAGATTGACATTTACCAACAATACCTACGTGTTATAAATGCCATTTACCAACAATACCATGTTATAAATGACATCTACCAACAATACCTACGTGTTATAAATGCAATGCTTGCTAACCCATCCAATTCTAGCAAGATTGACATTTACCAACAATACCTACGTGTTATAAATGCCATCTACCAACAATACCATGTTATAAATGACATCTCTCAACAATACCTACGTGTTATAAATGCAATGCTTGCTAACCCATCCAATTCTAGCAAGATTGACATTTACCAACAATACCTACGTGTTATAAATGCCATCTACCAACAATACCATGTTATAAATGACATTTACTAACAATACCTACGTGTTATAAATGCAATGCTTGCTAACCCATCCAATTCTAGCAAGATTGACATTTACCAACAATACCTACGTGTTATAAATGCCATCTACCAACAATACCATGTTATAAATGACATTTACCAACAATGCCTACGTGTTATAAATGCAATGCTTGCTAACCCATCCAATTCTAGCAAGATTGACATTTACCAACTGTAAGGCGGGTTGCTAGGAGAGATGATTAAAACAACGAGTATGAGATGATACTGCTCGTTTATTGTAATAATTATATCTTAAATACTATTGAATACAAGAATTAGGGTGCATACACACTACACCTCCCTTCCTAAAAGAAAAAAATAGACAAGGTACATATATTTTTTTATACATTTTAAAAATATAATAATTTTTATTAAACATTGATTACACATTTGTGGTTATACAATTCCTTAAAAATCTACTTAAGGATACACAATACACATGTTCATAAAATAATAGTGAGTAAGTACCTATATAAATACAAGTGAGGTTGTTGTGACAAAGTTACATATTTGGCGTAAACAATTTCGTACGATTTTTATGAATTATATCTAATTTAAAAATTTTATTTATTTGTACATTTGGTGACATGTCTTTAACCACTTTATAAGGGCCTAAATATACACTGGCAATTTTATTACAATTTTCATTCTTTATTAAAATTAAGTCTTCAGGTTTGTACACTATAGGATTGATATATTTATCATAATTACATTTTCTTACATTTTTACTTATGATTAGATTATCCCTTGCTTCTTTTTGAGATAGTTGTAATCTGTATTTTAATTCAGATGGGTAATCTTCATGATTATACAGTGGTTCTACTATATTATTATTTAAATTACTAGGAAGCGAACAGATTTTTCCAAAGACTAATTCGAATGGCGTAAATTGTGTTTCGGTATGAACGGAAGTATTATAAGAGAAGCACCAATATGGCAGCCATTGACTCCATGCTTCTGGATGATTGTCTGTTTGTATACGTAAGAATGAGGTTAGATGTTTGTGGGAATTCTCTAACGCTCCAATGCTTTGATGGTGGTAAGCAGTTGAGCTTAAATGATTAATTTTTAAAAGTTTACAAACCTGTTGAAATACTGAAGACATGAACTCAGAGCCTCTGTCTGTAGCGATTTCTCGTGGTAACCCGTAGCGAAGAATAAAACTATTAACTAAGGCTTGAGCTACCTCTTCTGCTTTTTTAGAAATTAAAGGGTGTGCCACAACATATTTAGTCAGCTCACATTGTAATGTAAAAATATACGAGTAATTATAACAATCCCTATCTAATGGACCTACCAAGTCCAAATAAATTTTCTCAAATGCACTTGTAGCCGTGGAAGTGATAACCATCGGTTCCTTAACACGTATAGCGTGTTTTCCTTTTGGCATTTTTCACACTTTCTAATGAATGCTCGAATATCTTTCTCTAATCCTGGCCAGTAAAAATACTTTTTAATATTATTGAACATCCTTCTCATGCCCGCGTGGCCACTTGTGGGCAAGAGATGGAAGTCATTCAGGATAACCTTTCTATCATCTTTATCATCGATTCGTCGTATATCGTTTAATATATAGAATCGTGGTGCGTACCTATTTCCTAACGATTTAACTTCATTTAACAATTTCTTAACAAACTCATTATTGTTTTTATTTCTTATAATATATATGCCGTCGACGTTTATCTGTTTACAGAAATTATCCAATTCCCTCACAAATGCGGCTCGCGTCAATTGTGATCGGAAATCGGGATTAATAAAAATAGTCAACTTGCTTTCTACATAACAAAACGCGTTTCTTTCAGCAGTAATTTTATTTTGTATTCTAAGACTATCTAATTCCTTTTTCTCTATAAATCTAAGTTCTACAGCCTCACTTGGTTTCATATGACTTCCAATCACATTTGGGTGATCAGTCCAACTGTGATTAGAACCCATATCGCACGGAGACGCCTGATTTTTCCTCGCCTGCGCTCTAGTGGTAACATTTATATGATATTCACTCATACTTTTCAACTGTTCTGTAGTAAAAGAAATTCGAGACAATGCATCTGCAGCTGCGTTGTCCGAACCCTTTACGTATTCTACAACAAAATCTTATTCTTCTAGTATTAATCTGAATTTGATTAGTCTGCTTGAGGGATCTTTCATATTGAACAAGTAAATTAATGGGCGATGGTCTGTAATAATTTTGAATTTACGTCCATAAAGGTAAGGGTGAAAGTACTTTACAGCCCAAACTATTGCCAGTAACTCTTTCTCGATAGTCGGATACCGCTGTTCCGCGCTATTGAGGGTCCTACTAGCGTATGCGATTGGTTTATTATTGTTGTTACTTAAGATTGCACCTATTGCGTAACCCGAAGCGTCTGTTTGTACGATAAACTCGTTTGTTTCCGAAAAGTCCGGATATTGCAATATGGGAGGAGAAGTGATACAATGTTTCAAGGTTTCAAAGGATTTTTGGCACGCATAATCCCAGATAAAAGGTACATTTTTCCTACATAATTTGTTTAGAGGGTAAGCTATTTTCGCAAAATTGGGGATAAATTTTCTATAATAATTTACGAAAGCTGTAAATCGCTTAACCTCGTCGATTGACTTTGGACAAGGATAGTTTTTGACAACCTCGATCTTCGCAGGATCGGGCAGGACACCGTCTTTCGAAACTACGTGTCCTAAATATAGCATTTCCTTTTTGAAAAAATCGCATTTCGCGGGGTTAAGTTTTAAATTGACTTTCCGTAATTTCTCAAATACATCCTGTAAATTCCTTAATTTTTCTGACAAATTTCGCCCATATACGATTAAATCATCCTGATATACTAAACATTTTTCATATGTAAGGCCTGCCATAGCCATTGTCATCATGCGGGAAAATGATGAAGGACTAGTTTTCAATCCCATAGGCATTCTGGTTAATTGATAGCGACCTGAACAAAATCCTGTACATTTTCGACTATTTTTATCGAGCTCTACATTATGAAAACCCTGATATAAATCTAGATGACTGAAGTAAATACATCCCGATAAAGAATCTAGTATTTCCGATATGTTTGGGAGAGAAAACTTGTCGTCTTCGATACAGTTATTTAATTTTCTATAGTCTATTACTAATCTCCATTTTTTCTCACCACTGGAATCAAGCTTTTTGGGAACTAATATCACGGGACTACTCCATTCACTTGTACATTCTTCTATAATTCCTTCTTGCAACATCTTACCTATCTGCCTGTCAATTTCGGTTTTTTGTGCATGGGGTAATCGATAAGGTTTAGAAAATATAGGCGTTACATTTGGCTTTAAAGTTATCGAGTGTTTATAAATATTTGTTGTAGTTAAGTGATCTCCGGGTAGATAAAATATGTCATTATACTTTGCACATAAATTCTCTACAGAACTCCTTTCCTCCTTATTTAAATGTCCTAAATGCAACGTTGAAAACAATTTCTTAACGCGATTTGCATTCGCCTCGCTCTTCGAGAAAGTACATATATCATAATCGGTAGCATTATGTATAATCGGTTGTAATTCATTAAGTGTAAAATTGATCTCCGTAGTGTTTAATATTCTAATAGGTATTCGACCGCATATCGGTTTAACTAATGAACTAGCTAAGTATATTCCATCGCTGATATCTGACGCGCAAACTAAACATTCATCCGATATGTCCGTTGGTATGTAGTGAATTGATTCGCATCTCGCGGGTATCTCTATTCGATTCGGGCTGAATGTATAAATTGGCAATTCTATTTTAGTATTAAAACTGTACAAACTGACTACATTATGATTGAAATTCAATAGCGCTTTGTACTTAGTCAGAAAGTCTTGACCGATGATGCCATTCGCTCTAATTGGCAAGAAGTCAAATATATAAAATTTGTGTCTCAGTTGATGACCATTTGTGTCTAAGTTTAAATAACAATAACCTACTGTTGTAATCTTGCCTCCTATACCTGTTATAGATATGTTTTCTTTGTAATATGAAATATGATGTTCGAGAATATGTTTATACTTTATGGCTGAGATTGAAGCTCCTGTATCAAGTAACCAATTATATGACTGATTATTTACAGATAAATTAATTGAACAATTACTATTACATGATAAAATTTTAGTCTCGAAAAAAAGTACTAGGTTCCGTATCAGTCAGCTCGTTGGTAGATGCCGATGCTACTACCGGTTCTGATATAACGTTAACATTGTTGTGGCTCATCCATGAATTCCGATTATTATTATAATAATAAGACCTACCTCTGTGTGGCCTGCCACGGGAATGAACTGACTGCTGCTGTTGACCGCGATGAGCGTTCCATCCACCACGCTACCCATTGTAGTTGTAACCTCGCCCGCGCTGCGGCCTGCGGTGCGAAAATGTGTGATTTCCGTATCCCCGATGTTCTCTCACAAAATTCTGCCTATAACCTTTAAAACCTCTATTATAGCTATACATACCGAAAAGCTCGCTGGAAGACGAAGACGATGTAACCTTTTTATCTTGCGCCGCCTGGATCGCGTCCTTGAGAGAACTAAAATTTCGAGAAGCGATTATTGTACTTAATCTGCGATTCCGCAAGCCATCGGCAAATCTCTTAATCGCTTGCTGCTCATTTATAGGTTTTATAAAATTGTAACATTGAGTATTGCCCTTGGCCTGCGAAACCGTAAGATTAACGAATAATTCAGTTATTTGTTTGCCATAGTCTTGGATAGACAAATCGTTCTGCTTTATAGACGTTAACTTGGTTTGTATTGCTGTTGTAGATTTTATAGGCAATAAAACCCTTTTCATATCGCTAAGTAAATCGTCTACGCTGGGATATTCAGAGGACAATTGCAATTTGGCAGCCTGGGATAATCTACTCTTCAATACAAAATTAACCAACTGCGTTCTACATTCAGGGGTCGAAATAATAGAATTATAATATTCTATTCCATCTATTAACTGTTTGGTATTGGCCTCCTCGTCTGTCATGAGTGGCAATAAATTTAACGCAACTTTAAAGTCGAACTTAGTCATTTTTACAAAATCTTGACTCTTATTCGGTTTACACAGCTCAGTTACCTCAGCGTATATGTTCTGAAACTTCTCTATATAACCATAAACTAATTCGCAATCACTACTACTTATTTTACCCTCCTTAATTTCAGTTAAAATTTGAGCCGTATCACAACTCTCATTATAGAACAACAAATTACTTCTCTAAACCTTGCAACGTGGAACATTAATGGCCTTGCACCTAACTCTCATGAACTTGAAGCATTCCTCCACTCCAACAAACTTGATGCGTGCATTATATCCAAAGCACATACAAACAATCGAATCTAAGCCGAATTTGCATCACCGGATATAGCGTGTATTTTACCTGCCACCCGAATGGCGGAGCTCATGCTGGTTCTGCGATTGTTATTAAAAATAGCATAAAACACTGCCTACCGCAGCCGTACGCGACTAATCACCTACAAGCTACCATAGTGCGCATAGAAGACGGCTATGGTCATATGAACCTCTCGGTCGGCCATATATTGCCCACCGCGACATTGCATAAAAGACGTCATGTTCACAGAATATTTCCAGTCTCTGGGGAATCGCTTCATAGCTGGTGGTGTCTGGAATGCTAAGCACACCTACTGGGGATCACGAGTAACTGTTACAAGAGGTCGAGAACTAAAAAGGAGCGTCGATTCCAATCGACTTATACTATTATCTACTGGTGAACCGACATACTGGCCCACAGACGGCAACAAGATACCAGATTTGTTGGACTTTTATATCACCAAAAATATTCAACCCCTTTACGTTCACATAGTATCAAGCCTCGACGTCTCCTCGGACCATAGTCTAGTGATGCTGATGATAAGCACAACAATCATTTACTGTGTACTCTATAATGAGAACCTGTAAAATGCAAAAACAGACTAGGGTAATTTTCGTGAATTTCTGGAATCCAATATAATTCTTAAACTTCCACTGAAAAATCCCGAAAACATTGACCACGCGTGCCCATACATCACCAACCTGATACAAGTAGCGGCTTGGAAAAATACTCCCACTCTAGAAACACCCAATCGTAGAAAACTATTTCCAGTTGACATCCGCAGCAAGATATCTGAAAAGCGCAGACTTCGCAGAGTGTAGAATGGCAACATTCACGCAATAGAGAAGAAAAAACACGACTCAACCGGGTGATCACTGAACTAAGGACTACTCTCGCACAGGTTGCAAATGCATAGAGTCTACCAAAAGATAAGACAGTCTCGAAAATAAGGAGTACTGCTCAGCAGCATTTCTCGATGTCCAACATGCTTTCGATCGGGTTTGGAACAAAAGCCTATTGTGCAAAATAAAGAGGACCCTGCCCCACACGTTTTACCTTCTTTTGGCATCATATTTAAAGGATAGAACCCTCCAAGTCAAGCAACTCGGCTCCAGATCCCCTCCGCACACTTGCGATTCAGGAGCGCCTCAAGGCTCGGTCCTTGGCCCAGATATGTATAACATATTTACTCACGACCTACCGCAAGCCCCCAAACGTAATTATTGCGACGCCTGCGGATGACGCTGCATTTCTGACATCTAGTAGTGACCCAGATGAAGCCAGGGGGCCCTTACAAATCCAACCAGACCAAACCTATAGCTGGTTGCAAAAATGGCGAATTAGAGCGAGTGCCTCCAAATCGCACCACATCACTTTCATGCCGCTAAAGAAACTATGCCCAACAGCAAATCCCGGTCAAGTACCGCTACCTCAATCTACATGTGTGAAGCCCCTGGGCCTCCACTTGGATCAACGTATGACCTGGAAGGAGCATGTAAAACGTAAACGGAACGAAGTCAACTTTCGTTTTAAAAAAACCTATTGTAGTTGTCTAGAATTACCGTAGCCAGGCAGGAAGGTGTATCAGAAGTGCGCAGTGGAAGGTGTAATACATCTACCTGACCACGATAGACAATATATCCAGACACAATGCACTGCGTTGCACAGTGAGTAAAGTATTGAGTAGGTACATGAAAATTTTACCTTATATATCTTGGTGATGTTCTTGAAGTGGACCTATAGGATTAACTCATAACTTTGGCCAAAATAACAAGAGAATCAATAGATACCAGTGTACAATTCGGCGAAGTCCTTCTCCAGACAACGATGCACGTTTGCGGTGCACAAAACTTTTCACAAATGTTCAATATGTCATCAATTTACAACAAACTTTGCCGGAAGTCAAAAGCGGCAATTACGTATTTGCAAGTTTATTCAATTCGCGTTAATTCAAAGGGCGATCAATTTATTTGCTAGGTACAAGGCACGCGAGAGTCCAAACGGCGTGTTAATTTTTTCAAGGCGCCAACGGAAGTGACAGTTCAGTGTGACCATTGTCAGAAATTTTCAATAGACTAAACAAAATGTTACTCAATCGATCTAATCGATTTGACTTATAATAAAAACTAATTCTATTTCAAACATCCACCCGCCCCGGACCGGCCTACCGGTCCGCTAATCGGTTGGTAGACGTGACAATGTTGCAACCGCTCTCCTCAGAATCGAACCGTCCACCAAGACCTCAGCAAATCGGGGAACTCCATCAGCCCCAGTTACCAAACGAAGGATGCGCCCCCTGCGCCATCTGAGTGGCGGAAGGTTAGCCTCCTTTATCAAAACGAGGTCACCAATCTTGGGTGGATCGGTCTTGTCGGTCCACTTAACGCGTTGCTGGAGTATGTGCAAATATTCCAAGTTCCAGCGTTTCCAAAAGCTCTGAGTAATCTGGCGTACCAATTCCAGCCCTCTGCGGGATACAAATCTGTCAAATGTGGCTACAAACGCCTCGGTCGTAAGCGAGGAGATCAGTTCCAAATGAACGGCTTTTGTGGAGAGGCAAACAAAAACCCACAAGTAGGCCTTAACAGTCTTGCTGTTTCGAAGTGTCGACGTTTTCACCAAAAAGGGACCAGCGAAGTCCGTGCCAACACCGTCAAACGTCCTGCTTTCAGTTACGCGATCTGCCGGTAAGTCCCCCATCAAGGGCTGCATGGTAGAAGCCTTGAGCTTATAGCAAGGGATGCAGCGAAAGACTACACTCCGAATAATTCTTCGGGCAGACAAAATCCAAAACTCGCGTTGCAAAATGGCCAACAAAGCATTACAACCAGCATGTGAATTTTTAAGGTGACGGTCAGTTACCAACAAGCGTACCAAATGACCGTCCTTAGGTAACAAAAGGGGGTGACGTGCTCCGTAAGGGAGGTTGGCGTTCTTGAGACGCCCTCCAACGCGCAAGAGACCCGTATCGTCCAAAAAGGGGTTCAATTTAGATACAGCGCCCGATAATTTCAATTTCCCCGACTTGAGGATAGCAATCTCCTTCTCAAAGTGCGCCAATTGCACAGAACGAACCCAAAAGGTGAGGGACTCCTGTCGTTCCTGTGGTGATAGAAACGGTGTCAGACGTTTCTGTTGTGAGCCTAAAATTAAAAACAAAACGCTTTATCCAAGCAGTAACACCTAACAACTTGTCAAGGGAGCTGTAACGATTCAACAAAAAATCGGGGTCGAAGGCGCATTCTACCTTCTCAAGAGCGAGTGTTCGTAGACCCGGCAAATCAGAAGTATTCAAAACTGGCGTTCGAGGCCAATCAATTTCTGGTCGACTCAACCATTCCGGACCCCACCACAGCGAATGAACTATGAAACTAGGCGTCAAGCATCCGCGCGAGGCACAATCAGCGGGGTTGAGCTCACCTGGCACGTGTCTCCAAACCAGCTTGACTTCGGATTTCTGGATTTGGGAAACGCGATTAGCAACAAATACCTCCAAAGTGTGGACAGACGCCTTCAACCAACAAAGTACAATTTGGCTGTCTGTCCAGGCGTAGGTCCCATCAATACAAATGCTTTTAAGTACTGGACACGTGGTTCAATAAGCGCACAAGTAGGGCTGCTCCCGAGAGTTCCAATTTTGGGATGGTCAGAGATGTCCGAAGGGGTGCAACCTTGCTCTTCGCCATGATCAGGGAAACTCTCACCTGACCTGAGGCACTGACTGTGCGCAAGTACACCACGGCCGCGTGACCACGTTCCGAGGCATCACAAAACCCGTGAAGGGTTGCCTTGTACTTCCCGGGAGGAAGGATGGGACGAGGCAAGGAGATCTCGTTGACGGCAGGAAGTGAAGATACAAAAGAGGTCCATTCCTCAACAAGAGTGCCGTGCAGAGGTTCGTCCCAGGTCAATCCTGCTGTCCAAAGCTTCTGCAAGAAGCATTTTGCCCAAAATATAATTGGACAGATCCAACCGTTCGGATCAAAGGTTCTGGCGACAGTAGACAATACGAGACGTTTAGTCCAAGAACAAGGCAATTTCAAGTCTACGTTATATGTAAAGATGTCTTGGACTGGTCTGTACTGAACGCCGAGAACAGCCATCATGGCGGGGTTGTCAACAATCTCAAACAAATGTGGATCTTGCTGATGATCCTCTGGCAAGCCTTCCAAAAGCGCTGGTGAGTTGGAAATCCATTTGCGCAACTCATAACCAGCGGAGGCCAAAATACCTATCAATTCGTCCCGCAGGAGGATCGCCTCGTCCGCTGTGGAGGCGCCCGAGCAAATGTCATCGACGTAAATATCGTCCTTCAAGATGGCGGAGGCTCGTGGGAAACGTAAGCCTTCGCGGTCTGCGAGCTCCCAAAGAGAACGTATTGCCAAGTAGGGGCTTGACCTTAACCCGTACGTATTAGTATTGAGCTCGTAGACGACCATGGGGTACCGAGGAGACTCTCTCCAAAGGATCAGCTGGAAGCGACGGTCATCAGGGTGCATAATCGTCTGCCTGAACATCATTTTTATATCGGCCACAAAGACAACCTGATGTCGCCGGAAGCTGGTGATGACGTCACAAAGGTCCTTGACCAACTTGGGACCAGAATGCAAGCACTGGTTCAAGAATACGCCCGTTGAAGTCTGCGCAGAACCATCAAACACTGTGCGCAGCTTGCCAGTCGATGGCTTCAATACCGCATGATGCGGGAGAAAGTAATGCTCAACCGAACGCCAATCCAAATTTGACACGGACATGTGTCCCAATTGTTCATATTCCCTCATGAACTCAATGCACTTCTGTCTGAGCTCCGGATCACGACCCATGTGGCGCTCCATAGCCAACAATGTCTTTTCGGCTGAAGGTCGTGACTCACCAAGCGGAGGCCGAACAGACAGAAACGGTAGCCTCGTAATGATCCGACCAGAACGGAGTCGACCAGTGTTGTTCTGGAAGAACAGCTCGCACTCCTCATGTTCTGGATTCAAACGGGCAGCTTGAGGGGGCTCCTCTACTTCCCAAAACCTCTGAACCGCATCAGAGAGAGCAGAGCCTACAGCCAACAAATTATCAAGTTCGGGTGGAGGGGGGTCCCTAGGTACACGGCCCATCAAAGCAAATCCAAATATGGTCGGGATGGCAGTCTAACCATTTGGCACCAAGACCCGTTTCCCACCAATCAAAATTCCACCGAGGACATCAGAGCCAATCAACAAGTCGATTTGTCCCGGTGTGTCAAATTTGGGGTCTGCCAGTTCCAATCCCGATGTCGAATTCACCACAGCAGCAGGTAGCTGTTTCTGTGAATGCATGCCCAAAATATTCTTCAACACAATAGCCGAGGTTTTAATCCTCGGGTGTGAAGATTCAACAGGGCCAAACAAAACCTAAACTTGCCCTTCAACATTAGAGGCTACGTCACCTATGCCCCGTATACAATTTGGAAATAAACCCATATTTAATTTAACCTGCCCTACCAAATAAGTGGAAACAATGCAACCTTGTGAACCTGTGTCCAATATAGCACGGACAACAACAGAGGTCCCCGTGGGTCCCCAGACCCTAACAGCAACCGTTGGTAGGATAACGGTCTCAATGGGGGAGGTTGGCGTTATAGGGCAGGGGTCAATGACCTATTGTTGCCTGGGCGGCGACCGTTGGCCAGGACCAGGCAAGTCAAAACGAGGGTGCGGCTTGAAGTCCTCAAAAGCGCGATGACTCGATCCGCGCGCCATCTGTGGGGGGTCATAATGACGCACACGCCCAAAACGAGGTGGGCGCGAGTCAAGGCGGGGACGCTCCGCCAAAGGAGGGGAATACCTGGGGCAGCAGTCATGGTGCTGGTGACGCTGAACAGCACATTCAGGTGCGCGAGAGAGAGGAGGCGTGCGCACGCTACGGTTCTCCAAGCGGGGCGAGTGGCGATCAATTGAGCGAGGCGACTCTCGGCTACGCGCCGGTGAGCCTCGGCTGCCACCTTCAAAACACCCGCACGTGCGCGGCGTCGGCTGGTTGGACAAGCGGCCAACCTCTCTGGCATTCATACAGAGAATGTCCAAATGCTGTCCGCCACAGTGAGGACAGGGGCGAGAGTTTGGGCAGTCTCGCTGGTAGTGGGACCCCAAACAAGAGAAGCAAAGGCGGCGGGCATTCGCGATGCGCCTACGAGAGGCGACATGAAGATCCAAGAATGCCCTACAACTGGCCGTTCTGTGCCCCGTGACCTTGCAGTAGGAGCACTCCGCTGGGCTCTGCGTGACCGCAAAGCGAGGAGGGCGCCGGTCAACATTGGCTCGGGTGTGACCGCGAGCCTGCTCCTTGACCTTGGGCGGCTGCGAATTAGCCGGCGTGTCACCACCGGAGTTGTCCAAGACCCGGCACTCATCCTCCAGGAACTTCTCCAGGTCAGCAAAGGGGGGCAGATGGGTCGCGCTATCCCCACCAAAGCGCTGTTCAAAACGCGACCTCAAGTCGGCAGGCAGCTTTTTCAGCACAATGTGCACCAATAGATAGGACCATTGGTCTACGGGCAGGTCAAGGCACTTAAGTGCGTTGATGGCCACCAAGAGCGGATTCAACAGTTGGGTGCGCAACCCAGAGACCCGGGTGAGCGTCGGCAAGCCCAAAATCTGCTCGATGTGCGTGTCGGCGAGGCCACGCTTATTATGGTACCTACGGGTAATTAGGTCCCGAGCCGTCTGGTACGCCTCGTCAGACACGGGCAGATGCTGGATGAGGCCCTTAGCCTCCCCATCCAGAACCGACATTAGATAGGCCAACTTTTGTGCCGGCCGAAGGTCAGCCCTATCATTGACTAGGCTGTCGAACAAATTAACGAAGCCCAGGTAGCTTCCTAGGCAGCCATCAAAATGGGGGAGGTCCAAAGTAGGGAGCCTACTCACCAGCCCCGGTGCTGACCTAGGAAGCTCCTGCTTCAGGCCGGGTTGCCCTTCCCTATCGGCAACTAGTTGTCTCGCAGTATTGGAGACAGCATCATACAGGTCTAAGACCTGGGCATAGTCTTCGCTGACCTTATTTCGCTGGTCAGCGGTGAAATCATTGACAGACACTTCGAGACAGCAAGCGCTGAAAGTGCGGAATTGCTGTTCCACACTTGCCAGGCGATCATCGATCCGCTCGTACCTTTGAAGTAAGGCCTGCTGACGATCAGGCCGGTTCACTAAAGCACTGGCCGAGGCAAACCAGCGCAAATCTGATGCAATAGCACCAGCAGCCGCACGCAAGTCCTTGATAGCTGCCATAATCAAACTTCAAAAGAGCCCGGACAAGCGTTAAATAAAATTAACAATCAAAGCTTATTTTTTCTTAATTCTTTGAAACCAACAAAGTATTAGCCTGTTTACTGCAAGTGCAGGCAAGTGACAGGTATCTACTGTCCAACAAAATTAATAATTTCAATATATATTGACACAAAACAAAGTCAAAGTTATCAAAGTTGAACCTTCGAATAAGTTAATTAAAGTTATATATTCAAATAAATTAACTAATTACTTGCAACAGACAGACTGGCTGTATTATTTGAGATATACAATAGGAAGTAAGCACAGAATATGTGTTACCTAACAACATTATCTTTATATTATAACAAGGTTTAACAATGTAAGGTTCAAATTTAATATATCAATATATGCTATAAACTAAATCAATTGATACATATAACTGATATGTATCCAATCACTTATTAATAGTAACAGCAACAAATCTATGCTAGATTTTTCAACAATACAAATCAACAATTACTGATTGAGGTTATGTGACAATGTGTTTCAAATTATCTAGGTCAACTTATACAATTAAATATTATGTATTTTAGACAATAACTGACCTGACAAACACTACAATACTGTCTACAAGGTGATAAGATACAAGCTCATACCAATCTGAGTTTATACTCAGTAATGCAACAGCGGCTAAATTTCAACTACAGCTCTGCACCAAAAATATGTCTAGAATTACCGTAGCCAGGCAGGAAGGTGTATCAGAAGTGCGCAGTGGAAGGTGTAATACATCTACCTGACCACGATAGACAATATATCCAGACACAATGCACTGCGTTGCACAGTGAGTAAATCACCATCAGTAGAACCAGTATTGTATACACACAACCATTCAAGCTTTCATAATTTATCAAACCGTCAATGTAAACCTATTGAAAAAGTAAACTGTTTTAAATACTTAGGCATGAAAATAGATGAACATTTTTCATGGTCCCATCATTTAGATTACCTTTGTGACAAACAGAGTATTCATCATACAATTTAAAACAGATGTAAAACAGAGTATTACTTGGAAAATTCTATCATTTAAGCTTTAAAGTACCTAAAGGAACATTGAAATCCTTATATATGTAAGTCACTCTAGGAGTCTATTCTCGGTATGCTTTAGATTGCCATGGTCTTACATTCAAAACATATATAAATAAATTAGAATCAATCCAAACAAAGTTTCTTAAACTTCTTGTCAATAATAAAACTAGAAATCAGCATAAAAATGTCTACACAAAATTATTTAAAATTTGTAAAATACTACCAATTTCCCTAAAACATAAATACTTATTGGCTGTAAACAACCATGGCAGTCTTGGGCATAACTTGGAACCAGTTACAAATAATCATAACACCCGATCGATGGCCCCTGGCAAATATATTGTACCAAGAGTGTTTAATTATTACGGTGGTAGAACTTTAAAAACGTTTGCCATATCCGCCAAACAATGTCCCAGAGGACATAAGGAACGAAAATGATGAAACTTTATTTAAAAGGAGACTTAAGCAATATTACTTAGATAAGTGCTAGAATTTAAGAGTGAAGTTAGCTATAAGTAGTTATTGTAATTTTATCTATGTAAACGTTCTAATTTACTGTACGGAGACTGGATCCCACAGTCAAACCGATGACACGGTTTTGTGGGACACTGCACTATTTCTGCATGAACGTGTGAATGACAAATAATTAAATAAATAACAAATATGCGACGCATTACGGTCGCCGCGACGAGAGCCATGCCGTCGGGAACCCGGTCGATGACGACTCCGTTGCAAGCCGATTTCCTCTTCCAAGCGCCCGACTCCGTCTCGTTACTCTCGTTCTCTCTCCGACCCAGGATCCCCGTCCCGGACGCTCCGGCCGCAGACGCCGCGATGAGCAGGGCCACGGCTCCGATAGCGAGTGCGACCTCCACAGTCCACCTCGCTGCGCAGTCGACTCCCGCCCAGCTCCTTCGCCATCGCGTCCCGATCCACCGGGCTCCGGCGTCTCCAGGCGTCAGCTTGGTCCATTCCCGCCTCGCTCCATTTTGTTTAACACAGAGACGAAAAGTTCGGTTTGAATTTGTATTTTTAAATAGACGGTAAATTATTATTTTTTTGAAAAAAATCGTCTATCTCGAAAACGGTGCACGTTAGCGCAAAAAAAAATGAAAAATTCATACCCCTTTATAAACCCCGGAGCATATTTCTTAGAACCCTTTTCTGACCTTAACATGACCTTGACCCTGGTCCTCCGAACCACTACCAATGATACACTTTATTTAATAATTAAAATAGACGGTCTTGGAGCTTTCTCCTCAAGAACATGGTTGCACCTTAATGTGACCTTGACCATACGTTCACGGCACAAGCTAACCATAATCAAGTAGTATTCTTTTCGTAATTATCCGTTACATACATACACAGTCTCCCTTCTATATCCTCGAAGAGCTAGGCAGAGCTAGATATTGCTATACTCTCTTTTGACCAGACCAAAGAAATCCCAACAATACATTGCCCGATCCGGGCATCGAACCCGGGATATGTCCCACGAGAAAATTTATGCCGCGAGACCAACAAGACAGTAATAATCCGTTAGACAATTATTACACTATGAAGAGGGTAATTTTAAATTTGTTAGCGTTGTTACATTGTACGCTGGTAACTAGTTTTCTATTCCAATATATATCTAACAAAAGTTCAAAACTCGGACGAATACAAAATACCCCCATACGCGCACACGTAAAATCATAATTTGAACTAAAACGAATATAAATTAATGTGAGCATGTACTTACCACTTCTGATTTGTAGTAAAACTCCAGTTGTATTCCAATACAATTAATATTTCGGACACACCTTTACACTGTACAGATATTATAATATTTCCTAAGAGCCACCGTCCGTTCAGTACCGTCGCCCGGAATAGAATGCCCGCTCTCGCCAACCGCCATTTTGAATTATTTCGATAGTGATGTGACTCGGACGAGTCAATCGACTACAAATTATTAAATTCCAATCGATATTAATTTTAATAAAAATGGGGACCTTACACAATCGTCATCCCGTTTGAGATCAAGCGGGAAGACGACTCCTCCTTCACGGGCTGGCAAGTGGTGAGCCACCATAAGGGCAAGGGTAAGGGCAAGACCACCGGTCCTGTCCAACGCCCGCCCACCACACAACCGAGTGGCCCCGCTGCTACCAGTTCCACAAAGAAAAAGAGGAACAACAAAAGCAAGAGACAGCGCATGGCAATTAGGCGAAAGGTTGAACAAGCCGCTGCTGCTGCCGGTGCTGCCTCCACTAAAACAGCTGAGCAGGCTGCCGTCGCAGGTCCCAGCAATGTGACCAGTGCGCAGCCCACGCTTAGAAGTGAGGGGTGCACGAAGGCCGGAGGTAGTACAGGGAAGCCGCCTGCCGCCAAGCGGCGGGCTGGCCACCCTGGACGGCATCTAGCCCCAGCACCACCGGGAAACGCGGCAGGTAAAACTGCCGAAAACAAGGAAAGAGGTGAGGCCAAACGTGCTCTCAACGAGACCAGCTCGCCTAGAGGGGAGCACAAGAAGCCCCGCCTCGACTCCTCCGGGATACAAGGTAAGTCCTACGCACAGGCCTCCAAGGCGTCCCTGGGTGTTGCAGTAACATGCAAACGCACAGGGAACTTGCCGAAGGAGTTGGTGGACCAGGTACTCCGGGAGCTCCAAAGGAAGATCCTGAGTGATGCCTGGTCGACCAAAACCCCCAAACGCCCCGCTCCAGCGTTCACCGGTTAACCCGTGCACGCGGACGGGGTCCTCAAACTTTGGTGCGCCGACGAGGCAACGCGTACCTGGCTGACGGTGGCAGTCTCTCTCCTGGTCCCACCACCGGGCTTCGAACTGGAGGTCAGGGGCCAAGAAGAGACCCCGAAGAGAGTGCGGTGCGGCATTGTCGTACCCGACGAACAGGGGGTCTTGGACGACGTGCGTGACGTGGGTCGCGCTCTTGAGTTTCAGAACCCCTGATTGGAGGTTGACAAATGGTCGATGCTGCACTCCGAAAGGCAGTCAGGTGGGTATTTCCTGACAGTGGGCGTCCCAGAAGAACAGGTCCGATGGGCCATCGATAGCTTCCATCCCTTCAAAGCAGCCGGACTGGACGGCATCTTCCCAGGGTTATTACAATGGGAGGGTGAACCTGTCCGCAAAAGACTTCTGGCAATCATGAGGGCTAGCCTGGCCCTTAGATATGTACCGAAGAATTGGAGGGAAGTCAAACTAATTTTCATACCAAAACCAGGCAAATCAGACTACACCAATGCAAAGTCCTTCAGACCAATAAGCCTGACCTCCTTCATGCTTAAAGCCTTGGAAAGGCTATGCGAGAGGGAATTAAGAAGTGGGGCACTTAAACACCTACCCCTACATGCCAATCAAAATGCATACAGCTCAGGGAAATCGACAGAATCGGCCTTACATCAGGTCGTGAACCAGATAGAAGCTGCTATACAACAAAAAAGCATCTGTCTGGGCATCTTCATTGACATAGAAGGAGCCTTTGACAAGACAAACCTCTCCAGCATAAGCAACGCCCTAGCCAGACATGGTGTGGATCAGATGCACATAAAGTGGATCCAAAACATGCTCAGCAAAAGGGTAGTGCGCCTGCACGGCGACTCCCAGACAGCCTTGATAACTAAAGGTTGCCCGCAGGGCGGTGTTCTCTCCCCGCTATTGTGGAACTTAGACATCAATGAACTCATAGACAAACTCAACGACAAAAAATATCTCGTATTTTTACACAATAGGATATGCAGATGATCTGACCATTCTCACCTCAGGTAAGGTAACTAGTACAGTGTACGACCTTACTCAACAGGCTCTACGCATAGTGGAGTGGTGGTGTAATGAGTACGAATTATCAGTAAACCCGACCAAGACCGAACTAGTTATGTTCACACACAAACGCGCGCTGGGCACTTACCGACTGCCCAGGCTATTCAACACAGAGCTCAAGCTGTCTACCGAGGTAAAGTACCTGGGCGTCACTCTTGACAGCAAATTGACATGGAACAGCCACATGGAAAACAAGCTCAATAAAGCCAGCATCGTCTTCTGGCAGTGCAAGAAGATGATAGGTAAACGATGGGGCCTATCCCCCAAAATTGTCTTATGGCTCTATAAGATAATAATACGTCCTGTCCGTAATAAACCTAGATAGTAATAACCCGAGATAGTTCCTTAATAACGCTAGATCAGCATTTCACGTATTCTAGTACATTTCCATTCTATTGTTTCTACTTGGTCAGCATTTTCATTTACTTGTATGATTTATTTCATATTAAAAGTCAGTTAGATTCTGTCCGTCGCGAAAAGCGGTTCGCTCCCGGAACTCGAAAATCGGTGCCAGTAGAACTGTATCTGTAAAAGTGTTGCCTTGAGTAATAAAGTCAGTGCAGTTTAAAAATTAGTTTTTTTAAAAGACAAACAGGGACGGCCTCCTAACAATTTTGGTGTCAGAAGTGGGATCTCGTAAATGGTGTCCGTTGATACCTAGAGATCCGAATCCCAGATACCCCCAGTTTGCGTGATCGACGGTAAGACAGAACCCAAGGTTGTGCCCGCGTTACACTTCAAGGTCGACGGTAAGACTCTGTGTAGCAGACAGAGCCCGCACCATACTGGTCACCGTGAAACCAAGATTGGTCGACGGTCAGCCTCCACCGCAACGTGAGAGCCCGCACCATCCGGGTAGCAGCAGATCTAACTCACCAACATCATCATAACGAGTAGAGAACTCGCTATCTCCGAAACACTTCCACCTCGCCCAGCATCACCAGCACGTGGACGCCAGCGCCGCACTCACCTGTCGTCGAGCACGCGGTCGCCCTGCCGCGCTATCCGAGCGTGTCAGATTCCGTTCCCACGAGTGATGGTTTGTGCAGTGATCGTGTTTATGTGAGTCTTTTGAATTACTTACCATATTTTCACCGTTTCTACTATTTTTCGTCAACGTTACCATTTCCACTGTGTCTACAATTTTCGTGAACTATAACTTTCTACTACGTAACATATTTTTGTGTGTCATTACTGTATACCATATTTTTGTGTGTCTATTTTACAGCTATATTTTCTATATCTATACAATAGTCCAATGTCACTTACAACAGAATCTAAGGCATAACCTGAAATGGCTGAAAAAATTACACTTTCAGTAGGGGAAGTCAGCTCAAAGCGGTCACAGGAGGCAAAGCGGCCACGCTTTATTTTTCACTTATTTGTAATAATAGCGTGGCGTTGTCATTTTGTCCGCATTACCAATCTCCAGCCCTACACCGATCAGCCATTCGGTAGCGTAAGGACCGAGCGCGTGGTTGCAATGACGGAATATACTATTTTGGGTGTTTTGTTAAAAAAATACAAGGTAAGTTCTACCTGCTTTGGTCAAAGTTCGTTATATTTAAATGTGTTTATTACATGTTTAGTGTTGCTTATCTATTTGGCTATGTATGTGTTCTGTTCTCTTTGAAGGATAATAAATAATGTGATAATAGTTAGTTATTGAAACAAAATGGCCGAAAAAGGCAAAGCGGCTCAGACAAAGCGGCCAACTGACCGCTTTGCCCTAAGATAAATCGTTCTATTTGATAGATAATGCTTAATTACTTTGTTTAGGTGGTTAACAACTAAAAAAACTACCCCGGCGTCATGGGAGGAAAATGTGAGGGCTCGGGCAATTAAAGAGGTAAATGAAAGACGCGGCTCGATTAAATGTATCGCAATCAAATAGGTACGGTATCCCTCGCACAAATCTCTCTCTACAACAATATTTACTTTACACCAGGAAGAAGAGCTCTTACAGTACTTGTTTCATATGGACAACCTCAATTTTGGCCTCACGAAGGAAAATTTCCTGCAGCTCGTGTTTCAATATGCCGAAGCAAATAACTTTCCATTCTCAAAACTGATAGTGATTGAAATATTTTATAAGAAAGCACAAAAATATAATTATTTTGTAAAAAATATAATTATATTTTTGGTGGTATTTTTATTTCGTCAGGTACGATACTTTTCCAATACTTTCATGTATACTTTGGGGTGGCCACATTGCCCTTACCCCCATGGCCGCTTTGGGCGACCACTCGGGCAAAGCGGTTTTTGGACAAGTTTTCGTAATTCACATATGACATAGTCATTTTTAAATTTCCACGAATTTGAGTTTCGCATAAAAAAACTTTAATAAATTTTCTGACTTTTAGTATTAAATTCTCTTCAAAAGTCTATCGTTTGATAGATTTTTTTTAAACTTAAAGTTAAGGTAGCCGCTTTGAGCTGACCTCCCCTACTTACCAAATTCATTAAACCTTATAATGGGGACCGGGACTCCCTCCCCGCGTTTCTCACAAACTGTGATAACGCGATGTCGTTATCTACAGCAGATCAACAAAATGTGCTCTGCAAATATATAGTTTCGCAACTTGAAGGAAAAGCCCAAGTGGATTGTAGTTTAAAATCGTTTTTCACATGGGACGAGATAAAAGTATTTTTAAGATCTACATTCGGCGAGAAAAAGCACGTGCAAAATTGTAAGCAAATTAGTAGCGAAGATGTCACAAAGTACTCTTTGCGGATCGAGCAAATATTAACACGAATATTATAAGATATTCACTATAGTTGTAAAGATGAAAAGGAACTACCAGGCAGAATAGCTGCTATGAAAGATTTAGCCTTAAATACATTTATGTTAGGGTTAAATAACTCAATAAGTAATGTTCTTAGCTGTAGGAATCCCTTGACATTGAACACCGCCTTGTTCCAGCACGCAATCGAAGAGGAAAAATTATTTATTTTATCTAATTCTAAATCTAATCCTAAATTTCAGCGTATTTGCAGCACGTGCAATAAACCTGGGCATAATGCTTCAGAGTGCTATAGGAATAAAAAACCTTCAAGTTTAAATCGTAATAACTATCAAAAATCTTTCCATATGTTCCTTCAAATAACTCTCCTAATAATAACTATCCTAATAATAACTATCCTAATACTAACTATCCTAATAATATACGGTGTAGTTACTGTAAAAATATAGGTCACACGATAGACCAATGTCGCAAACGCCAGTACAATATGCAACGCCGTGAGAACGCGAACCAAGCGCAAAATGATCAACCGCCGCGCGATAACAACGGTCGCGCAGTTAAATTCTGCGAAACCGACGAGTCCGGGTTCGATTCCCGCGACGAAAATTTAAACTAAATAAGATTTCGGTGTCGTGTCTCCCGAAATCGACTAGCGTAAAGGACACGAAACCCTTTTATCCTAAATCTATTACTACATCTACATCTCAGTTAAATCAACTGACTCATACTAAATCTATTACTAAATCTACATCTCAGTCAAATCAACTGAGTCATACTAAATCTTTTACCAAATCTACACCTCAGTCGAATCAACTGAGTTTTACTAAGCCTACATCTCAGGTAAACTGAGTCATTCTAAATCTTATAACTATACTAACTCTAAGATTACATCTGGAGACGACATCTCGAGTCATCAAAATACAACATTTTATTCTAATTCAATAATGCTAAATCCTACTTATACTTACCAAAATAATACTTACCAAAATGATACTAACCTGAAAAATAAATTAGGCATCCCAATCTCTTACTCTAATTCTATACCTACTAAATCTTGTAATGTTATTCTAATTCAATAATGCTAAGTCCTACTAATACTTACCAAAGTAATACTTACCAAAGTAATACTTACCAAAATAATACTTACCAAAATAATACTTACCAAAATGATGCTAACCTGAAAAATAAATTAGGCATCCCAATCTCTTACTCTAATTCTATACCTACTAAATCTTGTAATGTTATTAAATCTACTCCAATTTATGAAACTAGTATAAAAATGAAGAAAATATCCTTGCCATAATATGTTTATTTAGTTTCTAGTTATTCTAAAGAGCCTTTAAAGATGCTTATCGACACCGGTGCCGCTATTAGCCTCATGAAACAGTCAGTACTATGCAAATTACCCGAATTGTCTCGCGAAGTCGTGAAATTAAAAGGCATTAATAGTGTAGAAAGTTGTTCTCAAACATTGGGCACATTTCAAATGGATTTTTCTATATCTAATGACCAATTCAGTTATAAATTTCATATGATCAATGAGCAAGTCAGTCTCTAGTATGACGGCTTACTCGGCAGCAATTTTCTTGGTTATTTTAAAACTAACATTAACTACGACTCTAAATCATTAAATATTTGTGGTCATATCTTACCTATAAAATACATTCAACCAACTTACATTATTCCCGCGCGATCCGAAGCAGTAATTGAATGCGCGATATCTAATTACATACTTGAATTTTATTCTAATAATGAAGCTCTTGTTCTAGATCATACCGTATGTAGTGGTGTTTATGTCGCAAATTGCATTGTCTCAATCAAGTCGAATAAAAGAATTAATATTACAGTTTTAAACACGACCGACTCTAACGTCGAAATCAAAGATTATTACGCAGAGTTGACACCTCTCGAACAAAACGATCTGAACTCTGAATCATGCCTAAATACTTATTCTATTTCTATTTCCAAATCTGATCGTGTTCAAAAGGTTTTAGACCTTATTCGTTGCTCTCATGTAAATTCGGAGGAGCAAAAAGCTTTATTGGAATGTTGTTCTGAATACACTGATATTTTCCACATGGAAGGCGAGCCTTTATCTTTTACTAATGCCGTTGAGCATTCAATTAATTCTGGTGATACCCCGCCTATCCACGTTAAATCATATCGCTTCCCCGAATGCCATAAGGAGGAAGTTGATTCCCAAATTATAAAAATGTTAGATCAAAACATTATTCGCCCTTCTATTTCACCATGGAGTGCCCCTGTATGGGTGGTTCCCAAAAAATGGACACGTCTGGCAAAAAGAAATGGAGAATCGTAATCGATTACCGCCGTCTTAACGATGCGACGGTCTCCGAAAGTTATCCACTGCCTCTAATCACTGCCATCTTAGACCAATTGGGTCATTCCAAATATTTCAGTACTTTAGACCTATCTAGCGGTTTTCATCAAATTAAAATGAGTTCCAAGGACGCGCCAAAAACAGGATTCACCGTTAACACCAATTCTAGCACCTCCAGGCATTATGAATTTACTAGGATGCCATTTGGCTTGAAAAATGCTCCCACGACATTCCAAAGGCTTATGAATGCGGCTCTTTCTGGACTTCAAGGTCTCCATGCCTAAGTTTACTTGGATGATTGTATTATTTACTCGCAAAACTTGCTTGACCATATTAAAAAGCTTAAATTAGTTTTTGACAGAATGGGAAAATTTAATCTTAAATTACAGCCAGATAAGTGCGAGTTTTTACGTCGCGAGTTGCTTATCTTGGCAACATTATTACCGACAAAGGAGTATCGCCTAAACCTGATAAGGTCAAGGCCGTCACCAAATTCCCAACCCCTACTAACGCCAAACAAATCAAATCTTTTCTAGGCCTTGTTGGCTATTATAGGCGATTTATTGAAAACTTTTCGAAGCTAACTAAGCCTCTTACATCCTTATTGAAAAAAGACGTCACTTTCAATTGGACTGTTGAACAGGAAACAGCTTTCAATATCTTAAAAAATAAACTTACCACGGCTCCCTTTTTACAATACCCTGATTTTAGTGCTCCGTTTATAATCACAACAGATGCCTCAAACTACGCCGTAGGCGCTGTGTTGTCCCAAGGCGATATAGGCAAGGACAAACCTATAGCCTACGCCTCTAGAACGCTTAACAAAGCCGAAGGTAGTTATTCAACAACGGAGAAGGAACTCCTTGCCATTATTTTTGATGTTAAAACCTTCCGCCCTTATATCTTTGGGCGCAAATTTAAAATCGTTACAGATCACCGACCTTTAGTTTGGCTTTTTAGTAATAAATATCCAGACAGTCGACTTATCCGATGGCGCTTACAGCTTGAGGAGTACGACTACGCAATTGTATATAAGCAAGGTCGTCTTAATTCAAACGCAGATGCGTTATCTCGACATCCAGTAAATGTCATTGACTCAAATCGTCTTAATAATTCTACCTACAAAAATACTTTAAGAATCAATTTACAAATAAGTTACCTACTTCTAATACTATTATCGAAGAGTGTAGTCAGGCCCTACATTTATCTAAAATAAAATCAATCGCTTGTCCAGTCTCTTTTGACTTTGATTACTCTATGCCTCACTGCGAAGAAATACTATCACAGCTCGAGAATTCTGTTGAATTGCTTAGTACAGAACGCGAGCCGTTCACTGTCTATAAGGTTATTAATAAACACAAGACATATTATTTTCTATATTCTAAAGTACATCATTGCGAGGAGACAAAATACAAAGATATTTACAATTTATTAATTAAATTAAGAGATATACTCTTATTAGATAACATAACTGATCTTGCGATATCTGATTTTACAGATCCTTTTTCTAAAATTGTATATACTAAATTATATAACATGATATCTTACGTTTTTCATAACACAAATATTAAAGTACATATCTATAAAAATCTATTAATTTACCCAACTCCTGCTGAGGTCCCTACAATTTTGAAGGAAAATCATGACTCTACCATTGCTGGTCATCCAGGTGCGCGCCGCATGTACAATCGAATCAAGGCCGCATATTACTGGAAAGGCATGCGTGCCGATATTGAACGGTATGTCAAACAGTGTAAGTTGTGCCAAATAAATAAGCCATTAAGGCATTCAAATAAAGCTCCTATGGAGATAACTTCTACATCTACTAAACCATTTGAACGTTTAGCTCTAGACATCGTTGGTCCATTACCCGATGCTGGTTTCCAAAATTTTAAGTACATCTTAACTCTACAAGATGACTTAACTAAATTTTCAAGTGCTTATCCTATGGTTACCGCTACAAGTGAAGAGATAGCTCGAAATCTCGTACACTTTATGTCGTTGTTTGGGTTTCCTAAAACTATTTTAACCGACCTTGGTACATGCTTTACTTCAGATCTATTTAAACAACTTACCGAAATTCTTAAGATAAAATCTCTTTTTACTACTCCTTACCATCCGCAAACGAATGGTGCATTAGAAAGGTCACATGCTACTCTTAAGGAGTACTTAAAGTCCTTCGTTAATGACAGTCAAAATGATTGGCATTGTTACCTATTTACTGCTTTATTAGCCTATAATACTACACTTCACTGTACAACTGAATTTACCCCTTACGAACTTTTATATGGTTACAAACCTACTATTCCTAATTCCTTATATGATACTTCTAACAGCTCTACCTATAATTAATACATTCGCGCACTGCAATATCGAATGCGGCTTAGCCGAGAGAAATCTATACAAAATATTATAAATAGTAAAGAACGGTCAAAGCAATACTATGATTCTAAATCACGCGATGTTACTTATAAAACAGGCGATATGGTGTATCTTAAACATCATCACAGGCTAAGAAAAGCACTGTCCCCTGTTTGGAAAGGCCCCTACAAGATAATTAAAGTACATAATAAACATAACGTAACGTTACAGGTGGGCCGCAAGCATATCAAATATCATACAAATGAAATCAAACCCGCTGTATCTTGAACTATCTTATTTTCAGAGCCTTGTGCTACGGCTGCCACGCCGAATCGAAGATTACTCCGATAACTCATTGTCCCGGCATCTACTTCGAACCTGTTACTAATATTAGTTTTTATAATGACTACTGGAATGTCGTAACTCATATCGATATTATATCATTAGAACCCTATTTAACTAATATTGAATCATTATTACGTAAAACTCAAAATATTTGTAGTAAGATACAATCCCAAGATATTATGCAATGTAAGGATTATTCTAGCCCTATTAAAATACTAATTCAGTCTAACCTTCTTAAAGTACAATCGTTATCTCATTTAACTATAAATCAAACACCGACCAAGGTCAAGAGGTCCTTAGAATTCGGTGGTGAAATTTTAAAATTCTTTTCGTGTGTGCGTCGTCAGCATCTAATGTACCGAACATTAGATGCTGACGACGCACACACGGCAAAATGACTACTTTAGGCGGCCAAAAAGCCATTTATCATCGTAAAGATATATAGTCTAAATTAGCTTGTATTTTTTGAGTTAGATAGCCGTCCCATCATAAAGCACCTAAGTAGCCTTTGTTATGTTCACAACCAAAGAGTGCCAGGGTCCGGCAGGCAAGCGAAGCGATGGTACGGTTAGTTGCTTTCTATACCGTCATGTAACATCGCGCATATTTTCGTTCGTCCCGTGTTTAAATAGTGGTGGAGAATATGGAATCTACAGGTATGTGCATTTTATTAATGCATTATAATAAATGGTAATGTTATCGTAGGTATTAAAATATTATATTGCGGATTTAGACAAATTTCTTTTCAAAATTTATGTTTTCTTAGACTTACAAAAACAGTTCCGCTAGGTACCGCTTTCTGTCTTTGATATTTACATTTAATCGTTAGTTCTCCCTTACTATAGTAAATTTTAAGAACTCAAACCAACTCATTGTGACACTATCCTCTTTTATTTACAGGTAGTCGGAGTGATCCAAGTCACTCGAAATTACATGTTAAGAAAATGGATCTGATTTCAGTGGTACAAAAGCAAAACTTTTATAAATTATCATTGTCGTGGAACTTGTGAAGTGTGTGAAACGATTAACTCGTTAAATCTATCTTCCAATTCGAGCTGTTCCACTTTTTCAACAGTTTCGAAACAAACACTTTGAGTACACAATTTATTTGTAAAGCACTGTCTTTTGATTGTTTATAACCACTATTATTGTCCAATATACAACGAGTTAATCGTTACACACACTTAGACAATGATAAATTATAAAAGTTTTGCTTTTGTACCACAGAAATCAGGTCCATTTTTCTGACATGTAATTTCGAGTGACTCGGATCACTCCGACTACCTGTAAATAAAAGAGGATAGTGTCACAATGAGTTGGTTTGAGTTCTTAAAATTTACTATAGTAAGGGAGAACTAACGATTAAATGTAAATATCAAAGACAGAAATCGGTACCTAGCGGAACTGTTTTTGTAAGTCTAAGAAAACATAAATTTTAAAAAGAAATTAGTCTAAATCCGCAATATAATATTTTAATACCTACGATTACATTATCATTTATTATAATTCATTAATACAATGTATATACCTGTAGATTCCATATTCTCCACCACTGTTAATAATTAAACACGAGACGAACGAAAAATATGCGCGATGTTACTTGACGGTATAGAAAGCAACTAACCATACCATCGCTTCGCTTGCCTGCCGGACCCTGGCACTCTTTGGTTGTGACCATAACAAAGGTGACTTAGGTGCTTTATGATGGGACGGCTATCTTACTCAAAAAATACAAGCTAATTTGGACTCTATCTTTATGCTGATAAATAGCTTTTTGGCCGCCTAAAGTAGTCATTTTGCCGTGTGTGCGACGCCAGAAAATACGACGCCGCCATCGAATCTTGCCAAAAGAGTGAGTCTGAACTATATCGGCTCATGAAAGATAATATACATATTGTTAAGTCTACAATTAATACTTTTAATTCTACCATATATAAACTAAATCAAAACGAGGTTAAGTTAAACTCTCAAATAGATGTTATGAACGAAATCTTATCTCAAGTTACTAAGACAGATAACTTGTTATACAATATTTCGCGTGTAAATAGTTTATTAAATACTAGAGGACGCCAGCAGCTACGCCTGCATTTTTTTTTTATTTGCCCGTTTTGGCCGATCCCGTGGGAATTTCGGGAAACCCCTTCTTAGTGCACCCCTACGGTCCCTAAGGAACATACATGCCAAATTTAAGCTTCCTGCGCCTAATAGTTTCGGCTGTAGCGTGTCTGTCAGTCAGTCAGTAACGAAAGGATTTTATATATTAAGATAATAGAAAGCTCTTTGCTTACTACTTCTAACCTATTAGATACTACTTTAAACTCTATTTTATTTTCTAAGGTAAACGTTCTACACCCTAGTATTATAAGTCCTATTAGCCTATACGATGAACTACGCAAAAAAGTGGTCATATTAATAAGAGGCTAGATTTCCCAGTACAATTAAATATTAATAATATTCATTCTATCATAGATGTTTCGCAATTAACCTCTTATTACTATAATAATAAGATCGTTTTCGTGTTGCGAATTCCACTAATAAGTGACGACAAGTTCGTTATCTATAAGAATATACCTTTACCGACTCCCCATAACGGATCTAATATCAAAACATTCGCGCTCATTCAACCTTCCATTGCCTACACTGCTTTAAGTGACGATAGAATGCACTATACTATGTTTGATAACCTATATAAGTGTAAAGTAATTAATAAACAATTTGTTTTATGTTTTTTTGTATTAGATTAGGTTAGATTAGATTAAGCTTCAGATACAAAATTATGTTTTATTATTATGTCCCTATAAAATAACACTTTGCCCGACCCTGGAATCGAACCCGAGACCTCCCAATCCCTAAAAAATTAAGTTAATAAAATACTAAAATAAATTATAATTAATAACCAATATTCTATTTGTGAAATGCAAACAATATATTCATGTATTCTAAATCCTAATTGTGAATCTAGATTACTAACGGAAGTGACCTTGTCACTAGCCACTGAGTGTAACGCTAAATTATTATTTGTTATTATTTGGCGATATTGATATTTGGCAAAAGTTGCGAAATAATGAATGGATTTTTGTCCAATCCAATATTATTAAATTAACTATAAAATGTGATGAAGATATTGTCGATTATTCTATTGTTGGCACTGGTTCTGTAAAGTTAACCGAAAATTGTGTTGGTTACTCTAAAACTATTCAGTTAACTCCTACTTGTGTTAAATCCTTTCAAATTAAGTCACCTTTAGATATTCCTTTTGATATTACATTAGATGATTGTTGTGACAGAAGAAAAGTCAATAAAACTTTGCCATTTTTGTCTCCTATATCTTTAAGTAAAATTAATTGAGATTCGTTAAAATACGCATCTCATCAGATGGATGATTTGGAAAATGAGATCAATAATTTGTCAAACCAATCTCATTTTATTAAATACGGAACCTATTATTCCACTTTTACTTATATTTTAATTGTGTCTATATTTCTGTTTTTATTTTACAAGCTATACAATTGTTTCAAAAATCGTAATCACGGTTCCGAATGCTGTATACAAATTTTTAACCAATGTCATAATAAGAAGTCAGTTAAACATAAGTCAAAAGTTTCTAACTCCGTAGAGATGCCTGATATCTCTACGTCGTCAGAGGATGAAAAGAAATCCGTTAAATCTTTACCAGCTTTACAGCGTCATAGCTCTTATGACGCTATTCGTAAAGTTGACTTTTTCAATTCTAGTAAACGAAACTAAAACTTTTAAGTTACGTTAAACTGGCTTATATTTTACTATGCTTCATATAAGTCGTTAATATTATATAAATTTACTATGTTGTTTATCTTAAATTTAATAATAACAAGATAAAGTATCTGATAAGCTGAAATTCTCTTATATAATTTTGGGTATGAATTTAATATACTCCATATTGTACTATGTTTAATTTCTATGTTTTAAAACTATATTTGACTACAATTTTAATGTAAACCGATTTCCAAGCTTCCAATCGTTTTCCATATTTTCTATTTTCTTTAAATTCGCTTCATCTTAAAATTGATAAAGCTTCATCTTAAGGGGGGAGATGTTATAACCCGAGATAGTTCCTTAATAACGCTAGATCAGCATTTCACGTATTCTAGTACATTTCCATTCTATTGTTTCTACTTGGTTAGCATTTTCATTTACTTGTATGATTTATTTCATATTAAAAGTCAGTTAGATTCTGTCCGCGCGAAAAGCAGTTCGCTTTCGGAACTCGGAAATCGGTACCAGTAGAACTGTATCTGTAAAAGTGTTGCCTTGAGTAATAAACTCAGTGCAGTTTAAAAATTAGTTTTTTTAAAAGACAAACAGGGACGGCCTCCTAACAGTCCGATGATAAGCTACGGCGCAGTAGTGTGGTGGCCTCGGACCAACCTAACAACGGCCGCCAACAAGCTTCAAAAGCTTCAAAGACTTGCATGCCTAGCGGCCACGGGCTGCATGAAAACTACACCTACAGCGGCACTCGAAGTGTTGCTGGACTTGCCTCCATTGCACCTGTTCATACAACAGGAGGCAACGATGTCGGCGATCCGGCTAAGAGCTCTGAAGCTCTGGAAAGACACTAACACACCGCACACTAGCAACTTTAACACACTCTTTAAAGAAGTTCCTCTCACACAAGCCATTGGCGACCGAATACCGAAACAATTTGTTTTCGACAAGAAATACAAAATCCAACTGTACGAGGATCTACACGAGGGAGCGGTTGGCCACAGCGAGCTCAAGATCTTCACAGATGGGTTTAAGACGGATACAGGTACGGGTTTAGGAGTATTCTCCGAGGCCCTAAACATCAACATCGCAGCACCGCTGGGAGCCTACAACTCGGTCTACCAGGCCGAATGTTTTAGGCTCTACTATCACCTCGGCACTCACGCTTGAATGCCACCAGAAACTAACAGAGGTAGGTAAACAAATCAAATTAACACTGCAATGGATCAAGGGCCACAGTGGCTCAAGAGGGAATGACGCAGCCGACGTACTTGCCAGAAGAGGGGCCACTTTAGAGGTGGTGGGATCCGAGCCCATTACTCCCCTCCCTTCTGGTTTTTATCGCAACCTGGTACGGAATAGGACCAGGACCCAACACAACCACTCCTGGATTGGTATTGAAACATGTAGGCAGGCCAAGGAGGCTCTTCCCGCAGTAGACGGTAAGATAGCCAAACAAATCCTCCGGCTGTCCAAACAACAACTGCGGACAGTCACGGCCGCCTACACAGGACACGGATTCTTTAATAAACACCTATTTACTATAGGTATCACCGACAGCCCGCTGCGTAGGGCCTGTATGGCAGCAGACGAGGCGGCAGCCCACCTGCTCCTCGACTGCCCTGAGGTCGCACAGTTCAGACAGTAGTACCTGACGAGATACAGCACCCTGAGAGAAGCAGTGGGCCACATCAAGAGTCTGCTGGCCTTCCTCGAAGAGCTGGGGTGGCTCGAATGACGACACCATTCCCACCCGCACGCAAAATACACGCCAAGACGTGGAGTTGCAGAAACAGCCCGTGCCATCAAGTATCAAGTAAGTAAAGAGGAAGGTTTATATGTTTAATACATGCATAACATTGCACCCGTGCGAAGCTGGGACGGGTCGCTAGTAATTATACAAAAGCTTTATCTAATGTTTCTGGTATTTATAAAATGAATGGCGTGTGGGAAAATGAGACTTGTTTATCACTAATTGATGCGTATGAATCAAAGAGGGTGTTATGGGACACGTGAAGACATGACGGAGCCGAGCATATACTGAGCACTCTGAGCACAGCTTTTTTGTGTTGAGGCTCGTTCGAACAAAACTTTCACTTTGTTTCTCTAAGCACTCTCAAGCGAATTAGCGGCTCATTCGCCTGGGCATGCTCAAGTGAATACATATACTATACGACATATTATTACTAATAGAACCATTTTTTTCTTGACATGTGAGCGTTAAAATTAACGTTATCATATCAATAATGGAACACAATATGCTACATGTCTGCCATTCATCCTCACTTCATGTTCTCAAACAAGAGAAACAGAAACCATGCGATTTTATAAAAATATGAACAATATACAAATAATGGAAGTAGATGTATTTTTTTATGTCTACTCTTGCGCCAGGAATAAATCCTATGACGCGGGGGACTTTACAAACATTCAACCAACGGACACAACGACAGACTCGAAACAACGATTTATGGATCACAGAAAGATTTGTCTCGTGTGGGAGTTGAACCCACAACACTACGCAGAGTCAGGCCACCGTCACTGGCTCAAATTCGTGCGATAAATACCTACCATTTCGTGTATCCATATGGATACAAACGACAGACGGCCGGCGCACGCCCGCCAGTGCGCACGTTTCCCGCGCTTTTTTATAGAAATGCCGAAACCACGACGTTATTGTGCAGTGGATGGGTGTTAAACACACAAAACAAATGAAAACTGGTTGTTTTACATTGCCGAAGGACAAACAATGATTGATGTAGTAAGTTATGGTATAAGATTTGATATAAGTGGGTATTTATATAAAATTTCGTTTACAAATTGACACCGTTTATTTTATTTAGAGCAAAGGTAAGAAATGAAATGCTATTCGTAAATTAACAAGTTAAGGTTATTACTAGAAATAAACATAAATGTTGTTTTTATTAAGTATAATATACTTAATGTCAGATTCTTATGTAAGTACGTACTTACTGTATTGTCTGGTATTGTAGCCGATAAACGGAAATAGGCAAGAGGCCCCTACTACGTACGATTATTATACATTTTATTTCTCTTTATAACATATTGCATACTTATTGTTAATTTTATTAAATATGTTAACAATATGTATTTACTAACTGACTCGTGTATATATATATAGGTAAGTATTTAGCAAATAAAAATATGGGTATTTCGCAACATTCGTTTTATTACCAAAATCATCATAAGAACAACCCTAGCGCCTTCGTTCGATGACGCGCTTGTACGTACAGTCACACAATCTGCAACTCTTTGTATGAGTACTTAGGGTACATTTCTCTTTACTGCGAACAACGGCTATTATTATTAAGGTTTGGTAGGTGATTATAGCGTAGGTATTTTCGATTTTGTATGGGAGTGATGTATCTGTTACGAAGTAAATATTTAGTAAGCTGTGGCAGAGTCGAGCAGCGATCTACGCGCTATTGGCCCGCTGCATTGTCAGATCGTTGTAGAACTCGAACGAGTCAATCAAAGCGTCGAACGCCAATCGAATCGGCATAACATTAGTTCCTATTTCGAAAATATTTCACTGTCACTTTAAAGTTCTATTTTCAAAAATTCTTTTAACACTTTTTATAATACCTACTTACTTTAGAAAAGGTTCTGTTATTTCACTAATTTCTTGTTTTTTTCTTTTGGTTTTTCAGTCACTATCACTGTCATCGTCTGCTGTAAAGTCGTATGGCCGGAACTTTTCTCGAAAGTTCCTTACGTATTCTTCTTCTTCGTCTTAGTTGACACTGCCGCCAGTCTGCCTTGTCTTCGCAGTTCAATATAGGTGGGCTTGATAATACGTCCCTGGGAATTAAAATAAAAATGTAAAAATGGCAGGTTTATCGAGATGTTGCAATCAATATGAATAATACGAGATCCCGCGACAAATTAGTGCATTCATCGATTTTTTGCTACAAACCAAATTTTTATGCATATTTATGATTAGGAGAATACTCATTTAGTTTGCCTATTAAAATGTGGCCGCGCTGGCGGGAACCTTAAAAAGGCGTGGTACAGAAAATTTTCAATTTTAAATTTTAATTAAATACTCAGTGCTTTTTGATAATAAGTTGGTCAAAAATAATAGAGATAGGTGTGTAAACCCGTGAAAATGGTGGGAAATGAGAGGGGCGGGGATAACCTGCCCACCTCACATAAACGTCCTCGGCCTGAGGCTGGAGACGGAGGAAGTGAAAAGGACTGTGGTAATGGCGGCGGCGGTGAGCATTTTGACTATTCACCGTATCTAAAACCAGAATACAAAAGAATTTATCCTTAAAATGCCACTTGTGTGGACTTTAAAGTGTTTATAGAAGCTACCAACAGTAAGGATAGAATAGGCAATAAGAGCCCTATCTATCTGAATCATATATTTTCTAGCGAAATAAAAGGGGTGACGGCTATTCAAATAATTAACGCCAATAAAATTGCAATAATATTTAAACAGTATAATACGGCCAATAACTTTATTAATAACAGCGCTTTTCTCAACAAACATGGCTTGAAAGCATTTATTCCGGCTGCGCAAATAGAAAAAACAGGCATAATTAGATTTGTACCAGCAAACATTTCGAACAAAGAACTATACACGAAACTATCATCAATTTATGAAATAATAGCTATAAGAAGATTCACAAAGAAGGTAGGACAAGAGCGAATACCACTACAAACAGTTAGCATTACTTTTCTATCGAATATTCTTCCAGACAATGTACAATATGATTTATTTTCATACCGAGTTTTTGAATATATACCCCCATTACAGCAATTTTTCGTTGCTTTAAATTTAACCACTCCGCTAGGATATGTAATGGCAAACAAAGATGTTCCATTTGTGGAGGTGAGCATTTATATAAAGAATGTGATAGACCAACAGAGATCTGCTGTTGCAATTGCAGCGGGCCTCATCTTGCAATTTCGAGATTATGTCCAATTAAGTTAAATAAAATATAAGAAAAGAAAAATAAGATAACATATGCAAGTGCTACAATGACAAAACAACACACAAGTGATAACACTGAATTTCCACCTTTGCCACCTCCAAAAATGAAACCAATTAACACTGTAAATAAATCTGTAAATAAGTCTGTACATACATCTGTAAATAAGTCTGTAAATACATCTGTAAATAATACTGTACATAGTGTAAATAACTCTAGTGATGTCTCTCCTAAAGTAGACATCAAAGCCCAAATAATTGCCAACAAGGATGTACTTAAGGCCCTGGTACAGACGTTGGTGGAACTGGGTAATGAGGGCGATAATACGCCTACCACTGTAAATACCATTAAAGAAACACTTATTAAAAAACTCAAGTAATGGATCCAAGTCATACACTGTCTAAGCTACATATTGCTCAGTATAACATTCAAAGTGCTAAAAATAAAAAAGCCTTACTGATTCAATTAAAAATATTGACATTTGCTTACATAACGAAACATGGTTTAAAGACAATAGTTTTAGAATACCTGGATATAATATTTATAACAAAAAATCTAAAAATACTCATAATGGTGTAGCAATACTAATTAAGCCATATTTAAAGTACAAAGTTTTAAACACTAGATTTTATGAAGAAATTCAAACTGTAGCTCTGTCCTTATCTACGGTGCATGGTAGCTTGACTATTCTTTGTGTATACTGTCCTCCTTCTAGTAGACATATACGGATCAATAGACTACGTAATATTATCAATGATCTTCCAAAGCCTATATTTGTCAGTGGTGACTTTAATGCACACCACATCGCTTTTGGTTGTCTATCCACTAAGAGCAGAGGTCAGGATTTATTTAATATCATTGATGACTTGGATTTATGTATATTAAATGATGGTAGTTTTACAACTGTTAACAACCCGAGACGAAATCCGTCTGCAATTGATGTAAGCTTTATTAGTGCTAACTTCGCATCAATATGCGAGTGGTCTGAACATGATGATGCCATGGGCAGCTATCACTACCTAACAATAACGGAGATTTCACTACATATAGATAAATATTATATTAATCCTCCTGTTGATAGGTTTATATATAACAAAGCAGATTGGAAAAAGTTTAAAACTATTTCTAAAACAATATTTAATGATTTAGTTCTAAAATTATATGATCCTATGTCAACCTATAATTATTTTTGTTCTCGATTGGATAATTTAAAAGTTATGACAATTCCTAATTTTAATAAACCAAATAATTTCAAAAGTAGACCTCCAGCTCCTTGGTGGAATGACATTTGTGAAAAAAGTGTTATTGCCTCTTACAATGCATTGAAACTATATAAAAGTGATCCTACTATAGAGAACTATTTAGATTATAAAAGAAAGGATGCACTTAAAAAAAGAACCGTATCAGAACAAAAGAGAATATGTTGGAATAGCTTATGTAACACTTTTAATAGAACTACTCCTATAAGTAAGATTTGGAATCTTCTAAAAATGTTCAAAGGTATAAGAGCTGGTAATAAATCATATAAAGATGAGTTTATTTCTCAATTTCTAGATAAATTATCTGACAATAGCAGTCTAAATAATATTAATAGTTTAGGCAATATTTTCGAATTAAATAATGATAATCCAAATTCAAAATTTTTGCTAGATCCTTTTACCTGGTCTGAATTTAAAATGAGTTTGTTAACTCGGAAAGACACTACACCCGGTTTAGATGATTTCCCCTATTGTACTATTAAAAATTTAGATGAATCAGCACAAAAAATATTTCTTAATATTCTTAATCTACTTTGGCATTGTAAATGTATTCCACAATCATGTAAAACACAATGTGTCATTCCAATACTCAAACCAGATAAACCTCTAGAGCTTGCCAGCTCTTATAGACCAATATCACTGTCTTCATGTCTGGGTAAACTATTTGGAAACATGATTAAAAATTGTTTGGATTGATATATGGAATCTAACGGCATCATTCCCCATGTACAATATGGATTTCGTCGAGGGCGAAGTTGTACAGACAGCTTCACTTCCTTGATTTCATACCTGAAACATGCAAAGGACAATAAGTTACACACTGTTTGTGTATTTTAAGATGTTCAAGGTGCTTTTGACAGTCTAGTTCCGGCTTTACTTGTACAAGTTATGTCTAAGTTAGGTGTGCCTGGTCAACTATGTAAATGGATATATAATTTTTTGAATAATAGAACACTCTATGTAAGGCATAATAATACATTGCATGGTCCAAAATGTGCATCTAAGGGTACAATACAGGTTGCTACACTATCTCCTTTGTTATACAATATATATACAAGGGAAATCTGTAAATTTGTAAATAGTAATGTAGATATTTTGCAGTTTGCTAATGATATTGTTTTGTACAGTAGTAATTATAATGTAGAAATTGCAATAGACAATATTAACAGAGCCTTGTCCCAACTATTTCACTATTACAATGATGTGTTACATTTAAAAATAAATCCCTCCAAAAGCAGTGCCATGATATTTGGAAATGAGAACACAAATTCAAAAGTAATCTATAACGGAGAATTTATAAATCCAGTGAATGTGAAGAAATTTTTAGGCATAGTATTAGATAGGAAATTAACCTTTGAGGAACATATTAAAACCATATCAAAAAATGCTCTTAATGGATTAAATATAATAAAATGTGTTGCAGACGTTACATGGGGAGCTGACCCGAAAATATTGTCAACTTTGTATAAAAGTATAGTTAGAAGTCATTTTGACTATAGTTCACTAGTGTATATAAATAGTACTCATGTAAATAAACTGAATCTATTGCAGAACAAGGCTTTCAGAACAATTTCTGGTGCAATGCGCTCTACTCCCATAAGGGCCATGGAAGTGGAGACTAAAATAATGCCCCTAATTTTGAGACGCATTCTACTTGCAGAGAGATTCTGTCTTAAATTAATTGCTGCAGATAACAAGAAAATAATAAACAAAATAGTACCTTCTGTATGTAGAAATCCTGGACCTCTAACAACAGGAGAGATTCTCTTAAATGGTAAATCACCAACATTGTCCAAAATATTGCTGGAAACAGAAAACAGTTTTATTGGTATTAGAAAACAATGCCCATGGCCATGTTACTCCTTTTCTTATCAGTGTATTACACATCCCGTTAAAGAATTACAAAATTCCATCAATAACAATTTAGATATGTTACAGTTTATGGCAGATAATAAGAATTATTATGTTATTTACACTGATGGCAGTAAGGGAAGTGATTATGTGCGTGCTGCTATATATGATCCACAAGCTCAATTCTCTCAAAGCTTTGTTCTACACAATACATGCACCATATTCACTGCAGAGGCATATGCGGTTTATCAGGCATTCAAACATATTCTCGAAATTAACAATAGCAAATACTTTTTGATTGTTTCTGATTCACTGAGTTTGATTAAAGCCTTAACTAACCTTACAGTTTATTTTAAGACAAATCTAATATATAAAATTCTCGTGTCACAGTTTTCGTTGCCATACTCCTCCGAAACGGCTTGACCGATTTTGATGAAATTTTTTGTGCTTATCCGGTATCTTTGAGAATCGGCCAACATCTATTTTTCAAAAAAGAAGAAAAAAATTTTGCAAAACAACGTTTGCCGGGTCAGCTAGTTATATTCTATATTTCATCAAAGAAATAATTTATCAATATTACCTTAAGTACAAATAAATTACATTACTGTGAGTACCTTCACACCGAGGTATCTCTGGCACTGAATACATACATACACATACATATCGTCACGCCTTTTATCCCCGAAGGGGTAGGCAGAGGTGTATTTCTACACCCACTTTTCGCCAGATATATTTTAGTCCCACGTAATAAGGGGCGAGCCTATTGCCGTACCGGGCACATTTCCAGACTCCGTGCTGCTACTGAGAATTTCGTGACAGAAAAACCCAATAACACTGCCCGACCCAGGAATCGAACCCGGGACCTCTCGATCCCACGCGCACATTTATGCCGCGAGACCAACGAGGCAGTCGTATAGGGTTTGATGTCGAGTTTTCCGTCTCTACGCAAAGATGGTATTTGCATCGTGTTATCCCTTAGTCGCCTCTTACGACACCCACGGGAAGATGGGGGGTGGTGACACTTGTATTCTATGCCGTCAACCACACGGCAAATAGTTGATAAAACCGCATATGAAGATAGTAATGCTATTAATGTTAGAAAGGCAATGGACATTCCTATGACTGGCTTCCTGCAATGTATTAATGAAAATGTTTGTAACTTATGGTTAGAATTGTGGAAGAAAGACCAAGACTCTAAGGGAAAATGGTACGGACGTGTTCAGGAGGAGTTGCCTATTATAACCTGGTACAATAGATTGAAGGAAGCCAGCCGTGACTTTATCACTACGATAAATAGATTGCGCTTTGGCCATAATACTGCTCCGTCACACGTTGCTAGACTTGGCATTATTACAAGCAATATATGCCCACATTGTGAATCCCAAGAACAAGAAGGAACCGTTGATCATCTTCTCTTTGACTGTCAAAATTTCCTGCTTGACAGATTAGTGTTGGCTAGTGAACTCAGTGATGTGAACATTAAGTGCGATTCTTTCTCCCGCCCGCCGCCACTCGAAGAGTTATTGAAAGACAAAAATACTTACAAACCGATATATAAATACATTAAAAATACTGTTAAAACAATTTAAAAATTAAGTGATTGTGCAGTGTCCGTTAAAATAAAATAAGACTTGACCTAAAGGTCCAGTTACCAGGTCATAAAATTGCAAAAAAAGAAATGTGGCCGCTAATATTTTTAATAAAAATTTTCGTAATTGATTTCTGGGAAAAAATTTCGTTCATTTGCTTTTTAAACATGATTTTTCAGAATCTTATCTTATACTAATCTTATTCTAATATATAAAGCTGAAAATTTGTTTGTTTGTTTGTTTGTTTGGTTGAACGCGCTAATCTCAGGAACTACTGGTCCGATTTGAAAAATTTTTTCAGTGTTAGATAGCTCATTTATTGAAGAAAGCTATAGGCTATATAACATCACGCTATAAGCGACGGGAGCAGAGCAGTAGTCTTAAATAACGCGGGTGTAACCGCGGGCATCGTCTAGTCTATACTAATATAATAAAGCGGAAGAGTTTGTTTGTTTGTTTGTTTGTTTGTTTATTTGTTTGTTTGTTTGTTTGTTTGAACGCGCTAATCTCAGGAACTACCGGGCGGATCTGAAAAATTCTTTTTGTATACGATAGCCCAGTTATTCCGGAAGGCTATAGGCTATATAACATAACGCTTCGACCCTTTGGGGCCGGGCAAAAGGCTAAAAAGGCTAAAAGATAATGTCGGCTAATCTCAGGAACTAGCAGTCGGATTTCAAAAATTGTTATTGCCTATGATAGCCCAATTATTCCGAAAGGCTATAGGCTATATAAAATTACGCCACAACTGATAGGGGCCAGACAAAAATAATAAGATGGTCAGACGAGAAGGGGGAGGGTTGGGTCAAAGGCAAAAAAAGGCTAAATGAATAGGATACAATCTATATGGGTATCGTTTTCGGCATTTTCGGGACACTGATTAATAATACGAAATTTATTTAGTGATCCAAGATGGCGGACGGGAAATCAAAGATGGCGGATGGGAAAATTTTAAAAATCAATATGGGTATCACCTTCGATATTTTAAGGGGTGGGGAATCGAAATACAACATCTATTTCGTGATCAAAGATGGCGGGTGGGCAATCAAAGATGGCGGTTGGGAAAATTAAAAAAAATCAATATTGGTATCGTCTGCGATGTTAAAATGAAATGAAATGAAATGAAATGAAATACTTCTTTATTTCGTGTAAACTTTGAAAGTACTTACGAAACGTCATTAAAAAGATATATTTAATACAATTATTTTGTGTGTCGAATTAGAACACCACTTAATTTTCGCAGTTCAGACAAAGTAGACGTGTCTAAGTTGCAATATTTATATTTACATGTTTAAATACATTTATTAATTACGTGACCTAGTACCGATATAACTTTAAGTGAAGTGTGCAAAAAAACTATGATTCACAAGTGAGCGACATCAAATATGGCTAATATTGAAAATAGCCCTTTCAACCGAAGCACAAAGACGTGTCGCAGTCCTCCAAGCACTCCTCAGCCACAAGAACATGGCGCCGAGGATAAGTTACAGGTCCTCACCTCTAACGACATCAATTTTTGGATGTCGACCATCGAAGTAGCCCTAAATGAAGTGTGCCAGATTGCCGCTGACGGTAAGCTGAACACAGAGCAAAAATTAAACATCAATGCTCTGGCGCGAAAAGTTGGAAAGGGTGTTTCCCAGATGGCTGTGCACTACCAGTCACTTAAAGAAAGGGCCATCATGATTAAAACATCTCTAGACGCAAGAAAAGAGAGAGAAGACCTTGCCGTACGTCTTGATGACTTTAAAAAGTCGATTACGGAGACAATACAAGAATCTTGCTCAAAACCTGCAGCCCAAAATATTTCCTTTGCCGATGTTGTTAAGACCAATAAATCCAGTCACCTGCGACCTTCAAATCTAAGTTCGATTGCAATTTATCCTAAAGACAAGGAGAAATCTAGCGACGACACCAAAACACTCGTCCAGAAGATAATATGTCCGGAGCAAATGAAACTGCACGTGAGGGGATTGCGGAAAACCAGGAATGGAGGCATTATTATCAGCACCGAGTCAAAGGATGACATTGAAAAACTCCGGCGTTCAACTCAACTGAGTAGTTCGGGATTAAAGGTAGAAGACCCCCACAAAAGAAGGCCTAGGATAGTAGTTGTTGGTGTCCCGACGGCCCTTGGTGACCAAGATGTCTATGACTGCATTTTTGAACAGAACTTGACCGATAAAATACCTAATTTGTCACGTGAGTCCTTCTTATCTAGCATTAAGTTGAGCCACAAATCAGGTAAAAGAGATGCATCGACATGTAACTTTGTTATAGAAGTACCTGCCAACATTAGGAAAGTCCTCATAAACCAGACTAGAGTCTTTATCAACTGGACGTCCTGCCCCGTTCGCGACTTTACCCTTGTGACCAGGTGCTTCAAATGCCAACAATACGGACATGCGGCGAAGACTTGCCGCGAGACCAATCAGACGTGTGGACATTGCGGTGAAGTAGGACATGAGACCAAGGATTGCAACAAGAAAGACGAGACGCCGAAATGTGCGACATGCTTGCGTTTTAAAAAACCAAGTAACCACAAAACTGGTGATCTCGAATGCCCAGCGAAGAAAATTGCAGAATCGAGGTATATCAATTCCATAGATTATAATGAGGGCGCCTAAGAGCGTCGCCTATTACCATATTAGTCTTGAGCTAGCTTGTAAGAGTCTATAAGTTTTAATTTATATTTACTTTTATTATAACATATGGCTAACCAATTAATTAAAGATATAGATGACAGTTTAGTTTTCACGTCTAAAATATGCGATACTGAAAATTGCAGACATTATCTTGCCGATTTCAACAACCCACTAACCATACTAACTCAAAATATCCGCAGTATATATAAAAACATAGATAGTCTAGGCGTTTTCTTACAAAGGCTTGATACCGAGTGTGATATAATAATCCTCACGGAAAGCTGGCTTTCAAACAGAAATAAGAACATACCGACATTACCAGGCTATAATGCTTACGACACAAAATTATCTTTAAACCAGAACGATGGCATAGTGGTATACACAAAAAAAGGTTTGCACCTTACTGTCGAAGAGCCACCTACCCAAGAATGCAATTGCCTTATTATTAAAATCGGTTCGGAGATCGCAATAATAGCTATTTACAGGTCTCCTTCCTTTAGAAATTTAGAAGTATTTAATAACGCATTAGATAATATTTTACAGAGCATATCTTCTATTCCTAATATTATTATAATTGGCGACTTAAATATTAATATTAAATCTGAAAATTGTGATGCTGGAACCCAAGATTATCTGAACCTTTGTGCATATCATGGGATTTTGCCTACTCACACATTTCCAACACATCAAAGTGGGTCATGTTTAGATCACGTCATGCTCAAAACTAGGCTTCCGTGTTTAACACTTGTTACTAACTCAACAATAACAGACCATTGCGCGATTTTGTTTACGCTTGAATTAATGCATTCTAAGCATCATTCGCGTCCGCGACAAAGGTCAAAACTTAATATGACTAACCTAGAACGTGATTTATGCAATATTGACTTTGGCCCAGTTTACAATTCTGCTGATGCTACCACTTCTATGTCTTATGTTATTAGCAACATACAAACAGCTATTTTAAGAAACACCAATTTTATTAATTTGAGTAATAAAAATTATAATATTAAACCGTGGATAACACCAGGCCTTATTAAGTGCATCCGGCACCGTGATAGACTACATAAAACAGCTAAGCAAAACCCAAATAATTTAACGCTACAAACAATCTATAAACGATATAGAAACTTCTGCAATAGAATCCTAAGAAGAACAAAAATCGAGTATGACAAATCTCAAATATCAGAAGCCGGAAATAACACTAAGCGATTGTGGAAGTACGTTAAGTCTGTTACATATATGTCGAAGCAAAATAAGTGCGAAACAAGATTATTATATACAGATCGTACCCCACTATCTTCCGCTGATAAAGTCAATAGCTTTTTTGCTAACATTGGTGTAAATTTGGCTGAACAAATTCAAAGCACATCTAACAATAATCCAAAAAATGCAACTTCTATCGTTCCGACATATAATAGTAGTGGTAAGTCGTTTGTTTTACTAGAACCAGATGAATGTGAAGTAGAACAAATTATCCTATCACTAAGACATAGCTCAGCAGCAGGGTGGGACGGTATTAGCACTGCAATACTAAAAACCTTTAGGCACATCCTGATACCTCCATTAACTCACATTTTTCGAATTTGCCTGTCCGAAGGAATCTTCCCCAAATGCCTCAAAAAGGCAGTAGTAATTCCCATACACAAATCAGGGCAAAAGGATCTGGTAACTAACTACAGGCCAATCTCACTACTACCTTCGATATCTAAAGTACTCGAGAAAATTATAAACAATAGATTAGTTTCATATCTTGAAAATAACTCCCTCTTCTCCCACAAGCAATTCGGCTTCAGATCAAAATTATCCGCAGCAGACGCAGTACACACCTTGACTAATTATATTTCCGAGGAACTTGGGCAAAGTCAACAGGTGATTGGCATCTTTCTAGACCTGGCAAAAGCATTTGACACTGTATCAATCCCACTGCTTCTTAACAAATTGGAGGCCTTAGGAATAAGAGGCACACAGTTAAAACTGTTTAAAGACTACTTACGGGATAGGTATCAATGTGTCAAAATAGACAACGTCATCAGTTCCGAATTACTATTACCCCAATTCGGCATTCCTCAAGGAAGTGTGCTCGGAGGAACACTCTTTCTAGTGTATATAAATGATCTCTGTAACCTAAACCTACATCATGGCACTATTGTTACGTATGCTGACGACACTGCGCTTATTTTCTCAGCAAACACTATTACGGAAGCTCAGAAGTATGCACAACAAGGGTTTAACGTAGTAAATAATTGGCTTAAACATAATCTACTAACCTTAAATACTGATAAGACTAAATTCGTTCAATTTTGTATGCGGAACCCCCAAGCACATAATAATTCTTTTCACTTATATGCACATAACTGTTATCTTAACTCAAACAACATTTGCACCTGTCCGGAAATTAATAGCACTACTAGTATTAAGTATCTAGGGGTTATATTGGACGAAACCCTTTCCTATAAACAACATATCGCCACTTTAACGTCTAGGCTACGAAAACTTTTATTTGTATTTAAAAAACTTCGCTTTATTTTAGACCATAACCTCATTATACAGATGTACAAGGCATTGTGTCAATCCATAATCCAATACTGCATTACCTCGTGGGGAGGTATAGGAAAATCTTTAATGCTCTCTATAGAGCGAGCGCAAAGAGCCCTTCTTAAAGTGGCCACCCGCCGACCTTACCGATTTTCTACAAGCCTTCTGTATGAATCATGCAAAGTGCTAACGGTTCGTCAACTGTTTATATTGTACACTGTACTAAAACAACACACTGCGCTTACGTACAACGCCAACCTTACTAACACCAAGAGACGGAAAGATATTGTCTGTAGTTCAAGCTCTGAATCAAGGTTTGTCTTTACTCATAGATTTTTCACATTTCTGGGTCCCTATCTATATAACAAAATAAACAAAGAAACATCTATTTATGACCTAAGTTATGTAAGATCGAAACAATGCGTCTATCAGTATTTACAAACATTGAAATATGATCAAACCGAAGAACTGCTGACTGTGGTCAAATAATTATAGGTTTCATATTAGTTTTAAAATAATTCTAAGTAGGTATATTTTTATTTAGTAACATTACGTTTAATATGTTTATGATAAATATTGTGATGACTTCATAACTCAGATCAAAATCACTTACTGTAAGTGCCTTTAACGCCTGTGGCACAGGTTTACCCTAGTACAGGCACCTCATGATTTTACCTAAATTACTTTTTAAGAACTGTATGTATATTTTTGTGATGTATGAGAACTAATAAATTTTTTATTATTATTATTATTTATTATTATTATTATTTAGAACAGCTCAGTCCCAAGCGTTTTGGTCGTCTTTATAGTCAGATATTTTATAATAGGCTTTTGAACATAATTTCGCTTTTACAATAATTTTGAACTTATTTATAGATAGGTCTCTTATATTATAAGGGAGCTTGTTATAAAAGCGTATACATTGCCCCATAAAACAGCTACTTATTTTGTGGAGACGAGTGCTATGAACTACGAGATTATTCCTGTGTCTTGTATTTACAGAATGTATATCACATTTTTTACAAAATTTGTCAATATTTTTATGTACATATAGCAGATTTTCATAAATATATTGTGATACAACAGTTAGAATGTTTATTTCTTTGAACTTTTCTCTTAGAGAAACTCTTGGACTGAGGTTATAAATTCCCCTTACAGCTCTTTTCTGCAGAACAAATATTGTATTTAGGTCTGCAGCATTCCCCCAGAGAAGAATCCCATACGACATTAAGCTATGAAAGTAACTGAAATAAACCATTCTAGCTGTTTCTAAATCTGTGAGGCGTCTAATTGTCTTAACTGCATAAGCTGCAGAACTGAGTTTGCCCGAAAGCCTTTCTATATGTGGACCCCATTGTAGTTTGGTGTCCAGCATAATACCTAAAAACATGGTTGTCTCGACGGGCTCAATCCTAGATTCATTAAGTTGTACATTGGTTGGCATATGTTTAACATTGGGCATTGAAAATTTTAAAAGTTTAGTTTTCTTATTATTAAGTAATAGATTATTAACATTAAACCAATTGACAACTTTAGAGAGTGCATTGTTTACTTCGTCAAAGTTACTCTGTCGTCGTTTAATATTAAAAATCAAAGAGGTATCATCAGCGAACAATACAATCTCATGATTATTCTTAACGTAATAAGGTAAATCGTTAATATATATCAAGAATAGAAATGGTCCGAGAATTGAACCCTGCGGGACACCCATTTTCAAAGCAGAACCTGGAGATGTCTTACCATTAACCTCGACCTTCTGGATTCTGTTGCCCAAATAAGAAGTCAGGAGATCGAGAGCTTTATTTTTAATGCCGTAATGATATAGTTTCCTGATAAGAGTATCATGATGAACACAATCAAAGGCTTTAGACAAGTCGCAAAATATACCTAACGCATCTTGCGACTTCTCCCAAGCTGCAAAAATACTTTTCAGTAACTCAACTGCTGCGTCAGTAGTTGAACAACCCCTCGTAAATCCGAACTGTTTCTTGTGAAGAAGATTATGTCTATTGAAATGACTAAGTAGCTGACTAAGAATTAGTTTCTCAAAAATTTTGCTAAGTGTTGGCAATACAGAAATAGGTCGAAAATTTGAGGGGTCTGATGTGTCACCAGATTTAAATAAAGGTGTTATTTTGCTATACTTCATTAAATCAGGAAATGTTCCAGAAGTGACACAACCATTGAACACTGTTGCAAGATGTGGAGCAATTAATGTAATAATAGACGAAACAGTCCTTACTGACAATCCCCACAGATCCTTTGTCTTTTTCATATTAATAGTTTTAAATTGTTTAAGAACATCTTCTGTAGTAACAGCAACAAATTCAAAGGCCGTAACACATTCCGGCACGCAGTCTTTAAGCAGCATTTCAGCAGACATGGAAGACGATTTGAGTGACGCTGTAGTTACAATGGGTATATTAGCAAAAAACTTTTCAAATTCCGTCGCTACTTCCAAGTCCTCTGCAATACTCACATTATTGATATTTAGTAGGTAGTCGCGACTGCGTGTTTTGGCTCTACCAGTTTCGCTATTGATCACATTCCAAGTTGCTTTTATGGTATTTTCAGCGCTTTTTATTTTATTTTTCAAATAAATTGATTTTGCAGCATAACAAGCTTGTCTAAATGTTTTTGAGTATTTTTTTACATAATTAATAAAGGCTGGACTATTATTAAAAGTTTTTTCATTATAAAGTTCATATAACCTAATCCGACTTTTATGAATGCCTTCAGTTGCCCAATCACTAAACATCAGACGGTCAGTTACATTTAATTTTTTAGGTTTAAATACAGTAGAAAATTCATCACTAATCAATTTAAATAATGAATTATATAACTGATCCGGATGGTCATGAATAGGCAACCAACGCATTTTATTTGATAGATTATTTTTAAAAAGTTCTAATCGGTTTTCATTTATAGGTATAAAATTAATAATTTTACTCTGAATCTTAGGGCTTTTTCTTGGACAACAGACTAACTGCCCACAGTGATCAGACTGTAACATATTAATTAAGGATTTTTGTAAAGGCTTAGTGTTAATAAATATATTATCAATACAGGTAGCACTTGTGGCAGTCACTCTAGTTGGTTCTAAAAAAGTATGACTTAAATTGTAAGATTTAAATAGATTTAAGAAATCAATTGATAAAGAACATTTCTCTAAAATGTTAATGTTGAAGTCACCACAAATAGCAACCGTTTTATGGCAATTATTAACTTTGCTTAGGGCATCCTCCATAATTACTAGAAAACTTTCAAAATGTGCACATGGAGGCTTGTATACACTCATAACAATGAACTGATCAAATTCGACACAAGATATCTCTATAACTCGCTCAACAGAGAGGCTCACAATATCAGACCTTTCTTTAAATTTTAAAAGTTTATTTATTATAATTAACGAGCCTCCTCGAATAAATTTTTCTCTGCTGAATGAGCTTGCAACCTGGTGGTTGTTGAAATTGAAAATGAACTGGTGGCTTTTTAGCCAATGTTCTGTAATACATAAAATATCAATATTGTTACAGTTCATGAACAATTCCAACTCTAACTCCTTACCCATCAACCCTTGTATATTTTGATGCACCAGGTTAATACAATTTTTTAAATTATTTTTTGTACAATGTGTGGTTGATGAAAGTGTGTTTTTATTACTTATATTTAAATTTATCAATGTCTTGTCTATGTTATTGCCAGAGATTGACTCTATTGTCTCATAACTTAATTTAAAGGATTTGGAACAGATTCCAAGCTTATATTCAATGTCAAGTTAGACTGCTCAATAAAAGCAGTGTTATTAGCCAAATTTTTGGCTGTGTTATTAATATAATATGCTAGCGATGATGCTATTTGTCTTTGAATATATTGAGATAGATAGCAACTATCACATGTCAAATAAAAACTTCTAATGAAAGCATTAGAGTCAATAAAGTCAATAAAATCATTGTATAATGTCAATGTATGTAATTTACAATTTAATTTATATCTATAGTCATTTTCGGCCTGTGGCAACAACTTACTGTAGGGAAATGCAAGTAAAATAATTTTTCTAACTTTTAGGTGTAATAATTGGTCAAAATACCTTTTAAAAGTATTAAGATTTGTATTACCCCTTCTCCCAATAAATATGATTATTGTTGAATTAGGACAGTATGTTCTACTCAAGATGTTTTGTAAAATATGTGAAAAACTTGCTCCAGGCATACAAAAGTTGGTAACGGTTTGACCTGTCCTTTGTCTCAACAATTGGCTCATGTTCCTACCTATCTCATCACTAAACATTACTAAATTGTTGGTGTTTGTCTTTGTATTGTGATGTGAGAAGGAGGTGCTATCATTAATGAAGCTGTTACTCATCACCGCTGACTGAGATAACATTGCAGAACTATCATTCAAAATGGTAGGCTGAGAACAACTTTGTGGTTTCAAGCTAGGTTCACTGATCTGATTATTAGTAGTAAGTGATAGGAGTCTTTGCTCATTGTATTTACACAAATCCACTAAGTCATCCATCGCCAAGATATGTTCATTAATTTGACTTTGTGATAATTGATATTTCTTTGTCATATTAAGTAAAGAATCCTGTAAGCGATCAATCTCTGTCTGCAGGCAATGAATATCAGTATCATATTTTAAAAGATTATTATCTAGTTGAGTAATACAAATAGACATATCTTCCTTTAGAGCTATATACTTGCGGCAATAATTGACATTTGCTTTTGAATTTTTATATTTTCTTAATAATTTTTCCTTTTTCTTAATTTGTTTATTCAACTTTACATACTTTTTCAGTTTATTGGATGAGTTTATGGTTTTAATTGATTGAATAATTGAAGTGTCATTAGTTAAGTCAATTGTAATAACTTTGTTACCTTCATTGTTTGAGTTGGCAGAAACCATAGATGGAGCGCTACCAACCAGCTCATCAAACAGTGATTGTGAAGTGGCTGCTTTGATGGACCGATCTGCACACTCCAATCTATTAATATGATTATTAGCCTCACTTAGGAGGCCCTCTAACTGGGTGATACGCTTGAGAGCGGTCTCAAACTCATTACTACAACTGTCAAAATTGTTTACTATTGATTGTAACCTATCGCGTTCATCTAAAGATGTAATCAAATGAGAATGAATTTCTGCCATCTCAGTTCTTAGTTGAGAATTTTTCTCTAAAACCTGTAACATCTCCCTCTCATTATCATCATGCTCCCTTTGTAGTGTCTCACACAAAGCCTTGTATTTCTTAAGTTCTATAAGCGTTAATTGAAATTTTTCCTCCTCTTGACGTGCCCTCCTGGTCATCATCTTGTTAATAGATTAAAAAGATCGCAAGAAACTTATTAACAAAAGACAGAAATAATAATTACTTGTTACTATTGTAAGTATGACACTTAGGTTTGTGTAAGGCACCAACCAAGATGAGCCGGCTAATCGAGATATGTTCACTAGGTGTTTACTACTTATGTAAATAGTTTAAATGTTCGATATTACGTAAACTTACCTCAACTGCTCGAATATTAGAAAAGTAATGCAAAGTATTTTAAATTATATAGTTCGTTTATTTGACAGATGACTTTGCAAAACTTTTACTATATGTTATTCACCAACATTCACTTCTAATTATGAAATTATATAGTTAATTATTAATATCACACACTAATAAGAGCTTAAAACACAAATTATACCTGATAAAGTTAATTAAATCAAATAAAATTAAATAAATATTGGGAGAAGCACAGTTTTACGTCTTAATACCAGTGTTGCCAGAGACGAAAAAAAAACAAAAAAAAAAAAAGGGATGGAGAATCCAAATACAACATCTATTTCGTGATCAAAGATGGCGGATGGGATTTTAAAAAAAGATCAATATGGGTATCGTCTCTGATGTTTAAAGGGATGGGGAATCCAAATACAACATCTATTTCGTGATTCAAGAGGGCGGATGGGAAATCAAAGATGGCTGATGGGAAATTTTTTAAAAATCAATATGGGTATCGTCTCTGATGATTTAAGGGATGGTGAATCCAAATACAACATCTATTTCGTGATCAAAGATGGCGGATAGGAAATCAAAGATGGCGGACGGGATTTTTTTTAAAGTCGATATGAGTATCGTCTCCAGTATATAAAGGGATGGGGAATCCAAATCCAACATCTATTTCATGATCAAAGATGGCGGATGGGAAATCAAAGATGGCGGATGGGAAAGTTTAAAAAAATCAATATTGGTATCGTCTGCGATGTTAAAAGGGTATAGGAATGCAAATACAACATCTGTTTCGTGTTTCAAGATGGTGGATGGGAAATCAAAGATGGCGGATGGGAAAAAATTAAAAAATCAATATGGCTAACGTCTCCGATATTTTAAGGGGTGGATAATCCAAATACAACATCTATTTCGTGATCAAAGATGGCGGATGGTTTTTTTTTTAAAATCAACATGGGTATCGTCTCCGATGTTTAAAGGGATGGGGAATCCAAATACAACATCTATTTGGTGATTCAAGATGGCGGATGGGAAAATTTTAAAAATCAATATTGGTATGGAATGCAAATACAACATCTGTGTAGTGATTCAAGATGGTGGATGGGAAATCAAAGATGGCAGATGGGAAAAATTAAAAAATCAATATGGCTATTGTCTCCGATATTTTAAGGGGTGGAGAATAAAAATACAACATCTATTTCGTGATCAAAGATGGCGGATGGGTATTTTTTTTAAATCAATATGGGTATCGTCTCCGATGTTTAAAGGGATGGGGAATCCAAATACAACATCGATTTCGTAATTCAAGATGCCGGATGGGAAATCAAAGATAGCGGATGGGATTTTTTTTTTTTAAATCAATATGGTTCGTGATTCAAGCTGGCGGATGGAAAATCAAAGATGGCGGATGGGAAAGTTTAAAAAAATCAATATCAGTATCGTCTGCGGTGTTAAAAGGGATGGGGAATGCAAATACAACATCTGTTTCGTGATTCAAGATGGTGGATGGGAAATCAAAGATGGCGGATGGGAAAAAAATAAAAAAAAATCAATATGGGTATCATCTCCGATATTTTAAGGGATGGAGAATCTGAATACAACATCTATTTCGTGATCAAAGATGGCGGATGGGATTTTTTTTTTAAATCAATATGGGTATCGTCTCCGATGTTTAAAGGGATGGGGAATCCAAATACAACATCTATTTCGTGATTCAATATGGCGGATGGGAAATCAAATACGGCGGATGGAAAAAGAATTAAAAATCAATATAGGTATCGTCTCTGATGATTTAAGGGATGGTGAATCCAAATACAACATCCATTTCGTGATCAAAGATTGCGGATAGGAAATCAAAGATGGCGGACGGGATTTTTTTGTAAAGTCGATATGGGTATCTTCTCCGATGTTTTAAGGGATGGCGAATCCAAATATAACATCTATTTCGTGATCAAAGATGGCGGATGGGAAATATGATAATATAAAAAAAGTTATTATTGGTGGTGAAAAAGTGGTAGTGGTATTTGATGTTCGATGCAGATAATGGCTATGTTCAGTGGATACCTCTTCTACGGAACCCTTCATGGGTGAGTCAGACTTGCACTTGATTTAATTATTTAATAGCCATAGTATTTAATAGTATTAGTAATTTTATCATATCCCTAGATCAGTGATCTAACCATATCACTCATATAACACGTTCTCATCTCCTTACAATAAGTTAGTTTTTCTACCCTAGAAATAATTTATATGGCAAAACAACTTTGCCTAGCAATTAAGAGATTAAACACTGATGTTCTTGGTAACTTTGTTCTGAATAAGTTGGAAAAGAGTTAAAAATTAATATGAAATGTAAATACATTAAAAAGGCGATACGGAGTTCGCCGGGACAGCTAGTATTATATAAAGCTGAGGAGTTTGTTTGTTTGTTTGGTTGAACGCACTAATCTCAGAAACTACTGGTCCGATTTGAAAAATTCTTTCAGTGTTAGATAGCTCATTTATTGAAGAAAGCTATAGGCTATATAACATCACGCTATAAGCGACGGGAGCGGAGCAGTAGCCTTAAATAACACGGGTGTAACCGCGGGCTTATCTAGTCTTTATATACAGGGTGTAAAAAGACCCCTTAACGAAAACTGAAACCCCATATTGTACCAATTATTACGATATTTTTTTACTTCGGCACCATATCTGGGCAATTCCTGGTTCAGGAGATATTGCGGCTCAAAGTCACATGCACGCGCAACTCGTACGAGCGTTGACACGCGTCTAAGCTCGTATAAGCGCTATACTGCAAAGATATCACTACCGTTTCGAGCGAACACGCCGAAATATGCCTGTTTACGCGAGTCCGATTTTTTGTAGCGCATAATGTAGCGCGCATGTAAGCGCGTATGCTGAAACGACCGTATACGTGCAAAAAAATACGCTAATCTGAAACCGCCCTAAGGTCGACCGCGGCGCACGGTGTAGGTAGATACGGCCTGCGTAGGTACGATGCACTTCTCGCGCCAATTTATTCTGCAAGCGCGCGCTATACATTGCCGCTAATAAAATGTGTCTATTTTTATAAGCTTAAAAAAATTATTTCTTTCCCAGGTATTATTTTCGCGTAGTATGACTTGGCATGATGTGCAAAACGAGTAGACTTCTGCTTGGTGAGGGTCTTGTGACACCTTGTATATTGCCGTGATTTAGACGATATTTTATTTAATTAATAATAGCGGCCACATTTTAATAGGCAAACTAGTAGATGAGTATTATCCTAATCATAAATATGCATAAAAATTTGGTTTGTGGCAAAAACTCGATAAGTGCACTAAATTGTCGTGGGTTCTTAGGCTAGAATAAATTCTTGCGATGCTGACTGACTAACAGATAAAGCACAGCCGAAACTTTTGTCATTTATGTTCCTTGAAAAGACTGGAAAGTCTAGGGAAGCACTAGGAGAGGATTTTTGTAAATTTACAGCCAATGGAGTTAAAATATTCCTACGCGGGTGGAGCCGTAGGCAAAGTCTAGTCTTATACTAATATATAACACTGAAGAGTTTGTATGTTTGTTTGGTTGAACGCGCTAATCTCACGAACTACTGGACCGGTTTCAAAAATTCTTTCAGTATTAGATAGCCCATTTATTGAGGAATATATAATATAATATATAATTCTATCAGCCTTATTTTATTACTGGGCAATGGGAATTTACGTCTCTATTTGTCTCTCACAGCTTTAAGCTTTTTGCATTTAGTCTAAGTTGCTCACTGTTTCACTTTTGCCACAAAATTCTACCAGTCTTCTACCAGGTATTTTATATACCACCTCGAGATTTTATGCTCTAAATAAGGAGTCGCTGTACTGTTAACACAAAGGGTAAAGACCGTATTGCTGCATGAAGGTTTCGTGCAAGCTTGTGAAAATCATTACACGTAACGGCGAAATAAAATACTAGTCCATTTTTGGTTGGTACCAACTTGACTTTGAAAGTTGGTACTTTCAAAGTCAAAGTCAAAATCATTTATTCATATAGGCCACAAAGTGACGCTTATGAACGTCAAAGTTTAAGTTAATTATTTAATGATTCTACATTTACATTTACTGCCAAGTTCACAATGCAATAGGTAGAACCACGAGAAAAAACGGGCAATAAAACTCATGGCCACTCTTTTCAGTCAAATATAATGGTTGTGCATTTTATTTTTGTAAGAAGCTGCAACTGTTTCACATTGTACACATCTACTAGTAAAAATTTTAGTAACTATTGATATCATACTCAAGCACTAAATGATGTTCATTTGGTAAGCCTCCCAAACGTCTTTTTAATATGTATGTGTTATGTATTAAATGAGTTGCAAGCTCAATGTCTGTAATATGAGACAAACAAGTTAACATTATATAAAGTCACTCGTCCTGACTGACATATTATTGCAGAACTACTGAAGCTAGAAAAGCATGGAATTTGAACAGTGGGATGCTTTTATAACATAAGCACTCACTAAAAATGATTTATTTTATTAGAGCTGAAGAATGTATTTCAAACATGGTTCTAATGTTTTCACCAAATGTGTTTACAACGTAATATTCTCCATGTTTATAACATGATGGCATTTTACAACACCTGGTAGACGATGAATTGTGAAGAATTATTCCCATCTTACGTTTTCGTTTCAAAACCAGTTCTTAAAGAGCATGAAGAAATATTTGCAGCACCAGCAACGGGCGCCTGAATACACGACGTATCCGTATTCCGTATGAATATGTAAGTCTGTCAGGTGCTAACCGCTCCTATACACACAGCTATCGTAAAATAAAATTTCGTGTAAGGTAAAACTATAAATTATAGAAGCAATGATTAAAGAGAACTCGGTTCGTAGCATCGAGGAATAGAAGCTCCGTGCGAATACTGCCAATAATCTGCGAATTACGGCTATAGCCTGTAGCTATCTGGGCGATGCATTTTCGTTCACGCTTCTGTTGAGGTAACGTGTTTCCGCTTGTAGTTTATTTTTCATATCTCTTTGAGCGTTATGACTGACTTTCCAAAGTAAAATGCGAATTAAACTTTTAATTATTGCCTGCCCCGCGCCTCGGTAAAGTATGTTAAACTGTCGGTCCCGGCTTTCAGGAAGGTCTTTGACAGTCGTTACGGGGAAGTAAACTGATACTAGTCTAAACCATGGAATATCTCTTTGGGTAACGGAGGTCAGACGTCAGTCGCGCTGTGGAAAACCTGGTATTCTGTCAAATCTGTAAGGCCAAGCGGTTCCCGGCCTCCAAGGCGTACAGGTCTGGGATGCATGTGGATAGCGTTAGAACACTGATGATGCTCGCTTTGAGTGTTATAGATTTTGTCCGCGACCCTATTGTGCGTTGGAAACTATATAACTGTAAATTTTCATTAAAGTCGATTATGTTCTCACTAGCAGCACGGAGTCTGGTAATGTACCCGATACGGCAATAGGCTCACCCCCTATTACGTGGGACTAAAATAAATCTGGCGAAAAGTGGGTGTTGCAATATACCTTTGCCTGCGCATAGCTGATTTGAAAATATAAGCTTACAATCTGTTTTTACTAAAGACTGAGCTCATTGGTGTGCCATAGGAGAGGCCTATGTCCAGCAGTGGGCTAATTCAGGCTGATGATGATGATGGTGAAACTGATTTTTGTCTCCGTCTGATGATGTTAATCTGAGTGTAAGTGTTTCTTTGCCTTGGACTTAACATATATAATATATACGTTACAACTTATACGTTGTCTGTGAGTTAAACCTCTAAGTTTCAACAGTTTTTTTCTCAACTCTACTGATTCAGTAGTAACGGTAACTTAACTTGATGTTTGTAATAGACCTTTTAAGTTAAGTAACACTTGTAGAGGTCTCTTCATGGATGGGTGACCGTTTTGTGTGCCGTCACGACCACAACGACATAGTATTCATAAGTGTCCAATTATGACCTAAGTGAGTAAATAATTTTTACTTTGACATTTACATATTAGGGGTGCATAGGGTTCCCACCACAACTTAGGGTCCCAAGCCAACCTCACCTGCAAGTAGGGCACTTGCCAATCAACGGACGAGGCTCTGGCAAACAAAATATCCCGATAAGCGGCAATAGGCTCGCCACCTATTAAATGGGATCAAAACACTGGCGAAAAGTGGGCGTTTAATATGCCTCTGCCTACCCGTTCGGTGAAACAGGCGTGAGTCTATGTATGTATGTGTATTTACATATTCTGGTACTTGTATCCGAGCAAGAATCGCTAGTCATTGTCGAAGGTACGTGGATAGTTTGTTGTTTTCAATATTTGCCTAGTTACAAATGACTTGAATGAATGAATGAATTTTTAACGTCTGTATGAAACTGAACTCATCCCAAACGGATTGGTCGGTTTTTATGAAATTTTCCCTGAATGTTTGGTCCTTTGGTGGCGCTGCGACAGAGTTCAACGCTAGACGAAGACCACACTTGCTAGTAAACTATAAAATCATATTCTGTTTATAAACGCTCGTAACAAAATTCAGAGAAAATGTTTCATTAAATTTTTGTTTTTCTTTTGTGGCTACACGTGTCCTTACTTATTCTTTAAAATAGAAGCTTGAATAAAAATGAGAATATGGTACCCCGCTGGGTTTATAAATAACATATTGTTAGAAACGGAGAATTAGGTATTTCATGCAGGTTTACAGGGTGTCCGCCGGCAGATTTTACACTTTATAAAATAAAATAAAAGTATTTACAAAATCTAAATTATTTATTTGTTTTCTTACAAAAGGATAGTGCGGAAATCACTTTGTAACGTAAAAAGGACCTTTAGGGTGTGTGCTGTTACGGTATCCCTACTAGGGTGTGTCTAAATGAGAAGCGTGGTTAAATGTTACAATAAAAATTGATTTAATTGCCAATAAATTTTAGACATCATTTAGCAAGCGTTACTTTAATGAAAAAAATTACTATTTATGTGATATTAAGAAAAATTAACACAGGGTCGCGTAGTTCGGCGAGGGGTTGGGGTTTTTGTGGAGAATCCTGCTGCCGATGGTCCAGGAGAGGTGGTCAACTTATCTCGGAGCTGTAGCCGCCGCAAAAAGGCCGAACGCAGCTAGCACCTCAGCTTTTATAGCAGCGGGAGGCCGGAGGCGTCGATGACATGAGTGGGAGGAGTGAGCGCGACGTCACAGTGACGTCACACACTCCCCCCATTAGGCCAGAATTTTCCATCCGGGAAAATTCTGTGGCTGGTGGACGGCAGCAGCATTCCGGGATCCTGTAACAGATGAGTGGTAGTGGTGTCAGTAGGTTAAATACGAGGCAACTATTAACCCTGAAAGAGGAAAAAAACAAGTATAACCCTCGGCCATTCATACGTCACCAAGCATTGAACGTTCCTATAATCTGACATTCATCACATTCAAAAAGGCCTACACACTATAATACGCATGAACAAGCCAACATTCATTCAAGATGCGAGTCGCATTCATTATAATACACGACGCGCGAAGAGGTATTATACGTGAGTTTTATAGCAAATAGTCACCCAGTCTATGTTGGTAGGCACCACCTGACCACCCATATTCGATAAGTGAAATTAATTGAGAGAGTATAAGTCGTAAACCAATATTACGATCTTACTATATTACGATACTAACAATCATACGATTAGTTGGCAGTATCACAAACAAATTGCTCATTAACAAGGTAGATGCAATATTGCAAGGACAATTTGTATTCATTTAAAATGGAATAACAATGAAGGTTTGAACCAGTGAACACGTGAGTCATCACTGCGCGCTTGGCGCCGGCCGCATTCCATTCTCGACAAATAACTGGTTTCTGATTATGATACAAAATCGACAACGGCAAATACACAATTCGGAATAGGTTGCAATGTATAGTACATCACCGCAGGAGACAATCGATGACATAGTGTACACAACCATAGCCAAAAACATAAAAAAATATTCACGGCAAGATGTAATGTATAGTACATCGCCGAAGGAGACTGTCGACGACATAGTACACACTACCATAGTTAAAAAACACAAAAAAAAATAAACACAATCGAGAATCGAACCACAGACCGATCCGACAACAATCTTTCAGCCACTGAGCCATAAGGGAAAAAAAAAATTATTATATTTCGATCAGTCATTACCAAAGCTATAAGTAACAAGATATATGCGTACATGATTTAGCTGTAATTAGAAGTTAAAGATTTTTATATTATATGTAACGAAGTGTTAAGTTATTTTAGTGATTAATTCATTAGTGATGAGCATTAATCATTACATTCTTAAGCTTTGTATTGAGTTAATTGAAGATCTTTTATATGGCAATCACCAAGCGAAACATATCTGATATTTATATAGTTAGATAGTTATCTGATGTTACGATATTTAGTTAGATAAATAACAGATTCTTTGTAACAATATAACATTTAATAAACTTTATTACAATTTATAAATGAAATATTTATTCATGTTTTATGTTAGCATGTTTATATAATTCGTTAACACAACACAATGCAATGAACCATTGTTGGCCTTCACAAATAATTATGTAGGTAATTATAACTTCGCATACCTATGCGTCTTACATTGTTGTAAATGAAACTGTACCCAATCGATTATAAACACATTTATGCTATAATAGAATAAGATTTAATTATTTTATTCAGCTTTTAGGTTTAAAATAAACGACGGTGAAATACGAAATGGTATTATCTTTAACTTGTAAATCAATTAATTTGCTTTAGCTATAAAAGTATAAAATTATTGATTTATGTAGAAATACCCACATTAGTTATTTAAGTATTGAAATTATTTATTAATTTGTGTGTAAACAGCCACTTTAGTTATTTAAGGAGGTATAAATATTATTTATTTGATTCATATGTAAATAGGCACTTATTTATTCAAGAAAAGAAGTTATTGATTCATTTATGTGCAAATACCCACTTTAGTCAAAGTTAGTTTCAATTCAATTAAGTTTGATAAATTCAGTAAGATATAATAACACCTGCGTTAACACAAGAACACAGTATAACCACTACTTAAACTGGTCTAGTAAAACCAGATGCATAGCATTTAGTAAAAAGGAAACAAGTTACATATTGATAATTAAGTATTTATCCAGCTGTCAGCGGCTTAATTTTATCATTTATTCATCATTATATGTTTTTATATTTGAATAGAAACCAGACATTGAAAGAAACAATCCTAGCGACACAAAACAGTACAAAAAAATATAATTCAATAATTGCGACGCAGGAATTTTATGTTTGAGTTCACAATGAACGGTAAATGCATAATTAGATGCATTCTCAAATAGCATACCGATAGGCAGTAACAAGGAGATAAAATCGAAGACCAAAAACAACGATTGTAGCATAATAAACATTTGACAAAACGAACAACTAATAATTCTACGATGATATTCGTATTTATACACCAAATAGACAAGGATTAAAGTTTTTCATTATTGTTAGTGAGCAACCTGCATGTGACACGTGTACATTTTATTAATAAATGAACGCGGAATTCTAGCTAAATACCTAGTATATAATACGATAGCATCTTAGGTACGTTCATTCTCAGCCAGTCCAACTATGTTAGGTACACGTGGTACAATAAAGATGCAACTTTCTTAGTAAGAAAGAAAAGAATAGTTAATATTAAAAGATAATCGCCGTAGTAGGCGGTAAAAGTATTAAATAATACCGACTTTATAGAAATATATCGCCGTACAAAATCACTAGCAGAAGGTTATAGTAGAAAATAGAAAGAAATGAAAAAGAGAAGGGTGTGAATTCGTTCCATAAGTCAGCCAAAGCAGATTATTAGCAATAATTACCAGTAGCACTTAATTACCTTAGTGGCATTTAAAAAAGACTAATCGCGAAGCAATACGATCAAGGTGACCTTAGCACGTCGTTAGTGGACGTGAGGCCATAAATCGCAAAATACAAAGAATGCGATCGACGAATGTGACCTTAGCGCGTCTTTAGAGGACACGTGGCCGCAGTCGAACGATTATAACTCGTTACTTATGCGGTTGATACACAATAATTATCACACGCGGTAACAGAAAAAGTTATAATATAGAAATGCTTACCAAGCGTAGTAAGACAAAATTTGTCTGTTGTGACCGGCTCAACACAATACCGACCTTCCGAGCACAACAGAACAAAAAGAGAAAATGTCTATTGTGGCCGGCACAACACGACCGACTTCCCGTCCACAATAAAACAAGCAAAAAGAAACAATAAATGCCACTAAAATAATTACAAACTGCTTAGGAACGATTTCACACATACACAAAAAAATAAAAAAAAAGACTCACCGGCAGCGGATTCTCAACAAAACCCTACCTATAATTTTCCCGTGGGCGCCACTGTAACGTAAAAAGGATCTTTCAGGTGTGTGCTGTTACGGTATCCCTACTAGGGTGTGTCTAAATGAGAAGCGTGGTTAAATGTTACAATAAAAATTGATTTAATTGCCAATAAATTTTAGACATCATTTAGCAAGCGTCACTTTAATGAAAAAAATTACTATTTATGTGATATTAAGAAAAATTAACACAGGGTCGCGTAGTTCGGCGAGGGGTTGGGGTTTTTGTGGAGAATCCTGCTGCCGATGGTCCAGGAGAGGTGGTCAACTTATCTCGGAGCTGTAGCCGCCGCAAAAAGGCCGAACGCAGCTAGCACCTCAGCTTTTATAGCAGCGGGAGGCCGGAGGCGTCGATGACATGAGTGGGAGGAGTGAGCACGACGTCACAGTGACGTCACAACTTCTTAAAAATTACTCCACTCAAATGACGTCCTTTTAGTCGCAAACATTCTTGCAGTCTTTCCTTAGCCCTTAATAAGCCCTTCATAAGCCTTCATAAGCCTTAGCCCATATAGGCTCAGTCGCAAAATGTCCACTTTTCAAAATGTCCACTGGTCGCAAAATGTCCTTTTCGCAGAATGTCCACTTCGCAAAATGTCCACTTCGCAAAATGTCCACTTCGCACAATGTCCACTTCGCAAAATGTCCACTTCGCAAAATGTCCACTTCGCAAAATGTCCACTTCGCAAAATGTCCACTTCGCAGAATGTCCACTTTGCAAAATGTTTAGCTATTTAGCTTTCACAACATCTTGTTTGACGTGTGTTTATTTGTATCCATATGGGTAAGCAAAAAAAAAACAAATATATTACAAATCACATTTATTTCTTTGTATAATCGCTTGTGTTTGAAATAGAATTAGTTTTATTATAAGTCAAATCGATTAGATCGATTGAGTAACATTTTGTTTAGTCTATTGAAAATTTCTGACAATGGTCACACTGAACTGTCAATCTTTTCGTTCATTGTCGTTGCCCGCGGTCAGCGAAAAAACCTAGTTTTTTGTTCGCTCTGGAAGATTCCGTTTTGTGAGCGCGTTTTTGATCTTGTATTTGGTTGTAAACCTAAAAATCCGGGTGAATGCCGCTTCTTTGATATATAACCGGCACCGGTAAATTGTGATAAAGAACATTTGTGAAATACTGAACTTTGTAAAACACGTGTGTGAATTCCTGGTTGGTGCCTGGAGTATGACTACGCTGAACTGGATACTGGTATCTATTCGATTCTCTTGTTATTTTGGCCAAAATTGTGAGTTAATCCTATAGGTCCACTTCAAGAATATCACCAGTGAAGATATCAGGTGAGTTGAAACATTTTATTAATATTGTTTGTGACTCGCTGTGCAACGCAGTGAAGGTGTTTAGATATATTGTCTATCGAGGTCAGGTAGATGTATTACACCTTCCACTGCAACTCTGTCCTGAAAATCCCTGATGATTGTTGATTGTACCTATACTCAGATTGGTATTGTATAGACTGGTGTTGTATGAGCTATATATATTAGTTATAGTGTTCTCAGGTCAGTATTGTCTAAAATACATAATATTTAATGGTATAAGTTGACCTAGATAATTTGAAACACATGTCATATATAACCTCAATCAGTAATTGTTTGATTTAAATTGTTGAAGTCTAGCATAGATTTGTTGCTGTTACTATTAATGAGTCACTTTGATTGGATAAATATCAGTTATATGTATCAATTGATTTAGTTAATTGCATATATTGATATATTAAGTTCGAACCTTAGATTGCTAAACCTTGTTATAATAAATAGATAATATTGTTAGGTAACACATATTCTGTGCTTACTTACTATTGAAAATCTCAAATAATACAGCCAGTCTGTCTGTTGCAAGTAATTAGTTAATTTATTTGAATATTTAACTTTAATTAACTTACTTGAAGTTTCAACTTTTGATAACTTTGACTTTGTTTTGTGTCAATATATATTGAAACTATTAATTTTGTTGGACAGTAGATACCTGTCACTTGCCTGCACTTGCAGTAAACAGGCTAATACTTTGTTGGTTTCAAAGAATTAACAAATATTAAGTTTTGATTGTTAATATTATTTAACGCTTGTCCGGGCTCTTTTGAAATTTGATTAGGTCAGCTATCAAGGACTTGCGTGCGGCTGCTGGTGCTATTGCATCAGATTTGCGCTGGTTTGCCTCGGCCAGTGCTTTAGTGAACCGGCCTGATCGCCAGCAGGCCTTACTATAAAGGTACGAGCGGATCGAAGATCGCCTGGCAAGTGTGGAACAGCAATTCCGCACTTTCAGCGCTTGCTGTCTCGAAGTGTCTGTCAATGATTTCACCGCTGACCAGCGAAATAAGGTCAGCGAAGACTATGCCCAGGTCTTAGACCTGTATGATGCTGTCTCCAATAGTGCGAGACAACTAGTTGCCGATAGGGAAGGGCAACCCGGCCTGAAGCAGGAGCTTCCTAGGTCAGCACCGGGGCTGGTGAGTAGGCTCCCTACTTTGGACCTCCCATTTTGATGGCTGCCTAGGAAGCTACCTGGCCTCGTTAATTTGTTCGACAGCCTGGTCAATGACAGGGCTGACCTTCGGCCAGCACAAAAATTGGCCTATCTGATGTCGGTTCTGGATGGGGAGGCCAAGGGTCTCATCCAGCATCTGCCCGTGTCTGACGAGGCGTACCAGACGGCTCGGGACCTAATCACCCGTAGGTACCATAATATGCGTGGCCTCGACGACACGCACATCGAGCAGATTTTGGGTTTGCCGACGCTCACACGGGTCTCTGGGTTGCGCACCCAACTTTTGAACCCGCTCTTGGTGGCCATCAACGCACTTAAGTGCCTTGACCTGCCCGTGGACCAATGGTCCTATCTATTGGTGCACATTGTGCTGAAAAAGCTGCCTGCCTACCTGAGGTCGCGTTTTGAACAGCGCTTTGGTGGGGATAGCGCGACCCATCTGCCCCCCTTTGCTGACCTGGAGAGGTTCCTGGAGGATGAGTGCCGGGTCTTGGACAACTCCGGTGGTGACACGCCGGCTAAGACGCAGCCGCCCAAGGTCAAGGAGCAGGCTCGCGTTCACACCCGAGCCAATGTTGACCGGCGCCCTCCTCGCTTTGCAGTCACGCAGAGCCCAGTGGAGTGCTCCTACTGCAAGGTCACGGGGCACAGAACGGCCAGTTGTAGGGCATTCTTGGACCTGCATGTCGCCTCTCGTAGGCGCATCGCGAATGCCCGCCGCCTTTGCTTCTCTTGTTTGGGGTCCCACTACCAGCGAGACTGCCCAAATTCACGCCCCTGTCCTTACTGTGGAGGACAGCATTTGGACATTCTCTGTATGAATGCCAGAGAGGTTGGCCGCTTGTCCAACCAGCGGACGCGCGCACGGGCGGGTCTTTTGAAGGTGGCAGCCGAGGCTCGACGGCACGTAGCCGAGAGTCGCCTCGCTCAATTGATCGCCACTCACCCCGCTTGGAGAACCGTAGTGTGCGCACGCCTCCTCTCCCTCGCGCACCAGAATGTGCGACCGCTCAACGTTACCAGCACCATGACTGCTGCCCCAGGTATTCCCCTCCTTTGGCGGAGCGTCTCCGCCTTGACTCGCGCCCACCTCGTTTTGGGCGGGTGCGTCATTATGACCCCCCACAGATGGCGCGCGGATCGAGTCATCGCGCTTTTGAGGACTTCAAGTCGCACCCTCATTTTGACTTGCCTGGTCCTGGCCAACGGTCGCCGCCCAGGCAACAATAGGTCATTGATCCCTGCCCTATAACGCCAACCTCCCCCATTGAGACCGTTATCCTACCAACGGTTGCTGTTCGGGTTCGGGGGACCCACGGGGACCTCTGTTGTTGTCCGTGCTATATTGGACACAGGTTCACAAGGTTGCATTGTTTCCACTTATATGGTAGGGCAGGTCAAATTAAATATGGGCTCTTTTCCGAATTGTATACGGGTCATAGGTGACGTAGCCTCTAATGTTGAAGGGCAAGTTAAGGTTTTGTTTGGCCCTGTTGAATCTTCACATCCGAGGATTAAAACCTCGGCTATTGTGCTGAAGAATATTTTAGGTATGCATCCACAGAAGCAGCTACCTGCTGCTGTGGTGAATTTGACATCGGCATTGGAACTGGCGGACCCCAAATTTGACACACCGGGACAAATCGACTCGTTGATTGGCTCTGATGTCCTCGGTGGAATTTTGATTGGTGGGAAACGGGTCTTGGTGCCAAATGGTTTGACTGCCATCCCGACCATATTTGGATTTGCTTTGATGGGACCTGTACTTAGGGACCCCCCTCCACCTGAACTTGATAATTTGTTGGCTGTAGGCTCTGCTCTCTCTGATGCGGTTCAGAGGTTTTGGGAAGTAGAGGAGCCCCCTCAAGTTGCCCGTTTGAATCCAGAACATGAGGAGTGCGAGCTGTTCTTCCAGAACAACACTGGCCGACTCCGTTCTGGTCGGATTATTACGAGGCTACCCTTCCTGTCTGTTCGGCCTCCGCTTGGTGAGTCACGACCTTTAGCCGAAAAGAGATTGTTGGCTATGGAGCTTCACATGGGTCGTGATCCGGAGCTCAGACAGAAGTACATTGAGTTCATGAGAGAATATGAACAATTGGGACACATGTCTGTGTCAAATTTGGATTGGCGTTCGGTGGAGCACTACTTTCTCCCGCATCATGCGGTATTGAAGCCATCGACTGGCAAGCTGCGCACAGTGTTTGATGGTGCTGCGCAGACTTCAACAGGCGTATCCTTGAACCAGTGCTTGCATTCTGGTCCCAAGTTGGTAAAGGACCTTTGTGACGTCATCACCAGCTTCCGACGACATCAGATTGTCTTTGTGGCCGACATAAAAATGATGTTCAGGCAGACGATTATCCACCCTGATGACCGTCTTTCCAGGTGATCCTTTGGAGAGAGTCTCCTCGCGATCCCATGGTCGTCTACGAGCTCAATACTAATACGTACGGGTTAAGGTCAAGCCCCTACTTGGCAATACGTTCTCTTTGGGAGCTCGCAGACCGCGAAGGCTTACGTTTCCCACGAGCCTCCGCCATCTTGAAAGACGATATTTACGTCGATGACATTTGTTCAGGCGCCTCCACAGCGGACGAGGCGATCCTCCTGCGGGACGAATTGATAGGTATTTTGGCCTCCGCTGGTTATGAGTTGCGCAAATGGATTTTCAACTCACCAGCGCTTTTGGAAGGCTTGCCAGAGGATCATCAGCAAGATCCACATTTGTATGAGATTGTTGACAACCCCGCCATGATGGCTGTTCTAGGCGTTCAGTACAGACCAGTCCAAGACATCTTTACGTATAACGTAGACTTGAAATTGCCTTGTCCTTGGACTAAACGTCTCGTGTTGTCTACTGTCGCCAGAACCTTTGATCCGAACGGTTGGATTTGTCCTATCATATTTTGGGCAAAATGCTTCTTGCAGAAGCTTTGGACAGCAGGATTGACCTGGGACGAACCTCTACACGGCACTCTTGTTGAGGAATGGACCTCTTTTGTATCCTCACTTCCTGCCGTCAACGAGATCTCCTTGCCTCGTCCCATCCTTCCTCCCGGGAAGTACAAGGCCACCCTTCACGGGTTTTTGTGATGCCTCGGAACGTGGTCACGCGGCCGTGGTGTACTTGCGCACAGTCAGTGCCTCAGGTCAGGTGAGGGTTTCCCTGATCATGGCGAAGAGCAAGGTTGCACCCCTTCGGACATCTTTGACCATTCCGAAATTGGAGCTCTCGGGAGCAGCCCTACTTGTACGCTTATTGAACTACGTGTCCAGTACTTTGGGTAAAAGCATTTGTATTAATGGGACCTACGCCTGGACAGACAGCCAAATTGTTCTTTGTTGGTTGAAGGCTTCTGTCCACACCTTGGAGGTATTTGTCGCTAATCGCGTTTCCCAAATCCAAAAATCCGAAGTCACGCTGGTTTGGAGACACGTGCCAGGTGAGCTCAACCCCGCTGATTGTGCCTCGCGCGGATGCTTGACGCCTAGTTTGATAGGTCATTCGCTGTGGTGGGGTCCGGAATGGTTGAGTCGACCAGAAATTGATTGGCCTCGAACGCCAGTTTTGAATACTTCTAATTTGCCGGGTTTACGAACACTCGCTTTTGAGAAGGTAGAATGCGCCTTCGACCCCGATTTTTTGTTGAATCGTTACAGCTCCCTCGACAAGTTGTTAGGTGTCACTGCTTGGATAAAGCGTTTTGTTTTTAATTTTAGGCACCCACAACAGAAACGACTGACACCGTTTATCTCACCACAGGAACGACAGGAGTCCCTCACCTTTTGGGTTCGTCCTGTGCAATTGGCGCATTTTGAAAGGGAGATTGCTATCCTTAAATCAGGGAGATCGAAATTGTCGGGAGCTGTCTCTAAATTAAATCCCTTTTTGGACGATACGGGTCTCTTGCGCGTTGGAGGGCGTCTCAAGAACGCCAACCTCCCTTACGGAGCACGTCACCCCCTTTTGTTACCTAAGGATGGTCATTTGGTACGCTTGTTGGTAACTGACCGTCACCTTAAAAATTCGCATGCTGGTTGTAATGCGCTCTTGGCCATTTTGCAACGCGAGTTTTGGATTTTGTCTGCACGAAGAATAATTCGGAGTGTAGTCTTTCGCTGCATCCCTTGCTATATGCTCAAGGCATCTACCATGCAGCCCTTGATGGGGGACTTACCGGCAGATCGCGTAACTGAAAGCAGGACGTTTGACGGTGTTGGCATGGACTTCGCTGGTCCCTTTTTGGTGAAAACGTCGACACTTCGAAACAGAAAGACTGTTAAGGCCTACTTGTGTGTTTTTGTTTGCCTCTCCACAAAGGCCGTTCATTTGGAACTGGTCTCCTCGCTGACGACCGAGGCGTTTGTAGCCACATTTGACAGATTTGTATCCCGCAGAGGGCCTTCCTTGATCCGTTCTGACTGCGGCACTAACTTCAAGGGCACGTATAATTATTTGAATGAAGTTGTTAATTTTCTTGAAACCAACAAGGCTGATATAGGTGATAGGCTTGCCCGACGTGGGATAAATTGGTTATTTTCCCCACCAAATTGTCCACACTGGGGTGGTATTTTTGAAGCCGCTGTAAAATCGGCCAAAACACACTTGCGCAGGACAATCGGTGAGTCTGTCCTTACATTTGAGGAACTCGCAACTGTGTTTTGTAAGATTGAGACCGTTTTGAACTCTCGGCCATTGTGCCCGATCTCCTCAGATCCGAATGATTTGGAGGCTCTTACGCCGGGCCATTTTTTGATTGGTCGCCCACTTGTCGCCTTGCCTGAGTACCCCTATATTGATACCAGACCTGGTCATCTCTCGCGTTTTGAATTGGTACGCCAGATTACTCAGAGATTTTGGAAACGCTGGAATTTGGAATATTTGCACATACTCCAGCAACGCGTTAAGTGGACCGACAAGACCGATCCACCCAAGATTGGTGACCTCGTTTTGATCAAGGAGGCTAACCTTCCGCCACTCAGATGGCGCAGGGGGCGCATCCTTCGTTTGGTAACTGGGACTGATGGAGTTCCCCGATTTGCTGAGGTCTTGGTGGACGGTTCGATTCTGAGGAGAGCGGTTGCAACATTGTCACTTCTACCAACTAATTAGCGGACCAGTAGGCCGGTCCGGGGCGGGTGGATGTTTGAAATAGAATTAATTTTATTATAAGTCAAATCGATTAGATCGATTGAGTAACATTTTGTTTAGTCTATTGAAAATTTCTGACAATGGTCACACTGAACTGTCAATCTTTTCGTTCATTGTCGTTTCCCGCGGTCAGCGAAAAAACCTAGCTTTTTGTTCGCTCTGGAAGATTCCGTTTTGTGAGCGCGTTTTTGATCTTGTATTTGGTTGTAAACCTAAAAATCCGGGTGAATGCCGCTTCTTTGATCTATAACCGGCACCGGTAAATTGTGATAAAGAACATTTGTGAAATATTGAACTTTGTAAAACACGTGTGTGAATTCCTGGTTGGTGCCTGGAGTATGACTACGCTGAACTGGATACTGGTATCTATTCGATTCTCTTGTTATTTTGGCCAAAATTGTGAGTTAATCCTATAGGTCCACTTCAAGAATATCACCAGTAAAGATATCAGGTGAGTTGAAACATTTTATTAATATTGGTTGTGACTCGCTGTGCAACGCAGTGAAGGTGTTTAGAAATATTGTCTATCGTGGTCAGGTAGATGTATTACACCTTCCACTGCAACTCTGTCCTGAAAATCCCTACCTGGCTACGGTAATTCTAGACAGCTTGATTTATCTACCTATGTAACACAAAAAGTCATTATATTACCTACATAATTGTTAGTAACTCGCAATCATAAAAAATAACATACATACATACATACATAGACTCACGCCTGTTTCCCGTAATAACATACACTTCAACAATTTAAGTTATTTAACTCTTTAATGAACCTATTTTGATATTTTTGTTTTATCTATAAACGCACCAGGCGTGCGTCTCCCGCAGTAAGCCAAAATGTTATTTTATCATCAGTGATTCCCGAGTTCAACCCTTTAGTGGACAATATTCAAATGTGGATAAATGTTGTTGAAGCCAATGATCGTCCTTTCGGTTGGTCCGATCGTGATTTGCGTTATCAAGCTTTGCAAAAATTACGCAATACGGCTAAGACATGGTATGACTCACTTCAAAAAAATGCAACACGATGGACAACTTGGAAGTGGAAGGATTGGCGAAATACCCTGTTAGACACATTTCAAGTTAAGCGGAATATTTATAATTTACTTAAAGATTTGTTTCAAACTAAACCTACAGAGGATTACATCTTATTTTTTACAAAAGGGTAAGATTGATAAAATGAGATTGTCATTTTCTGAGGCAGATATTATTTCTATAATTGTAGGGTCTATTAGTGACAAAAATATAATTACAGCGGCAGAGGCCGGTAATTTTAGATACTGTGATGACTTAGCTTCATTTTTACATGGAAAAAATATTCAGAATCTGATTTAACCCACTTACTCCTACCGGGCGTTATAACGCCACAAAAACTGACTTTTATTGATCTAAATATATCATGGGCGTTATAACGCCCGGTAGGATAATGAACGTCTATTATATGATACTTTTGCATTTCAGATTGCAGCAAAGACAAACGTTAAAATGAACGAAATATTATATATATTGGAGGCGGCTGATGACGATGTTACTTTGCCCAAGGCTGTCTCAATTTTACCACCAGAAAATGTAAATGCAGACGTGACTGATGAGGATTCGGGTGACGAAGATTTTGTAAATACCTATACAAAATCTGCCAGGTGGGTTCTCAGAATGTAAATATTACTGTCAAACACTGCATACAATAGGTTTAGCTATATGTAACAGTATTTTATGATTGCTCCCACAGGTGCATAACTAAGAGTGCAAGCCGAAATCGCTTACGATGAGTCATTGTCTGAAGACGAAGAATACAACATTTCCCTATCTCGCCTCGCTAAAAGAAGGTGTACTGTAAAATATCCTACACAAAGTGATAGCCCTGATGATTTCCTGAGAAATATATCAAGTCTTTCTCCCATAGCAAGTACATCATCGGCAAGTGATGGTACAGTTCTCAATCCTGGCAATATTCTTGTTTGCAAGTGGAACGACAATAGTGTAGTTACAGTTGTTTCAAACGTGGAAATAGTGGAACCATTGCATAACGTTTTTCTCAAGAAGCGAAGAAATATGTACAAATCAATCAACCTGACATCATAAAAAAGTATAATGAAAATATGGGAGGCGTAGATCATTCTGATCAAAACATTAGCCTGTATCGAACTTCCATACGAGGAAAAAATGGTACTTTCCCTGGATTGCTCACTGTTTAGATATGTCAGTCACAATGTCTGGCAATTGTACAAGCAAGATGAAGGGGACTATGATCATCTCTCTTTTTGAAGAGAAATAGCTAAAAGCTTATTATAAACTTATAAGAGTGATGGAAGGCGTGGACCATCTCGTACTCCGGCTTCTTATAGAGACAAATCCCGATACGATAAAATCGATCATTTAATTGAATACAAAGAAAATCAGCTCAGGTGCATACTTTGTAAAAAAAGACGATTTTTTTTTGTAAAAGTTGTGATGTTCATTTACATCCTAAAACTTGTTTTGTTACTTACCATACAGACTAAGAAAATACAAAATTAAAACTTATGGCCTAATTTTAGTAGGCTCTGAGTATGAAATTAGTACTTTGCCTATTATAGGTACATACAAAATAAATAATAGCTTTAATATGTACAAGATTAAATATATAAATAACTTCATAAATATAACTTTTGTTTCATTTATCGTTATAGGGTATCCTTTCCGTATAAATTAGCGATAGTAGGACATTCTCCTACCGGGCGTTATAACGCCCATGGTTTTCCGACTTTTCCAGATGGTCAGGATTTTTTTCAGTATTTTTCCACAATAATTGATGATACGTATATCAACATATCAAAAAAACCACAACGTTTGGAGGTGCAAAATAGTTTCAGGAGTATCTGGGTTAAAACCGAATCAAAAGCAACTTTCACAATAAAAAATTTACTCGTTCATCGTCTAACAATTTAGATAAGAAATCCGAAAATAATTCTAATACTGGTTCATCAAATAGTTTTACCCCAACAAATACTAGTTTAAATATTACATGTTTTCGGTGTGGTGAACCGGGGCATAAGAAGACCCATTGTGTTCAAAAAGATAATGTTCAATGTAATTCTTGTAATAGATTGGGTCATTTGGAGCTGGCATGTGATCTAAGCCTAAACCTAAAATTGAAAAGAATAATGAAGTTAAATTGAACCCTCCTTTAAAGAGAAGTTTTATAAGGATATTGAAATCAATGGATGTAAACAACCCCCTTTTATCGATATGGGTAGCAGTTGTTCCCTTATAACAACATCTTTGGTGCGCGAGTTGATGCTTGTACCGTTTGAATTAAATACTCCGGTTGCATTGACAGGGTTTAAAGTTGATTCTTGCTCTCAAGTAACTCAAGGTGTTCAGGTAGACATTTGTGTTGATACAGCAAAACGTAACATTGTGCTATAGATTCTTGATGAATTGGCCGGCTCCTCCATTTTATTTGGTAGGAATTTCACCGAGGATAAAAGTATGATGTATACTTTTTCCAGGTAGTAGAGCCTTGCTGATTTCAGCATGAATGGGCCGGCTCGACCGGGGAAGTACTACCCTCTCACAGAAAATCGACGTAAAGTAACTGTACCTAAACAGTTGCGTTTCGTTCGGTGAGTGAGAGTGCCGGAGGCCCTATCCCCTATTCCTTCTCCCTGATCCCACTCCTTATCCTATCCCTTCCTTCCCAACCCCAAGGGGCGGCAAAGCATTTGTGACTCCTGTAGTATTGCTTGTGTCCATGGGCGGCGGTAATTGCTTACCATCAGGCAATCCGTCTGCTCGTTTGCTGCCTATTAGCATTAAAAAAAATACTAGTGTAGGAAATAGCTTGTCCTTTTGCTCTTTAAATAGCGATCATTTTGCAGCTGTAATAGAACAATCTATGTTCAACTCTGATTCTATTGACCACATTTCATTATTGAATAAATTGTTTGAAAAATACCCCCGGGTTGTGTCTAAAGATTTACAGACTTTGGGTCACACTTCTTGCGTAGAATTAGACATTGAATTAATAACTAATAAACCTGTTTGCCATCGTCCGTACCGTATGTCCGAATCAGAAAAAGCAGTTACTAGAGAAATTATTGATGACTTATTAAAAAATGGCATAATTCAGGAAAGTAACTCCGCTTATGCTAGTCCAGTATTGTTAGTCGATAAACCTTCGGGTGAAAAACGAATGTACATTGACTATAGGTCTTTACATAAAATTACAGTCAAGGAAAAATGCCCGATGCCCCTTGTAGAAGATCTCATAGATAAACTAAGAGGTTGTACACTTTACACATCCTTAGATTTAAAAAGCAGCTACTACCAGGTTATAATAAATAAAAAGTCTATTCCTAAAACTGCCTTTGTTAGTCCTGACGGCCATTTTGAATTCAAGAGAATGCCATTTGGGCTTTGCAATGCGCCGTCAGTATTGCAGAGATTAATGAATACTGTGCTAGGTAAATTACGTTTTAATAAATTGATCTGTTATATGGATAATTTGCTTATAGTGACCGATAGCTTGATCGAGAATATTAAGCAATTAGATGAAGTTTTAAAAGTATTGGAAAATAACGGTCTTACAATCAATTTAGATAAATGTTATTTCTTTCAGAGCTCTTTTAACTTTCTTGGTTAAGACATTTCTAAAGCGAGTATTCGACCGGGCAAAAAGAAACTAAAAGCTGTTGAAGATTACCCTGAACCCAAGAATATTCATCAAGTAAGACAATTTTTAGGGCTTATAAATAATTTCCGTAAATTCATAAAAAATTGTGCTATTATTGCGAAGCCACTGACTAAGCTCTTAAAGAAGGACGTTTCATGGGAATGGGGTCAGGATCAGATTTCGGCAGTTAATAAATTAAAATACGAATTGTTACACAATGCTTTATTAGTTATTTTCGATCCTAAATTGCCAATCGTTCTTTACACTGACGCCAGTCGTGATGGTGTAGGTTGTATTCTAACTCAAATAACCGATAATGGGGAAAAACCAATCCATTTTTACAGTCGTCAAACATCCAATGAAGAAAAACTATATCATTCGTTTGAGTTAGAATTCTTGGCTATACTTAGTTGTTGGTTTGCAAAAGTTCCGTCATTATTTGATAGGGTCTACTTATAAAATTAATACAGATTCTAATGCTGTTAGATATGCCATGAATAAACAAGAAATCAATTCAAGAATAGGTCGGTGGGTTTTACTGATGCAAGAGTTTACTTTTGTCATAATGCACAAACCAGGAACCCAAATGCAACATGTTGACGCATTAAGTAGAAATCCGATCATGGAATACTCTGCTCCCATGTGTAATAAACGTGTGTTGGCGATTAGTGAAGGTGATAGTATTTGTGCAATCAGAGAAATCTTAAAGTCAGGTCAGGCCGAGCTCAATAAAAATATATTTAACGATTATGAGCTATTGGGCAATAAAGTATACCGTCGAACTGAATTTGGCCGACGGTGGGTAGTTCCTAAACAGTGCATTTGGCAAATTATAAGAGCTAACCATGATGACGTAGGCCATTTTGCCGTGGACAAGTCAATTGAAAGGATAAAGGCACATTATTGGTTTCCAAAAATCAAAAAGGTCGTTACAAAATATATTAATAATTGTCTTAACTGTATTTACTCAAAGAATGTCCACGGCAAAAAGGAAGGTAATTTTTTTCCAATATCTAAATATGCAAAGCCGTTTCATACGTTGCACATTGACCATTTGGGTCCTTTTGTAAAAACTACGAATAACTATACTTATCTTTTGTTAACAGTTGATTCGTTTACAAAATTTGTATTTATTTCGCCTGTTCGTAACACAAAGAGTCAAGTTGTTATAAATGAATTAGATAAAAAAAAATTAAGTTTTTGGCAATCCTAAACGCCTTATATGTGATGCAGGAAGCTCTTTTACGTCCAAGCTGTTTGTAAAGTATTGTAAGGACAAAAATATACGTTAACATGTTATAGCTACAGCAGTTCCATGCTCAAATGGACAGGTAGAACGCTACAACCGCACCATCCTTGATGCCTTGAGAAGTAAGGGGGCTAACACTGACAATAACAAATGGGATACTCATATTGCCAGTATCCAGCAAGGCATTAACAGTACGATTAACAAAACTACGTTGGCAATCCCCAGCGAAGTATTTTTCGGTTACAGACTTCAAACCGACTCTGACAAATTGGTGGATAACAGTGAAGATCAACCTGTTGACGTTACACTATTAAGAAATACAGTCAATGACCGCATTCAAGCTAATGCTGACAAACAAAAGCAGTTGTTTGATTCAAAATGGAAAGCGGCTCGAATATACAATATCAGAGATTTAGTCGTTATAAAATGTTATAAATTCCTAGTCAATCTAATGATGGGCAAAGCACGAAGCTTCTGCCGTTGTTTAAGGGTCCATTTCAGGTTACTGAAGTTATGGGACATAATCGCTATAAGGTACAGGATATGAGAGGCGCAGAAAGGACCAGTAAACGCAACGAGGGGACCACTTGCGCCGAAAATATGAAGCCTTGGATTAAGTTGGCGGAACTAGATACCAAGGATTTGGCCCAGGATGTTGTCAGGTATTTTATCGTGTTAATAGCCAATTTTTCACTGTGCTTGTATGGCCTCATTTCACTTTTCTCCATAAATGCTGTCTAGTGCATTTGCTTCGAACATATTTTGGTATTTTGACATTGTAAATAGCAACAGTATTTACTCGTGTAAAGTGAATCTGTTAGTTATGTTTTGGTTGGTAATGATATGCAACTAGGGTTGGCCAAAGGCATCGCCTAGGGTAAATTACAAACCTTAACATGATCACTAACTGACCGTTGATGGAACAGTTATGTAGAAGTTTGGATACCAAAATTATGTTCTGTGGGTACTTCGTCCTTTGATGTGAGATGTCCTTCATCTGCTGGCCGTTGATGGAATAGTAGGATGTCGACACTCATAGCAATGGATAACAGAAGTTAAGGTCTTTATCCAATACAAAGTACTTACACCAAAAAAAAAGTGCTAATTATGCTACGTTGTTCTCAGCAAACTGCACCAGACCAAGACGCTATCCGGGACGGATGCGTGCGCAGGACGGCCGGATGTTGTCGCCATGTTAGATGCTTCAATATTCTTTTGGCGACATGATGGTTTCACCCTAATTGTATTTATTCTTGTTATATTTTTATTAAAGAAGCATGTAATTTGTATGAATTATAATAGTAGGTACATTCGTGTATTTGTAAGATGTAGGTATATTGAGAACTTTGTGATGTCGCAACGTCACGCCACTCGCGCCATTCTCGTTTGGAATGTGGTGGGTGAGGCGATGCGACATTTGATGTTTTCGATTTGAACTTGAGAGCTCAGTTTATTTTGTTCTGCGGAGCGGTCAACATCTCAATAAAGACGGTGTTACGCTGTCGGCTTATAAAGCACAATTATAATTAAGTTTTAAAAAGCTCAAGTATATAAATAGTATTTGTAAAAGTGAAGTCTAAATATAGTATTGTGTCAAATAAACGGCTTACTGTAACTAAATCAATGTGCGATTGTGCTCGTGCTTCTTTACCGTGTTAAATATAAACAGTTACTAGCTGACCCGGCAAACGTTGTTTGGCAATTTTTTTTTTTTTTTTTGAAATATAGATGATGGCCGATTCTCATAGATACCGGATAAGCACAAAAAATTTCATCAAAATCGGTCAAGTCGTTTCGGAGGAGTATGGGAACGAAAACTGTGACACGAGAATTTTATATATTAGATAACAAGTTACCTGTTTGAATTGAAAAGACCTTTACATATCGATGCAAAGAATAAGTTTCATTTCGATTCAATTCTCCGCGAAATTAGTCCAATCAGATTAAGTGTTGCACTTGATTATTTTTTTTTACTATCATTTTGGTGGCAATTCAAATTAAAAGATAGTTGTATTGTTTCTTATGTACCAAATAAAATGATTCTATTGAGACCTATTGTTAATTCAGACAAAACTAAAATTCTGTCATAGAGTCGTAGCATGGATACTAAGTGTAGCTTTAAATGGATGGCATTAATAAAACTATTCACAATGTAGATAATTGATAGCTGTAATGCAAACTAGCTCACTAAAATTATAATTTATGTCTATGATCTAAGCCTTAATCATTATTCAGCATATTATATTTTAAGCAATCTAAACTTTCTTATTCAATAAAAAGATCATAGAATCTAAATAACTTTGTAAAGGCAAAAAGTACAAAGGACAGACTGTAGGTTGTAGCATAAATCAAAATGAGATTGCATTACACGCAGTAATATGTAATATTCTAACGTTTGCAAGATTACTTTCACCCTTCGGAATATGTGGCAAGGTAATGTGTTACGGCAAAATTCTGTATACCTACTTACATAATAATTTGATCATACATACATACATACATACATAGTCTCACGCCTATAACCCCGAAGAGGTAGGCAGAGGTGTATTTCTACATCCACTTTTCGCCAGATATACTTTAGTCCCACGTAATAAGGGGCGAGCCTATTGCCGTACCGGGCACATTTCCAGACTCCGTGCTGCTACTGAGAATTTCGTGACAGAAAAACCCAATAACACTGACCGACCCAGGAATCGAACCCGGGACCTCCCGATCCCACGCGCACATTTATGCCGCGAGACCAACGAGGCAGTCGTATAGGGTTTGATGTCGAGTTTTCCGTCTCTACGCAAAGATGGTATTTGCATCGTGTTATCCCTTAGTCGCCTTTTACGACACCCACGGGAAGATAGGGGGTGGTGACACTTGTATTCTATGCCGTCAACCACACGACTCATTGACACGGCAATTTGATCATACTGTTTCTTTGTCGGATCCTACCCCCATAGTAATGTTTTTTGAATTTGTATTTTTCTAGGCTGTCTCAAATGGTATTTATAAAAGACTATCCGCAGCTTGAGAACGTTTACACGCGTTCCAAGCAACGGACATAAAGGGCATCCAGAATACTTATCAGGAAAGCAATAATTCATGTTTATAAGAATACTAAAATCTCAATTACCGATTGGATAATTTATTTTCAATTTGAAAATGAGATTTCCCCTTTTTTTATAAGTAACCTTACTTACCCCAACGCATTTCAAATGTCTTGTTTTAATATTCTTGTTATTACCGTATACGTATGTAGTAGCTAGGGGTGAGAGCTAATTGCAAAGTGCAACCATTGTTTTCCCATGCCCGCTGTGCCGCGGGGAAACCTCAAGCGCAAGCCTTTTAATTATTCTGCGAGACAAGGTTCCTACGTTGTCATGAACGATGGAAGTATTTACCTAAAAATAAACCTTATTTTATATACATACTAGAGGACGCCAGCAGCTACGCCAACATTTTTTTTTAAAGTTACCCGTTTTGGCCGATCCCGTGGGAATTTTGGGAAATCCCTTCTTAGGGCACCCCTACGGTCCCCAAGAAAAACATACATGCCAAATTGCAGCTTCCTGCGCCCAATAGTTTCGGCTGTAGCGTGTCTGTCAGTCAGTCAGTAATGCAAGGATTTTATATATTAAGATATTTACGACAAAAATCAGGTCAATTTAAAATTGTATGCGGATTTTTCAACATTTGTAAATTATTCTTATGGAAATTTAAATCCTTTTAATTTGAATGTAAATATGCGGAATAAATTCATGACAGTATTTTACTATTTATCAGCATTTCGTTTGTTTCCTAGGTTAAATAAAATCCAATCACTGAAACCTTACGTAACAGTTGTAAGAATTTACAAGTCGATCCAGTAGATAAAAAGAAAAATGCTAAGTTTTACAAAATATATTCTAATATACTTAAAAAATGCATACACAAGTCAAAACAATTAGTAAATCACAAATATATAAGCAAAAATAGTAACAAATGCAAAGCTGTGTGTCAAATCATAAATCAAAATATTGGCTACATTAATAATAATTCAGGAATAGACAAAATAGTACACAATAATCAGTTACATACGACTGCACATGACATAAGTAATTTATTTAATAATTTTTATATTGAGTTGACTAATAATAATGACTTTAAATATAATATTGACGATATAAATGAAACTATGGACAAATTAAATATTAATTAAATTTTTTTAAGTCCGACAGATCCGATTGAGATATTTAAAATAATTAACAATCTCAAAAATACAAACTCTGTAGGTATTGATGGTATTAACACGAGGATGGTAAAACTCTGTGCACACTACATATGTGAGCCCTTAAGCTTTATCATTAATATGTCATTTGAACAAGGTACTTTTCCCACGATCCTTAAAAAGTCAATTGTTAAGCAATTATATAAAAAGGGGGAGTCAACAGAAATGACTAATTATCGTCCTGTTAGTCTTATACCAGTCATGTCAAAAATTTTTGAGAAGGCAATGTTGAAAAGGTTACACGACTTCGTCTTGAAGGAAACGATACTAAAACAAGAGCAATTTGGTTTTCGAAAAAACAGTAGTACTTCACTGGCCTGCTTTAATCTTATTAAAATAGTTACTGAATGTGTTAATGATAGGATACCTGTAACGACATTATTTCTGGACATGAGTAAAGCATTTGATTTTCTTGACCATAAACTTCTTCTTCATAAGCTAGATAAGTACGGAATAAGAGGAGTCGCAAATGATTAGATTAGGAGCTACTTAAAGGACCGATATCAATGTGTAGAAATATCTAAAATAGAAAACAATAAAAAAATCACATATAGATCGAATTTCAAATTAAATAGATTTGGCGTTCCACAGGGTAGCGTGCTGGGACCATTTTTATTTTTAATATACATCAATGACCTACCTAATATTACCCACCACAAAACTATTTTATTTGCAGATGACACGACACTTATTATCAAATGTGACAAGAAAGACACCTATGAATATGACATAAACTTGACGCTTAACAAGACAATTAATTGGCTACTTAATAATAATTTAAAAATCAATGTATATAAAACGCAAATGATTCAATTCCAAAACTATAGAAAACAACATATTGAGTTAAATGTGAAATACAAAAATAATAAAATACAAGAAGTGAGCACTGCTAAATTTTTAGGTCTGATACTCGATAAGCATTGCAACTGGAAGGCGCATGTTGAATATGTTTGCAACAAACTGGATCGATTCGTTTTTGCTATCAAACGGTTATGACAAACAGTGTCAACGGAAGCGGCCCTTAGTGCATATCACGGATACGTGTCATCGGTGCTGTCATATGGTCTCTTGCTCTGGGGGAACTCGGTTGATATTGAAAAAGCATTTCGGGTGTAAAAGAAATGCGTGAGAGCTCTATGTGGAGCCTGGTTTACTGACAGCTGTAAGCCATTATTTAAAAAAATCAACATCCTGCCACTGGTTTGCATGTACGTTAGAGAACTCTGTGTTTTTGTTAAACTTTATCCACAGTATTTTGGTAAATTTTCTGCAACAAAAGGTAGAAACGCTAGGAATAAATTTTAACTTCTCCGACCTAGATGTCACTTAGATATATATGAGAAAAACGTATATATAAAGGCCATAGAAGTGTATAATAAGTTACCGGATACATTTAAAGAATTACTTCTTACTATATTTAAAAGGAAAATTATAGCCTGGCTTGCAGAAAAATGTTTCTATACTCTAAATGAGTTTATGACATACAGAGAAAATAATACAACTAATTAATGTTAAAATTTCAATATGCGATCATAATACTATATTTTGACTTTTAAACTTGTTTCAGTTGACGTTTATATACAATTATTGATTTAGGTACTACTATAAATTTACAATTATCCGTGACATAAATTTTGACATTAATTACGTAATTAATCAATACTTATAAGCAGAATTTAATTAGATAATATTATTGTATAAGTTTAAATATTTACGCACCATTGTTATGGTAGAATGTGAGAAGACTTATATTACCTTAACACCACTATGTAACCACATTTCTTGTAAATAAATGCATTTCATTTCATTTCATTTCAGTATGTCTTTCAATATAGCTCTCAAATATTTATTTTCTTTGAATAATTTATTTTTACAAAAAAGCAGGCAGTGATAGCCTAGTGGAAATACCAACAGACTGCGATGCATGGAGCGCACTTTTCGGAGTTATGTACTATTTTAATTGTTAATGATCGCTTATCCCGTACCCCTGAGAGCACGTTAAGCCGTCGGTCCCGGTTGTCATGAAGATCTTTGACAGTCGTTATAGGAAGTAAGTACCTTTGAATAAACTGACACTAGTCTAAACCATAGAATATAGCCATCCCTTTGAATTGCGGAGGTGAGACAGGCAGTCGCTGAATAGCAAAGCTAATATTCAGTCAAATCCGGTTTGACTAGTAAGCGGACCCCAGGTTGCAACTGGTAATGCTAGGAAGATGATAATGATATAGGTACGTTTCAAATCGGGTGAGTTTTTAAACCTAAAATGCGATATATTATGAGAAGTTTGTTTGGATTTCTTTAAGTACCTTAAGTAAATCTGTACATAATATTATTAAATTAAGTTCCCTGGCCTTTCTATATAATTTAAACAAACATACTGAACTGATTTTTGTACGGCTTTCTCGTAAAGATATGTGATTTCTCAAATTTTCTTTGAAATTATCTGCATTTGGTTAAATGTGTGTAATGTGCTGAGAAAGCTGATAGGTAGCGCTATCGTCACGTTTTGCATAAACTTTGCTCCCTAAGGTTTCGCTGTTACGTAGCGTAGGTTGGCAACCGAATGTTTACTTAGAAATTGATATAGCTGCTGCCAGCTCTCGTTGTTAGAAAGGGTTTTATATGTTGGAATAAATAGAATATTGTGTGTAGTTTCAATTTAGAATACGGCTTATCAAAAGATATCTAAGTTTATATGCCCTAAAGGAAATTTACCAGATTTTTCTATAAATACATTATTTAAGGGGGAGTAAGGGGAGAACGGACTTAACATCATCTTTTCTGACCCAATTGTCAACCCCACCTGCACGCGCCGGATGGCGGCGGCGGCCAACTGGCTGCCGTGATGCTCCCTGCTAGACAACGGACGGGGCTATGGCGACCGAGCAATGGCGGTATAACCATTACTCTGGCTACGGCTAGAAGAGGTATTCGACGACCTTGAGGCGGAAATGCCTTCTAAACGTTCGGTAGGAGAAGGAACTCTGAGAACAAACCGAGAAAAAAAATTATTCAAGAAACTCAAAGAAGAAAACGGACCGATACAAATAAACCGACCTTTGGCGTGAAAATAAGAACACTGATTGGCTGCTGGAATGTTCGTACTATGCGTGAAGAAAGTAGACCGCTCCAGAGTCTCAAGTACATGAAAGAATACTAACTGGATAACCTGGGTATTTCCGAAAAAAGAAGAAAGCGAAGAAAAAATCGAGGATCACACCTTGTTGTATTCAGGACAGACAAAGAAGCATGAATATGGTGTTGATATCCTGCTTACCAAAAAAGCCCGTAGTAGTCTCTTTGAATGGAAACCAGTGTCAGATCGGATCATTTCAGCACGCTTCAAGTGTAGTGTGAGAAACGTCACAGTAATACAATGCTTCGCTCCTACTAATGCAGCAGACCTAGACTTGAAGGAATCCTTCTACAATCAACTTACTGGCACACTGAGAGGCATACAAAGAGGTGATATAGTTATCTGTATGGGGAACTATAACGCACATATTGGTAGCAAGAACCAAGGTATAGGGCCATGGGTAGGCAAACACGCACTAGGAAACCTTAGTGAGATTGGCAATATACTGGTCGACCTCTGCTGTGAGCAGGATTTTGTTATTGGAGGTCTAATATTTCCCCATAAAAACTGCCATAAAGTGTCTTGGGTGTCACCAGATAGACGCACGGAAAAACAAATCGACCACATCCTTATTAGCCGGAAATGGAGTCATTCGCTATAACTGGACGACCGTTATAAAAAAAAAACTCCGAAATAAGAGAGGAGCAAGCTGAAGATAGCAAAGTTTCAAAAGGCACCAACTACAATCTCGACGATTCGATGTCTCCATACTGCAGAACCAGGACACAAAGCAGGAGTTTTCTACAGAGCTCCACAAAAAATACCACTCACATAGAACCGGCAGAGGATCTATAGAGGAAGAATGGACCAATGTCAGGGATACACTCCAGTCATGCTGTGAAATTCTGTTAGGCTACAGAAACAACGACCGCAAGGATTGGATGTCTACAGACACATGGGATAAAGTTGTTCAAAGGAAGTCTATCAAGGATCAACTAAACTGTGCTAAAGACCAGAGCACAAAAGAGATGTTAGCCTACCAGTACTTTGTCTGTGAGAGCGATGTAAAACGTAGTGTTAGGAGAGACAAGCGCGTGAGAGCCGCAAAGATAGCCCAACGAGCAGAATATGCAGAAAGCACCGGGAACACGAGGGAGCTCTACAGAGCCAGTAAAGAGCTTTGCAATAAACAACCGCCAAACCGACCTATAGTGGATAGAACGGGCAAGCTTCTTACCACACAAACAGAGCAAATGAGTAGATGGCACGAACACTTTGTCGACGTTTTCCACTCATCAGTCACAAAGGATGAGGAGGTCACCTCTGATAAAACAGAAGCAGTCACTTTAGACATAAGCGTTGAGCCCCCAGATAGAGCCGAAATATCAAAAACCATAAGACCCTTAAATAGCGGTAAAGCTCCTGGTTACGACGGCATCCCATTGAGGCATTGAAGTCAAATGCAGAGTTGATAGCGGACATACTGTATCCCTTGATGACAGCGATTTGGGAAACTGAAAGAGTACCAGAAAGCTGGAAACAAGGAATACTTATTAAACTACCCAAGAAAGGAAATCTAGAGTGTTCCAACTGGAGAGGAATAAACCTGCTTCCGGTGTGCTCGAAAGTGCTTTGCAAGATTTTGCTGCACCGGATGACGAGTGCTGTCGAATGCACCTTAAGGGACGACCAGAGTGGATTTAGAGCAGGGCGAACTTGTATTGACCAAATTAACGTTTTACGGTTGATATTGGAATAGTGCAACGAAATGCAGAAAGAACTCTTCACGCTGTTTGTGGACTTCGAAAAAGCATTCGATAGAGTGGAATGGACAAGCATATGGCGTACACTGAGGAGAAGAGGCATACCAGACAAGATTATCCAAATAATCCATAATCTTTATTGGGTACTTCTTCAATTAAATCACCACCATAAGCGAATTTGTTCACGTCGGGGCGGAAAGTGGACATCGGAATGTCGATTTGCGACGTTGAATGTAAGATGAGGAATAGATGAGAAACTGGATGATGTCTACGAGCTAATGAGTGACAGAAATTTGGATGTATTGTGTGTGAATGAGACTAAACGGAAGGGGAAAGAAATGCTGACGCGCGGCTTGTTCACTGAAATATGGTCAGGGGTTACCAATGAAGAACATGGTAGTAAAGGCGTCGTATAATTCTTTCAGAGCGAATGGCAGAATGCATGCGAGGGTATGAGTGTGTAAGTCCGCGCCTTATGTGGGTCCGGATGAAAGTAGGTCTGACGCCTCTATTTTTGATAGGGGTATACGCACCGGACTTTTCCCACAATAAGGCGGTAAGAGAGGAATTTTGGGAACAAATGAGAGAGGTTGTGTTATTGCGTAAGTGGAACGAACGTATTGTCATGCTTGGAGATTTTAATGCAAAGGTTGGAGTGAAGCGCGATGGATATGAAAATGTACTTGGGACGTTTGGAGATAAGAGCGTGAATGACAACGGCGTATACTTGTTAGATGTATGTGTGGAGATGGGTCTGTCTGTGATGAATACGTGGTTTCAGCACAAGCTGATACATATGTATACATGGCGAAAGAAAGAAGGACATGGTATGCTAAGGAGCATGATAGATTTTGAGATAGTCGATGAAAGAATGAGAAAGAAAGTAATGGACACTAAGGGTATATCGTGGACCAGATATTGGCACAGATCACTATTTGGTAATTACAAGAGTTGGTGGTATGTTTTATCGCTGGCGGCACAGACCTAAAGAGCCTGCTACCGAATTAGAACGTATAAAAGTGGAAAGATTGAAAGATCAGCGCGTGAATGAGATGTACAAAAAGCAATTGAGTGAACGGCTAGATAAAATCTGGAGTGATGTAAACGAGGAAAGTGTGAGTGATGAATGGTCGGTATTTAAAACCAACGTAGTGAAATGTGCTGAAGAGGTATGCGGTTTGAGTAAAAGGGCTTTTACTAAATGTGAAGTAAGAAAGTAAGAAATTTGAGAAAGCTGACTGGTGGGATGATGAAACTCGAAGTATGGTTGAGAAAAAGAGAAAGGCATGGCTGGATATCCTAGCAATAGAAGCAACCAATAGAGCTAGTGGTGGTATGAATGAATAGTGTTAAAGAAATGAAGGACAAATATAGTTATGTGAAAGCTAAGGTTAAGGCATGTATAGAGAGGAAGAAGAACGAGAAAAAGAAGAAATGTGAGGAACAATTCGGCTTAAGTTTCCGAGACAATATAAAATTGTTTAGGAAACTCGTGAAGGAAGCGCGGGGCAAAACTATGAATGCATCAATGAAAGTAATTAGGAACGAAAGAGGTGAAGTCATAAATGAAGAAAGAATGATACTAAAGTGCTGGAAGGATTATTTTGAGAGCTTATTCGAGAAAGATGTGAGTGAAATAGAGCCAGAAGAGACGATTGATATGCCTGTAGGTCCAAGTCATGAAATTGGAGTGGATGAAATAATGAAAACACTAAAAGGTATGAGGTTAGGAAAGTCTGCTGGATGTGATAAGGTGACTGCTGAAATGTTGAAGGCTGGCGATGGACTAATAGTAAACCTGCTGCATCGCCTTTTTAATCTATGTTATATACAGGGCCAGGTGCCAGATGACTGGACGAAGGCAGTGCTCGTCCCAATTTATAAGGGCAAAGGTTCGCGGCAGGAATGTCATAATTATCGCGGGATCAGCCTTCTTAGTGTGGTAGGAAACTTGTATGCCAGAATATTGATTGACAGAGTAATAAATGTGACTAATGACAAGATATGGGATGTGCAAGCGGGATTTCGGAAGGGAATCGGATGTACGGATCAAGTCTTTTCCTTGCGCTGCGTAACCGAAAAATGTCTGGCAAAAAACCAGAAGGTATATTGCGCGTTCATAGACTTGGAAAAGGCTTATGATAGAGTGGATAGAAAGGAATTATGGAAGGTGCTGTCTATGTATGGGGTGGACAATTTTATAATAAGAGCTCTGAAATCTCTGTATAGGGGTTCTCGAGCCTGTGTAAGGATTAACGGTGCCTATACAGAATGGTTTGATATCTCCAAAGGTGTCAGACAGGGTAGTGCAGCCTCGCCCTGGTTGTTCAATCTTTTCATGGATAGCTGCATAAATGATATAAGAGAAAGTGAATGCGGGATCGATATGGTAGGATTGCGTGCTAAGTGCCTCTTGTACGCCGATGATCAAGTCATTCTTGCGTCCTCGGCGAATGAGTTGCAGCAAATGATGGACTGCATGAACGAGAGCTTTAAAGCGAAGGGTATGAAATTAAATGCAAGAAAGACGAAAGTGATGGTGTTTGAGAAGGATGAAAGTGTGACTGAGTGTAATATTGCGACTGAAGATGAGCATATTGAACAAGTTGAAGAATTTGTATATTTGGGTAGCATGTTTACAAGAGATGGAAGATGTGAAGGAGATATTGAAAGGAGAGTGACTGCGGGAAACTGTGTGAATGGAGCGCTGCACGCCTTTATGAACGGACAGACGGTGCCGAAAGAGGCGCGACTGGCGGATCATAATGGTGTGCTTGTGCCCACGCTGATGTATGGCAGTGAGCGTTGGGTATGGCAGAAAAACCATGAAAGCAGAATTAACGCAGTTGAGATGCGATCACTGCATAGTATGTGTGGGGTGAGACTGATTGATAGAATTCCGAATGCAGTAATACGAGAGCGATGTGGCCTGAAAGAAGATGTTGTGACATGAATTGAGAAAGGAATGCTGAGATGGTTTGGACACGTGGAGCGAATGAGTAAAGAAAGAATGATGCACCAAATATATGAGGCAAACGTGTATGGGCAAGCCGGTCGCGGCCGACCTCGTAGGACATTCGTCGACCAAATTGGTGACGTTCTGAAAAACGGCAAGGTCCGAAGCACCCGAAACCGGCGAGCATGTATGAAAAGAGTAATGAATGTAGAGGAAGCGCGTGAGGTTTGTAAGGATAGAAGCAAGTGGCGTTCCGTTGTCTCTGCCTACCCCGACGGGAAAAAGGCGTGAGTATATGTATGTATGTATGTATGGGTACTTCTTGCAGAGTCATGCACAAGGGCCAATTATCGGATCCAATACATGTCACGGCCGGTGTGAAACAGGGTTGCTTGCTGTCGCCACTTTTGTTTCTCATTGTTTTGGATGACGTGACGCGCAAAGTCAAGAGATGAGAGGACTACCATTTGTGAATGAGAAGACTCTCGAAGATATAGACTTTGCTGACGATCTTTGTCTATTCACGACATCACGCGAGCATCTCCAATCCAAGACTAACGACCTCGCTAAGTTCGCTGCAGAAGAAGGATTGCGCATAAATTGCTCGAAAATGAAGAACACGCGCCTTAACAGCTCCGACGCAGTGCCAATATACATTAACGGCGAGGCAGTTGAACAAGTTGAGCGGTTTACATACCTGGATAGTGTAGTAGACCCAACAGGGGGAGCTGATGATGATGTCGAAGCGCGTATTAATAAAGCACGAGCAGCATACGCACAACTCAAACCTGTTTGGACGACTAATGTAATAACCCGGCGAACAAAAATCAGGATCTTCAATTCTAACGTCAAGTCAATACTGCTGTACAGATGCGAGACATGGCTGGTCAAAAGTAGTATCACCAGTCGGTTACAAGTGTTCGTAAACAAATGTTTGCGGCGCATTCTCAGCATTTACTGGCCACGAACCATCTCTAATGCTAGACTGTGGCAAATGACAAACCAAAAGCCTACCCACGAAGAAATCCTCCTAAAAAAATAGCGTTGGATTAGACACACGCTTAGAAAACCGGACAACCACCTATCCAAGCAAGGTCTATGCTGGCGGGCAAATGGCAAGAGACGGCTGGGGCGCCCACCACATGGAGGCGCTCAGTTGAAAAGGAGGCTGCTTCACCTGGTCTCGGCTGGAAAGAAGTGGAGGAGGCCGACCAAGGACCGCCAAAAATGGAAGACTCTTCTGCGAGCCCTATGTCCCTAATGAGGGATAAGAGGATCACATAATCATCATCATCATACATTATTTACCTGCTGCAAACAAATCGTCGACATTGTCCAAGCGATGGTTGAACCGGTTGCATCCAAGACTTTGCGTCTTTTAGCTAAAAACGATGCGCATTTTAAGGTTTTTTTCTATTTAAGAGCTGTGCTCTTGTCGCTGTAGATTCTTCCATAAAGTCCTGCGTTTGAACGTTTTGACGGCTTGATACGACGTTACTTTTACCTTTTACTTAACTTGGTCGAACTTGCCTTCTGGGTCTACCCCGTCCCCTCTTTCCTTCTATTTTTACTTATATTTTAAGTTAACCTCTACAAAAAATTGTGTTTTAATAATCAGAATCATAAACAACTAAATAAGTATAAAAATATGTTTATATACCTACACAACAAATAATAGGAACAATGACAGCTTATCCTTCGAATAAAAATTGTAGGCTGGTTTCAATAAGACCTACTTTGCAGTAATAAACATCTACCTTCTTGTATCTCATGGACTATTATAAAGTTGTTAAGTCGACCAATAATAGTCTGGTTCCCAAGAAGTTCAGCTTACACATGAATAGGCCAGCATTAGGAATCTAACGTTATCAAACACTTGATGAAGATAGCGGCTACAACGCCACAATGTACAGACTAAGTCTTTGCAACCTAATATCCGACATATGAGAGCTTTGTTTGTTTTTTCTTTTAAAAAAAATAAAAAAGTTAATAATTAATATTTACGAAAAATTTACACACATTTATATAAATACATACATACATAGACTCACGCCTGTTTCCACGAAGGGGTAGGCAGAGGCATATTAAACGCCCACTTTTCGCCAGTGTTTTGATCCCACGTAATAGGTGGCGAGCCTATTGCCGCTTATCGGGATATTTTGTTTGCCAGAGCCTCGTCCGTTGATCGGCAGGTGCATAACTTACAGGTGAGGTTGGCTTGGGACCCTAAGTTCTTGGTGGGAACCCTATGCACCCCATTTATATTTATATATATATTTATATAAATAAACTACGTAATTTACACAAACAGGGTATACGTATAGCTCGAGTACTCAATAATAACCTCGGGGCTTAATTAAAGATCCCCCGAATAAGAAAATGATAATTTCACGTCATAATCGTCTTCATTGTTGCCCTAACTCAGTTGTAACCAATATTTACCAGCTTAGAACTGCACCAAAAATGTCTAACTTGACTTAGACCGACTTCTGTCTGACTTTTGCAACCGAAATGTAATAAGCTAAAAATTGAACCACTAACAGTATATTTATGGTACTGACTTATCCTCTAACAACAGTTAAAGATATTTGTCGCAGACGTTACTGACTAGGACAAGCAAAAACCCAAAGGAGATGTACCATTTGGCCATACATTATGGGCCTGGCACGGCCAAACACAACACCATGTGTGTTTTGAAGATAAATGACTACTCTATTAACCTGTATAATTTCTTTTTAAATAACTTTTGGTGGAAATAAGATACGAGATATTTGAAATGGAAATTATTCCGCAACTAAATATACCTCAAAATTGAATTTTAACATAAATATAATACCTAGATGTAAATAAAAGTATGTCTTTGCGTCTTAAAGAACAAAAACTACATAAAGAGTGGCCAATAATAATGAATAATCACCTGTGTACTAGGGAACCTCGTACTATGTATACTCGTCCAAAAAAGCTAACCACAATCACAAACACCGCTGCATATTCTTAGCATGGGTAGAAGGTACTGATCATTATTATTGAATTTATATTCAATTACATTACATTAAAACCGTACGAAAACACTAATAAATCAGAGCAAAATATTTACGATACACAGTAGCAACACGAATGACATAACAGATAAAAAAAGTGTTGCAAATGGTTTGAAAAAATATTTCTACTATCGATTAAAAATCAAAACGATTTTTACGGATTAATAATTATGGAATGTATACTAAATTATATATTTCTTGATTCTTTTTACAAATTTACTTATAATGTAAATAAAATATATTGTTTTCTAATATAGTAATAAAATATTATTTCCTTTAAACAATTTCTGCCTACCATACTTCATTTTATTTTTAATGCTGGCAACATAAGACATTCATCCGCTATTACCATAGCTTATTCAAAATAATTAATCTTTAAAAACTAACCACTTCTTTCACCGATACTCTATCAAGAAACGAAAACGATGTAAAATTTTTAAAAATTATATGTTTAATTTCAACGATTCACAACTTTCTGGCCGCTACAGGCCGTATTTGGTCTTTCTCCTTTTAATTCAAAACTTCGGTGATGCCTGGTGTGGCCTTGAATTCGTGGTCTCTATAGTGACGGATCCAGAGAGACGACCAGGGGGCAGAAGATCCCCTTCACTCCCAAAAGCATATTTTTTCTGCCAACCACTAAATAGGTAAAGTACCTTTTAAGTGTTTGCCTGCCCAAAACAAAATTCTGGATCTTGTCTCTCCATTATCGGAATCCGGTGTGGCGGTGTCATAGCGAAATATGCCAACCCAACAAACTGCAAACCAGATAAAGTAGTAGCTATTATAAAATCGGACTATTTAAATTGGCGCATGCACAGTAATTTGCAAATAAGAGAAGTCTAATTGGTAGCAAAGCTACCCATTATTGAAGTTAATAAACTCGTTTTCCAGCCGGAAACTACACTTGTTCTCAACCTTTGAGGAGTTGGCAAGATTTCCTATTACCGCACAGCCTTGCCGGCTTCAACTTTGTGTAGTTCACGGAATCCAATAGTTTTATTTACTTGGTCGAACTACCAGCCGACATAGTTTTTAAAACAGAACTACCGCAAAACCGATTGTGCTTCACCCTTTCGTAAATTTCTCTAAGAAGCCCGAATTTAAAAATGTTTCCGCTTTAAATGAGATTTCAATTGTGAGCTCGAAAATTTTATTTAGCTTAATAATTCGTTTGTCAGCGATTGTGGAATATGACTTTTCGGACATATTTTCTCAAAGAAAGTAGTTAACCAATGACAAATTTGTACTATTTTTGGTTGAGTTGCCAAAACATAAAACATGTTTAATTTCAAGTGTGTACATTCAACTTAACTTCAATATGATTAAGATTCTCTAAATGGCATTTTTCCTTAAAAAAATAAAGACTTTTTACCCGCCGCTTTTAGATGCAATATGCGCAATTTGTATGATTTTTTCATCAGATTATTTAAAAAGGCCTTGTTCCAAAAAAGAACTAAGAATTACATAAAATCTTATTTTAGGTTTAAACCGCCTAAAAAGACTTTAAAGCAGGTCGTGCAACTTATTTCAATTTAACGTGTCATTGTACATGTTGGTACATTAACTAATCTTAATATATAAAATCCTTGCGTTACTGACTGACTGACAGACACGCTACAGCCGAAACTATCGGGCGCAGGAAGCTGAAATTTGGCATGTATATTCCTTGGGGACAGTAGGGGTGCAAAGAAGAAGGGATTTCCCGAAATTCCCACGGGATCGGCCAAAACGGGAATTCAAAAATATGTGCGTGCGAAGCCGCTGGCGTCTTCTAGTCTTGTAATAAAACTGAACTATATGCATCAAGTTATTGTGGTCGGAAAATACCGCACGTCTGATATAGGCAGACAATATCTCCTCATCGGAAAATTAAATATAATGCGCGGGTCTTAATCAGTACCTAATATTCGTAATTAAATCCCACTCACACATGCCTCAATGAAATGTCAAGAGGATTTTGTAGGTTAAAATTATTGCTAATTTTATTGTAAGGAATCTTACAGTATCTTCTATGAAAGCACCTTGGCAACGAAGCAACCAAATACTTGTGGGTATCAATTTGTGTCATCCTTTATTTATGGAGAAGTGACTGGTGATAACCTCATAGTCGTCCTAAGACTTCCTCTACGGAGACTGACCATGCGACAGCGTCCTCAGAAGAATGCGTTTGAATTGCAAAGGTCGGCAAGCAGACAACAATTTTGTATCACGACCGGTACAGTGGATGAAGTGGACAATGAACATGGCCTTGGTCTTGATAGCATGGGCTGTTTCCGCAACTCCACGTCCTGCCGTGTATTTTGCGTGCGGTTGGTGTTGTCACTCGCGCCACCCTAGCTCTTTGAGAAAGGCCAGTAGACTCTTGATGTGGCCCACTGCTTCCCTCAGGGTGCTGTGTCTGGTCAGGTCTGTCATGGTGAACATGACAATATTATAGCATCTGACAGAGTCTAACACAGTTAGTTGTGAACGATATTTTCGTAAAATATTATTATCGTTCTATAGAATTGCACAGTATGGTAAGAAAGAACGTTTGGTTAATACAGTTCTATTATCGAATAAAAACATTTTTTCTCTCGTTTCAAAAATAATAACTGAAACGAATACAGTGTGAATGTGAAAATCGTTCAAAAGTAAAATGTGATAAATTTATAAAGCTTAAACAAACTATAACAGTACCTACTGGTTCGCAGGTGTCCCTTGCTTCCAAACCTCTTTATAATAACCTTTTGTCGCCATTTACGACTCACAAGGGACAAGATATGATAACCCTACAAGAACCACTACATATTTTTATAGCGGTACTATAGATAAAGCTAAAACAAGCATATTATTATAATCCATTACATGTAATAGATTAGATGTATAGACGCCCTGATTCAGATTACAGAAACCTTTACCGTTTATTGCCCATTAAGTAGCCTTTTGATACTAATTACTTTGACATAGATGCCTAATACTAAATGTTGTAATGGCAAGCACCCCATTTTTATAGTCTGCTGATTTTGGGTCAAATATATGAAGGCAATATTGGCTGTTTTATGTAAGAGCGCCTTGTTTGTATTTGATCTACATGAATGATTAATTTGGTGACATTGATTTGACATAGGGTATTCTAACGAGGCAGCGGCAGACTAATGAAGATACCAACAGACTTGGGAATCAGTACCCTTGCATGTCACTACTGACACTGGTTCGCTAATTGTTATCCATCTGGGTTGCAGAGCAAAGACGGCATTTGCTCTAAGGTACAGTATTCTGTCATACCTGATCAGTCTAGAACGCCGACCCCGGGCTCCAGAGTGAAACTACAAATTACTTCGATAAAATCGAGATAACGCTAGCTAGGACGATGATGATGATAGTGAAGATAGAGTATTCAAATGGTAGTGACTGAAAAAAGCAATCGCATAATAGCACCAACAATTCATCACGCTGTCTCTACAATATGTTAACATTGCAAAGCGTCTTTAAAATATGCTATTCTGTAACCCTTTTTTACTTATATTTGATCATCATCCTCCTAGTGTTATCCCAGTTGCAGCCCGCATAGTAGTCTAAACGGATTTGACTGAATATTAGCTTTTCCACATAGTGACTGGCCGTCAACCTCCGCAACCCAAAAAGATAGCGATATGCCGTGGTATAGACTAGTGCCAGTTTATTGAGAGGTACCTTTAACGACTGTGCCGTGGATTCAAACCTGATAAGCTCTGTATGGCAGTCTGTTGGTATCTCCACTAGGCTATCTCTTGGTATGTCACCGGAATGCTATTTTTTTAGGGTTCCGTACCTCAAAATGAAAAAAACGGAACCCTTATAGGATCACTTTGTTGTCCGTCCGTCCAAGTCTCATTTTCTCAGAAACGCGTGAAGGTATCAAACTGATATTTATATCAAATAGTCAAGTCTACTGTCCTATGAAGCTGTGAAAAAATAAAACTTCTAAACCAACGCAAACAAAAGATACAGCCGTTTATGCTGCAAATTTCCGCAATTTTCGAAACTCGCAAGAGAATCAAAACCTACAGGGTACTTCCCGTGAACTCAGAATCTTGAAATTTTTTACGAAGCAATGTCTTATAGCACAGATAAAGGAAAAATTGTGAAAACTGTAAATGTTTAGTTACATCATATCGTAATAATATTTATAATTTAAAAGTTATTACCATTTTCTCATGAACGCGTGGAGGTATTAAATTGAAATGTATATGAAATACTCAGGTAAATAATACCTTTAAGCTGTAACGAAATCAAACTTCTATATCAACGCAATAAAAAGAAACAGAAATTTAAGCCGTATATTTTCTCGCAACTACTCGCAAGGGAATCAAAACCTACAGGGTACATCCCGTGAACTCAGAATCTTGAAATTTGGTACGAAGCAATGTTTTATAGCACAGATAAAGACAAAAAATTGCGAAAACCGTAAATTTTTTGTTACATGATATAAAAAAATATTTGTATTACTTTTAAAGTTACTACCCCTTTCCTCATGAACGCGTAAAGTTATTAAATTGTAATTCATATCAAATACTCGGGTTTAACATACCTTTAAGCTGTAACAAAATCAATTTTCTATCTCAACGCAATCAAAATAAACAGGAATTTTAGCATATTTTTAAACTCGCAACTACTGGCAAGGGATTTAAAACCTACAGGGTACTTCCCGTCAACTCAGAATCTTGAAATTTGGTACGAAGCAATGTTTTATAGCACAGATAAAGGGAAAATTGCGAAAACCGTAAATTTTTTGTTACATGATATAAAAAAATATTTGTATTACTTTTAAAGTTACTACCCCTTTCCTAATGAACGCGTAAAGTTATTAAATTGTAATTCATATCAAATACTCGGGTTTATAATACCTTTAAGCTGTAAAAAAATCAATTTTCTATCTCAACGCAATCAAAATAAACAGGAATTTTAGCATATTTTTAAACTTGCAACTACTGGCAAGGGAATTAAAACCTACAGGGTACTTCCCGTAAACTCAGATTCTTGAAATTTGGTACGAACCAACGTCTTATAGCACAGATAAAGGAAATATTGCGAAAACCACAAATTCTTAGTTACATTATATAATAAAAATACTAAGGTCTATAACACCGTGAAGCTGTAACAAAATCAAACTTCTATGTCAACGCAATCAACAGAAACAGCAATTTAAGCATATTTTCAAACTTGCAACTACTCGCAAGGGAATCAAAACCTACAGGGTACTTCCCTTGAATTCACAATCTTGAAATTTGGCACGAAGCAACGTCTTATAGCACAGATGAAGGAAAAATTGCAAAAAACTGGAAATTGTTAGTTACGTCATATAATTAAAATATTTTTAATAATTTTAAATGTAAGTACTATCTCTCCTATCTCTCTGCTATCTCTAATATCTCTATGGGTTCATGCTGAACGGGGTCGTCTCCGTTCCGCATGAACCCATAGAGATATAAAATTGAAATTCATATCAAATGCTCAAGTCAAAACTAAACGGTACTTCCAGTCGATCTAGAATCTTGAAATTTGGCATAAAGCAACGTTTTATAGCACATAGGAAAAATTTCGAAAACCATAAATTTTTAGTTACATCACATTTTTTAAATATACCTACAGGTTTGTACGGAACCCTCGGTGCGCGAGTTCGACTCGCACTTGACTGGTTTATTTTTATTTTTTTATTTTAAGTCAATAAATTTTAAGGTAAAAGTTTCAATAAATGGTAAGTTAGGTATAAATATTCCTACTGAAATATTCCCGAGTTAAGCAACCTATAAGCGACTGAAATCTCATTTCAATCTACAGACGATAAAAATATTCTCTACCTTCTTTGAAATAAACTCAATATTTATTTTCCCTTTTCGAATACAATTTTATTATTTATAACATTTTTCATGTTGGGTTAATCTTTTACACTTCGGAAACGGAAAAATATTCAACAAATTTTAGGCACCTACCTATTACGTCAACCCGCAACATTCATCTTATTGGTAAAAACAAGATAAGCGTAAATATTCTATTACTAAATATTCAAGACAAGGATCGGTCTCAGTTTTGTTTAACTTGCTATAGGTACACTACAGCATCTTTACAAATAATCATTATACTGAAAATTATGCACGACGTCAAACGTCCAAGTCCCCAAAGGGTTTCTATTAAGAATTCTTGTCACATAGCACATCAAAACTAGTAAGTTGTCAAAAGCTCTGAAACTTTGCCCTTATGGCAGTAGTTCTGATGAATGCTTACACAAGATTCTCTAACAATTATGCGTACCTAAAGCTTACATCTAAGGTGAACTTCGTACCGGCGTTTATTTTTGATATTTGCTATTATTTTCCTTAATCTTTTTTTCCACACACACCTTTTCCTGATAATAACGAACACATGCTTGCCTAATTTCAGTTCCCTGTGCCCGATGCGCTCGGCAGTGCGCTGTCTGTTAGGGCGCCCATGCACTATGCGGTTAGTCGGAATGCGGCCAACAGTACGGCTAACCGCAATAAAAAGATTGTACCAGAGCGATCGGAGCCGTCGGCCGGCAACCGCATCGCAGTGCGAATAGAAACTACTTTCTCGTACAAATTTTTTATTGCCCGCATTCCCTTCAACAGTCAGGATCGGAAGAGTTTTATTATATTGACTGAACCTGTACGCGCAGTCAAAAGTTCCAGAAGTCAAATCAAATCAAATCAAAATCATTTATTCATCTAGGTCACAGTGTGACGCTTATGAACGTCAATTTTAAAATTAAATTACTTAATGCTTCTACATTTACATTTACTGCCTCGTTCGCAAAGCAATAGGTAGAGCCACGAGAAAGAACGGGCAATAAAACTCGAGGCCACTCTTTTAAATCGCCAATATTATGGTACATATTTTCATTTTTGTAAGGAGCTGCAACTGTTACACATTGTACTAAATTACTTGTAGATAGTAATCAGTTACAGACATAATACTTAAGCAATTAATGTAGTTACTAAATGATGTGTTTTAGTTAGCCTTCCAATGCGAATATTGTGTAACAGGAGCATCCACTTACGACTTATAATGTATACAACTCGTGACCATGTTCAGAACTATGGTGGAAATGTATGTTACAGAAGTGACGGTATATGAATGCACAAAATTACAAAAACTTTAGTTCACAGACCATGATAACAAGTTATCTTCATCTTACAGTACAGTAAATTTAAAAAAAAATTGTGGAACAACAATGCAAATGTAGATGTAGTAAGTAGAATGACCTAATTATGATAAACGAATAATAATTTAAAAGAACTAGAAAAGTTATATAATGATAAACTGAAAAATGCTAAGTATCTATATACATTCTAAATAAGTAGTAGATTATTAGTTGTCTAGTGTAAGTGACCATCTATCCTTGTCACTGAAATAATCATTAATAGTATAATAACCTTTCTTAATAAGGCAGTCTTTTATTTTAGCTTTAAATGTACTAAATGGTAAATTCATTCAGTCATTATCGCATATCCAAGCCATTTCTAAACATCCAATAGTTACAATATAATTGATCAAATAAGCGTGTGATGGCTTCAATGGTTTGTCAATAAACGTAAAGCATTGAATGAAAAAACAATTATTCAAGCAAATTGTAACATATTATGCGAAGAGATGATATGTATGTAGGTAAGCAAGTGATGAATATGAAGGTAGAGGGATGGAAAGGGAGAGGGAGGCCAAGGAAAAGATGGATGGACTGTGTGAGGATGGATATGAAAGAGAAAGGGGTAAATGATCAGATGACGGGCGACAGAAAAGAATGGAAGCGAAGGACGTACTGCGCCGACCCCAAATAGATTGGGACCAGGGCAAGAAGATGATGAAGCAAATTGTAACAAAACTGGATGCAATACAATGGTAAAATTGGCGTGTCAAATTAAATCAATAGTATTTCAGTTAGCCGTAACCGTCAACGGCGGCGATGCGCGCAAAAAGCAACATCGTGTTTAATGACCCTGCAGCGAAACTATTTAATTTTGTTCATACTTACCTATCGATTCTGATTCAAACCTGTATTGCAACTTGTAAGCTGATTGGTTTAAAGTACTGTAGGCTTAAAAGTACTCTACCTACTGTAACGAGTCGGCTCTCCTTTCTTTCTCTATTATTGTTCATTATTTACTGGGGTTTTATCTATCCACCTTACTCTTTTATCTCGACTTAATCAAGCTCAACTTCAAAACCAATTCTCAGCCTCAGCTGTCATATTCTACCGATAGAGTACCTATCAGTTTCAGCTTAATGCATTAAGTAGTTTTCAATATCTCATGAAAAAAACTGTGAAGTTAAGTTTGTCCTTGTCGACTATTACATGACTGGTTGGCTTATAACGTCTACTTACCTGTATTCAATTCCCCTGCAACTGATTATTAATAAAAAGATTTCACAAAATCATAACTGAATTGAAAAAGTGGTAAAACAAATCTATCAATCAATATCTTCACTGAATACACGATTGCATCTGCTATACTAGTATTCAATTCTTAACCTTACAAATGTTAAGCATCCTTCTTGAATATCTTTCCATTGGTGTACTATCAGGGACTAGACTCCAGCAGACAGATAGCCATAAAAGAAAAACATAAAAATTAGAATAACTTGAAACAACTTCAACACAATTTTGAAGATATTTTATATCAGTCAAATAATATTCAAGGATAACAATTTTAACTAGTTATTTTCTGAAGACATTAATTACTATACTACCAAATTTTAACTTTTATACGTAAGTTACGCCAGTCGCAGTCGGTCTGCTACTAAAACATTAACATCTACAAAATACCACAATCAAATCAAGTAGCAAAACATCTGCAAGAAACTAACGAGGACCATGTAGCGTTCTTATTTGTAACATTGTCTGTACTCAGCGGTGCAATGGCGTAAGCGTAAGTGAAAAACTGTAAACTTGTGTAACCGAGTCGCACGCGTCACCGAAGCGTAGAATTGGCGCGGATTCGTTCGGAAATTGGCTCTTTTGTGCCAGCAGCCGTGTGGCAGGCTTACAACGTACGACCAACGAGTCGACAGCACCAGACTAATTAGAGAGGGAGCTTTGTAAAAACGAGTAACAGCTTGCGTACCACCTGGGATTGCCAGTCATATAAACTTAGGGCTTGCGCGGTGCTCGATACGTTTAGTAGCTACTTTTATCGATATACTATAACGCTAGCTACTAAACTAGTCTAACATGAATATGGATGATAATTTAATTTGCAATGTTTATCGATTTTAATAGAGATATGAGCCTGTATAAAATACGTACATAGGTCCTTAATTAAGAATAAGTAGATACTTAATTTTAATAAACATACGGTTGGCCTTTCCTTCTTTTTAATTTACCTATGAATCATCTATAAATGTATATTGTATATCAATGCTATGAATATTATAGTTACATTCTGTATAGAATAAAAACATAAAACTTTTTAATTTGACTCCTTCTTCCTCTTAATTTCAAGCTACAATTATTCTGTAATGATGATAAACATAAAAAAACTGCTATGAGCAGAGAATAATAATTATAGGAATGTCTGCCATATCAAATCGTCTTAATATGACATCCAGCAGCCTATAATTTTTCAACGCCAATCGAAAAAGAGGGATGCTGTTTGGTGCAATAACTTTTTGCGTATTGTTATATTTATTATCTCGATGTCGTAATAGCGCAGAAGGTGTCACTTCGCTCCTGCATCGTTTTGAGAGGGTTCAATCCACAAAATAAACATTTGTGCGAACTACGAGTCGTTGCATGGTCATTATCAGGTTACTCATTATTTGACTGACTTCGAGGGCAATTCTTTTTTTGTTAATTTAGGCATTATTAGCATGAAATATCAAATCTAGATTTAATTTAAAACATATTAATAGTAGAGGGAATAACATAGACTGAATGGATAAGTAGGAATTCAATTTTCTTGAAATGGTGTCCACCAAAATCAATATTCTTATCACCGAAATCAAACATATCAAATGATTTATAATTATCCTGAAGACTATTTTTATATTCCTATGTTTTAACTGCTTTAGTACTAGTAACGTAGTACGTACTAGGTAAGAAATTGCAGGTTAGGTAATTATACAATAAAAGTTTTTTTTTTTTATTTCAGCCTTTTATCAACAGAGGGTTGATACGGAACTCTATGTTGGTACGAATTCCTGCTTTACATTTTTTACGAAAATTTTCTTTGAATAGTGTATTTTTATAATTAGGATACATTAAAAGTTTATTTTACTTTGATGTTTTCACAAAATATACTATTATATAGTTACATACTTGCATACTTATACAACACAGGTGAATATTAAATGCCCTCACTGTCAGCTATGTAGTTATTTTTTACGGTTAACGCGAAACGAGATTAGCTGTTAATGGTAAAGAATAACATTTATGCTGAAAATCGGTAATTTTTGTCACATTATGAACATAAGATTATGAAGGATGCAGATATGTAGAATCCAAATTAAGGTAAGGTGACATACGGGGCGCGTCTAGACTTTTATTTAGCAGTGATGTGGTGGCGCCTTGCTCTCCAGATACGCTTGCGGGTCTGAAGAGCAAGCATCCAGCGCCAATTAATGATCTCTCCTTTCCTGAAGCTCCTGACAGTGAATCAGAATATCTGATCACCACGGCCAAGGACGTGTTCGCAGCACTTTGCTCCTTCCGAAGTGGCTCGGCAGGCTGCCTAGATGCGTTGACACCACAACATCTAAAAGATCTTGTGTGTGCAAGTGCTGGGGTGGCTAGCAATACACTTCTGAAGGAGTTTACTGCGCTAGTAAATATGATGCTCTCCGGTAATGTGGACGCTGCTATCATTGATATCCTGTATGGGGCGAACCTGTGCGCCCTTAACATGAGATACGGTGGCATTCGTCCCTTTGCCGTGGGTTGCACATATCGGCGTATAGCAGGTAAGATATGCTGTAAATTTTACAGCAGGGAGCTATCTAATAAATTCCAACCTCTCCAACTAGTTTTTGGTTCCAAGGGAGGTTGTGAGGCTGCTTTACATGCTCTTACGACGTATCTTGGAAGTGGTGACGGGGAGGTCATTCTGAAGGTTGACTTGAAGAACGCCTTCAATTCAGTGAATGTTCACTTTGTTGGCACAGGCAAAATTAGAAACCCCTAAAATTTTTCAAATTTCTTTGGCAATGTTACAGGTATCCCACAAAATTACAATATCAGGACAACCTTTTGGAATCTGCAGTTGGATGCCAACAAGGTGACCCTTTTAGACCAGTCATTTTTAGCTTAGCTTTACAACCCATTATTCGGCAAATAAATTCTAAATTTAATGTATGGTTCTTAGACGACGGGACCCTGGGAGGCGAAATAGACAAAGTATTGCAAGATTTGACCTTTCTTAAAAATAAATTTGCATCTATTGGTTTGGAACTAAATTAAAGTAAATGTGAGCTGTTTATAAATACAACAGACTCCTCAAAAAAACATTCGATAATATCTAAATTAAATCATTTGGCTCAGACATCAAAATTGTTGATAAAGGTAGAATTCCGTGCATCGCGATCGATCGCAGCCGCTCGCAGCCTATGACTGTCGTCGATCGCTCGCGACAATAGTCAAAGTATGAAAATGTATGGCACCGCTGCCGAGGCCCGCGACTGACGCGCGCGGCCGACGACTGTCGTGAGCCGCGCGCGGCTGTGTCTTGAAATTAGTAGATGTTGTTCGTCAGTTCCCTCTAGACGGGTGTCTAGTGAAGTCAAAATCATGGTCAAAATGCTAATTGACATTCTTGAAGAAGAAGAGGAGGATGACGAGCTGCTGTTGCTATATTATGAAACTAGAATACCAATCGACCCTATCTTTAAAAGCAGAAATGAAAAAGGATACTAGCAAATATTGATTCAAAAGCAATTATATTGTACCTAATGAAAAAAAATGTTGGAAGTTTGGAACGATAATACAAAATTGAATTGGTTTTATACAGAGTGTCACAAGACCCATCACCAAGCCGAAGTCTACTCGTTGTGGACATCATGCCAAGTCATACTAACCAAAAATAATACCTGGGAAACGTTTAATTTTTTTAAAGTTTTCTCACTTTTTAAACCGCAATTAAAAGCGCGCGCGTGCAATGCTCGAAAAACCTACTTATCAATGGGCTTACAGGGCATCTAAAGAACATATTGGCGGGGTAAATGCATCGATTTTGTACCGAATTAGAAAAATTCTATACTAACTTTGAGCTTCAATATCTTCTGAACCAGTAATTTCCTTGGTATGGTGCCGAAGTAGAAAATTTTCGTAGTGATTGGTACAACATGGGATTTCAGTTTTCGTTAAGGGTCTTTTTACACCCTGTATAGTCGGCAAAACTTCCGAATTTTTTTTCATTAGTACTAATTTCAAGACACAGCCACGCGCGGCTCACGACAGCCGTCGGCCGCGCGCGTCAGTCGCGGGCCTCGGCAGCGGTGCCATACATTTTCATACTTTGACTATTGTCGCGAGCGATCGACGACAGTCGTAGGCCGCGCGCGGCTGCGATCGATCGCGATGCACGGAATTCTACCTTAAGAGTTCTCTTCGCCTCCAATATTTGAAGAATCTTTCGATTTTTCTAAGAAAATATTCAAAATTTTTGTGATATTTCAGATCGCCTATTCAAAGTTAATTTACATTCGGCCTATACTATTATTCAATATTGGCTTTTCGTCCCAAAATTTACTCATGCCTTAAGATCATCACAGCTTTGGAAAAAATAACACTATTAGGACAAATTGACCAAATTATACAAATTACTTTAAAAAATATATTAAATGTGGACTTGGACGACCGAGCCTGGCTACAAGCATCTTTACCCATACGTCTGGGTGGGCTCGGCGTTCGCAAAATTTCCAGTGTCAGTTTACCGGCGTTCCTGTCTTCGGTTCACAGCATGGAAGAGTTAACAAGGAAAATATTATCACCTACACTAGTTAACTCAGAAGTGCTGTGCAAAACCGAAGCCATAAACGCCTGGAAAATGGCTTGTCCAAACACTGATTTGCCCACCAACCTATTCTCACAAAGTGGACACAAGACAGTGGGACGCGCCGCTTTGTAATATTGTCAGAAAAAATCTTTTGTATACATCTTTTAATGTTACAGAGCGAGCTCGCTTACTGGCTGTGGGGGAATGGGAATCCGGTCTATGGCTTCAGGCACTTCCATCGTCCAACACAGGAAGCATGTTGGACGATGAGACGTTACGCGTCGCCCCTTGTCTTCGTTTAGGTGTTCCGTGTGTCTCTCCGCATCGATGTCATTGTGAAGAAGACGTCGATAGCCTCGGATACCATGGGCTGTCTTGCAGCAGAAGCGCTGGTAGAATTCCTCGTCATGCTAACCTAAATGACAGAATCCGTCGTGCTCTTGTCACGTCTGGCGTACCAGCTATACTTGAACCAAATGGTTTGGTACGCGACGATGGGAAGAGACCTGACGGTATGTCATTATTGACATGGAAAATGGATAGGCCTTTGGTGTGGGACGCAACCTGCGTAGACACCCTCGCGCCATCCCGTGTTCCAAGCACGGGAGGCCATGCTGGCGCTGCTGCTGCATCTGCGGCAACCCTCAAACGGCGCAAATACAGTAATCTAGTAGCTAATTACGTATTTGAGCCGTTTGGGGTGGAAACGCAAGGCTTACGGGGTCCGATGAGGCGCGACCCAAAATAAAGACGTACCCTGTACGATCACTGACAGAGTTGGATGAAATCATTAGTAATCGTTAGAGGTCCAACTTTGTTTTGCAAACGTCTAACTTGGTGAAACTCATCAATCACGTCGGCCTATACAAAACAGAACGGCAAGTAAACATCGACTGGGCCAAACAACTTCTTATATGACGTACTTATCTTTACTCTTTCATATTTACCCCCACCAATTTTTCGGAAAGCCTCCTGATCAAATGCATATATATAATTAATCTTTGTAAGTAAAAAATATATATCCTAGAATAACTAACACACAGTCAACGGAACCATATTAAACAGAACCTGAACTATGGTAACCAGACAACCATATTTATTATTATATAACTGATAAAAATACTTAGACATCTGTGTTCAATTGTTCAAGCAATGATCATACCCGACTTTTTTATTGATTGATGTTATTATCGCATATTTCGTCCTGTTACTACGCCACACGCTAAGGAAGGAAACGTGTTAACATTCTAATAGTACTAGTTACAGGTCATAACAATCTCATCTCTTGCTTCAAAATGAAGCTCTACCAAAACTAACCATTATACCTAGTTCTCATTAATTGATCTTTTAATTTGTGAGCCTGATATATAACTATAGGTTTCATATTTAGAGCTTCTACGAGCGATTTCATGTAGAGGCAGCTTGTTTGCTTACACGGCAACTTTCCATCCACCATCTGCTCCGACACTTTATACCACACTAACCAAAAAAATGGCCACATTTTCCTAGTTTACTTCAAAAGTTCCAAAACTATTTGGCGCAAAAAGCCACAGAAGTCCCACATTATGTGAAAACTTTTAGAACCCGAAAGTTGAATGTATAATACTGCTTACATAATGGCTTGATGGCTGATTAATACATGAAAGGCTGCGTCAAAATGCTTTTGCTCTCACCACTAATATGCAATAGTTTGATAGCTTTTAAAACTAACAAATATGTTTTTGTTTCTTCTGCTAAATTTCCGTGTAAATTCTGAGACAAATAAATTTCGTCAAAGGTTATAAAATACCGTAATGAGTACGATTGATGTCAGTCTTTATAATGCAAATCAATTGAATATTTCATCTTTGAAAGTCTACTCTCGTGCGGTATCAAGCCATAAAATTCTGGTCCTTATTACAAAGACCGATGATGTTAAAAGCTATTATTCTTGTACTGCGGTGTCATTTGCAAACTTAGAAACATAGGCTACAAAGGAAACATAAATTCGTAATAAATTCGTCACACAATAGGTACTCTTTCTACGGAGAGTTTCGGCTATCAAACAACTCGACCAGTTCCACGTAAACTATAATCGGATGATTTCTTCCTTTACAGCCTCTCTCAGTCTCCTGTTGGAATCTCTCCTTTTTCTTTCACAGTAGTATTGTAAGTTAATGGGATAATTTGGACAACTATACTACGCCAGACAGGTTGGTACAAGGTTTGATGTCGAATTTTCCATCTATTCGCAAAGACACAATTTTTTTTTGTATATTTCCTTAAGCCACCTCTTACAAAATCCTACGGAATGAAATGGGATAGTAACATTTTCTAGTCTTAATCCGTCATGACATGGATGGCTAAGGCCAATCAAAAAAAGAACAAGAAAATCTGGAATCCAAAACGCCTTAAAAAATTTAAGGGCCCAATTATTCAACAAATTTTAGGGCACATTTTCGTTACAAAACCAGCTCGTAAATCCGACAAGTTATTTAGAGAAATATATTGGAGTGAAATAAATAAGGTGAAATATGGAAAAGGTCCATTAGGTCGGATATAAAGATGACGTAGCAAACGAGTACAGAACGGGCACGTAGAAAAAAGTCACTTTGCCGCTCCGTGACTCAAGTATTAATAGGTTCCAAGAAATATGAACTTACGTGTGCGTAGCTTTCGTATATCTGTGCGAGCATAAGGATGAATATTCACGTGTTACTTTGTGATGTGGTTTGTGCTTAGCCTCTGGAATTAGCAGAGGACTATTGAAGTGGAAGCGGTTCAGGGAAACGGACGGATATGCAAATAAGTAAATTTATATGTATATACCAAAGTAAATGACAAATATGTACATTAAATCTTCTAGAAAAAGGGTCGAACTTATGTATGTGTATGTTGCGCCACTTCCCTTTTAATTTAACCAAGACCCTGACTGCTCTAAGCACAGAGGTCGTGGGTTCGATGCCCAGCCGTAATTAATCGTTGTGTCTACTATTTCTTATTTTTAGCTCTCCTGCGGCAGCAAAATGAAGTATCTCTACAGCCTGTTTCTAAATATTATCTAACATAGCAACTGAATACCCTATCGTTGTTTTAATCAATTTCCTTGTAAAATAATAGGACACAACGAACTATATGTCTAGAACAATGATGAGTTTAGTATTTCAGTGTAGTAACCGCGTGTATGTAGCTTCATATTCAGTTGCCAGACTAGAATAGACGCTTTTACTTAAAACTTTTGCAGAGTGCGTGCAAACTGCCACGTCAACCTTGAAGTCGCATTTATCACACGATATACTGAAACTGCCTAAAACTTCACGAACACACGTTGTTCTAGTTCTGTGTCACTCACCGTAACCATTAGTTTGACTTACTATTTCATTGTTCTTTAATTACTGTAGCCAATTTAAACAACTAATGAATTGTATTTTCCCTTTAGGAAGGTGAGGCTAAATAAAAGTAATTACATGCCAAGTCAAACTACTGGCTTGCAAAGAGTGATCACGTATAGATTACCTTGTTCCGTATAGGAATCGAAATCATAACATTTGAATTGAAGGTATAGGATATAAAATGCATCATTATTAGTCAATATCAATATTTTTTAATATACTCCAGCTATGATGAGATAGAAGATACGATACGATTCCTACGGATTTTATAGATATTTCTTAAATATTCCGCTATAACATCATTCTATCATACATACACTTTATACTTAATTCTACGAAAAAACTATAGAAAGTGTCACATACATTATAATTACGTGAGTTGAAGCCAAATTTTCAAACGATCCTCATTGATGTCTATTTTATGATTAGATTTTTCCAGTTAAAGGTTAACTGACTATCTATATTGACGACTAACTGACCGATAGCGGCTGGATACGAATAGCGGAATGGAATCGAGCTCAGTGTGTGCTATTGGAGAGCCCCATATCAAGAACACAATTTGAACAAATGAAAACACAATTTGAACGTGATGATTGTATCTATAAGCAACTTTTGGTAGACATTTAAAAGTAGAATTTTGGATAACCATGATAGAAAATAACACGCATTATGCTGATTCCCATACAAAATTACCGAAGAAGCAACAGTTTACAAACAGTTAATGAACCGTGAATTTTCTTGAAATCCAGCTTTTTTCGCTATAGCTGTATTTTTCGACCCAAATCAAAGGAAACCATTACAAATGAAAGGTCAAACAGGCAATACAAGTTTCAGACCAAGGTTCTTCGTAAATAAGAAACTTAATTTCCGTTCCTTTCAGGTGTAACAACTATGAAATGTTTACCTTTCACCTAGCGAGGAAGCTAACAACTCTATCTATCTATCTATCTATCTATATCGTCACGCCTGTCTCCCATTGGGGTAGGCAGAGACTATAGAGCGCCACATGCTTCGGTTCAAACATACTTCTTTCGCTTCCTCGACATTCATTAACCTCATCATGCATACGCGTCGGTTATGGGTACTTTTAATTTGGCCCTTTTTCAGTACGTCACCTATTTGGTCGGCGTACGTCCGCCTTGGGCGTCCCCTACCGACATTTCCATTCATTCTCGCACGATAGACTCCTTTCGTATTCCTTCTTTCATCCATCCGTTCCAAATGTCCAAACCAACGCAACATTCCTTTTTCAACCTTTGTCACTACATCTTCTTTTAGACCACACTTCTCTCGTATCACAACACTAACAACTCGTTTAACTTTATAAAAGCGAATATATGCATGGATTATGACGTTTTTATGATTGGAAGTTATAAACAGATTTCAAGGTTTTATTTTACTTGTTTTAGTAATAGACGATGGTAGCCCAGAATAACGAGAGTGAAGAAACTTACGGCTGATTTGATAGACTACGCGTGTAAATATTTATGTAATGATTTCTTGTCAATGTTTTGAAATATACCTAATAAACTCACTCAGTTTCATGAAAAACGTCATGTCAATGGATTACTAGGCTGTTATAATTCTTACAAAATTTTTTTCTTTCTACATATGTGGGCATCACCTTACACGCGAGGAATTAGTCTCAACGTCGGCAGATTAACTACAAAACCTATGTTTCTTTTGTTGCGGTTCAAGCTTATTTGGTACCTTTCACGAAGTAATTTAGCCGTCAAGGCGTACGAGTAACACGAAGTCAAAAGTTGCTTTCGTATATATAACATAAAGTCAGAATGAGTTGATAACAATATTTTTTCAATGCTCAGATTGGTTTTGTTTATATATTTAAAATTATACTTATGTCTTTTTACCTTCAGACGTGTCCAAAAATAATATTAAATAGTTTTTATAAAAACTTACATTTCAACTATATATCAAGCTGGTGTTTATATGTAACAGATTGAATATGTATAATAATATAGCCTTACAGTAACTCACATTTTGGATACGATTAAATTGGAACAGTTCGGCATAATTGTCCATCAAGACCTAGCAATAACTTGTTACAAGTAACCTTTTATTAGTTACTCGTATTAAACTAGTAGTTGTTTATCAGCCTAAAATGCTAACACAGTTATCATATTCTCAAAACTTCTAATGTTCCTTCGTGCGGAGTAAAGTTAAAGTTTCCGTGGAAATGGTCCGTGGAGGCAACGGGAAGTATTCAACCAATTGGATGTTGTAAATCTCGAGTTAGTGACGAACGAGTGCTGAACTAATAACAGATTTATATTTGCCTCAAAACTACATGTTCTTTTTCGTGTATATTAAACTTTACTCTCGAAATGGAATCCGATGGCAATAAAAATATGGTTGCTAATTCGTCACGTTTGGGCATAAGAAAAGCCATATAAACGTACCTATCAAAATGTGAATGATTCTTTTAATGCATTTTTAATAGATTATTTCCATGTGCAAACAAATTCTTGATGCGCGGTTTTTCTGGTTAGTTTGAATTATATATTTTTGGCAATCATAGCTTCAGACGATCGTGAATAATATAGTGGACGCCTAAATCTTTTCTTCACATTGTCTGTTAGTAAGTAAAATGAAAGTATAAATATAATAAGTCAATTCTCAACTTGGACGGCAGAGAAACAAAAAAATTAAAGGGAATGCCTGACGAGTATATCACTGTACTTATACAGGGTTATTTGTAGAACACCGTTAACCTCTTCGGGGGTGGTTATATTAAAAAAATATCAGCTGTTCCATACATTTTGTCGGGGTCAAAGTTCAACTTTGTATGAAACAGATGATATTTTTTTCGCGATTTCGCAAAAGTTCCAGAACAAAAGTTGTTACCCCCTAAGAGGTTAACGGTGTTTTACAAATAACCCTGTATAGTGTAATAGTGTACAATCTGCCTTATAATACCAAAGCCAAATCCAGGAAAGTCATGGGCTCTTCAGGTACTTAATCTTAATCTGATAAATAAATAGCCTCGATATGAACTACGAGACCTAACACGTACCTACACAATAAAAGTCGAATCGAAACAGTTTATTTTTATTGGTAGGTATAATATAGAGGCATAAGTTTGCTTGTGTTTCAAGTGTATTTTTTTTATTTTACTTTAAGTGGAATTAAAAATATTTTTGTTTTTATTTCTTGCATAGGCTGTATTGCTTGATCAACTCGATTCCTTGGTCAGACAATTTGGTTTAGAGTTAAAATCGATGTGCAAAAATATTTTTTTTATCAGCAAAATAATCCCAGCCTTCCGGAATTGAGTGGCATAGAACGTAGTGTTATACGTAAGTGATGGCTTATAACGTGATACCTACGGTTACAGTTTTATTCTACGAGATTGTGTAGTGCTGTGACATTTTGTTTCACGTCCATTTGCTACGCTTTGCATAGCAATTATTACCAACATAGAACACAAGGTAAGAACCAGGAAAGTAAATGGGTATGTAATTCTACTTAAGATATCTGTGATAATAATTATTCACACGTTTACGTGAGTTCGTATTTATTTATTTAAGGCACTTTAGCTCGTACTTGTTTAAGATTTCCAATTCATCTAGCCTGGTCGTTAGATTGTCCGACGCTTTCATAGCATAGTATGCTTACGGCAATTCACATGTTACCACCTCTAAGAGAAATAGAGGATATCGCAGTGGTTTAACAGTTTAGAACCCTAACTAATTCAGGGGAGAATCACGCAAACCTCCTTCGCGAGCTTGAACTCAACCTATAATATTATCACTAACGGAGCGCAATGAGGTTTCTACCGCAGAAATTTAATAAAACAACCGTCAGGTCGTTGGATTCTATAAAGATAAATCAGTTACAAAGGTAACTCATGATCTTTAGATCATAAATTACATTTAATACACTCACACACTGCCAACAGCTACAGGTATAGTAAACTACCCAATTACAAAGCTATAAATTTTATTTGCTCACCATTTATTCAAAATTTTGCAAAATTGAGTTACACAAAAGCTTTTGAAAACAAATAATTACCTACTACGAATATTTATTAGAGGAAAACTAATTAACAAGTGTTTCGTAACTAAATTATAAATTATTTCAGGTTAACTGTAAAATAGGCTATCATAAATAATTAATGACAAGAAATAAATTCTTTAAAGAGGTAGACAGATTCGTATATTTTGTCATTTTGATTTAGATTATTTTTTATGACAAGCAATAGAGACTGAGATTGCAGCACGTTTAAGTGCTGGACAGAAAAGGTTGTTGCGGTGTTACAAGCATACAATAAAACACGCAGTGACTTCCTTTTGCAGCTTCTCGCAGTCCCCTGCTACAATTCAACCTTCTAATATGCTTCACAGTAGAACTGTGAGTCAATGTAGAATTTGGCCTAGTATAGCACGCTGGCCAGACGGATTGACATAGGCTTTGATTTAATGTTTTAGTGTCTTCGCAAAGACATTATTTGTTTCGTCTATTTTCCTCAGTCGACTCTTACGACACCCGCGGCATGAAATAGGGTAGTGATACTTTTTATTCATAAACCGTCACCACAACTGACACTAATCATCTCTAAATATAACTATAAACTAATATATGAGTATTTATTTATTATAGAATATATTAATATTAATGTATATTATTATAACAATAAAATTTGAAATATGTTTATTATGACGTTCGAAATAATTGACGCTGTTTTCGGCCATTGTTTGGTCAATTGCAAATGCCTGTGGAGCCATATTCTAACCCAGTTATCGCTATTCCCATATCACCAATAAGTCTTTATTCCCCATGGTTTTTAAATAAAGGGCTGGGTAACAATAAGCTGACTGGCAAAGGCTATCATAAACTGCAACAAATATCTGTTGTTTTTTAACAACGAGCCGTGTAAACAGAGTCCTCGCACGTCCTGCGATAGCAATAGGCAATCCATCAAGTAAGCACCCTCGCCTCGTCGTGAATGATTAGTACAACAAATTGTACGAAAACCATGCATTAATAAGTACACTATATTACTAGATGTGAGGTGATAAGTTGGTATTAGTTTTCAATTGACTTTTAGCATACATATATACGATCAATTTTTCGTACTATTGCAAGCATCATAATCACGGATATGTAGCGTTCATAGCAAGTCTTGTATCCAACTGGGTTAGGCGGCGATCGGGAAGGTACGGCATATCTTCACGTCCGATATCCCGCAGTGTCTCAAGACGAAAGTCTTTGACCAGTGTGTGTTGCCAGTCATGATCTACGAAGCCGAGAGGTGGTCGCTAACTATGGGCCTTATCCGGCAGCTCAGGGTCACTCAGAGGGCGATGGAGATAGCTCTCTCCATCGCCCTCTGAGTGAGTTGTTGAGAGTGAGAGCTCGGAATCGAATCAGAAATTAGGACATCCGCATGCGAACCAAAGTCACCAACATAGCTCTCCGAATAATCAGGCTGAAGTAGCAGTAGGCAGGGCACATAGCCAGAAGAACCGATGGCCGTTGGAGCAGAAAGGTTCTGGAGTGGCGACCACGCACAAGACGTCGTAACAGAGGTAGGCCTCCCGCAAAATGGACTGATGATCTTGTTGGGATCGCGGGCAGCGGAGGAGGCCTATGTCCAGCAGTGGACGTCTTCCGGCTGATATGATGATGAAAAAGACAATGCGGGTAAAACACCGGGGAACAGCTAGTTCATAACTGTAATGAAAATTTCAAGCTTAAAAAAATATTATTTTCGTATTACACGAACCTTCGCAATCAAACATATAACACATCCAATTCATATTGCATAATAGGGTTGTCCTTTCCAAGGCGAGTCATAACAATCTGGAAAGGACAGCTACGAGTCGATCCGTTTAAAGGCCATTTTATTTAAGGCAGCCTGCCAATGAACGGACGGCTGATAACGACTATCATTGTTCGGAAACAAGCGCAGTGAAGCAATTAGAGGGGCAAGTTCAGATATGCTCGCGGACAAGCGCAGATAAAAACTTTGTAATAGCTCGTGAATGTTGCGTCTTGTGCTCCATCTACTATGTTCCATTTTTCAACATTTTATTAGTTTTTCATTTTTATACTTTTTATGTAAGGCCAAGTAATTATTTTTCCAGCCAAGTTAAATGCATGTTGCAATAGCGGCATGACTTGCCACTACAAAACAAACTATTCTGTGGGTCCTGATTAGGAATTTTGCGGCAATAAATCAGCGTGTAGCGAAAATTTAATCGTTAAAATCTAAGCAACCTGTCACCATATCCCAAATCAAAATGTTAGCACATTTCTGCTCAGTCTTCTGCAAATAAAGTCATTAACAAGTGCAATATAAGCTAAATGGCTAAACTAGTTTAGACTGATGTCATCATTTGCTCATTACACACTGAAAGTTGTAAAATTTGTCTCCGAGACGTCTTTGCGTGTGTAAGTGTAACACTTCTTGACTAACTTTTTATAGCCGATATAAAAACTTTTACCATAATAGATACCTGTCAGAACCATCCATTTATTACGTCCCATGTTGGGCGCCAATATCGTATTGCTAATACGAGCGCCACAAAAATAGTTAATTTACCGATTATTTAAAAGATTACTCCTACAATGGGTTCCTTCATTTTCTAGTATCAAATCAATCAAAGCATCAGCTCACGAGAAACACCAATTAGCAAGAAATACAAAGTCTCGTTTGCAGTACACTTTCTTTTTACTTTCTCATGTACCCATGTGTCGGTGCGTAGGGAATCGCATAAGCATTCGTCGCTACCCCCCGACGGGTTTTGGCCCACCAGATGGTCAACGATGGCCCCGAAAAAACCCCTTGGCGGCGGAATAAGGTGTTGGGCTCCGCCGCCAATACACCCAGCGGCCGCAGAGGATAGGGAGGACGGCAACGCAACACCGCATCTCCTCTTCCTCTGCGGCCCCACCGCGACGCATCGAATGGTGCGCCCCCATTAGGTCGCAGGAGATAGGGCGCGCGGCAACGAACACCGACACGCCTCTCCTCCCGCGACCGCGCCCGACTGCGAGGGACAAACAAAACTGTCCCCCGCACCCGCACCGTTGGACGCATCCTGCGCAGGCCCCTCCAAGCCCACGCGGAGCGCCCACTCCTGGGATCTTTCTTAGCTTCACCGCGGGTGTCCAATCCACGGTTACTGAGCCCCCCCACCACGACAAGGTGGAGATCCTACGGGGCAGCGTTTGCAGTATACTGCATTATTAATAAGTAATCCTCAACATTGCCAGCAAAGTAATACAATTCTGAATACACTCTGTTTTTAACCGACTTCAAACAAAAAAAAAGGAGGAGGTTCTCAATTCGGCCGGTATATTTTTTTTTTCGATGTATGTACACCGATTTCGCCGAGGTTTCTGAACCGATTTACGTTATTCGTTTTTTTTTTTTTTTTTGATGCGCAATAGTTTCGAATTGGTCCCATAAAAATTTGATTCATGTAGGCCCAGTAGTTTTTATTTTATGGGTATTTTTTTATTTACTTTCACCTATCCTTAAGGCTGAAATTCCTATAAATAATAATTGTGACGGCTGGTGTCATGTCAAATTGTCATCACTACGGTCACCAAGGACTACTGACATCTACACGACAAACTGGCCGGTCGTCAAACATAATAATTAGCAAAAAGGTTTGAAGACTATTTCATTATTTGGAAATGACAGTTTTAAGTTAGATGACGTAAGCACTCCGTCAAGTGTTCGCTAAATTTGGCACTAATTGACAACAAGGCGGTGGCCGTGCTGATAATGTATCCGCTTTATGTTATGAAGGCGTGGGTTTAAATCCCAGTCATAACTGTTAGTGGATTTTGGTTTTTATGAAATTTGGAAAATGTTTATGAATATTTGGCAAATATTTTTTTTTTTATCTTAGGTAGACTTTAAATAAACTAAAGTATAATTGGTCTATAAGTAGGATTAACATTATAATGTACAATAAAATAAAACTAATTATATAACAAAACTATCCTAAACTATAAAAAAGCAAAAGTATGAAAAGAAAAGTCAATAAAATATAATAAAAAATTAAATTCCTCCGCAACGCTGTCGAACGGTAGCGTGCCCAGAAGGCAGCATTGCCACGTTGAATGGCAATGCTTATTCTCTCAGCAAGATTTAAACCAGCCCTCTGCTCACGGGAAGCATCGATCAGCCTTCTGGCGATTTCTTTGTATAATGCGCGTGCACTAGGGCTCATGGCCCCAGTGTTTCGACCCCAAACTGCTCAAAAACGTAATTACCAGCCAGATTTCCGTATTTGCGCCGTTTGAGGGTTCCCGCCGATGCAGCAGCAGTGACAGCATCATCAAAATATTATTTAAATATATCGAATAAAAATTGTCCGTGTGGTGACGGATTAAGAATACGGAATGTCAAAACCCCATATCATCCCATGGGTGTCGTAAGAGCCGGCTGAGGGAGCACATTATGCAGACAACAGCACTGTAAGAGAAGGAAAACTTGATACAAACCCTATACCAACACGTTTGGCCAGCGTGGTATAGTAGGCCAATTCCTCCTTTCAAAGGAGAGGCCTAGTCCAGCAGTGGACTGTTAAAGGCTGATGATGATGAATAAAAATTAGAAAATTCTAGAAACTTCAAAAAGGAATAGACAGACTGCCTCGTTGGTCTCGCGGCATATATGTGCGCGTGAGATTGGGAGGTCTCGGGTTTGATTCCCGGGTCGGGCAAAGTGTTATTGGGTTTTTCCGTTAGGAAATTCTCAGTAGCAGCACGGAGTCTGGTAATGTGCCCGGTACGGCAATAGGCTCGCCCCCTATTACGTGGGACCTAAAAAGTCAGGGGAATGTGGGTGTAATATTACACTTCTGCCTACCCCTTTGGGGATACAGGCGTGAGTCTATAAAAAAAATATGTCAGACATCAGGTGTTGGATTTTGGATATGTCGGCGATACGCCAGGGTTATGGTGTCCAGACTCCATAGTAAAAACACTCACGTAATATTACTTGGTTTATTATCAGTTGATTTCTAGCACAGAATTGAATTAAAATGTGACCTACAGTCCTTTTTATACACTAACCGTCATTAATGTTTAACAACTGCCACTTCCTTTACAACATAATTATAATTGAAATTACTATACAATTAATTATCAAAAATCAACATTAATATTGTTATGAATTTTGCAAAACACCATATGATTTATTTTATACGAATACCAAATTTATTTTAATAATCAAACGCTGCTTTACAACATTCGCAACAGATGGCGCTATCAACAGGATGTAAATATAAGCGCATGTTATTTATTACCGTAAACATAAAAATAAGTATCAGAATAATGTTACCTATTTAATACTAATTGATTTTACTTTGAAAGTTTCTGGAGTTATCTTAATAATTAAGTGATATATTAAATACCCAATCTTTATGAAACAGTGAAGCAGTCAATACAGTGTCTAATATTCTAAAGTAGTGAAGTTGTCAGTTCTGTGTTCACAAATTGTTATTTAAATATCAATCTTAAATATTATTAACATTTTCTCGTAACAATATAATCATTATATATTAATTTGCGCCCATATATACGTATTTAAATTGAATGACAATGAAAAGTTATTATGACATAGAGCTGCTCTGATGATGGAATCGAAAGGTGGCCATAGTCATAATATAGGAACTCAGTTATTAATTGACAAAATTTTATAGAGTTTGGGCTCGTTCTCGTCCGATGAATGAGTCAGAAGGTAGCCATACGAACTCAGTAATTACAAAAATCTATTTGAATTGCATTGGAAAAACAAAAATTTATTTATCGGTTGTTTTTAACGTATTTATTTTTATTATTTATTTATTTATTTATTATTATTAAACATTTTATTTCGCGTGGCATAGACGCATAGATAAATAACTTACAGTCTAACATACATACAGTGGATTTTAGTATAAATATACTTATAAACTATGTTAGTATCGCTTCACTTGCAAGTTGTTGATGTGCGATCGTGTGGCACTTGTCCGCGGAAGCGACGGAAGACCATTCCCTTCGGCCAAAAGTCCTCCTTCATCACAACATCCAGAAAGCACGTCGGGACCCGCACCACAAACGCCTTGAAATTGAAGTTATGACGCGACTCCAGCAGCTGTACTCTCGGTGTATATTTTGTCTTTTGGCGCACGTACTCCGCGATGTCGTCCACCTTAGTGGTGTAGTGAAGGCGAGAGACATAGATGGGTGTGGTCGGTGCGGCGGCGGCGCAGGTTCGCACCCGACTCCACAAGGGCCTTACCGCAGCATTTCTTGGGACGACGGGGGCAGGGCTGCGGGGCGCTCGTGTAGCGCACTCAGCAGTCACAACATTTCGCGGCGACAAAACTGCTGACGCGAAAATTGCGACCGATGTGTTGACGCATGCACCTCGGCGCGTGTTGATGTTACTACGCGCCGGTGACCCAGTTAAATCGACAACCTTGTGTAGGTCATCCACCTCCGAGCGCAAGAGTGCAACGGTTTCTTCGGATGCCTGTAACTTCTTGTGTACATCCGCTAAACATGCCTTCAGAAAAACGATGTCCTTCAAAAGGCTTGTGACATCGACGTGGTCGAAAGTGACGGGAGGCAACTTGTTTAAGTCCCTCGCCACAAACGTCGGCACGTCGTCTGGATCGGTCTCCTTCAGCAGCGTGATAATGTCTTGCAGACTTTTCTTTGTCCCGTCACCATCTGGTCACATTTGTTAAGCGACCTGTACTCAAGCAGCTCGACAGCCGCTATGTCCTCCTCGCTGAAGTTGCTGGAACAGATCTAGATAGCCGACACCTCGCCCATGACATCCAGCTTCTGCTGCAGGAACGCCAGCAGCTCGTTCGCCACAAGTTTGACACTCATGGCGATAAAAAAAAATTGCAAGCGTCGGCTCGCGCCGCGCTAAACGATAAAATATAATACATTCACACGTTACACGGCCGCTTCAGAGCGCGATCGGCGAAATACTATTTATAGACTCACGCCTGTATTACCGAAGGGGGTAATCAAAGGTGTATTATTACACCCACATTTCGCCTTGAATTTTTAAGTTCCATGTAATAAGGGGGCGAGTCTATTGCCATTATCGGGCACATTGCCAGACTCCGTGCTGCTACTAAGAATTCGGAAAAACCCAGTAACACTTTTGCCCGACCCGGGAATCGAACCCGGGACCTCCGAACAGCATTCGCATACGCTATCAACTGGACCACGGAGGCAGTCTACACTCTGTATAAAGGAATAATATAAATTTGCAGAAACATATCTAATACCGTTATAAACAGCGAATATATAATAGCGAATTCGTTATGAAAATAATATTAGCAATTCATTCATGGCTACCGAAGTATAAACTTTGCCTGCGTAAAATAAATTCCAAGGCAAGCAACGAAACTATTTAAATCTGTTTCTTTACCGCCAAGCATGTCTTAAACAAAAAATAGCAAGGTAGAACAATAACGTTAAAAATAACAATAATATACACAAAATAATTTGCAAGGCAGGCCAAAAACTAGTTAAATTTCAACTTGGTCACTCTTGAAATTAAACTACCTACTTAGAGATTGTATTGTGGCTCGTGTTTTATTTTCTCCGTCTTGTTTAGTTTGCAAAAAGTAAGTAAGGAATCGCTGGTAGTTTTCTACGAAACTTAAAAGCGAGGAATTAAATTAACAGTCGTGCTCTCAATCACCGTGTAGTCTTTTGACTTTTTGTTATAAGGATATCAAATTCGTCTCTAATTAAAGTAATACGAAATCTTCTTTAGCTAGATTTTCAATAGTTCTGAATTTATCAGTAAGTCTGAAAAACGTGTCTTGTTTTTAAGTAGGTATCCGACTTCAAAGAAAGGAGGTTACGATTTTGAACTGTATGTATAAACAATATTGTTTTTAGAATTGTGCTATATACGCTCATGTATTGTTTGCTCTTCTATTTGAACTTCAGTGGTATAGTGGGTGGATACGAGTGGGAACGGCGCTCTGATTCGCTTTTTCCAAAAATCCTTATTATAACAATAGCACCATTAGGTTTAACAACTTAAGGCCAACAATGATGAGCATTTTATTAACTACGTTATAAAATTGAGAATTCTGGAACGGATCGGAACAGAAGACCGTCCTATGTAAGTAAATTCTCAGAAGATGGAGAGTGCAGATATTGCTGCACTTACTGCATTCTATCACTTTTGGTCTTTTAACTAAATGTGCCACTCCCACAGTAGTGGGTCAGTAATGTTTATGTAAATTGCTTAAAAGACTTATTCCAGTCAGTAATGTTTATGTAAATTGCTTAAAAGACTTATTCCAATCGTTTCTTTCAGTTATCTGTGTGTCAAATTTCTTGTAAATTAGGAAACAGTGCTTACTAGTTTCGTTAGATTTGGTACGGAAGTAGGTAGGTAATTTATTTTCATCATCATCATATCAGCCTAGAGACGTCCACTGCTGGACATAGGCCTCCCCCAAGGTTCTCCACACAGACCGATTGTGAGCCGCCCAAATTATTATTTTTTATTTATTTTAAAATAAATTAGGTCTTTAGCACGCTTCTTTGTCAAAATACACACGAAAGAATTATAAACAGCTACCTACAACAAATGATATACCCGTAACACAGTTTTTAATTTTTGAATCTGGGAAGCTTAAACTGAGTTTATCAATCTAAATACCTCAAGCGCACTATATACCCAAAGCTTTCAAATTTGTATCCCACTTAGCAGTACCTCATCCATGTGCTGACCGGGCTTAGTGTAGCTTAGCCTCGGCGATCGTTTCATTCGCTTAAACAATCACAAACGGCACTACTCTGTACATTAATTCACAAACTGTTTTGTGTGCCACTGTTTAGTCCATTTATTATGAGATACATATGAAAACATAACATTACAATATGTGGGAGACATATTTACACAAAGAATAAACAGAAATTAATTATAGAAATGTTTCTGTTGATGTCGACTGGACACAAACCCACGTTACAAACAGTAGGTGGTTTTAATTACTTTTTTTGTATTAAGGCTGTTACTATCATCAGCCTAAATCAGTAATAATTTCGAGAGACAAACACAAGGCTCCACAATCACAAATCAACCAAAAATCAAAATATAGAGCGCTCACCATTTCCATTTTATAAACTTTCTAAAGAAACCACAGTTCTATCAAAACAACAAACAGCATTATCGAAACAGAAACGCGCTAAACATAGACCGACTTGAAACATGATCAGATATAATGCAGAATACATATAAATGTACGTGCATAGTCATACATATATAAATATAGAGAGTCGGGGACTTATAGATTTTGTGAGATATTTTGGATCTGCCTAAAACGAGACCGATATAGGTAGGTCAACGGAGCTCTCGTGCTGTCCGTCTGACCGTCACATTAATTTATTAAATACGAAATTAATTTGAACGTTCAAATTGGGGATTTTATTCAAATCATATGAAAAGACTCGAGTAGCACATAAGAATAATTGTGTAGTAAAATTGTATGTCAGTAGAAGTAATTTTGTACTTGAGACTTAAGGCTGCGAACCTGTTAGTGCTGATAAAGGTGCAGATTCAAATATTATCTACACATTCTTTTTACTTTCACTATCTTTACACACACTTATATGGATGTAACGGGTCCATATTGCGTAATTATTTGAAAATATAGGCAAAAGGCAATATAGATAAATCCGTTAAATAAATATAACTATACACTCCATGCACTCAAATATTACTCATAAGCTTAATTCTAACACATAAAGTAGTTAACTGCAATTCTTGGAACTTAGAACTGAGCTCACTGCGGAAACAAAGCACATAACTTTTCAGCTGCTACTGTTATGTAGGACCGGAAACCTTTAGGCTAATTAACTTAGTCTAATTAATCAAGTTATATTACGTATATAAGTGATTTTACAATGCCAAATAAGTAATAGTCATCATACAGCCTTTGGTATTCTGCTGCTGGACAAAGGCCCTTCCTTATTTGCGTCTGCAGTACTGTGGATCAATACATTTTTCTTAGTCGCCTCTTTAGACCCACATAATTATATAGGGTAATGACACTTTGTATTCCTAATCCGTCACTACAGCGATATACTTAATGTAATTAACTTCGAAACAAACCAAGCAAGCATCCTCAAAATAAAACACATTTACCTGTAAATATTAATTGAGAAAACACTAAATATAACAGTCTATATTTATACAAGATAAAAGATCGCTAAAACTCTGGGGTAAGCACAATTACACATGCCAATACTGTCAAATAAAAACACATTCAAAATTTCAAGTTGTAAACAACGTAGAATTAAATATAAGGTGGTTAAAAGTTTGAACCAAAGGGTACGAAAACATGCTGAGCCACATCGTTAATAATGTATTCCATATCAGTCCCTCTGACGGGTTGCAACACCTGACACTCGGTATACGCGAAATGGATAAATATATGTAGGATACAAATGCAAAAATATTGAATTTTGTTCCGTAACATCAGAACTGATATTTAAGCTTTCGTGGTGAGTACTATAGATGAGACTAGTTTCTGCCCGGGGCACACACGAGTGTCGGTAATCATGACAAAAAAGTAGCTAGATATTCTGCTGTATACCTAAGCTTTACTAGCCTAAAGTTTTATCAAATTCGTTCAGTAATTTTTACAAGGATAAGAGAAAGATCAGTGCGTTAATATAAACTTCCACGTTTATAATAGTAATAGGATTTAAAATAAGCGTTATTTACGTAATTACTAAAGGTAAGAACTTAATATTTTATTTGTGTATGTGCTTGCAGTGATTTTATAAAGTAAAAGAGAAATATACATATTGTAAGACTTAACATTTCAATAATCATTGTCATAAGCGATGATTGCGAAGTAATAACATGACACATTTCTAGTTATCAGTAGTTAATATATAATTAATCAGTGTTACAAAATATTGATCCAATATTATTGGCATGGATATGATTTCGACCGTTGATTATTTACTAACGTAATCGTGTGCACGTTCATGTTATTTTCAAAAAATTGTTGCAAATATCAAAATCAGGCAAGCTCCACAACTAAATATATAATGGTAAGTACCTACCTAAATATTAATATACTAAAAAAGTGTTCCAATCATGATAAAATGTAGACACCTTGTCTGAACTACAGAAAAGACATATTCCTTTCAACTACCATCAAAGGTATTTCATATTCATGAATTGTACAATATATAAAGTAAAACTTCGTGATTCAAATAAATACTGTCAATCATGTGGAAATTCATGAAATGACATGAATGTCCGAAATATACATTTATTAAAGTAAAAAAATGCGGAGTAAATTTAATACAACGAAAGCTTTTTGGTAATCTACATGAATTTCCGGCGGCCAATATTACAATGAACAGTAAACAATATACATTTTTAAATTCTATGTATCAGACAAACATTGATAGCATGTGAAATAACTCATTAATAACAGAAAAATATACTTTAGGTTTACAACGCACTAGACTTCGCCTACAGCTCCGCCCACGTGGGTACTTTTTGTTCTCTTAGGGGGTGAATTCCACTAGAAGCATAAGAACTAAACTGCCCAAGGAACATCTATATATTAATACGTGAAGCGAAATTTAGTGATCCCTTTTTACAAGAAATGCGCGAACGGAGGATTATGAAATTTGGCACACTTATTGCTTACATTTAGTAGGTGTGTTTTTTTTACAAAATATGCATTAAAAATATATGATTTTAATGAAAATAAACGTTACCACTACTACCATACATTTCGCACACACACATGCATAACATCGTATACGTATACAATATTACTTTTTAATTTACGGTTATGGACCAACAGACGTTTAAACTGAAAAGAGTTTTTTTTTTTAGGATTTTATGACCTGGTAACTGGACCTTTAGGTCAAATCTTATTTTATTTTAACGGACACTGCACATTCACTTAATTTTTAAATTGTTTTAACAGTATTTTTAATGTATTTATATATCGGTCTGTAAGTATTTTTGTCTTTCAATAACTCTTCGAGTGGCGGCGGGCGGGAGAAAGAATCGCACTTAATGTTCACATCACTGAGTTCACTAGCCAACACTAATCTGTCAAGCAGGAAGTTTTGACAATCAAAGATAAGATGTTCAACGGTTGCAAGTGCAACGGTTCCTTGAGTTCCTTCTTGGGATTCACAATGTGGGCATGTATTGCTTGTAATAATGCCAAGTCTAGCAAGGTGTGACGGAGCAGTATTATGGCCAAAGCGCAATCTATTTATCGTAGTGATAAAGTCTCGGCTGGCTTCCTTCAATCCATTGTACCAGGGTCTAACAGGTAATTCTTCTTGGATACGGCCGTAAAATTTTTCTTTAGTGTCTTGGTCTTTCTTCCACAATTCTAACCATAAGTTACAAACATTTTCATCGATACATTGCATGAAGTCAGTCATAGGAATGTCCATTGCATTTCTAACATCAATAGCATTACTACCTTCATATGCGGTTCTATCAACTATTTCATTGCCAGAGATACCTCGGTGTGAAGGTACCCACAGAAAAGCAATTGTTTTGTGCTTAAGGTAATATTGATAAATTATTTCTTTGATGAAATATAGAATATAAATTGTCTTAAAAAAAACTGTAAGGTTAGTTAAGGCTTTAATCATACTCAGTGAATCAGAAATAATCAAAAAGTATTTGCTATTGTTGATTTGACGAATATGTTGTAATGCCTGATAAACCGCATATGCCTCTGCAGTGAATATGGTGCATGTATTGTGTAGAACAAAGCTTTGAGAGAATTGTACTTGTGGATCATATATAGCAGCACGCACATAATCACTTCCTTTACTGCCATCAGTGTAAATAACATAATAATTCTTATTATCTGCCATAAACTGTAACATATCTAAATTGTTATTGATGGGATTTTGTAATTCTTTAACGGGATGTGTAATACACTGATAAGAGTAGGAGTAACATGGCCATGGGCATTGTTTTCTAATACCAGTAAAACTGTTTTCTGTTTCCAGCAAAATTTTGGACAATGTTGGGGATTTACCATTTAAGAGAATCTCGCCTGTTGTTAGTGGTCCAGGATTTCTACATACAGAAGGTACTATTTTATTTATTATTTTTTTGTTATTTGCAGCAATTAATTTAAGACAGAATCTCTCTGCAAGTAGAATGCGTCTCAAAATTAGTGGCATTATTTTAGTCTCCACTTCCATGGCCCTTATGGGAGTAGAGCACATTGCACCAGAAATTGTTTTCAAAGCCCTGTTCTGCATTAGATCTAGTTTATTTACATGAGTACTATTTATATACACTAAAGAGCTATAATCAAAATGGCTTCTAACTATACTTTTATACAAAGTTGATAATATTTTCCGGTCAGCTCCCCATGTAACGCCTGCAAGACATTTTATTATATTTAATCCTTTAGGAGCATTTTTTGAAATATTTTTAATATGTTCCTCAAAGGTTAATTTCCTATCTAATACTATTCCTAAAACTTTCTTCACATTCACTGGATTTATAAATTCTCCGTTATATACTACTTTTGAATATGTGTTCTCATTTCCAAATATCATGGCACTACTTTTGGAGGGATTAATTTTTAAATGTAGCACATCATTGTAATAATGAAATAGTTGGGACAAGGCTCTGTTAATATTGTCTATTGCAATTTCTACATTATAATTACTACTGTGCAAAACAATATCATCAGCAAACTGCAAAATATCTACATTACTATTTACAAATTTACATATTTCCCTTGTATATATATTGTATAACAAAGGAAATAGTGTAGCACCCTGCATTGTACCTTTAGATGCACATTTTGGACCATGTAATGTATTATTATGCCTTACATAAAGTGTTCTACTATTCAAAAAATTATATATCCATTTACATAGTTGACCAGGCACACCTAACCTAGACATAACTTGTACAAGTATAGATGGATCTAGACTGTCAAAAGCACCTTGAACATCTAAAAATACACAAACAGTGTGTAACTTATTATCTTTTGCATGTTTCAGGTCTGAAATTAAGGAAGTGAAGCTGTCTGCACAACTTCGCCCTCGACGAAATCCATATTGTAGATTCCATATACCAATCCAAACGATTTTTAATCATGTTTTCAAATAGTTTACCTAGACATGAAGACAGTGATATTGGTCTATAAGAGCCGGCAAGCTCGAGAGGTTTATCTGGTTTGAGTATCGGAATGACACATTGTGTTTTCCATGATTGTGGAATACATTTACAATGCCAAAGTAAATTAAGAACATTAAGAAATATTTTTTGTGCTGATTCATCTAAATTTTTAATAGTACAATAGGGGAAATCATCTAAACCAGGTGTAGTGCCTTTCCGAGATAACAAATTCATTTTAAATTCAGACCATGTAAAAGGATCTAGCAAAAATTTTGAATTTGGATTATCATTATTTAATTCGAAAATATTGCCTAAACTATTAATATTATTTAGATCGCTATTGTCAGATAATTTATCTAGAAATTGAGAAATAAACTCATCTTTATATGATTTATTACCAGCTCTTATACCTTTGAACATTTTTAGAAGATTCCAAATCTTACTTATAGGAGTAGTTCTATTAAAAGTGCTACATAAGCTATTCCAACATATTCTCTTTTGTTCTGATATGGTTCTTTATTTAAGTGCATCCTTTCTTTTATAATCTAAATAGTTCTCCATAGTAGGATCACTTCTATATACTTTCAATGCATTGTAAGAGGCAATAACACTTTTTTCACAAATGTCATTCCACCAAGGAGCTGGAGGTCTACTTTTGAAATTATTTGGTTTATTGAGTTTAGGAATTGTCTTAACTTTTAAATTATCCAATCTAGAACAAAAATCATTATAGGTTGAAATAGGATCATATAATTTTAGAACTAAATCATTGAATATTGTTTTAGAAATAGTTTTAAATTTTTTCCAATCTGCTTTGTTATACATAAACCTATCAACAGGAGGATTAATATAATATTTATCTATATGTAGTGAAATCTCTGTTATTGTTGGATAGTGATAGCTGCCCATGGCATCAACATGTACAGACCACTCGCATATTGATGCGAGGTTAGCACTAATAAAGCTTACATCAATTGCAGACGGATTTCGTCTCGGGTTGTTAACAGTTGTAAAACTACCATAATTTAATATACATAAATCCAAGTCATCAATGATATTAAATAAATCCTGACCTCTGCTCTTAGTGGATAGACAACCAAAAGCGATGTGGTGTGCATTAAAGTCACCACTTACAAATATAGGCTTTGGAAGATCATTGATAATATTACGTAGTCTATTGATCCGTATGTGTCTACTAGAAGGAGGACAGTATACACAAAGAATAGTCAAGCTACCATGCACCGTAGATAGGGACAGAGTTACAGTTTGAATTTCTTCATAAAATCTAGTGTTTAAAACTTTGTACTTTAAATATGGCTTAATTAGTATTGCTACACCATTATGAGTATTTTTAGAATTTTTATTATAAATATTATATCCAGGTATTCTAAAACTATTGTCTTTAAACCATGTTTCGTTAAGTAAGCAAATGTCAATATTTTGTTTTTGTAAGAATTGAATCAGTAAGGGTTTTTTATTTTTAGCACTTTGAATGTTATATTGAGCAATACGTAGCTTAGACATTGTATGACTTGGATCCATTACTTGAGGTTTTTCAATAAGTGTTTCTCTAATGGTATTTACAGTGGTAGGCATATTATCGCCCTTATTACCCAGTTCCACCAACGTCTGTACCAGGGCCTTAAGTACATCGTTGTTGGCAACTATTTGGGCTTTGATGTCTACTTTAGGAGAGACATCTCTAGAGTTATTTACACTATGTACAGTATTATTTACAGATGTATTTACAGACTTATTTACAGATGTATGTACAGACTTATTTACAGATTTATTTACAGTGTTAATTGGTTTCATTTTTGGAGGTGGCAAGGGTGGAAATTCAATGTTATCACTTGAGTGTTGTTTTGTCATTGTAGCACTTGCATATGTTATCTTATTTTTCTTTTCTAATATTTTATTTAACTTAATTGGACATAATCTTGAAATTGCAAGATGAGGCCCGCTGCAATTGCAACAGCAGATCTCTGTTGGTCTATCACATTCTTTATATTGTTACGAGCTGGGGTTCGACGATAAATTATAACTCACTATGCCAGAAACACTGCACTTTATTCACTAACACAAACACTAAGTATAACACTAGATACACACACTTAATTTTCACTTCACTAGTAAAACACACTATTCACACCACTAGAACAACACTAATAAAACACCACTAAACACTTCCGAATTACTTCCTTCGCTTGATGTTGATCGCTTTCCGTATTCAATTGTTACTGTCCGGTCCGTTCGCTCCCGCTCTATTTATACTGGCCGGATAACATCACTAGGCTTTTCGAGACGACTCACGATATTTCTGGAAACGTGAAAGGTGTTTCTAGAATTGCGTAAATGTTCTATTTACACCTACGCCATCTATTAGAGGATAGATGAAACAGCCTTAACAACCGATACATCTAATCTCATGTAGTTCTCCCATTCACTGATAGATGGCGTTATTTTCAATTCGTAACACGGCCTCCCTCTTAAACGTGTTCGTCTCGAACATCGTTAGACCCATAGTAACGAGCCAACCTGTCCACATGAACTATCTTCGGTGCACCTCGCGACCCCTTCTGGATTCGATAGGTGACGTCGTTCATCCTGGTAATTATGCGATATGGCCCGTCCCATCTGGCTTGTAACTTAGGCGATTTTCCTTTGCTTCGTACTGGGTTATGAAGCCACACCAATGATCCCTCATCGAAGCCTTTGTTGTTTGCCTTCCGGTCGTAGCGAGTCTTCATCTTCTCAGACATCTGTTGTCCAGATTCCCTGATGTGCTCGTATACGTCGTTCATCCTGTTGCGTAGCTCGGTTGCGTAATCCGTTATATTGCGTGGAGATTCTGGTGGAATACCGGTGATAAGGTCTGCAGGTAAACGGAGCTCTCTACCGAAATTGGCAAAAGCTGGTGTTACTCCTGTAGTTTCGTGGACCGCACTGCGATATGACAGGAGAAATGGTTGGATGTGCTTGTCCCAATCTCTTTGTTTGCTCTCCACGACCTTCGCCAGGTACCTTTCCAGTGATTGGTTAAACCGTTCAACCATACCATCTGATTGCGGATGATAAGCCGTGGTCCTGGTTTTATGTGCACCCATTACGCGACAAGTCTCCTTGAATACCTCAGATTCGAAGTTCCGGCCTTGATCGCTGTGGATTTCCAAGGGCACCCCGAACCGACAAAAGACTTCATGCACCAGCTTATCAGCCACTGTGGTAGCTTCTTGATTTGGGATTGCAAACACTTCAGGCCACTTCGTGAAGTAATCCATCACAACCAAGAAGTATTTGTTTCCGTCCTGGCTCTCAGGAAACGGCCCAGCGACATCCAACGCTATGCGCTCCCATGGAGCTCCCACATTGTACACCTTTAATGCACCTCTGCTTCGAGTATGTGGCCCCTTGACAGCCGCACAACTTGTGCATTTGCGGCACCAATCCTCGACGTCATCTCGACAGTGGAGCCAATAAAACCGCTCCCGGATCTTAGTAAGGGTCTTCTTAACTCCCATGTGACCTCCCGAAGCACCATTATGATAGAGCTGCAAGACTTCCGGCACCTTAGTTTTGGGCACTACCATTTGCAAATGGCACTGGTTACCGCGAGCGTTTTCCCATTTGCGGCACAGAACTCCATCCTGGACGACCAAGCTTTCCCACTGTGCCCAATAACTCTTGGTGATGGGGCTCATTGCTGCGATATCACTCCATTTGGGCCTAGGCGCATCTGATTTCTTCCATTCAAGAATCGGCTGTACATCCTTGTCATCTCGCTGAGCACTCTGCAAAGCTTCTCTCCATTCGTCGCTTAGATCCGTCTTTAACATCCTCACTAGCGCTGCCTGCTTTGCTTCCTGTCGGCTACAGTGCTTGCACTGGTCGGGACACGGCCTACGCGATAGGGCATCTGCGTTACCATGGGACTTGCCGCTGCGATGTTGTATTACAAAATCAAACTCTTGCAGTAGTTCAATCCATCTAGCTACTTGTCCTTCTGGGTCCTTAAATTGAAGTAGCCATTTCAGCGCTGCATGGTCGGTTCGCAGGTGGAATTTACGGCCCAACAAGTATTTGTTGAAATGCTGCAACGTCTTTACTACAGCCAAGAGTTCCCGCCTGGTGACGCAGTAGTTTCTTTCGGGTTTGGATAAGGTCTTGCTGAAGTATGCTATAACAACTTCTTGATCACCCTTCTTCTGTGACAGCACGCCGCCAATTCCGGTGTTACTGGCATCTGTGTCAACTATGAATTCATGCTCATTGTCAGGGTAGCCTAGAATAGGTGCAGTACACAGATGTTCCTTAAGCTTCTGGAATGCAACGTCACAGCTCTCATTCCAACAGAACTGCACTCTGTCTTCGGTGAGCTTATGAAGAGGTCGAGCAATGTCAGCAAAGTTCTTCACAAACCGTCGATAGTAGGAGCATAATCCGAGGAATGCTCTGACCTGCGTTTTGTTCTCTGGAACTGGCCACTCCTTCACGGCAATGATCTTATCCGGGTCAGTTTGAATACCGTTCTCCGAGACCACATGTCCTAGAAAGTTCACTTGCCGTCTGAATAACGCGCATTTCTTCGGACTCAGCTTCAAATTAGCACCTCGTATTTTTGACAGCACTTGCTCCAAGTTTCGAAGGTGATCCTGGAAGCTGCGCCCCACGATGATGATGTCATCCAGGTAGACCAAGCAGGCGTCTCCAATCAGTCCCATAAGCACTCGCTCCATCAGTCTCTCAAAAGTAGCCGGAGCGTTGCACAATCCAAAGGGCATGACGTTAAATTGCCACAGTCCTTTGCCTGTGGAGAATGCCGTCTTCTCTTTGTCTCGAGGATCTATTTCCACCTGCCAGTAGCCACTTTTTAGGTCTAAGGTAGAAAACCACTTCATCCCCGTCAGCGTATCCAGTGTGTCATCGATCCTTGGCAGCGGGTAGCTGTCCTTCTTTGTGATGTCGTTTAATCGGCGGTAGTCTACACAGAAGCGCATGCTGCCATCCTTCTTCTTAACTAGGACAACCGGAGAGCACCACGGGCTGGACGAAGGCTCGATTACGCCTTCGTTCACCATACCGTCGATCATAGCTTCCACTTCACGTTCCCGTGCTACTGGCACACGTCTTGGTCGCTGGCGAATCGGTGCTTCACTTCCCGTGTTTATTTTGTGCTGGACTAGTGCTGTCTTCCCTATGTCGGCATCACTGGTCGAGAAAATATCCGCGAACCGGTTCAACATCTTCTGAGCCTCGGTCTTCTCTTCCTCCGACAGGGTACTTTCGCAGTCCTCTAAAAGAGTAGACACGTCGAATCGTGCACCCTGAACCTTGGCGCTGGTAGGTTGCTCTTGACATCTACGCATCCAAGCCGCTCCTTCATAGGTGCCCAATTCCGTCCCTTTCTTGAGCGACACTTCCTTGTCACTTGCATTCAGTGCGCGTACTGATGAAACTTTTGTACCCCTTACCAAGGTTCGTGCAATCTTCCAGGAGGCCTCTTTCTCTAGACCTTCGATTAGTACGCAGCGGTTCCCTCGACCAGAATTTCCTGATAAACAAACTGGTACAACAGTTTCCGACCGCGGGTGAAGAATGACATTCTTCAGGCAGTACACTTTTCCTGAAGTTGCACCTTCCATGAAGACTTCTTCCGAGCCACACTTCAACACTCCCTGGCTAACATCGATCTCGCAGCGATACTTCCGCATGAAGTCCAGGCCCAAGATGCAGTCGTCCACTATATCGGCCACGATGACTTTGTGACGGTAAATTTTGTTGCCTAGCTTCAGATCCACCTCCATTTCACCTCGGACGGTTATGTGCTGACCGGTAGCTGTTCTCAGATTCACACATTCATTGTTCCTGAAGCAGCCCCGAAGAACCCGTCTTGCCAGATGGAAACCGACGACTGTCCGAGAAGCACCCGTGTCCAATGTCAGCTTGCATGGTGTTCTGTTAATTTCGCCTTCGATGATCAGGCTGTTCCCGTCGCATGATTGCGAGATCGAGACACTTGGGGCTCTTCCATTGCCAGCCAGCACCCGCCCCGCAGTCCTGGCTTCTACTCGTTTCCCTGCTCTCGCTGCCTGGCAGGCACATCAGGTGACCCCTTTGGTGGAGACAGGGTGTCACCAGGCTGCCTACGCTTTGGGCAGCTCAAACGGATATGGCCTCTTTCTCCGCAGTTGTAGCACCGAGGTGATGACAAGACTTCCCTGATGCGGTGACCTCGGTCGTCGCGTCGCACTGCTTCCACCTCCAGAGCGTGGGCTAAGGCGTCCTTGAGGTCCTTGAAGTGCCCAAGCCTCACTGCTGCTCTTACCTCCAGGTCCCGGATCCCATCCGTAAACGCCTGTACGAGGTTCCCGTCAATAAGCGCAGGAGACGACTGGTATGCCTTCCTGACCAGCTTTTCCACCTCTAGAGCCCACTGCTGCAGAGTTTCTCCGTTGCGTTGTGTCCTGTCCTTCAGCTGAGCACGATAAACGTGTTCAAGGTGCGCGTCACCGTATCTCGCCTCCAGCGCCTCCAGGAGCTTGTCGTAGGTGACGTCTTGCCCGAGTGCCTCCAACACTGTCAAGGCCCGGTCGCGAAGGCCCAAGGTTAGGGCGGTTAAGGCTTGTTCTTTGGTCCACCCATTCGATCGCATCACAGCCTCGAACTGGATCTTGTATGCAGACCATGATGACGAGCCATCAAATGGTGGAACCTTAAATCCACGAGGTGAGGGCGCTACAGCCGCTGGTGTCACTTCGAGCCCACGCAACTTCTTCTCCACTTCAGCAACACAGGTCTCGTGGTGGTCGTGTACACGCTTCTCTATGTCGCTGATACGGGCCTCATGCTGCTGAAGTTCCTCCTTGACCGCCTTCAAGTCCTTCCCTACAGCGGCGCTGAGGTCCTTCATAAGCACCACCTGCTCTTCTAGGCGGCGCGCGTGCTCCTCCTTGTCACGCTTGAGCTGTTGTTCTAGGCGGCGCGCATGCTCCTCCTGACGGCGCGCGTGCTCCTCTTGACGGCGAGCCTGCTCCTCCTTGTCGCGCTGAAGCTGTTCCTCCAGGCGGCGCGCATGCTCCTCCTGACGGCGCGCGTGCTCCTCTTGACGGCGAGCCTGCTCCTCCTTGTCGCGCTGAAGCTGTTCCTCCAGGCGGCGCGCGTGCTCCTCTTGACGGCGGGCCTGCTCCTCCTTGTCGCGCTGTCGCTGTTCTTCCATGCGGCGCGCCTGCTCCTGCATGAACGCCATCAGAGCCGCGATGTCGGGCACCGCCATGGAGTGTGCGCTTGCAGGCTCCACTGCAGCCGCGGAGTCGCCTGATCCACCAGACGATGGAGAAGGAACGTCTCCGAAGCGTCTCTGGTCCAGGTCTTGCTGGCGCTGGTTCCTGGTGCGCACTCCTTCAGTTTCTTCTTTCGGCATAACCGGCATAATTTATCCCTTTCTTCTGACACCAATTTGTTACGAGCTGGGGTTCGACGATAAATTATAACTCACTATGCCAGAAACACTGCACTTTATTCACTAACACAAACACTAAGTATAACACTAGATACACACACTTAATTTTCACTTCACTAGTAAAACACACTATTCACACCACTAGAACAACACTAATAAAACACCACTAAACACTTCCGAATTACTTCCTTCGCTTGATGTTGATCGCTTTCCGTATTCAATTGTTACTGTCCGGTCCGTTCGCTCCCGCTCTATTTATACTGGCCGGATAACATCACTAGGCTTTTCGAGACGACTCACGATATTTCTGGAAACGTGAAAGGTGTTTCTAGAATTGCGTAAATGTTCTATTTACACCTACGCCATCTATTAGAGGATAGATGAAACAGCCTTAACAACCGATACATCTAATCTCATGTAGTTCTCCCATTCACTGATAGATGGCGTTATTTTCAATTCGTAACAATATAAATGCTCACCTCCACAAATGGAACATCTTTGTTTGCCATTACATATCCTAGCGGAGTGGTTAAATTTAAAGCATCGGAAACATTGCTGTAATGGGGGTATATATTCGAAAACTCGGTATGAAAACAAATCGTATTGTACATTGTCTGGGAGTATATTCGATAGAAAAGTAATGCTAACTGTTTGTAATGGTACTCGCTCTTGTCCTACCTTCTTTGTGAATCTTCTTATAGCTATTATTTCATAAATTGATGATAATTTTGTGTATAGTTCTTTGTTCGAAATGTTTGCTGGTACAAATCTAATTATGCCTGTTTTTTCTATTTGCGCAGCCGGAATAAATGCTTTCAAGCCATGTTTGTTATGAAAAGCACTGTTGTTGATGAAGTTATTGGCCGTATTATACTGTTTAAATATGACTGTTATTTTATTTCCGTTGATTCTCTGTATAGCCGTCACTCCTTTTATCTCACTTGAAAATATGTGATTGAGATAGATAGGGCTCTTATTGCCTATTCTATCTTTATTGTTTGTAGCTTCTATAAATACTTTAAAATCTGCACAAGTTGCATTTTCTGGGTAAAGTCTTTTATAATCTGGTTTTGTGTAAGGTGTATAATCATAATGCTCACCGCCGCCGCCATTACCACAGTCCTTCTCTGTCCCGCCGTCTCCAGCCTCAGGCCGAGGACGTTTATGTGAGGTGGACGGGTTATCCCCGCCCCCCTCATTTCCCACCATTTCCACGGGTTTGCACACCTATCACTATTGTTTTGGATCAACTTTTAAGCAAAAACCACAAAAAATTAAAATCGAAAAATTTTCTTATCCGCGCTTTTTTAAGGTTCCCGCCAAAATCGAAAAGAGGTTAATAAACATGTATTATATACTTTATGTTCAAGATTTGTCCTATTCTGCCTAAGCGAGTTTGTACTTTTGAAGTTATACTTCTTTTGGCGCGTTATGAAAAATGATAACAGTGAAATTTTACGATGCGCGCGCATGTGTGACACAAAATTCTCACGGAGAAGTTTTTAGTTTCTCCATTCACAAGATGGCGGACGGGACATTTTTAATAAAAATAATATGAGTATCTTTTTCGGGGTTTTCATGGATTCTGATCACGAAAATGACGTCTGTTTGGGAATCCAAGATGGCGGACGGGACATTTTTAATAAAATTAATATGGGTATCATTTTCGAGGTTTTCATGGGTTCTAATCACGAAAATGACATCTATTTGGGAATCCAAGATGGCGGAAGGGACATTTTTAGTAAAATTAATATCTTTAACATCATAATATAATTGGTCCAATTATCATATGTCATCGTTTTACTGTGTCACTTTTTTGAAGTTATACATCTTTAGGCGCGTTATGAAAAAATTATTAGAGTGAAATAAACGATATGAATGTCCGTAGGTACATAGGTACCTACGGACATTCATATCGTACCTTAATTTTAAATTTATCGATGCAGAAATACGTGAAACAAAAAAAAATTATCCTTTTTACCACAAAAATATTTTAACAGACCCATAGATTTTCAAACTGAAAATAGTTCAAATATAACATCATTTTATACATATACTTTTTAGATTTGCATTTTACAGTATTAAATTAATTTTAGAATAAAACAATTATAAGTACTAAAAACTACAATTAAATTAAAATAATAATACATACATACATACATACATACATAGACTCACGCCTCTTTCCACGAAGGGGTAGGCAGAGGCATATTAAACGCCCACTTTTCGCCAGTTTTGATCCCACGTAATAGGTGGCGAGCCTATTACCGCTTTTCGGGATATTTTGATTGCCAGAGCCTCGTCTGTTGATCGGCAGGTGCACCACTTGCAGGTGAGGTTGGCTTGGGACCCTAAGTTCTTGGTGGGAACCATATGCACCCTAAAATAATAATATGCAGCACAAATAAAAAAGAAAATCTATGAAATAAAAAAACAATCCTATTTTATTTATCAATGTTTGTTCTATTCTGCCTAATAGATTTTGTACTTATTTATTACAATATATTAATATTGGCAAATTTTATTTACACATTTGATAAAGCACAAAGGTACATTAATATAATAAGAATAATCCATTAATAAAAATTTTATTATTTAAATAATAGTTTCAAACTGAAAATAGACGAAATAATTATTAAGTACATTTATGTACTTTTTTGTTCAAGATTTGTCCTATTCCGCCTAATAAATTTAGTATTTTTCAAAATACAATATTTATCTTGACGTGTAAATTAATAAAATATTTACGCGCGAAATATATACTTATTTGTTATTACATTATGTATGGTATTTTATTAATAATTAATATAAGTTTCTGACAAAGTGTAAAATATAAAAAATATATATCCATAGAAAAAAACAAAATTGCAGATGTCATCAAGTGTTCATGCCTAGCCCTGTGACGCGCGGTGGCCCCCGCACCCCGCGCCCAGGCTCCCTTCCATTCCAGTAGCTATAAAAGCACACGCCGGGTCCGTGCAGAGCGCGACCGACCAATATTTTTATTTTGTATAAATTCATCCGTATTGAAAGTAAAAGTTATTATTGTAAATTTTAATTTAAAAAGGAAATATATTCAAAGTATTATTTTGGCCTACGAGTTTCTTTCAGCTCCGCACACTTACCTGACACACTCAATATAATGTCTATGTCTAGACAAGCTGGTGCCGTGACCAGGATTTGAAGAAACCAAAAAAGGAACAAATTGAAGCATTGACCAAGGAAATAAGGAGATTAAGGATACAGGGAACAGAGAGTTAACCAAAAGGGAAAGTTACAAGCAAATTGGTGAGCCCATTCCTTTTTTTCCTGCCTACCTACTTCGTTTTCCTTGTGCCGATATTTGAACAATTTTGTGGTAAAGTTTCTGATATTCTGGTGTATTTTTGTTAAATCCTGGGGATTCGTTATTTTAGTACACAACGTAAAATTTGTCGTATTTTAAAATTATTGATCGGTCGCGCCGCCAATCCATAATCTTTTATAAATAAAAATTTAAGTAAAGAAGGTATATATAAAATGTCGTTGGCTACCAGAAAAAGTGCAGAGCCAATAAAAAGGCGCAGTTACATAAAAGGCAGATTGACAATTTTTAAATCGTATTTAGAGGATATTAACGCTCTAGAAAACCTATCCGATCAGGAAATATCAGAGCTAAGATTAAGGTTGACTAAATTAGAAGCATGTTTTTCAACTTTTGACGATTTACAGTCTGAGATTGAAATTGAATCGGAAGATCCGGACGAACAAATGAAAATTCGTTCCGAGATCGAGAATCAATTTTACTCTTTGATTTCTCAAGGTCAATGCATTTTAGAAAATTTAGAAGCTAATGCTAAACGAAAAAATATAGTACATCAATCCTTTAGACAATCTGGAAGTTTCGAAAGTGCAGATGGATTTAATTGTTCTATAAAATTACCCACCATTAAGTTACCCACCTTTGATGGCACGTATAGCAAATGGTTAGAGTACAGAGATACATACGATTCGCTTATTCATAAAAACGAAAAGATTGATACAATTAATAAATTCCATTATCTGCGGTCATCATTGGAGGGTAGCGCGGCATTAATAATTAACTCATTATCCTTTTGCTCAGATAATTATGTCCTTGCGTATGACTAACTGTGTCAACGATTTAATAATAAAAGACTTTTAATAAGTAATCATATGAAAGCATTGTTTAATATGGAAAGTGTTACAAAGGAGTCTGAAAAATCATTGCGCTTTTTGATTGACAATATTACTAAGAATTTAAGAGGTTTAAAGACTTTAGAACAACCTGTTGAACATTGGGATACCATAATAATTTATTTAGCCGTAAATAAACTAGATAATGTAACTTCTAGAAAGTGGGAAGAATATAAAAGTTCTTTAGGAGATGTACCTACCCTGCAAGAATTCTTTAGGTTTTTACGTGATCGGGCTGACGTAATCGAGTCGAGCAGGTCCAGTAAATTAAATTTAAATAGTAAAAATGAAAAGACCGCGAACTTGATTGCGTCTGCTCAAATAAACAGTAATCGTCCTTTGAATTGTGTCGTTTGTAATCAAGATCATCGCTTGTTTCAGTGCCCGAACTTTATTTCTATGAGTATGGCAGACAGAAACGAAGTTGTTTCAAAAAATAAATTGTGTCTTAATTATTTTAAACCGGGTCATCGAGCCTATAATTGTAAATCACCGGGCTGTCAAATATGCAAGTATAAACATAATTCTCTGTTGCATAGAAACAAGCTTCAAACCGCAGATATCAATGTAAATTCGAACAGCGGTGTGCATCAGGCGACAATCGAACCGGCAACGACTTCAATACCCGCCAAGTCGATCACTACGCCTCACGAGTTCGCACCGGCCGCGGCGATGCAGCTCGCCGCCAAACCGGTTTCGCTAACGACTGTAGCAACTAGGCACGTCCTTCTTTCTACCGCGCTAGTTAAAGTATTTAGCAAAATAGAAAATAAGTATTATGTGGCTCGCGCATTGTTAGATTCTGGTAGTCAGTTATCGATAATAACTGTAGATTTATGTAATAAGTTAGGGTTGGCTTGTACAGGAACTGATCAAAGTTTAAATATTTATGGTATAGGTATTAGTAAAATACAAGTAGCGAACAGTTGTAAGCTGTTAATAAACTCAATGCATAGCGAGTTTTCGGTAGAAGTTAACTGCATGATCTTGCCAAAAATTACGAATAAGTTGCCAAATGTAAAGGTAAATGTAAATGAATTGAATATTCCGGGTGATATATTCGTGAATTTGGCGGATAGCAGATTTTATGAACCTGCCGAAGTAGATTTATTAATAGGAGCAGATTTGTTTTGGGATTTAGTGACCGGCCAACAAGTAAAGTTAGATAAGGGTCTACCCACACTGCAGAGTTCGAAGTTAGGTTGGCTCGTCACTGGTCCAGTGTATAGTAGAACTGCTCCATGTTATGATGTAAAATGTAATTTAACTAGAAGTATTAGTGAACAATTAGAGAAATTTTGGAAAGTTGAAGAAGTATTGAATATAAATGAAAAACCGTATAGCACTGATGAAGAATTTTGTGAGAAACATTTTGTAGAAAATACGTTTAGAATGAGTGACGGTAGGTTGTGTAAAGATGCCATTTCACACATCGCCGTCCGTATTGGGCGATTCGTTAGGAATAGCAAAGGCGCGTTTCATTAATTTAGAGAAAAGGTTCAAAAAACAACCTATTGTAAAAAGTTCATATACTGAATTTATAAAGGAATATGAGTTATTGAATCACTTGTCTGAAACTGGTAGCCCTGCCTTTGCATATTATTTACCTCATCATCCAGTCATTCGCGAAAAAAGTGAGACAACAAAATTGCGGGTAGTTTTTAACGCGTCAGAAAAAAACAGTAGTGGATATTCATTAAATGATATACAAATGGTAGGTCCAGTGATTCAAGATGATTTATTTAGTATATTGCTCAGATTTAGGCAGCATAAATTTGTCTTGACTGCAGACATAGAAAAAATGTATCGGCAAACATTAATATCGGAGGATCAAAGACATTTGCAAATGATAGTATGGAGGGATAATGAGTACGAACCGTTTAAGTATTTTAGGCTGAACACGATCACTTACGGGACTAAGAGCGCCCCGTTTTTAAGTACTCATTGTCTTTTACAATTAGCGGATGAGTGTGATGATTTAGAAATTAGGGAGATAATTAAGCGTGATTTTTTCATGGATGATTTATGTACCGGAAATCAGACTGAGGAAGGGTTAAATCGAATTTGTCGAATCATTACTAAAACCCTAAGCTCAGCCGGATTCAATTTAAGAAAATTTCCATCAAACGCCACTCAGTTGTTATGTGAAAATAGGTCAAATGAAGTGCAGACAATCACCGAATGCAAATCAGTTAGTAGCACTTTAGGGTTAACTTGGTCGCCTCAGTCTGATGTATTTAAATTCTGTGTACAAGTGGACAACCATCAAAAAGTCACCAAGCGAAGTATATTGTCTTCTATTGCGAAGGTTTTCGATCCTCTAGGTCTTTTAAGTATTTTTATAATTAAGGCTAAATTAATTTTACAAAAGTTGTGGTTAGATAAAATCGGATGGGACGAACCTGTAACTTGAGAAATCCAAATTTCGTGGTATAACTTTATTAAAAGTATGAATTCTCTGTTCTGTGTTGAAATCCCTCGCCATGTTATGTGTGAGGAAGTGATACGTATAGAAATTCATATTTTTTCTGATGCTTCTATGTGTGCCTATGGGGCATGCGCATATGTGCGCTCAATCAATCGGAACGAAGACATTCATGTCCAATTACTCTGCGCGAAGTCAAGGGTCGCCCCATTAAAATGTCTAACTATACCTAAACTCGAGTTATGCGGTGCGTTGCTAGCCTCCGAGTTAGGAGAAAAGGTGACTCACTCCTTGCGTTGTGACGTAGTTCGTTGTGTTTACTGGACAGACTCGATGATTGTACTCGGGTGGTTGCGTACTGATCGCGCCGTTTCGAAACAATTAAAGGCGTTTGTTGCTAACAGAGTAATTAAAATAAAAAATTTAACGAAGGATTGTGAATGGCGATACGTACCAACCGATGTGAACCCAGCTAATTACATTTCACGAGGCGTTGACCAAATGAACGATTCAGTCAAGAAATTATGGTGAAGTGGGCCATCCTTTTTATCATCATCAGAGTATGATTGGCCGAGTGTAGATAAGAATAAATTAAATAATGTTCAATTACCAGAAGTGAAACTTGTAGGCACCTTAGTAGCAAATGTAAACAGTAAGAATACGTTAATTGAATTTGAACGTTATTCTAAGCTAAAGAGGTTGCAAAATACAATGGCCTACGTACTTAGGTTTGTAAAGAATTGTAGAATAAAGGATCGTGATAATAGACTTACGTGTAGCTATTTGACGGTTGATGAATTAAATGATAGCATGCTTTGTTTAGTTAAATTATCGCAGCTAGATTCATTCAGTAAAGAGTATCATCAGTCGTTAACGAATAAGCCTTTAAGTAATAAAAGCAAATTATTATCTTTGAGCCCGTTTTTGGATTCTGAACTTAAAGTAATGCGTGTAGGAGGTCGTATTCGTAATTCACCTCTTCCCTACGATAAAAAGCATCCCATTCTGTTAGATTCCAGTCATCGATTATCAAGGATTATTTTTGAAAACGAGCATATTAATTTATTTCACGGCGGATGCCAACTAATGGTATCAGCTGTTCGCGAAAATTACTGGATTATTAATGCTCGAAAAATAGCTAGGAGCGTAGCTAATAGTTGTATAGTTTGTAAGCGATTTAGGTTTAAGTCAATCACTCCTATCATGGGGAATCTCCCTATGCAGCGTTTCAATCCAGGGACGCCCTTTGAAACTTCTGGAGTCGACTTAGCTGGTCCTTATCTCATAACGGATAGAAAGGGTCGTGGTTGCAAAATCAGTAAATGTTACATGTGTTTATTTGTTTGTTTTACAACTAAGGCGCTGCATTTAGAAGTTGTCAGTGACCTAAGTACCGAAGCATTTTTATTGGCTCTCAGGAGATTTATTTCCCGACGTTCAAAACCTAATGTAATATATTGCGATAATGCGACAAATTTTTTGGGTGCTAGTAATAAACTTAATAAGTTTTTATTGATAAATAAGGAAAACATAAATACTTTTTGTTCTGATGAAGGTATAAAATTCTCCTCCATACCACCATATGCCCCAAATTTTGGAGGTTAATGGGAGGCTGGGGTAAAGTCTGCTAAATTTCACGTAAATAGAATATTAGGAAACAGACATTTGACATATGAGGAGCTTTCTACATTATTTGTTCAAGTAGAAGCCATATTGAATTCCAGACCTTTATCTCCCATGTCATCCGATCCTAATGATCTCCAACCCCTGACTCCTGGGCATTTTCTCGTCGGAAAACCCCTGATTGCTCTTCCCTCTCCTGATTTATCAAATATCAATTGTAATCGACTGCACAGATACGAACAATTAGAACAGATGAGACAATGTTTTTGGATGAGATGGCAACACGATTACGTCACTGAGCTTCAGCATCGTACTAAATGGCGGAAGGTGGATGTAAAATTGCAAATTGGAGATATGGTCATTATCAAGGATATTAACATGCCTCCCTTGAAATGGAAGATTGGACGAATGGAGGCCTTGCACTTGGGCAATGATGAAGTAGCCAGAGTAGCCGACGTAAGGACCGCAAATGGCATCGTTCGTCGTGCAGTAAATCGTTTATGCCCTCTGTTCCCAGATCAATCGTTGAAGGAGGACCCTTCAAGGGGGGAGGATGTTCACGCCTAGCCCTGTGACGCGCGGTGGCCCCCGCACCCCGCGCCCAGGCTCCCCTCCATTCCAGTAGCTATAAAAGCACACGCCGGGTCCGTGCAGAGCGCGACCGCCCAATATTTTTATTTTGTATAAATTCATCCGTATTGAAAGTAATGCTGACACAGCCCCCAGTCCCTTCCAATAGATTCATGCTAGCACTTAAGCTCAGTCGAACCTTCAGTTCGGGACATATCGCCGACTGGTACGGGCACTTCCTAAGTCTCATCCAATAATTATTGTAAAGTGGTACTTTCTAAATTACATAATATTTAATTGTGTTCACAAAATAATATTTTTTTTAAACTCTCCTTCGGTACCCGGTCTAACAATACTGTAACTGAAGCACAGACTGAAGGATTATTATTGGTACATTGCAGGAAAAATGAGAATGTTACGATGGATGTGTGAAGTGACAAGAATGGACAAAAATAGAAGAAATGAGTATGTAAGAGGAAGTCTGAAAAGTGGTGCCCATAGACTAAAAGTGAAGTAAAATATCGGTTGGCTTGATATGGACATGTTATGCAAAGAGATTATTTGTTTGGACAAGAACAAGTGAATATATTTTTATTTATTTAAGGGTCAACTTTCGCACTAAGAATAAATCTTGTGTCGCGGAGATTTTGACATACAATCAACGGACACAAAGTACATGTACTCAAAGCAATAATCCATGGATTATTGCTTTGAATTCTGCTAACAGGCTAGGGATTTAACAGTATCATATTGCAATCATGCCAGGATCCTTTTGCAGTATGACCATTTGCAAGTATAATAAACAAAGTTTTAAAACATGAGAAACGCTAAAAGTCTGAAAACTTACCAATACCAGCGATCTCAACTTTTACTTTCAATACGGATGAATTTATACAAAATAAAAATATTGGTCGGTCGCGCTCTGCACGGACCCGGCGTGTGCTTTTATAGCTACTGGAATGGAGGGGAGCCTGGGCGCGGGGTGCGGGGGCCACCGCGCGTCACAGGGCTAGGCGTGAACATCCTCCCCCCTTGAAGGGTCCTCCTTCAACGATTGATCTGGGAACAGAGGGCATAAACGATTTACTGCACGACGAACGATGCCATTTGCGGTCCTTACGTCGGCTACTCTGGCTACTTCATCATTGCCCAAGTGCAAGGCCTCCATTCGTCCAATCTTCCATTTCAAGGGAGGCAAGTTAATATCCTTGATAATGACCATATCTCCAATTTGCAATTTTACATCCGCCTTCCGCCATTTAGTACGATGCTGAAGCTCAGTGACGTAATCGTGTTGCCATCTCATCCAAAAACATTGTCTCATCTGTTCTACTTGTTCGTATCTGTGCAGTCGATTACAATTGATATTTGATAAATCAGGAGAGGGAAGAGCAATCAGGGGTTTTCCGACGAGAAAATGCCCAGGAGTCAGGGGTTGGAGATCATTAGGATCGGATGACATGGGAGATAAAGGTCTGGAATTCAATATGGCTTCTACTTGAACAAATAATGTAGAAAGCTCCTCATATGTCAAATGTCTGTTTCCTAATATTCTTTTTACGTGAAATTTAGCAGACTTTACCCCAGCCTCCCATAAACCTCCAATATTTATACTTTTTGTTCTGATGAAGGTATAAAATTCTCCTTCATACCACCATATGCTTCAAATTTTGGAGGTTTATGGGAGGCTGGGGTAAAGTCTGCTAAATTTCACGTAAAAAGAATCAGTAAGGGTTTTTTATTTTTAGCACTTTGAATGTTATATTGAGCAATACGTAGCTTAGACATTGTATGACTTGGATCCATTACTTGAGGTTTTTCAATAAGTGTTTCTCTAATGGTATTTACAGTGGTAGGCATATTATCGCCCTTATTACCCAGTTCCACCAACGTCTGTACCAGGGCCTTAAGTACATCGTTGTTGGCAACTATTTGGGCTTTGATGTCTACTTTAGGAGAGACATCTCTAGAGTTATTTACACTATGTACAGTATTATTTACAGATGTATTTACAGACTTATTTACAGATGTATGTACAGACTTATTTACAGATTTATTTACAGTGTTAATTGGTTTCATTTTTGGAGGTGGCAAGGGTGGAAATTCAATGTTATCACTTGAGTGTTGTTTTGTCATTGTAGCACTTGCATATGTTATCTTATTTTTCTTTTCTAATATTTTATTTAACTTAATTGGACATAATCTTGAAATTGCAAGATGAGGCCCGCTGCAATTGCAACAGCAGATCTCTGTTGGTCTATCACATTCTTTATATAAATGCTCACCTCCACAAATGGAACATCTTTGTTTGCCATTACATATCCTAGCGGAGTGGTTAAATTTAAAGCATCGGAAACATTGCTGTAATGGGGGTATATATTCGAAAACTCGGTATGAAAACAAATCGTATTGTACATTGTCTGGGAGAATATTCGATAGAAAAGTAATGCTAACTGTTTGTAATGGTACTCGCTCTTGTCCTACCTTCTTTGTGAATCTTCTTATAGCTATTATTTCATAAATTGATGATAATTTTGTGTATAGTTCTTTGTTCGAAATGTTTGCTGGTACAAATCTAATTATGCCTGTTTTTTCTATTTGCGCAGCCGGAATAAATGCTTTCAAGCCATGTTTGTTATGAAAAGCACTGTTGTTGATGAAGTTATTGGCCGTATTATACTGTTTAAATATGACTGTTATTTTATTTCCGTTGATTCTCTGTATAGCCGTCACTCCTTTTATCTCACTTGAAAATATGTGATTGAGATAGATAGGGCTCTTATTGCCTATTCTATCTTTATTGTTTGTAGCTTCTATAAATACTTTAAAATCTGCACAAGTTGCATTTTCTGGGTAAAGTCTTTTATAATCTGGTTTTGTGTAAGGTGTATAATCATAATGCTCACCGCCGCCGCCATTACCACAGTCCTTCTCTGTCCCGCCGTCTCCAGCCTCAGGCCGAGGACGTTTATGTGAGGTGGACGGGTTATCCCCGCCCCCCTCATTTCCCACCATTTCCACGGGTTTGCACACCTATCACTATTGTTTTGGATCAACTTTTAAGCAAAAACCACAAAAAATTAAAATCGAAAAATTTTCTTATCCGCGCTTTTTTAAGGTTCCCGCCAAAATCGAAAAGAGGTTAATAAACATGTATTATATACTTTATGTTCAAGATTTGTCCTATTCTGCCTAAGCGAGTTTGTACTTTTGAAGTTATACTTCTTTTGGCGCGTTATGAAAAATGATAACAGTGAAATTTTACGATGCGCGCGCATGTGTGACACAAAATTCTCACGGAGAAGTTTTTAGTTTCTCCATTCACAAGATGGCGGACGGGACATTTTTAATAAAAATAATATGAGTATCTTTTTCGGAGTTTTCATGGATTCTGATCACGAAAATGACGTCTGTTTGGGAATCCAAGATGGCGGACGGGACATTTTTAATAAAATTAATATGGGTATCATTTTCGAGGTTTTCATGGGTTCTAATCACGAAAATGACATCTATTTGGGAATCCAAGATGGCGGAAGGGACATTTTTAGTAAAATTAATATCTTTAACATCATAATATAATTGGTCCAATTATCATATGTCATCGTTTTACTGTGTCACTTTTTTGAAGTTATACATCTTTAGGCGCGTTATGAAAAAATTATTAGAGTGAAATAAACGATATGAATGTACGTAGGTACATAGGTACCTACGGACATTCATATCGTACCTTAATTTTAAATTTATCGATGCAGAAATACGTGAAACAAAAAAAAATTATCCTTTTTACCACAAAAATATTTTAACAGACCCATAGATTTTCAAACTGAAAATAGTTCAAATATAACATCATTTTATACATATACTTTTTAGATTTGCATTTTACAGTATTAAATTAATTTTAGAATAAAACAATTATAAGTACTAAAAACTACAATTAAATTAAAATAATAATACATACATACATACATACATACATAGACTCACGCCTCTTTCCACGAAGGGGTAGGCAGAGGCATATTAAACGCCCACTTTTCGCCAGTTTTGATCCCACGTAATAGGTGGCGAGCCTATTACCGCTTTTCGGGATATTTTGATTGCCAGAGCCTCGTCTGTTGATCGGCAGGTGCACCACTTGCAGGTGAGGTTGGCTTGGGACCCTAAGTTCTTGGTGGGAACCATATGCACCCTAAAATAATAATATGCAGCACAAATAAAAAAGAAAATCTATGAAATAAAAAAACAATCCTATTTTATTTATCAATGTTTGTTCTATTCTGCCTAATAGATTTTGTACTTATTTATTACAATATATTAATATTGGCAAATTTTATTTACACATTTGATAAAGCACAAAGGTACATTAATATAATAAGAATAATCCATTAATAAAAATTTTATTATTTAAATAATAGTTTCAAACTGAAAATAGACGAAATAATTATTAAGTACATTTATGTACTTTTTTGTTTAAGATTTGTCCTATTCCGCCTAATAAATTTAGTATTTTTCAAAATACAATATTTATCTTGACGTGTAAATTAATAAAATATTTACGCGCGAAATATATACTTATTTGTTATTACATTATGTATGGTATTTTATTAATAATTATTATAAGTTTCTGACAAAGTGTAAAATATAAAAAATATATATCCATAGAAAAAAACAAAATTGCAGATGTCATCAAGTGTTCATGCCTAGCCCTGTGACGCGCGGTGGCCCCCGCACCCCGCGCCCAGGCTCCCTTCCATTCCAGTAGCTATAAAAGCACACGCCGGGTCCGTGCAGAGCGCGACCGACCAATATTTTTATTTTGTATAAATTCATCCGTATTGAAAGTAAAAGTTATTATTGTAAATTTTAATTTAAAAAGGAAATATATTCAAAGTATTATTTTGGCCTACGAGTTTCTTTCAGCTCCGCACACTTACCTGACACACTCAATATAATGTCTATGTCTAGACAAGCTGGTGCCGTGACCAGGATTTGAAGAAACCAAAAAAGGAACAAATTGAAGCATTGACCAAGGAAATAAGGAGATTAAGGATACAGGGAACAGAGAGTTAACCAAAAGGGAAAGTTACAAGCAAATTGGTGAGCCCATTCCTTTTTTTCCTGCCTACCTACTTCGTTTTCCTTGTGCCGATATTTGAACAATTTTGTGGTAAAGTTTCTGATATTCTGGTGTATTTTTGTTAAATCCTGGGGATTCGTTATTTTAGTACACAACGTAAAATTTGTCGTATTTTAAAATTATTGATCGGTCGCGCCGCCAATCCATAATCTTTTATAAATAAAAATTTAAGTAAAGAAGGTATATATAAAATGTCGTTGGCTACCAGAAAAAGTGCAGAGCCAATAAAAAGGCGCAGTTACATAAAAGGCAGATTGACAATTTTTAAATCGTATTTAGAGGATATTAACGCTCTAGAAAACCTATCCGATCAGGAAATATCAGAGCTAAGATTAAGGTTGACTAAATTAGAAGCATGTTTTTCAACTTTTGACGATTTACAGTCTGAGATTGAAATTGAATCGGAAGATCCGGACGAACAAATGAAAATTCGTTCCGAGATCGAGAATCAATTTTACTCTTTGATTTCTCAAGGTCAATGCATTTTAGAAAATTTAGAAGCTAATGCTAAACGAAAAAATATAGTACATCAATCCTTTAGACAATCTGGAAGTTTCGAAAGTGCAGATGGATTTAATTGTTCTATAAAATTACCCACCATTAAGTTACCCACCTTTGATGGCACGTATAGCAAATGGTTAGAGTACAGAGATACATACGATTCGCTTATTCATAAAAACGAAAAGATTGATACAATTAATAAATTCCATTATCTGCGGTCATCATTGGAGGGTAGCGCGGCATTAATAATTAACTCATTATCCTTTTGCTCAGATAATTATGTCCTTGCGTATGACTAACTGTGTCAACGATTTAATAATAAAAGACTTTTAATAAGTAATCATATGAAAGCATTGTTTAATATGGAAAGTGTTACAAAGGAGTCTGAAAAATCATTGCGCTTTTTGATTGACAATATTACTAAGAATTTAAGAGGTTTAAAGACTTTAGAACAACCTGTTGAACATTGGGATACCATAATAATTTATTTAGCCGTAAATAAACTAGATAATGTAACTTCTAGAAAGTGGGAAGAATATAAAAGTTCTTTAGGAGATGTACCTACCCTGCAAGAATTCTTTAGGTTTTTACGTGATCGGGCTGACGTAATCGAGTCGAGCAGGTCCAGTAAATTAAATTTAAATAGTAAAAATGAAAAGACCGCGAACTTGATTGCGTCTGCTCAAATAAACAGTAATCGTCCTTTGAATTGTGTCGTTTGTAATCAAGATCATCGCTTGTTTCAGTGCCCGAACTTTATTTCTATGAGTATGGCAGACAGAAACGAAGTTGTTTCAAAAAATAAATTGTGTCTTAATTATTTTAAACCGGGTCATCGAGCCTATAATTGTAAATCACCGGGCTGTCAAATATGCAAGTATAAACATAATTCTCTGTTGCATAGAAACAAGCTTCAAACCGCAGATATCAATGTAAATTCGAACAGCGGTGTGCATCAGGCGACAATCGAACCGGCAACGACTTCAATACCCGCCAAGTCGATCACTACGCCTCACGAGTTCGCACCGGCCGCGGCGATGCAGCTCGCCGCCAAACCGGTTTCGCTAACGACTGTAGCAACTAGGCACGTCCTTCTTTCTACCGCGCTAGTTAAAGTATTTAGCAAAATAGAAAATAAGTATTATGTGGCTCGCGCATTGTTAGATTCTGGTAGTCAGTTATCGATAATAACTGTAGATTTATGTAATAAGTTAGGGTTGGCTTGTACAGGAACTGATCAAAGTTTAAATATTTATGGTATAGGTATTAGTAAAATACAAGTAGCGAACAGTTGTAAGCTGTTAATAAACTCAATGCATAGCGAGTTTTCGGTAGAAGTTAACTGCATGATCTTGCCAAAAATTACGAATAAGTTGCCAAATGTAAAGGTAAATGTAAATGAATTGAATATTCCGGGTGATATATTCGTGAATTTGGCGGATAGCAGATTTTATGAACCTGCCGAAGTAGATTTATTAATAGGAGCAGATTTGTTTTGGGATTTAGTGACCGGCCAACAAGTAAAGTTAGATAAGGGTCTACCCACACTGCAGAGTTCGAAGTTAGGTTGGCTCGTCACTGGTCCAGTGTATAGTAGAACTGCTCCATGTTATGATGTAAAATGAAATTTAACTAGAAGTATTAGTGAACAATTAGAGAAATTTTGGAAAGTTGAAGAAGTATTGAATATAAATGAAAAACCGTATAGCACTGATGAAGAATTTTGTGAGAAACATTTTGTAGAAAATACGTTTAGAATGAGTGACGGTAGGTTGTGTAAAGATGCCATTTCACACATCGCCGTCCGTATTGGGCGATTCGTTAGGAATAGCAAAGGCGCGTTTCATTAATTTAGAGAAAAGGTTCAAAAAACAACCTATTGTAAAAAGTTCATATACTGAATTTATAAAGGAATATGAGTTATTGAATCACTTGTCTGAAACTGGTAGCCCTGCCTTTGCATATTATTTACCTCATCATCCAGTCATTCGCGAAAAAAGTGAGACAACAAAATTGCGGGTAGTTTTTAACGCGTCAGAAAAAAACAGTAGTGGATATTCATTAAATGATATACAAATGGTAGGTCCAGTGATTCAAGATGATTTATTTAGTATATTGCTCAGATTTAGGCAGCATAAATTTGTCTTGACTGCAGACATAGAAAAAATGTATCGGCAAACATTAATATCGGAGGATCAAAGACATTTGCAAATGATAGTATGGAGGGATAATGAGTACGAACCGTTTAAGTATTTTAGGCTGAACACGATCACTTACGGGACTAAGAGCGCCCCGTTTTTAAGTACTCATTGTCTTTTACAATTAGCGGATGAGTGTGATGATTTAGAAATTAGGGAGATAATTAAGCGTGATTTTTTCATGGATGATTTATGTACCGGAAATCAGACTGAGGAAGGGTTAAATCGAATTTGTCGAATCATTACTAAAACCCTAAGCTCAGCCGGATTCAATTTAAGAAAATTTCCATCAAACGCCACTCAGTTGTTATGTGAAAATAGGTCAAATGAAGTGCAGACAATCACCGAATGCAAATCAGTTAGTAGCACTTTAGGGTTAACTTGGTCGCCTCAGTCTGATGTATTTAAATTCTGTGTACAAGTGGACAACCATCAAAAAGTCACCAAGCGAAGTATATTGTCTTCTATTGCGAAGGTTTTCGATCCTCTAGGTCTTTTAAGTATTTTTATAATTAAGGCTAAATTAATTTTACAAAAGTTGTGGTTAGATAAAATCGGATGGGACGAACCTGTAACTTGAGAAATCCAAATTTCGTGGTATAACTTTATTAAAAGTATGAATTCTCTGTTCTGTGTTGAAATCCCTCGGCATGTTATGTGTGAGGAAGTGATACGTATAGAAATTCATATTTTTTCTGATGCTTCTATGTGTGCCTATGGGGCATGCGCATATGTGCGCTCAATCAATCGGAACGAAGACATTCATGTCCAATTACTCTGCGCGAAGTCAAGGGTCGCCCCATTAAAATGTCTAACTATACCTAAACTCGAGTTATGCGGTGCGTTGCTAGCCTCCGAGTTAGGAGAAAAGGTGACTCACTCCTTGCGTTGTGACGTAGTTCGTTGTGTTTACTGGACAGACTCGATGATTGTACTCGGGTGGTTGCGTACTGATCGCGCCGTTTCGAAACAATTAAAGGCGTTTGTTGCTAACAGAGTAATTAAAATTAAAAATTTAACGAAGGATTGTGAATGGCGATACGTACCAACCGATGTGAACCCAGCTAATTACATTTCACGAGGCGTTGACCAAATGAACGATTCAGTCAAGAAATTATGGTGAAGTGGGCCATCCTTTTTATCATCATCAGAGTATGATTGGCCGAGTGTAGATAAGAATAAATTAAATAATGTTCAATTACCAGAAGTGAAACTTGTAGGCACCTTAGTAGCAAATGTAAACAGTAAGAATACGTTAATTGAATTTGAACGTTATTCTAAGCTAAAGAGGTTGCAAAATACAATGGCCTACGTACTTAGGTTTGTAAAGAATTGTAGAATAAAGGATCGTGATAATAGACTTACGTGTAGCTATTTGACGGTTGATGAATTAAATGATAGCATGCTTTGTTTAGTTAAATTATCGCAGCTAGATTCATTCAGTAAAGAGTATCATCAGTCGTTAACGAATAAGCCTTTAAGTAATAAAAGCAAATTATTATCTTTGAGCCCGTTTTTGGATTCTGAACTTAAAGTAATGCGTGTAGGAGGTCGTATTCGTAATTCACCTCTTCCCTACGATAAAAAGCATCCCATTCTGTTAGATTCCAGTCATCGATTATCAAGGATTATTTTTGAAAACGAGCATATTAATTTATTTCACGGCGGATGCCAACTAATGGTATCAGCTGTTCGCGAAAATTACTGGATTATTAATGCTCGAAAAATAGCTAGGAGCGTAGCTAATAGTTGTATAGTTTGTAAGCGATTTAGGTTTAAGTCAATCACTCCTATCATGGGGAATCTCCCTATGCAGCGTTTCAATCCAGGGACGCCCTTTGAAACTTCTGGAGTCGACTTAGCTGGTCCTTATCTCATAACGGATAGAAAGGGTCGTGGTTGCAAAATCAGTAAATGTTACATGTGTTTATTTGTTTGTTTTACAACTAAGGCGCTGCATTTAGAAGTTGTCAGTGACCTAAGTACCGAAGCATTTTTATTGGCTCTCAGGAGATTTGTTTCCCGACGTTCAAAACCTAATGTAATATATTGCGATAATGCGACAAATTTTTTGGGTGCTAGTAATAAACTTAATAAGTTTTTATTGATAAATAAGGAAAACATAAATACTTTTTGTTCTGATGAAGGTATAAAATTCTCCTCCATACCACCATATGCCCCAAATTTTGGAGGTTAATGGGAGGCTGGGGTAAAGTCTGCTAAATTTCACGTAAATAGAATATTAGGAAACAGACATTTGACATATGAGGAGCTTTCTACATTATTTGTTCAAGTAGAAGCCATATTGAATTCCAGACCTTTATCTCCCATGTCATCCGATCCTAATGATCTCCAACCCCTGACTCCTGGGCATTTTCTCGTCGGAAAACCCCTGATTGCTCTTCCCTCTCCTGATTTATCAAATATCAATTGTAATCGACTGCACAGATACGAACAATTAGAACAGATGAGACAATGTTTTTGGATGAGATGGCAACACGATTACGTCACTGAGCTTCAGCATCGTACTAAATGGCGGAAGGTGGATGTAAAATTGCAAATTGGAGATATGGTCATTATCAAGGATATTAACATGCCTCCCTTGAAATGGAAGATTGGACGAATGGAGGCCTTGCACTTGGGCAATGATGAAGTAGCCAGAGTAGCCGACGTAAGGACCGCAAATGGCATCGTTCGTCGTGCAGTAAATCGTTTATGCCCTCTGTTCCCAGATCAATCGTTGAAGGAGGACCCTTCAAGGGGGGAGGATGTTCACGCCTAGCCCTGTGACGCGCGGTGGCCCCCGCACCCCGCGCCCAGGCTCCCCTCCATTCCAGTAGCTATAAAAGCACACGCCGGGTCCGTGCAGAGCGCGACCGCCCAATATTTTTAGTTTGTATAAATTCATCCGTATTGAAAGTAATGCTGACACAGCCCCCAGTCCCTTCCAATAGATTCATGCTAGCACTTAAGCTCAGTCGAACCTTCAGTTCGGGACATATCGCCGACTGGTACGGGCACTTCCTAAGTCTCATCCAATAATTATTGTAAAGTGGTACTTTCTAAATTACATAATATTTAATTGTGTTCACAAAATAATATTTTTTTTAAACTCTCCTTCGGTACCCGGTCTAACAATACTGTAACTGAAGCACAGACTGAAGGATTATTATTGGTACATTGCAGGAAAAATGAGAATGTTACGATGGATGTGTGAAGTGACAAGAATGGACAAAAATAGAAGAAATGAGTATGTAAGAGGAAGTCTGAAAAGTGGTGCCCATAGACTAAAAGTGAAGTAAAATATCGGTTGGCTTGATATGGACATGTTATGCAAAGAGATTATTTGTTTGGACAAGAACAAGTGAATATATTTTTATTTATTTAAGGGTCAACTTTCGCACTAAGAATAAATCTTGTGTCGCGGAGATTTTGACATACAATCAACGGACACAAAGTACATGTACTCAAAGCAATAATCCATGGATTATTGCTTTGAATTCTGCTAACAGGCTAGGGATTTAACAGTATCATATTGCAATCATGCCAGGATCCTTTTGCAGTATGACCATTTGCAAGTATAATAAACAAAGTTTTAAAACATGAGAAACGCTAAAAGTCTGAAAACTTACCAATACCAGCGATCTCAACTTTTACTTTCAATACGGATGAATTTATACAAAATAAAAATATTGGTCGGTCGCGCTCTGCACGGACCCGGCGTGTGCTTTTATAGCTACTGGAATGGAGGGGAGCCTGGGCGCGGGGTGCGGGGGCCACCGCGCGTCACAGGGCTAGGCGTGAACATCCTCCCCCCTTGAAGGGTCCTCCTTCAACGATTGATCTGGGAACAGAGGGCATAAACGATTTACTGCACGACGAACGATGCCATTTGCGGTCCTTACGTCGGCTACTCTGGCTACTTCATCATTGCCCAAGTGCAAGGCCTCCATTCGTCCAATCTTCCATTTCAAGGGAGGCAAGTTAATATCCTTGATAATGACCATATCTCCAATTTGCAATTTTACATCCGCCTTCCGCCATTTAGTACGATGCTGAAGCTCAGTGACGTAATCGTGTTGCCATCTCATCCAAAAACATTGTCTCATCTGTTCTAATTGTTCGTATCTGTGCAGTCGATTACAATTGATATTTGATAAATCAGGAGAGGGAAGAGCAATCAGGGGTTTTCCGACGAGAAAATGCCCAGGAGTCAGGGGTTGGAGATCATTAGGATCGGATGACATGGGAGATAAAGGTCTGGAATTCAATATGGCTTCTACTTGAACAAATAATGTAGAAAGCTCCTCATATGTCAAATGTCTGTTTCCTAATATTCTTTTTACGTGAAATTTAGCAGACTTTACCCCAGCCTCCCATAAACCTCCAAAATTTATACTTTTTGTTCTGATGAAGGTATAAAATTCTCCTTCATACCACCATATGCTCCAAATTTTGGAGGTTTATGGGAGGCTGGGGTAAAGTCTGCTAAATTTCACGTAAAAAGAATCAGTAAGGGTTTTTTATTTTTAGCACTTTGAATGTTATATTGAGCAATACGTAGCTTAGACATTGTATGACTTGGATCCATTACTTGAGGTTTTTCAATAAGTGTTTCTCTAATGGTATTTACAGTGGTAGGCATATTATCGCCCTTATTACCCAGTTCCACCAACGTCTGTACCAGGGCCTTAAGTACATCGTTGTTGGCAACTATTTGGGCTTTGATGTCTACTTTAGGAGAGACATCTCTAGAGTTATTTACACTATGTACAGTATTATTTACAGATGTATTTACAGACTTATTTACAGATGTATGTACAGACTTATTTACAGATTTATTTACAGTGTTAATTGGTTTCATTTTTGGAGGTGGCAAGGGTGGAAATTCAATGTTATCACTTGAGTGTTGTTTTGTCATTGTAGCACTTGCATATGTTATCTTATTTTTCTTTTCTAATATTTTATTTAACTTAATTGGACATAATCTTGAAATTGCAAGATGAGGCCCGCTGCAATTGCAACAGCAGATCTCTGTTGGTCTATCACATTCTTTATATAAATGCTCACCTCCACAAATGGAACATCTTTGTTTGCCATTACATATCCTAGCGGAGTGGTTAAATTTAAAGCATCGGAAACATTGCTGTAATGGGGGTATATATTCGAAAACTCGGTATGAAAACAAATCGTATTGTACATTGTCTGGGAGAATATTCGATAGAAAAGTAATGCTAACTGTTTGTAATGGTACTCGCTCTTGTCCTACCTTCTTTGTGAATCTTCTTATAGCTATTATTTCATAAATTGATGATAATTTTGTGTATAGTTCTTTGTTCGAAATGTTTGCTGGTACAAATCTAATTATGCCTGTTTTTTCTATTTGCGCAGCCGGAATAAATGCTTTCAAGCCATGTTTGTTATGAAAAGCACTGTTGTTGATGAAGTTATTGGCCGTATTATACTGTTTAAATATGACTGTTATTTTATTTCCGTTGATTCTCTGTATAGCCGTCACTCCTTTTATCTCACTTGAAAATATGTGATTGAGATAGATAGGGCTCTTATTGCCTATTCTATCTTTATTGTTTGTAGCTTCTATAAATACTTTAAAATCTGCACAAGTTGCATTTTCTGGGTAAAGTCTTTTATAATCTGGTTTAGTGTAAGGTGTATAATCATAATGCTCACCGCCGCCGCCATTACCACAGTCCTTCTCTGTCCCGCCGTCTCCAGCCTCAGGCCGAGGACGTTTATGTGAGGTGGACGGGTTATCCCCGCCCCCCTCATTTCCCACCATTTCCACGGGTTTGCACACCTATCACTATTGTTTTGGATCAACTTTTAAGCAAAAACCACAAAAAATTAAAATCGAAAAATTTTCTTATCCGCGCTTTTTTAAGGTTCCCGCCAAAATCGAAAAGAGGTTAATAAACATGTATTATATACTTTATGTTCAAGATTTGTCCTATTCTGCCTAAGCGAGTTTGTACTTTTGAAGTTATACTTCTTTTGGCGCGTTATGAAAAATGATAACAGTGAAATTTTACGATGCGCGCGCATGTGTGACACAAAATTCTCACGGAGAAGTTTTTAGTTTCTCCATTCACAAGATGGCGGACGGGACATTTTTAATAAAAATAATATGAGTATCTTTTTCGGGGTTTTCATGGATTCTGATCACGAAAATGACGTCTGTTTGGGAATCCAAGATGGCGGACGGGACATTTTTAATAAAATTAATATGGGTATCATTTTCGAGGTTTTCATGGGTTCTAATCACGAAAATGACATCTATTTGGGAATCCAAGATGGCGGAAGGGACATTTTTAGTAAAATTAATATCTTTAACATCATAATATAATTGGTCCAATTATCATATGTCATCGTTTTACTGTGTCACTTTTTTGAAGTTATACATCTTTAGGCGCGTTATGAAAAAATTATTAGAGTGAAATAAACGATATGAATGTCCGTAGGTACATAGGTACCTACGGACATTCATATCGTACCTTAATTTTAAATTTATCGATGCAGAAATACGTGAAACAAAAAAAAAATATCCTTTTTACCACAAAAATATTTTAACAGACCCATAGATTTTCAAACTGAAAATAGTTCAAATATAACATCATTTTATACATATACTTTTTAGATTTGCATTTTACAGTATTAAATTAATTTTAGAATAAAACAATTATAAGTACTAAAAACTACAATTAAATTAAAATAATAATACATACATACATACATACATACATAGACTCACGCCTCTTTCCACGAAGGGGTAGGCAGAGGCATATTAAACGCCCACTTTTCGCCAGTTTTGATCCCACGTAATAGGTGGCGAGCCTATTACCGCTTTTCGGGATATTTTGATTGCCAGAGCCTCGTCTGTTGATCGGCAGGTGCACCACTTGCAGGTGAGGTTGGCTTGGGACCCTAAGTTCTTGGTGGGAACCATATGCACCCTAAAATAATAATATGCAGCACAAATAAAAAAGAAAATCTATGAAATAAAAAAACAATCCTATTTTATTTATCAATGTTTGTTCTATTCTGCCTAATAGATTTTGTACTTATTTATTACAATATATTAATATTGGCAAATTTTATTTACACATTTGATAAAGCACAAAGGTACATTAATATAATAAGAATAATCCATTAATAAAAATTTTATTATTTAAATAATAGTTTCAAACTGAAAATAGACGAAATAATTATTAAGTACATTTATGTACTTTTTTGTTCAAGATTTGTCCTATTCCGCCTAATAAATTTAGTATTTTTCAAAATACAATATTTATCTTGACGTGTAAATTAATAAAATATTTACGCGCGAAATATATACTTATTTGTTATTACATTATGTATGGTATTTTATTAATAATTATTATAAGTTTCTGACAAAGTGTAAAATATAAAAAATATATATCCATAGAAAAAAACAAAATTGCAGATGTCATCAAGTGTTCATGCCTAGCCCTGTGACGCGCGGTGGCCCCCGCACCCCGCGCCCAGGCTCCCTTCCATTCCAGTAGCTATAAAAGCACACGCCGGGTCCGTGCAGAGCGCGACCGACCAATATTTTTATTTTGTATAAATTCATCCGTATTGAAAGTAAAAGTTATTATTGTAAATTTTAATTTAAAAAGGAAATATATTCAAAGTATTATTTTGGCCTACGAGTTTCTTTCAGCTCCGCACACTTACCTGACACACTCAATATAATGTCTATGTCTAGACAAGCTGGTGCCGTGACCAGGATTTGAAGAAACCAAAAAAGGAACAAATTGAAGCATTGACCAAGGAAATAAGGAGATTAAGGATACAGGGAACAGAGAGTTAACCAAAAGGGAAAGTTACAAGCAAATTGGTGAGCCCATTCCTTTTTTTCCTGCCTACCTACTTCGTTTTCCTTGTGCCGATATTTGAACAATTTTGTGGTAAAGTTTCTGATATTCTGGTGTATTTTTGTTAAATCCTGGGGATTCGTTATTTTAGTACACAACGTAAAATTTGTCGTATTTTAAAATTATTGATCGGTCGCGCCGCCAATCCATAATCTTTTATAAATAAAAATTTAAGTAAAGAAGGTATATATAAAATGTCGTTGGCTACCAGAAAAAGTGCAGAGCCAATAAAAAGGCGCAGTTACATAAAAGGCAGATTGACAATTTTTAAATCGTATTTAGAGGATATTAACGCTCTAGAAAACCTATCCGATCAGGAAATATCAGAGCTAAGATTAAGGTTGACTAAATTAGAAGCATGTTTTTCAACTTTTGACGATTTACAGTCTGAGATTGAAATTGAATCGGAAGATCCGGACGAACAAATGAAAATTCGTTCCGAGATCGAGAATCAATTTTACTCTTTGATTTCTCAAGGTCAATGCATTTTAGAAAATTTAGAAGCTAATGCTAAACGAAAAAATATAGTACATCAATCCTTTAGACAATCTGGAAGTTTCGAAAGTGCAGATGGATTTAATTGTTCTATAAAATTACCCACCATTAAGTTACCCACCTTTGATGGCACGTATAGCAAATGGTTAGAGTACAGAGATACATACGATTCGCTTATTCATAAAAACGAAAAGATTGATACAATTAATAAATTCCATTATCTGCGGTCATCATTGGAGGGTAGCGCGGCATTAATAATTAACTCATTATCCTTTTGCTCAGATAATTATGTCCTTGCGTATGACTAACTGTGTCAACGATTTAATAATAAAAGACTTTTAATAAGTAATCATATGAAAGCATTGTTTAATATGGAAAGTGTTACAAAGGAGTCTGAAAAATCATTGCGCTTTTTGATTGACAATATTACTAAGAATTTAAGAGGTTTAAAGACTTTAGAACAACCTGTTGAACATTGGGATACCATAATAATTTATTTAGCCGTAAATAAACTAGATAATGTAACTTCTAGAAAGTGGGAAGAATATAAAAGTTCTTTAGGAGATGTACCTACCCTGCAAGAATTCTTTAGGTTTTTACGTGATCGGGCTGACGTAATCGAGTCGAGCAGGTCCAGTAAATTAAATTTAAATAGTAAAAATGAAAAGACCGCGAACTTGATTGCGTCTGCTCAAATAAACAGTAATCGTCCTTTGAATTGTGTCGTTTGTAATCAAGATCATCGCTTGTTTCAGTGCCCGAACTTTATTTCTATGAGTATGGCAGACAGAAACGAAGTTGTTTCAAAAAATAAATTGTGTCTTAATTGTTTTAAACCGGGTCATCGAGCCTATAATTGTAAATCACCGGGCTGTCAAATATGCAAGTATAAACATAATTCTCTGTTGCATAGAAACAAGCTTCAAACCGCAGATATCAATGTAAATTCGAACAGCGGTGTGCATCAGGCGACAATCGAACCGGCAACGACTTCAATACCCGCCAAGTCGATCACTACGCCTCACGAGTTCGCACCGGCCGCGGCGATGCAGCTCGCCGCCAAACCGGTTTCGCTAACGACTGTAGCAACTAGGCACGTCCTTCTTTCTACCGCGCTAGTTAAAGTATTTAGCAAAATAGAAAATAAGTATTATGTGGCTCGCGCATTGTTAGATTCTGGTAGTCAGTTATCGATAATAACTGTAGATTTATGTAATAAGTTAGGGTTGGCTTGTACAGGAACTGATCAAAGTTTAAATATTTATGGTATAGGTATTAGTAAAATACAAGTAGCGAACAGTTGTAAGCTGTTAATAAACTCAATGCATAGCGAGTTTTCGGTAGAAGTTAACTGCATGATCTTGCCAAAAATTACGAATAAGTTGCCAAATGTAAAGGTAAATGTAAATGAATTGAATATTCCGGGTGATATATTCGTGAATTTGGCGGATAGCAGATTTTATGAACCTGCCGAAGTAGATTTATTAATAGGAGCAGATTTGTTTTGGGATTTAGTGACCGGCCAACAAGTAAAGTTAGATAAGGGTCTACCCACACTGCAGAGTTCGAAGTTAGGTTGGCTCGTCACTGGTCCAGTGTATAGTAGAACTGCTCCATGTTATGATGTAAAATGTAATTTAACTAGAAGTATTAGTGAACAATTAGAGAAATTTTGGAAAGTTGAAGAAGTATTGAATATAAATGAAAAACCGTATAGCACTGATGAAGAATTTTGTGAGAAACATTTTGTAGAAAATACGTTTAGAATGAGTGACGGTAGGTTGTGTAAAGATGCCATTTCACACATCGCCGTCCGTATTGGGCGATTCGTTAGGAATAGCAAAGGCGCGTTTCATTAATTTAGAGAAAAGGTTCAAAAAACAACCTATTGTAAAAAGTTCATATACTGAATTTATAAAGGAATATGAGTTATTGAATCACTTGTCTGAAACTGGTAGCCCTGCCTTTGCATATTATTTACCTCATCATCCAGTCATTCGCGAAAAAAGTGAGACAACAAAATTGCGGGTAGTTTTTAACGCGTCAGAAAAAAACAGTAGTGGATATTCATTAAATGATATACAAATGGTAGGTCCAGTGATTCAAGATGATTTATTTAGTATATTGCTCAGATTTAGGCAGCATAAATTTGTCTTGACTGCAGACATAGAAAAAATGTATCGGCAAACATTAATATCGGAGGATCAAAGACATTTGCAAATGATAGTATGGAGGGATAATGAGTACGAACCGTTTAAGTATTTTAGGCTGAACACGATCACTTACGGGACTAAGAGCGCCCCGTTTTTAAGTACTCATTGTCTTTTACAATTAGCGGATGAGTGTGATGATTTAGAAATTAGGGAGATAATTAAGCGTGATTTTTTCATGGATGATTTATGTACCGGAAATCAGACTGAGGAAGGGTTAAATCGAATTTGTCGAATCATTACTAAAACCCTAAGCTCAGCCGGATTCAATTTAAGAAAATTTCCATCAAACGCCACTCAGTTGTTATGTGAAAATAGGTCAAATGAAGTGCAGACAATCACCGAATGCAAATCAGTTAGTAGCACTTTAGGGTTAACTTGGTCGCCTCAGTCTGATGTATTTAAATTCTGTGTACAAGTGGACA